>CM054125.1:130167918-131581043 GCA_028751855.1 Ambrosia trifida | reverse complement strand
ATCCCCTAAATAGGTCGGTGTATATTTCCATTTTCCATCACCCCGACTAAAAAACCATGTCCAAACCTTAGTCAAATTTTGATCTTGTTAAGGACATGAAGGAGATGGGCTAATACTGTTGAAAAACTTGATATTTGAATCCTGGACCATAAGGCATCTACCATTAAGTATCTTTTAAGTTAAACAGCATAAGAACTAGAAGGAGTTGATCATTACTAACGACCATATTGAGGAGTTGAGGGTTGAGAACTCCCATTTGATTTGGGATTGAAGGTAATTGGTTTAGCCAAACATTCAACAAAGTTAAAGCCAATGACGACTTTCTTGATATCGCGGTTGGTATCAATTCACTGGTCAACAAACTGACTTATCAATCACCCAACTTTTCATGTGCTTACCGTTGTCATGACCATGACATAGTCTATCTTCTTTGAAAGTGATGAAACCCTTGATTGTTTCATTGATTTTGACAATATTTATAATACAAAAGGTTATCTCCAAATATGGTGAAGATTTGGTTACAATCAATATATATATCAATTTACTAAATATACAAATATATATTAATACGCCCCCGCAGTCGAATCGTCGGGTGGACCGATGCTGAGACTGGAGCGAAAGTCTTCAAACAGCACGCGAGGGAGTCCTTTAGTGAATATATCTGCAATCTGATGTCGAGAGGGGACGTGCAGAACTCGAACATGACCACGTTGTACCTGTTCACGAACAAAGTGAATGTCGAGTTTGATATGTTTGGTGCGTTGATGTTAAACGGGGTTGCCCGATAGGTAGACAGCACTAACATTGTCGCAGTAAACCAATGTCGCGCGAGTGAGGGGAAGCCGTAGCTCAAGTAATAAATTGCGAATCCAGCAGATGTCAGCAACAACGTTAGCAACGCCTCGATATTCCGCTTCAGCACTGGATCGAGAGATGGTAGATTGACGTTTGGAGGACCAAGAGATGAGGCTGTCACCAAAGTAAACACAGTAACCAGACGTAGAGCGGCGAGTGTCGGGGCAACCAGCCCAATCAGCATCAGTGTAGGCAATTAAAGATGAAGAAGGTGCAGGACCGAGATGAAGGCCATGATCAGAAGTGCCCTGCAGATATCGAAGAATACGCTTCAAAGCATTCCAATGTTCCTGCCGAGGATCTTGCATGAACATACAAACCTGCTGAACTGCATAAGAAATGTCAGGACCAGTAAACGTGAGGTATTGAACTGCATAAGAAATGCCAAAAAGCTGTCAGCTTTTTATATATTAAGGCATTTTTCATATGGGTGTATATCCCCTAAATAGGTCGGTGTATATTTCCATTTTCCATCACCCCGACTAAAAAACCATGTCCAAACCTTAGTCAAATTTTGATCTTGTTAAGGACATGAAGGAGATGGGCTAATACTGTTGAAAAACTTGATATTTGAATCCTGGACCATAAGGCATCTACCATTAAGTATCTTTTAAGTTAAACAGCATAAGAACTAGAAGGAGTTGATCATTACTAACGACCATATTGAGGAGTTGAGGGTTGAGAACTCCCATTTGATTTGGGATTGAAGGTAATTGGTTTAGCCAAACATTCAACAAAGTTAAAGCCAATGACGACTTTCTTGATATCGCGGTTGGTATCAATTCACTGGTCAACAAACTGACTTATCAATCACCCAACTTTTCATGTGCTTACCGTTGTCATGACCATGACATAGTCTATCTTCTTTGAAAGTGATGAAACCCTTGATTGTTTCATTGATTTTGACAATATTTATAATACAAAAGGTTATCTCCAAATATGGTGAAGATTTGGTTACAATCAATATATATCAATTTACTAAATATACAAATATATATTAATACGCCCCCGCAGTCGAATCGTCGGGTGGACCGATGCTGAGACTGGAGCGAAAGTCTTCAAACAGCACGCGAGGGAGTCCTTTAGTGAATATATCTGCAATCTGATGTCGAGAGGGGACGTGCAGAACTCGAACATGACCACGTTGTACCTGTTCACGAACAAAGTGAATGTCGAGTTCGATATGTTTGGTGCGTTGATGTTGAACGGGGTTGCCCGATAGGTAGACAGCACTAACATTGTCGCAGTAAACCAATGTCGCGCGAGTGAGGGGAAGCCGTAGCTCAAGTAATAAATTGCGAATCCAGCAGATGTCAGCAACAACGTTAGCAACGCCTCGATATTCCGCTTCAGCACTGGATCGAGAGATGGTAGATTGACGTTTGGAGGACCAAGAGATGAGGCTGTCACCAAAGTAAACACAGTAACCAGACGTAGAGCGGCGAGTGTCGGGGCAACCAGCCCAATCAGCATCAGTGTAGGCAATTAAAGATGAAGAAGGTGCAGGACCGAGATGAAGGCCATGATCAGAAGTGCCCTGCAGATATCGAAGAATACGCTTCAAAGCATTCCAATGTTCCTGCCGAGGATCTTGCATGAACATACAAACCTGCTGAACTGCATAAGAAATGTCAGGACCAGTAAACGTGAGGTATTGTAGCGCCCCAGCCAGACTACGATACATCGATGGGTCATCATGAGGAGGGCCAGAAGAAGCATATAGTTTGGACTGAGTGTCAACCGGGGTTGCAACCGGTTTGCACGAGTCCATGCCCGCCCGATGAATAATGTCCTTGACATAAGCCTGTTGAGACAGAAACATGCGATCACCATCCCGAGTGACCTGAATGCCCAAAAAATAAGAAAGAGAGCCCAAATCTTTCATCGCAAATTTCCCGGATAAAGTATGCAATAACCGTGTGCGAAGTGCCTCGTTAGATGTGGTAAGAATGATGTCGTCCACATAAATAAGCAGGTAAGCAATGTCAGATCCATGATGATAAATAAACAGCGAGTTATCCGACTTGCTTTGTTGGAACCCATGTAACATAACGAAGTCCGTGAACCGTTGGTACCAGGCTCTAGGAGCCTGTTTAAGCCCATAGAGCGACTTGCGGAGTTTGCAGACATGGTCAGGAAAATCTTTGTTGCGAAATCCCATGGGTTGATGCATGTAGACAGTCTCTTCCAAGTTGCCATGAAGGAAGGCATTAGTAACGTCCAACTGATGTATTTTCCAAGACTTGGAGAGAGCAAGAGTGAGAACCAAACGAATTGTAGAAGGCTTAACTACCGGGCTAAATGTTTCGCCACAGTCAATACCTGTCTGCTGTTTACGACCATCACAAACCAACCGGGCCTTGTACCGTTCCAAGCTTCCATCAGACCTGAACTTATGTTTAAACAACCACAAACAACGTATAACATTCATATCAGGAGTCCTAGGCACAAGCTCCCAGGTCTTATTTTTAATTAGTGCACTAAATTCGTCGGCCATGGCATTGTGTAACAACCGGCAAAAATAAGGTAATTCCGTACAAATTAATTAATATATGATTAACGTAATTAAATGCAATTATGTGTGATTTAATTATAAAGGCCTTAGGAGATAGCAATTTCCAAATAGTGCATAGGAATGCATACGTTTAATGGTAAAGCATGATTGGATCATGTGCGAATAAGTTATCCGGTATGGACGTTGGCAGTTACCCGGTAATAATTAAATAAACGAAAAGGATCCCGGACACCCAGGATATAAAATAAAGGGTATTTTCACAAAATATAATGAGTTTTGGAACTCCAAAACCATAAGTGGAAACGTCTTATACAAATCTTTCGGTAACGAATAAAGTGCGCGTACCGCACCCGATACGCGCATAACTCATAATTTCACCCGGTAAAAGCCTAAATAACCAATCAACGCTTAAATTGGACTATATTTAAGGGTTATTAAAGGTATTTTTAATGTCCGAATAACGCGCGGTTAAAACCCGAAAAATACCCGAACGACACCCGAACGACGGGGGATTTAACTTAACAAATATTGGGTAAATATTTGGAGTTGTGGACCCCACCTAAACCCACAAAGGGGCCGGCCTAATGGCCATACAAATCCTCTTGCAAGTTGTCTTAATAATAATAACCTACTAGCCTAGTAAAAAGCATGCATGGACAAAAGGATAAAGCATAAGATTAAGCAAGTACAAGGCATGCTAAATCTTGTCTCCCCTTGGTGAATAATTCGGCCCATAGGCCATAAAAATCCAAGACCAAGACAAATCATTACCTAGTGCACATGCTTGTAAGAAGATATTACATAAAGATCTCATGTGTGATCTTGGAAAGATTATAAAAGATTGCAAGAGATTACATATCCAACTTAACCACACAATAATCTTCCACTCTCTCTCCCAACTCACGGCACACACACACACTACCAAATCCATCCAAGATCACCTAAGTACACACTACAATCTCCATTAGATTACTTGTAATGGTTGAAAGATATGGAGGGTTTATAAAAGGAAAGCATGTGGTGAATACTTGGATATCAAAACAAAACAACTTCCTTCCCTTTTCCTCCCTTGTGGCCGTAGGTTATACCACCCACACACACATCATTCTTTCAAGTTCAACACTTCCAAATTACTCTTAAACATCCATCATCCAAACCCCTATTGTGTGTTTCAAGCTTGGAGCTTAACCATTAAGGAAGAACACACTAAACCCCTCTCAAAATCAAAGGTTTTGTCTTCCCTAGCCTTGTGCTAGTAGTAAGCTTCTTAACCTTGTTTTTGATTATTATTATTCATGTATGTGTTCTTAGAAGCAAGTTGTACATGAAGGGTTTAAAAGGTGGTTTGAACATAATCTTTAATAGGTTTTACATGTGTAAAATGAATGATTAAAGATATGTAATTAAATCATGGATTTGATGATGATAATGTAGTGTTCATGAGAATGTATAAAATCTACACATACGTTAAGTAGGATGATGATTTGAGTATGATTTGTAGAATAAACTTGAATGTGTTAAAAAGTAACTTTAATCATCTTAACATGATCATTTAAGACATAATAAATGATGGAACATGTTAGAAGTTCAAGAATAAAGAAGATGAAAAATTAAAGTTTACTTACTTAGAAGATTGATATTTTGATGTAATGGGCAAATACATAAAACGCACATACAAGTAGTCTTATATAGGAAATATAAGACTAATAGAAGTGTTTTGATACAAAAATAACTTACCAATAAAAAGATGGATCTTCAAAGTCTACTATTTTGAGTGAAAAATGTTAACTTTGGAAGTTAGAGTGGAAAAATGCAACATTTGGAAGTTAAGGGACTAATATTGTAACTCTGAAAGTTAGAGGACTAAAATGGATATTTTAGAAACTATTAGTCCAAAAATGCAATAATGGAAAGTTTGGTGTCAAAGGTATGAGTAATAATTTTCCAAGGATGATTTGGGTAAATACTAGTAGGCACACTTGGGTATTTTGGTATAAAAAGTATATTTTTATAAAAGTGAAAGTTATAAAAATATGGATTGTATTAACATAAAGATTTTTATAAAATAGAGATTTTATAAAAATGTTAAGCAAACTTGAGAAACTTATACAAAAATGAATACTTTTATATAAATGGGAATATAAAAGTATTGGAAGCATTTTTGTATCTAAGTTAACAAGTTGGGCTAAAATACAAACCTTCCAAGTAACATGGGTTAGAAATGTGGATAATATTTCTATAAAACACATGTTGGGAAAGACTTGGAAAATTGACTAATCAAACTAAGATATCGAACTAAGGCGCGTTAACGAAACGTACACGGACAAAACATGAGAAAAATGCCATTGCGGCAAGATGAGAAAATATATATTTTTAGGAAGTAAAATATATATATACATGGGTGAAAACTAACAAACACTTTCCTAAGTGTTAAGGGAATTATTCGTGGGAGAAAAATATAACATAAACAAATAAGACGTTAAACAAACGTATGTACTTAACAAGAAAAATTACACATTTATATGTATGTACGCTCGTCTCGGCAAAACTCTAGTATATCTACTTAATGGGAAAGTAGATATGTGGGAAGGAAAGCCGCGACGAGTAGACAAAGATATATATGTGTATGCCGTACCAACAAGATCCTAGTATATTTATTTGAATGGGAAAATAAATATACGGTATGGTGAGTTGAATTGGGTGTTAAGAATATACAATCGAACGACAAGATCTTAGCATATTTGTTTAAATGGGAAAACAAATGTGTGGCAAAGTGAGTCGGGTCGAATGTTGAAATATATATTATATCGAGCGATGCGATCTTAAGTATAATTATTTAAATGGGAAAATAATTATATGTTAAGTGCAGTCGAGTCGATGATAATAAGGTACAAGTTAAGGAAATATTAACAAGAGTAATATATAACTTGTAACACAAAGGGTAATCTAACGCCAACGAAACCTAGGATACGCGCTTAATTAAACGGGATTTGGAATAACTTGTGGTCGGGAGTTGGGTGTACAACTTGCCAAGGCACATGCACTATAGGAATAGTGACTTATACGTCTAGGACGTTTGTAGGTGCGAGACCCTCTATGCTATCTACTTAGTGAGCCAGACAGTGTTTCAGGTGAGTTTCACGGCCCCATTTTACTGTTTTAACTGGGGGAAAGATATGTTTGTCAAACGTTGTCACATGTTGAAATGTTTTCAAAGGTTAAAATGTGATAAGTGGTATGATGAGTACTTGAGCAGTGATCGCCACTCGGGGTTGAGTCCTCTCTTCCGTAATCATTAATTCAGGGAAATGAAACCGAAAGAATATTTGGATAGTACTATTGGTGCCTGACAAGGCCCACCCCTAATCGATAGCGTCGATTATGCATTAGGTTATGCCTGGGGTGCATATATTCTGAACTTAAGTCGTGGGAAACCGAGTAACGACTTGGAGCGGGGCATTATTATCAGTCTTGGTTTGGTTATGGGGCTCAGGGGATTGCTCATCATTATAGTTTGTAGGAGCTAGCTACTCCTTACAAAGGCCACAAGTTGTGCAGGTTTCGCACATGTTGTAAAAACGGAATATCGATCGACAAGATCCTAGTATAATTATTTAATGGGAAAATAATTATACGGTAAAGTGAGTCGAGTCGAAGGTTGTGAAAATGTTGCTGTTATGAAACTAAAACCTGTGAACTCACCAATATTTTATATATTGACGTCTTTTTAAACATATCTTTCAGGTAACTAAGTGCTGAATAGATATGGGGCTAGTGCGGTGGAAATTCGGGATGTCGGATACTGGTCGGGATTTCATTCACTGTTACCTTCGGGTTGGAACATAAACGGAAATACCCACATTGAAACTTAATGTTCATCGTTTTAAGTAATGCCTTGTGCAACATTGTAACGAGATACTCATCTCCGACATTCTAATAAATTGATCTTTTCTAATTAAATATAGTTTGTGTTAATCTTGACTTTGATATACTTTCGAGCGTTGCGCCACGTGTTTCCGCCATTGGCGTGGTGTGACACATTGTACCATTCCGGAGAGGCCAAGGCAACCTGAGGGTTTTTGGGCAGTGGGACAGTGGTGGTGGTGTGAAGGTTAAAGTGGTGTTTGGGTTTGTGAATGCCGCTCATAGAGCGTGTGTGTATGGTGCGAGACGGAGGAGGTGGTTGTGGAACGGGTTCGTTTGAAGGAGGAGGTGGTGGGGTCGGCTCAGTTGGTATTGGGCCGGGTGTAGTAGGAGGAGGATCCACGGGAGTGGACGTAACAGTAGATGGGCCGGTTGGGGGAATAGAAGATGGGACTGGGCATTGGGCCTGATGGACAGGTCTGGTGTGGGAAGTGGAGGTAATAGTTAGGCCGTGATTAGATGGGCCGGGAGAGTGATGGAGTGGAGGAGAAATAGATGGGCTGGAGACGGAAGGTGTGGGGTTGGGGTCTAAGTCTGGTGTGGGCGGAGTAACAGTAGGTGATGGAGGAGATGTAGAGGGGGGATGTTTTTGGAGATGGTCCCAAACCAAGGGATTGATGGTGGGATTTAAGAAGGTGTAGGAGTTTGGAGTGGTGGGTGATTGAATGGCATAAGGGAAGATGGATTCTTCAAAGTAAACATGCCGGGAAATTATGAGTTGGTGGGAGGTGAGGTCTAAACACTTGTAGCCCCGATGGTTGTTAGGATAACCAAAAAAGACACAAGGTTGTGACCGAAAATCAAGTTTATGGATTGAGGTGGAGGGGGTGACGGGATAACAAAGGCATCCAAAAGTACGAAGATGGTCATACTCAGGGATGCAGTTGTATAGGTGAGTGGTTGGGGATTTGAAGTTAAGTAATTTGCTGGGTAAAATGTTGAGGAGGTAAGTGGCGGTATGAAGGGCATGGTGCCACATGTTGGGTGGTAGGGAGGCTTGGGCAAGGAGGGTGCGGATCATGTTGTTAATGGTGCGGATTTTGCGTTCCGCTTTACCATTCTGAGAAGATGTGTAGGGGCAGGAAAACCGAAATTGCATGCCATTATGATTACAAAAAATATAAAAATTGTTATTTGCATATTCTTTACCATTGTCACATTGAAATTGTTTGATTTTACACTCAAATTGGGTATGGATTAATTTATGGAAGGTGGCGAAGGTTTCAAACACTTGTGATTTATTGGTGAGGGGGAATGTCCATAAGAAATTAGTAAAATCATCCAAAAACAATATATAATATTTGTGCCCCCCCCCCCCCCCCCCCCCGTACTAAGTACGGGAGAGGTCCATAAATCACTGTGAACATTGTCAAATGCAAAACGAGTAGAGTTAATTGAATCATAAAAAGGCAATCTAACACTTTTGCCAAAAACACAAGATTGACAAAGTGTTTTATTATGTTTTCCATAATCAACAAAAGGTTGCAATTTTAAAGACTGAAGTAAATGCTTTCCTGGATGACCCAAACGTTGATGCCAGCGATCCTGAGTAACTGCAACAAAAGAAGAGGGTGAAGTGGTCTTGAGAGGTAGAGGTGCAGTCAACGGGTAAAGATCGCCTGTGCTATTGCATCGAAGGATAGGAGCCCGAGTTTTGAGATCCTTCACAAGAAAGCCAAATGGGTCAAATTCAATGGAAACTAAGTTATCCCTGGTAAGGCGACGGACAGAGATAAGATTTTTAATAATGTTAGGGGCATAAAGGACATCATTAAGTTTAAGTGGAGGGTATGGCGGGGGAAGGACTTGGTTGCCTTGGGCCACAACGGGTATAGACATGCCATTACCAACAATAATAAATTTATTAGTGCAAGAATTAAAAGCAGACGGGGAGTATATACCTTGGGCATTGGCCGAGTGGGAGGAGGCACCGGTGTCCATCATGCCATGGTCCGGGGGATTAATAGCCAGAGAGTAGAGTGCTTGTTCAATGTCAGTGGGCGAGTACTCTGTGTGATGTGCTTGATCCGGTCGAGGTCCAAGAATCCCCTGTGAGTTTTGAGAAACAGGCCGAGAGGGGTAGGGGCAAGGGGGTTGGGCTGCAGCAGCGTTTTTCAGAACAGAAGCCCATTGGGCCGCGGTCCAGCTTTGGGGAAAAATAATGTAGGGATGAGTTGGGCCAGCTGGGTTATTATTGGAGGATCTGGACTGATTGCTGTTGGGCCTGCCGCATCCCCTACCACGGTTAGATCTGGGCCGAGGGTTGGAGGCAGTGGGTTGGGTGACCGGGGTAGTGTTGTTGTTGGGCTGGGACGAGGGTTGTCTAGGGTGAGTATGTGAAGTGGCAGCAAGGGCAGTAGAGGCCGACTGAGACACACGGGTAAGCTGGCGTTTCTTTTTATTCTCTTCCATTGTGAGACGGGAACGGACCTCACTAAAGGGTGGAAGGGGATCACGGTTCTGGAGGACCGTTGAGATGCTGTCGTATTGCTCCGTGAGACCTGTTAGCACTTTGAGAACAAGCATTCTGTTATCAACCGGCGACCCGACACTGGCAAGTTGGTCGGCCAGCAGTTTGGCATGATCACAGTAATCCGACATAGAGGAAAAATTGTCAAGGCAGAGGTTGGCAAACTCTTGACTGAGGAAGATGGCACGTGTATTTTGGTTGTCATTAAACTCGCGCTCGACTGCCATCCAAGCATCATGAGCGGTCTGCCCGGGTTGGATAATAATGCGAAGAAGAGGTTGGGAGAGGGTAGCATAAATCCACTGTTTGACCAACGCGTCGAGACGAGACCATAACTGGTCAGCAGCGAGGGCTGCCGCCTCAGCTTTGGCCACGGCAGCGGGGTCAGAAGACGAGAGAGGGAGATGGGTGTGTGTGGGTTTCGGAAGTAAGTGGTCAGCGACCTCGTAAGCTTCGCAATGAACCTGGAAGAGTGTCTTCCGGGTGGTGTAAGAGGGAGAGTCTTTTTCAAGTATAATAGGGATGTTGGATTTGATATTGGTGACTGCTAGGGCAGGGTGAAGGGAAGAAGAAGACGCCATGCTGTGAAGGAAGAAGGCGCCGAAGAGGGTTAGAGGGGCAGCGGATGAGGGTGAAATAGACAGAGGGGATGTTTTGCGCTGACAGTGGGTCAGGGCTGAGCTGAGGGTGGCGGCGGTAGGGCTAGGATCAAAGAGAAAGGTCTCTTGATACCATGAAAGTGATGAAACCCTTGATTGTTTCATTGATTTTGACAATATTTATAATACAAAAGGTTATCTCCAAATATGGTGGAGATTTGGTTACAATCAATATATATCAATTTACTAAATATACAAATATATATTAATATTCTTGATATCCAAGCCTTTCTTGCTTCCACCGCACTATATGCTTAATGTATATGGCTCCATGTCGTTTGTTTGTTTTCTAGAATTTCATGTTAAAACACTTCTTTTGCAACTCTGATCTATGAAACCTTTTTATTCATGGTTTGCATTGGTGTTACAGATTTCAAATAATTTGTAACGACCTTGTTGCCCTTTGGTGACCATATACCAGTGGCCGGGTGTAGACACATATCACTATGACTCGATGGTGAAGCCTTGTGGCTTTTGTAACGATTAATCATCGAGTTGTGGTTGTATGTTAAATCATTATGGCTTAAAGTAATCATACAATCGTTGTTGGATGCCGAAACCTTGTAGTCTTTTTAGTGATCATCCATCACCCATGTGTATGGGTAGGTTAGACCATTTTGGTGTAACTCAAAATTACACTTTTCTAAACTTATTTATATTTAACTAGCTTATACCCCGGGAGCGTCCCGGGTTGAGAAATCTAAGTAAAGTGAATAAAATTATAATTATCTAAATTATAAAAATGACATCTGTATAGCAATTACCTGTTGGAGAGCGTCTCAGGTTGAAATATCTAATATGACATAATAAAATATCTACTATGACAACATAATTAACGACTTGCCAATATGTGATTAATGAATATTATTATTATTTTAAACAAATCTCTGCCATAAGTTATCATATTCTAATATAAAAAAAGGGTAATTGGGTTGGTTATCACCTAATCCCAGGCCCGACCCAAACCCACAATTTTTTTTAAACTAATTCCAAACCTGACAAAATACCTGTCGGGTTACAAAAAATAGTCGTTTTTTTCTCCGTTTTTTATATAGCACTATGGTATCCGTTGGAAAGATAATAAAACGCTCGTTAATTTGGTGAAATTTTTTTCTTTAAAAAATATCGTATATAAAAAATATTAACGTTTAAAAGTTATGGGAAGAAACATTATAGATAAAAATCTAATTTTGTTTTTAAATTTTAAATATTATTTTCCTAAAATAAAGCACTTGCCACATGAGATGACACATGGCACACTCAATGAAGAGAATACCCTCTTTGAGTGCCATGTCATTAAAATGGCTTTGGTTTATTATATGTATAGATCATGATGATATATATTTAATCAAACACGTACTTAACTTCACGTTTACCGTCACATATTATAATATCAATCAATTCATCACATACCTACCTACCTACCAAAATACGACTATTTTAAACCCTAAAACAACTAAAAACAACTGAATCTATCAAATGTTTATTGTTCCAACTTCCAACGTGCAGTAGTCAAACTTTATCCAAACTGAAGGACCATTTGTAAAAAATGTCAAAGTTTAGGGGCTAAAAGGTATATTTCACCATTGAAAAAATAAACTGGCAAAGCTTTTTTTCGAATGGGGACATCCATGATCATATGAACACGAAGAAACACTGTAGGGATGGAACCCTTGGCCCTATATATTCTAATTTCACCCGATTAATATTATTATTATTATTATTATTATTATTATTATTATTATTCAACTAATCAACCTACTATCCAATCCAATCATGATTCCATTTTCAGATCAACACACATGATTCATTCAATCATACCCTTCGATTGATCTAAAACCGTTAGATTCAATGTCTCTGTTTTCCCGGAGATGTTGTCACCGGCAATAACCGGTAACTTTTCTTTCTTTGGAACTTGTTATCGATATTCGATTCATTACAAGTTTATAATAATAATAATAATAGCATGAACTCCTCGTCGTCGAATTCAAATAATCGGTTATCGGATTTTAATGAAACGAATCCTGTTTTAGGGTTTAATACGACGCCGTTTACGTCTTCAGGTTCTAATGTTTCACGAGCACGGCTTATGAAAGCTAGAAAGCAAACATTTAATCAAACATCTAGTTATAATAATTATAAGTCTAGTGATTATCCACTGGATGCGTTTAATCGGTTAAGCAGTTCGACTGAGTCGGTTTTCGGAAATATAGGTTATGGTGCAAATGAGGATAATAAGTCTAGTTCATATAGGAGTTTGGATAGAAGAGATGCTAATGTTGTTGTTGATAATATGTCGAAGTTGAGTATCGATAACGATAATGTAGAAAGTGCAAAGAGTTCATTAGGGTTGGATACAAGTAATGTGGCATTGGGGATCAAGAATGAGACGAAGGAGATGGATGTTAAAGATCCTGCAGATGTTGGTTCTGAAGGCGGTTCGGGTAGATATGAGAAAGTGGGAGAGTTTGCTTTTACGAGCAGATTGGATGATATACGCGTTTCAAATGTGGAGTTCAAGACACCTGATATGAGAAAGAATATGCTTTCGGGGTTGAATAGATTCGAATCAAGAAATGTTAAAGAAAGTAGGTCGAAGAAAAAGAAAGGGGGGATGAAAAAACCTGTTGTTGATCGGTCTAGGATTATAGAGGATTTTGTGTTTGGCGGAAGGAGTTTGTCTGGAAATTCGGAGAGTTATGATGTCCCTCTGTATGATGAAATATTAGCTGATGGTTATTCTAGAGAAACTTCTGTGACGTCGGAGGCTTCGCAAGTTGATGAACAAGATAACGTGTCGAATGAATCGCAGGTGATTACTTTGAATGTCGCGACTGATGATGAAGTGTTTGAGCCTCAGGTCAATGAGGTTTCTGAGACAGAAAGCTTCATGTCTGCGACTGAAAATTTGGAACACAGTTGTGATACTTTGGTTACGTCGCTAGATTCTGATGTGAGTTCAGCTGCGACTTCTGGGAGGCAAGAAAGTGGTGTCACACGTGTGTTTAGTTTTGGTTCGCGATCAGAGGATGTTAGCAATGGTAGCTTTACATTTGCTGCTGCATCTTCAGCGGGTCAAAGTCAACTTTTATCAGATACCCGTCAGCATAAAAAGAAACTTCCACCAAAAATTGTCCGGGATTCCTACATTTCCACAAAAGCCGAGTTTTTCCCATTTGATTTATCTGCATCACCAAGCATAAAGTTAGTAAATGAACAGGATTTTAGGCATGAAAGTCTCACTAGTAGTAGTTTGTCTTCCAGCAAAGCGGCAGAGGAAGCATGTGAGAAATGGCGATTAAGGTGCGCAATTCTGCATTATGTTGTGTTAAATGTTTGTAATTATTTCATTTAACAACCGCCTTCTTTATGTATTAGGGGAAACCAAGCTTATAGCAATGGTGATCTGGCTAAGGCAGAAGATTGTTACACACAAGGGTTAAACTCTGTCTCAGAAAATGAGAAATCTGCAGGCTGCCTTAAGGCTTTGATGCTGTGCTATAGTAATCGTGCAGCGGCTAGGATGTCTCTCGGAAAGATGAAAGAAGCATTAGAAGATTGTCTCATGGCTGCCACCATAGATCCCAACTTTCTTAAGGTTCAAGTTAGAGCTGCACAGTAAGTCTAACCGCTAACGTTCTATATAGATAGTTAATCTCCCGTGCGCATACTGCATTCTCTTCATTGTCTTATATTGCTGATATTTGCATATATGCAGTTGTTACCTTGCTATGGGAGAAATTGAAAATGCAAAACAGCAGTATATGAAGTGCTTGCAATTTGGAAATGGTAACAGCATGGACGAGAAAGTGATTGCAGAGGCCTCTGAAGGCCTAGAAAAGGTCCAGGTAATATGCATTTTTCTTGACCTGTAGTTCAATAAAAATGCTACGGCGTCTGTCCAGAAAGTGTTGGGACTTGGGACTGCATTGTGCAACATACTGATCTTAAATTCTTAATTTTAACCTTTTTGTATCTTTTATACTTACCAGAAAGTGTTGGACTGTATTGAGCAATGTACTGATCTTTTACAAAGACGAACTTCTGAAGACTTAGAATGTGCTTTGAGACTTGTCAACGATGCGTTGCACATAAGCACAAGCTCAGATAAACTGCTACAGATGAAAGCAGACTCTCTTTTCATGGTTAGTGCTATTACTAAACAGTTAATTCCGCAGGGCCTTAAGTCCAGTGTTACCTCTTTCCTTGAGGTCTTGTAAACTTTATGGCTGAAAACATAAAATTTATCCTTGTGTAAAGAGGTGGCATTTTTGATTCATTTACTTATTGTGGGTTGATTTGATTATCTCTAACTAGTTGAATGGATCACATAACAAGATTCAGCTAAACGAGAAATGGGTCAGATAGGTCAAATTGGTCGAAATTTGCCACATCCAACCTCTTAATCATTTTCGTTAAACCATACACTTATTTCTAAACAGTGCTTGTGGGTCGATCCAACCTGTTTAAAACCGTTGCTGAGTTTTTATCTGATTTTGCAGTTGAGGAGGTATGAAGAGGTGATTCAGACTCTTACATCTGATAAAGCAGATACACCCACAAGCTCGTCTTCTAGGCCATGGAGATCACATCTTATCATTAAATCCTACTTTTATTTAGGAAGGCTAGATGAGGCTCTAGAGTCCATTAAAAAACAAGAGATTTCAGACCATAATACAATAAGGTAGCTTTCTTCATTTTATCTTCTTGTATGCTCCCATGCATTTCTTCAGTGGAATTCATGCAGACAAAACAAAAGTTGAAAATTTTGTGCTATTGATTTCCAGTGTAGGAAACCCAACTCAGGAATCAGCAATACCTTTAGCTGATACAATACGTGTACTTTTATCTCACAAGGTATGTAAGCGTGCAACAAGTACTCTATTTAACCTTAACTACCGAAAAGGCCCGTTTGACCACCAATGTCAAAGTGACACTATTGACTTATAAAATAGATGTAGCATAAGTTGTGCATGTCAGCGTCAGTTTGATTCATGTGTGTCTGTGTGCAGACAGCAGGAAATGAAGCATATAAATCAGGAAAGCATTCAGAAGCAGTAGAACATTATACTGCTGCTTTATCTTGCAGTGTTGAATCTCGTTTCTTTGCAGCAGTATGCTTCTGCAACCGAGCTGCAGCATACAGAGCTTTGGGTCAAATTACAGATGGCATTGCAGATTGCAGCCTAGCTATAGCCCTTGATTCAAGCTATCTCAAGGTTCGTTTATGTTTTATCCAATGCGTCCAATGGGTCAAATCAATATACAACAACATACCCAGTAGAATCCCACTCATAGCAAATTAATATACCGAGTTAAAAAAGAAAAAGGGTCAAATTATGTCTAAAGTGTTTTTGTCAACTTGTAAGAGGTTGTAAAACATTGTGAATCAATTGTAATGACATTTATGTAGGCAATATCTAGGCGTGCCAGCTTGTATGAGATGATAAGAGATTATGGGCAGGCAGCCAAAGATCTACAAAGATTGGTGTCCCTTCTAACAACACAGGTGGAGAAGGGTGCTGTTTCTGGAGCATCGGATAATTTAAGCAGTATGAATGAACTAAAGCAAACTCAGACACAGCTTTCTAATGTTGAAATGGAATCCAGAAAGGGAATTCCCTTAAATGCCTACCTCATCTTGTAAGTTCTTTCTATTATTTGTTATAAAAGTACTTGTATACTAAAAGAGTGAACCTTGGAAATCCAACTAAGGTGAGTCTGTTGTTCTATAAAATATTGAAGTTTTGATTTTGAACATTACAGGGGAGTTGAATCAACTGCTTCTGCAGCAGATATAAAAAAGGCATATAGGAAAGCTGCACTCAGACATCATCCTGATAAGGTTCTACCCAACTTCTGAACCTTGTAAAGTGTCGGTTGAAATACTACGAAATTTTGGGTTCACCTTTTCTTATAATCCACTTATCTAGGCAGCCCAGTTACTCGGTAGAGGTGTCGATGGAGATGATGGACTAAGGAAGGAAATAGCTGAAAATGTCCACAAAGACACAGATAGACTTTTCAAAATGATTGGAGAAGCATACGCTGTACTTTCCAATCCTTCCAAGGTTCTCCATCTTATCTACACACACAAACATATATATTGACATTCATGTTAACTGATTCCATTATCGTTTTTTTTTTCCCTAGAGGTCAAAATATGATCAAGATGAAGATAAGAGAAATGAAATCAGTAGATTTACTAGAAACAACTCGTCAAGAATGGCTGCAGATGTCCAAAACTCTGCATTTGAGCAAACTGGGAACGTGCGCCAATGGCAGGATTCTAGGAGACCCTATGCCAGAACCCAGTCTACAGGCTCAGAAAACATTGGTTCATCATATAGGTATTCCAAGTACTAGTAATGGGTTTCACTAAAGAAGTTTCTGTCAACAGTTTCTGAAGTACTAATCTAGACAAAAGTACAAGTCAAGCATGCATAGTAATTATATGATTTTGGGGATATATAAAGGAAGCTAAGTTCAAGGGAAAATTCCACGCTCTTACCTGTATATAAGTTTGAGATCTTCTGGCGGATTATTTTCTGTTTTGGTGTGAACAAGCTGTGTATGGTGGTCAACATAAGGATGGTTGACCCAATTGTACCTTTCACCAAGGTTGGCCTGGTTGTATGTCTGATACACTATGGGTCTTACCTTGAGCTTTCATTTGATGATAGTCTGATACTGTCATACCGTGATGTGTATACACGTGTTGTGAGTTTCTACAGAATCCCAACAAAGGAACAGAAGAGTGTTTTTTTTTTTTTTTTTTTTTTTTTTTTTTTTTTTTTTGTGTGTGTGTGTGTGTGTAATTTCTTTTTATGTTTCGATGGAAATCGATCAATGATTTTGCTAGGACTAATTTTATGGTGGTAATGATGAAATAGCACAGTATCATACTGTTGTGTTTTACAAGCCAATCTCAAGTCTCAACTCTGGACAAATTTTATCATCTTTCTTTCGGTGTAACTGAGATAACTCAAGTCTCGGTTACAAGCTGCGGTCTGTTTGTAAATCTGGGGAAAATTGTTTGCATATTACACATATATTCCAAGTCCAACCTCCTTAGGATTTGTTTCCACCATCCATGGAGCCCTGTGGACATGAAGAACAAAAGCCTGATTATTTCAGTCTTTTCTGGATTGTAATTTTTTCTTTTATGTATTATGTTTTTTTTTTTCAAGATTCAGTTGTTTAGATGATCATATGTTTACAACTCATATGAACATATTTACAAGTTAATTGCTTAAAACCATGCATTTATGTGACTTAATTCAAACAAAGTTCTCTTGAAAAAAATCTTTTTTTCTTCTTCTAGAAATAGAATTCTAAACAAGGAGTAAGGTAAGAATCATACTTGTGCATTACAAAATTAATTGTTCCTTGCGCAGCACGTTCAAGGAGAAGTTCCCGAGCTTCAATGGCGATCCCTTCAGGCTATAAAAAAAGAGTAGAAAGCATAAATGCATAGATGCATGGCGTTCGTATGTATTGGATGTGATTTGTACACCACCGAAAAATATCAATTACACCTGTAAAACCATCAAAGTTACAAGTATACCCTTTCATCCTTTTGTCTTCACCTGAAATGGGGGGGGGGGGGGGGGGGGGGGGGGGGGGGGGGGGGGGGGGGGGGGGGGGGGGGGGGGGTATATTGGTAATGTTCAAAATTTTATAACGTATTGGTCATTTTTAGCGGTGTACAAATCATTATGCATTTGTTTTATGTGCCTGTCGTGTATACCTCTTCTGGAAACCACACACCTGGTTGTGTATTGCCCTCAAGAACAGCAAGAGCCAAATGCAGCTGTTGAATAGCCAACTGATCTGAAAAGCATTTATGCAGATACAATACCAGTCTTTTAATGAATTTTCAAAGAAGATGATCCTTTTGACACACTATATTTATCAGAATTAGAGATGACAAATGGGCAGGGTTGGTAACGAGTTCAGGCCAACATAGGCAATCTAAGTGCAAGTCCAAATGAGTTTGGTTGGTTGGACTTGGCTGCCCCACAAACACTTCTCTATAGTTGAATTTGATTAGCAAAGCTGTAGTATTAGAAAAACAATTTAGTTCTGAATAAAAAGGATTTTGAAGGTTTTATGTGAATACTCACTTTAGCAACTTTTGACCCACTCAACCCGTATGGCGTTATGGTCCATTCGTATTTAACCATTTTTTAAATAAAAATCCATTTGGAGCATAGAGATAAAATATAACCCAAGTCACCCATAGAATCATTAATGGGTTGAAATTGCCGCCGCTAGTCAGAATAGGCCACTGATTCTTCTATATTAAGTCCAGAAAAAATATGACTTACATAGAGAGTCTTTTATGACTGAAAACACCAATTGTTTGTCGTCCTCCTGAACACTCCAAATCAACCTGCTCAGAAAGAGAATCAGTATATATAAGGTTACAATAACTAAACCGACGGTGTGAAAGTCTTATTAGTGGAGAATATTTTTTTGGTATAAAGAAAAGATTTTTGAACTAAATTACTCTCATTGAGACACGCTCTCCAGCATAGCCATCTATGACACGAACTACTGGATCAAATAACCATACCATCTCCTGTACTCTGCTTCTGTCTCTTAGGACCTCCTAAAACATTACAAGGAAACATGTAAGATGACTTATATGATCCTTATTGAATTCTATAGATGGTCATATCAATGGGAAGTTTATATTTGGGAGGACAAAAGTTGGAGTTTTCCAAATTCTACAGTTTAAGAAATTATAAGACCAAAATTAACCATTGATCAAATGATCATCAGCGTTAAGTATCAGAGATAGGCCGAAACACTACATGATATCCAACAAATTGAAACATTACTGCTATACAAAAAGTTTAATTGATATTAAGGTAGCAAATTCGACCCGTTTACATATTTACTTGTGAATGTGTCGAATCAGGTTATGTTAACAGGTCAATTGTGCTGAAAGTCTCCCACGTTGTATTGTAAATGCATAAACCTTCTAAATCATTTGATTCAAAAATTAAGTAATTCTTGAAGTAATATCATATTAGAAGCTAATTATTTACAACAAAAATAAATTTTGGAGAAATGCGTTTTGGGTCAACCTAAGACTAGTGGGAGTGGGGGGCGGGAGAGGGGCGGGAAGGGGGGGGGGAACACCGCCGCCATAGGGGCGGGACTAGTGGCGTGGGGCTGAGGGCGGGGAGGGGATCACTGGCGTGGGGGGGGAGAGGAGGGACAGGTGGCAGTTGATGATTGGATGACCATTATTTGAATAGATTTAATTTATTAAAAAAAAACCAACAATCTGTTTTATTAAAAAAAAAAAAAAGAAATTTTAGAAATTAAAAAAAAAACAACATTTAATTCATTTTGAAGGCCGTTTTTAAAAAAAAAAAAAATTAAATTAAATAAAAAAATAAATAAATAACATTACATAATTAAATTACTTAATAACCATTACACACTAAAACAACCATTACATAATCCTAATAATTCCTAAATTACTTATTTAAACATAAATAACTCCTAAATTACTTATTTAAACATAAATAAATCCTAAATTACTTATTAATCCTAATTTTCTCCACTATGGAGAGTAGTTGTCCCATTCTCCGGGGAAGGTGATGCACTCGGGTGAGACGGAACGCGAGCTATCCCGTCCATCAGATCTCGCATCTGAGGGGAAGTAGTAGTACTCACGAGGAGGGGTAGGTTGGTTATAGTAGAGTTCCTCCTCCTCAATCTCCCTCAGGGCTTCCAAGTCCCCCTCAGTCGGGGAAGTCCCATGGTTGGGGGTGGGGGTAGCCTGCTGTTGGGGGATGGGGATGGGGGTAGTTTGCTGTTGGGGGATGGGGGTGGGGGTAGTCTGAGGGTAGGGGACTGAAGCAGCCCAGCGGGTAGGGGGCGACAACGTTAGTCGCTCCATTTGTTGCTGGGCCATGACATAATCCATAGCCCAGACCAATTCCTCATCCGTCCAGTCATCATCGGCAGGAGGATGAGGAGGAATGGTTGGTTGTGCAGCAGCAGCAACAGGAGGGGGAGGTAACCAATGTTGTGGAGGAGGAGGAGGAGGATAAATAGGAGGTTGTGGAGCAGTAGGAGGAGGAGATGAGGAGAATGGTAGTCTCCGGGGGCGGCCCCGTCCCCTGGGATACCGGCGAGAATACTGCCGGATATTAGACGGGCCAGCAGCTCCTGCTTGAAAACCGTCACCCATGTTATTCATTGCTTTAGGGAAGAGGAATAGGTGTGACTGAGAATTTGGTAAGGTGTTGTATTTATAGGGTTAGAAGGATGAAGCAGTGGGGGGGAAACTTTGAAATTCAGAGTTTCAAATTCAAAATTTCAAATTCAAACTTCTGGGTGGGAAAAATTAATGTTTGTACTGTGTGGAGTAGTGGTGGGAAAATTTGAAATTCAAAGTGTAAAATTAAATACTAATTAAAATTTTATTACTTTAATATTAATTATTTTTTTATTAACTTAATATTAATTATTTTTTTATTAATTTATTATATTTTCCGGTTTATATTATTATTATTATTATTATTGTTATTGTTATTATTATTATTTAATTTATAAAAAAAAGAAAAAAGAAATGCCAAGTGTCACTTCCCCCCACCTCTTCCCCCCCCCCCCCCCCCCCCCTTCCACTCCCCACAATTATTTTCCCCCCCACAAGGGCCCCACAAGTGCCACATGGCGCTTCCCCCCACCTCTTCCCCCCCCACCACTCCTTATAGTCTAACCAAACCCTAACCGTTTTGATTCATACCAAAAATACATGTATTGACCAACCGGCCGATTTGACCCATTACCCAACCAGCCATCCCACCCATTTTGCCACCTCTAATATTATTAATGTAGAAAACATATTCGATTTTTGCATGGCCATCTTACAGAAGGAAGGAAACGTGTCATTGCATCCATTGCCCAGTTCCAGAAAAACGGAGCAGTTCCAAATCGAGCACTGACAGTTGGAACTCCGAGAATCTCATGTGTACTTGTCACTTCTGGCAAATTCCTTGAGAAAAAAAGGGTTTCGTGAGTAAGCTACAGTCAAATTTCCCTGCTTATTATGGTTTATGTATTTGATTTCATGCCATGTATAAAATATGAAAGATATCCAATTCCACATGATTATATGCATCACTGTTTGCTGATAGATAAGAAGGATGAAATTCACACTTACAATAGATACACATCTTTTTTCCCAATGCCTTTTCCAAAGTCAATGTTGACCATTCCACTATATGGCCTTAATTTGATTTTCTCTCCTATTAGATAGTTCGTTACAAGTTAGCATCATCAAAAATGCATAAGAATAGAAGAGAAACATAAACGGTAATACATACCTTTATTAAATGCAATAACCTCCTCTCCAAGAAGTAAAAAACTAGTGGCTAATATTGTTGGCCCTGCACCACCCGTTCCTGCTGTGTAGTAGTAGAATCTGAGAAGCATATCATCATTAGATACTATATGTAAAATAGAATAAAAAACATAATAACTTCATTACCAAGAAACAAACGACATGAAATGCAGAGCAGGTTAATACCTCAGCCGTTCAGGCTCACCCTTATTTTCAATTTTTGCAACACGTACTAGCTCCGCTGCCATTACTGTCACAATAAGCAGGTACATACAGACTCAATCAACTGTTGTAACAAAACATGTATACCTTGAAATAAACAGAAATAAATTTTGTACCATTGCTCACTCCTGGATAGATTCCGCCAGTAGTAATTGCTGGAACTTTAGCAGCCAATGCTTCATTCATAAATGATTTTGCACGCAACGCATAACTTGTGTCATCACAAACGTCTAGATATGCTGTCTGACAATGGATGAAGACTAGTCAAGTTAGATTACATCTTAAAGTAAAGGGTCATTTAAAGTGTGTAACAATATCCAGTTATCCACCAAATGGATCTTAGAAGACCGTATATTAATGTAACTTCAAGAAAGCTTGGAGTTAGCTTTACCTTGTTCTCACCTTGGCCCGTATAGCAGCTTCCAGAACTCTACAATTTTCTGTTTGTTGGAATGGACCTGCAGCATGTACCACAAGATCCACATCTGCAAAGGTAGAATGTGTATATGCCAAAGCAAGTGTCAAAATATTAGACAGATCGCCAATGGGTGGTTCCATCCACACAGGAGGGGGGGCTGCCCCCCGTACGGCCAATAAAAAGTCTTTTTTATAGCATAAGTAAATTTTTATACCGGAAGTTTTTTTTTTAGAACGGCAAACTAACTTACTCCTAAATACTACTATACCACCACACCATGTCCCTTGCATGTAGCAACCCTACGTCTTCACAATGTTTATTTCGTTTGAACGCTTTTTTTTTTCTTTTAGTTCTGGATTTAGTTTATTTTGTTTAGTTGATTGTTTTTGCTTGTTTACATTAATTAATCTTCTACTAGATGATGCCAATCTTCGCCAGCCTAACAAAAATTCCTGCACCCATCACCCGTAGATGATGCCAATACTATCCTTACATAAAGAGGTGCAAACAAGCCGAGCTACTCGAGCTCGGCTCGAAACCACCCAAGCTTAAACGCAACAAGCTCGTTTATTAAACGAGCCCAAGCTTCGCATATCAAGCTCGAGCCAGCTCGCGAGCCTTAACAAGCCCACAATTTATATAGTTTTTAATTAATACAATAAAATTAGGAAAAAAATAACTAAATTGTATGTAAAATAATAATTTTCATTGATATAAAGCCGAGCTCGAGGTTTCATAAGTTAAAACTTAAAAGCCTGGTTGAGCTCGGGCTTGTTTGCAGCCAGTTAGTTACATATTTAAATATGGACATAAAAATACAAGTTCCATAAACACACCAGCCAATGCAGATTCCAGTGATTTGACGTCATTAATATCAAATTCAGAAAACTCAGCATTTTTCCCAAGTGTAGCGATCATACTAGCACCTTTTTCCCTAAAACACATCAGAGTATTATTATTATTATTATTATTATTATTATTATTATTATTATTATTATTATTATTATTATTATTATTATTATTATTATTATTATTATTATTATTCAGCATTATCCACGTCACATTTTTAAAACAATATGTTTTGGTGAGTTGAAGGTTCGAAAGAGATTGGAACCTGTTACGACCGGCAATGATGATGTGGAGGTCAGGAGAGAGGTTAGAGAGAGCGATGGCGGTAGAGCCACCGATTCTGCCGGTTCCTCCGAGCACCAGAACCCTAGAGTTCAGGTTTTCCGTTGAAAGAGTGGCGGAAGCCACCGTCGGAACCCTAACGCTGCTCCAATTGCGCATATAGGTACACGACGCCATATCTCTACTTCACTGTGTACTTCGTCCCTGATCCTATCTAGAGTTCGTTACAAACGTCATCTACCTTGGCTATTTATTAAATTTAAATTAAATTATTATATTATCTTTGATCACTATTAAATATTAGCATTTAACTCGTATGTTCTATACCTATGTTTCGTTGTGGCCGGCAAGTAATGAAAAGATGTTAAGAAAAAAAGAGTCGAAAGTTTTTGATGTTGCTTCGATCAAGTCTATGTCGTTTTTGTGGTTTAAACATAGGTCCAGGTTTAAGAATATTATTTGAAAGAATTGGGTAGAGTCTCCTTTGTACATGATGTAATTGGTATTGTTTGTTGAGGTTCTCGTTTTGAGGACCTTCCTGGTTTTTGAATGAAAGTTAACGTTAAATTTTCTTTTTTTGTTATGCCTAAAAATTTTAGACTTAAAAATATGGAAACATGCACTAAGTTGTGATATGATTGTAACTAAATTTATACATTGGATACCTTTTATTAAAACATGATTCTAATATGTTTTACAACAAGTAACAATATCTATAAAAAATATTAACTCAAACTTATTGAAGTCATATTCCGACAACATTCGAAAATCACTTATGTCATATTCCGACAATGATATTTGAAAATGAATTTGTGAGAAAATTTATGGTGAAGTTGAATAATGACATGTCCTTTCAAATTTATTTTTAATGAGTTATGTCTCGTCCATCATCATTCCCATGTCACTGAAACTCATATTTCTCATTCGACTAGCCGGTGGTGCAATCACAGAAAACTCCAGAGTTATAAACTAGCTTGTTTATAAATAAGAACACAATGACGAAACCGCCAGAAAGTTATCAACAAACTATCATCATTAAGAGGGTGTTTGGGATTGAGTTTGGAAATGCAAAAGTGCTTTTGGTCAGAAGTGTTTATTGACTTATGACTTTTTGAAAAGGAGTTTTAAAAAAAGTGTTTGGATTAGCTTTTGGGATGAGAAACGTCAAAAGGTCAATAGATTGTTTTTTTAGCGTTTCGCTTAACTTATTGTGAATATTGGTTGTATGGGTAGTAGATTTGTAAAAAAAAATTTCCAAAAGCCAAAAGCCAGGATTTCTAACTTTTTAAAAACAGTTTTTCCACCCTTAAAAGTCAAAAGCCAAAAGTTAAAACAAAAAGTGTTTTTGGGTTACACAAACAGCTTATTCACTTATGGAATTGAATCCCAAACACCCTCTAAACATGAAAAATTGAATGCTTATACTAGGGGTGAGCATAATCGGGCCAGACCGAAATAAAACTGAAGAAACAATAAGTACACCGGAGATTAAGACTGACCTCCGGGGGGTTAGTACTTATGTAACTACAGGTTTAATCCTTTACCCAAATCGTTATGGTAACCCGAGAGTTTGTTAAGGTGAGCGTGATATGTATTGTGTGTGCTACGAACAAGAGATTTAAGTGGTTCGGTCGTTAATGACCTACGTCCACTGTAAGTACACCGGAATATTATTACTAACAAGAGAGAGTTACAAGTAGAGAGTATAGTAGTGATAGTTGTATTTGCGAATGAATACATGAGTTGTATCTGGTGCTATTTATAGGCTTAGTAGTGGGCTGCATGGAGAGGCCCACAAGTGACACCATTGGCTTGGGCCCAACCGGGGCCCAAGTCCATGGTCCTTCTGGAAATGGCGGGAAAGGACGAGGCACTGTTGATGACATCAGGCTACAGTGTGGTCGTTGTTGTAGTTGGACACGTGGCGGCCTTCTGGTGGTGCACAGTAACGTCGTACTTGCTACAGTGTCCAGGCTATCTCTGCTGGCTGATTTGACGTCTGACAGTGGGCGAGGTAATGCCTGCTGGTCGCTGTTCACGACAGCGTGTACAGTGCAGCCGTTCGCCTTTTGTACTATCTGCCACATGTCCTACTTCTGTTGGTGTATGCTCTGACACGGATCCTTATGAATCTTCCTTTTGTCATCCCTTGTACTTCCTCTGACGTGCCAAGGGAATATTCCGCGTGTGGTGGCACGCGCGTATCAGGTATTAGTTGTTGCTTATCATCTGTGCCGGCGCGCGAGGATGTTGATTGCCTGTCCTCGCGCGAGTATGCTCCTGCGCCGTGGCCTGGCGCAGGGTTGTTACCTTGCGGGGATAGGGACGCCCTTCAGATTAGGCTCCCTATCCCTTCAAGTCCCCCTAGTCTAGGGCTTCTCCTGCTCGCTGATGAGGAGGTGGAGTGCTAGACTCGAAATATAGAAGTCGCGGATGAAAGCTCATCTGCTTGTGCTGTAGCCTTTGGGGGTATTGTTCTGATTTGAGAAAATTTAGGCGGGAAACGTCTTTCTCCGTTTTTTGTCAAATTTGCGCCGTGAAGGACGTTCTCCGCCCCAACGTTGCAGTGGTTGAGCGGGGAACGTCTTTTGAAAGTTTACGTCAACTTTCCGCTGGGGAGGACGTTCTCCGCCCCAACGTTGCAGTGGTTGGGCGGGGAACGTCTTTTGAAAGTTTACGTCAACTTTCCGCTGGGAAGGACGTTCTCCGCCCCAATGTTGCAGTGGTTGGGCGGGGAACGTCTTTTGAAAGTTTACGTCAACTTTCCGCTGAGAAATTTACTGCTGATGGAGTAATTTAATGCGGGTCTGGAGTTGTGATAAATTCTAAATCATTAGCATTGAATTTGTCTCTCATAAGTTGGAATAAATGCGCCTGGAATTCGAATGATCAATTACTTCTGATGGAAGTCTAGGGGTTGCTGACGTGTCAGTGACTGTCTGGTTGTACAGACTGATACACGTCCCATCGTGGTTGCAGTTATCAATATATCGTCTGTGTCAGGAGCGTGGGGTTTCACGCGTCTGACGTTTTGTCTTCATGGTTGAGATTGTGCCACGTGTCGATGGGCACGTGCTGTCTGTCAGGCGCGTGAGTTGCCACGCGCTTGAATGGTTGATATTGTGAGATCTGTCGACACGTGTCGACCATCCGGCGCCTGTGTAGTGTATAACTGTCATACACTATCATCCAGGCCGCTCGTTTTTGTTGCGGACACGTGTCATCATCTCGTGCATAGAATTTGAAAAGTTGTGACGGTTTACGCTTCCCAGGTGGGTCCCTCTGTCATTAATGCGATGAGTATATAAGGATTAGCAATGTTGCTATGAACGGTTACTTCTCCTATTTCTTTCCTTCTTGCTCTCGATTTCCTCTCAACTTCCGGTCAACTTTCCGTTGAAGTTTCCGTTTAATCTTCAAAGATTTCTCTGATCTTGAAGATTCATTGTTGAAACTTCAAGTTTCTTCCTTTCTAGAGTGTCTTCTGCTCTTGTTGCCTCTTTGATAATCATCTCATCAACCGTTCTTTTTCACTTTGTTTGAAGATTCCGGTTGATCTTCAAGTTTTCCGGTGAGATTTCCAGGTTTTTTCTTTTTTAAACTTCCACAATGTCTGACAGTCACAGCATTTCCGGTGAGGTTGTGGGTAAGGAGACGGAGGAGGTGGTGCAGGAGACCACCGTTGAGCTTGGCCGAACGAAGGAGAGGAAACTCATGACCAACACATTCTGTGTTTGGGGTCAGGAGGCCTTTAACCGGTTCTGTGTTATGTATGGGATCCTCCCGGAGTGGGAGCCCATGCTTCCTTCTCCGACCAGCACCGTCTTATCTGCTGGTAGTGGCCAGCTGGCCCTTTATGAAGCCCACTTTGCCAAGTGTGGGTTCCGGCTTCCATGCACCCGTTTCCAGATAGATACCATGGTTGCCTATGGCGTCGGGCCTACTCAACTAACCGCCTTCGGGCTTCTGAGGTTAGTTCATTTTGAGGCGTCGTGCCGCGCCTTAGACATTGAACCGACTGTTGAGCGGTTCAATGTGTTTTATTTCATGGCGCGGGATGAAATGTGGTTTTCTTTTAAGCCACGCCCCAAGGTGCCCGCCATGGCCACCCATACCCCAAAGTCCCTTCACTGGGCAAAGGAGAAGTTCTTCTTCGTGAAGAGGGGGGTCATCCCTGTTAGCCTCCCTTGGAAGATAATAGGGGAGGGTCAGCGCGTGGCGGACATGCCTGTGCTCAAAGATTACAAGAAGCAGGATTGGTTCGTTGCCCTTACCGCCAACGCCACTAGGCTGGAGTTCCAGAACCTGACAGAGGGAATCTTTTTCCTTCTGGGGATGAGCCGGAACGGCATTCGGGCGGGTAAAGAGCCTTACATCGCGGAGGAGGGTAAGTATTTTATATTAGTTATTATCATTATTGCCTCCCGCGTTCCTTTCCTTATGATGTGTCACGTGCAGGTGTAAGTAAGTTTGAATTCTACGCTGCCCGCCAGGAGAAGGGCATTAAGTGGAGGCCTGTGGCGGAGGGCCAGACCTCGTGCTTGGATGCGTTGGCGGATCGTTTCTACTATCCTGACCTTTCTGCTGCGCCCAAGCCTTATTGCACAACTGGTGAGTCTCCTAGCCCTTTATTTGATAGTATTTTCGGAGATGATACCGTAGGGAAGACTCCGCCGGTAGGCCCGTCCGCGGAGCGTGGTCGTTGGAAGCACGCGCCGCGGAAGCACAGGTACCGAGCCATGATTACCCTTTCTGACTCGGGTTCTTCCGTTTCAGCAGGAGAAGCTGTGAAAGGGCGTCGGCGGAGGAAGGATGGCCCACCCTCCGAGGATGACGAGGAGGCGGAATCTTCTCAGCTGGAGAAGAGGAAGAGGGCGCGGACTGCTGGCCCGGTAAAGGAGACTCCAGTCGCGCCTGGCGCTGGAGATGGTGAGGGATCGATTCCTGGTCCGGAACCAGTTAATGTTCCCAAGGGTCCTCTTGGGAGTGGTGGCGATGGCGGGCCCGTTTTCAGCATGGGCATTGGTGCCGCCCCTGCGCGCCAACCACTCTTCCAAAAGTTATTGAGGAAGAAGACTCCTGGTAAGTTGTTCTTTTTTCCTCTCTCTTCCTTTCTATTTTATGAGTTGTATTATTATTAATAAGTTCTTGTTGATTTGCAGTGGCGCCGAAGATTGTGCCAACTGCACCTTTGTCTCCTTCCGCCGAAGCGGGTGGAAGGGAGGAGGATGCTTTGTGGAGGGAGCAGGAGCTTGCGCGGGAGCAGGCGCAGGCCGATGAAGCCTTGCAAAAGGCTGAGGCTGAGAGGGCCGCTGCTGCCAAGCAAGCGGCAGCCGATGAAGCCCACCGCCGGGCTGAGGCGGAGAAGAAGGCTGCTGCCGATGAAGCCGCAAGAAAGGCTGAGGCAGACAAGAAGGCTGAGGCGGACCGCCTTCGCCTCCAAGAGCAAAGGTTCTTGGAGGAAAAAGCCAAGGTGGCGGAGGAGCGCGCTGCGAGGGAGCGCGCCGAAGCTGAGAGCCGGGAAATGGCTCGCGATGAAGGAGGGGATGCCTTCGAGAGGGCTCTGCTCCAGCAGGGCGCCTCTGGGGTTGGTGCGAGCGGCTCGCGTCGGGATCGGCGCGAGTCTTCCAGGGTTGGGGAAGCAGGAGTCTATGACGGCTCTTGTTGGTCTGGTGGTGACGCCATCTGGCGCCCTCGCTGGGCAATAAGGGAAAACACATTGTTTTCCAACTCCTTGGCTGCCGAGGAGTTTGTCAGCGAGGTGGTGCCTCCCTATGAGCGCACTCACCAGGATATGTTGAGTCGTGAAGACCTAATAGCCGCCTTGTGCGTTAACCAGGCGACTCAACTATCCATGATGAACTCGTTGCAGCGCCGTGACTCGGCGTTGTGGCGAGACATGGAGCAGGTGGAGGCGGAGAAGGCCAGCCTTGCTGAAAAAGAGGCTGCCTTCCAAGCCGAGATTGCCAAATACCGCCGCCGTGCCCATGACGCGGAGGCCAAGGTTGCCAAGCTTGAAGAAGACGCGGTTGCTGAAAGGCGCCGTTGGTCAGAATCATGGAAGAAGGCCAACACTGACATCTCCGATCTCAAGGAGCTTCTGTCAGTGGCGCGTGAGGAGCGGCGGACGGCGGTGAAGAGGCTCGAAGAGAAGAGCAAGGCCCTCACGGAGAGGACGGCGAAGTATGTAGAGATACGCAAGGAGCTCGAGTCTAAGGATGAAGCCCTTGTTGCGGCTACTGAACGCGTCTCTTCGCTGGAGCGGGAGAGGGTCCAGGTCCTCAGTGCGAAGGAGGACCTGGAGCGAGACCTGGACTCTTGTGACCAGGCTCGCCTTGCTGCTGTGAAGGAAGGTGAGGCGGCCAAGTTGTTACTGGATGAAGCTGTCACCGCCCAGTCCCAGATGCAAGACTCCATCAAATGGTTGATGACAGACGGGATGGCTGGGGTAAGTCTTCGCGCTTTCTCTGCCCTTGAGACTTGTCTTTTCCATGTGCTAACTTTGTTTCTATGCGCAGGTTTTCAAGAGATTTTGGCAGGAGCCTCTGCTCGGAGACCAGGTTGCCGCCATTGCTGTCAGTGCCCAAGCCTACGGTTATGGCGAGGGCTATGAAGACGGTTTCTTGCATGCGCAAAATAATGGGCGCATCGTGGACGCGGAACACTATGGCAAGCCACTGAAGGATGAGTATGAGGCGGAACTCCAAAAGTTCGAGAAGATAGAGTTCCCCATCCTCCAAGTGCTTGCGGACTGCAACAAGAACGCGGATCCACCTGCGGCCCTTAGATATTTTATAGAAACGTCTGATGCGCTGGCGAAAGCTTCTGGTGAGGGGGCTTCCGGCGCAGCTGACTAGTGATTAGGCCTTTTAATACTTGTAACTTTTCCTTTTCCTTGTAAATATAGAAGGGTTTTTAATTCCCTTTGTTAATGAAACTTTTGTTTGTTATATCGTGTTGTCTCGTCTCTAATTTACTTATTTAACCAAGTCGTCACCCGGTGTGTAAGTAAGAGTTAGAGCGCGCGCTCGGCTAGACAATCCGACGTCTAAGTGTTTAACACTCTCGCCTTGAAGATTGTAGAGGAGGCGACTTGTGCCATTGAGTCCGACTTAGGCGCGTGATCGCCTCGCCTTGAAGACCCGTTTACCGCGTTTATGTGGGGCGCTACTCTGTTGTCCGAGTTGCAATGACTCTAGAAGACAAGAGTTGGGGCGCATGTTGTTGTTATGCGGTGTTGTAGGTCCGGCGAGTAAATCCGTCTTGAAGACTACGCTGCTTTAGTAGACGTCCGACGCGCACGTGGCGCGCCTTGAAGGCATGCCTTGTTAGCGTGTTTGGTCCGACGTGATTTTGCCTAAGTCTTGAAGACCCTGGCGCGGAAAGTACAAGTAGAAACACAGATATAGGAAACGTTTTCATTAATGATATGGCATGTGTAGCCATTTTAAATTACAAATAACAGCGCCGTAACTGAGCGCCGTTCCATGATCTTGGAATAGGGGTGCCGTCGAGCCTTTCTAATGCGTAGGCACCTTTCCCGAGCACTTCTTGAATTTTGTAAGGGCCTTCCCAAGTTGGGGCGAGCTTCCCAGGCTTCTCGGCGTTGGAAGCTTCATTGTTGCGGAAGACGTAATCCCCAATCTTGAACGTTTGCTCCTTCACATGCTTGTTGTAGTATTGCTCGAGTTGGGTCTTGTAACTTGCTTCTTTTATTGCCGCGAGGTCGCGGCGTTCTTCTAACAGATCGAGGTTCATGCGGAGTTCTTTATCATTGTCGGTTGTGTTTGCCATCAATACCCTTGCCGTGGGGCAAGCTATTTCTGCAGGGATTACCGCCTCGGACCCGTATGTTAGGCTGAACGGGGTTTCGCCGTTGCTTGTTTTCGTGAGGGTACGGTAGGCCCATAAGACGTGCGGCAACTCGTCTACCCACCCTGTTCGCCTGGTTCCGAGCCTTGTCTTGATGCCTTCAACGATTGTGCGGTTGGCTCTTTCTACCTGACCGTTGCCTTGCGGGTGCGCAACGGATGTGAAGATTTGCGTGACTCCCATTTGAGCCAGCCATTGTTGGAGGGCCTGGTCTTCGAATTGTGTTCCATTGTCACTGACCAGTTGCATCGGCAATCCAAATCGACAGATAATGAACTCCCAGATGAATTTCTTGACATGTGCGCCATCGATCTTTGCCAGAGGTTTCGCTTCGACCCACTTAGTGAAGTAGTCGATAGCGACGACCAAATATTTGACGTTACCCGGCGCCGCCGGGAATGGTCCGACTAGGTCAATAGCCCACTTTTGGAAGGGCCAAGCCGCGGTAACTGGTACGAGATTATTCTTTGGGCGCAAGGTGTTTGGGGCATGGCGCTGGCAGCTGTCACATTTGCGTAACTCGTTAACTGCGTCGACGTGCATGCCAGGCCAGTAATATCCTGCATTCATCAGCTTTGCCACTACCATTCTTGGGCCTGCGTGTAACCCGCACGTTCCTTCATGTATATCTTTAAGAAGAAAGGAGGCTTCTGCCGGGTCAACACAGCGCAAGAGTGGACCCAAGTAGGAGCGGCGGTACAGGATGTCGTCGGTCAGTTGGTATTGCAGGGCCTTGTTTTTTATCTTCCGGGCCTCTAGTTTGTCATTGGGCAGAATTCCCGACGATAAAAAGGCTTTGATCGGTGTCATCCATGACGCGTTACCTGTTTGAGTGACATTGACCTGACGCGCGGGGACCGATGGTTTATCTCGTACTTCGACGCGGACCTCTTTTGCCATGTGCTCAAAAACCGTGGATGCCATTTTGCTGAGCGCGTCGGCGGGTTTGTTCTCGCTGCGCCGGATGTGTTCGACTGTGCATGTGTCGAACTTGCGCATGAGTTGCTTGGCTTGCTCCAGGTATAGAGCCATGGTTTCGTCTTTCGCATCGTATGCCCCATTGATCTGCCGTGCTACCAACAAGGAGTCTACATGTGCCTCTACGTGCCTGGCCCCCATTTTTTCCGCTATGCGGAGGCCTGCCAGCAACGCTTCGTATTCCGCTTCGTTGTTTGTGCTTTTGAACTCGAGGCGGATGGCGTATGTGAACTCATGTTTGTCTGGGCTGATGAGGCGCAAACCGGCGCCAGCACCGTCTCCGTTGGAGGCGCCATCAGTGTATAAGGACCACTTTTGCGATGGGTCGTGCGCTGGCGCAGGGGATTCTTCTTCTCGGCACTCTTGAACCTTGTCGGCTGGGATCTCGGTTGCGAAGTCTGCCAATACTTGTCCCTTGATTGCGGGTCGGGGCTTATAACTGATTGTGTGCTCTCCGAGCTCAATAGCCCACTTCGCCAGTCTTCCTGACAATTCTGGTTTGGCCAAGATGTCGTTAATCCGATAGTCCGTGAGGACGTTTATCGGGTGGCCTTGGAAGTATCTGCGCAATCTTCGGGAAGCGTGAATTAAAGCTAGGACCAGCTTTTCCATTATGGTGTACCGAGTTTCCGCATCTAACAGCGTGCGGCTGATGTAATAGATAGGCGTTTGCACGCCTTTACGATCGACCATCAGGACTGCGCCGATTGCCCGCTCCGTGACTGAGAGATAGAGCGTGAGTGGCTCTTTAGGGAGCGGGGCTGTTAGTGTAGGAAGGTTCATCAAACACTGCTTCATTTGTTGAAAAGCTGACTCAGCTTCGGTTGTCCAGCGGAAGTTACTCTTCTTCAGACAATTCTTCAAGGTGTCGACAAAAGGAAATGACTTTGAAGCGTAGTTGGATAGGAAACGGTTTAGGGCGACCAGGCGGCCCATCAATGTCTGCACTTCTTTGACGGAGGCTGGAGATGGCATCCGCTCGATTGCTTGTACCTTTTCTGGGTTGGCGCGGAACCCGTCCCGCGTAACGATGACTCCCAGAAATTTCCCTTCTTCCATTCCGAACGAGCACTTGCCTGGATTTAGTTTCATGCGGACCTTTCGTAGCTGGTCAAATGTTTGTTGGATGTCTTGTAGCATGTCGGTTTCTTCCCTGCTTTTGATCACTAAATCATCGACGTACACTTCAAGCCGTACGCCGATTTCTTTCACGAACGCTGTATCCATCAGGCGTTGGTATGTGGCGCCCGCATTTTTCAGGCCGAAAGGCATCTTTGTGTAGCAGAAGATACCCGCGTCTGTGCGGAACGCTGTTTTGTCTTCATCTTCTTTCGCCATCTGTATTTGGTGATATCCTTTGTAGGCGTCCAGGAAACACTTGAATCTGTAAGGGGCGAGGGAGTCCACCTTCAAATCGATCTCTGGTAGGGGATAACAGTCCTTTGGGCACGCTTTGTTGATGTCTTTGTAATCGACGCACATGCGCCATCCTCCATTCGCTTTGGCGACCATGACGGGATTGGCCACCCAAGTTTGATATCTGATGGGGCGGAGGATGCCCGCATTGAGCAGCTCGGTGACTTGTTCGTTCATGGCCTTTGTTTTCTCCGGGCCCATACTTCTCTTCTTCTGTACAATTGGTTCTGCGGAACGATATACGTTAAGCCTGTGTTCCGCTATGTCCCGCGGAACACCCACCATATCTGCCGGTTGCCATGCAAAAATGTCTATATTGCTGATCAGAAGTTGCTTCAAATGATTTCGTATGGATTCGGAGATTACATGGCCAATGGTCACCGTTTGCTCCGGAAATTTGGGGTTGAGCGCCCATTTTTCCGGCTCTGTGCGGGTATTTGTCTTGACCATCTTTGGCGGCTTGGCTGTCTCCGTGACATGGCAATCTTTGTTCCCCCGGATGAAGGCAACGCCTGTTTTGGTGGGAAAACCAACCATTGCATGCGCCGTGGAGGCGTTGGCGTTGAAGTGAGCAATGCCTTCTCTTCCTAGGAGTATGTCATGGTTTGATGTGGCTGGTAGGACCATGAAGTCGCATATTTCTGTGCGCTCGTGTGTACCATCCGTCCATGTTACAGGCAAAGAGAGCATGCCGCGGGGCATGATGGTTTCATGGATGAAACCCGAGATTGGCTCATTGACCGGAATGAGCTTCGCCTTGTCTTCTTCATCTAACTGTTGAAAACATTGGTCATACATGATATCTGTGCTGCTGCCGCCGTCTAAAAACATGTATCGCGTGCGGTAATGTCCAAAGACGGCAGTGATTACTAGTGGAGCTGTGCAAGAGGCGCCACCTCTGACCTTTGGCATGAGGATGTCCACCTCCTTCCAAGAGTCGTCTAGAGGCTGTATTCGGGTGCGCTTCCCATGTTGGGTGTTCTTACCCCGCCGTGTCATGTTGCATTGATGGCGGGGAATTAGTGTTGCAGCATGGGTGTTAAGGTCTCGGATCTTCTTCCGTGATCCCTCGCCTTGGGTTTCCTCGTTTCCTTGGCTTTTGCCAGCTCGGTGAACATTTTTAACCAAGTGGCCGAGCTGGCCTGATTTCAGCGCTGCCTCTATCTCCATTTTTAGACTATAACAGTTGTCTGTGAGATGGCCGTAGTCATTATGGTACTCACAGAACTTGCTACGGTCTACGTTTCGGCGCTTCCCCAGGGGGTTAGGCTCCTTGAGTGTGACCTGCTCGGTCTTCAAGACCTGTGAAGGAGTTTTAGTTAACGGAGTCCAATCGTGGTTTTTCTTGGAATGTCCACGTTGTTCTCGTGTTTGCTTCGAGCTAATGATTTGGCGGGCGTCCCCTGCGGGTGAATATTTCCCCTCGTCGGTGGCGCCCGAGATGCGACTCCAAACAGATTTGTTTTTGTGTTTACTATTATTATTATGGTGTTGTGGTTGGAAGCCGTGTAGTTGATTAAAAGATCTTTCGGAGGATGCATATATCTTTGCTGAGCGAATGAGTTCATCCCAGGATTCTGGGATGCCATCCTTGCCAGTTAGACATTTCATGAGATCTGGGCTGCGCACATTGTGAATGAACGCGGCCCGGGTGAGCTCCTCCCCACAGCCTATTTGCAAGGCCTCCTTGTTGAAACGGACGATGTAGTCCTCAATTGTCTCGTGATCATAGCGACGACATAGCAAGATGTGTGCTTTGTCCTTCTTGTGTTTCCGCAAATGTGAGAAGTGACTACCAAACTTTTCTGTAAGGTCGTCGAAATCTTTTACGCTTCCCGCCGGGAGGTTGTCGAACCACACCCGGGCGGCACCCGTGAGGGTTTGAGCGAAAAGGTGACACCATACTTGGACGGGCCAGTCTACGGACATACCCGCGCACTCAAAGTCGTGCACATGGTCGTCGGGATCACGCAGGCCATCGTATCTACCGATGCTGCTTGGAAGTTTGGCCTTCCTGGGTATTTTGGCAGCCGCGATGCGGGCGACAAACTTGGATTTCTCGGCAAAAGCTTTTGGTCGAAATGGTTTGACCAAGTCATCGTCTATCTCCCTGTCTCGCGACGTGGGAGTGTATTTCTTCCCTTTGTACCCAGAGTCGCTGCTTGACGATTCATAACCGTCTGGCTCGTCACGCGATTTGGCGTAGCCCCGAGCTCTGACGTTTCCGCCGAGCTCCCCGCTACGACCATCACCGTGACCGGCCGTATCTTTCTTCTTGTGCTTTGCTTTTGACGGAGTATCAAAAGCAAGTGCTTTACCTTTCTTTTTTGCTTGCTGCAACAGTTTTCGTTGATAGATTGCAGCACTTCTGGCATTCTGACGGAGGAGCCACTGGTCTGGGTCCTCTTCGGAGAGTTCTTGACTGTCGTCATCTGACTCGACATCACGGATTTCAACAGCTGATCTGTCGAGCCGGGATGTCGGTTGTTTGACGACAGTGTTAGGTGTGATTTGGTTGTCCGCCATCCAACGGTTAGAACAGCTCTTTTCACCCATCTTTTAACCCACCCACGGATGGCGCCAATGAAGAAACAATAAGTACACCGGAGATTAAGACTGACCTCCGGGGGGTTAGTACTTATGTAACTACAGGTTTAATCCTTTACCCAAATCGTTATGGTAACCCGAGAGTTTGTTAAGGTGAGCGTGATATGTATTGTGTGTGCTACGAACAAGAGATTTAAGTGGTTCGGTCGTTAATGACCTACGTCCACTGTAAGTACACCGGAATATTATTACTAACAAGAGAGAGTTACAAGTAGAGAGTATAGTAGTGATAGTTGTATTTGCGAATGAATACATGAGTTGTATCTGGTGCTATTTATAGGCTTAGTAGTGGGCTGCATGGAGAGGCCCACAAGTGACACCATTGGCTTGGGCCCAACCGGGGCCCAAGTCCATGGTCCTTCTGGAAATGGCGGGAAAGGACGAGGCACTGTTGATGACATCAGGCTACAGTGTGGTCGTTGTTGTAGTTGGACACGTGGCGGTCTTCTGGTGGTGCACAGTAACGTCGTACTTGCTACAGTGTCCAGGCTATCTCTGCTGGCTGATTTGACGTCTGACAGTGGGCGAGGTAATGCCTGCTGGTCGCTGTTCACGACAGCGTGTACAGTGCAGCCTTTCGCCTTTTGTACTATCTGCCACATGTCCTACTTCTGTTGGTGTATGCTCTGACACGGATCCTTATGAATCTTCCTTTTGTCATCCCTTGTACTTCCTCTGACGTGCCAAGGGAATATTCCGCGTGTGGTGGCACGCGCGTATCAGGTATTAGTTGTTGCTTATCATCTGTGCCGGCGCGCGAGGATGTTGATTGCCTGTCCTCGCGCGAGTATGCTCCTGCGCCGTGGCCTGGCGCAGGGTTGTTACCTTGCGGGGATAGGGACGTCCTTCAGATTAGGCTCCCTATCCCTTCAAAAACCGAGAACCAAACCGGTTTTAGACCTGAATCGAACCGGATATGTAGTTTAGGTTCTATAGTCGGTTCTTGTATATCCCTCAAGTCGGGTCTCGGGTCGGGTCGGTCCAGAGTTGTTTAAAAACCAAAAAAAAAACCTGGACCGAATAGGTGTGATCAATTTTGCAGAATTATTCAAATATTTAACCTTATAAATATAATTTCCTAACTAATGAGTAATCATATATATTATTCAAATATCAAGCTTATCAATCTAATTTCCTAGCTAATCATATAAACCTTTTCCTGAGTTTTTTTTTAAAGATTCATTGACATCAATGTAAAAAAAAATAGTGATCTCCTATAATTTCTCTAAAAACCTATGCATACTATGCTATGAATTCATATATACATTTTGCTGCCTGCACATAATATCAATTATAAAAAAAAAAAGTTGTTGAATTCCTAAAACCTGCAGCTTTCCTACGTATACATGTCGTTGTCATATACCTGCTGTGGTTCATGTTATGGTTATCAGATTTGTAGCTAACCATATGTATATGGTTGTTGATGCTGTTGCGTCTTGGGTAGGAGTTTCTGTTAAAACACGTAATATAAATATATTAATGCACGATTCAAAAACAGATACATGTATACTATGATTTATGAGTGTGAATGCTATTGCTTAAACCTTCTTCTATAAGTTGTATTGGGGAGAAGAATGCAATTTAACCATGAATTAAGTACCCATTTTATGTATAATATTGATAAGACTATTAGTGGTTCATAATGTTTTTTTTTGTATTCCATTTATAATACATGTCTGGTCAGACCAAAGTTACATTGGCTTCAAGGTCAAACAAAAAGTTATCAACTACGAAATTTGATAAACTTGTTCCATTTTCTTTTTCTAATTGTCATGCCTATATGGAAATCTACATGTGTAATCAACAGGAAAACTGACGCAAGTTATAATCTTTAAGGTTACAAGCTTTCTAGTTTGAAACCCACATAAGAAACATCAAACCATTTTGTAAGCAAGATTAGGTTAACAAATAACAAACATCAAACCATTTTGGGGCAAAATTACTTTGAAACCCACATAAGAACACACATTAAAGCATTAAGAACACATCAAACCAACTAACCAGGCTCAAAAACAACTTAACTGTACCAAATCAGAGCCTTCTTCTGATTAGCAAATCATCAAATCAGCAAATCGAACTAAACCTGTAAAGAGGATTGGATGCTTTATTTCGAGTCGGGTTTTGGATTAAGAACCGAGGGAACCGTATGTCCATGGACCGATGACTGAACCTAGGATTAGGGTTTCAATTCGGTTCTGTGTTTATAGGAATGTCGGGTCGGGTCGGTTCTTGTGAAATGCTCACCCCTAGCTTATACATTGGAATTGACAATTATACCCTTAACCCAAATTAACGCTCTTTCAATTCAACTTCGAACCCAAACCCAAAACCAAAACCAAAACCTAAGGTAGCGTTTGGTATGAAGGAATCAAAGGTGGAATGGAATGGATCATTCCCTGAATGAAATTAAACATGTTTGGTTACCATGTAGTAATGGAATGGATCATTCCATAAGGAATGTGATTCCTTCTATTTTAAGAATTTTCATTTCTTGGTAAGGTGGTGTTTTTTTTTCATTCTTTCAAGGAATGGAAACAAATATATTATTATTATTATTATTATTACAACCCACCATCGTTGTCATCATCCAACCACCACCGCCTATTGCCGCCACCCACAACCATTGCTACCATCGTCGTAACCCATCATTGTCACCACCGTCCAACCACCACAACCACCTGCGTCAGTGCCACCCACTACCTCCACCACTGTCATCGCCACCACCACCCATCGTCACCGCTGCAACCCACCACTACCGTCTTCGCCCACCCACCATCGTCACCGCCATCGCCCACTGCCACCACCACCGTTGCCGCCGGCGCCGCCACTCACCACCACCGTCACTGCCGCCACCCACCACTCACCATCGATTTTATATTTTCGTTTTTTCTTACATACCAAATAACACAAAGTAAAAATTCATTCCAATCTCACATGATAACCAAACAAGACATAGAATGGTAATGATCCATTCCATTACATCTTCCATTCCATTCTCTCTCTCATTCACCCGAACCCGCTATAATGTGTTGTATTCTGTATCGGTGAGTCAACTGAAGTGTGTCTACGCTCTATAGTATCAGTTGAACACCTTCTTCATAAGCTTCTACATGAATGTCTGTATACCACCACACCTTCACCTCTACTCGCACACTCTATTCACCTTCCTCCACATCTTCTAGAAACTTCGGACTCCTTCGCTTTCTCCTTCATCGTCATCGCTTCATCACCACCTCCAATCTTAACTCAACCATGCCTCACCACAAGGTATTCCGTCTGTCTCTCTACACTTCTATTCATTCATTAATCCCTTTGTTATATAACCTATTTGCTGCTGTTTCTTTATTCCTTATAACTTATTATTATTCCGCTTCCATTAGTTCATAATCATCTAACAACTTAACAACAACCTAAGTAAACCCTGCCACAATACTACACTCTTCGCTTTGCCCCGATCGATTGCCCATCCCGAAACTCACGCTTTTGTTTCCCCCGACTAGTTGCTCGCCCGTGCAAACCGCGTCCTTGTAGACAAGGTTTCCACCTCATTGTAACCCTTATAAGGAAGGCTTGGCTTCCTTATAAGGAGGTGGGAACCTTCTCTACCGGGACGCGTTTTGCCTTGGCGAGCAACTCGTCGTGCGAAAACAAAACCGTGAGTTTCTAGATTGGCAACCTATCGGGGAATAGGTTGATTTATTTAGAAATCATGTGCTGCGATTATCTGTTCGATTTAATTATTTTGTTTTGATCAGCGGATGAATTAATCCGTATTATAGTCTAGGGGAATATTGTTTAATTTTTGTGGTTGGATGTAATTGTTGGTAACTGGTTTAGTTTAATAATGTTTAGAAAAGAAGTGGTAAGAAAGAACAAAAGTGGATTCAGAAGGAAAACAGTGATGTGGCGTCTGATGCTACGGAGTTTAAGCCTGCGGCTTCTGCAGAAGGTATTACTAGTGGAATTGGTAGGCTTGCCATTGTTGAAAACAATGCGCAGTCTTCTGCTCCGGTGCTACAGTTTGGGGGTATTAGATTGGATGAGATTGCAGCTCATGGACGGTCTCCAAGTCAAAAATCGGTTTTCCAACCAAAGGCTTATGGGACAACGTCTGCTGCAACGGTTGATGCTTCCGAGAAAAGTGTTAATACCGCGGCTCAAACTGTTGCTTTGAGTAATTTGTTTAAAAACAATTTGTTGGAGAAGTTTACTGTAGATAACTCTACCTACTCCACTGCCAAAATCAGAGCAACGTTCTATCCCAAATTTGAAAATGAGAAGTCTGATCAAGAGGTAACGTCAATTGTTCTTTTTGTTGAAGTTATGTTGTTTATAGAATTTTAGTACGCAGCTCATGACATCGAGTCTCTCATTTGCTTGTCTTATTGAGTAGTTTTGGTGTTGATTAAATCTTTGTACTTGTCTGATTCTAGGTGAGGATAAGGATGATTGAAATTGTAGCACAAGGCCTTGCCACATTGGAGGTACGGTGAGCGAGTAATATTTCCTAATGATGTTTCTTGAGCATACTTTTATGGATAATAATGTCTATAGATATTTTGTGACTAGCTTGGTCTCCTCTTTACTTATGTATATGCTTCCATTTTATAATTAGGTCTCACTTAAACACTCTGGATCACTTTTTATGTATGCTGGTCACGAGGGTGGAGCATATGCAAAGAACAGTTTTGGAAATGTGTACGTTTTCTTTACCTTTGGCTTCATATCAAACACCGTTGGTTCACCATATTGAATAAAAATATACATGATAATTACGTTTATGTTATGCTTTTAAATTAGATAGTAATTGAATCACTAATTCAGAATTCAAGGGGTGGTTTTCAAATGATGCATCTACCTTTCTAATAGAACTATTGCTCGTTTGAATCAATATTATACCGCCACTTACAATGGTTTCACTATACTACTGCAGATAATAAGTCTAATTTGACATTCAAAATGATTTGAAATATCGTTTTTTGTCTTTATTAACTTCTACAATGAAACTAGATTACTAGAGGGCATCTGATATATCACAGGATTAATCTATTCTTGCCCTTCATGCATGCAATACGGTTTTGTAAGGTCACATGGATGATATTGCTGAAAATTAATACTTTTGAAAAGGGTTTATCAACAAGTATTCTAGATTTGTGGCAATTATTTTATAGTTATCACCCTAGTATAGAAATGGTTTTCAGCAAAAGCTAATATGGCAAAATCAACAAGATGTCTTCTATACTAGGTCGGTAGACAAAGTTTGTCTCAAAAAGTATCCTGTGATTTATCACATCACCGTTAGCTTCAAGTCGTTATTTTTTAATTGTAGAACTTTGTTTTTGTCCTACAGTTATACAGCGGTTGGGGTTTTTGTTCTTGGAAGAATTTTTCGTAAGGCATGGGGTACTGAAGCTAGTAAAAAGCAAGCAGAGTTTAATGACTTCCTCGAGGTAATTGTCATGTTAAACATTGTGATATAGTTTGGTGGATGATAATTTAAAATTACATTGTGTTTTTTCTACCTTAATCACTTTTTTATGGGTCATACCCATCATTTAGCGTGAACACATGAGCCTATCAATGGAATTGGTAACAGCTGTTTTAGGAGACCATGGACAACGACCTCGTGAAGATTATGGTAAGAGTGAAAACAATTTTTTGATTGTTTATCTCATGTTACTTGCTTTTTGTGTTTTATGTTAGAAAAATTTTGGTTAAAATCTGGCTTTTATCACTTATTTGACTTTCCTTGCGCAGTTGTTGTGACTGCCGTCACTGAATTGGGCAACGGGAAGCCGAAGTTCTACTCAACCCCAGAAATTATTGCATTTTGCAGAAAATGGCGGTTGCCTACAAATCATATTTGGTTGTTCTCAACAAGGTGATTATCTAAAATGTTGCATACATTAACATGAGCATTTAACATGTATTCTCATTTCTCACTCCATCCCAAATTGAATGTAACATTATCTTTTACCAACTCTTAAAAAATGTTGAAATCATTGTATTTTGCTGAAAAAATAATACGGAAGTAAGAAAGTAATTGTCATTAGTTTCTTTTCATAATTACCACTTGTAGCCAATCAAACGAGTGTTTGTTTTTTTCAAGGAACTCAGTGACATCATTTTTTGCTGCTTATGATGCACTATGTGAGGAAGGGACAGCTACATCTGTATGTAAAGCTCTTGATGAGGTGGCAGATATCTCTGTGCCAGGTAAATATATTTCTACCCAACACATGTTTATGTTGGAATTTAGCTGTTGAACTAAATGGGATGGTTAAAATGTTAAAAGAATCTATGTTGGACCTTGGGCCATGAATTAAGAAAGAAGGTAACTTCCAGGAAACACTAATGTATCTAAACAGTATGAATGACTAGATACAATCTAAAGCACTAAAACATATATAATCTCTATTATCTAAAACGAATTTGAATGATCACAGGATCAATAGACCACATAAAGGTGCAGGGGGAGATTTTGGAAGGCCTTGTTGCACGTATTGTAAGCCATGAGAGCACAAAAGAGATGGAACTGGTTTTAAAAGATTATCCTTTGCCAGTAGATGAAGGTTTGCTGGCCTTTATAATTTATTCGAAATATATCTTTTTTGGCATAGGTGGTTTCATTTAAGTGTTGCAACAATCTTCAATAAACCTTTTGCTCATGACGTGACAGTTGATCAAGATTTGGGACCAGGTCTGCGAGAAATATGTGCTGCAAATAGATCTGATGAAAAATATGTAATGCTTAGTCTCCTAATACTTGATTGGACCATACATTTCTGAAGACTTCTGATAAATCTTGATATTATCATTGCAGCAAATAAAGGCACTTCTAGAGAATACTGGCACCTCTTTTTGTCCCGACTATGTGGACTGGTTTGGAATTGAAGCTTCTGATGTACATCCAAAAAATGCTGATCGATCGGTGGTTTCCAAATTTTTACAAGCAAATCCTTCTGACTATTCTACCACTAAGTTAATGGTAATACCACCTCTCTGTCATAACTGAAGCACAAAATAACACTCGAAACAGTATTTTAAATGGCTTATTAAGAAAAAGAAAACATACAGTAGTTTTCAAGTGGTTATCTTTGTATTTGTAGTGTAATCTTGTTATTTTTAATGTTTCACCCAGGAAGTGGTTCGTTTGATGAAAGAAAAGCGTTTTCCGGCTGCTTTTAAGTGCTACCATAACTTCCAGAAAATTAATTCAATGTCTAGCGATAATCTTCACTATAAAATGGTGATACATGTGCATAGCGATTCAACCTTCAGGCGGTACCAGAAAGAGATGAGGTCTTATTTCGTATTTACTCTTGCTTCGTTTTGGATTTATATGCTCTGTGTCTTGTTACACAAACACCGGTTACCTCTTACAAATTGTGCATTTTTATGCACTACTGATTTGTACTTGGCGTATTCAGGTACAAGCCAGACCTGTGGCCGTTATATCGAGGTATATGGTCATGCTTCTAAATTAATACTACTGAAATGTAACTTCATTGCATATTTGCATGTATGTCAATATTATCATAAATTATTATATATGTATTTATAACCAATGGACATAAAATTGTAATATTCAGATTTATAAAAACATTCAAATTCATCCCCGATCAAATGTTTGATTTAATGGGTTCCATGACTTATGCATATGACCCATCTGTTTTGTTAGGTTTTTTTGTTGACATTAACTTGTTCAAGGCGAGTAAAGAGAAAGCTGCAGAGATGGCTAAAACTAGTATGGATGTTGGAAAAAATAACAAAAATAGTGATGATGTATCTGGAAAAAAGGGTTTGGCTGATGAGGATGCAAATCTTATGATCAAGTTAAAATTTCTTACATACAAGGTATGCTCATTTTAAACAAAGTATGACATACGTATTATGTTTCTTCTTCATTGTAAATTACTTTCATGTTTTTCTGACCTTATATTCGTTTGGCACAGTTGAGGACATTTTTAATTCGCAACGGCTTGTCAGTTCTTTTTAAAGATGGTCCAGCTGCCTACAAAGCCTACTATATCAGGTAAAATATATGACCTGGCATATAATTTAACTTTCACACAATACACTTTTGTCAGTCTCATGATATATAGATGAAATTGCCAGATATGTGTGTGTTCGCATGTGAATCTCTTTATATAGATATTTTCCATTATCTCTTATTTTCTAAATCTCAATGGAATAGATAAAAGATTTACGGTCTCCTGAATATGGAAATATTTCATGCTATAGGCAAATGAAATTATGGAATACATCTCCAGGAAAGCAGAGACAGCTCAGCAAGATGCTAGATGAGTGGTAATGGATGAATCAACATATGTTATATATGCTTACCATTTTTAATTTCACTGAGTACATGATAGGATTTGTTTTCAGGGCGGTGTACATAAAGAGGAAATGTGGAAACCGACAACTGTCATCATCTATATACTTAAGTGAAGCTGAGCCTTTCCTTGAACAATACGCAAAACGCAGTCCAGAGAATCAAGCTCTGATCGGCTGTGCTGGTGACCTGATCCGAACAGAAGATTTCTTGGCCATTGTTGAGGGAGGCGGAGATGAGGAAGATGACCTTGAGACCGAGAAGGTTCCAGAACCTTCTAGCCCAAGTCTCGATTCCATTCAGAAAAAGGAAGGTCTCATAGTATTCTTTCCAGGTATGATCTTAATTTAATTTGGAACCAAGTTAAGATTTTTTTGTGAAATTTGTGTGATTATAAACCTGTTGTGTATATGCATGTATTTGCACTGATTTGAGATATACCTATTCTTTTTAGGAATACCTGGTTGTGCTAAATCTGCTCTCTGTAAGGAAATATTAAGTGCTTCAGAAGGTCTTGAGGATGATCGTCCAATTCATAGTCTGATGGGTGACCTTATAAAAGGTGTCTAGCTGTAGCAAAATCATTAACTTACAAATTATTGTCTTCTTCCATGTAGTAATGTTATAATGAGACATATTTTTTATTCATCTTTTTGTTAATTAAATTTTCAATAGGAAGATATTGGCAAAAGGTTGCTGATGAGAGGCGGAAGAAACCTTATTCTATTGTGCTTGCGGACAAGAATGCACCCAATGAAGAAGTCTGGAGGCAGGTAACTTTTCTCTTTCGTTTCTTGCCTCTTTTGAAGCACGTTTTCCATTGTGCATAAGCTACACATAGTATTTTTTATATATAATATAGGGGACAACATACCTCAGCAATAATGTTTATTAGTAAACTATTAGCGCAGAACATTCTAGACAGATTTATTATTATTTAGAATAGATATTGTGTTTAAATGGTTGTCATTATCCTTTCCATATTAGAGTCATAGTTGGGTTAGGATTCCTCCCTATATAAGGGGGCTTTGTATTCTTCTTTATTCAATCAATAATAATACCATAAACACTTTTATGGTATCAGAGCCTCGGTTCTGAAAACCTAAAAATTCTTTTTCCGATTTCTTTTCAATCGCAGCCGCTAATCTGCCTTCGAGCCCTATGACCAAATCCGATGAACAGGGGTCTTCGGATCCCGGTTCCAAACCCAATCGCTTACATCCCGCGTACTCGGTTACTAACATTCAATCTAAAATTCGTACCTTGGACGGATCAAAGGTCACCTATTCCGCATAGGTCAAGCTCTTTAAACTACACGTAGTTGCTTACAAGGTACTTGATCACATAGACGGCACAGCAGCCCCTCAACCGGAAGACCCTACATACGCTCAATGGCTGGAACTGGATGCTCTAGTCCTTCAATGGATTTTGAGCACAGTCTCCGATGATTTGCTGCCCAGAGCCATGGATTCAGACGGAACCGCTCGCGGTGCTTGGCTCAAGCTAGAGAAGATTTATTTAAGTAACAAGAAGGCATGTGCAGCCGCGCTCGAAACCAAGTTTGTTAATCTTACCTTAGCCGCTTGTTCCTCGCTTGACGATTATTTTCAAAAACTTAAGGAACTCGCAAATCAACTGGAGGACGTTGACCAGCCCATTACTGAATCTCGTCTGGTCCTTCAGCTTGTACGCGGATTACCAGCTGAGTACGACACCACGGCTTCTTTGATTAATTCTACCAACGCAGATTGGGATCTTGCTTTAAGTATGCTGAATGATGAAGCGATCAGAATCGAAGGACGACAGAAAGCAACCACTTCTGTCCTGGCTGCTCCCACCGTGTCACAGCAGGCTGCGTCCAGCCAACCCCCTTCTCAGCAGACTTCCTACAGCGGACAGCAGCCCTATCGGGGGCGAGGACGCGGACGCAACAACAACTTTAACCGCACCAACAGAGGTGGACGCGGCCGTGGCGGGGGACGTTCCACAGGTAACTATTTCTGGCCCTTTCCTAACACAGGTTATCCCACTTGGGCTTGGTGGAATACGCCACCCTGCCCGTATCCAACTCAGCAAAACTGGGCCCCACAAGCTGCTCCTTCCGGTTCCTCTGCTCAGTCCCAGCAGCCCGCCCCATCTGCTCCCTCGGCCTACTACACACAAGCCGGCCCAGCCCAACAACCAGCACCGGGCCTCAATGCTTTTAGCCCGGCAGATCTACAGGCTGCGGTCCAAGCTATGTCTTTGAATCAACAACAACAGGACCCTGGCTTAATGGATACGGGTGCGGGATCTCATGTAACTTTGGATTCAGGTATGATTTCTATTCCCAACTCGTCTCCTGTAAATACTAAAATTGTTGTTGGCAATGGTCAATTTCTACCAATACACGGGACCGGCACTGGCTTTTTCAAAATCCATAACCGTACATATATTTTACCAAACATCCTTTATAGCCCGTCCGTTATCAAAACCCTTATCTCTGTTCGACGCTTCTCCTGTGATAATAGTGTATCTATTGAATTTGACCGTTTTGGTTTCACTGTGAAGGATCTCAAAACTGGATGCCGCCTTTCACGCCACAATAGCACGGGAGACGTCTACCCAATCACACCACCTCAACTTCCGCAACAAGCATGTTTCCTTTCCGTTACTTCCCTTCCTTGGCATGATCGGCTTGGCCACCCTGGCGCTCAAGTCCTTGATATTCTTAGTCGCAATTTTAATTTTTCATGTAATAAAGACTCTATGTCTAGACTTTGTAATTCATGCCAATTATCTAATAGTAAACGGTTACCTTTTTATACATCTAGTTCATTCACTTTTTCACCTTTTGATATCATACATTGTGACCTATGGACCTCACCCATTGTCAGTAAAACCGGTTATAAATACTATATGGTTTTAATTGACAACTTCTCTCACTTTGTTTGGGTATATCCATTAAAATATAAATCTGAAACATACCCAACATTTGTCAAGTTTCACCGCTTAATCTTAACCCAATTTAACCGTCCTATAAAAACCTTTCAATGTGATTTGGGCGGAGAATTTGACAACCAATTTAAGAATTTCGCTCACCAAAACGGTCTTCTTTTCCGTTTCTCGTGCCCACAAACATCATCTCAAAACGGCCGTGCGGAACGGATGATTCGTCGCTTAGACGACATCATCCGCTCCTTACTTATTCATGCTTCTCTTCCCCCATTCTTTTGGGTTGAAGCACTTCACACGGCTGTTTACCTTCACAACATACTCCCCACCAAAAGATTAAATTTTTTCACACCCACTTTCGCCCTCTACCTTCGCCACCCCAGCTACGACCACTTACGAGTATTCGGGTGCGCGTGTTACCCGAACACTTCAGCCACTCAACCCCATAAATTGCACTCTCGGTCCATTCGGTGCATTTTCCTAGGCTATCCACCGAATTTCCGAGGGTACCGGTGCCTCGACCCGTCCACAGGTAACGTTCTCATATCTCGTCACGTTACCTTTGACGAGCCCGTCTTCCCATACGGCCAGCCCATATCCGCTGCTCCGTACTCCTTCTTGGAGGAGCCCATACCTCCTCAATTTCAATTCGGCCCATTACCTACCCAACCTTCTTCCAACCCACCTAACTCTCCTCCTCCTGGCCCATTTACACCCGGCCCATCACCACCACCACCACCATCACCACCCGGCCTAACCACCCCGTACCCAATAACATACTCCCGTCGGCCAAAACAACCAGCCCCATCTGTTCAGCCCACATCCTCGGCCTGACCATTACCGCCCAAACCTTCGGCCCAGCCTTCCAACACCCATCCTATGGCCACCCGCACCAAAACCGGCTCTATTAAACCCACCAACCTAGGCCACGCCTTCACCGCCCTATCACCGATTCCCAATACCTATGCAAAAGCCTTTGCTGACCCCAATTGGTTGAATGCCATGCAAACAGAATTTGACGCTTTGCAGGAAAACGAGACTTGGGAATTAGTTCCAAGACCGGTTGATAGACCGGTTATACGGTGCATGTGGTTATTTCGCCACAAGTTACGCTCTGATGGGTCGTTAGAACGGTACAAGGCCCGTTTGGTTGTTAATGGTAAGTCCCAAACTGTGGGCATTGATTGCGAGGAGACATTTAGTCCGGTTGTTAAACCGGCTACGATCCGCACCGTTTTATCTCTTGCCGTTTCCCGCTCTTGGCCCATCCATCAGTTGGATGTCAAGAATGCGTTTTTACATGGCAATTTGAATGAAACAGTTTTTATGCATCAGCCGCCAGGGTTTATTGATAAGAAGTGTCCGGATTTTGTGTGTCGTTTGAAAAAATCATTATATGGTCTTAAGCAGGCACATCGGGCTTGGTATACCCGGTTCGCATCTTTTATTTTAAAGCAGGGGTTTCGGAACAACATATGTGACCAGTCATTGTTCATTTACCAGCATGGTCAGGATACGGCTTATTTGTTGCTTTATGTGGATGATATAGTCCTCACCGCTTCGAGTACCACACTGTTGGATAACATAATCCGGGTTCTCTCTCGTGAGTTTGCAATGACGGACCTCGGTGATTTACATTATTTTCTCGGCATCAAAGTTACTAAACAGGGCGGTGGCTTATTCTTATCGCAGTCCCAGTATGCTAAGGACATTCTTTCTCGGGCCACGATGCAATCTTGCAAACCGTGTACCACATCGGTTGATCTTTCGGCTAAGCTTAGTGCAACCGAGGGTCTGTTATTTCATGACCCAACATTATACAGGAGTTTAGCGGGTGCCTTACAGTATTTAACCTTTACTCGCCCGGACATCTCATATGCCGTACAGCAAGTGTGTTTGTTTATGCACGAACCGCGAGATCCTCACTACCTTTTAATGAAACGAATATTTCGTTATTTACAAGGTACTCTCGATTATGGTATTCGCATTCGTCCAAATACCACTCATTCTCTCGTGGCTTATTCGGATGCTGATTGGGGCGGCTGTCCTGATTCACGTAGATCTACCAGTGGCTACTGTGTGTTTTTAGGAGATAACTTAATCTCCTGGTCCTCGAAGCGTCAGGCCACTATTTCCCGGTCAAGTGCTGAAGCGGAGTACAGGGGTGTGGCTAATGCCGTTGCTGAAGCTACGTGGATTCGTAATCTTCTTTTCGAGCTGCATGTTCCTTTGCCAAAGGCTACTATTGTTTATTGCGATAATATTTCTGCTGTGTACATGTCTGATAACCCGGTGCAGCACCAACGGACAAAGCACATTGAGATAGATATTCACTTTGTTCGTGAGAAGGTCCGTATCGGCCATATACGGGTTCTTCATGTTCCCGCAGCTCTCCAGTATGCCGATATCTTCACCAAAGGCCTTTCGAGGCAGCTTTTTCAATCGTTCAGATCCAGTTTGGGCGTTTGTGTTCAACCCGCTCAAACTGAGGGGGGATATTAGCGCAGAACATTCTAGACAGATTTATTATTATTTAGAATAGATATTGTGTTTAAATGGTTGTCATTATCCTTTCCATATTAGAGTCATAGTTGGGTTAGGATTCCTCCCTATATAAGGGGGCTTTGTATTCTTCTTTATTCAATCAATAATAATACCATAAACACTTTTACTCCCTAATAACTTTATGGTGATTTTCATTTTCTACATTTGCAGATTGAGGATATGTCCCGTAGCACTAAAGCATCTGCAGTGCCAGTTGTGCCCGACTCTGAAGGTTGATGCCAACAGTCAATCCTTTATACTTCTAACTATTTTTGTTTTCTCCATAAATGCATTTGAGTTCTGGTTCTTATAGTAACTTAAAGTTGTAATGCATGCATTTTTTGAGCAAGCTTCTTATTATCTAGAGACCAGTAAAATGCCTCATTTTCACTTATTGGGCCTGTGCTATATTAACACTAAAATACTACATATGTTACATTCAAGCCTCAACATCGTAGGTTTAAGCTAAATATATACCTTGCTAGACTGAAAGGTTGACTTTATTACTGTTATGCTTCTTATCATGATGTTCTTTTTTCTTTATCCTTTCATGTTCTTATATTATTACACACACACTGAAAGGAATGCAGTGCCGGACTGACTTTGTCACTCAGGGTGTTTGGCTAATGACCAAATACTGAAACTCCCCAGTCCCCCTTATACGTTATTAAGACAAAACTGAGAAAGCTTGTCATCCAAACTTAATACCAGAAATCCCTTGTTGTTAAGGGGTAAATAGGCAAATTTGGATTGATATATTGACTGAAAAAGAACATGTTGCAATGTCTTTGAAAAATCTAAAGTGTGAGGTATTGCAATCTTTTAGTGATGGAGTAATATATCTTATACACACTGTTGAGTATGATAACTAATATTTGTGTACTTGTAAGATATTAATTTTTGGTTGACATGCAGGAACCGAATCAAATCCGTTCTCTCTTGATGCATTAGCAGTTTTCATATACCGTGTACTTAATCGAGTTAATCATCCGGTAAGTTTGTTTACTATGTATGTGATTGTAATTTCTTCCTCTTATACTCTGTATTCAAATACTTATTTCACTACTTGATGTTTCATTTGAAGGGAAATCTTGATAAATCTTCACCAAATGCTGGATATGTGTTGCTAATGTTCTATCACCTGTATGATGGAAAGGTATGACAGTTCTGAGCATTATACTTCATTTTTTTTGCAGGTCGTTGCTAAGGGTTTATTTATTTATTTGTTCATACATTTCAGAGTCGTTCAGAGTTTGAAAGTGAACTGATCGAGCGTTTTGGCTCACTTGTGAAGATGCCTCTCCTGAAATCTGAAAGGTAAATACATAGATAATGTTCAGAGCTGGTAATGTCAGCCCACGGCCCACGCTCTTGTGAATGGATCAATTTGGGTCAAACAAGTAAAAAGAAGTGGCTTGAAACAAAACAGCTCAAATGGTAAAAAGGATAGAAAGTCTACCTGGTTAAATTTTTAGGCATAAAAAAACCCAAGCTTTTTTTATTTATTTTTTTTTATTTTCTGAAGACTGGATTATTATTGATACAATTGAATGCACTATAAGAATTTTGAAATTTTTGGACAAAATGATGCGAACCCAAGACAACCCATCATCCAGCATGCTGGATCCACCCATTCTCTACCTCTATTATTATTTAAACTAGATGTTTCTGCTGCTGGACTAAAAGTGATGTATGTTTTCTGCTCATTGGGGTTGTAAAGGAGTCCGCTACCTGATTCAGTGAAGTCAGTATTGGAAGAGGGAATAAACCTATACAGGCTTCATACTAATAGGCATGGAAGGTTGGTATTTATCTTCTGTATATACTTTTTATTGTTCCTTTGCCTTTCCGTAATTGTGTTAATGTACTTTTTAATGTTCAGATTAGAATCCAGTAAAGGGACATATGCAAAAGACTGGGTTTTGTGGGAGAAGCAGCTGCGTGAGGTTTTATTTGGAAATGCTGATTATTTGACATCTATTCAGGTAGCATGTTTAATATATAATGAACACCCGTCTATAACTTGTTAGAACGAAGGAAATAATCATCAGAAATGCTTTCTGTTCCTTTCATTTGTTCTTATGGTAAACTACATCGTTAATTTTTTTTTAGATGTTATTGAGGTTGTGAATACTATGTTTTGTAGGTTCCTTTTGAGTCTGCTGTTAATCAAGTGTTGGAACAGCTAAAAAGAATAATGAAGGGAGAATACGTTACACCCATATCTGAAAAGAGAAAGTTTGGAACTATTGTATTTGCTGCCATTGATGTTCCACTTGCTGAAGTTCATAACCTCCTTTCATATGTGAGTAGAATAGCTACTTTTTCCCTGATCCACTGCAATGCACTCAATATTTGATGGATAATTATTTAAACTACGTCGTTCAATAGATTGAAGGTGACAAGATGAGCGGGTTGCTCAACGGGTCAAAACTGGTTTGGGTTGAAACAGGCCATGTCTAGTGCAGAATGGACCCTCTTGGCCCGCAAACACTTTTTTGTCCCATATTAAGTTTATTAAAAATTAATCAATGTTTAATTTTTCGGTTTTGGACCATTTGACCTGTTTGGAATGAAACATAACTCAAATCAACCTATAAATAAGTAACCGAGTCGAAATTGCCATCTTTAGATTGAAGTTTGTCATTTTAATCGCACATACTGAACATTTTAAATGTGAAGTTTGCCATAGCTGGGCCTTTGAGCATGTTATACATGGGCCGTTGGTTTTTTCTCTTAATATTTGTTACTGAAATAAAGTTCTATGATTTCATGTTATCATATGTGAGCTGTATATATTTGTGTTCACGAGTGACGAGGAAGCCTGATGTATCTAATTATTTTCGTGAACAGATATCTGAGAACGACCCGACAGTGAAAAAATTCATAGAAAACAACATAGGGAATAACGTTGAGAAGGCCCACATCACTCTTGCTCACAAGAGAAGTCATGGTGTAACCGCTGTGGCTAATTATGGACGTTTCGTGAACCAAATGGTGCCCGTTGATGTGACCGCACTACTATTGTCAGATAAACTAGCCGCATTTGAAGCCCAGCCCGGTTCCATTGATGGTCAGAAGGTAATGTCTAAAAACGAGTGGCCCCATCTAACATTATGGACTGCTCAAGGCATACCCCCTAAGGAAGCCAATACATTACCCGAGTTGGTTTCGCAGGGGAAGGCTACTCGCATTGAGATCAGCCCGCCTTTCACTATTAGCGGGGTTTTGCAATTCCATTGAGCCGTGTGTGCTACAAGCGACACTCCGCCTTTCACTATTAGGTCTATACCACAAGACAATGCACAAGAAAACAGAGCATCGAATGGAGGTACATGGAGTCAAAAGAAACTTAATGTTTTTGCAGGTTGGTCTTGTCTTCTCAGTTACCTTTGTGAGCAGGTTTTCACGGTGTGCAATAAAGTGAAACCAAATGGCATCTTGTATAACATTCTGTTAGCTATGAATTAAGAGAATAGAAAAACAGAAGGAGATTTCAATCAAAACACAGCTGATCTTCTCATTATTCGTTTCCCTCTTTATACAACTAACTCTAACTAACTTTTGAACTATCATCACTTGTCACTATCAGTCCCTATACTTTCTTTTATTACAATTCTGACACTATTACATTTCAATACTAACATAACTCCCCCAACGAAAACATTCTTGTCCTCAAGAATAAAAATCAGGAAATCTTAAAGCAAAATCTTCTTCAAATTCCCAAGTGGCTTCAGTAACTGGCATATCTTTCCAATGAACCAAAACCTGTTTTACCATACTGTTGTGCCTTCTAACCACCCTTTGATCAATTATAGCCCTTGGCTGCAACATAAATCTCTTCTCCACAGGCAATGGTAACACAGGAGTGTGATTACCATGGGCTTTCTTAAGTAGTGAAACATGAAAAACATTATGAATTTGAGCATCACTAGGGAGATCCAGTCTGTAAGCAACTTTACCAATCTTTGCCAAAATGAGAAAGGGTCCAAAGTACTTAGGACCAAGCTTTGAATACTTCTTGAGTCTGAGTGATGTTTGAACATGGGGTCTTAACTTCAAGTAGACCCAATCTCCCACCTCAAATTCTCTCTCAGTCCTATTCTTATCTGCATACTGCTGCATCCTGTTTCTGCTTTGCTGCAATGCCTCTTCCAGTTTAACAATCATAGCTTCTCTTTCCTTATGAATGTCTTCAACAGCAGCCACATTTGTGTCATTGGGAATGTATGGAATGTGAAGGGCAGGTGGAAACCCATACAAGGCTTCAAAGGGAGAGTGTTTAATGGCTGAGTGAAAGGTGGTATTATACCACCATTCAGCAGTACTTAGCCACTTCATCCAATGTACAGGATTGTGCATGCACATACAACGCAGATAGGATTCAAGACATCTATTCAAAACCTCAGTTTGACCATCACTTTGAGGATGGTAGGCAGTGGAAAATGACAGTTGTACCCCTTGCAGTTTCATGAAATCCTTCCAGAACTGGCTCATGAACAAGGGATCCCTATCTGATACTATTGTCATAGGACAACCATGAAGCTTGAAGATATTGTCTAAAAAAACTTGAGCTATTTGTTGAGCAGAATAGGGATGTTGCAGGGCAATAAAGTGAGCATACTTAGTGAGTCTGTCCACCACCACAAGAATTGAGTCTTTACCTTGAGATTTGGGTAGGCCAGATATAAAATCCATAGAAATGTCAGTGAAGACATGATTAGGAATAGGCAAGGGCTGTAGTAATCCAGGATTTGCAACTGGTTCATACTTAGCCTGTTGGCAAACATGGCAGTCTTTAACAAAGGCAAACACATCTTTAGAACTACCCTTCCAATAGAATAACCCTTGTAATCTTTTTAAAGTAGGAATATAGCCTGAATGTCCCCCTACTGCTGAAGAATGCATCAACTTCAGTATTTCAAGTTTCAGATCCTTATCATCTCCCACCCATAACCTTGACTTCTTTTTGAGTAGATGGCCATCCCAAGTAACATTCTTGACAGTTTTACCAGACTGCAACTGTTGAATCACTGCTGTTAAATGACCATCTTGCCCCCATGAACTTTTAATCTTTTGCAACAACATTGGATCAATAGAACTGACTCCTATTTCAAATAGTGCCAATCCAGTAACCCTTGACAACCCATCAGCCACAGTATTCTCATTTCCTTTTTTATACATGATCTCATAATCATACCCCATGAGCTTGGCCAACCAAGTTTGCTGTAATGGAGTCACTATCTTCTGTGTCAACAGATACTTCAGGCTTTTGTGATCAGTCTTGATCACAAACTTCTTCATGATAAGGTAATGATGCCATTGTTTGACTGCTAAGAGAATGGCCATCAATTCCTTCTCATACACAGATAAAGCCTGTTGTCTGACTGATAAGGCTTTGCTAAGGAAGGCTATAGGATGCCCTTCTTGCATCAATACAGCCCCTAGGCCTTTTGAAGATGCATCAGTCTCCAAAACAAACATCTTGTCAACATTTGGTAATGCCAGAACAGGTGCACTAATCATGGTTTTCTTCAGCTGTTCGAAAGCAGCTTGAGCACTCTCATTCCAAGAAAATGACTCTTTCTTCAACAAGTCAGTCATAGGCCTAGCTATCAGACCATAAGATTTCACAAACCTTCTATAATAACCTGTTATTCCCAAAAAACCCCTCAACTGTTTCAGGGTTGTTGGAACTGGCCAGTTTGCTATAGCCTCCACCTTATGAGGATCAGTCTGTACCCCCTTCTCCGATATAACATGCCCTAAATATTCCACAGTGTTACCACCAAAGGAACAGTTGGACCTTTTAGCAAAGAGAGTATTTTTCCTTAACAGCATCAACACTTGCTCTAAGTCTTTCAAATGCTGCTCATGTGTAGGGCTGTACACCAAAATATCATCAAAGAAAACCAGTGTGGTTTTCCTCATTAATGTCTGAAATGTATCATTCATTAATGCCTGAAAGGTAGCTGGTGCATTAGTTAAGCCGAAAGGCATAACTAAAAATTCAAACAGACCCTGATGAGTTCTGAAGGCTGTTTTGTGAATGTCTCTTTCATTCATCCTAACCTGATGATATCCAGCTCTTAAATCCATCTTAGAGAAAACAGTTGCCTGGCCTAACTCATCTAATAACTCTTCTATCAAAGGTATAGGAAACCTGTTTTTGATAGTTGCTTCATTTAGTTGCCTATAGTCTACACAAAACCTCCATGTGCCATCTTTTTTCTTTACCAACACAACTGGTGATGCAAAAGCACTCTGACTGTTTCTAACAACCCCTGACTCAATTAGTTCCTTAGTCATTGTTTCTAAAATGTCTTTCTGAGCAGCAGGATACCTATAGGCTTTCTGATTTATAGTGACAGTCTCATCTTTAAGCAAGATTCTATGATCATAGGCCCTTTTTGGGGGTAATGTAGTTGGAACAACAAAAACATCTTCATATTTGCTTAACAATTGTTCCAACTTCACATTATTGTCATTACCAAAGACCTTAGGCTCATGTTGAAAAACATTACCATTATCAGTGTTTAAACTAAACAACTGAACATGAGCCACTTGCTTTTCATTATTCAATATTTCATCCATTTTCTCTACAGAACACATTGTGACCTCATTATTTTGTATTCCTTTCAATTCAATCCATTCACCATTCACCATTCACCTTAAACTTCATAGTTAGAGCCTTAAAGTTCCAAACTATATCATCTAAAGTTTGTAACCATTGGACTCCCAAAACCATATCAAAATTACTTAATGGGATCCAAATAACATCAGCCTTGAACCACTTACCTTGCATGACCCATTGAAAGTCTGGACACATCTTTGTACAGCTGACTTTGTTTCCATCAGCTACTGTCACTTTTACTTCAGCAAGTTCTTTTATTGGACAATTCATCTTAATGGCCAACTGTTCATTCAAGAAATTATGAGATGATCCTGAGTCAGACAATATGTGCAGAGTTCTGGTGCCAATTGACCCTTTTACCCTCATTGTTGAAAAAGAAGGCACCCCATCATTGCATGCAATGATATTTGAGGTTCTTGAAATTCTTGAGCCAATACCTCCTCAATCACAGGTATTTCCTCCTCTTTATCAGTTTCTATCTCTACCAATTCAATAGAGAATAACTGCTTATTTTTACAAATGTGCCCCTGTGAGTATTTTTCATTACATCCAAAACATTCACCCTTTGCTTTCTTTTCCTCTATTTCTTTTTGTGTAAGGGTCCATCTTCTTGAACTTATTGGTTTTGGACTGGGTAACAAGGATAGTTTGTTGGTGTTTGCCATAGTAAGTGGCTTATTATTATTATTATTATTATTATGATTATTAGTATAAGTTGTCCTTGTTCCCTTATTCTGATAAGGTTGAATAGCCTGCAGAGCATCATCCTGCATTCTAGCAAGGAGATAAGCCTCTGGCAAATTCTTAGGCCTCAATAATCTCACCTGATAACCAATTTCTGGTTTCAAGGCTCTCAAATACAAACTTACGGCATATTCATCACATATTGTCACTCTTGTTAATGCCAAATCAAATTCTCTGTTTAAGTCTTCCAAAGAACCTTTCTGTCTAATGGAAGCTAGCACACCCATAGCATCTTGATTCAACATCAAGCCAAATCGTGAGACTACTGCATTTTTGTAATCTGGCCAAGACATCCCATCAATACTGCCTCCCCTTGACTTAACAAAGGACTGATGCCACAATAGGGCCACATCTTCCATGTGTACAATTGCCAATCTTATCTTCAAGTTATCAGGAGTCTCATCAATTATAAAAAAATGTTCCACTCTGCATAACCAACCCTTAACATTATCACCACTAAATTTTGGAAAGTCAATCTTTGACAATCTATTGCTGTGTGAATTTCTGTGTGAATTTCTGTTGTTATTATTATCATTATGAGTATTTGTAGTGGTATGATTCATTGTACCATTTGTGTGGTTATGAACCATATTATTAGTATTATCATTATGATTATTATTATTAGTTGATGTAGATTGCTTATTCAAAGATTGTCCCTGAATGGTTTTCAAAATCTCATTCATTTGGGCTTCTAGTTGGTTCTTGATTGCAGACACATTTTCAGCAGTTTTCTGTAAATTCTCTGCATTCTTCATAGCAAACGACTTTAATCCTTCTAGTTCAGTTAGATTTTGACCAGCAGCAGCCTCTAATCTATTCAAAGTGCTGTCGTGTTCTTGAATTTTTTGTTCAAGATTTTGGTTTCTAGTAGTTGTCATGGTATTGTAGAATCAAATGAAAGAACAAAGAATCGGATTGGAATGGACGAATCACAATCACAAATTGATATGTTCAATGGAATGATTTAATCAACAATTGATTAAACCCAGCTTAGAAATGAAAACAGAGCAAAGAAAAAAAACGAAATAGACGAAATCAAACGAAGAAGATGATCAGAAAAAATTTGTTACGGTGGTTAACGGTGGTTCGTTACGGTGGACGGTGGCGGTTAACGGTGGTGGTAGTTATTGGTCTGAGAACCGATTGGCTCTGATACCAATTGTTAGCTATGAATTAAGAGAATAGAAAAACAGAAGGAGATTTCAATCAAAACACAGCTGATCTTCTCATTATTCGTTTCCCTCTTTATACAACTAACTCTAACTAACTTTTGAACTATCATCACTTGTCACTATCAGTCCCTATACTTTCTTTTATTACAATTCTGACACTATTACATTTCAATACTAACACATTCTATATATGGTATGGTATGTTGGGTTTTGTGTTTGAAATAGTTGGGATTTCGGGTTTGTCCATGCGGAAACGTGGTGGTGGTGGTGGTGGTGACAGACATATAACGCTAGCGCGACTAGAGGTGGTGGTATGATTGGGTTGGGGCATTGGTCGGATGTAATCTATAAATCCAAAGAGCAACCTGTATGTATCACATGATTTTATTCTTAATAGCACTGAAAAAGTGAAAATAATAATAGTTATCTGGCAAGTGGTAACTTGGTTCGGATTTGCTACCACATGTCATTTCAATTGTTTTAGCTTTTATAAGGCTGAGGGGTGTGGTACCGACCACCCCCAACCACCGAAGCCACCTCAGCAGAATGGAGAAGAGAGAGAGAGAGAGAGAGAGAAAGGAGAGACAGAGGAATGAAGAGAGAGAGACAGAGAGGAGGGATCGGGGAGAACGGTGGAAATCCACCGGTTGCACCGAGCAATGATCCGGGGGGGGGGGGGGGTGTACACCTTCGGCAAAACGATCCACGTCACCCCACCGATGGCTTTTCCAGACCCACACCCTTCAGCCTAATGTTATCAGTGTGTGAACGAGACAAGCATGAGCTTGTTTAAGCTCGGTCATTTTGCCAGAGTTTGATCAGTACCGTACCGGGATCAAAAGTATTGATCCTGCAAAAAAAATGTACCGGTATTGAAGATGCTTGGTACGGTATGATATTCATAGGTAAAAAGTCTGAAGAAATGCCGTACGGAATGTACAAGTCCCAAAAACCGTCATGGTACCAGATTCCTCATCCCTGGTTTAAATTTAAGAGAGCTCAGATATGTTGATTTGTTTTGATCTGTATCTTTAAAATCTTGAGTAATTTTTAAATCTCGGCTCATTTATTATTAAGCAGATTAAGTTGTATGTATGTACGTATACATTTATTATTATAATTTTATATATATCATATATTGATATATTGATTAGTTGAGTTTTATAATTATTTTATCTATAAAAGTAGTTATAATGTAAAAATATGTATTTTATGCATTAACTGAAAGTGATATAAATAATATATTCGTTTAGGCCGCGAGCGAGTGGCAAGTCTACTTGATTTCAGTAAGTGAAATTTGGGTTGGGGATTAAACGAGTTTATTTTTAGACTCGAACTTGTAGCTCGGCTTGATTTGAGGTTTTAGTGAGTCTAAACTTGCCATGTGAACCCATCTCGAGTAGCTTACAAGCAACTCAGCTTGTTTACACCCCTAATGGTATATGCCATGTATTTGACTATGAACCATGTTGCTTGTATTTTGGTTTACCATCCCATCTTGGCCATCTTTTATGTGTCAAGAACAGGGGCGGATATAGTGTGTTCGTAGGAGTAGCACCCGCTACCCCTCAACTTTTCCGACGTAGTGCAATTTTTTTTGTTTTTTAAGTTTTTTTATATTATGTTACCCCTGATAATTGTATAATGTTACTCCTCAAATTCTTTAGTGTAAAAGAGAAACAAGGAAATATAAAGATTGGTAAATATCTGGTATTTTTTTGGCAGGTGAGTCACTGGAGAAGAAGATAGATTAAGAAGATGATTAAATAAAATATTTTATTCACCAACTTTTGTCATGTAGGGGGCTATTGGAATAAACCTACAAGGCTACAACCCACCCACTGTTAAAACCTATATTTTATTAACCAATATAGTCCACATTTCATAATTTCTTTTCTATTTATTTACAATATTTCATTTTTTAAGAGTTGTGTTTTTATTTATTCATCGTACATTTTAATTTTTAGTTATTAACTTAACAATAAAATAATTAAATCAAAGGGTTTTCTTATTGACCCTTTATTATTATTTTTTTACGTAGACCTTTTTAAATTATCTTTGATAAGGCTGTTAAAAATGAACACTAAGAAGGAAAACGTACAGAGAAGCTATGTGGAGATTTTGGCCGAAAACGTTGGTGACCCAATCTTGAGTAGAATACCAAGTGACTAAAAAACATAGTTCGTGTATTATAAAAATGTATACCTTTTTTATTCGGACCATTCAAAGAAAATTATCTGGTTCCGTCACTACACACCCACAAAGTTTCTAAAATGAAGCTTATGAAGACAGATTTACGCAAACGAACAATACTCTAATTTGTGCGGTTGAAAGAGAAACTTTTGATAAAGTAAAAGAAGAGGATATAATGGCTCGATTTCAAGCTTTCAAAAATCCATAAAGGATAAATCTATATGTGTTTAATTTTATTTATTATCGTGTTTTTATTTTTGTTTCGTTTACATTGTATGAAAGTACGGTAAAAAATTTTTAGCGTTAACCCTAAAACTTTGGTCTAGATCCGCCGGTCAAGAAAACATATACAGCTTGTAATTTTCATTGTTGGTCTTTGGGAGAATCTTATTTGCTCCACTAGGCATTGGTGGAGGCATAGTTATTCAGATAAATGTTTGTTGTATGTGTAGCCTTCTATTTATAGTTGTCCTTTTGGTGTTATATTTTGCGTTATAAATATAGTGTTATGTTATTGTATGCTTCACAATTTAAGGGCTTCTTTTTGTTATAAGACTGTGTAAGATAATGTTATTTAAAACGAACAAGCCCGAGCTCACCTAAGCTTGAGCTTGAGATTGACTCGTTTAACTTATGAGAGAATGGGCTGATTTCAAGCTCTACTTTCTAAGTTTGAGCTTGGCTCGTGACTTCATGAGTAGTTTTCAAGTAGTTCACAAACAATTCAACTTGCCTTGTCTACACGACTACACCCCTAATGTTGCCCATCACATACTCGATTATGAACCATGTTTTGTATTTAGGTTTGTAAATTTAGAAAGATGAAAAGAGATTTTGGGAAAGATTGCTATTATTATTCACATCAGTTCCTATTTATATATAAACAAAACGGAAAGCTAACTAACCCTAACAGTAACTGTAACGGAACTATAACTAACTAACGGAGATATAACAGAAGTCTAACTAACTATCATAAGTTAATATCTAGCTATCAGTAGCTGGCTCTTGTATTATTCAATAGTTGCAGTTTGTCATCAGACGTTGAATCATCAGAGGTTATTAACATCAGATGTTGTGACTCATTAGTAGTTGCTTCGTCAGAGGTTACCACTCATCAATAGTTATAACCTCAGCAGTTGTTTCATCAGTAGTTGCATCATCAGTAGTTATAACCAACAAGGTTTGTCACCATATTTTATGTGTTACGATATCAAACAATTAATAAATTGAAGTATGCTCCTAACAATTTTAAGGGCTTGTTTTTAGTTTATAAATTAGTTCGTCTAAGTAAATGTCTACAAATAGCCTCGTTTCATCTGGTTTACCAAGTTCTTATTTTGTTCATATATATTATAAAAAATCTGACTTGTAATATGTATCATCACGGATAGATCCAACACCAAGGGAGGGTTGGGCTAGGGAACATGTTGTGCAAACAGGTGACTGGTTGACTGATTTCAGGTTGACTAGTTAAAGAATTCAAGTTGAATATGTGAATTTGAAAAGACAATCTTATATTTATTCGTAACAAAGACATCAACCCTAATCTTTACGCATTTGAAATTGTGTCGTGTTTGGTAACAATTTAAACAAGCAATGATTTAAGGGCTTTTTTTTCTCTGTTCATTATCTTTGCCATTTTGTTTGTCTCCGTTCATTATCTTTCATCTCATTAACAAACTTGATTATATTTATATAGCTCCATATTTGAATAATCAGATGAATAAACTTAAATAGAGAAGTGAGGGTGAAGAGTTGATGAGTGAAAACTAATTCACTTCCAAAAAATGGTGAGAGGAAAATCCAAAAATCAAATTATCATATACTTTAAAATTTAACTCTTTATAAATAGTTTCTAACATGATCAAAAAGGTATTAGTCACATTCACACCATTGATGTCATTGTCACCCTATCTAATTATCTATTAACATATTCAATCTAACATGATGTAAAACTGAAAAAAAATAATATTAAAGTTGGAGATTTAGGCCATATGTAGTGGGGGACTTTATGCAATAAAATATTAATAAAGTGAAATGTGAGGCTTTATAAAAATAGTGTGTGGTTGTAGGGGTTTATAAGAATGATTTTTTATGGTTTGATTGGGTGTAGAAAAAAGAGGGTGTAGAAATTGATTTTAAAATTGTTTTTTTTTTGTTTTTTTTTTTTTTTGGGGGGGGGGGGGGGGGGGGGGGGGAAAGAGAGGGCCATTTTTTTGATCATCAAGCCTAGGGGGCGGTGTGGAGGCTCCATAGGGCTTTATATTTCTCCTTCACGCCCTCCGTCACCCTCACTACACATACTATTATAGTCAATTTATTAATAAACTTTGAACATACCCTTCATATACTTTAAAATTTGGAGTTTAAATTTAAGTGACTTGATTTACATGATTTTTAGTAACTAAAAGGGTTAGATTTGAGTCATTCAAATTATACAACAATTAAAATGGGTCATTTACTAAACTAACTTAGAACAAGTCTAAATGAGCCAATACTCCCATCAACAATATTTTGTAGTAGTACAACACTTGTAGCCCAATTGGTTGAGGGCCTAAAGTTTCCTATGGGAGGCTTGGGTTCAATTCCTACTAGCTGCATTTGGAGGACATTGGTGGGTGAAATGAGGGATGACCCGGCCATTGACTTGGGTTCGAGTCCTGATCCCGACCGGTTTTACCGACTATTTCACCGTCGTGCCTTCGGGCGGGTGAGTGGTCGGGTTTTCCCGGGAATTGGTGGCAATTGGTGGCTCGGGTACTCTCGAGTACCTGATTCGCCAAAAGGGTGCCCGACAGTGCTCGGAATTGATTCGTTGGCCGTTAAAAAAAAAACAATATTCTGTAATCACTGCCTATCGGTTAACACGACCACCTAAAATAGTTGCCACCATCATTTCCAATGCCACCAACACCATATCATCATTGTAGCAGGCGTTGCACCAACCATTGTAGTTGCACACCACCGTCTTTTTCTGTCGTTGCTACTAACTGCCAACAAACAAATAAAGTGGTTAAACCCATTTTGATGCTCCTGAAAAAACAATTGTTTCAACTTAAAACCATTTTGGCTAGAGCCCGTTTTAACCCACACCAAATTGGCACTTTTTTTAAAATATTGTTTTTTTTACCCAAAAATATTAGCCAACCTGTCAGTTCTATTAACTATAATAAAAAGTAACTGGGTCAATAATGTGAAACATACCATACAAAAAACGTGTAAACAAAAAGAGATTTTTTTTGAATAATAAACTTTCTAATTCATTTCTTAAATCTTGCCAAATTACATCAAAATAGAAGGTAGACGGACAACAAGCTGCGTCGCCACCCATTTCTTAAAGTTAGCATACAAATTGGCATGATGAAATTAGCATGCAACTAACAAGTTTATTACTACTAAATAACTATACAAACACATTTTATATATACACAATTCTTTTAGATGAAAAACGTTAGTGGAGACATTTTAAGTCACTCAAAATTATGGTGGACCAATTTGGTTTGGTCTTTTTCGGTAGGGATCACTTTTTCACGATATTTTCACAATTAATCAAACTTTTGCAAGGATCTACATTCAAAGCATATTTCATGGTGATCATGATTAATTGTAACTTGTAAGTATATGTTGGTGTTCAATGCTCATTTACTATACAATTTTAACGTTATATCAAAATCCATAAAGAACATATACAAAATAACATGTTCCATTCTGATGGCTCCCTGACTATACTTACTGTTGATTTCTCCAATGCTTTTAACGTAGTCGATCGTACGGCACTTCTCATGAAAGTTAATTGTCGATGCCCATCCATTTACCCGTGGGTGCAATTCTTGTATGCCCGGCATGCCAGGTTATACGTCGGTGATACTCACATTGGTGCTACTACCGGGGTTCAGCAAGGGGACCCCCTCGGCCCCCTCCTTTTTGCATTGGTCCTTTATCCGCTTGTTCTCCAGGTGCAGGAAGCCTGCTCCCTCCCTTTCCATGCTTGGTATCTAGATGATGACACTATTATAGGTAAAACTGAAGATGTAGCGAGTGCACTTGATATTATTCGATCTGAAGGGCCATCTCTGGGGCTTATGCTCAATGTGCGAAAAACTGAGATTTTTTGGCCGACGTGCAATGGGTCAGCAACAACGCCCGATTTATTTTTCAATGAGATAGGTAGACTCGACCGAGGGGCTAAACTCCTTGGGGAGCTGTTAGCAGGGATGCAGGTTATATACGCTATTTGGCCACAAAAAGGGCTTTGCGCGCGATTGAACTCATGGAACACCTGCCGAAATTAAGAGACCCTCAAAGTGAGCTTCTATTACTGCGCTCATGCATGGGGGTTGCTAAATTAGTGTTCGGACTCTGGACATGCCAACCAGAGCATGTCAAAGAGGCGTTGTCCATTTTTGATGCAGGCCTTCGGGAGGCGGTTGAAAGCATTGTTGTCTGTGAAGGGGCACATTTTGGGGACCTCCAATGGAGGCTAGCATCCTTGCCTATGCGGCACGGGGGCTTAGGGATTTTCACGGCAGGGGATGTGTCAACATACGCCTTTGTAGCTTCGAGGGCTCAGTCGTGGGGATTGCAGGACCACATCCTGCGGAGTGCTGGTGTGATGGGGGTGGATTCTGACTACACACTCGCACTTAGTAATATCGAAACAGTTCTTCCAAAAATTGATCTAGGCGGTTATACCGATAAGGAGACCGCCCCCAAGAAACCTCAACAAACCTTGGCGAGTGCTATTTATGGTAAACACGTGCAGAATATAGAGGGACAGTTTGATATGACTCCGCGACAAAAGGCAGTGTTTGCATGCGTTCAAAAGGCTCATGCTCAAGATTTTCTGACTGTTGTGCCCATTGAAGGGCTTGGGCAGCGGATGTCGTCGATCGAATACAGGGCTATTCTCAAATACCGGCTCATGATACATCTGTTCCCCTCGGATGAACCATGCCCCATTTGCAAAAAAAGCGTGTCCGGATAAATTTGGCGAGCATGCGCTCCACTGTAAGGAATTGCCGGAGTTTAAGTACCGCCATGATTTGGTCAGAGATGTTCTATGGGACGTGCTTCGAAGGGCGGGGGTCTCAGCCAAGAAAGAAGCACCGGTCAATTTTCTAACTTATCCGCGGAAGGGGAGATCTACCTTGCGTCCTGCGGATGTGCTTGTGTTTGGATGGGTTGGGGGGCAAACATGCTTGTGTTGACCTGACAGGGGTTTCCCCCTTGGTAGGTTTGCGAGACAACGGCTTTGCACCAGGGCAGACAGCTTTGAGGGCAGAAGCTAAGAAGGTCGCTAAGCACGAAGCAGCCTGTTTAGAGAATCAACATGTGTTTCTGCCATTTGCTTTTGACACATTTGGATCTCTAGCCCCTGAGGCAATACGGTTTCTGAAACGAGTGCAGAAGGTGGTCCACAGTGACTCGCAGAGCCCTAAGAACCAAGGGTTTGTGTTTAGCAGGATAGGCTTTGCGATTCAAAAGGGGATAGCGGCGCAGCTTGTTGCCCGCTTACCCACCATCTACATGTAACTTGTTTTGTCTTGGTATGATATAAAAGTGTTATCATTATTAAAAAAAAAATTGGAATAGTTATAAAATTTATTATAAAAAAAAAGTACAAATGCGTCTGTGGTTGTTCAAACAACTCATGGCACACCACTAGTAGCAGCCATGAAGACAGTGGGTGAACCAATGTAGTTATTATTTTTATTTTCTGAAAATACCCTTTTCAAAACAGGCTCATTTTGGTCGGAACCATATTGACCCGAGCCTAAATTGAAACTTTTTAGAAACCAACCAGTCTTTTTTACGTAAACATGTTTAGACCCCATGATGATCTTGATCAACTTCTTAGCCATGCTTATACACTCAAATACAACTCAAAGATGATGGTGGTGTTATAAACTAAACAAACACAAAATATGATGATTGTCGATTCGATGTCACACACTCACATAGGGCTGGCAATTTCAGACACGAACATGATAACACGACACGAACCTACACGACCTTAACAGGTTTCGTGTCTTTAACAGGTCGACACGATAAGGCCTTAACAGGTTTCTTGTCTAAACAGGTTAAAGACATGTTAACATGTTAAGTACCCGTTAAGACATGTTAATAATTTTAGAGTTAATTGCCAATTTAGTCCCTGAGGTTTGTCGAAAATTGTCACTTTCATCCAAATCTTTTTTTTGTTACATCTGTGTCCCTGAGGTTTCATTTTTTTGCCATTTTAATCATCAGCACTAACTCAGTTAACAAAAACCCAGTTAAGTCAGGGGCATTTTTGTCCATCCACACCAAACTTTTTTTAACCCTAACTTTTTCACCCCTTTTTAACATCTGGATTATTACGACGTTATAAACCCTAACAGTAACACAACACCAAACCTTCAATCAAACACACGATTACAACAAATCATCCAATCATCAGTGACGATTGATCTACAATGTGGAGAGTTCGAGAACCTGGGTCTGATTTTGACCCTAAGATCGAGTATGGTAAGTCGTTATACAAGCCCTAATTTGAACCCCTGTTTTGGTTAAATTATACGAGCCCTAATGTTGAATTTTGGTATGCTTTGATGTGTTTTTCAGTTGGTGATCCGGATTCCTTCACAATAGAGTTTCATCATAGTGGTGAACTGGTTGATACTCCACAAATAGGATACAAGGGTAAAGTCTCTTATGTTGACTATGTTAATGCTGATCTGTTTTCTGTCATAATTGTTAATGATATGCTGATAACTCTGGGTTATAGTGATGATGACTTAGATGGGGTTAGATATAGTTTTAGGATACCAGGAGAAGAGTTTGAATTTGGTTTAAGGCCATTGCTTAAGGATAGTGATGTGCTTAGGATGCTTAAGTATGTTCAAGAGAATAAGGTAATTGAGGTTTATATTGAGCACTTCAATGGCATTCCTAACTTAGGTAAACATGTTAATTCTGATGAGGGTAGTGAGAATTCTGATGTAGAAATCATTGATGATGAGTTCAATGATGAGTTCAATGATGATGAAGACAGTGAAGATTCAGACTATAAAGAAGAAGTTGCTGATGACAGTTCTGAGGGTAGTGATGAGGGTGAAAAGGATTGTGGTTCAAAGGGTAGTGATGAGGGTGAAAAGGTATGTGGTTCAAAGGTTAGTGATGAGGATCCTGATTTCATTGTAGATCAGGAGCATATGGATGATGATATTGATGTAGACTTGTATGAGTTTAGGGCTGCTGTAGACTTTGATGTCAGTGATACTGAAGAGGGTAGGGATAATGTAAACTTACAAGATGATGACTTTGACTTGGATAACTTTGATAGTCTAAGTGATGAGGAGACAACTGTTAGGGATAGGTCTGTTAAGAGTATAAGGAAGAAGAAGAAAAAGTTTAAGGGAAATGATGATTGCCCCTTTTTTGTTACCTAAACCTTTCCTGATAGAGCTGTGATAAAGAAAATGGTTAACCAATATGCAATTAGTTCAAGGAGGCAGTTGTTTATTAACAGAAATGATAATGCAAGGTTTAGGGTGGTTTGTCTTGGAACAATTCCAAAACTTGGTGGTGGTGGAGTTCAAGAAGACAATAATTTAAAGGGTAAGGGTAAATCAGGAAAGGGTAAGGGTAAATCAGTAACTTCCACTTCAAGTGGTGAAGGAATAAAGAGTGGAGTAAATGATAAGGAAGTAGGTAGTAGTGGTAAAGAAAGTAAAGGTGGTGGGGCCCAAGGTAGCTCAAGTGGACAAAGTTCTCAAAAGAAGGATAAGATTCCTGATTGTCCTTGGGCTTTACACATTTCTAAAGATAAAAGGGAAGGCACATGGACTGTAAAGACATTTGAGGGCCCTTGTAGATACAGTTCAAAGGAAGCATCAAATTCAAGTTACAATGCACCAAATGTTTAGGGCAAGGGTAAAAGCATTGAAGAAGGTGCAAGGTGATTACCAGGAACAATATGCACATCTAAGACAGTACTGTGAGGAGCTGATAAGATCTAATCCTGGTACTACTGTGAAGTTAGAAGTTGAACCTGAATGCAACCCTAGCAGTCCAACTAGGCAGCTAAAGAGAATTTATGTATGTTTGGGGCCTTTGAAGGCTAGGTTTAAACTGGCTGGTAGGGATTTACTTGGTCTTGATGGGTGTTTTTTGAAAGGACCTTTCCCTGGACAAATATTAACAGCAGTTGCAGTAGATGCAAACAATGGGATTTACCCACTTGCATATGCAGTGGTAGAAGCTGAGACTACCTCTAGCTGGAGTTGGTTTCTTGAGTACTTGGCTGATGATTTGGATTTGCCTCGTAATGCTAATTTCACCTTTGTAAGTGATCGTCAAAAGGTATGTTGTGCTTTGTTTTAACATTTGAAGTTGTTATTTATAGATAACTTTTGATGCATGCAAACTGTTGGAATTGTAGGGTATAATACCAGCAATATCAAAGGTTTTTCCCTCAGCTGAGCATAGATTTTGTTTAAGACACATTCACGAAAACATGAAACCAAGATGGACAGGTGCAGTGTACAAGAACCTATTGTGGGCAGCTGCTTCTGCAACAACACCACCAAAACATGAAAAGGCTATGCAAGAAATCTTGAAAGAAGACAGTGCACTACATGCTTGGTTGAAACAGATTCCTGTTAAACATTGGTCAAGAGCTTATTTTCAAGGTATGTTGAATGTTATTGGCTGCATTGTATGCATTTTAATGGTCAAGAACTAAATTTTTACTTGTGTTGATAATATGCAGAAAGGCCGAGGTGTGATGTCTTGTTGAACAACTTATGTGAGGTGTTCAACAGACAATTAATACTTGGTAGAGACAAACCAATCATTACCTGTCTTGAGTTCATTAGGGAGTACATAATGAAAAGGATTGTGATTAATCACAGAATGATTGCCAACTCTCTAGGGCCCTTAACACCAAGGGTACAAGAACTGTTTGATGAGATCAAGAAAGAAGCAGCCAAGTACTCAGTTATCTGGTGTGGGAATTCAAAGTATCAAGTAAGTTTTTAGATTCATTTACCTGTCTTTAGTTCTTTACTATGCATGAATTAGATTGATATACAATAAATATTTTCATTGTAGGTTAGTGGTCCAGAACTTGAACAAAGAGCTGTTAATCTTGCTGAAAGGACTTGTGGATGTAGAAGGTTTCAACTGACTGGAATACCTTGTAGGCATGCAGTTGCATGTATATGGAATATGGGATTGAATGGGATGGGAGATGGTGTACCAGAACAATGGGTGGATAGAGCATATTGGCATGAAACTTGGAAGCAGGTCTATACACACACCATAGAACCAATAAATGGACAAGACATGTGGCCACCTGCTCAATGCCCAACAACATTGACAGCTCCAAAGTTTCACAAACAAGTTGGGAGACCCAAAAAGAAAAGAAAGAAATCACAAGTGGAAGTGGAAGAGCTTAACAAGATCATTGAAACTGGAAAAATAGCAAGGAAAGGGCATACTGTGACTTGTAAAAGGTGTGGGGGAAAAGGTCATAACAAAAGGACCTGCAAAGGTAGCCAGGCTGGTGGTGGTGTAGAGGCTGGTGGTGCTGTGGCTGGTGGTGGTGCAGAGGCTGGTGGTGCTGTGTCTGGTGGTGGTGCAGAGGCTGGTGGTGATGCTCAGGCTTAGTATGTAATGGGTCAGTAGTGTTTAGTTGTAATGGGTCAGTAGTGGTTTAGTTGTAATGGGTCATTTGGTCTTTTGGTTGTTTAGGTGTCCAAGTGCTTGTTTAGGTGTCAAATGGGTCAACTTTGTTTAACAACTGCTATCTTTTGTGCTATGGCAAAACTTTGGTGGATAATGTTGTATTTTGGTAACTTGGTATTAATATAAGAATGCCCTGTTATGTCCTATTATGTTTGTGATTTTGTGTTTTGGTTTCAAACAACTTTGTTTACCAGCTGCAGTATTCATTTGCTATGTTTTATCAAACATACATTTCATATCAAATGGGTCAACTTTGCTGTGTTTAATACCCAACATCAAACATCCTGATTTCATATCAAATGCAGATCATTACATAAAGCTTACACCTTAACATACAAAAGGAAAATTACAACATCATCTTCAATTAAAACAAGTAGTACATGATAATAAACAACCAAGTTATCCCTAACATGATCTTCAATCTCTTGTTTTCAGACGATAATCTTTCGACATCTTCTTCAAGGTCTCGTACTGCTGTTTCAGCCAAAGGGCGTTCAGCCCACCCAACAAACCCACAGCTTCTTCCTTCTCTGTTGCAACAGTAAAAACGCCTACCTGGGTTTCGGGCTGTCCTCGATATACATACCTTTGTTTCAGCTCCACACCGACAAAAAACCATACTGATTTGGTGGGAAGGATCGTATTTTCAGTAATTAAGGTTGACAAAGTGAAGGGTGAAAAGTGGAGAACTAGGGTTGAATGGGTGGGGAGGATGATATAAATAAGGGGTGATAAGAGTTGGATGAAAATGGCAAAAGGAAAAAGTTTGGTGTGGATGGACAAAAATGCCCCTGACTTAACTGGGTTTTTGTTAACTGAGTTAGTGCTGATGACTAAAATGGCAAAAAAATGAAACCTCAGGGACACAGATGTAACAAAAAAAGATTTGGATGAAAGTGGCAATTTTCGACAAACCTCAGGGACTAAATTGGCAATTAACTCATAATTTTACTTAAAAAGTTATATATGGGGTGAGGGTATACCTTATACATATTTGGACTAAAGATGAAGGAACCCTAATTTGCAATTTTCAAATCACGGAGTACAGACATATACACCACACCGTCATCCCTCCTCTTCCTTCTCAACTCCACCATCCCCGTCCATCGTCGTCGTCACCAGTCCACCATCCCCGTCCTTTGTCACCCATCACCCGTCCTCCTTCTCAACCCCAGCGTCGCTCAGTCTCTCATTCATAGGTTTATGGATATGATTTCAGGGTTAATGTTTATAAAACGGGTTCTTGTCTTATCGCCTCTTATCGTGTTAACATGTTATAAACAGATTCGTGTTTGGAAAAAATGACACGATAAGTTATCGTGCCTTATCGTGTTCGTGTCTTAACAGGTCGTGTCTGACACGATATGACAGCCCACTCACACCATGGAGCCCTAAAGATTTTTTGTTACCTTTGTGATAACGTTTAATTTTATGGTTCTCACTTTGCAATCATGTGAAACAAAATGGCATCGTGTATAATATATATCTAGTATGCCATTGTTGGGTTTGTACTTGAAATTGTTGGGTTGAGGATTACACTAGTTGTGAAATCTATATACTTAAAGAGTCGGCATACAAATTGCCATGGTATATACACAATTACAAATCCAAGATTTTATTTTTCAATGGGGTCGGGTTTTTCCGATAGTAACTCGAAGTCCGAATTTTTGGTTCAAGTCGATTGCTTTTCACTTTGTTATGTCAAATGCAACATGTATAGATTTGATCTTAGAAGTAAATTAAAAAAAATCTTCGGGGTCGGTCAGAAGACCGTTATATATGTTACACTAGATTATACCCCGGGAGCGTCCCGGGTTGAGAAATTTAATATGATACATTAATTTTACATATGAAATAGACTGATGTATAACTCTAATATTAATATCTAACCTAAAACAAATTAACAATGTACAACTCTAATCCTAACACCTAACCTAAAAGAATGTAGAACTCTAATGTAACTCTAATATTAACACTTATCCTAAAGACTAAACAAATGTACAACTCTAACATACTAATATTGATACCTAACTTAAAACAACGTATAACTCTATTAACCTATTCGGCTCTGGTTGAAAAAAATTCATATTTATTGATTTAAACATAATTAGTGACTTGTCTATACATGATTAATGATTTACATGAACACTTTGTGTTTTTTTTCCTGTATGAGCAAAACCGCACAAAAAAATTTCTCCGTTTTTTATATAGCACTATGGTACTTGTTGGAAAGATAATAAAACGCTCGTTAATTTGGTGTAATTTTTTTCTTTAAAAAATCTCGTATATTAAAGATATTAACGTTTAAAAATTATGGGAGGAAACATGAGGGTGAAAAATCCAATTTTGTTTTTAAATTATTTTTTTTCCTAAAATATCTCAATGCCACATGGGATGACACATGGCACACTCAAGGAAGAGAATGCCTAAACAAATGTACAACTCTAACATACTAATATTGATACCTAACTTAAAACAACGTATAACTCTATTAACCTATTCGGCTCTGGTTGAAAAAAAATTCATATTTATTGATTTAAACATAATTAGTGACTTGTCTATACATGATTAATGATTTGCATGAACACTTTGTGTTTTTTTTCCTATATGAGCAAAACCGCACAAAAAAATTTCTCCGTTTTTTATATAGCACTATGGTACTTGTTGGAAAGATAATAAAACGCTCGTTAATTTGGTGTAATTTTTTTCTTTAAAAAATCTCGTATATTAAAGATATTAACGTTTAAAAATTATGGGAGGAAACATGAGGGTGAAAAATCCAATTTTGTTTTTAAATTATTTTTTTTCCTAAAATATCTCAATGCCACATGGGATGACACATGGCACACTCAAGGAAGAGAATGCCTCTTTGAGTGCCATGTCATTAAAATGGCTTTGGTTTATTATATGTATAGATATAAATATAAAAACTATGGAGTCGGTTAATCTTGCACCCTATATGGTATGTCTGTCTATGTATAAATTTTAGAACTCTTATAATCTATATCTATATCTATATCTATATCTATATATAATAAAGGAAAACAGGCTGGGGAAAGGAGAGGGCATTTAGGGAACCGCGTTGCACACGTTTCATCACCACATTCAATATGTTAATGTGTTCAATTCTGGTTGATTTGGATCTTTTCGGGTCATACCCGACCCAACTCGATTACATTTCAAAACCTTTCAAAAAATTCAAACCTCACACAATCTCACCAAAGCCTCTCATCTACTCTCTCTCTCTCTCTCTCCCCCCTCATTTTGAATTTCACTCTCTCACACACACACTCTCTCTCTACAAATATGAGAATCAGATTCGCTAAATCACCGCCGTCGCTCCGCCCTTCACCTCTCCACAACTACCGTCGTCTTCCTTCCATATAAGGTATGATTATCACTTTCTTTCTTTCTCCTCATGTTTGGTTTTCGTTTTTGAAACCCTAATTTATGTTTTCTTTTGCATCTCATTTTTGTTCACTAATCGGTGCTGTTCTTGGATCTCCTCTACCATCGGAACTATTTTATGTTTAAACGGTATGATTTTCTTTGTTTGAGTAGCTCGGCTCATTTACACCCTTAAATAATATTATTATGTTTATGAGCTAATTTACTTGTTGAAAATTTTTAATTTCATTTTTGTGGATCTGGTTGGAAATCTATAAGGCTATAAAAATTTTAATTTCAAAAAAGAGATAGAGCGAGACGGATGCTGCATTTTTTCTTGCATCAGACAAAGATTTTTGTATGTTAGGATACAAAATGTAGAGTGAATTAAAATGAACTGAAATACAATTAGTTGTCTACGATTAGTTGCCATGCTCTGTTCAGCTCTAGATGATAGCACGTCATGTATTCATATGATATCTGTTTCTTATTAGACGAACAAAAATGGTGACTTACTTTGTTTTCTGTATTCGGTTGAAGTTTCAATGGTCATTCATAATTTAAGATATGGTAGTTGGAATATGTATATGTTCATAGTTTTTTTTATAGGAAGTATCAAAATTTATCTTTTCATAGCTCTTTTTTTAATTCATGTTTTTACTAATGAAACATAGGTATGTTATGAAATTTGGTGTGCCTTTTTACGGTGTCAGAGTTACAAGGGGTATGGATGACAATCCAAGAGTTCTAGACGTCATGGTGAGTTCATGCGACTCTCTAAACGTCTAGCTTATATAATATAATATTAATCCTGTTTAGGTAAATATATGGTGAAACTTATGTCAACTTATAATTTATTGTGGAAGAATATTAAATTCACAAATTATATAATGATTTAGGGAAAATATGTCATATGTTCTGATGTATTAAGACATGAAACTTTGAGTCTTTGTAAATTGGGGATTTTTATTTGATTTTTTTTCTTTATAATCTCATATAAGTGATTAACCTTTTAGTTCTTGCTGGGTTAAAGGAGAAATTTGCAGAGGCTATGAGGATAGATCATATGAAAGCCATAGTCTTTACTGGTAAGATTTTGATTACAGCCTTTAGTTTAATTGAATTTTGTTTTCCTTTTTTTAAATTTAATTGCAAAATTTTGCTCAAGATTTGTTATGGTATTGTAATTGCAAAATTTTGTTCTTGAAGGTGTTCCTTTATTTCCTGTTCATGGTAGTTAGTGCCAAGTTTTGGACCTGCAAGCCAGCATACTGATCTTTATAACCTAACCCTTAAATTGTTCAATGTAGAATGAGTATTCTTTTTTAGGATCTCAATTGTATGACCTACTATATATTTTAGCAACTGTGAGCTACAGTTCATAAATTCTACATAGAAACTAGAGTGGGTTTAAGTTTGCTCTTATGCTCGGTTCTATGGTTTTTCTTTTTGTATAACAATCTTTTGTCAATTTATATTGTTATGTTTGTGACATAAATGTAGATTAGGGCGTCTGCAAGACAGTAATGCAGTCCTTTCTCATTTTAATGACTATTCAGAGCAATGTTTTGCTGAGGTGTCCTGTGATCTTCTACAAATACGCACCTCTTAAAGTCAATGAAGTCAGACCTTGATTATATATTTCAAAAACCGAGGTTGGTTGACCAGTACATTTGTTGTGGTACATTTGTTGCTCATCTACTTGATTGCTTTTTCATTTATTGCTGGTATTTTTGCATTCATGTTCTGGTGCTTATCGGTCTATAACTAATATAACTAATAGATGTTATTGACAAAAAATGTATCATCAAGCTTAAATCGGCTTTCTCAGAAACTATAATCTTCCACAAGTGACAATAATATATTTGGGAGGGTTCAATGCAATGTTGACATGTTTCGAAAATTCTGCCTTTGATTCGCCGACTACTGGAACCGATGCTTGCTGCGCCGCTTGGTCTCACTAGGTATGTAAATGTACTTACAAGCTTACTAGCATTAACAGAATTGGTTACAAATGTAACTGCCTTTGACTTTGAGTTATCGACAATATTTTGTATTGCAGTGATTACTATGCAAGCGTTAAAGGAATCATTAGGTGTTCCTGAAAGAATGGGTTGGAATAGCGATCCTTGTGCTCCTACGAATTGGGATTCTTGGGAAGGTGTTACATGTCGTCCCAATAAGAATGAATATGCTCTTATTATCTTTCAGATGTAAGCAGTAATGTTGTGGTTTTTTTTTTTTTTTTTTTTGTGTGGAAAAGGTAACAAGTAAGTAGAGTGATTTGTTATGTTTTTAGAGATCTTGGGAACCAAGGCTTGAAAGGCTATATTAGTGACAAAATTGTTCTTTTGACTAATTTAGTAAGCTTGTAAGTACCGTCTGCTCGCTCTTATGTATCAAACATAAATCTTGTGTGTTACCATTTGTTACTCCTATGATTAGTTCGATTCCTCTTGGTTTGCTGGTTTGTAACTGTTTTGTATTAATTTTCTTTGAACCGCAGGAACTTAAGTTCTAACAATTTAGGAGATACTCTGCCTACAGGATTGGGGCAATGTTCTCTTAAGAAACTGTAAGAGTTACTAACTAAAGATTTTTCGTACTTCAGCTAACGAATCATGAGAAAAATAGAATATATAAGATAATTGATGGTCCCAAAGATTTATAATTCAAAATCCTTTTTGGTTTAAGAACTCGAATTACAAACATGTTTGTAGCGGAGATACAAACAAGAGATATCATACAACACATTCTGCAATAAAAAACAGTAATCCTATTAGCTTACCTCATACTTTCTTAATGCTTGCAAATATGAGAACTTAACAACTATAGATATAGCTAAAAATGATGGAAAAGGGATTAATTAGGGCGTTAGCAGTTAAGTAAATATGTAGATACACAGTAAAATTCAAGAAATTTCATTTCATAGTTGAAGTTGGCTCTATTGCTTATTTAGTTTCCAATATTTGCATCACTGTTAATGTTGTCTCACTATATTAACAAATGATTCAGGGATTTATCGAACAATCAGATTTCTGGGTCCATACCAATTACTCAATTAGTTTAAGTTCCTCAAATCTACAACTTGTGTAAGCTAAACTATACCTCGTACACACATTTTGCTTTATTGCTTTAGACGTATTTAAAAAATAAAAATATCAGACTATTTATGCTTTTATATTTACTCGGTTCAGTCTCTTAATGGTAACAAACTCGAAGGACAAGTACCAGAAGAGCTTTACTCAATTGGTGTAACACCTATTGGTTCTCACTTCTCACTGTGATATATTTATTTTTCAATTACTCTTTGGACTATTTCACAAGTCTGTCCCATTTTCATTTGAGCTTAGTTTTCAAACATTACCCATTTGACCCTTTTGGAGAATGCTTAACCCAAATATTTATTTTCCAATTTTGTTGACAAATAGCTAATGATAATAGTTATGTATTAAGCCAATATCTATTTATTGCTTTAAAATTAGGGATTTGATTTCTTTTGAGATGCTAGAATATGGTGAAAGAGTCTAGTGTACAAAATAGTGAAAAGTGTAGAGCGAACAAAATAGTGAAAGAGTGCAGATTATATATGTGGTCTACTCACACTGATTTCCTAAAATGGAGAAAATATGCAGACTAGGAAATGATCTGCTCACTATGTCAAGTAGTCTGCTCACACTTCTCACTGCAACATTCTTTAATAGGGTCAAATGGTGTACGTCTTTTCATGAAATTTGAAAATGTTGTCTAGTTTTGATACTTTATCAGCTTTTTGTGTTGGGATTTATATTATAAGTTTTAAATTTTTTTATATATTTGTTAATGGGAGAGTAAGATCTAATACTGTGACACCCGGCAAACTCAGGTTAGTAACATTGACTAAACTAGTAAGTCTACCTTAGCGAGTCATACCTATTACGTACTTAACTGGGTCAGTCGAGTCGTTACGATGATTCTGGGAATCATCGGGAGTCGTTACGATGATCCGCAGGATCATCGGGAGTCGGTCCATAACCATGGTTATAAGGATTGGTGATTCGTGGAATCACCGGGTTTAACGCACACACACAAGTTTCGAGTCCCGGGAATCGGTGAACGGATGTAAACGTGTTAGTTATCGTGCATTATGTGTTTGAAATCATTATGTGACTTGTCGGTATGTGAATACGTGTTTATATGTGTTAAAATAGTGTTTAACGCGCCAAAAACCCAATCTGGAATCCTACAGGCGATTAGGATCCAGGGGGGCTCCTAATCGCCATTACTATAGGCGATTGGGGAAGGCTATGGGCGATTAGAGCCTCTAATCGCCAGTATATAGGCGATTAGAGCTTCTAATCGCCTGTACTGATCCCCTGCTCGCCTGATCTGCAATGCACGAGTCAAAACACCTATAAATACAACCCTTGACTCCCCAAACACTCTTAGTGCAACCCTAACTAATCCTAAGCCTCCCACACACCTCAAAACACTTCTGGAACTTGTTTTGCTTCAAAACTCTCCATTTCCAAGCTAATACACCTTTCTTTGATAAAATCTAAGGTGTGTTCTTCATCCCAAACCTTTGTAATGTTATTGTTTTGGTTCCCCAAAAGTCCAGACCTTGTTTTGCTAAGAATGTGTCTTTAAAAACCTTGGAAATGAGTTCTAAAAGAAGTCTACACCATAATACTTGCTATATGTGAAGTATTGATGCATATGATGATTTTTGGTGATTATAACATGAATGTTTCTATGAAATTGATGTACTTCTGATGTGTAGGAGTTGTTAGGATGATTATCTATGAGTTTAAGCTATTGTTATAGTGTTTAGATGAAAGTATGCATTTTGACCCATTTGGGTGATTCTTGAAGAATTAGGATGTTATGATATGATTCATTGCTTGTTTATTGTTAGGAATCATGCTAGAATGATATTATAACATGGAGATGATGATTTACAAGTTGTAGGAGGTGTAATCTGGTCTTTACCATTTAAGGAAAGATTTCATAGTTAATGAAACATAGTACTTTGCCATTTTTGGAAATAATCGCACCGAGGCCGTTAGAGCAGAGATAAATTGGGGTTTTTTGCTTGGAATGGGTTGGTAAATGGTTTAGGTTTGATATTGGGTGTTTTTACATGTTTCGGATCTGATTTGGAGGGTATAACGCGCGAAAATGCGCGACAGCAGCCTAGGGGCGATTAGGGTTCTAATCGCCTGATGCATCAGGCGATTACAGCCCCAATCGCCTGATGTATCAGGCGATTAGGCCCTACTCGCCTGATAATATTCCCTACTCTCCTGTTGACTTCTCCTACTCACCAGTTGACTTTTCCTAATTGCATGTTAGTTTCCTAATCGCGTGTGCTGCTGTCGTAAGCGTGTTTTGACATCCCGGAACATGATTTGACACCTAGGAACATGATAGGAACCCCGGGATACACCCAATGACTTAGTAACACGTGTTCGGACCTGTTTATGCGTTAATTGAGCATTATGCTAGACTAGGTGAACTCTTGCGCGTATTAAGTGTTTAATTGCATATGTTGCATGATGTCTTATATTTGTCTAACACGTGGGATGTCGAGTCACCAATGGGATGTCGGGTCTTGTCTGGTACTGTCGGTTTAACAGTCAAATGTGTTTTCAAACGTTTATGGTTATGGTCTGGACATTCGGGGACTAGTTAACCTGCGGGTTATTAGTCCGGATACTTATACACATCTTATGATAGGTCGCCGCTATTTGGGGCTATCATAGCATAATTACTTAACTGTTTTCAAGTAACGCAATCTAAGGTGAGTGTCACAGCCCCACTTTTACCGTTTTGCTTTCGGGGAAGAAACATGCTACTTACGTACTCATTAAAGGTCATGTTATACTATGGGCACTTCTTGTTACTATACGGCTTTTACGGAAAGTCCCCGGGGGAAACCATGAATGTGCGAGTATGCACAACGAGGGAAATGTGGATAGATCTATTGGGCCTCACAAACCCCACCCGACGGCGGGGATGCCGGCGGGTGCATATTGTCTCTAACTTTCGGGTTATCGAGGCATCGGTAACCCAGTCAATCTGGGCTGGATTCAACTTTGGTACATGTTTAGTAATGGGTTCCCAACCGTAGTAGTAAAAACACTTAACGTCTAGCTAACGTTCTTATGACATAGTATTAACGTGAATGATCTTTTCAAACTTGTAACAACTCTTTTATAAAAGAAAACGTGTGAACTCACCAGCATTATATGTTGACATTTTTGGCATGTTTTCTCAGGTAGCTAAGGTAGCAGTTAATGGGCTAGGCGCACGAAGTCATGCATGGCGTCTAACATTTTGAAGCATATTAAACAATGTTTTGTAAACTATAATATGTCTTTTGGTTGTAAACAAGAAATGCTTCCGCTGCTGGTTTACGGCTCAAAGCATGATATTTTGGTTTTAAAAATATATATGAATGCATGTTTGTTGTTTGTTTATTGTGATCGTTGACTGGGATCCTGGTGTGTCACGCGCCTCGCGGTAAAACCCCGCATGTGGAATTTGAGGGTGTGACAGATTGGTATCAGAGCCAACAGTTATAGTAAACTAGGACTACATGTATAGTCTAGTCTATAACCGAGTCGCACACACTAGACGGTCACAGATGGTCGAGTCTTAACATGTGGGTAACAATATAACTTGTCGGGGTGTCGGTGTCATCATCTTCTACGCTACGTCGTCTGTTTGCTCTTTATCATTCTATCTCTTGACCCATCCTTACCATGATTCGACGGCGAACGATATACTATTGAACCTTCTTGACGGCGGTGTACATTGGGGTAGCTTCGGCGTACTCTTGAGATCTGTCCAGGGATTCGGACATCTCCCTTCTATGCCCTAATGGACACGCTCGTTCTTATACATACTATCTTATACTTATACTTATGAAAATACCATGATTGGGTGCTAGTGTTCGGTGACTTGAACTTCAAACTTAAAGCACGCCTGGAGGACCATGTAGAACAGTTTATCATGTCGGGTGCACACAAGATCATAAACTGTGATGCATGGGAACCCTAGTGGACTTTGTGTTTGAACGGATGGACCCGAACTGGGCCCGGTCTAGTTTCTTGAAATTCCTAATGGGTTATACCACGGACAAGCCTAAGTCTTTTGTTTCATGTTGTGACAGAAGATGTCAGGAGCTCGTGGAGGTCGCAGAGGCGGCCGTGCTGGCGGCCGTGGCGGCGGTGGTGGCCGTGGAAACATTAATATGACCCAAGCAGAGTTGGACAATCTGATGCAGCAGCACATGAACATTGCCCTGGCTGCATTCCAAGCTGCTCACAATGCCATGGGTGGTACGTCAATTCCCACCTATCCTACCTCGTTCCAGGGTATTGTACCTTTTCTTGTTATTTACCTGTGTGTCTGTTCCAGGTGGTGCTGTCAATCCCCCTCCACCCCAGTGCTCCTACAAGAAGTTTATGGATTGCAAACCCCACAACTTTAGTGGAACTGAAGGGGCAGTGGGACTGCTCCGCTGGCGGGAGAAGATCGAATCGGTTTTCTCCATGTGCACTTGCCTGGAGGGTGACCGGGTGAAGTATGCTTCTGCGACCCTCGAGGGTCAAGCTCTGACTTGGTGGAACTCCACCACCCAGACCATGGGTATTGGGGAAGCTCACGCTATGCCCTGGGCAGAGTTCATTCAGCTATTGAAGAATGAGTACTGCCCGCGGGATGAGATCCAGAAGCTCGAGCATGAGGTTTGGAATCACAAGATGGTGGGGTCGGAGATTGAAGTTTACACAGCTAGACACAATGAGCTGGCGGTGTTGTGCCCGGATTTGCACACACCGAAATACAAGAGGATTGAGCACTATATTTCTGGGTTAGTGCCGGAGGTTGCGGGATTGGTAGCTGCGGGTAATCTTACTGTTTATTCTGAGGTGGTTCGGTCGGCTCACAGGCTGACTAATATGAAAGTATCTGAAGGAGTCTTGCCTCCCCGAGGCGCTACTGTGAAGGCTCCCGAGAGAAACAAACGAAAGTGGGAAGGTGTGGGTAAAGGCTCGAGTTCGGCTCAGCCTCAGCAGGTAAAGAGGTCCGATGTTGGGGGACCGTCGACTGAGCAGAAACCAGAGGGTTATACTAGGAAATGGCCGAAATGTGACCGGTGTGGGTTTCACCACAACGGTCGTTGTGAGGACAGGAACCGCTGCCACCGATGCCATAAGCTTGGGCACCAGGCGAAGGATTGCAGGGTTAATCTTCAGGGTAACCGGAACCCACCTGCTACACCTACTCCGGCTCCTCAGGTTGCTGCTTCCTAGGGAAACCAGGGAAAACAAGGGTGTTATAACTGTGGTGAGCTTGGTCACTACAAGCGTGAATGCCCCAAGTTGAAGCAGGGCGAGGCTGGGAAGAATGGACCGAGTAATGGAAACAACGGGGGCGGAGGCAGGAATGCTTGCGCCTTTGTGATTGGTTCGAGCGGGGCTCGACAGGATCCTGACACTGTTACCGGTACGTTTCTTCTTGATAATCACTATGCTACGGTTTTATTCGATTCCGGTGCCGATAAGAGTTTTATATCTCTTGGATTTAGTCAATTGCTTGATAGGGTACCTACACCTTTAGAGGCTAAGTAGTTGATAGAATTGGCTGATGGTAAGAAAGTTGAAGCGACGCACGTCCTTAGGGAGTGTCGCCTTGAATTGTCGGGTTATTCTTTTCCTATTGACCTTATGCTGGTGTCCTTGGGTAGTTTTGATGTTGTCGTGGGTATGGATTGGTTGTCTTTGTATCATGCTGAGATCGTTTGTTTTGATAAAGTCATTCGACTTCCTCTCCCTGATGGAGAAATTCTGTTGGTGCATGGTGAGAAGAGCGGGGTCCCTTTGAGTATCATTTCATGTATGAAAGCTTATAAGTATCTTCGGAAGGGGTATTCTGCCATTCTGGCACTTGTTTCGGTTTCGTCAGAGGAAGAGAAGAAGATTGAAGATATTCCTGTCGTTCGTGATTTTCCTGACGTATTTCCTGAAGATTTACCTGGCCTTCCGCCTTATCGTCAGGTCGAATTCAGTATTGAACTTGCTCCAGGTGCGGCCCCTATTTCCCGAGCCCCATATTGTCTTGCACCTCCCGAGATGCAGGAGTTGTCTAACCAGTTGCAGGAGCTGTTGGAGAAGGGTTTCATCCGACCTAGTTCATCCCCGTGGGGAGCCCCTATTTGTTTGTCAAGAAGAAAGACGGAAGCCTGCGAATGTGTATCGACTACCGTGAATTGAACAAGGTTACCATCAAGAATCGATATCCTCTTCCTCGCATCGATGATTTATTTGATCAACTCCAGGGTTCTAGTTTCTATTCGAAGATTGATTTGAGATCGGGGTACCATCAGTTGAGGGTCCAAGAAGCTGATATTCCGAAGACCGCTTTTCGAACTCGTTATGGCCATTTCGAATTCTTGGTCATGCCTTTTGGTCTCACCAACGCACCTGCCATATTCATGGATTTGATGAACCGTGTTTGTAAGCCCTATCTTGATAAATTCGTGATTGTCTTCATTGATGATATTCTAGTCTATTCCAAGAACGAAGTGGACCACCGGGAACACTTGCGTCTTGTCTTGGAACTCTTGAGGCGGGAACAGTTGTACGCCAAGTTCTCTAAGTGTAGCTTCTGGTTGCGTGAAGTCCAGTTCCTTGGTCATGCGGTTAATGAAAAAGGAATTCATGTTGACCCAGCGAAGATAGAAGCCATCAAAGACTGGGAAGCACCAAAGACGCCATCTGAGGTGCGGCAATTCCTGGGTGTTGCAGGTTATTATCATCGTTTCATCGAGGGATTTTCGAAGATCGCTCAACCCCTCACCTCGCTTACCCAGAAGGACAGAAAGTTCGACTGGGGTGATTCGCAAGAGTCAGCCTTTCAGATGCTAAAGGCCAAACTCTGCTCTGCTCCTATCTTGTCCTTGCCTGAAGGCACGGACGATTTTGTGGTTTATTGTGACGCTTCTATCCGGGGTCTCGATTGTGTGTTAATGCAGCGCGAGAAGGTCATTACCTATGCTTCTCGTCAACTCAAGGTTCATGAGAAAAACTACCCCACCCATGATCTGGAATTGGGTGCAGTGGTCTTTGCTTTAAAGATCTGGAGGCATTACTTGTACGGTACCAAGTGCACCATTTACACCGATCACAAGAGCCTCCAGCATATCTTTGATCAGAAGGTGTTGAACATAAGACAGCGTCGCTGGGTCGAGCTTCTTAATGATTACGAGTGCGTTATTAAATACCATCCTGGCAAGGCGAATGTTGTCGCAGACGCCTTGAGCAGGAAGGAATCTGCTAAACCTCGTCGTGTTCGAGCTCTTCAGCTCACTATCCATTCCGGTTTACCTGACCGAATTCGTTCGGCGCAGCAAGAAGCTTTGAAGGAGGAAAACCTTAAAGCTGAAACCATGCATGGTGCTGATAGTCACCTTGAGCTCAGGTCCGATGGCCTACATTATTTCGCTGAACGTATTTGGGTCCCTTTATTTGGGGGTTTGCGGGAGCTCGTTCTTGATGAAGCTCACAAGTCCCGGTACTCTATTCACCCTGGCTCCGATAATATGTATCAAGACTTAAAGATACTTTATTGGTGGCCGAACATGAAGGCGGATGTAGCTTCATATGTGAGCAAGTGCTTGATCTGTGCCAAGGTCAAGGTTGAATATCAAAAGCCGTCCGGCCTTCTGCAACAGCCTGAAATTCCTGAGTGGAAGTGGGAGCGGATCACGATGGACTTCGTGACCAAACTCCCGAAATCGCCCAGTGGTTGTGACATGATCTGGGTGATTGTCGATAGGTTGACAAAGTCTGCGCACTTCCTCGCTATCAAGGAAACTGATGGCCTTGAGCGTTTGGCTCGTTTATATCTTAAGGAAGTGGTTTCTCGGCACGGGGTGCCTATCTCTATTATTTCTGATCGTGATCCTCGGTTCGCCTCTAACTTCTGGAAATCCTTACATAAGGCTCTGGGTACTCAGTTAGACATGAGCACAGCTTATCATCCGCAAACTTACGGTCAAAGTGAGCGGACAATCCAAATGCTAGAAGACATGCTTCGGGCATGTGTGATCGATTTTGGCAAGGGGTGGGAGAGTCATCTACCGTTGGTGGAATTCTCCTACAACAATAGCTACCATTCTAGCATCAAGGCGGCTCCGTTCGAGGCTCTTTACGGACGGAAATGCCGGTCTCCTTTTGTTGGGCTGAGGTGGGTGAGAGCAAACTCACCGCCCCGGAACTTGTGTACGAGACTTCCGAGAAGATCGTACAAATCCGTAACCGCATGGCAGCAGCTCGGGATCGTCAAAAGAGCTATGCCGATCGTCGTCGCAAGCCTTTAGAGTTTGAGGTTGGCGACAGGGTTTTATTGAAGGTATCTCCGTGGAAGGGCGTGATACGTTTTGGGAAGCGTGGCAAATTGAATCCTCGGTATTTAGGACCGTTCGCAATTTTGGAACGGATTGGACCGGTAGCATACAGGCTTGATCTGCCAGCTGAACTCAGTAATGTTCATAATGTCTTCCATGTCTCTAATCTCAAGAAGTGTCTGGCGGACAAATCCTTGGTGGTTCCTCTCGAAGAGATCAAGGTGGATGATCGTCTGCGTATTGTGGAAGAACCGGTTGAAATTCTCGACTATAAGATCCGTAGCCTTCGTCGGAGTAAAATCCGCATTGTTAAAGTTCGTTGGAACTCAAATCATGGACCGGAGTTCACGTGGGAACGGGAGGATCAGATGAAAGCTAAGTATCCTCACTTATTTCCTAAGCGCGTGTTCGAATCAAGACACGTCTCTGCTGAAGCTGAATGAATCTCGGGTCGAGATTCCTTTCAACAGGGGGATGATGTGGCAACCGGAAAATTTTTCTTATCTTTCGTCTCTTCCTTTTTGGCCTTGAGCAATTTTCGGGACGAAAATTCTTTCAACAGGGGGATGATGTGACACCCGACAAACTCAGGTTAGTAACATTGACTAAACTAGTAAGTCTACCTTAGCGAGTCATACCTATTACGTACTTAACTGGGTTAGTCGAGTCGTTACGATGATTCTGGGAATCATCGGGAGTCGTTACGATGATCCGCGGGATCATCGGGAGTCGGTCCATAACCATGGGTATAAGGATTGGTGATTCGTGGAATCACCGGGTTTAACGCACACACACAAGTCTCGAGTCCCGGGAATCGGTGAACGGATGTAAACGTGTTAGTTATCATGCATTATGTGTTTTAAATCATTATGTGACTTGTCAGTATGTGAATACGTGTTTATATGTGTTAAAATAGTGTTTAACACGCCAAAAACCCAATCTGGAACCCTACAGGCGATTAGGATCCAGGGGGCTCCTAATCGCCATTACTATAGGCGATTGGGGAAGGCTATGGGCTATTAGAGCCTCTAATCGCCAGTATATAGGCGATTAGAGCTTATAGGGGCACTAGTGTGAAATGTCTAGGAAGAACTTTAGGGAAATCGAATCAATTTAACAAATCCAAACCGTAAATTGTAAAACTCATTCCTTATTAATACATTGTGTTCATTTTTTTAAGCAAGAGATTAACATATATCTCCCACTGTTTAAATAGAGTAACGTGTTCTATTTTTTTAAGATTCTACTCCTATAGTCCTACTTGTCTTTTAAAATAATTTAAATTGTATAATAGGTATTAAGTGGGCTACAATAGCCATTGACTAAGTTTTGGGTTTAGAGCCACCTAGATATAGATAAACAGAAAAAATGTGTACTTCTTCTTCACCAAAGAAAGCTTGAATCCCTTAACCATTATTTCCGTCAGCTTCTGTCCGTTGGAAAAAAAGATTGAATATGCTTTCATCGCCTTTCTCTTTAGTTTTGCTACTCCTTTACATGTGTTTTAGGGGGTCAAACTACCATATTGATGTCGAACTCAGATAACCTATAAACAAAAATTCCGGCCAGCCGAAGGGTCAACGGACCTGTAAACCGAAAAACTCACCTGTCAATGGATGTGCCCCTAGAATATTGGGCCCGGGCCGGGAGTCCTCCCCGCACCCCTCTCTGGACGGCCCTGATTGATGATATGCAACTAGGGTTTGATATAGTTGATAATATTGCATGATTAAAATCTCTGAATGTCGACTTGTAGGCCCTGTATCACGACTTTAATATATCTGTTTTGATCTATTCTTTGCATGAACATGTTTTACAAGGTTTTAGATTTTTATAACAGGTAAAATCATCCGATTTGGACGTCGGTTGATATATTTTTGGAATTTTCTTTGATTAAAGGTCTAATCAGATTTTCGAAATAATATTTTAGGTCAACTTTAAACGATCATAACTTGAGTTTTACAAAGAGTTAAGTTATGAAATTTGGACAGTAGGTCGACATTGGAAAAAATTGGCTTTTCCAAGTGGATTCATGCCGTTTGAAGGAATACACAATTTTTTGGAATTTTTCTACTAATCAGATCTGTTGAGAGTATTTTCTGGACCTAGCTGTGTTGTATGATTTTTCATAATTTTTGTGTATGGTTTTGTCATGAAATAAAAATATGGACTTGTCCTGTAGACTCTCTGAAATATTCAGTAAAATTTTGGGAGTCTAATACATTGGATAAGTATTTTTAATAAATTGGGTTTTTACAGCGCATAATCTGTCCTAGAAACGCAGATTATGTAATGTACGCTTATGTGACTATTTGGAGTCTTGTATGACTTGTGCTTGACATGAACTTGTATGAGCACTTATATGGGGTGTATATGAAGTGCATTACTGATGTTAGTAATTGTGTTCACCAACGGGTTCGTAAGGTTTACTTGTGCATATAGAAACACTAGGCGTCACTCACACGGTTTTGTATTTTAAAACGTCTTGGACAAACGGGTTATATGGTGTATTGATTATACACATATACTCACTTAGTGACACATGTAATAGGGAGTCGGTAGTACATCCTATTTGTGAAGTTTGGATCATTTGTTTGCAACCTAAGGTGAGTTCCACCACTCTTTTCTCAAAAGCATGCGTCTCGAGGAGACAACCTACTTACCTTTTCATAGTCTGGTTTGGGGCTACATCTACACATCCCGGGTTTTGGGGTGCTATGATTCACGGGGTGAATCTGCTTTTACTAATTCATATTTTATGTCCTTTGTGAACTAAACACACACTATCACTCTAAAGTCCTTATTATATTATTGGGTTGATCGCTGGAGGCGAACGGAGTATTAGTTGATAGCGCTATTAGGTTGTGCAGCAACCTCATGCTTGCGGTGCTGGGAGCACGGGCATGAACTTTTGACCACGCTCTTGAGGAGCTGACTAGCATTGATAGACTGTTAGGACAAAAAGGATTGGTGAAACCACTTTTGCAAACCTTAGTCTAATTCACTTTCTGTCAAAATACTCTAAGTATGGAACTGCTGAAGACAAGGAATCAAACTGCTGAAGAAGAGATTCAGAAGTACTGAAGAAGAAGTCATCAGAAGTTCTGAAGTTCAAACCAGACACTACTACTGAAGAACTACTGAAGACAAACTACTCATCAGTAGTTTGTCATTCATCAGTACTTAAAGAAGATCTTTTCCACCGCCTTTGTATATCAGTAGTTTAATACTTTAGTATTTCTTTTTGCTTTATGTACAAGTTCCAAGACTGCAACTTGTTGCAACTTGTTTCTGAACTTGCTTTTTGGCAAGGTTCATGTATTTGTAAAGTCTATAAATAGAAGGATTCATCCTTCTGTTTTAGACATTGATTTTAATACAAGAAATCCTTCAACTCTTATTATTGTTATTTCCATTTCGTGTTTACTGAGAATCTGTCAAAGTGTTTCATTCTCATTCAATACTTAGATTCTCAATAAACACTTCTCATTTATTAGTTCTTGATTCCAGGGGGAGTAATAACTCCTGTTGATAAGTGTAGCTATAAAACTTATAAACATTCCGCTGTGCTATCACTCACCAAAGAACTTGCTAAACACTTAAGTGTCTACTAGCAAGTTCAAACCAAAAGAGCAGCTTAATACTGATCAAACATAGACACTAGTACTAAGGCATCTTAACGTAAGTTAACACACTTTATGTTCCCAATAATCAGCTGTTTAGTTACAATGAGTGGGTTAGCTACCCCTGGCATGTGAATTAGCTGTTACGTGGTCTTGGAGGCCTACGCATTTACTTGTTGTTACGTGGTTTGGGAGGCCTTCGCTTTTACTTGGTTACGTGGTTTTGGAAACCCGCACGTTTACTTACTCGTCTTCTTTACCTTGTGAACTCACCAACTTTATGTTGACACACGATATACATGCTTTTGCAGGTAGTTAGCTTCTGGTGCCACGATTAGAAAGCACTGCACGCATCACTGCATTTGGGTCTGGGCATACATCTAAACTTCATTCTATGCTTTTACGTTTTCTTTCATATGGTTTTATATTGGGCGCGTTGTTTTGCGTATGGTTTTAAACTATCTATGTTTGGTTTACGCTTCGGCAACTTAACTAAACTTTTTGGTAAATGCTAAACTTGATTTTTGAAAAAACGAACTAAATGGTTTAGGCATTTAGATCCGTTCTTATGACTTATGGCTATGAAATCCTGGTATGTCACGCGTCTCGCGGTATAAACACCGTAGTGGAAATTTGAGGGTGTGACAATTCTATTTAATATGATTAATAAAATTACGAAAATACCCCTAAAATTACTAATATACATAACTAATTATAAGGGGCTAATGTCAACCATTGATTAAAAATTTAGATGGCCTAGATTTGTTTTCATGGTTTTTACAATTATCATTGTTTGTACCGGATCTCAACTCTTTGTTAATGTATTGGGAGTTATATTATAAGTTTTGAACCTCGTGTGTCACATGGGTAGTTAGGCTAGTATATATATAAAAGAATAGGGGTAGGACACATTTCCCTCCAAAACTATTAAATTATTTTTTTCTCTCTCATGTGCATGTCATATGCACTTTCCTCTATGATTTTTAAACGTTAATAACTTTTTATACGACATTTTTTTTTGAAAAAAAATTACACCAAATGAACGAGGGTCTCGTTATCTTTCCAATGAGTACCATAGTGCTATAAAAAAACGAAAAAGAAAAAACGACTTTTTGTGTGGTTATTATTAAAGTAGATACTTAAACTATGTATGAGTAGAGAAAATAGTCGGGAAACATGAAAAGTTACCATCCTCAATCTTTTTAGTCGATAACATTTAGATCATTTTTATTATCTTCAAAATGGATCTTCACTGCTTACCTATTGATTATTTTATTCGGTGTCACCCAAGGTGATCGATTGTGTATCCATAATAAAGATTGAACATGTAAGTAATTCTTTAACATATGCTCACTTTACACATTAGAATCGCCTATCATCATCATGGCATATTATTTTATACCAATTTGGTTGTTTTTTTCAGGTTCACATCGCAGCTTTAGAGTGTCTTGAGGACGTGACAAAGTTGTACAGAGGCTTCACTCGAGTAAGAGGTGTACACATAGAATTAGAAGTAGGTTTTATGAGTTATCGAGTGTTGATCCTTTAGAATATTTTTCTGAAAAACGGCCTATTCCTTTTATGCTACACAAATTTTATCACTTCATATTATATTTGTCTATCCCGGGACGCTCCCAGGGATAAACTAGTTACTCATATTTGCTATTATTATCACAGTGAACAAAGGCACACAGTTAGGCCTTATGATAATTAGGTCCGTCTATGTATTTTTCATTATATTAGAAAAGCAACAAGAATTACAAGTGAGGCGCGGGTAGACGGGCAACAAGCTGCGCCGCAACCTCTTTTTGAATAGCAAAGCCTACTCTATTAAATATAAAGCTTGTGTCCTTGGCCGCAGAAGAGTTACTCTGCACCACCTTCTGCACTCGATCTAAAAACCGGATTGCATCGGGAGCAAGGCCCCCAAATGTGTCAAAAGCAAAGGGCACAAAGACGTGTTGGTTTTCAAGACAAGCAGCTTCATGTTTGTCAACTTTCTTGGATTCAGCTTTTAAGACTGCTTGCCCTGCCACAAACCCCGAATCCCGAAGTCCCACCAAAGGAGACACCCCTGTGAGATCAACGCACGCGTGTTTTCCCTGCGCCCACCCGAACACAAGGACATCCGCTGGTCTTAGGGTGGACCGCCCCTCAAGTGGATCCGTCAAAAAATTAACCGGGGCTTCTTTCCTAGCTGAAATCCCTGCTCTTCGTAAGACGTCCCATAAGACATCCCTGACTAGGTCATGCCTGTATTTAAATCCTGGCAGCTCCTTACAGTGAAGGGCATGCTCCCCAAATTTGTCTAAACATGCCTATTTGCAAACTGGACACGGCTCATCCACTGGGAACATGGGAATCATGAGTCTATACTTAAGGATAGCCCGGTATTCAACAGCCGACATGTGTTGTCCAAGCCCATCGATGGGAAGAGCAGTCAAAAAATCTTGGGCATGCACTCCTTTAAGGCATTCAAGCACAGCTTTCTGGCGTGGGGACATGGAAAACTTTTCTCCCATGATTTGAAGGGTTTTACCGGTAAAAGCACTCGCCAAAATATGTTGAGGTTTCACAATTTTAGAATTCTTATATTAAGAAGTTCTAGTGATACTTGCACAATTAGGCCTTATGGCTATATGTTTCAAATAAAATTAGTTTCTTTTTAATCTATATAACTTATAAGCATCCACAAAATCATGTACTTCACAATGGGGTGGGTTTCCTTTCAATTTTCACCATTTTGTCATTTGAATATCCCATTTGAGTTTTGATACCACCAACACCATTCTTTTTGTCGAGAAGCACTAGTGGAAGCATTTTAAGTCACTCCAAATTGTGTTGGACCACTTTGGTTTGGTCTTTTTGGGTAGGGATCACTTTTTTATGAAGTTTTCACAATTAATCAAACTTTTGCAAGGATTCACATTGAAAACATATTTAATGGTGACTATGATCTATTGTAAGTATATTTTGGTGTTCAAAACTCATTTTATTTACAAGCCTCACTCTATATCAAAATCAACAAAGTGATAATGATCAATTGAGGTATATAATGGTGTTCAAAACTCATTTTATTATCAAATCTCACTATATATCAAAATCCACAAAGAACAAGGTGAGTTGTGCAAACAACTCTTGACGTGTAACTCGCTCAAAATTTTCAAGCCCAGTTCGAGTTGTTTGGGCTTGAGCATAAAAAGACATATGAAAACCTCTTAAAATCTAATCCCTAGACGTAATTAGCCTATATGATATGTAAATAAAAATAGGGTAACAATCAGCAAGATGTTTTGGTTAATGACTTTAAAGTGTCATTCCTTGTTAGGGGCAGCCATGTGCAGCTAGAGCACCGCTGACTGTGCGTTGAGTTGAGGACCTTATCGAACTGGGTTTAAGGGTAATTTATTTTGTTTTTGTTGTGTAATGGTTTTAACAATCAAAGAATTGTACTAACTGGAAAACTGATATCATTTCAGAAAAGTTTGAAAGAACATGACTGTGGAGAGAGTGAGACCCCATCTCTGTGTATAAACGCATCTTATTGTTTTATTTTTCAAATAAGTTACTTTATTTCAAAACAAAATTAATTTTTTTAATAACATGTTTTTTTTCTAGCCATTAATATTTAGGGGAATTGGATTTTAATAATACAAACTTTGCCTCATTGACCGACAATAATATTTACTTAAGAAATTCCCACAAACTTTCAAAGTATTTTTCTTCAATAAGCTTTTGTTAACTGGGAACTAACTCAGTTAGTGGATCCTCAGCGTCCATATCAGCATCCATGTCAGCGTCATAATGCCATGTCATCTTTAATCATTATGTTTGCTAAATCAATCTCTATTTAAGAGACTTTTCTGCACTTGTAATTGTATCCCTCAACAACAAGAATCCAAATTTACCTCATGGACGTATGTCAGTTTAGACCGATTCACGTAAAATTTGTCTCGTTTCGTTTTTGTTTTCGTTTACGATTGTGTGTGTTCTAATCCTAACACGATTTGTCTATGTTTACCCGGTGGCAATTTGATCACCTGTTTAAAAAAGGTTTGATTCAGGTCCAAACATTAATGAACAAGTTAAAAAAAAGCAAATATTTAGGAAACAGGCCTAACTGGTAGGAAATCAATTTTTAAAAGATATGATTGTTATTAAAACAAAATACGAAACTTACATCACAATAGAATGTAGACGGGCAACAAGCTGCGTCGCCACCCCTTCCTGAATTGCGAACCCTAGTCTACCAAATACAAATCCTTGCCCCTCTGGAGATGAACTATTGTTGTGGACGACCCGTTGGACCCTGGTCAAGAAACGAACAGCTTCTGGCGCTAGGGAGCCAAAGGTATCAAAGGCCAAAGGGATAAAGACATGTTGGTTCTCTGCACAAGCTTTAGCATGCTTATCTACTTTCTTCGATTCCGCTTTTCTCGATGCTTGCCCAGCTACAAACCCTATTTCCCTTAACCCAACCAAAGGAGATACCCCTGTGAGGTCCACGCAAGCATGTTTCCCCTTTTCCCAACCAAAGACAAGCAGATCTGCAGGTCGCAGGGTGGATCTCCCTTCCGCAGGGTCTGTGAGAAAATTTACAGGGGCCTCCTTTTTGGCAGAAATCCCAGCTCTTCTCAAGATGTCCCACAAAACGTCCCTCACCCTATCGTGCCGATATTTGAATCCAGGGAGCTCTTTGCAATGAATTGCGTGCTCCCCGTATTTATCCATGCAAGCTTTACGGCAGATGGGGCATGTTTCGTCCTCCGGGTACATAGGAATCATCAACCGGTACTTGAGTTTAGCCCTGTATTCCACTGCAGACATGCATTGACCCAACCCCTCAATCGGGATAACGGTCAAAAAATCCTGAGCATGAGGGCTCTTTAGGCATTCAATCACCGCCTTCTGGCGGGAGGACAACTCAAAAACTTCTCCCAGGCTCTGAGCAGTTTTGCTAAACAGAGCATTCGCCAAAGTTTTTTGTGGCTTTGAGGGGGCGGTGTCCTTATTAGAAAATCCGCCAATATCAAAGTCCGGGAGATAGACATTCAAGCGTTCGAGCGCCTGTTGATAGTCCGGGTCTAGCCCGATTGACCCCACTGTTTCGAAGGATATGATCCTGAAGTTCCCAAGACTGAGCTCTAGACGCCACAAAGGCATAAACCCCAACATCTCGAGCTGAAAGGAGGCCCAAACCACCTAAGCGCATCGGCAAGGATGCCAAGCGCCACTGGAGGTCCCCGAAGAAGGGGCCACCACTCACAACTATATCTTCAATAGCCTCCCGGAGCCCATCATCGAAAAGGGATACCGCATCCACCATTAAGTGGGATTGACAAGTTCGCAACCCAAAAGTAACTTAGCAACCCCCATGCATGACCTGAGCAGCAGGAGTTCACTTTGGGGGTCCCTAAGGCGGGGCATGAGTTTCATAAGGGCAACCGCACCAGTAGCCCGCCGCCCTGCCAACTCCCCAATAAAGATAGGATCTCGGCTAACAGCCCCACCAAGGAGCTTAACCCCCTTCTTTGGTCTACCAATCCCTTTCGGAAAAAGCCCGTCCTGACCTTTTAACCCGTCACACGTCAGCCAAAAGACCTCTGTTTTCTTAATATTAAGATGAAGCCCCATAGATGGCCCATGCACGTTGATAATGTCTAAAGCCTTAGCAACCTCAGTTGCGTTGCCTATAATCGTCCCATCATCCAAATACCAAGCATGAAACGGGAGATTACAGTGTTCCTGAACCCGCATGATAAGAGGATGTAAGGCAAGAGCAAAGAGAAGGGGCCCCAAAGGATCTCCTTGCTGCACTCCAGTGGTAGCCCCAATACAATCATTACCCACATACAGCCTAGCAGGCTGGGCGTAAAGGAACTGGACCCACGGATAGATAGACGGGCATAGCTGGTGAACCTCTTGAAGAAAGGCTGTGCGGTCAACCATGTTGAAGGCATTGGAAAAGTCTACTGTAAGCATAGCCAATGACCTATCCGCATGAAAAGAGTTGAGGAACCTGTTGGCACTGTGAAGCACCGCCTCTGCCCCATTTGGTACCCCTACTCCAAATTGAAAATCCCCTAGGTACTGGGCAATGTCTTTCCGAGCCTTCCTCATTGCCACCTTAGAAACCAACCTTCGCCAAATGCCCCTCACAGCAATAGGCCGAATTCCATTATCGGGCTTCAATAAGGGGGGTGAGGGGGGCCGAGGCAACAAACTCGGCAAGTGTCTTAGGGCAGGCCCCCCAAGCCAGAAGTTGACAACTTCAATAATGGCCGCGAGCAAACCCGAGGAAGTCACCGAGCCTTCGCCACCAATAGCATCTAACAGGTGTTGGGCCCGTATCCCATCCCTGCCGCAAGACGTCCCTTTAGGGTAAGATCGGATACATTTGAGTACACAATCCCCATCTACAGATAAAGCGGGTTGGGCGATAGGGTTAGAAGGAAAAGATGGAGGCGGCACTACTGGGTGTTTATCAATGAGGGCTTTCATGGTCGATTCACATAGAGGGGCAACCCCACTGGAGCTCAAAACCTTAACCGCCGCCGTGAAATGCCCATCCCTGACTTTTCGAAGAAATTGCTTTATATTCGGTTCCGTTTCATTGTCCTCTTCCCTTCGGACTTCTCCTCTAGATACCACCACATCCCCACGCTATCCAAGAGGGAAGAGACCAAGACCGCAAACCCAGACCCATCTTTCCATACTGCAAGCGCTTGCATGATGCTACTACACTGCAGAGATTTCCTGTTCCTAGATCTTCGCTCTTGTCTGGAGGACGGTCTGACCACCCTCAGGGTTAACCGCGGGAGCAATAGCAATTGGACCCAATTTTCAACCGAGCCTGGCGACGCCACCACTTTGCGTAAGGCACTTGTTAACACTTGAGCAAACGTCAGACGACAACTGGGGGGAATGCTTTTAACAGTTTGAATAGGGAGGGAAAAAACACGCTCGAGGAGTGCAACATCCCCAACCATCCCGGTTTGGTGACGTGGGTTTGCGTCGTCTAACGCTTGACATGGTTTTCGTATCCCAACAATGAAATCTTCGACATCTTCCGAGACCATGGCGAACGATACAACCTCATCGTCATGCTTGCATCCCCCACTGAGACCATGGCGAACGATACAACCTCATTGTTATTAAAATATAACGGCTCAAATAGGTAAAGTAAAGGTTTTCTATCGTGTATCATTAATGCATAGGTCCTGAATACAACAACCTTACCCAGTAAATCTCACCATTAGCAGAGCTAAAAGTAGGGTCTGGAAAGGGTGAGATGTAGGCAAACCTTGCCTCTATCCTTCCAAATAGAGAGACTGCATCCAGAAAAACCCCCGACTCGACAACACACAATCGACAAACAAACAACACTTAAAAACAAATAAAGGACTACTAAATTTAAAGAAACCATGAAAGCGTCACAAAGTAAAATAAAGATATATATATATATATATATATATATATATATATATATATATGCAATATAAACAACAAAACACAACACCCAAATACAAGACAACCTTAAAGTCTTCCTACCAGCGAAAGAGAGGGCCTAAGCTCCTAGGACCCCGCTACGATACAACCAAACCCTCCCTAGTAATCCTTAACCTTAGACCTGGCAATTTCAACCCATCTAGTTGAGTTTGGGTTATTTTGGGTTTAAAATTTGACCTTGTGAGTTAAAATGGGTTTAATATAATTTTCAAGGGGTTAGGATGGGTAATTTTAATTGTAGGAAATAAGTAATTGGGTTAAGATGGGTATATTAAAAAAAACAAATGGGTCAGGATGGGTATTTTTAGATAATCATATACAAATCTAAATCAAAACTAACCCAGCACCAAAAGCGTAGATGCCTCATAGAATTCAATGTCAATAAAAACAAAAAATTATATCTTTTGCATTTGTTGATAACTTCAGTCGGATCGAAACAGTACAGGTCACTACGGGACGGGTTAGGCTGAAACGGTCTGGGTCATTACTGGGCCCGGTCGGGTCGAAACGGTCCGGTTCGCTACGAGACGGGTTAGGTCGAAACGGTCTAGGTCGTTACCGGGCCCAGCCGCGTCGAAACGGTCCGAGTCGCTACTGGGCCCGCCCGGGTCAAAATAGTCCGGGTCGCTAAGGGACGGGTCAGGTTGAAACGGTCTAGGTCGTTACCATGCCCGGCTGGGTCGAAACGTTCCGGGTCGCTATCGGGCCCGGCCGGGCCGAAACACTCCGGGTCGCTACGGGACGGGTCAGGTTGAAACGGTCAAGGTCGTTACCGGGCCCGCCCGGGTCGAAACGTTCTGGGTCGCTACCTGGCCCGGTCAGGTCGAAACAATCCGGGTCGCTACGGGACGGGTCAGGTTGAAACGGTCATGGTCGTTACCGGGTCCGGTCGGGTCGAAACTGTCCGGGTCACTATTGGGCCCGACCGTGTTGAAACAATCTGGGTCGCTACAGGACGGGTCGTTACTGGGCCCGGCCTGGTCGAAACGTTCCGGGTCGCTACCTGGCCCGGCCGGGCCGAAACAGTCCGGGTCGCTACGGGACGGGTCAGGTTGAAACGGTCTGGGTCGTAACCGGGCCCGGTCGGGTCGAAACTGTCCGGGTCGCTACAAGGCCCGTCCGGTTCGAAACAGTTCGGGTCGCTACGGGATGGGTCAGGTTAAAACGGTCTGGGTCGCTACCGAGCCCGGCTGGGTCGAAACGTTTCGGGTCACTACCGGGCCAGGCCGGGTCGAAACAGTCCGGGTCGCTACGGGACGGGACGGGTCAGGTTGAAACGGTGGGGGTCGTTACCGGGCCAGGTCGGGTCGAAACTGTCCGGGTCGCTACCGGGCCCAGCTGGGTCGAAACAGTCCGGGTCGCTACGGGACGGGTCGGGTTGAAACGGTCTGCGTCGTTACCGAGCCTGGTCGGATCGAAACGTTCCGGGTCGCTACCGGGTCAGGCCGGGTCAAACAGTCCGGGTCGCTACGGGACCGGTCAGGTTGAAACGGTCTGGGTCGTTACCGGGCACGACCGGATCGAAACTGTCCGGGTCGCTACCGGGCCTGTCCGGGTCGAAACAGTCCGGGTCTCTATGGGACGGGTCGGGTTGAAACGGTCTGGGTCGTTACCGGACCCGGTCTGGTCGAAACTGTCCGGGTTGCTACCGGGCCCGTCCAGTTCGAAACAGTTCGGGTCGCTACGGGACGGGTCAGGTTGAAACGGTCTGGGTCATTACCGGGCCCGGCTGGGTCGATACCGGGCCCGTCCTGGTCGCTACGGGACGGGTCGCGTTGAAACGGTCTGGGTCATTACCAGGCCAGGTGGGGTCGAAACTGTCTGGTTCGCTACCGGGCCCATCCGGTTCAAAATAGCCCGGGTCGCTACGGGACGGGTCAGGTTGAAACGGTCTGGATCGTTACCGGGCCCGGCCGGGTTGAAACGGTCTGGGTCGCTACGGGCCCGGCCGGGTCGTAACTGTGACAACCGCCACCCTCATCCTTTATCAAATTGACAATTTTAGTCCTTCGTCCATTTTGAAGTTTCACCGCTAGTCCTCGTCAAATATTATTTATTTTATTTTATTTTTTCTTTTAAAATGGTGTATGTATACATTTTATATATGCATATTTTGACATATGAATGTACCATACTCATATAATCATGTTAGCTTATGAAAGTTCCATTTCGTTTATTTAAGTTAAAAAAAGTTTAAAATTTATGTTTCTTTTGGCACCATTAAGTTATCTCCATCATTACTAACATGTTTCAACTTCCAAAATGTGTTTATTACGCGAGTTAATGGGGTTTTAATCTTGTAACCGACGATTTATTACATAGAGGTCTAACACTTGTTTTTTTTTTTAACAACCATATAAGCCAATCTTGCCATTCCTTTTTTTTGCACCTCTAAAGGTTCCAAACGAATATTAAAACACCGAAAATCGTCCAAAATTTAGGCTAAAATTTCAATGCATGGCTCGGCTCTTTCACCTCCTTTTTCGGGTCCTTTTCGTATTTGTAAGCTTCTTATCTCAATGTCATTTTGCTTAGTATTGTTCTAGGATCAAAAGCCCTCTATTACAGGGTTCTAATCTTATCTAAAACGTATGATTGAAGTTCTAGGGTTAGGGTTTATGTGTAAGGTAGATTGGGGAAGAAGGTGACTTGATCATAAATTGTTAAATATATTTTCCTTTCATTATCTTTAATAAAATATAATTTGGTGTAGTGGTTTGTCAGTTGGTTTGTTACAACACAGATCCGGGTTCGAACCCTGTCACCCGAGATCTGATCCATGTTTTATTTATTTATTTATTTATTTTTTTGCTTCATTGATATATTTATATATATATATATATATACACACACACATTAAACTTAGAATATTCATAATAAATCCATTTTTGCTCCAAAAATTATAAAAATTTAGGAGTAGCTTCTTGACACGATAAAGAAAATTTCTACACTTTTATTTTCTGGAAAATGTCTTATTTTTATATTTTTATTGATTTAATTTGTTTTAAACATATTTAATTGATAAAAAAAATTCCTTTTTAATGATTTTAATCTCAAACTTTTTGGGTAATTATTTCTCATCATCATGAACTGATATAAAAATTATTGATTCAGAAAACATTTAATTTTATTGACTTTCCTATTTTTAATCATTTAAACATAATTTAATCTCGTTAAATCAGTTTTAAATATAAATAAGTTTATATAAATTAGGGGAAAATTATTCTAATTTGTTTACATCAGAAATCATCCATTTTCTATAAAACTAGTATTTTTGGATCATGTATGGTATTATTAGTCTTATTTACGTTTAATTAGACATAATAAAACATTTATTTATTTATACAATTTAAACATCTATTTTATAAATATTTTTCTTATAAAATAGAAATACTCATTTGGTTTAATGTCTTTTTTATCTTTTGTTGAATCATTGTGTAACTCAAAATTATTTATTTATATATTTATGATTATTGTATTTATTTTAATTTAGTTAAAGTAACTAACTAAATTATTTTGTCTTAATTATTCAAACATATTTTTATCTAAATATTCAATTGGCAATAATTATATATTACCTAAACCATATTTACAAACTTTGGTATATTATTTTTTTTTAATATATATAACTTCTATAATAATTCGATTTATCATAAAAAAACTCTAATTCCCCAATTCGACTTAGCAAACCCTAATGCCTTAGACCCTAGATACCTTAGACTTTGTAGACTTTTCCTTACTCGTATTCATTAACATTATAGGTTGAATTCCTCGGAATTCCAATTACTTAGCTCATGACTGCATAAGTTGGATTTTGAACGTTTTCGTAAACTGTGAGTATATATTTTCCCCTTTTTACTGTTTTACTCTTTGGGGCTATTCATGTACACTATGACTAAATGTTATTATTTCACTAAATGCAATTCTCATGTGTGTTTGCGTTATGTTAATTTGTGTGTCTATGACTTGTTAAAATCATTAACCTTTGAGGGCATGGCATTTCAATGAATAGTACTATGGTATATACCCCTTGTGACTCTGTTGAGAGACCTTGGTCATTGTCTTGTGATTCATTATACTAAAAAAATGTTTTGATTCTTGATTCTTGATTCTTGATTCTTGATACTTGATTCTTAGGGTTGATTTTGAACGGATATACTTATTACATAATTGCAAACGGTATACAACACGTGAATTGCGAAACACTTTTCTACTATATGTATTCAAACAGGGTATGCTCACCAATACATTTTTGTGTTGACAAATTATTTTCGTACATGTTTCAGGTTGTTCTGAGATCACTTTTAAGCTTTTGGAACTTAGAGTTAGATTTGAGATTTATTGTATTTCAGTTTTAGTTGCCACTTTAGAATTTTGTATATTGTAATTTCTTTCAATGTAATAAACTATTAAATTCAATGTATTCAAATTTACACTTTAGTACCATGAGCTATTGAGCAATCGTCACTACGTGACACCTCGATGTTTCCGCCATCGGTTGGGGTGTTACAGTAACGGTCCGGGTTGATAACCAGCCCGATAGGATCGAACCAGTCCGGTTCAAAATGAAATATTTTAGATCCCTTAAAAGTATTATTTTTTAAGTTTATTTTTGTTTTTTAATTTTAAATTTGTTTTTTTTATTTACTTTTTAAATTTTTTATTGTTACTTTAATTTTTTTTTTAAAATTTAATCTATTTTGATTTGACCTATCCAAATCATACCATTCAGACCCAAACCCATCCTGACCCAGCCATCTTAACCTATTTTTGTAATCTACCCATCTTGACCCATACCCATTCTAACCCAAACCCATCCTGACCCAACAACCAAACCCACCCAACCTACCCATTTTGCCACCCATACTTAACCTTAATCTTATGCCTCCACGAACCCCTATCAACCCCTATCTTCGACCATGTCCTCAGAGAGGTGCATCTCTACTAAATCATTCTAATCCGATCATCCCAAGTCAATTTAGGTCTTCCTCTACATCTCTTCCCCTCTACAGTGAGGGTTTCCACTACTCTAATTGGGGCCGTCATTTCCCTCCTCCTCACATGCCCATACCATCTTAGTCTTCCTTTCTTAATCTTATATGATAAACTAGCTACCCCTAACCTTTTCCTAATAACCTCATTTCTAATTCGGTCTACCTTAGTGAGCCCGCACATCCACCTTAGCATCCTCATTTCTGTTACGTCCATCTTACGAGCTTGTGTCTTTTTTATGGCCCAACACTCTGTCCCATATAACATAGAAGGTCTCACTGCAACCCTATAGAATTTTTCCTTTAATTTAGTTGGGAACCTTTTGTCACATAAAACCCCACTGGCAGCCCTCCACCTACACCAACCAGCTTGTATGCGATGGGTGACATCACTATCCAACTCCCCATCCCTTTGAAAAAAAACCTAAGTACTTGAACTTCGATGACTGGGGGACAACTTGATCTCCAATTGTGACGAGTATTTTCATCGTGAGTTTCACCACTGAAACCATAATACATGTACTCAGTCTTAGAACGGCTAATCCTTAAACCCTTGTCCTCTAAAGCTGCATGCCAACGCTCTAGTTTCTCGTTCAGACTATGTTTGGACTATGTAATTAACACAATATCATCTGCAAAAAGCATGCACCAAGGCACTGTCTCCTGAATCGACTTTGATAACTCATCCAAGACAACTGCAAAGAGAAATGGGCTCAACGCAGATCCTTGGTGGAGTCCTAACCCCATAGGGAAAGCATCAGTATCTCCTACAAGAGATCGAACACTAGTTTTGGTCCTATCATACATATCCTTAATTGAGTCAATATACCTCTTAGGGACCACTCTACTCTCCAGGCTATCCCAAATCAGTTTACGTGGCACACTGTCATATTCCTTTTCCAGATCTATAAAGGCCATATGAAGATCCCGCTTTTTCTCCCTGAACTTTTCCATCATCCTCCTTAGAATGTGAATTGCTTTCGTAGTTGACCGCCCTGGCATGAAACCGAATTGATTCACCGAAACCCGAGTTTCTCTTATAATTCTAGCCTCAATAATCCTTTCCCATAGTTTCATAGTATGACTTAACAGCTTAATACCTCTGTAATTCCCACAACACTGTGCATCGCCTTTGTTCTTATACACAGGCACTAATACACTACTCATCCACTGCTCTGGTATTTGTTTAGATTTGAAAATACGATTGAACAAATTAGTTAACCATTGGACTCCTTCCTCTCCCAGGCACTTCCACACCTCAATCGGTATGTTGTCTGGACCAACTGCCTTTGCCCTTCCCATCTTCCTTAGTGCAGACCTCACTTCTCCCCGTGTAATATTTTGATAGTAGCAGTTATTCGGTTGCCGCCTTTGGGTGGTGGGGTTGTCATGATCCAGCTAGTAAGCTCTCCCGTCGTTGAAAAGATTGCAAAAATATGCTTGCCATCTTAGCTTAATGTCGTGATGCTTAATTAGAATGTTCCCATCTTCTCCTTTTATAAACTTCACCACCCCTAGATCCTGCCTCTTATGCTCCCTAGCTTTGGCAATACTTAACATATCATGTCCCCCTTCTTTACTTTCCATTCGTTCATACATCTTCTTATAGGCCGTGTTCTTTGCCTCTATCACCGCCTTCTTTGCCTCCCTCTTGGTCTTTTTGTATCTTTCCTTAAGTGTGACACGCTCCAGATCGTCTGCGCACCTCAGAAGATCTCTAAAACTATCATGCTTACCCTTAATTTTAGTCTGCACCTCCTCAGTCCACCACCAAGACTCCTTATTCCCACTTGACTTTCCTAATGTGACCCCCAAAGTCTCAGTCGCCACCTGTTTTAGGATAGTCGCCATATCCTCCCACATCCGGTCCGCGCCTTCGTCCAGTTCTGGCATTGCCTTAGAGATGACCTTATCTTTGAACTCTGCAATTTTATGGCCCTTCAAGTTTGCCCATCTAATTCTAGGACGGAGATTTCTCTCTCTCATACCACTAACTTCTCTTTTAGCCCTATATCTGCTACCAACAAATGATGATGCGTCACCATTGTCTCCCCGGGTATAACCTTACAGTCCTTCCACCAACGTCGATCTTCTCGTCTCATCAAGAGATAGTCGATTTGCGTACTCCGCCCCCACTACTGAACGTGACCAAATGAGATTACCACTTCTTAAAGAACGAGTTCATAATACTCAAGTCGTGAGCCACCGCAAACTCTAGAAGATCCCTACCAGACTCGTTCCTAACACCAAAACCAAAACCCCCATGCACCAAGTGAAATCCGTCGCTATCCTCACCAATGTTACCATTAAAATCACATCCTATAAATATTCTCTCCTGGCTAGGTATGACCCTCACTACTTCATCCAAACAATCCCAAAACTCTCTCTTCTCCTGATCTCCTAAACCCACTTGTGGTGCATAGGCACACATATAACATTTCGCATTAAATTGTTGTACGTTACGATAAAAATGACAAGTTTTATTACTATTTACATTTAATTATTTTGTGGCATTTTGAACCCTAATACAATGGTAATTATATATATATATATATATATATATATAAATGTATTTGATAATAATATTTCAGTTTTTATAAAAAAAATATATATATACATAATAACACAACAACATGGAACCCAATCAGATCCAAGCCCAAACCTCCCTCTCACTCTTAGTAACTTGGAGCCCAGCATCACAGCCCAACAACTCAATCCCGGCCCACCTGGAACTCGGCCCAAACCCCCCTTACCCTTCCTTCACTTAAAAAAAAAAGAGTTGTTTCAGCTGGGATTCGAACCGGAGACACGCCACACACAAACACACGCCCACACCATTGAACCACTCATCAAGTTGTTGTTTTAAACCTGACGTTAATACTTTTATACGTTTTTTTAATCATGTTTCCTCCCCCCCCCCCCCCTCTGCTGCTGTTTGATGTGCGCAGCCAAGGACAAAACCTTGGTTGACTTTTTATTAATCAATCAAGGTAAGGATTTAGTAGAATTGCTTTGTAATTACGAATTATTAATTTATTTCGCGTAGTTCACATTATCATCAATAATCGTTCAAATAATCGCATAAACATTCAATGGTGAGTCAACATTTCCAATTACGATCCGGACAACATCACTATAAATTGAACCTACCCAACCCTTCACAACTCGCCAATATTCTCTTCTCAATCTCCAATTCCTCTTAACAATTCTCTGTTCGTGGTTTTTCTTGTTCGAGTTGACTTTGAAGTTTGACTCGTCGTTCGTGTCTAATTCCGTTTTGTAAGTTCAATTACTGTTATGGGTTTCATTAATCGGAGCTTACACAACATTAACCCCATGATTAATTGGGTTAATGTTGTGTGGTTCAATCGATTGCAAAATCTAGGGCTTGTTCTTATTAATTTGGGGAAGAACACGATTTTTTTATACGATATATAAATTAAACGAACTGAACCAAACACAACCACTGGTCTGGACCAGGTGGTTGTGTCTGGTGCCTTGTGAACCGGACCACACGGGTTCGAGTCCCACCATATGCATTTTTTTTGGCTTTTCAATTTAAAGGTTTAAATTATATAATTATTCATTTTAATTATTTAAAATACTTATAAGCCTTCAAAAATTCCCAAAATTTTACATAATGATGTTCATACCCTAAATATCATTATTCAGATTTTTATTTCCGAAAATATATTTATTTAATATATATAATAAATAATTTAAATTTATTCCATTTTATTTATAAAATTCCATAAAAATATCAAAACAATTTTATAAATTTTCACAAAAATTATTCTGAGTTTTTATAACATTAAACTTTTCATAAATGATTTTTATTTCTGAAAAATCATTTATTTAATATTTTCAATCAATTTTTGTTTGTTTTAATCATAAATAAATCATAATAAATTCAATTTTCATTATTTTTGCACCAAAATTTTATACAAATTATTTCTGAATATTTAGAACAGAAATATAATTTTTAAAATGATAATTCTTTAATTTTAGTATTTTTAAGATATTAAAGTTAAAGTTTGACAATTTGTAATAAATAGATTTAAAAATCTATTTTAAAGAAAATAATTTTATAAAAAGTATTTTTATACTTTAAACACATTATTGTGACCATCCTAAATTTAGATTTCATAAAAAGATTTTTAGTCATTAATTTACTAAATTTCTCTCAATTGTCGAATATTTTTAATATTAATCAAACGAGCATTTATCCCCAATCCGAAGCCCTAGAAATTTATACATTTGTAGACTAGATAGAGTTATTTATCACATTATTATAGGGTGATATTTGGCATTGTTTGGGCAACCCCATTATTCAATCTTTTCAAGAAGTATAACATTTGCTAAGATGAGTTTACATAGCCCCTTTACTCTATTTTCACTATTTTTGGGGTGAAACATGTTCAAATATTTTATACTATCATTTACTCATATTTACTTGTGATTCAATTACAACATCATTCTATCATTTGACTGTAACAAAAAGACACAGTACAATCATTAACAATGATCAAGCCGCCTGTTTAGATTATAGCGCTATAGGTCTGACAAACCCATCCCCCGCATAGACTCAGGGATGATCGATAACAGTAATAACATTTAACTAACTTGCGAGTTAGTCATCAGTCGACACAAGGTTTGGTTGTACAAAGACGCATTGTTACATGTCGGTATCATACTCTATCATCATACAACTTTGAATGTTGTACAAACTATTGTTATCAATTATTTTCAAAAACCTATGTATTCTCACCAACTTTTGTTGACCCAAAATATTTTCAACTTAACATGTTTCAGGTTCTACTTGCTTGAAGAATTGCTTGAAGATATGTGCATAGTTTTATTCAATTTGATGTACGAATTCTTGTAGAATCATTGTATGTAAATTATTTAAATCATTTAATGAAATTATTGTTCACCATGAGCTACTGAACAATCATCACTACGTGACATCCCGATGTTTCCGCCATCGGTTGGGGTGTTACAGATTGGTATCAGAGCCATGGTTATAGGGAATTAGGTTATTAGAAAAATAATCTAGTCTATAACCATAGGATTTAACCAGTACTTGCTTCTTTTACTTGCTATCTCTATCTCCCTCCTACTTCTTATCCCTACAATCATCCTTACAAGAAGGTGCTCTACATCACAGGATCTACTCTTAGACTAATAGGACAAAATCCTCAGGTTGAACCTGAAACACCTTGAAATCTCGTCGAAGTTCTAGATTTTAATAACGAACATGTGCAATCTGGAAGGGTGAACGCCTGTATTCTGAGTCTTCTGTCTAGGCTGGCATTGCGCATATATCCCAATCAGACGAGGGACCCGGATGCCTACCTGGGAATTCTCGGGATGAGTGTTCACTTATAGGCTAAAGCATGTCTTCATATGTTATAAAAATCTAGAGTCTTTGATAAGTCAACGTTTTCGTTTATTCGTTTTAATTAATGAATAGATGATTACATTCCTTATATAATCTCATTCATTTCACTGTGTCTCTTACAGATCATGCCTCCACGTCGCAGTGCTCGTCTTAACAGTGGTGAAAATCATGATGAAGGAAGTAGCAATCACAACCACAACCACGATACTAACCACAACAACAACAACAACAATGGTGTCGATGCCCAACTGGATGCAATCATTTCTCAACAAATGGCGCAGCAAATCGCAACTCTGGTTCCCAACTTACTAGCTCAAGTCATCCAGTTGAACGGCAATGGGAACGGCAACGGCAACGGGAATGGAAGTGGAAATGGACACCACAACGGGAATGGACTTCCAGCCTGTACCCTTAAGCACTTTAATTCTTGCAATCCCCCAAAATTCAGTGGAGAAGAAGGAGCTTCAGGACTCCTACAATGGTTTGAGGGTATTGAAAATACCTTCATCAACAGTGAGTGTCCTGATAACTTTAAGGTCCGTTATGCTATGAGTGTTCTTTACAAACGAGCACTCACTTGGTGGAATGAGGAAAAGCGTACCCGAGGAGCTGAAGTTGCACTTACTATGACGTGGGATCAAGTCAAGGAGATAATGAAGGATGAATTTTGCCCACGTAACGAGATCAAGAAATTAGAAGACGAGTTCCACACCCTTGCTCAGGATAGTGGGGAAAACCTTGCCTACAATACTCGCTTTCACGAGCTTAGCTTATTATTACCCCACAAAGTCACTCCCCTGCCGGTAGCCATCGAGAAGTACATCGGTGGTCTGCCCATGCAAATCCAGGACACGGTGTAGGGAAGGAATCCTGCCACCTTGGAGGAAGCCAAACGTCTAGCAGCTACCTTAACTGATAATCACGTAAAGAACGGGACCTTAGTTCGGAAAGACAATAAAACAAGTATTGTAGCCGCGGTAACTACTGAGAATCAGAAGCGTAAGGCCAAGGATCCTAATGTCAACTGTATGCGCGTGAAAGGATCGATAAGCTACAAAGACAATCAAACAATTTAGTTTTGGGTGCGGAATCCCCAAAACCAGCACAAAATGATAACTAATCAGATAAACACACACAAATCATCATTTTCAAACGTTTTCATTAATAATCAAACTTGAATACACGTAGAAAAGTGATTACAAACAAGGATTAGACGCAAAACAAGTTTATAAAAAGTTACAGAGAGAATTCAGAAAGTGGCGGGAAATAAATGACTCAAAATTAACTACAAAAACTGAGTTTGCCTATTTATAGACTGCACATTCGCCCACTTTGTTCGTGCGAATGTGCAGGTTCGCCCATTGTAAACGGTCGAACCAAACTACATAATAAACAGTCTTCATTCGCCCCAAAATTCTTCCTTCGCACCTTCTAAAACTCTCCTTCGCACCACACAAAACCTTCCTTCGCACCTTCGACAGAAAACAAAAACATATGGTTTATTCAATCCAAAGCATTAGTCGCACATATGCACCTACAAACTCCCCCTCGACTATTGCTTGGATTGTAATCTTCTCTGTTCATCCATGTGCTTGTTCATAATTCTGATGTGTCGAATAATCTTTTGTTCTCTAGTCAGTACCGGTTCCTGAACTATCTTCTTCTTTGATTTCTTCACAGGCACAACCTTCTCAACAGTCTTTCCCAACTTCTGCTCAAAATCACATCCAGCGTTGATGTCATACGCAAAGCATAGAAATACCACACGTTGGTATTTTCCTGCTTGTTCAGCATCTTTTGCGTCTGAGTAGATAGGATTATAGAATAACATAATGATATCCTCATGTGAGCAATTGATTAGCCACATAGGATCAAAAATAAGCACTTTCTTATAATCCTTCTCACCATCCTTTAACACAATCACGGCCTCTGCTCTCTTCCAATCATAGTACCACCAGATAAAATCTTTAGCGAAATGCTGAGGAATATGCAACAACGGAATTTTCTTCAGCACTCGCGGTGGTTTATACTTCAAAGTAACCTTGGGCAACCCAGTTATCTCGTTAATCTCCTTCTTATGTTCAATCCTCTTTGGATACTGAGGTCTAAACAGATTCCACTCGGTTCGACTTTCGCGGGTCATCTTCTCAGCAAAATAATCAATCTGGCTATTTGGCGCTCCCGTTAGACGGTGACGACAAATATCCCTGATTGCCCAGTAAGGAAGAGTCTTTAAGTGATGAAACTTCTCAAAGTATAGAATACCCTTCTCCCATTTCACTGCAAAACACCTAAGCTCTTTGACAAACTTCCAGGACAAAGCACGACCTTTGAACATACTACTATGAAGTTTGTAGAAGCTTCCCTGAATATCAGCTTTAGGGCGGTTATTCTCCTTCTCCTTTAGCTTCCTCAACAACTCCTTCAAACTGTCTGTTTGTTCGAACCGAGGCTTCTCATGCCCTTCAAAGATTTGATCTTCAAACATCTTACTCTTCTCTTTGGCTATTTTCTCAGCATGGTTTAGCAATTCATCTGAGAACGAAAATCCACATTCTTGATTTGTTCTGAAATATTGTGGATATTCATCGCTCGTAATATCTTCCATCTCGACTTCCTCGAATGCAGGAACATCACGATCATCTGAGTGATTTCCAGCTTCTTTCTCAGAAATCTGAGGAATAAAATTATCAGCAAGTAATTCTTCTAACGTTTTACCCACTTGCTTTGCTAAACCTTCCAAAATTTCTTTTGAAATAGCTGCAGACACTTCCCCATCTTCAAGATCAGGGTCATCATATTCCAATTCGAAGAGTTTATTATCAGATTCAAATATTTCAGGAAACCTGCTAGTCATGTCTATCGTCCAGACTCGATCAGTTAACATCTGACGATACTTAGTTTTATCTTCTTCAGACAATGACTTTAATTTTTCGTTCCAGAAAATATCATCATCATCTACATTCTCTCCAGGAGCTTTCGAACTTGATTCTCCACCCTTATCTGTTTCACGCTTTTCATATGAAAACTGTTCAGCGTCATCATTATCATCATCACTATCATCAGAAGCAGAGCCGCTTTCACCTGAACCACCACTCGAATCATCATCACCATCATTATCGTCTTTCTTCTTCTTCTTAGTATCATTTCCAACATCTTCATCTAATTCATCATCTTCCTCTTCATCTGATGGTTCATAATCAACCTGTTGTTCATCTAACTCTTTGTCTTCCTCACCAGCTTGAAGTTGAGGAGCTCGACTGTACAAGTCTTGAATCAGACTATCCATCTTCCTGTTATTCTTCTTCAGTTCTTTGTTCTCCTCCTTCAAAGCCATTATTCTTCTAGTATTCCGTTGCTCATGCTTTAGCAACTTTTTGTTTTCCCTCTTCAACCTCTTAATGGTTTTCTTCATCAATGCATTATTATCCGCTGATGTGACTACAACCTCTAACATCTTTTTGTCAGTCGATTTTAACTGTTCAATCTCACTCTGTTGTTTGTTAATGATATTCATCATTTTAGTCAGTCGTTGATTAACAGCATCCATAACATCACTATCAACAGAAACCTTTTTCTTAACAGGTTGTTCAACAACTTCTTGCATTTTGCCTTTTCTCATTTTCTTCAGCACATTATCCAATGCTTCATTCACATCATCCATTGGAATTCCTTTTGTTTGTGGTGTGCTTGAAGTTGTTGTGGTTTTCTGTTTCTTCTGTGCCTGCTCAGCAACCGGTGACTTTGAACTAGTAGCTGGTGGTAAATTCTTTCCAGCCATCAACATTTCTAGTTCTTTCTTTCTCTTCAAACTTGGTTTCTCCTGTTTCTTCTTTTTCTTTGCTTGAACAGGAGAACCAGTTTCAATCTCTTCAACATTCAAAACAAAATCGTCCTCAACTGGACTCCTAACACCTTCATCTTCAGCACCAGCAGACGCACCAGCCTCAGTGGCCTTGGGCAAGGTGGTCTCAACTGTTTCAGCCTCAGAATTCCATCTCTCGTCTTCTTGTGTCTCTTCAGAATCGACAGACACTTCATCTACTAAATGTAAACCCTTTTGAGCTTTACTCTTTTGTCTCCTTGGAGCAGACTTCTGTTTCTCCTTCTCAGGTTCAACAACCTTAATAGTCACCTCCTTCTTTTTCATCTTGCCACCCTTAGCTCCCACATTCACTATCTGTCTCTTTCGCTTTGCATCAGGATCAATATGATGTAAAGGATCATCAGTATCAGAATTGCTATCATCATGTCTCACTTTCCCTTTCCCTTGATCATCTTTTCCTGGATCCTCATAGTCTATATTCGCCAAATGACCAAATAAACGCCTAACTGGAGGACGTTCATTAGCAGATAAGCCTTTGTAGGCTTTCATCCTGGCAAGTGTGTTCAACGTCATATGTTCTTGAACCACAATCTGTTTTGGATCCTTCTTCAAGTCTTTATACTTATTATCAAACACCATCTGTAGAAACCGAGGATATAATAAAAACTTTAGTGTCCTTGTTCCATTAACTGGCTCTAGTAGATGATTCATAAGCATCCCAGAAACATTGAACGGTTTGTTCAATATTAAAGCCACCATCATCGAGCTTATGCTTTTCCTCATTAAATCAAATCCACCCGCAGCCGATCCAAATACATGAATCAAAACATGTGCCAAATATTTAAACTGAGGGCACAGTTTTCCTTTATGTAGAGAACCATCGGTGATAGGACCATTATACTTCATCCTCAAGAAACACTTGCGCTGTTCCATGAATTCCAACTCTTTAGGATCCGTCTTCTCATCATTCAACTTCAACGCCTCTCTAAGATCGTCTTCACATACGATAATTCTCTGACCTTGGACTTTGCTTATTAAACAAGATTGACACTTCCAGAAGTCCATCTTGGCGTTCTCCCAAAACTCTTGCATGATATCCCTGTAAATGACGGCAGGTGTAGCAATCGCGTCAAGTACTCGGCATCTCTTGAAGTAATCAATGATCTCGGTAAATTCAACGTGCTTCTTTACATCTCCCAAATACGCACAACAGTTGTGTGCATTCTCAAAGTCCAACTGTTTCGTCTTAGCTGGTTGGGAAGAAGATCCGGCTTGCTCTGTGGTTTTCTCCTGTTCAGACATGTTTAGAATCTGCAAAACAAATCAAAAACACAAGTTAGAAATAGTAAAATTTCAAAAATTGAAAATTTTGGTATAACTTCCTCATTCGCCCAATCGGGGGTGCGAATGAGTGTTTTAGATGGTTCGAATGTGACAAATTGGTACGAATGTAAAATGTTAAACAAAAAGTTTTTTTTCATTCGACCATTTATCTTCATTCGACCGTTCCAAAATGGCTCCTTCGCCCACTCGTAAACAGGCGAAAGTAAAACAACTTTTCAAAATTTCAATTCTGAGATTTAACCATTCAAAACATGATCATTTGATCAGAACAGATACTAAACACTCCGATTAAACTTTTACAACCATCAACAAACATTATTAATCATTCTTTGTATGTTTTCTGATCAAAACAAGGGTTCGAATGTGGGTTTGATCAAACACAACATTCTGATATGATTTAACCCTTGTTTGATGATGCTTCTCCCCCTAAAACACACAAAGAATGAACGGACACTATCAATTGTAATTAAAAACAATCATAGAACTGTGATTAGATCCTAGGGTTCGAGACACAAAACTGACAATTAATCCCTCAATACTTGATGTTTACCTGTAAAAATAGGGGCAAAAGAGTCAGTAGATCAAGGGGAACACAATGGTAAAGTGTAAATCAAACGAGCAACAAGGTGACACAGTATGAAAAATCTGAGAAAAAATTATAATGAGGGTCGAATGTGCAGAGATGGTTATATAGGCAATCTCATTCGCCCATTTTGACCATACGAAGGAGAAACTTTTGTCTCCTTCGACCCTATTGAAAGGGTTCGAATGAGGCAAAAGGGTTCGAATGAAAAATTGATGAAGAACACTCTCCTTCGCCCGTCAATACATTCGAATGAGACTGTAAAATTCCACATTCGACCAATCGAATGGGCGAATGTAAACTGGAATTTTTGAAAATTTTCCAAATTGCAAAAACGAATCCCGATTCAATTATTTCTCAACTTTTAAGCATCCAATCATCATATTTTCACATTATAAAGATCACAAAACTCAATTGGTGTACCAGGTTTTAGAAAATCGACATCAACCACCATCAGTTATCAAAAATAAGATGAAAAAGCAAAATCTTTTTGGATTTTCTAAAGTTTATGCTAAAACACACCTAAAATCTTTTTGGGTTTTGTAATTTTTGACAGTATAGTAAAATGCGAAAAAGTAAATGAAAAACTGTAAATGTTTTTGTGATTCCGGAAAAGGGATCATATCAGTTTATGAGAAATCTGATCACACCGTTGATCTTTTTGAAATTATTATCATTAAAGACAATGTGTGATCTGGCAACTGCTGATATTGTGATCCACATAAACCCTCATGCAGACTTTTATGCAGTGCTTTAAACTGATACTGATATTTATAGTATAAACGCAAATGTCTGTGGTTCCCACGCACACGACATACTCCCGTATCAAGAAGTAAATGCACAAAGACTCATTGTAAAGCGTGATTATGCTTTTGTTGTCTGTAATTGTACAAGATATAATGCATAGAGGTATACAGGTCAGCAAATTAATGCAGCAAAGTAACATATGCACTATACCAGGTTGAGGACTGATATTAATCATGATTTGCATCAGTGATCAATACGATGTAATAGATAATCTTTGATCATCATATAACATGAAAAGTTCCTCAATTCGGTAACTTTAGGATTTGGCATATAGCTCTTTTATAAAGACACCCTGTCTGATCTAGGTTCGTAATGACTTACAGCAGAAGATCAGAGAGGCTATCCCCAGACAACTAATAACATAACGACCCTAAACCTCCGAGTTTTGTACAGATACCCTATCAAACGAAATTACGGTACTAAGACCATATGCCCATGAGGAGTTCATCCACACAACAAATCGTTTGATATGTATGTATCAGACACGCAGTAATAGGTCTACGAAGCCTATCAGCACATCGCACAGACTCAGACACACGCCCTATATAGCATTACATTATTTAGAATGTGTCAGATCCCCACTGATGTACTATCATATCCCTTTATACTCCAGGAAATCATTTTAGAATTTTCTGATTTTTATAAATTTTCGAATTTACTGTTCCCAAGGATAAGCTGGAGCATTTCAAATATGTGACTGCCCAGATATCGTTTGTTCACAGAAATCTGACGGCATTAATCTAAGGGAAGAAGATATAGCAGTCAGCAAAGAAATTTTCTAATTTTTATGGATTTTGAAATTTTTCAATGTTTTTGGATTTTCGAAATTTTTCTGAAAAACAGTAAAAATTTAAAACTAAAAAATGATAGACTGAGGTGGTGATCAGTCCTGTTTTTCTTTAATACCATTAGCTTTTAAAAGATAATCAAATCTGGATTTGTCAAAAGCTTTGGTAAAAAGATCTGCGCGTTGGTAATCAGTGTGGATTTTGACCATATCGATCAACTCTTTAGCATAACAATCACGGATAAAATGATATTTAATCCGAATATGTTTAGCCTTTGAGTGATTTACTAAGTCTTTTGTTAATGCGATTGCGGCCTCATTATCACAGTAAATAGGGGTTTTAAGAAATTGCAAACCGTAATCCACCATCTGCTGTTGGATCCAAAGAACCTGTGAGCAGCAGCTCGATGCTGAAACGTATTCTGCTTCACATGTGGATAGTGCAACTGCGGTTTGTTTCTTGCATTGCCAGGTCACGAGCCTGCTCCCCATAAACTGACATCCAGCCGTTGTGGATTTGTTGTCCTTGTCACAGCCGCCCCAATCTGCATCACTAAAAGCGATTAGGTCAAAATTATCATCATGAGGGTACCATAGTCCTTTTGATGGACAACCTTTCAGATATCTAAGGATACGCTTCACGGCTGCTAAATGACTTTGTTTCGGCTTCGATTGATAACGAGCACAAAGACATGTCGCGAACATTATATCAGGCCTAGACGCTGTTAGGTACATCAGAGATCCGATGATTGCTCTGAATGTAAATGGATCTATCAGCTCCCCCTTAAGGTCAACTCCAATCCCGTGATTGGGTTGTATCGGGGTATCCATCGGCTTGGAATCGTCCATCTGGAACCGGCTCAAGACTTCAGAAACATATTTGGTTTGGTGAATAAAGATCCCCGTTGGTCTTTGCTCCACCTGCAAGCCGAGGAAAAACTGCATTTCCCCCATAGCGCTCATCTCAAACTTCTCCTGCATAACTTGTTCAAATTCCCTGCACAGAAGTTCGTTAGTAGACCCGAAAATAATATCATCAACATAAATTTGTACTAGAAGCAAGTCATCTCCTGATCTTTTCGTGAACAGGGTGCAGTCAACCAATCCGCGTTTGAATCCTTTCGAGAGAAGATACGTGCTCAGCTCCTCATACCATTGCCTCGGAGCTTGGTGCAAACCATACAGTGCTTTGTTTAAAACATAAACCTTATCCCGGTGGATTGGGTCTTCAAAGCCCGGTGGTTGACCTACGTAAACTTCCTCTTTGACCACACCGTAAAGAAATGCGCTCTTTACATCCATCTGATACACCTTAAATTTCTTCCATGATGCAAACGCGAGGAACATTCTGATAGCTTCCAAGCGTGCAACCGGTGCATAGATTTCATTGTAGTCGATTCCTTCAACCTGATGAAAACCTTGAACCACCAAACGAGCTTTGTTTCGCACAATGACTCCTCTATCATCTTTCTTGCACTTAAACACCCATTTAGTGCCTATCTTCTTCCTTCCAGGAGGTAAATCAGTCAGGGTCCATACACCAAGTTTCTGGAATTGTAATAACTCTTCCTGCATTGCTTCCACCCAGGCGTCATCCAAAAGAGCATCCTTGTATGTCCGCGGCTCGACCTGCGAAACATAACAAGCAAATGACCAGTCATTTTGAAAACCAGATTTCTGAATTTTGGCATATAAAGCAAGATTGCCAATGTTTTCTGGTGCTTGAGCATTCTTCAGCTGTCCTCTTGTCATCACACTGCTACCAGGATCACCAATAACTTGTTCAAGCGGGTGTATCCGATGTATCCGAGATTCCGGAAAATCAGGTACTTGTACTCCCGTCTGAGTTGTCAAATTCTCTGTAGAATCCAGATCATTACCCACATTCGATGTTGAAGCATCATTAGTAGATGGGTTCACTGTTGGTGTCACTGTAGCATTGTCCAGAATAGCTTCACTTGTTGCATCATCGTCTTCGTATTCTGATTCGGATGAATTAAGCGATGTAGAAGCTTCTTGGAACACCTCTTCTTCCAATACAGGAGCAGTGGCATCATTAGAAGCTGCTTGGGGGTTTACCGTGATCGGACGCACTAACGGTGAAGTTCCGGCGTTTTCTACCTCGTAGTATAATCGAAGTACAGCTTCTTCAACCAAGCTATCTAGATTGAATGATTCAAAGAAATCTTTGTAATCAAACATCCAATCTGGTCCTCCACCTTGTACATTTTGTGTATATCTTTGAACTTCGACATTAGCCCACTCCTCGACTTTTCTAGTTCTTTTATTGAATACCCGTTTTAATGGGGTTGCATATCCAACAAAATAACCTTCTTCAGCCTTTGGTGCAAACTTTTCCGAAGGATTCAACATTGTACATGGGGCACCAAATGGTTCTAGATACTCAAGATTCGGCTTACGACGATTCAACAGCTCATAAGAAGTCTTGCCAAACTTCTTCACTGTCAAAACACGGTTAAGAGTATAACATGCCGCGTAAATAGCTTCGTTCCAGAACATGACTGGAAGATTTGAATCCGCAAGCATAGTTCTCGCCGTCTCTATAAGAGTCCTGTTCTTTCTCTCTGCGACACCGTTCTGCTGGGGTGTGTACGGAGCACTATATTCATGATGAATTCCTTTGTTTGCACAAAGATCCTCCATCTGAGCATTTTTAAACTCCGTCCCATTGTCACTCCGGATTCTTTTGATTTTCAGACCATATAAATTCTCCAGACGTGTAAACAGAACCTTCAAGTTGTCAAAAGTGTCGCTTTTCTGATGCAAACACATTACCCATGAAAATCTAGAATAATCATCAGTCACCACAAGACAGTATAACTCTCCGGCATGACTTTTACGTCTGACTGGACCGAATAAATCCATATGCAAACGTTCTAGTGGCAGCTCAACAGAATTAACTTTCTTTGGTCTATGGGATTGTTTGTGTTGCTTGCCCTTCTTGCAACTGATACACTTGTCATTCAGATGGAAGTGTTTGACATTAACTCCCGTGACAAGTTCATTCTTCACAAGCTGATTCATCTTTCTCAAATGGATGTGTCCCATTCTTCTATGCCACATAATGGATTCTTTTTCTGTAGCTTTGGAAAGGAAACACGTGACTTGGCCATGGGTGGTCATTGCTTTAGACATGTCGAGAATATACAAGTTGTTAACTCTCGGTGCCTTCAGCATCACCCACTCTTTTGGTAACTCAAACCCAGGTTTCAAGATATAACAGGATTTGTCATCAAAATACACTGAAAATTGTTTATCACAAATCTGACTAACACTGAGCAAATTATAATCTATTTGTTTCACATAAGAAATCCGCTCAAATGTTACGACCCCATTGCTTACACTCCCCTCCATAGTGATGTAGCCTCCCTTATTTCCAGCAAAAGCCACATAACCTCCATTAATATTTTTGATGTCAAAGAGTAGCGCGAGGTCCCCTGTCATGTGACCAGAAGCTCCACTGTCAACAATCCATAGACTGCTAACAGGGCCAGCTGGAGCTCCCTGCACATTTAAAGTAGATCAGTTAGTTCTTTCGGGGGACCCAAGCCTGGTTGGTCTTGGGTCTTTGAACAGGTTGTTTCAAAGAGTCTTTTGAATCACAAACAACTTGAGTTACTTCAACCCCTTTCTCCTTACTAACAACTTTCTCTTTCTCATTCTTCTTGCTTTGTGAAGTAGAAGCTCCGTCAGATTCCTTAGATGACCAAGATTGCTCAGATCTTTTCAAGATCCGAATCTGAGATTTTGAAGTCTCAGTCGGTTTCTTTACTTCTTCCTTTAAAGCAACCTTCTTGGTTACCTTCTCTGATTTAACAGAGACAGGTCCAACTGATTGTGTACCATTAAGTTTAGAATTAACCTTTTTGGTATCAGCAGTTGAGTTCATCTGAGGTTTCTTACTAGATTTATCAGTGATCTTCCGGTTGTGCTTATCATACGTCATCGGTCGATTTTCCCCCTTGTTGTAAAAGTTGTTTTGATTATAAAAATGTTATTAGGAAAAATGTCGCCTCTGTTGATAGCCATAATTGTCAACCGGATACTCATGATATTGCCTCATTTCCACCTCGTGCCTTTTGTGTCGTACGTATGGGCAGGCGGCAAGTAAATGTCCCCGTTCCCCACACTTATAACACGCACGGTATTCCTCGTAGTTTTCCTTGATCGGCGACTTGGAAAAACTAGCAATGGGATATCGATCGACCATGCATTGTTTCCTTAAACTCTCAGGAGCTGGATCCTTCGAGTAAGTCGGTTCAATAAAACTATTTTCTTTGTGTACAGGCAAAACAAACTGTGTGACATTGACCTTTGCATCCTTTTCCGAATAAATTTTGTCTAAAATCTCTTGAGGAATGTCGTTGGTCCTTTCAGATTTTGGGAACCAAATCGTACTTTCCTGCCAGATCTTTTCGATTTTTGTGTAATTGACAAACTGAATCGGAAACTCATCATCAGACAAAATCTTATCGGAGCCTTGCATCCGATAGAAGATTTTGACAGGTTTATCACACACTTTATTGCTCACATTATTATTTTTCTCAGATTTTAAATCATTTTTCTTCTCAACCGGTTTTTCAATATTTTTCTCAGTTTTAATTTCAACTTTCTTTTTAACATTCTTAACCTTTTCCTTTTCAAAACTTTTACCAACAAATTTATCATTTTTCTTACTCTCATGTTTGCGATGAGCATTTGCCATTGGATGGATTATCTGAGACGGTGAGACTGGCTCAGTAGTGATTATATGATTTTCATCAGGGATATCACTATCACTTTCAACCGTCTCAGATGATTCATCTTCTTCATCTGAATCATCCGTAGCGACCACACCCTCTGTATTTCCCAATACTGGTCTCACATCAGAATATGGATCCCCGACACTGGAAGTGTTAGGTTCATTTTCTGGTGTGGGATCAGGATGAATTAAAGTCTCCGGTGGTATTGCATGTAAAGTGTGATTCTCAAACAATACCGGAGATGGAACTGACTTATAGTTTGCACTATTTGTCTGGGAGGGTTCTTCAATGATATGATCAACTACGTATGCAATATGCTTGTAACTTTCTAGTTTCTTGTTAACTTTTTCCGCAAAGCACTTGATGGTTGCCATTTCTAATTTAGTGTTTTCCATTTCATTTATGTAATTATTAATGGCAAGTTGTTTAATAGATAATGTCTTTTTCAATTCTGACACATCCTTTTTATAACCATCAAGAACTTTGTTGAAATCTTTTAAGTCTTTTTGATAAATCTGACAGTTGATTTTTGCACTCTCAAGTTGAACCTTGAGAAGCTTATTTTCATCAGTCAGTTTTTCAAAATCAGCACACTTATCACATTTAACACAAGATTGAGTTTCAGAACTTACCGGTTTAGGAGGTTCTGTCATGGCCATTAGAGCAAAATGAGCTTCCTTTCCTGCAAAAAATTTGGAGTAGTCAATCTTGGTGCATGCATCATCCACCATACATGACTTGCGAGTCATCAGGAAGTCAGCTTCAGCTAGCAATTGGTCAATATCATCATCTAGTGAATTCACACTAGTCTCTGAGTCAGATTCGCTCTCCATATCCGAGTACGCTGAGTCATATTGATCTCCAACATCGGTGACAGAATCAAGAATCATTCCCGATCTCTTGTCATCACCTTCAACAATCACATCATCATTCACTTCTTCAATCACATCATCATTCACTTCTTCAATCTTCAACTCTGACACTTTTTCAATCACAACCTCTTCTTCAACTTCCTCATTCTCATCCAACTTCATCTGCTGTGCCACACATGCAACATTCCCAGCAGTGATTTCCTCTACCCCCAATTGCATACCAGTCCAGTCAAAACCTTCATCCTTTTGAATAACAAGTGCTTGGTTTTGAGTATCAGTTTGGTTTTGGTTTTGTGTGTTGGGTGTAGAAATAGGAACAATAGTTCGGTTTGGGTTTTGTTGAGGTTGATTTTGTGCTGTGGATTGTCTGGTGTTGTTGTTTTGTTGACGGTTCTGGTAAGTGTTTTGATTTTGTGGTTGAAAGCTTGATATGTTTGGATTGTTGTAAGACACTTGATTCTGGTTTTGGTTTTGTCGGTTTTGGTATGAAGAATTGAAAGGATTTCGATTACCTTGTTGTGCTGGTTGTGTGCACTCTCTTTTAAAATGTCCCTTTTCACCACAGTTAAAGCAAGTAACCTTTGCTTTGTTGAATCCATATGTGGTATTGGGAAAGGTTGAGAGATCAGTCCTGCCAGTCTTCTGAATGAAATCAGTGGCTCTCCTCATAATGCTTGCAAAAGCCCACTGAATGTCCATCAACTCCATTTCTTCTTTATCGATTTGAGCATAATCTTCATTGGTGAGATTATTGTTACCAATCTGACTTGCTACCAAACCGTTATAAGAAGCAACCATGGCAGATACTAGAGCAACATGCTGTTGAGCAATTTCAACAGTCACATTGTTAAGGTTTGATGTCTCTAACACAATCGGATTTAGACTTGATTGTGCTTGAGTGATCTGCATCTGGTTCACTTGAGGAGGATATTGTTGTTGTTGCTGTTGACTTGATGTATAGCATGCGGCTTGTTGTAATGGTGAAAATGGTGGAATAAAGTTTTGTGTTTGATATGGTTGTTGTGGATATGATGGTGTGTAAGATGAAGTTTGAGCAAGGTAGTTAATGGGTGCTTTTGTCGGTTCAACAATATTAGACACACATGCTATGTGAGGTGCAACAGTAGATGTGGTACTTGAAGCAGAAAGAGAGTTAGATGTTCCACTCACATATAAATCAGGATTCTGTGGAATCTGAGCTCTCTTAGCTTTTCTCTTTTCCTCCATCTCTTTGTTTTCCAGCTTTTGGATGAACTCATTAATGGTCCAATACTGGTAAGCATCCTTCTCCTTCAATACTTCAATATGTTGATTCCAATAGGGTGGTAATGCATCAGCAAATTTATCAACTAATTCCGTCATTGGAATGCTGATTTCATAGCTCGACAATTCGGTGAGCAAATGGCAGTACCTTGGAACCAACTCTTTTAGGGTCTCATTACCCATATAACTGAAGTTTTCAAACTCCTTTCGAAGCTCCTCCATCCTAAGCTTCCTGGTCTTCTCATTTCCATCATGACGATTTCTCAGCACATCCCAAAGTTGTTTGGATGTAGTGCACGATCCAAACTGATGTAATAGATCAGTGTTGATCGCCTGAGATAGCTGAGAAAATGCTTTCTTTTCTATAGCAAACCTTTTCTTCTCGTCATCCGCCAAATTCTCCAAAGGGATTGGTTCTCCAGTATTCTCTATGATGGGAGCAACGTAACCCTTCACAATCATTTGCCATGCTTCTGCTCCTTCAAGTCCTTGTCCCTCAACGTGAATCTTAAACTTCGTCTTCCAAGTGTTATACTCCTTCATGTCCATTAACTTTGGTGGACGATTGCCGCTTCCAGAAGATAGATCATGAATGAGAGTAGAAATAGCGTTGGTCGTCTGGGAATGGACTGCTGCTGCGGCGACTCCCCAATAGTTATCAATCGGTTGTGGTACTGATTGAACAACTTGTTGTGGTGCCGAACTAGTCATAGCCATATAATTGATCGGCTGTGATGGTTGACTAGTCTTTTGTGCCGCTACTGTCCATGGATCTTGGACTTGTTGTTGTTGTGGTGCTTGAGTAGGTCTAGGGGTTGTTGGAAAGTTCCACATTGTATCCTGCAAACAATCAAACAAACAAACACGAAACGATTAAAATTTTTCCAAAAACAGAAAGCTCCTTCGTATAAACGGAGGTGCGAATGAGAAAAATCTTCTCCTTCGACCAAATAATCTGATACGAATGTGGAAAAACAAATATCAAATCTCCTTCGACCGCTTAAATCTTCCTTCGACCGTTCTACTAATCTCCTTCGACCGAACGATTATACGAATGAGACACAATAGTGCGAATGAAAAATATAAGCAATCAAGGTTCACTTTCGACCACTAAAATCACTCTTTCGACCACAAAAACACTCTTTCGACCTAATACACTCCCACTTTCGACCGAATTCTCTCGTTCGACCCCTGTGATTTCAAAAACGGTTATTCTTTGAAAATCAGTTATATTTGATCATGTTTATCAAAAGTTGATGGAATTTGATGATCTTAATCAGGTTTTGAATCGGATGGAATTTGAAACAACTTTAATAAAGTGAATTATCCAATTCAAACACGAAATCAAGGTGAAATCAATCAAAAACACATCATTTCAGTTTGTTCACTTAAAACAGAAAATTTTTGATCAAATTTGGGTCAAAATCAACTGAGAAACTATCAATTTGTGGTTGTTTGATTCAGAATGGCTCTGATACCACTTTGTATGCGCGTGAAAGGATCGATAAGCTACAAAGACAATCAAACAATTTAGTTTTGGGTGCGGAATCCCCAAAACCAGCACAAAATGATAACTAATCAGATAAACACACACAAATCATCATTTTCAAATGTTTTCATTAATAATCAAACTTGAATACACGTAGAAAAGTGATTACAAACAAGGATTAGACGCAAAACAAGTTTATAAAAAGTTACAGAGAGAATTCAGAAAGTGGCGGGAAATAAATGACTCAAAATTAACTACAAAAACTGAGTTTGCCTATTTATAGACTGCACATTCGCCCACTTTGTTCGTGCGAATGTGCAGGTTCGCCCATTGTAAACGGTCGAACCAAACTACATAATAAACAGTCTTCATTCGCCCCAAAATTCTTCCTTCGCACCTTCTAAAACTCTCCTTCGCACCACACAAAACCTTCCTTCGCACCTTCGACAGAAAACAAAAACATATGGTTTATTCAATCCAAAGCATTAGTCGCACATATGCACCTACATCAACCTCACTACCCAAGCTTCTAACAAGAAACCTTATACAGGAAACCATCCATTGTGTAACACATGCAACCGACATCATCCCACTACTTCAGCGTGTCGCTTGTGCACCAATTGTGGTAGGTATGGCCATCTAGTTAATACATGTCGCGAGACCCCAAATCCTAATGCCAACCAACCCACCAACCCTGCTCAAGCTGCTAACCTTAATCAATACAACTATGGTCAATGCTATGAATGTGGAGACCCAAATCACTACCGTAACCGATGCCCTAAACTAAACCGAGATCAAGACCCTCCAGCTACTTAAAGCCCTACCATTTGAATAATGTCTACTTTCTCTTTAATTCTATGTATTAACACTTTTTGGGATTCAAATAATAAATTCAAGTATTATCATAACATCTGTGTGCATGCTTGTTTGAATGTGAACTGATTGCTATGTCTATAATCATACTTGCTTACTTGTACAACAATTAGTTGACTACCAAACAACCTACTTAACGATTGGTAGAGGTCATCATGTCTTTCCAACAGTCGGGAGAGGCCCTACCACCTGCTCAACGACTGGTGGGGACTATCAGACCTGCTCAACAATCGGTAAAGTCATAAAAGGACGCAAAACCCTAATGTAAGGTAAATTAATAATTACGGTCCGGAACGTAATCATGAATTTACAGGTACATTAAGGTAGTGTGAAATTCTATCAAGGTCATAAACTCCAGTTGTCTGGTAGTCCATTCATGTCATGCTATAACCCAAATCACAACTATTCTTATTTTCAACCCTATGTTTTAAATAACTTCGGGACGAAGTTTCCAAAAGTAGGGGAGACTATAACATTTCGCATTAAATTGTTATACGTTACGATAAAAACGACAAGTTTTATTACTATTTACATTTAATTATTTTGTGGCATTTTGAACCCTAATACAATGGTAATTATTTATATATATATATATATATATATATATATATATATATATATATATATATATATATATATAAATGTATTTGATAATAATATTTCAGTTTTTATAAAAAAAATATATATATACATAATAACACAACAACATGGAACCCAATCAGATCCAAGCCCAAACCTCCCTCTCACTCTTAGTAACTTGGAGCCCAGCATCACAACCCAACAACTCAATCCCGGCCCACCTGGAACTCGGCCCAAACCCCCTTACCCTTCCTTCACTTAAAAAAAAAAGAGTTGTTTCAGCTGGGATTCGAACCGGAGACACGCCACACACAAACACACGCCCACACCATTGAACCACTCATCAAGTTGTTGTTTTAAACCAGACGTTAATACTTTTATACGTTTTTTTAATCATGTTTCCTCCTCCCCTCTGCTGCTGTTTGATGTGCGCAGCCAAGGACAAAACCTTGGTTGACTTTTTATTAATCAATCAAGGTAAGGATTTAGTAGAATTGCTTTGTAATTACGAATTATTAATTTATTTCGCGTAGTTCACGGACAATTATCATCAATAATCATTCAAATAATCGCATAAACATTCAATGGTGAGTCAACATTTCCAATTACGATCCGGACAACATCACTATAAATTGAACCTACCCAACCCTTCACAACTCGCCAATATTCTCTTCTCAATCTCCAATTCCTCTTAACAATTCTCTGTTCGTGGTTTTTCTTGTTCGAGTTGACTTTGAAGTTTGACTCGTCGTTCGTGTCTAATTCCGTTTTGTAAGTTCAATTACTGTTATGGGTTTCATTAATCGGAGCTTACACAACATTAACCCCATGATTAATTGGGTTAATGTTGTGTGGTTCAATCGATTGCAAAATCTAGGGCTTGTTCTTATTAATTTGGGGAAGAACACGATTTTTTTATACGATATATAAATTAAACGAACTGAACCAAACACAACCACTGGTCTGGACCAGGTGGTTGTGTCTGGTGCCTTGTGAACCGGACCACACGGGTTCGAGTCCCACCATATGCATTTTTTTTTGGCTTTTCAATTTAAAGGTTTAAATTATATAATTATTCATTTTAATTATTTAAAATACTTATAAGCCTTCAAAAATTCCCAAAATTTTACATAATGATGTTCATACCCTAAATATCATTATTCAGATTTTTATTTCCGAAAATATATTTATTTAATATATATAATAAATAATTTAAGTTTATTCCATTTTATTTATAAAATTCCATAAAAATATCAAAACAATTTTATAAATTTTCACAAAAATTATTCTGAGTTTTTATAACATTAAACTTTTCAGAAATGATTTTTATTTCTGAAAAATCATTTATTTAATATTTTCAATCAATTTTTGTTAGTTTTAATCATAAATAAATCATAATAAATTCAATTTTCATTATTTTTGCACCAAAATTTTATACAAATTATTTCTGAATATTTAGAACAGAAATATAATTTTTAAAATGATAATTCTTTAATTTTAGTATTTTTAAGATATTAAAGTTAAAGTTTGACAATTTGTAATAAATAAATTTAAAAATCTATTTTAAAGAAAATAATTTTATAAAAAGTATTTTTATACTTTAAACACATTATTGTGACCATCCTAAATTTAGATTTCATAAAAAGATTTTTAGTCATTAATTTACTAAATTTCTCTCAATTGTCGAATATTTTTAATATTAATCAAACGAGCATTTATCCCCAATCCGAAGCCCTAGAAATTTATACATTTGTAGACTAGATAGACTTATTTATCACATTATTATAGGGTGATATTTGGCATTGTTTGGGCAACCCCATTATTCAATCTTTTCAAGAAGTATAACATTTGCTAAGGTGAGTTTACATAGCCCCTTTACTCTATTTTCACTATTTTTGGGGTGAAACATGTTCAAATATTTTATACTATCATTTACTCATATTTACTTGTGATTCAATTACAACATCATTCTATCATTTGACTGTAACAAAAAGACACAGTACAATCATTAACAATGATCAAGCCGCCTGTTTAGATTATAGCGCTATAGGTCTGACAAACCCATCCCCCGCATAGACTCAGGGATGATCGATAACAGTAATAACATTTAACTAACTTGCGAGTTAGTCATCAGTCGACACAAGGTTTGGTTGTACAAAGACGCATTGTTACATGTTGGTATCATACTCTATCATCATACAACTTTGAATGTTGTACAAACTATTGTTATCAATTATTTTCAAAAACCTATGTATTCTCACCAACTTTTGTTGACCCAAAATATTTTCAACTTAACATGTTTCAGGTTCTACTTGCTTGAATAATTGCTTGAAGATATGTGCATAGTTTTATTCAATTTGATGTACGAATTCTTGTAGAATCATTGTATGTAAATTATTTAAATCATTTAATGAAATTATTATTCACCATGAGCTACTGAACAATCATCACTACGTGACATCCCGATGTTTCCGCCATCGGTTGGGGTGTTACAACACACCACCGCCACTACATCTTCGCCTACTACTAATCTTAACACCATAATTCAATCGTTATGCCTTGTCACCTCAACAACATTCTTGTGCAATTCTGAAGCTACTAGAAAACCTACCCCATTTTTAGTCCCATTCGACCCTGAATATAACAACTTGTACCCATTGCATTCTCCTCCTCTATTTCCCTTCCACCTAGTCTCCTACAGACACGCTAATTGAATCCTACACCTCTTAAGTGCATCTACCACCTCCAACAATTTACCATTTATCGTTCCTATATTCCAAGAGGCCACACGCAAATTATACCCCCTATCCCTTCCCCTGCAAGCACCCCTCGTCCTTGGACATGAGATTAAGGGACAATCAAGATATCTACTGGCTATGATTGCAACTAAATACCAGACGTTAATACTTTTATACGTTTTTTTAATCATGTTTCCTCCTCCCCTCTGCTGCTGTTTGATGTGCGCAGCCAAGGACAAAACCTTGGTTGACTTTTTATTAATCAATCAAGGTAAGGATTTAGTAGAATTGCTTTGTAATTACGAATTATTAATTTATTTCGCGTAGTTCACGGACAATTATCATCAATAATCATTCAAATAATCGCATAAACATTCAATGGTGAGTCAACATTTCCAATTACGATCCGGACAACATCACTATAAATTGAACCTACCCAACCCTTCACAACTCGCCAATATTCTCTTCTCAATCTCCAATTCCTCTTAACAATTCTCTGTTCGTGGTTTTTCTTGTTCGAGTTGACTTTGAAGTTTGACTCGTCGTTCGTGTCTAATTCCGTTTTGTAAGTTCAATTACTGTTATGGGTTTCATTAATCGGAGCTTACACAACATTAACCCCATGATTAATTGGGTTAATGTTGTGTGGTTCAATCGATTGCAAAATCTAGGGCTTGTTCTTATTAATTTGGGGAAGAACACGATTTTTTTATACGATATATAAATTAAACGAACTGAACCAAACACAACCACTGGTCTGGACCAGGTGGTTGTGTCTGGTGCCTTGTGAACCGGACCACACGGGTTCGAGTCCCACCATATGCATTTTTTTTTGGCTTTTCAATTTAAAGGTTTAAATTATATAATTATTCATTTTAATTATTTAAAATACTTATAAGCCTTCAAAAATTCCCAAAATTTTACATAATGATGTTCATACCCTAAATATCATTATTCAGATTTTTATTTCCGAAAATATATTTATTTAATATATATAATAAATAATTTAAGTTTATTCCATTTTATTTATAAAATTCCATAAAAATATCAAAACAATTTTATAAATTTTCACAAAAATTATTCTGAGTTTTTATAACATTAAACTTTTCAGAAATGATTTTTATTTCTGAAAAATCATTTATTTAATATTTTCAATCAATTTTTGTTAGTTTTAATCATAAATAAATCATAATAAATTCAATTTTCATTATTTTTGCACCAAAATTTTATACAAATTATTTCTGAATATTTAGAACAGAAATATAATTTTTAAAATGATAATTCTTTAATTTTAGTATTTTTAAGATATTAAAGTTAAAGTTTGACAATTTGTAATAAATAAATTTAAAAATCTATTTTAAAGAAAATAATTTTATAAAAAGTATTTTTATACTTTAAACACATTATTGTGACCATCCTAAATTTAGATTTCATAAAAAGATTTTTAGTCATTAATTTACTAAATTTCTCTCAATTGTCGAATATTTTTAATATTAATCAAACGAGCATTTATCCCCAATCCGAAGCCCTAGAAATTTATACATTTGTAGACTAGATAGACTTATTTATCACATTATTATAGGGTGATATTTGGCATTGTTTGGGCAACCCCATTATTCAATCTTTTCAAGAAGTATAACATTTGCTAAGGTGAGTTTACATAGCCCCTTTACTCTATTTTCACTATTTTTGGGGTGAAACATGTTCAAATATTTTATACTATCATTTACTCATATTTACTTGTGATTCAATTACAACATCATTCTATCATTTGACTGTAACAAAAAGACACAGTACAATCATTAACAATGATCAAGCCGCCTGTTTAGATTATAGCGCTATAGGTCTGACAAACCCATCCCCCGCATAGACTCAGGGATGATCGATAACAGTAATAACATTTAACTAACTTGCGAGTTAGTCATCAGTCGACACAAGGTTTGGTTGTACAAAGACGCATTGTTACATGTTGGTATCATACTCTATCATCATACAACTTTGAATGTTGTACAAACTATTGTTATCAATTATTTTCAAAAACCTATGTATTCTCACCAACTTTTGTTGACCCAAAATATTTTCAACTTAACATGTTTCAGGTTCTACTTGCTTGAATAATTGCTTGAAGATATGTGCATAGTTTTATTCAATTTGATGTACGAATTCTTGTAGAATCATTGTATGTAAATTATTTAAATCATTTAATGAAATTATTATTCACCATGAGCTACTGAACAATCATCACTACGTGACATCCCGATGTTTCCGCCATCGGTTGGGGTGTTACAACACACCACCGCCACTACATCTTCGCCTACTACTAATCTTAACACCATAATTCAATCGTTATGCCTTGTCACCTCAACAACATTCTTGTGCAATTCTGAAGCTACTAGAAAACCTACCCCATTTTTAGTCCCATTCGACCCTGAATATAACAACTTGTACCCATTGCATTCTCCTCCTCTATTTCCCTTCCACCTAGTCTCCTACAGACACGCTAATTGAATCCTACACCTCTTAAGTGCATCTACCACCTCCAACAATTTACCATTTATCGTTCCTATATTCCAAGAGGCCACACGCAAATTATACCCCCTATCCCTTCCCCTGCAAGCACCCCTCGTCCTTGGACATGAGATTAAGGGACAATCAAGATATCTACTGGCTATGATTGCAACTAAATACCCGAACAGTAAAGGTGCATAAAAGTACACAATAATTTGGTACGCTACAAAGATGATGCACACTAAGAAATCTTTACAATACTACCATACAATGTCTATTTTACTATATTAGCAAACATACAGGTAAACCAAACGGTATATTAATTAAGTTTAGGAACGAGTGCACCTGTGAGATTTTGGAGAAATGCTTCCTGAGAAACTCCCAGAGAGCTAACGGTTGTCAAACAGCGTTGTGTGCAGGACTTTGTTGTATATTGCCACTTTCACTAGGTTGATGATTAACACAAGCCAACCACCAAAGATTGAGGTTTGCAAAAACCCACTTAAAGCCCCAAAATTTATAGTGAATAATTTATAATTACAACCAACAGATTGACAGTGGGCAATTTATAATTAAATCAGATTATTGGTCAATAGATTTGATAAAAATGTTTCAAGTTGGTATGGGTAATAAAATCGTTAGAGATCTGAACATAAAATTGGTGGTAAATAATTTAGAATTGAATCTGAATATTAATCGGATTAATGTACACGCTGAATTAGAACTTAACGTTACAGTTAGTATAATAATATTAATTCATCTTTTGGTTCTTCTGGATCTCAGTTTAAATCGATTTATTCTTACTTTTTCTTAACAGTTCGACGGGTTTTGGTGCTAATTTGAATGGGATTGGGTTTGGATCTGGAAGTGTTAATAGTGAAGCACCGACAGTGAGTAGTAATAGTAAAACAATAACAATAATAATGTTAATGGAACACTAAGTGAAGATTTGAAGCAGAATGAGAGTACAGCGTCGTCTCCTTCTTCTCGAAATAAACAAAATGAAATGAAATGAAAAGATCTCACCTGAAGAAGGTCGCAGATCTGATTTCTAGATCAATTAGGTGAAAGGATTTGGAAAAAAAGTGTTCTTGGTTACAATCTGACTTGCTAACCGACTCATACAACCTGCTCATTTCCAGACTCTAACTGAAATAATTAGTTTGAGTAATTATTCTGATCCTACAAATATTTGTTATCATTATGGTCAACCCGCAAGCACAACCTGTTTAACACCTGGACGTGTGCATTTACAGCTTGTCTGTTGGTGAGGTTAAAGAAAACCAACTTTCATTTTCATAGACACTAAAACAACAAAATCATGTTTCCATTTTGCAGTTGACCTCTACAAATATTTGGAACATGGGTCCTGCTTTCTAAAACGTAAAGGGTAAATCAAAAACAAAGTGCTTGCGAAAAGGTTTTGCAACAAAACAAACGAATATAAAATATCAGCTTGTAAACAGGACATCAGAGATCCGGGTTGTTGTTAGTTGCATGTTGCCTTCTTGTGCTCCATACGTGTCAGCGTCTGCAGAATAATTAAAGCTGTAAGAACAAGCTACTAGTGATGATTCTACAGCTCTAAAATTCAGGATCTACCTAGAACTCCCTATGTATGTGACAAACTGAAGATGGCAACATTTTTTGATTGAACTTTCTAGTTATTTATTGAAAAATATTATGTTCACAATTATCATAAGAATAACATTATATATAAACTAAGAAAGATTTAAATTAAAGAAAACCCAAAAAGCCTAAGGCACACAAATTTGCCTAACCATTTTCAGATCATCTGGCCCAAAAGAAACAGGCCTTTTCAGGACGAGCTAGGACCATGCCTAAACTGTATTTTAAACACTTTCAACATCTTATAACATTTTATTTGTTTGGAAAAAGATTGTCATTCCAATAATATTTTAACTAATCACATATTACTGCATACAATTTTGTTCCATCAGATAGACAAGTGTTTTGTGTTGGTGGGTCAGCCTGACCCTGCCCATACCATGTTACTTGTACTATAAAAGAACCGGTTTTTGACCCAATGGCTCTTATCACACTTTACATATGCCTTTTACATGATCTATAGCTTGATTTGGGTTTGGAACCATATTACAGATTGTCTAGGCACACTAAGTGAGGTTCTGGACTTCCAGTAGTTATTCTAGTAACACGACCCTTTAAAACTTTTTTACAGCAAAATCAAGCAACTTTTAGAAAATCTCTAGTGCTCTAAGAAACTTGCAGGCAAAGAGGGTGTCGTAAAATGGTGAAACCTGTTAAAATCTTTAGTACAACTCCATGAAGACATGGTGTACCGACAAGAATAGACAGCAGATACTAGAAAGTAGAAAGAACATAAAGGTACAAGCAGCATGTATCTTTAAAGTGTGGTCTTAAAGATCAGAGTAAAATTCATACATCAATGTGATGGCATTATCACCTTAAAACAACGTACCTACGCCTAATCTAGCGTCCACACACTTTCGCGTATGCTTCATTCGGACAAAGATTATGTTTAGAATATCTAGCTGATTATTTATTGAAAAAATTATGTTTTAAATGATAATAATAATAACATTTTAAACAAGATATAATCAAAATTGAAAAATCAACAATTTTACTTTTTGAATAATATAATACTTTGAAGTTGTTCCCAAAAAACATAGGGTACACAAATTTACATCTACCTTTACATGTGGTATCTGTGTGTGTTTGTTTATATATATAGACAAAGAATCAAATACAAAGTTTTTTATTGTACGAACTGTACGAATCAAAGAAAAAAGGCGGTGGCATTATTGTAAATAACAACTTTTATCTGTTGCTTTCTCTTTCTCAGACATTATGTCACTTTCTCCTACCCCACTTTCTCTCTCTATAAAAGCAAAACATACGTTCAGTCTCTAGTTCCAAAATTACTCTAGAAACCAAACCATAACTACTTCACAAAAATGCTAAACAAACGCAAATTACTCTACAAAACAATCCATAACTACTTCACAAATTGCTCCACAAAGACATGCAATAAGTACTTTAAAAATTACTCTACAACTTCAAAAATTACTCTACAAGAAACATTCAGTCTCTAGTTGCAAAATTACTCCAGAAACCAAACCATTACTACTGAAGAAAAGGTAATTATATAATTACTCTAGTTATAATTACGCTATATAAATTCTCTAGAGTAATCAGCAGTTGTTTATAGTGTAGAGTAATTATTGTATAAGTAGAGTAATTTTGTAGCAGATCCTTCTTTCATTTCATCATGTTCTTTCTTGATCATCTGCTTTAAACAAATACATGTCTCCTTTTCAGCTCCAAGTGTCACAAAAATTACTCCAGATAAAACATGCTATACCAAGTTTCACAAAAAGTACTCTACATAGAACAACTTCAAAAGCCTACAGACTTGAAACCTTGTTCTTCATAAAAAAAATAAGAAGAAACACCATATCCTCTATTTTAGACATTTAATGAACACCTTTTCATAAAAAAAATCGTATATAAATCACGTATTACCTCCGGTTTCCAAATTTTCGATGATATTGAGCTCCATCTTGCTTGATCTTCTTCAATTATGTTGTTAATTTGGGTTTTTGTTAGGGTTTTTAGAATGAATTTGTGATTTTCTGGTTGGCACCATGGGTTTTTTGTAAAAAAAAAAAGGTTTATCTATAATTACAAAAATGCCACCGCCCTTTTTTGTTTGATTCGTACAGTTCATACAGTAAATCTATTTGTACAATAACTTAACTCTCTCCCTCTTTCTCTCTCTATATATATATATATAAACAAACATATAGAATAAAAACAACTTCACCTACCAACCAGTCCAACAGAGCGGAATAATCGAGCCTAACCAGCATTTTTCAGTCTATTTAATTTTCAGAGTCAACTGGACTCGCAAAGAAACGGGCTTTTTTAAGATGGGCTGCATATACCTTCCACATGATCTATGGCTTGGTTTGGATTCGGAACCAAATTACAGATCGTCTACTCTAGGCAGACTAAGTGATGGTATCTTACTCATTTAACACAACAAATACTTTAGAGTTTAAATGACATGAAGGTATAAGAAGCATGTATCTTTAAAGTCTGGTCCTAGAGATCAAAATTAAACTTCATACATCAGTGTGATGGTATTATCTCCTTGAAACAACATACCTACGCGCTGCGTAATCTAGCCTCCACAGACTTCTTAGTATGCTTCCTCCAAACAATGCTGCAAAAAAAAAAAGAAGAAAAAAAAACATGTAAATATGGTCAAATTGGTTCGGGTTTGTTGTTAGCTTTTTTTTCTTAATGTTGATTGCCTGGATTACAAACCTTAACACTTGGATTGAGTGTGCGCGATTTACAATGAAGCAGGTTCCTAAGTAGTTTCTCGCGGTGTGGGATCGGATTCTCATGGCAACCTCTTACCCAAGGTGCAAGTCTCTTTATGGCATCACCCGTGGCCCATATAACCTTCTCATCACCATCATCGAGTGATCTTGATATCCAGTTCATCACTTTCTCCATGTGTACCTCAGGCATCTCCTGCAGTAAGTAGTAACCAAGTCAACATCAGTTATACGCTAATCATTATAACTTGCACTAATAAGGTTATGAAAAAAAAAATCACATGTGGGATTTGCAGCGATAGCTGCCCAACAGTAGTTATGGAGGCATGGCGCTTCCTCCACACTTCACTAGGATCCATGAAACTATCTATGACACCATGACATCTATACACGATCTTGATGGCACCAATCACAGATATGATTTGTCGACAAGCAAATCTCCCATAGTTAGATTTGGGTTGCACACTATCTGTACTTTCAAAATCTTCTATTTCTGACATGAGACACATAGTGGAATTAAGAAACCTGCTTATGTATACATTCAAAGATAACTCATCAAATGAATTCGACATGAACTGTATCAAATTAATAACAAGATCGATAGCCTTGCATTTGATATTGTATTCAGTCAGATCTGATTCCCCTATCATAAGTAGGCACTCTGCCATTGCATCCAGACTTGGCAAAGTTATATATTCAAATTTAATGTGATGGTTCAGCTTCATGAGCATGTAAAGAAACTGTGGATCCCACCCGTAATAGTATACGGCCAAGGGTAATGCATTGCAAATCAGACTCATATTCTTTTTAATCAGAGCCTTATGCACATCGGAGGAAGCAACCCACAATGCTATGGTAGTCCGAACAGCAGCATATAAAAGGTCCCTGTCATCAGAAGTTAGAAAATCTGCAAGTCTGTCTGATAGGCGTTCTGCCTTTCCCAAATGATCGGTGTTAAGCATATCGCTCACAAAATTGGGGGCCTTTTCGATCACGTTGAGAGAAAACATTTGCAGTTTATTTGGTGGAAATGAAGATACTCAATGACACACAAGAGGAGGTCATCCCAAGATTCGGTCCTCGTTTGTTAAGGGCCAACCCGAACCGGGGCAGAAGCTATCATCCCTATAATACTGGCAAAAAGAAACAAGTTGCTCGTATTTTGTTCTGGAATCACGCATGCAACACATCCCAAAAGAAGTTGTTTGATAGTATACTTTGTAGCAGCATCAACGTAATCCCAATGTCTATATTCATGTGTTAAAGAAGAATTTAAGATTTCCAATGCAAATTCGTTATCAGGATTGCTTATTGTTGCCATCAATGTGAGATTAAGAAAAAACCGGTCACGATTAGCACTGAAGCAACGAGCATATAGGTCATTAGCAGCATCAGCAATATCAGCGTCAGAATCAAAGAGGTCATAGACTAACTTATGCAGCACAGCAGTTACATCAGGTTCCACAAGACCAAGAGGATACATGGTCAGCTGATATAAGAAAACAACACCATCCACATCCACTACAAGTTAATGCAAGTTTTTAACCATCGTCAAGAAAACACACACATACTTGGTAACCCACCTGCCCGTAGGCACGACGATGAAATTACCGATAAAACCCGTCTAGCTCAAGAGTCGAACCCAGGATCCCACGGGTCTTCTATCATTGTCCACCAATGTCTATACCACTGCACTCCAATGGTATTGACCACACACACAAACAATTGACTAAAAGTTTTCATGGATTTGTGATATCTCATAAATAGTCTAGGGGCTAGTATGCTACTATCTCATAGTGTAGGGACTGGTCTTGTAAATGTGAACATAATCTTGTAAAGGTCTGTTAAATACAGTGAGAAGAGGCTGGATATGTCAACTAATGATTTTGAGATAATTCTCCTATTCTTCTCTGTGATTCTTCTTCTTTGTTCTCTATCTTAGCTCAATCTTTGATTACCATTTTCTATCGTGACAATTTGTGATTTTAAGTCAGTAATGTCACACCCTCAAATTTCCATGTGCGGGGTTTTACCGCGAGGCGCGTGCCACACCAGAATCCAAGTCAACAGTCACAATAAACGATAACTATATGATATTAAAAGCAACGTAAACTGCCCATTAAGTTTTCAAAATGTAATCACAACAGCGGAAGCATAAAACGTTATTACAATCCAAAAGTAAAAATATAAAGTCTGAAAACGTTTAATGAATATGCATATGAATCCTAGACGCCGTGAGACTCCGTGCGCCTATCGACAGCTGCTACCTTAGCTACCTGAGACAAACATGCTAAAAACGTCAGCAAATAATGCCGGTTAGTTCACAGGTTTTTCATGAAGACCGACTCCAAAAGTTTTAATGAATACCCTTGGCCAAACCAGGCCACATGCATACAAATTAAAGGAATACCTGTCACTACTGCGATTGAAAAACCATGACTGAACTCGAATAAGTGAATACATGAATACCACCCGAATGAATACTGAATAATGAATACTGAATACCTAAGAGACAACATGCACCCGTCCGACCTCCAGTCGACGAGTGGGGCCGGTCACGCCCAAATAGATCTATCCACATTTCCCCCGTTGTGCATCCCCGCACATTCATGGTTTTCCCCAGGACTTCCAACGATCGCATAGTAACTAAATGAATACTCCAATACATAATGAATATATGAATACCAAAACACTATCGGACGGTTAATCATGCATCAGGTGGTGACGTTGATAGCCAAAAGACAAGGGGGTACATGCACCAATCGGGTTTGTCCCGGTTGCTAAGTGTTATGTGCCTTATGTCCAACGCTTGATACAAAACCACTATCGAGCTGGGGGTCTCATTGGAAGCAGCCTCTCTATTCCCACGGGGTAGAGGTAAGGCTGTCTACATCTTACCCTCCTCAGACCCTACCTTAGCTTTTGCTATTGGTGGGATTAACTGAGTATGATGATGATGAATACCAAAACATAGTTTGACACATCTTTTATGAAAACATAGTTAACACACGTTTAAAGAATACAACATGTTTTCGCCCCCAAAAATGTAAAACCAGGAAAGAGTGGGACCGTGAAACTCACCTTAGATTGCGTCTTCAGTTAAAAAGAAATCCGACACATGTGTGATAGTCCCGACTAATGGCGACCTATCAATGAGTTTAAGTAAGCGTATTGACTACTAACCCGAAGGTTAACTAGTCCCCGATTGTCCAGATCTTGACTATGTGTGTTTAGAAACGTGTTTGAATGTTAACCGGACATACTAGACAGACCTGACATCCCGTTGGTGACCCATTACATCAATTAATCAAGTACATAGGATTAACACATAAGTTTCAAGCATACAACACTTAGTTTGCATCAAAAATCGCACATACGAAGCCGTAGGGTCGAATTAGCATGGAAATGGGCCAGGTTCGACCCAAACATCCTTGGTTCGACCACCAGTAATCTCCTTCGACCCTTATTTAAGTTCATACAACCTAATACAGGTTCATTCGACCTTAACACATGTTTATTCGAACTTAACATGTGTTAATTCGACCTAAATCAAGTTCGTTCGATCTAAATAACACATGTTCGACCCAGTTGAAGCCAGGTTCGACCCCTGGGCACCTACCTTCGTCCCCACGCTGGTTGAAGGTGTGCCAGGTTCGACCCCTGCAGTACCATTCTTCCTAAAACGCATCAAATCGCATCAAAACTATCCGAAAACATCACGAAACATTATGAAACACAGCAGTTAAGTATGAATAACATATCCCTACAAAACCCTACCAATTTTATTCCAAAATCAATCGATTTTAATACTTACCCAAAATGGAAAAATTATGAAAACGTCACATCATGCATGGAAACTTTACCCAATTAGGAAACTTTCTGAAATCATTCAATAATCAACTCAACATGCTCAGATTATCATGTGAAGCAAAACCCCTAATCATATCATCCATATTAACATCATGAATAAAATCCCTAAATCTATCAAAATCCCCAAAATGAGCAAAATATCATCATCCAACAATTAATAGCCTAAGATAACCAAAACCTATCATCTATAGTAGCCTCAGAACATTTCAATAATATCTATGCAGCACATAATCATCATACAACACATAACACACATAAAACATCATTAATCATAACATAACACATGTTAACTTGTATGAAAACTCATGTTTAATGATTAGGTTTTGTTTAGAAAGATGTTAGAAAGGTTTTTAAGTGTGAAAACCAACCTAAAACAGATCTAAACCTTTGGAGTTTAATGCAAACGAATAAAAAATGTTTAAGAAGGGTTTTGAATGAAGAACACACCTTAGATCTTTGTTTAGAAGATGTTTGTAGCTTAGATTATGAAAAACAAAGGCAAAAACTCCTTCCCCAATGATTAATGTTGCTAGAGAGCGTTTAGAGGCGTTTAGGGTTTGTGAAATGATGAAAAATGACAAAGTGTGGTATTTATATCTAGCTCTGGTTTGACCCCTTGCTGAGGTCGAAGGAGAGTTAATGTGGTCGAAGGAAACAATTAAGGAATCCGGTGTCTGGTTCGACCCCGCTTAAGTTCGAACCAAGACTACGTGTTTCCAGATTTTCCAGTTTTGTCGTTTTAACGCATTTTAACACATCCTAACACATGAACATGCAATCCTAACATATGTTAACCATATATAATCATGGATAATCATCTAAACACCGTGTAAACACGTATTTGTATATTATACACCATATACAGATCAATTCATGTTTGTTACTTAATCTAATTCATGTATTCACCAACAACGGGACTCATGACTTGTGTGTGTTTGTGATTAACCCAATGATCCTCCGAATCATTGAACCCTGGACACTACGGAATATAATCTGACTCGACTGAACTAGTTAAATATGTTTAAATAAACGTTTTTCGCTAAGGTAGACTTATGTGTTTGTGAAAATGTTAACCTGAACATGCCGGGTGTCACAAGTAAGGTCCAAAACAAACTGAAAACCCAAAACGAAATCACTCCACTTTCCAACCGAATTCATCCTCAAAACTGACACACACACACACATGGGACAACAACGCCACATTGGACACCATAAAACCCCAAAATTCATGAACACAATGGAACTTCAAAAAACAAACACACATATATACAACCCTACACAAGAGTAAAAAAATGCATAGCAGAATACCTTTCTTTGAGTGTATGAGGTGAGATGTGAACGAACGCCAGGAATCAGCCGAGAGAATTAGGTGGTGTTTGTTTTTCTCCCAGAAGCACTTCTGACCTCTTTTGTCTGCGTCGCGCAGACGCGGGCAGACGTTTGGGGCGGGCAGACTGTTTGTTTTTCAGAAGACATTTCACTCAAAAAGCTCTTCCTGACCTCTTCTTGGTGCAGACTTGGACCAAAGTCTTCTAAGGTCTTCTCCTCTTCTCTTCTCCTCACCCACCACCCACTACCACCACCACCACCGTCACCCACCCACCACCACCACCACCTAGCATCGTCCACCACCACCGTTCACCACCACCACCGTCCATCACCACCACGGTCCACCACCACCCACCACCGTCCACCACCACCACCCACCACCGTCCACCACCACTACCACCACCACCCACCACCACCACCACCACGGTCCAACACCACCACCACCTACCACCGTCCACCGTCCACCCACCACCACTACTACCACCCACCACCGTCCACCACCACTACCACCACCACCACCCACCACCACCACCACCCACCACGGTCCATCACCACCACCACCCACCACGGTCCACCACCACCCACCACGGTCCATCACCACCACCACCCACCACCCACCCACCACCACCGTCCACCACCACTACCACCACCACCCACCACCATGGTCCACACCACCACGGTCCACCCACCACCACCACCATCTACCACCAGACTGCTGTAAAAACTCAATTTGTTTAAATTTAAGTTTATTTCAACAGCCTGCAGACGTTAACAAACAAACAGTCTTCTTCTTGCAGACTGCAGACCTTTGGTCCACCTCTTCTCCTGCAGATGTCTGCAGATGTGGTCCGCAGACTGCAGACCTTTTCCTACAGAAAAAACAAACAGCACCTTAGTGTCGAGAAAAGAGAAACACAAATGACTAAAGATTTTATTTCAGGAACAAGAACAAACAAACACTTAACCAGAGACTTTAGTTCACCTGATTATCAAACACTACTAAACAGGACTACTCTAGATCACAACGAATCTAGACAAAAGACCCAACACGGATCATTAACAGATGATCTGACCAAACTCTCTACACTATGATCATTAGCAGATGATCATAAGAATAAAACAAAGACTGAAGATCATTTACAGATGATCTACTCAAACCCTAATTGTAGAGACTCAATAATATATTAATATGAAAGAGGAAAACTCAGATGACTGAAACTGAGAAATGACGAAGGTAAAAGCCTTTTATAGACAGCCAGAAGCTTCGAGAGAAAACACAGCTCAGAGAACGAGCACCGTTGGATCATGCCAAACAAACACACTTTGGCATGATCGTGTCCCTTGATTATATTTGACGAGGATTGCCACGCTGGACAGACTCTCTTGGATTGGGCTCATCAGCTCTCTTTCTTGGACTCTTATTATCAACTGGCCCACAAACTCAGCCCACGAACTCTTTCTTTTAATCAACAGCCCAATGCTTAATAATCAGCCCATGCATAAACAAAATGTCTTAGAAAAAAATAATAACAAATAAAAGAAATAAAAGTGACATTATAAAATGTTATATTTATTTATAACATTTTAACAATTAGCGATTCTGTGTAGCGACTCGGAGATTTGACGCGTTTGAAAAAAGTTGACGCGCTTGAAAATCCTAACTCCGATAGACTTGAGAGATTTAGGGCACGTGAAGTGGAGGGGCGTTATGGGGATTAAAATATTATAAAGTAATAGAAAGGGCGTTATGAGGCGTTATAGAAAAGAGGGTGTAGTGGGAATGAGCGTTATGGGGCTTTATAAATGATTGGGTAATCATTGGTTAATTATTATTTTCTTATTTAAATAATAATATTAAATACCTAATAATATTTCATTAAATAAAAAAATTACAAATACAATTTTTTTTTTACAAAATACTAAAAATTAGAAATACTAAAAAAAATACAAATACTCATAAATCATATTTTTTCTCGATTTTGGTTTGAAACCGAACCCGGAGCTATGGGTTGGGTGTTCTCGCCAGTAGTTTGAGGTTGTGGTTGCGTTGGTGTAAAATGTGGAAGGCTTTGTCTCGGACAAGGCATAGGCCCAATCTCGCGAACATGTCCACGACGTCTGCCCAACACATATTCAAATATACCAAACCTTCAAACACCCCAAATAATATTAGTTTTGACCTACTTTAAACCCAACAAACAAGCGCACAATCATGAAAACTAAACACGCACATACACAAATACATACCAATCTTATCCAATCGTTGGGAGCAGCTTCCTCCTCCTCATCTTTCTTCTTCGTTGATCCGTTGAGTTTGAGACTCAAACTGTCCTTTAACCTATATTGTATTTTACAAACGTGATTTACTAGAATTATATATATATATATATATATATATACATAAATTAGATTATAAATAAATGCTTACATAGTTCTCTTCATTCTGGGGGCTATCAAACGTCCCCTGCCTTCTTGTATGTCCCGAATGGTATGCTTCATACCGTTCGATTTCCTGTTTAACAGTAAAAGTTAAATAAACATTATTGTCTATGTATATGTGTGTGTGTGTGTATATACCTTTTAGTGACAATGAGTGGCAAAAGAGCTCGTTCCACCTCGGTACATGTTTGTTTGTTTTTGGCGGACGGCTTTGTTAGTTTCAGACGTCCATATATGTTCTAGATTACAGAAGTGATCAACAGCCCGAAGCCAGCTTTCAAGTTTCATACCCTTCGGGGGACGTTGCCTTGCTCCCTCCACATCATCATAACATCCCACTTCAATCATCAAATATCTTTTTGCTTCTTTGAAAACACCACCTCATTATGAGTTTTTCAAATAAACCAACACGATAGAAGAATAACTTACTGAACCACCTTTCTTCTCTTTTCCAAAACTTGTAAGGTCCCGTGGAAACCATTTACCAAATAATAATTGCGAAGAAACATGAAGTAAATGTATGCATGTTGTCACATACTATTTCGCACGGAGGATGAAGCATGAAAGGGGCGTTTACATTCCTTTTTTAAGTGCGCCCAAAGTGGGAAGCCGATTCAATTCGGCTATCATTCCGGATATATTAACCTTCAGGGGAGCCACGTATTCCAATAAAATAAGTAAATGCTAGCTTTTAGGAGTCATGCATTGCGTTTGGATTGTTAGAACGGGAAAGAAATAGACTTAAAAACGTTAAACCACGTACGCACGTGTGTTTGCTAGTTATCCTCATCAAGCCACTAATTTTATGTCTAGGTTCCCAACTAGTAGACAACCCCCCCCCCCCCAAACAAAAAAAAAAGAAGAAGGGAGAATTTGATTATTCCAACGAACTAACTGGAAGTGAATCGCTATGCAGGTGGAGGGGGATGTCTCGGAAGAAAGAAATATGCTTTTCCACGCTCAATGGGATGCGTCAAACCTCGGGATGCTTTACTCCTAACCACACAAGGTTCCAAGACAGAGCTTAACATGAGTCTTTGTTAAAAACTTATGGAATGGATTTATATGTTAAATCTTACATGTTTTTATGTGTAACTATGAGAAATCAATGTTTCGTATGTTAAAAACAAAGATTTGACGTGATTTGGGAAATGAAGTTGACATGAAGATAAAAGGTTGGAATATGAAGACGTGGCCGCAAACGGCTAAGAAAACAGGGTTGAAACAAAAACGTTATGAAGAAAACATTGTTTGCCAACAAGCCGCCAGATTAGGCTACGCTACGTTGGTTTTGACCCTAAAACATATGTTTCCCATCCATCAGACGGGAAATCTTGAAAACACTCAGAATTAGGGTTTTGGCTATTCTATTCCATTCCAGCGACGGGGGAAATTTTGGGGGCAACCTTGGGGTGATTTAGGCTTCTTCCACCATTCCAAACACATCCAATTCATCCACAATCACCAATCATGAATGGCTAATCTTTTCATGGTTTCATCCAGGTGGAGGATTCTTAAAAGCAAGTGGTTTCTTTTAGTTTTACTTTGTATTTGGATTGTGCAATCTAAGCATTTGATGTTGTTTGCAATTAAATTTATCTTTTTTATTGTAAATTGTTGATCTTGCTTAAAACCGTGTTCTTAACTGATAATTGTTTTATAACGTCTCGTTGTTTTGCAACCTAGAGTGAAATGTCGACAATTGATCACAATCAATTAACTAACTTAATTATCCAAGTGAAACTAATCGATCAAACCCACTTTGAATCTGAAACCTAGAAGAATCACATTTTCTTCAATTGTTTACAACTTGTTATAAGCAGTAATCAAGCAATCAAAACATTACACTTTCCACAATACTCCTGGTGGTTCGCCACCCAACTTACCCTATCTAATAAGGTAGCAGGGATTGATTTTAATCTTATTTTTTACTTACCCAACAACATCGGTCAAAAACGGTGATGGCCTGTGTTTCACACGGGCTTAACTTGCCAAATTCAATATGAAACATAAAGCGTTATTGTAGATAATAATAATAAAATAGATGTTTTATTAAAATTTAAACTAAACCATAAAGATTTTAATGTAATTTTACTAATCCTCTAAAGAAAGAAAGTAAAAACTATTAATACCTTAATAGAAGAAAATTAAAGTTACTAATAGTATGAAAAAATATAAAATAAAATAACGAAATGTGATACGAATGAAAAAAACACATGGTACAAATGAAATATACACAAACTAATTCAATACTAACATCGTGAGACAATTGTCTTTTTTTTAAGTATTTGAAATGAGTTTACTTAATACTTGTATTTTTGTTCTAAACAATTTCACATATCCTTCTCATATATATATCTAGTAAAAATGCCAATATTAAACATACTCATTTCAAACACTTGAAATTAGATTTTACTTATTTCATTTACATATGCTTTAGGATGGAAGGGCGTCCAGCAAGGCGATTTTGGTAGGGTACTTGAAGCGGGCATACTGTAACACCCCAACCGATGGCGGAATCATCGAGGTGTCACGTAGTGACGATTGTTCAAAACCACATGGTACTAAAATGTAAATATTATTGAATAAACCAAAATTATCTTACATGGAAATGAAAAATACATTGTCTAAATGAAATGTAAATATTGAAATAACTGAATTTAAATAAAGCACTAAATGTCTCTTGCTAAAGCACTAGATCAAACTGCACCTGAAACATGTACAAAAATAGGTTTGGTTAACATAAGAAATGTTGGTGAGCATTCCTAGTTTTGATATATATAGTAAGTTAAAAAGATATACAATTCAAGTGCAAGCTACAGTGCAAATATGTAAACTATGTATCATACAAATGAGCGAAATCAACCCTGTGACTGTATAATGTACTGTATGAACGGTGGTGTACTCATCCAATAAATGGGTGATAACTTAACAATGGCCACGGATTCTCCGATGAAAAAGGGGGAGAATCAATCTAGGCGGGTTGTCAATCCAAATAGCGTTATCCAATGTTAAGGTCGGCTTGTACCATGTTAATGATTTCACTAAGTACAAATGTAATCCACATGTATTGTCTAAGCATAAAGCACGTTGTAAGCAATGCACATAGTACTAGAATTGTATTGTAAAAAAAATGTAAACTTGTATTTGAAATTGTAATAATGTACATGTAACACCCCAAAAATGTATAAAAGCAAAAAGGCGATAGGAATACTCATTGTTCACGTAATAGCTTGGAATTTAACTGGACAACGAGATTTGAATTGAGATTACCCCAAAAATGATCAACCTAAAGAATGTGATAATGTGTAAGGGGATAACTCTAGGATACATGTAATTCTAGGGTTTCGAATCGGGGAATAAACGTTTATATGATTAATAAACAAATTGTTTATTAAATATAAGAAATTTAATAAATAAATAAATAAAAGTATTTTTGCAAATTTTTAAGTTGAATATAGTCACATCATAAGGTTTTAAGTATGAAAATAATTTTTATAAAATTATTTTCTTGAAAATAGAATATATAAACTATTTATTTCAAATTGTCTAAATATAACTTTAATATCTAAAAATATTAAAATTAAAGAATTTCTGAATTAAAAATTGTTTTTCAGTTCTAGATAGTTAAAAATAATTTATATAAAATTTTGGTGCAAAAATATTGAAAAATGAATTTATTATGATTTATTTATGATTAAAACTAACAAAAATTAATTAAAAATATAAAATAAACGGTTTTTCTGAAATAAAAATATTTTCTTAAATGTTTAAGAATATACAAGTTTAGGATAATTTTTGTGAGATTTAATAAAATTTTTTAGATATTTTTATTGAATTTTATAAATAAAAATGAATAAACTTGTATTATTAATAATATATATTAAATAATTTATTTTTGAAAAACTAAAAATTGGATGATGAACTTTATCATTTGGAGATAATATAATAATTTTTGTGGAATTTATAAACCACTTTTAGTAATTAAAAACTATTTTAAAAAGTTTAATATATTAATTATATATATAAAGATGGCAAAAAATACTTGTTGGTTATGGGAATCGAACCCGGGCCTTTGGCCGGTTTGGGTTTTATCACAAGCGTGGCCACCAACTGAGCCACACCCTGAGAACGAAATATATTGGATTGAAAATAATTATATATGTTAAATGTCACACCCTCAAAATCCACTTGCGGAGTTTTACCGCGAGGCGCATGACAAACCAGGATCCAAACCAACGATCACAATAAACAAGTCTAAATGAACATATGCAATTTTCAAAAACATAGTTTAAAAATCCCCAAATACAGCGGAAGCTTTTTCAAAACATAATCCAAAATAAACCAAGTTTTCAACGTTTGAAAACCATGCGATCCTAACTAGACGCCGTGTAGACGCGTGCGCCCTAGTTCCATTGTGCTACCTTAGCGACCTGAGAAAACATGTAAAAGTTTACGTCAGCACAAAAATTCTAGTGAGTTTACAGGTTTTGTAATCACAGTACCAAGTTCAACCTGTCCATACTATAACAAATCGAAAACCAAAGTACGCTAGCTAGGCGTATGTTTTGTTACTACTACGATTGGAAAACCATTACTAACTCGTAAACCAGATGTCGTGCCCGAATAGTAACTCTGTTGTTCCTGTTTGAGACAATATGCACTCGCCCGGCCCTCCAAGCCGACGAGCGGGGTTGGTCACTCCCAATAGCGCTATTCACATTTCCCCGTTGTGCTAACCCGCACATTCATGGTTCCCCCCGGGACTTCCAAAGATCGTATAGTAAACCATAGAAACCCATAGTATGACAGTAGTTACCAAACATAAGTTTTAACACATGTTTTCTCCCCCGAAAAGTGAAACCAGTTAAAAGAGGGGCCGTAAACTCACCTTAGATTGCGTTACTTCGTAATACGAATAAACTCAGCAAGCTATGCTAGTCCCGTAAAGCGGCGACCTAACATATGACAGTTACAAGTACTTAGACTAATAACCCGCAGGTTAGTTAGTCCCTAGATGTCCAGACCATAACCAAGTTCGTTTGAAAACACCGTGACTGTTAAATTAACCCAACGTACAAGACTCGACATCCCATTGGTGACCCGAGACTCCCCGTGTTATGCTTACACTCTCAAACATAAAATCATGCAATCACACTTAACATACGTTAACGTCCAACAAGTTACAGCACGTAGTTCAAGTATCACGTAAATAAGTCCGAACATATGTTACCAAGTTATTAGATATGTTACTGGGTTCCTAGCATGTTCCTATATGTCAAATCGGGTCTCGGAATGCTAATTTACACTTACAGCAGCAGTACACGCGATTAGGAAAAGTCAACTAGCATTTAGGTTGGTCAACAGGCATTTAGGAAGGCTAATCGCCTATACTATAGGCGATTAGGGCTATCTCCTATGTAATTTTTGAGTCTATAGGCGATTACGTCGTAAAGCATGCAATTCAGGACTTAACTAGCATTTAGGATCGTAAATGCATGAAGTAAAGGGGAATAGGATCCTATTCGCCTATACTATAGGCGATTAGGGCTCCCCTTCAGGCGAATGGGCTCCTAATCGCCTATAGTATAGGGGATTAGGATTCCTATTCGCCTATAGCACGTCTGTTCCGGTTTTTCGCACGTTTAACACTCCAAATCCAATCCAGAACGCGTGTAAACATCAAATATCAATCAAATAACTATATCAAACATATATTAATCAAAATCCTTCGTTTAACCTTGTTCTATTAGCCCTGCATGCAATCATGTATCCCAAAAACAACACATATAGCATGAATCATCATAGTAACATGCATAACCGTAACCCTAATTAACAATAACTCAGATCTCATCATCATGATATCATCATTAATCTGAAACTACCCTAATAACATGTTAATCATCTCCTTGAATCATAAAAACCCTATCTTTTCATTGAAAACCCACATACAACATGCATGCTATTTAAAATCCAATTAACAACGATTATCAACGATTTTTAAAAGACTCAAACGTTTATAAACAGGTCTGGACCACTAGGGATTCAATGAAAACGTTAATTAAGGTTGCATGGATGAAAACCACACCTTAGATTTGTGATAGAATGATGGAATAGGCTTGAAACCTTGTGTTTTGATCCAAAATCGTGTTCCAGAGGTTGTGTGTGTGTTGGGGCGGGTTATGGGACGACTAGGGTTGATATTATGAAGTTTAGGAGGTCAAGCATTGTATTTATAGGCGTTTTTAGTCGTCCAGCACGTTATAGGCGATTACGCAGCATTATCAGGCGAATAGGGATCCTATTCGCCCCCAGTATAGGCGAATAGGGCCTATTCGCCCTTCTGATCCTCCTATTCGCCCCCTATAGGCGATTAGGACCCCCTATTCGCCTATAGGGGTTGGTTCCGTGTATTTTGCGCGTTAAACCCCGTTTTAACATATGTTAACACATTTTCACATACCGACAAGTCACATAATGATTGTAAACACATAACACTTGCAAACAAACACATTCACACTCGTTCACCAATTCCCGGGACTCGAGACTTGTATATTCCCTATGCTCTGACGATTCTACGAATCGTCACCCTTTGTACACTTGGTTAAGGACCGACATCTAATGAGCCTCTAGACTAACATCTAATGATCCTCTATACTAAACTAACAGTTCCCGAACCGTAACACGACTCAACTATCCCAGTTAAGTATAATATACGCGTGACTTGCTAAGGTAGACTTTAATCTAGACAACGTTGTTAATCAGAATTTGCCGGATGTCACATCATCCCCACGTTAAAAGAATTTTCGTCCCGAAAATTGCACAAGTATCAAAAGGAATAACGAAGGAAACAAACAAAAGATAGAAACCAAAAGAGAGATTTACCCGAGTTGTCACATCATCCCCACGTTAAAAAGGAATCTCGCCCCGAGATTCATTCAGCTACAGTGGAGACATATCTCGATTCGAACGCTTCCTTAGGAAAAAGATGAGGATACTTAGACTTCATCTGATCCTCCCGTTCCCAAGTGTACTCTGGTCCTCGGTTCGAGTTCCAGCGAACCTTAACAATGCGAATCTTGCTATGACGTAGGCTACGAATCTTGTAATCCAGAATCTCAACAGGTTCCTCCACAATCCGAAGACGATCGTCAACCTTGATCTCTTCCAGTGGAACAATGAGAGACTCGTCAGCCAGACACTTCTTTAAGTTGGACACATGGAAGACGTTATGTACGTTGCCGAGCTCCGTCGGTAAATCAAGACGATACGCCACCGGTCCAATCCGTTCCAGGATCGTAAATGGACCGACATACCGAGGGTTGAGTTTGCCACGCTTCCCAAAGCGTATGACGCCCTTCCACGGTGAAACTTTCAGAAGTACCTTGTCATCAACTTGGAATTCCAATGGCTTGCGACGCTGATCAGCATAACTCTTTTGTCGATCCCGTGCCGCTGCCAACCGGTTACGAATCTGTACGATCTTTTCCGAAGTTTCGTACACTAGCTCAGGCCCAGTGAGTTGACTCTCACCCACCTCAACCCAACAAAGAGGAGACCGGCATTTCCGCCCGTACAGTGCCTCGAACGGAGCTGCCTTGATGCTCGTGTGATAACTGTTGTTGTAAGAGAATTCTACTAACGGTAGATGAGCTTCCCAACCTTTGCCAAAGTCGATCACACATGCCCGCAGCATGTCTTCTAAAGTTTGAATCGTGCGTTCACTCTGACCGTCAGTCTGTGGGTGATAAGCTGTACTCATGTCCAGCTGGGTACCCAAAGCTTTATGCAAGGATTTCCAGAAGTGAGAAGTAAAGTGGGAATCACGATCTGAAATAATAGAAACCGGCACCCCGTGCTTAGAAACAACTTCCTTCAGATACAGACGAGCCAAACGATCCATGGTGTCGGTCTCTTTAATAGCGAGAAAATGGGCTGATTTCGTCAACCGATCAACAATCACCCATATCTTATCATTCCCGCTCGGTGACTTAGGAAGTTGCGTGACAAAATCCAATGTAATCCGTTCCCATTTCCACTCCGGAATTTCAGGTTGTTGCAAGAGACCCGACGGTTTCTAGTATTCCACCTTGACCTTAGCACAGGTCAAGCATTTGCTCACGTATGAGGCTATATCCGACCTCATGTTTGGCCACCAGTAAAGCACCTTCAGATCTTGGTACATCTTATCCGAACCAGGATGAATAGAATACCGGGACTTGTGAGCCTCATCTAAAACAAGCTCTCGAAGTCCCCCGAATAAAGGAACCCATATGCGTTCTGCGAAGTAGTGCAGGCCATCAGGCCTTCGCTCGAGGTGCTTGTCAGCACCGTGCATAGTCTCAGCTTTAAGGTTTTCCTCCTTCAAAGCTTCTAACTGGGCAGAACGGAGTTGGTCAGGTAGCGAGGAGTGAATGGTGAGTTGCAACGCCCGAACGCGACGAGGTTTAGTTGATTCCTTCCTGCTCAAGGCGTCTGCTACAACAATCGCCTTGCCAGGATGGTACTTAATGGCGCAATCGTAGTCGTTCAGGAGTTCAATCCAACGGCGTTGTCGTATGTTCAAATGTTGTTGGTCGAAAATATGTTGAAGACTCTTGTGATCGGTGTAGACGGTGCATTTGGTACCGTACAAGTAATGTCTCCAAATTTTCAACGCAAAAACCACTGCACCCAACTCCAAGTCATGGGTGGTGTAGTTTTTCTCGTGCACCTTGAGTTGACGAGAAGCATACGCAATCACTTTCTCGCGTTGCATCAACACGCAACTGAGACCATGAATGGAAGCATCACAGTAGACAACGAAATCATCAGGGCCTTCAGGTAAGGACAAAATAGGAGCAGAACACAGTTTAGACTTCAGTTCTTGAAATGCCGACTCTTGTGGTTCACCCCAGTCGAATTTTCTATCCTTCTGAGTAAGAGTGGTGAGGGGTTGAGCGATCTTCGAGAACCCCATAATGAAACGACGATAGTAGCCCGCAAGGCCTAGGAATTGCCGCACCTCAGTTGGCGTCTTTGGTGCTCCCCAGTCCTTGATCGCTTCGATCTTAGCTGGATCGACATGAATTCCTAGTTCATTAACCACATGTCCTAGGAACTGAACTTCGCGTAACCAAAAGTCACACTTTGAGAACTTAGCGTAAAGTTGTTCCCGTCGCAAAAGTTCCAAAACTAACCGCAGGTGTTCCTCGTGTTCGGTCTTGTTCTTGGAGTAAATCAGGATGTCATCAATAAACACGATAACGAACTTGTCAAGATATGGTTTGCAAACGCAGTTCATCAAATCCATGAAAACCGCCGGTGCGTTCGTGAGACCGAAAGGCATGACCAAGAATTCAAAATGGCCATAGCGTGTACGAAAGGCAGTCTTTGCAACGTCAGCTTCCCTTACGCGCAACTGGTGATAACCGGACCTCAAATCAATCTTAGAGTAATAGCTAGAACCCTGGAGTTGGTCGAATAGATCATCAATACGTGGAAGAGGATAACGGTTCTTGACGGTCAATTTGTTCAATTCTCGGTAATCCACACACAATCGAAAACTTCCATCCTTCTTCTTAACGAACAAAATCGGGGCTCCCCAAGGGGAAGAACTCGGTCTAATGAAACCCTTGTCCAAGAGTTCCTGTAACTGACTGGACAACTCCTGCATCTCGGGAGGTGCAAGATGGTAGGGGGCCCGAGCAATAGGAGCAGCCCCTGGTACAAGATCAATACCGAACTCAACCTGACGATGGGGAGGAAGACCAGATAAATCATCGGGAAATACATCAGGAAACTCGCGTACCACAGGAATATCATCAATCTTCTTCTCATCGCTAAAGAAAACAGATAAAAGTGCTAAAACGGCTGAATAACCCTTTCGAAGACACTTAAGGGCTTTCATGCTAGAGATGATATTTAGCGGAACACCGCCCTTGATACCGTACACAGAAAGGAATTCTCCATCAGGGAGAGGAATCCGAATAATCTTATCGTAACAAACGATCTCCGCGCGATACAAAGACAACCAATCCATGCCTACCACAACGTCAAAACTACCCAAAGGTACCGGCATAAGGTCGATGGGGAATGACAAACCCAACAACTCTAGTTGACACTCCCGAAGGATACAAGTAGCTTCAATCATTTTACCGTCAGCCAACTCAATTATATACTTAGCCTCTAATGGTACGGGTACTACATCTAGCAGTCGACTAACTTCCACAGATATAAAACTCTTATCGGCACCAGAATCAAATAAAACACTAACATAGCGATTATTGAGAAGGAACGTACCCGTAACTGTGTCAGGGTCCTGTCTAGCCTCAGCGGCTCCAATGACGAAGGCACGTGCATTTCTGCCACCGCCCCCGTTGTTCCCGTTACCGTTGTTCCCTCCCTGCTTCAGTTTCGGGCAATCCTTCTTGTAATGACCAGTCTCTCCACAGTTGTAACATCCCTGTCTTCCCGTAGTTCCTTGAGTAGTAGGAGCCGAGTTAGTAGTCGGAGCCTGGGTCGATGGAAGTGTCGCCCGACAGTCTTTAGCAAAATGTCCAAATCACTGACAGCGATGGCAACGATTACGGTCGCAGTCCCCTTGATGATGACGCCCACACTTGTTGCATTTAGGCAATTTCCCCGCATAACCACCCTGTTTGTTACCAGAAGAAGAACCCCCGCTATCAATTCTCTTACCCTGCTGTGCTGGCACAGATCCCTTCCCCTCGTTATCCCACTTACGCTTGTTATTCTCCGGGGCCTTGACAGTCGAACCCTTAGCAGGCAAGATACCCTCATTCACCTTCAAGTTGGTCATCCTATGAGCCGATCGGACCACCTCTGAGTATGTAGGATGATTTCCCGCAGCTACCAACCCTGCGATCTCTGGTACTAGTCCCGAGATATAGTGTTCGATCCTCCTGTACTCTGGCACATGCAGATCAGGACACAGCACTGCTAACTCATTACGCCTTACAGTATACTTTTCAATTTCGGACCCAGTCATCTTGAGGTTCCACACCTCGTGCTCTAACTTCTGCACCTCTTCCCTTGGACAGTACTCTCGCTTCAGCAGTTGCACAAAATTTTCCCAAGGCATTGCATACGCCTCCCCTATACCCATATTCTGGGTGATGTTATTCCACCAGGTTAAAGCAACATCCTGGAATAAAGCAGCAGCATACTTGACCCGATCCTCTGGGAGACAATTACACATCAGAAACACTGACTCCACCTTTTCCAGCCACCTGAGTAAGCTCACCGCACCCTCAGTGCCAGAGAATTCATGGGGCTTATAGTCCCGAAACATCTTGTAGGTGCACATGGGTGGGGGTGGGTTAACAGGACCACCTGAAATGAAACGCATGAGAAACCACGAAGAACGTAAACAAGGTTTACCAATGAGGCAAAATGGATAATTCAACTTACCACCACCATTGTGCCCTAACTGAAAGGCAGCTTGCAGCAAGTTGTTCAGGTCTTCCTGTGATAGGTTCACACCTCCACGACCACCAGCACCACCGCGACCACCACCACGTCCACCATTGCGACCACCTCCACGTCCTCCTCGTACTCCAGACATGATTCTGACAGAAAGAACGAGAAAATTTAGTTTCACAGCTAATGATAACCACTAGCATTTACAAGATCAAAGCCAGATCCAACTCAGGACTATCCATTCAAACCCAAAGCTCACCAGGGCTTTCATGCATTTCGGTTTATGATTTTGTGTGCACCCAAAATGATAAACCGCTCTACATGGTCCTCCAAGTGTTCTCCTAGTTCAAAATTCAAATCACCGAACATAGACTCTTAGCTATACACCGTAATGCTACGGTAGTTTATGACAAGTGTTTCTATTGGAGTATGAAAGGGAGATGTCCGAGCCTTGAACAAATCTCAAGAGTACACGATTTACCCCAATATACCACACTGCCTAGAAAACAAGTAACGCGACTAAGATAGAACGGATGATGTAACATAGGAAGGTCAGATGATTTAGAGACACCCCGACAAGCCCATACGTAATCCACCATAATGTTTAGTACTATGTGATCGTCTAGTGTGTGCGACTCGGCTATAGACTAGACTCTACATGCAGTCCTAGTTCACTATAACCATTGGCTCTGATACCAATCTGTCACACCCTCAAAATCCACTTGCGGAGTTTTACCGCGAGGCGCATGACAAACCAGGATCCAAACCAACGATCACAATAAACAAGTCTAAATGAACATATGCAATTTTCAAAAACATAGTTTAAAAATCCCCAAATACAGCGGAAGCTTATTCAAAACATAATCCAAAATAAACCAAGTGTTCAACGTTTGAAAACCATGCGATCCTAACTAGACGCCGTGCAGACGCGTGCGCCCTAGTTCCATTGTGCTACCTTAGCGACCTGAGAAAACATGTAAAAGTTTACGTCAGCACAAAAATGCTGGTGAGTTTACAGGTTTTGTAATCACAGTACCAAGTTCAACCTGTCCATACTATAACAAATCGAAAACCAAAGTACGCTAGCTAGGCGTATGTTTTGTTACTACTACGATTGGAAAACCATTACTAACTCGTAAACCAGATGTCGTGCCCGAATAGTAACTCTGTTGTTCCTGTTTGAGACAATATGCACTCGCCCGGCCCTCCAAGCCGACGAGCGGGGTTGGTCACTCCCAATAGCGCTATTCACATTTCCCCGTTGTGCTAACCCGCACATTCATGGTTCCCCCCGGGACTTCCAAAGATCGTATAGTAAACCATAGAAACCCATAGTATGACAGTAGTTACCAAACATAAGTTTTAACACATGTTTTCTCCCCCGAAAAGTGAAACCAGTTAAAAGAGGGGCCGTAAACTCACCTTAGATTGCGTTACTTCGTAATACGAATAAACTCAGCAAGCTATGCTAGTCCCGTAAAGCGGCGACCTAACATATGACAGTTACAAGTACTTAGACTAATAACCCGCAGGTTAGTTAGTCCCTAGATGTCCAGACCATAACCAAGTTCGTTTGAAAACACCGTGACTGTTAAATTAACCCAACGTACAAGACTCGACATCCCATTGGTGACCCGAGACTCCCCGTGTTATGCTTACACTCTCAAACATAAAATCATGCAATCACACTTAACATACGTTAACGTCCAACAAGTTACAGCACGTAGTTCAAGTATCACGTAAATAAGTCCGAACATATGTTACCAAGTTATTAGATATGTTACTGGGTTCCTAGCATGTTCCTATATGTCAAATCGGGTCTCGGAATGCTAATTTACACTTACAGCAGCAGTACACGCGATTAGGAAAAGTCAACTAGCATTTAGGTTGGTCAACAGGCATTTAGGAAGGCTAATCGCCTATACTATAGGCGATTAGGGCTATCTCATATGTAATTTTTGAGTCTATAGGCGATTACGTCGTAAAGCATGCAATTCAGGACTTAACTAGCATTTAGGATCGTAAATGCATGAAGTAAAGGGGAATAGGATCCTATTCGCCTATACTATAGGCGATTAGGGCTCCCCTTCAGGCGAATGGGCTCCTAATCGCCTATAGTATAGGGGATTAGGATTCCTATTCGCCTATAGCACGTCTGTTCCGGTTTTTCGCGCGTTTAACACTCCAAATCCAATCCAGAACGTGTGTAAACATCAAATATCAATCAAATAACTATATCAAACATATATTAATCAAAATCCTTCGTTTAACCTTGTTCTATCAGCCCTGCATGCAATCATGTATCCCAAAAACAACACATATAGCATGAATCATCATAGTAACATGCATAACCGTAACCCTAATTAACAATAACTCAGATCTCATCATCATGATATCATCATTAATCTGAAACTACCCTAATAACATGTTAATCATCTCCTTGAATCATAAAAACCCTATCTTTTCATTGAAAACCCACATACAACATGCATGCTATTTAAAATCCAATTAACAACGCTTATCAACGATTTTTAAAAGACTCAAACGTTTATAAACAGGTCTGGACCACTAGGGATTCAATGAAAACGTTAATTAAGGTTGCATGGATGAAAACCACACCTTAGATTTGTGATAGAATGATGGAATAGGCTTGAAACCTTGTGTTTTGATCCAAAATCGTGTTCCAGAGGTTGTGTGTGTGTTGGGGCGGGTTATGGGACGACTAGGGTTGATATTATGAAGTTTAGGAGGTCAAGCATTGTATTTATAGGCGTTTTTAGTCGTCCAGCACGTTATAGGCGATTACGCAGCATTATCAGGCGAATAGGGATCCTATTCGCCCCCAGTATAGGCGAATAGGGCCTATTCGCCCTTCTGATCCTCCTATTCGCCTATAGGGGTTGGTTCCGTGTATTTTGCGCGTTAAACCCCGTTTTAACATATGTTAACACATTTTCACATACCGACAAGTCACATAATGATTGTAAACACATAACACTTGCAAACAAACACATTCACACTCGTTCACCAATTCCCGGGACTCGAGACTTGTATATTCCCTGTGCTCTGACGATTCTACGAATCGTCACCCTTTGTACACTTGGTTAAGGACCGACATCTCATGAGCCTCTAGACTAACATCTAATGATCCTCTATACTAAACTAACAGTTCCCGAACCGTAACACGACTCAACTATCCCAGTTAAGTATAATATACGCGTGACTCGCTAAGGTAGACTTTAATCTAGACAACGTTGTTAATCAGAATTTGCCGGGTGTCACATTAAATGTGTTAGTTTGATAATAGGTTTAATAAGGAGAAGAATAAAACAAGGTTTGTGGGGCTCGAACCTTGGCCCATGGCCGGTTCGGGTTCCATCATTAATCGCGTAAACCAACTGGTCTATACCAGTTGGTTGTGTGTTTATTGATTCGAAATAATTAAATAGACTAACTGCTTCAAGTGTTCTTCCCCAATTCGTGCCCTAATCATCTAATCCATCCAATTCGTGTTCAATAGCCCCTGAATCCTTGGGGCTATTGTTCACAAGGGGCCGAATGTTAAAACCCACAAAAGAGAGAACTTACAAAGAATCGAAATCGGTATGAATGCTTGTCAACGAGGACGTCAAAAAAAACGATTCAAACGGCTTCAATATCACGTTGTAACAGAAATTGGAGGTGTAGGAATGTTAATCGACGAGTGGTGAAGGTGTAGGGAGGTCCAATTTATAGTATGAAGGTCGGATTGTGGATTTGGTAGGTTTTGACTCGGCTTGAATGTGTTGACGCGGATAATTGCGATTTTTTGGAAAGTTTATCAATGATTACTGCTGTAATTGACGCGTATGGTCAATGGAAATCAATAACCTTCCATTCCTAGATTCAATTAATGCGTTTAGCTGGATTGATGATGATGATTGACGCGTCAGTTGACTTTTGTTAGTCAAACTGTTCGATTAGTTATGTTATATAATTATTTGTTGTGGGTTTCTAAACAAAAGATTGGTGTAGCTCAATTGGTTTGTGGTGTTGTGAACCGGTTTGGGACGCGGGTTCGAATCCCGTCCCAAACATTTATTTTTTTATAATTATTCGATGACTTTGGAGTTGATTCAAATATATAGTACGATTATATACCCGAATATGTAATAGAATATTTTTTAAATGTTCGAAAATGATGAAAATATAACGTTTTATTTATTGAAGTTTAACGTACATAGGATTATAAAAAAATACAAAGGAAGATGACGGATGTCACAGCATCCCCTACTTTTAGAAATTTCGTCCCGAAATTACTTCAAGTGGTAGTCTCTGGAAAAAGATGAGGATACTTTGACATCATTTGGTCCTCACGCTCCCAAGTAAACTCTGGGCCTCGTTTGGATTCCCAACGAACTTTAACAATTGGAATTCGGCTTTGCTTAAGCGTCTTGACATCTCGATCCATAATCTCCACAGGTTTTTCTATGAAGCGCATCGACTCGTCAATCTGGATATCCTCTAAAGGAACATGGAGGTTATCTTCAGCCAAACACTTCTTACGATTAGAAACATGAAACGTTGGATGAACATTATTGAGCTCTGGTGGTAAATCGAGCTTGTAAGCCACCTTCCCAACTCGCTCAAGGATCTTAAAAGGGCCTACAAACCGTGGTGCAAGTTTCCCTTTCTTTCCAAACCGAAATATACCCTTCCAAGGTGAAACCTTGAGAAGTACCATATCTCCGACTTGAAATTCTAGAGGCTTGCGCCTTTGATCGGCATAGCTCTTCTGTCTGCTTCGAGCAACTTGCAAGTTCTCACGAATGCGAAGAATTTTGTCTGTCGTTTCTTGTATCAGTTCGGGGCCGGTGATTTGTGTTTCACCAACCTCGCTCCAACACACAGGGGAACGACATTTGCGACCATAAAGTGCCTCAAACGGTGCCATATTGATACTGGAATGGTAGCTGTTATTATACGAGAACTCAACCAAGGGTAAGTGTGTGTCCCAATTACCACCAAAGTCGATGATGCACGCTCGAAGCATATCCTCCAATGTTTGGATGGTTCGTTCAGTTTGACCATCCGTCTGTGGGTGATAAGCCGTGCTAAGATTCAGTTGTGTACCAAGTGCGGACTGAAATGTCTGCCAGAAGCGAGAAGTAAACCAGCTATCACGATCGGAAATAATGTCTAGAGGAATACCATGACGGCTGACAATCTCACTGATGTAGATCTTAGCCAGTTTCTCAGCTGTGTAGGTCTCACGAATGGGTAGGAAGTGAGCAGATTTGGTCAAACGATCGACGATAACCCAGATATTGTCATGCCCACGAGTGGTGCGTGGAAGCTTCGTGATGAAGTCCATAGCAATGTTCTCCCACTTCCACACTGGAATTTCTGGTTGCACAAGTAAACCAGGTGGACGTTGGTGCTCAGCTTTGACCTTGGAACAAGTAAGGCATTTAGCCACATAAAGAGCTATGTCCTTCTTCATACCAGGCCACCAATACAAAGTACGCAGATCCTGATACATCTTATCTGCACCAGGGTGAATGGAGTAACGAGACTTATGGGACTCGTCCATGAGGAAGGTACGCAGGTTGTCACGATCAGGGATCCAAAGACGGTTCATGAAATAAAGTAAACCATTTTTGGTTTCCAACTGATTTTCGGCTCCACACGACATTTCTTCGTACATGTTGCCCTCAGTAACAGAGACATGTTGGGCTTCAATGATGCGGAGTTTGATATCAGACTGGACCTGAGCATAATAAAGCTGGGCATGACCTTTACGACTAAGGGCATCGGCTACAACATTCGCCTTACCAGGATGGTAGCGAATCTCGCAGTCGTAGTCGTTCAACAACTCGACCCAACGTCGTTGTCGTATATTCAGATCTTTCTGGTTGAAAATGTGTTGAAGACTCTTGTGATCAGTGAAGATTACACATTTTGTACTGTATAAATAGTGCCGCCAAATCTTAAGCGCGAAAACGACTGCTCTGAGTTCAAGATCATGGGTAGTGTAATTTTTCTCATGGTTTTTCAGTTGTCGCGATGCATATGCGATAACCTTGCCTCGTTGCATGAGAACACAACCCAGACCTTGGTTAGAGGCATCACAATAAACCACAAAATCCTCATTGCCGTCAGGTAAAGTGAGGATTGGAGCATCACACAGTTTCTGCTTCAATGTCTGGAATGCTTCTTCCTGACTGGGTCCCCATACATATGGTTTATCCTTATGGGTCAAGGAAGTGAGAGGTAAGGCAATCTTGGAGAAGTTGAGAATAAATCGACGATAGTAAGCCGCTAAGCCAAGAAAAGAGCGAATTTCCGTGGGAGACTTGGGTGTAATCCAATTCTTAACAGCCTCAATCTTAGCTGGATCCACGTGTATACCCTTATCACTGATAATGTGTCCCAAAAATTGAACTTCCTTAAGCCAAAATTCACACTTGGAGAATTTGGCATACAGTTGTTCATTCTTCAAAAGACTCAAAATTTGTCTAAGGTGTTGTTCGTGGGCTGATTTGGTTTTAGAGTAAATGAGAATGTCATCGATAAAAACGATTACGAACTTATCCAAGAATGGTTTGCACACGCGATTCATGAGATCCATGAAGACAGCGGGTGCATTCGTTAGTCCAAAAGGCATAACCATGAACTCGTAATGACCATAGCGTGTACGAAAAGCTGTCTTTGGAATATCGTCTTCATGGACTCGTAGTTGATGATATCCCGAACGAAGATCGATCTTTGAGAAGCAAGTCGAACCTTGAAGTTGATCAAAGAGGTCATCAATGCGGGGCAAAGGGTACCGGTTTTTAATGGTGAGTTTATTCAGCTCCCGATAATCGATACACATTCGGAAAGATCCATCCTTCTTCTTTACAAATAAGACTGGAGCTCCCCAAGGTGATGAACTGGGGCGAATGAAACCCTTGTCTGCTAACTCTTGAAGTTGACTTGCAAGTTCTTGCATCTCGGAAGGTGCAAGGCGGTACGGAGATTTTGCAACGGGCGTAGCACCAGGTACAAGATCAATACGGAATTCAACAGGACGCACCGGTGGTAGTCCAGGTAAGTCATCAGGAAAGACTTCGGGAAATTCACGAACAACAGGAACATCTTGGATACTCTTGTCTTTACCTTTCTTTTCCACAATATGGGCCAGAAAAGCTATGTATTTCTTGCGTAGATATTTTTGTGCTTGAGTGCAGGACATGAGTTTAAGACCACTGGATGGTTTCTCATCATAAACCCGTAAAAAGTCACCCGATGCGAGAGGAAACCAAATAAATTTTTCAAAGCAGACAACTTCAGCATGATGTTTAGAAAGCCAATCCATACCCACGATAACATCAAAGCTTCCCAATTTCATGGGTATGAGATCAATGGTGAAATCATGTTCGTTAAGGCTAAGAGTACAACCCTGGATAATGGAATCAATTGAGATGGGTTTACCATCCGCGACCTCGACAGTGAAAGGCGCTCCTAATCTAGAGCGAGTGTGAGATAATAAAGGTTCGAATGCTAACGACACAAAAATTTTATCCGCACCAGTATCAAATAAAATCGAAGCATAACGACCATCAAGTAAAAACGTACCATTCACCACATCATTTGCTTCTTGGGCTTCTGCTACATTGATGTTGAAAGCCCTACCACGAGCCACTGGGTTTGCTGCACGGTTTGCTGGGACAAGTGCTGGACATTGATTTCTAAGGTGGTTTGGATCACCACAATTGAAGCAAGCTCGACCATATGCTATAGGTTGTGGGTTTTGGCGAGCTGGTTGAGGGTTGGCTGGTTGAGGGTTAACAGGTTGAGCATTGATTGGTTGAGGTCGAAACACTGATCGACATGTGGCAGCTACATGACCGTACCTACCACAGGTGGTACAGTGGCGACAAGGAAAATTTGAGGGGTGATGGTACTGACAGGTGGCACACTTGGGTAAGTTTCCACTATAAACCTTTTTAACAGGAGGAGCCTGAGCCATTGGAGCCTGGGCTATTGGAGTCTGAGTTACTAGGGCTACAACAGCATAGTTTCTACCCCTGGACTTCCGCTTCCTAGTGTTGGAACCGGTATTGTCTACAGCAACTCTTGATGATTCAGTAGTAGGGGTGGGGGTCTTCTCAGCTGGTTTTTTGGTTCCTTTCCTAACCAAATTTCCCTTTTTGACGTGCTTGTCAGTCAAGGAGGCTGCAAGCTGGATGGCTTCTTCCACCGTAGTGGGTCTGCTTCCAGTGACTACATCTTGAATTAGGTCAGGCAATCCCTCAATATATTTCTCGATTGCTCGAGAGACCGGGGTAACCATGTGTGGAACCAAAATACTGAGCTCATGATATCGAGTGTTGTACGCAAGATTTTCACCACTGTCTTGTTTCAACCCATGGAACTCTTCCTCTAGTTTCCTCATTTCGTTCCTAGGGCAGAATTTGGCGATCATGAGTTCCTTGACCTCAGCCCAAGACAAGGATAGAGCAACATCAGCGCCCCGATTACGCTTTTCACCATTCCACCAAGTTAGTGCCCCCTTTTGAAGGACACTGGTAGCATAGCGAACGCGGAGGTCATCCGGACACTCGCTGTTCACGAAGGTACTTTCCATACTTTCAAACCATTGGAGGAGGCCAGTAGCACCCTCCTCCCCAGTAAACTTCGTGGGGTTGCATGAGTTGAAGTGTTTGAATGTGCACCGGAATTGAGTTGCACCCTCTGTGTTGGCACTGTTGCTGTTTTGGGTTAACTCACTAACAAGATTTGGAATCACTGCAGCAATTTGCTCAGCAACTAGAGAAGCAAGGCGACGATCAGAACGTTGTCCAGAAGCACGAACAGTGCGTTGGCTAGCATCACGGAGCATACGGCGAGCAGACATCTACAAGGCAGTCAATGAAAAATTATGAGATTAATAAATGTAAGTGTATAATTGCATAAATGATTATGAATACAAGATATTGTATGTGAAATAGGAGTATATCATTTGAAATATTTGCATAACATGCTTGGATTGCCCTTGTCTAGCTATAAAGCCCAACAAGAACGTTGACTTTTCAAAGAAATTGAGCCCAATGGTGATCAAAGAAGACATGCTTTAGCCTATAAGTGGACACTCACTCCAGGAATCCCCAGGTAAGCATAACAGGTCCGTAAATGGATTTATGCGCTATGCTTGCCTATGCCAGAAAACCCAGTGTACACGCATCCACCCTTCCAGATTGCACGTGTCCTTTTTCACACTCATTAAAGTTCAACAACTTTGAAGGAGCAAAAATAAGAGTAGGCATTATGCCTAAGAGTGTCTTCATGAAAGGTACTGCTCCCGCTCCATGACGAAGTAGTCTTTCCACTCCTTGTAGGACACCATCTCTATACACCATGATGAAAGATGAGGAGAAATGGAGAAGAAGGGGAAAGATTGAGGAAGGAAAGTGGAGGGAAATGAGGGGAATGATAAATTAGGAAATGTTGTACCTGAAAGTTGAAATTCGGTTATAGTCTAGGCTAAAAGGCATTCTAATAACCTAATTCCCTATAACCATGGCTCTGATACCAATCTGTAACACCCCAACCGATGGCGGAATCATCGAGGTGTCACGTAGTGACGATTGTTCAAAAGCACATGGTACTAAAATGTAAATATTATTGAATAAACCAAAATTGTCTTACATGGAAATGAAAAATACATTGTCTAAATGAAATGTAAATATTGAAATAACTGAATTTAAATAAAGCACTAAATGTCTCTTGCTAAAGCACTAGATCAAACTGCACCTGAAACATGTACAAAAATAGGTTTGGTCAACATAAGAAATGTTGGTGAGCATTCCTAGTTTTGATATATATAGTAAGTTAAAAAGATATACAATTCAAGTGCAAGCTACAGTGCAAATATGTAAACTATGTATCATACAAATGAGCGAAATCAACCCTGTGACTGTATAATGTACTGTATGAATGGTGGTGTACTCATCCAATAAATGGGTGATAACTTAACAATGGCCACGGATTCTCCGATGAAAAAGGGGGAGAATCAATCTAGGCGGGTTGTCAATCCAAATAGCGCTATCCAATGTTAAGGTCGGCTTGTACCATGTTAATGATTTCACTAAGTACAAATGTAATCCACATGTATTGTCTAAGCATAAAGCACGTTGTAAGCAATGCACATAGTACTAGAATTGTATTGTAAAAAAAAATGTAAACTTGTATTTGAAATTGTAATAATGTACATGTAACACCCCAAAAATGTATAAAAGCAAAAAAGGGATATGAATACTCATTGTTCACGTAATAGCTTGGAATTTAACTGGACAACGAGATTTGAATTGAGATTACCCCAAAAATGATCAACCTAAATAATTTGATAATGTGTAAGGGGATAACTCTAGGATACATGTAATTCTAGGGTTTCGAATCGGGGAATAAACGTTTATATGATTAATAAACAAATTGTTTATTAAATATAAGAAATTTAATAAATAAATAAATAAAAGTATTTTTGCAAATTTTTAAGTTGAATATAGTCACATCATAAGGTTTTAAGTATGAAAATAATTTTTATAAAATTATTTTCTTGAAAATAGAATATATAAACTATTTATTTCAAATTGTCTAAATATAACTTTAATATCTAAAAATATTAAAATTAAAGAATTTCTGAATTAAAAATTGTTTTTCAGTTCTAGATAGTTAAAAATAATTTATATAAAATTTTGGTGCAAAAATATTGAAAAATGAATTTATTATGATTCATTTATGATTAAAACTAACAAAAATTAATTAAAAATATAAAATAAACGGTTTTTCTGAAATAAAAATATTTTCTGAAATGTTTAAGAATATACAAGTTTAGGATAATTTTTGTGAGATTTAATAAAATTGTTTAGATATTTTTATTGAATTTTATAAATAAAAATGAATAAACTTGTATTATTAATAATATATATTAAATAATTTATTTTTGAAAAACTAAAAATTGGATGATGAACTTTATCATTTGGAGATAATATAATAATTTTTGTGGAATTTATAAACCACTTTTAGTAATTAAAAACTATTTTAAAAAGTTTAATATATTAATTATATATATAAAGATGGCAAAAAATACTTGTTGGTTATGGGAATCGAACCCGGGCCTTTGGCCGGTTTGGGTTTTATCACAAGCGTGGCCACCAACTGAGCCACACCCTGAGAACGAAATATATTGGATTGAAAATAATTATATATGTTAAATGTGTTAGTTTGATAATAGGTTTAATAAGGAGAAAAATAAAACAAGGTTTGTGGGGCTCGAACCTTGGCCCATGGCCGGTTCGGGTTCCATCATTAAGCGCGTAAACCAACTGGTCTATACCAGTTGGTTGTGTGTTTATTGATTCGAAATAATTAAATAGACTAACTGCTTCAAGTGTTCTTCCCCAATTCGTGCCCTAATCATCTAATCCATCCAATTCGTGTTCAATAGCCCCTGAATCCTTGGGGCTATTGTTCACAAGGGGCCGAATGTTAAAACCCACAAAAGAGAGAACTTACAAAGAATCGAAATCGGTATGAATGCTTGTCAACGAGGACGTCAAAAAAAACGATTCAAACGGCTTCAATATCACGTTGTAACAGAAATTGGAGGTGTAGGAATGTTAATCGGCGAGTGGTGAAGGTGTAGGGAGGTCCAATTTATAGTATGAAGGTCGGATTGTGGATTTGGTAGGTTTTGACTCGGCTTGAATGTGTTGACGCGGATAATTGCGATTTTTTGGAAAGTTTATCAATGATTCCTGCTGTAATTGACGCGTATGGTCAATGGAAATCAATAACCTTCCATTTCTAGATTCAATTAATGCGTTTAGCTGGATTGATGATGATGATTGACGCGTCAGTTGACTTTTGTTAGTCAAACTGTTCGATTAGTTATGTTATATAATTATTTGTTGTGGGTTTCTAAACAAAAGATTGGTGTAGCTCAATTGGTTTGTGGTGTTGTGAACCGGTTTGGGACGCGGGTTCGAATCCCGTCCCAAACATTTATTTTTTTATAATTATTCGATGACTTTGGAGTTGATTCAAACATATAGTATGATTATATACCCGAATATGTAATAGAATATTTTTTAAATGTTCGAAAATGATGAAAATGTAACGTTTTATTTATTGAAGTTTAACGTACATAGGATTATAAAAAAAAAATACAAAGGAAGATGACGGATGTCACACATACCATAACCATCATTGCAGGTAGCTACATCGGGTAAAGATCACGAGTAGTGCTTACTGAAGAGGGAAGTGTGACTTTGTGACCGTTGGACCTCGATAAGCGTGTCTTTGAGCTTCATCTCCCCTCCATCCTTGTTGTTCATGGTATCATATGACTAAATCGTCTTCATCTTCTTCCTTGAAAATTGCAGAAACCCTAGAAATAGAGATTAGCGTATACTAAGCTTAGGGTGAGCTGATTATTATGTTATGGACCTAACATCCAAACTGGGTTTTGATACCTGGGCATTGGCTAGTTTTAAGTTTAATTATGTTTTTTTAGTTTAATTACGTAACTTTTAAGTTTTTTATTGTCGTATACATTAAAAAGCAAACATAATGAATGTTTTTTGTGTTTAATTTAAAAAACAAAAAAAAGTTATAGGGTAATTGAAAATAATGTTGGTAGTAATTTTGTGATGTTAGAGTTGTTTAAGTTAAAATTGACATGTCACTGCAAGATTTGAGAGGCTAAATTACATGAAAGAATTGTACTTATACCCACCACCCATACAATCTAACTTACAACCTTATGTTCCTAACTATGCCATAGAAAATGTTAAATATCATCATAAACATAAAAGGAAATGTTTTTAATATTAAACATTTATATTAAGAAAATTGCGTTGGTTTCACAGGAATGGAATGGAATTGAATTGAAATGTATATTCGACTTCTTATGTTGTTTGTTACAACAAAAGAATGAATTGTAATTAAACAACACATGAAAGACAATCCACATTTCAATTCCATCGAGTTTCCATTCTATTTTATGAAACGAACACATTAAATTTTCAAATCAAATTATAGTTCTCGCGCGAATCATTAAACGAACGCTACCATTAAACGAATTTCAATTCCTTTGCGATCCATTGAACGAATGTTACCTAACGTTTTATAAAAAAAAGCAAAAGAAAAAAGAAAAAAACTCTGGACTATTTAAGCTTGAAGTTGAAGTTCACCATTGTCCTCCTCCTCCTCCTCCTTCCGAGGAAGTTTGCTTTGCCCCCTTTTTTCTCTTTCCAATCGTTGTTAACAGCTATAATAACCAAACAAACAAACAAAAACCCTAATTCCTCTTCATCACATATACATACATATAATATATACGTACACACACATATATATATATATATAATATAATTACAGTGATAAGATCTCATCAATCACTCAGCAACTCATTTACATAATAATAATAATATTATTGCTCTTACATTCATATGTCTTCCATTGCTCTTCTGCTCCATCATCATCTTCTTCCTACTTCCTGTTCCTATTGTGTTACCTATCATGGTCTTCATCTCTTCTCCTTGACCTTCTTTTCTTCCCAAGATGACTGACCACAACGTAAAGTCTTCTCCTTTCCCTTTTTATTTCACTTAATAATAATTCATGATTTTCTTGTTGACTTGTTGCCTGATACTAATGTTGGATTTAGGTTTTTTTTTTTTTAATTAGTGGTTAATAGAGGATATATTTTATTAGGATTTTATATTTCTGTATAATTATTTTAGGTAGGTTAAGTTGATGAGACAATTAACTGTACAGTGGTCTTGTTTTATTATTACTCATGAGATTGGAAAGTAGCATAGAACGCAGTTTTATGATTTTATCTCTCTTTTATGGATATGGAAATGGATTTGTAGATTGCTCATAGTGTATTCAGTTTTTTGTTTGCTTTAAGTGATGATGAGACAACTCTACAAGTAGATGATATGCTAATTTTTACTTCAACGGTTGCCCCAAGAATTATCGTTATTATGCATTACACGCGTGTCATGTTCACCACTGTCAGGTGTTCGTGTTTGGATCATTTACAGAGGATGAGCTCAGATCCATGCAAAATTCCCCAAAAGAGGATGATGATGTACTGTTTATGTTTGGTTCTCTGGACGCTGCAACTCTAAGATCTGTAGGCTTCACCAACAGACCAACTGAGAAACAAATTACCAAAAAGCCCCAGACATCAAAACATGTAAAGACAAGTAACGGCAATGAAAGTGTACATAAAAATGGGAACTTGAACACCCATGATTCAAGTTCCCTTCTCTTTAGCAATGGTGTAAAGGAACATGAAGAAAAAGATGCAGAACTACTACCTGTATCATTTGTACCTAGAAGTGTTGAGCAGCCAATTTCGCAGCAATGTGTCATAGAATCTGTGCCTGTGTCCGCTGTGAATCAAGGAAATGAAGCCTTGGGCAGGTCGTTTGAAGCTCTGAATGTAAATGATACCAAAAACCAAAATTTCAGTCCATCAATCGGTCCACAGACGATTTCACTTGAGTTGCTACCTCGAGGTTTAGTCAACTCAGGGAATCTGTGCTTTCTGAATGCAACTCTTCAGGCTCTTTTAGCTTGTTCTCCGTTTGTGCATCTTTTGCAGGAGCTAAGAATGCGTGATATACCTGAGGTAAACAAAAGTTTTCTTTTGCTCACGTGTTCATGATGCCTGGTAAAGTCCATTTTCGAGGTGTTTCTGTTTGTTAGTAACCGTGACACTGTTAGAACTGTGCTCATCGTGTTTTAATTCCTTTTTCAGGATGGGTACCCAACTTTACGTGCATTTGTTGAGTTTATATCGGGATTTGACATGCCACCTGGCTTGAAATTAAAGAAAAAAGGCGGCAGCCTTTTGGAAACTGGGACGCCTTTGCGGCCTGTGATGTTCGAATCTGTTCTGAACAATTTCTCCCCAGATATGCCCAATAGCTTCTCAGGGAGACCAAGGTTTGTTTTTTGAGTTCTTGTTACTTGATACATCTTTTGCTGTAAAAAGTTTTTCTTTATTGTTTTGTGGGCGATGGGCACATTATAGACCTTAGAAGTATTTTGCGGTGCACCTTTCTTCCTGCCTACCCATTTATATGTTTCGCACCTTTAGCAATCCTACAAATGTTTTTTTTTTTTAATTTTAATTCGGCTAAAAAAACTTCAAAATTTAAATTAGTTTTATTTTTTTTATCATAAAAGCTTTAAACACCAAGACTCTACCTCAATGAGGTGGGTGGTGCAGACGGCAGACCAATTCACAGCTTCAGTGCTCTTTTTGTGGGATTCACAAGCAAAATAATCATTTAGTTTGTTGTGATTTCTAGTGGATGCTAAACTCTCTATAATATAAATAATAGGGGAATTGGATTTTAATAATCCAAACTTTGCCTCGTTGGCCTGCAATAATATGTACTTAAAAAATATCCCACAACACTCCCGACTTTCAATGTATTGGTCGACAATGAACATTTGTTAACCGAGAACTAACCCATTTTCAAAACTGAAAGAGTTTGAATGTTAAAAAGATCATTGTCGGCCAAAACGTTGAAAGTTGGGAGTGTTGTGGGATATTTTTTAAGTACGGATTATTGCCGGCCAACGAGACAAAGTTTGGATTATTAAAATCCAATTCCCGTAAATAATAAGAAAATTTACGGGTGGATATCTAAAAAAGAAGGTTAAAATGAAAAAGAAATAGAAGTGCTTGAAGAGTGATAAGTGTAAGTGCGTATGTATTGTTGTGTGCCATAACGTCATTGCTAGCTTTATTTTACAATTGTGGAATAATCTCTGGATATTTTTATCGCCCATATGTTTAAATAATATGCATCTATACACATGAAGGCATTTACCGATATCCTAACTCATGCCTACGTATATTTGGTGAGTTATCTGTATACGGTCTTTTGGTTCTGAGTTGATTTTTTATCAGGCAAGAAGATGCACAAGAGTTTCTAAGTTTTGTCATGCATCAAATGCATGATGAATTGCTTAAATTTGAAGGAAAAGTTTCTGTTGTTAATGGAGGCAAAGTTTCGTTCATTTCATCCGTGAGCGATGACGATGGTGACAGTTGGGAGACAGTTGGCCCAAGGAACAAAACTGCAATTACCAGAACACAGAGTTTTATTCCATCAAAGTTAAGTGAGATTTTTGGAGGCCAGCTGAGAAGTGAAGTGAAAGCAAGAGGTAAGTTATCTTTTAGGTATCCTTCGAATTTGTTTGCTAATCTTGCCATGAAGTCTAGATGGATAGAAATTAGAATCATCTTTTTTGAAGTGCATATTTTACACACATGACAAATTAGCTATCATGCTTATATTTGACTCGAAAAGAAATTTCGTTACTCAAATAAGCTTGCTAAAGCCACTTGTATGAAGGGTGCCACACTGCCACCATACTTGTTTTTTAGGTCAAATTTGAAACTATAATTGACCTGCAAAGTGTGTAAATCATCATAGCTATCTGTGTTGGTTTTCTTTTTACAATGTAGTGAGGAAAAGAGCATCTATACTGTTGAAAGAACATTCACGGGCTCGGGCCTTGAACTCGTATGGGTTCCAGCCTTTCCCGAGCTTTGAATAAACCTGAAACATGGAGAAAATCGTTAGAAGGGTTCCGAGGTGTTCCTTGGGAACCAACCTCCGACACTTGACATTAGTACGGTTATATAGATAATTAATAATGATGCATATGTATGGACATATATCATGTATGTATATATGTAAGCTGTAGATATGAGGGGATAATAGTATGAGCTGGGGTGTTGTTTTTTGATTGTCTTGGAGAGGAGGGATAATAGTTGAATCGGGGATAATAGTATGAACAGGGGGTGTTGTTATTTTTATTCCTTAGTACTACAGAATGATTATCCTGGTTCGGTGGGACGTAAGTCGGACACCCGGTATCATATACTTAATAAGGTCTCGAAGACAAATATATTGATTCTTTATAAGGTCAAATATTAACATATCGTCAGATTATTCTTCTCATACTTTCGATGATTACCAAAAATAATATGTTACTTCTGGTTATTGATTACAATTTTAAATCATATGAATATTTTTCCGATTAGAACTGTTTTAGAATAATTTTTTTTATCTTCTTAATGAGGATTGCGCACTTCATAAAACAGCCAATTCAGGTGTTTGATATCCTTCAACTGGGAGTGAGCATGTCAACTTTAGTTGTACCTGGTGTCTTATGAATCAACTCAAGTTCACGAGTACGATGAGTCGTAGATACAAGATAATATATTGTGTCCGAGCCGACCAATGAGCTCGAGCTACTACGTGCAATTTACAGCACTAATAACCTATGTCTTATAAGAAGGTATTATAGGATCACAGGCTACCTATATGGCTTTAGCTCTACGACCATTGGTTTCTTTCTTGTTGATACGCTAGAATCTTATAAGAAGGAATTATAGGATCACATGGCACAAGCTACCTTTATGGCTTTATCTCTACGACCATTGGTTTCTTTCTTTTTGCGCTAGAACATCCCCTTACTGTATGAGCTTGAAGTTTATTATATAATGTTTCCAAGGAGCAATTTTGATGCATATATAGGAAGGCATCTTGAAGTAAGATTAACATCCACAATTCTGTTCTCAAACTACCCAGTTTCATTTAAATAGAATGTGCTCATCAACTTTCTGTTATCTGTTCGTTTTTTTCTTGTTCAAAGGGTGAATTTTGCCGTTTCTAGTACAACATTTTATATATATATTTGTTTTTTTTATTTTTTGAACAGGTAACAAACCCTCAGCGACTATACAACCATTTCTTCTACTCCACCTGAATATATGTCCAGATCCTGTCCATACAATAGCGGATGCACTTCATCTTTTTTCTGCACCAGAGACACTTGAAGGATACCGTGCATCATCTGCAGGAAAGGTAATAATATTATACTTGTAATTTGTATGTGGTGGAGAACGTTTGTGCTACTATGATGAATTCCTTCATATTCACCACTTGCAATTGTACTAGTAATATGGTATCAACATTCAGCTCTCATATTATAATACCTCACCTATACATATGAAATGGTTATGCTTTTGCTTATTCTCAATGTACCGATTTTCTACTGCCTTCCCTTGGCACATGTTCCTTTGCCCTTCGATACATTTTGTTCTATTTCCATATTCTTTTTGTGGGTTGGAAATGCAAACAATCCTTTAGTTATTAAGAGGTTCAGTATTAACGTGATGTGCGACATAATATAAAAAAGTTTAGGTAGAACAAGAGCTACAAGTAAGGTGAAAATCAATTTAGTTATTATGTTGGAGCCGTACACATTTTGGTCATTTGACTGCAATAACATGAGCATAGAACAATGTAATTCGACGACAGACCATACTAATAATAGATGACTGAATTTCACTTGTGTATATCCTTTGACTTGTAGATCCTATATTCAACATTGTGTTCGTATTGTTGTAAGCTGTAACCTATATTCTTTCTTTATTTATTTATTTTTTGACCGGCTAACTCACACACCTTAATGTCACTAGGCTACAACCCTTTGGTAGCTGTAACCTATATAATTGTTAACCTTATGCTTAATGAAATCAACTGTCTTATTATCAGACTGAGTTGGTAAGTGCAAGCAAATCATGCAAGATACTAGAGCTTCCCGAAATTATAATACTGCACTTGATGCGATTTAGCTACGGAAGCCAAGGGAGCACCAAATTACTAAAACCCGTTTACTTCCCTCTCGAACTCATTCTCAACCGTGAGCTGCTTGTTTCGCCAACAACAGAGGTATCATCATCCTTACTTTTGAGTTATAAACTTATAGTTATATAAATTTGTTGAATTCTTTCGATCGACTTGATAAAGTTATTTGACTATTAGTAAAATATCCGTCAATCTGCATTCACAAAACGATGAAGTAAAATTGATAGAATCAATGCTTTCAACAAGCTAACGTTTGGGTTATCTTTATAATAATATTGTATTATATTTGTAATCCAGTTAACGCTCTAAATATCTTTATCATAGTCACATGAATCGCGATACGCTCCGGTTCGTGGTACGAAATCGGGTACGCGGTTCGCGTATTTCTAAAATTCGGTACGAGGGGGGTAGGTTCATTCGGTTCGCCAATTCGGTACGTGGTACGGTGTACCTTATAAGTTGGTACGCCGTATCGTATCTAAACATTATACAATATATATATATTTTTTTCAAATAACTCCAATAAACATTTCATAATCATAATCCAAAACAAAGTTAATAATTATAGGTTCAAAAACAAAGCAGCCTTCAAAGCTAATCGATCTTCTTTATTACTGTTATTATTTATTTATTTTGGAAAAAATGGACATCAACTGTAAAAGTATATGCTTGATCAACACAACCTGACCCGTTTGAGCGTTTTAACCAAAACCCAAATGGTATACAGGGTCGAAAGTATGAGCTTGTGGCAACGATAACTCATCACGGGAGGGAGCCTTCAAAGGGTCACTACACTGCTGATGTATTGCATCCGAGTGGAAAGTGGCTGCGTTTTGACGACGCATCGGTTGACTTTATTCATACCAACAAAGTCCTTCATGATCAAGCTTATGTTCTCTTCTACAGGCAGCAGTAGGTTTTACAGGTCTTCTTCCCCTATTTTTAGCGCCATTTCTGCTTTAACGAGTTTATGGTGATGTGTTATTTATATTTATATTAGTGTTACTTTAAATATTTCTACTTATTTTTGGTTGATTTGTTGGTTATTTAGTCCGCCGTATTTTCAACCCATCTGCTGGTTGTCTTGTCTCGAACAGTCAAGTTAATATATTAACTAAAAGGTCAAGTAAAAATTAACTAAAACCCCGAATGGGTAGAAGGTTTTGTTAACTTGTAACTTTTTTCTAGATAAACTGGTTTAAATAGTCATTAGGGGACATTTGGATGGCCTTTTTTCAGTTTTGGCTTGATTTGTTTACTGTTTGATTTTTTTTTTTTTTTTTTATATGAGTTTTTAAGGGATAGATTGAGGGTGGCTAATATCTCGGATAAGATAAAAGAGGGGAGGTTGAGATGGTTTGGGTATGTGAAGAGGAGACTGAGCAAGTTAGAGTGGTGGAAGGTCTCACTGTGGAAGGGAAGAGGAGTAGAGGCAGACCAAATTTGACTTGGGACGAGCGGGTTAGACAAGATTTACTGGGGTTGCACCTCTCTGAGGACATGGTTCATGATAAGGGTTTATGGAGGTATAGGATTAAGGTTAAGGACTATTAAGATATGGGAGAAAGGCATTTTAGGTGTTTCGTAGAGTCTCGCTTTTGCTTTCACGTTATGTGAATTTTACATATGTTTGTGGATAGGTTGTTTATGGTGGTATAGATGTCTATTATTTCAATGCACTGTTTTCAATGTTCATGATGTTATGAGTAGTTGTGTGTGCTGATTCGTTGTGTGTTTGAGCAGAGGGTCTCTCTATCTTTATGGGTAAATGTAAGGCTTGCCTACATCCCATTATTCCCAGACCCTACCAATAGCTTTGCTATTTGTAGGATTTAGTGGGCTTTGTTGTTGTATTAGGGGTGTATTTGTTTGTTTCGTAACCGGGGTGTAAATGAGTTGGGCTTGTCTAGACACCAAGCTCATTTTGTTTTGAGCTCTATTTCGTAAGCTTGAGCGTAGCCGGTGAGTAGTAGGAAATAATATTGGATCAAGCAACACAAACAACCTGATTTTGTAACCAAACTCGGACACAATTTTTTTTTAATATTATTGATCGAGCACTACAAAGAATACAAACCCCTTACTATCGATTTATACTGAAACAAACTTGCACTGTATGCTACCTAACCAATTAGAAAACTTCTAAGAAACAAATGACTCAAATCCTTTCCTAATGAACTTAATAATTATCTAGGACACCATGAGACCTTTGTATTTCTAGGTTCTTATAATATCAATGCTAGCATCAACGTTGTTTAGTACCAAAATGTGTTCAAATTGGGTGCCTAAGGTGATGTGCTATGGTCTCACCCGTCATTGTGACATAGGTTTTTTCACATCCCCAACACCGTCCTAAGGAGCGTTATGCAAAGTTAAAACGGGCATTAGTGGGTTGGGCTTGCCCACTCATGCCCCAAAGTCACCAAAATCCGCAAAGGTGCTAACATTCTATATATAATTAAAGATTGAATGGTTTTAGGAACAGTAAAATAATTAGACAAAAAACATGTAATATTTACGATGCTGTCATGGAAGACATTTTTGTAATTTTTTACATATTATCTATCTATATCCTAATTGGTGGAAATTACATGTCCTTTTATTTTTTTTTTCTTTTACATTTCCTCTTTAAATCTATTGTTCCTTTCACTTTTTATATTATTACTTTTTAGTTGTTTTGCTCTGGCAAATATACTTTTTGAATATAAGAATGTTTTGGTTTTTTCTTTCTTTTAATTTCTTTATATATATATATATATATATATATATATATATGTATATATATGTGAGTATATTGCACCCACAGTTTAAAGTATATTTCGTGTTTATTTTTAATGTACGTTTCAATGTCGATTTCGTTCAGAAATGAGCCAGATCAAATATATTACATTATATTTTGATTCAACGGCATAAATTGAGTCCATCTAAGTTTCAACGTAATTTTTTTTTGAAAATGATATGTAAAGTTTCGAGCTGGTGTATGTTATGACGTAAAATATCGATAATAATCTATACATAATTACTCCGCATAATCAGTACAAACTCGAGTTTGTCTACATTTCGACGTAAAAATGGTATACTCTTTCGTGTGAATTTGCGTTTGTCTACGTCAATTGTGTGTAACACATTGTATCTTACGCACTGTGTTTTCGACTTCGTGTGTTACTGCACCGTTTGACCCGCCGTGCGCCGCCGCAACGCGCGACGGGCAAAATACTAGTTTAATTAATTAGATGAGCCAATAAAAAATTCCACCTCAACCCACTTTACAACTTTTCTTTTTGTTTTAATTTTTAAATAGTTTAATTGAAGTGAAGTGAAAAATAAAATATGAGATCATAACAAATAGCCTATCAATATATCAAAAGGTGAAAGCACCAACACAACAGCCTTGGTTTAAAAAAGCGCGTCTGAGGCACGCTTTAAGCGTTTGAGGTGCGAGGCGTTTAGGAAAACGCTTTTTTTGCCAAAAAGCGCTGGACTACATGAAGCGCCGCCTCGAGCGCTTGAGGCGCGCGCTACAGTAGCGCCTCAGCCCTAAAAACCCTTTTAAACAACTTTATTTGGCCCGCTACAGTAGTGTCTCGTCGATTTTATGTTTTGAATATGTTTTTTAGTGTTCAAGGGTGTTTTATAATCATGTTTTTATGCTTATGATTGATTAACATGTAGAAAATGTCATATTGACATGTATAAATATTTTTTTTATAATTTTTTAATACTATACGTGAAGCTCTCGCCTCGCGCTTTAAGCCCCGCGCTTCGGATTTTGGAACCAAAACGCCTCGGAGCGCCTCACGCTTTTTTAAACCAATATGTTTTAGCATTCATAGATCCTTGTCTTTTGATAGGTTCATAAACGTCCGTAAATTGTTTTCAATTTTTCTAACTTATTAGTTAGTGAACGAATTTAATAGAATAATGCAACACTCTTAAAAATATTTCAATTCCACTTCAGTTTCGTCGTCAAATCGTTGGAATAGCGATTTGCTGTGAAGGTTTCTTAAGCATTGACATATTCGAGTGTTGTCGCATTTGAGTTACTTTAAAGTCAAATATAATGCTTTTTTTTCATATTATTAGAAGGTACAAATTCAGATAAGATAATTTTTGTTTGAAAATGAGTCGGATCAAATATAATACCATATAAATTCAACTTACTTTATGTTTTGACACTAGATTACTAGTTTATATATAAAAATATGAGTAAATTGCCAAAATCGTCTCTGCTGTTTGGTGAAAAATGTCACTTGCGTACAAACTTATGTTTTTTTGTCAAAATCGTAAAATGGTTTCAACTTTCAATTATTTGTCACTTCTGTCCTTGGCACTAACTCCATCCAGTTAGTGCTAGTTAAGTCAGGGTTAATTTTGTCCATTCACATTTTAAAGTTTTAATTGCCGAAATCATCCCTCCACCAAAATTAAAAACAAAAAATTAAATAGAGTTAAATGCCAATTCCGTCCCTGATGTTTGGTCCAATTTGCCACTTCGGTACATTTTTTTTTTTTTTTTGCAATTCAACACCTAAGGTTTGGATTTATTTTTTTTAATCAAACTTTATATAATAAAAAAATGAAGGGGGATTGGGGGAATTAGGGGAATACCATTTCCAAACTTTGGAGGAGGAAATGGGAAAAATGAGGTGGCGCTGATGTGGCATTTGGGGGGAGTTGGTCTCCACACCATATAGTCTAATGTTCAGGACGAAAATAGCAAAAAAATCATAGGGTCCCACCCCTTACCCTCACGCCTCATCTATTTCATCTTCTCCACTTTAACCCACCCATCTTCACCATTCACCACCACCACCCACTTCATCATTTTTTTTTATTATCTTATCGCGCAATGTTCATGTATCTATATCTATATCTATATATATTAATATTCCAAAGGCTTATATCCTACATGACACTTAAAGAGGCCATTATCTTCTTTGAGAATGTCATGTAGGATCCCATGTGGCACCTATGTGGACTAATTAAAAAACAAATGTCATTGAGTTATTTTAGGAAAAGAAAAGAATTTAAAAACAAAATTAAATGTTCTCTCTCATGTTTACTCCCATAACTTTTAAGCGTTAATATCTTTTATATACGAGATTTTTTAAAGAAAAAAATTACACCAAATTAACGAGCGTTTTATTATCTCTCCAACGAGTACCATAGTGCTATATAAAAAACAGAGAAAAAATGACTATTTTTTGTGAGGTTTTGTTTTCAAATATATTTTACTCTACTAAGACCATATGTAGTGGGGTGTGTTTCGGAGCGTGAATTCAAAGATAGCGCCCCCAACACCATTACACGGGGGCGCCATCTTGCCAAAATCGACCGGAGCATTATATTCAAAACGTTGTGCAACACAAACCCCAACCAATTATCTCTTGCCACCTAAGATCACCTCTCCTTTTCACATTATTTTATTGTTTTTTTAAATTTAAAAGATTAAATAAAATTTTATTTGGGGCGTTAAGTTTTTCCCACCCACTACACCCCATTTTGAAATAAAGCCCTATACTGACTAAGCTGTCACGTGGACCAATCACAGAGGGCGACCTTAAATCCCCCCCCCCCCCCCCCCTCCACTACACATGGTCTAATAAATCACTACTTAGGGTTTTTTATATTTGAATAAGAAACGATAAACATAACTTCATAGGCAGAGATTCGTTTTTTTTTATATTTGAATATGATAACTTATGGCAGAGATTTGTTTAGAATAAATAATAGGGTTAGGATCAAATACACGAGATACTTTTTCTAGGAATGGTGAGAAGGATTGTGATCCATTGATCATATATTTGAAGGGTTGAAATTAGTTTGTTTGAAAAAAATAAATAATAAATTAGAGAAATGGCATAAAAGGAAAACAACATTTGTTGACTTTCTCTCTCCACATGCAATGCACATGTCAATTCCCCCCATCATTTTAAAACGTCTATAACTTTTTCATACGACATTTTTTTTTCAAAAAAATTTCACCATATTAACGAGCGTTTTTTTATCTTTAATATGAGTACCACATTGCTACATTAAAATTGAAAAAAAAAATCGTGATAAATGGGTTTTTTTTCTCCGTTGTGTCTTCTACACGTTCATTGTGTTATAGTATGCATGTGTGCTTTATAAATATGTTATTTATGTTTTTTTAGTCTACACATGATTTAACTTTGTCCATTGTGTTTTAGTATGATTTTAATTGTGTTTTACGAAAATGAGTTTTGTATTTAGGTGTACATTGTGTTTTATTATGTTGTTCATTGTGTTTAAGTCTATTATTCATTGTGTTTTAGTCTTCTGTTCATTGTGTCTTTAGAATGTCGTCCATTGTGTTTTATTAGACTGTTCATTGTGTTTTATACCCTATTGTTCATTGCATATTTAATTGGTACTCATTGTGTTTTACGTTATCTCCATTGTGTCTTACGCAACTGGGTTTTCAACTTTTTTTACAAAAGTATTCATTGTGTTTTAATCTTCTATTCATTGTGTCTTTATTATGTCGTCCATTGTGTTTTACACAATTGGGTTTTTAACTTTTTTTTCAAAAGTATTCATTGTATTTTAGTCTTTTGTCCATTGTGTCTTTCGTATGTCATCCATTGTGTCTTATGCAACTGGTTTTCAACTTTTTTTTTCAAAAGTATTCATTGTGTTTTAGTCTTCTATTCATTGTATCTTTAGTATGTCGTCCATTGTGTTTTACTAGACTCTTGATTTTGTTTTATACCCTATATTTAATTGGTGTTCATTGTGTTTTACATTCCATTGTGTCTTACGCAAGTGGGTTTTGAAATTTTTTTACAAAAGTATAGCAATATGATACTCATATTAAAGATAAAAAGACGCTCAATTTTATGGTATAATTTTTTTTTAAAACGGATGACGTATAAAAAAGTTACGGGCATTTAAAAATGAAGGTGGAAATGGCATGTGACTTGCATGTGCATATGTTTTTAACAAAATTACCCCTCCCACTTGTTAATCCTTTGAACACATGTCATTTTCTAGTGGCTTCTTACCCTTCTCATTTTTTGTAACTTTTGTAGAATAACCCAACCCATAAATAATAATAATGATAATAATAATATTCATTAATCATGTATTGGCAAGTAATTAATTATGTTGACATATTAGATATTTTATTATGTCATATTAGATATTTTAACTCTAGAACGCTCCCAACATAAAAACTAGTTTATATTATAAGTCACGGAATAAAAAAGAGTAATTTGGTTACCTCAAAAGAAAAGGTGTCAAAAAAAAGACTCAACGTACCTAACTCTAAATTAAACGCGGCGAACCGTAGACAATAATAAAAGAAATCCAATTTAAATACGAAAATATATATGAAAATGTTTGTGAAAACACAATTGCTTTCATTGGTCCACATCAACCGACCACCTTTCTCCCCATTGGTTAGCCAACACACCACGACGACTCGTACTATACACAAATGGCTTGTGTTAAATATACCAAGTAAGAGGATTAATATACCAATTTAGTCAAATTTTAATGATAGGTATGAATTTAATGATAAGTAGGCATTTAATGATAGGTATACATTTAATGACAGATAAACATTTACATTATCATACTATTATTTATTATTTATATTACTATCTCCTATCTTTTTTTATTTACAATTTTATATTTTGTTATACTATTATTAATAATATTAATACCAATATTAATAAAAAATAAATTAATCTTTCATAAAAAAAGATAAATAAATACGAAAGTGCAAAAGTTCATTATAAATAAACAACGATACGAGTCTCTAATAAAAAAAGTAAACATGCAAACATTAAAATACTTAGTCAACTAGATCGACAAAACCACTTTCACGGTGACAAAGTTGAGTATACAGTTCTAGACGCGACCTATACATGGTTTCCCATCTAGTTGCAGACTGGCTAATGTTGCGAAAATTCCAATAAGGCGTGATAGTAGGCATTGGGTACCCTCCTTGTAATTCCACCATGACATAATGGTTCTCATCATTAACTAGGGCAATTGTAAGAGCTCTGCGATGTTGAATCTCTTCTAGGCCACTCCAAAACGGGAAAATAGTTGTACTTGCCTAACATGCTTAAAGAATGGACGATTACACCAAACTTATTGGCAATCAGAACACCTGCCTCAGGCATTTTCATCTAGTGTACTTCTGGACAAGGTGACCCAAAGAAGCATAAGTTTTGATACAATGAATTTACATCCCTAACAAAAATGTTCGCGTAGATATCATATCGACTTTGTAACTATTCTCTCATCATTTGTCGAATGTAGTCATAATATCTATCTTCATCAAGTCCAAGGCAAACAGCTAGTGCTCGATATCCACAATTTCCATCGCCTTTAACATTTTGTATATTTGTTATATATGGATGTAATACTTTTGGAATATCAACCAGCATATCTAAACCATTCATGAGTGGTACTTCATTCAAGTCTATCACGTATGAACTATGTCTGGCCGGCTCATTTGGGATCTCGTTCCAGTCTATCACTGATTCCTTGTTTAAGTCAAATTCGAATGAGCTATGTCTGGCCGGCTCCTTTTTGTCACACCTTTTTTGCTACACTTCCTTCAAGCTTGGTCGTCCACGAGTTTTTCTTTCAACTTGAGGTTCCGACTCCTTTTTTACACTTTTTTTTCTTGTGATTTCTTCAAGCGTGGTCGTCCACGAGTATTTTTTTTTTTTTTTTGAACTTGAGGTTCCTGGATGTTGGTTTCACTTGGGCTGAATATATCTTTCAGTTTTCTTAACCAACTTTTCTTCCCATCTTTGGACTGCTTGTCAAAGTTTTCTTTAAAAAGTTGCAGTTCGTTATCACAGCTAACATCGTCATTTTGCAAAGATGTCGATGGTGAAATATCTAGCTTCCTCCAAAAAGTTGATTGTCTGTTCATCACATATCACCCTTAAGGTCCAACAATCATATACATTTGAATATGTTCCTTCTAATTCGAATGGACAATTAGTTTTTTTGGTGTCGGTAACTTTACTTGAATCTTTAACTTTATATTGGCCGCTACGATCACATTGGAACACAACCTTATACACGAAACCACATGGTCTTTTATTTGATCTTTTTTTCACGACGACAACACCAAGTGAGTATCCCAACTTTTGTACCCAATCCACCAATTCTTCGCGAGACCCGAATGCCTAAAAATGAATTTTATTTGTGTTAACATTTATAACTAGTTTTATACTTACCGTATAAAATAATATATTTATCTAAATATATATTTTTTTCTTTTGACGAAATTAATAAAAAAAACACACAGTTGAAATGCATTCAAATATTTTTTTTTTATTTGCATTAAAAAAACACAATTGAAATGCATTCACAGTGAAGTCTCGAATGCCTAAATATATTTTTTTATTATATGCATTCAAATATATCAAGTTGAAATACCTTTGACGAAGTTATATTATTTCTTTTTACGAAGTTGAAATATATTATTTTTAGTTATTTTTTTCTTTTGACGAAGTTATATTATTTTTTTTCTTATAATTTGGGTATGAGGAGATGATTGGGACTTCACTGTGAGTGTTCTTAAAGTTTTGGTTTGACGCCATAATTTTTACTTGAAATGAAAGAAAAAAGATGAAGAGAAAAACAAGAAAACACAACACCTCATAAAACTTTGTGAATGCAAAATAAAAGTTGAAATACCTCCAACATGAACATGAAACAATAAAATAGAAGTTGGTACCTGATTAGTGACAAATTCGGGTATCCTCATGAAAGAATCACCTTCTACGATTGAGTTGTTTTCGCTAAAAATCGACAACTACAAGAAATTATAATAAAAGTTTGTGGTGGTAGCCATAGTCATTGTACAAGAAATTATAATAATTGGGGTTGGTGGCCCAATGGTAGAAGCAATGCTTCTAGGAACACCTAAGGGGGAGGTCATGGGTTCAAGTCCCACTATGAGAAGAAATTTGCCGTTCAAAAAAAAAAGAAATTATAATAAAAGTTTGTGCTTTTCAAAAAGAATAATAATAATAACTTTAATCCAACTAACTTATTTAATAAATTATGTGTTTTCAAAAAAAAAATTAATAAATTGATTGAAGAAGTGTGCATTGAAAAGCCAATAGCATTTAATATAAGTAAAATATTTGACTAACTTGGTATATTTAACAATACCCTACACAAATATATGTTTTCAGCAGTCGCCTTTCGATTTTTTTTATTTTTTAGAAAACTAGGAAAATTAATTAAAATTAGTAGGGGGACGGGACACTCTTGGCAACTTTGCCGAGCCTCATCCAACCTCTTATTTGTCATGTTAAATCCACACCCAAAATCATCAAAATCACATCTTGATTTGACCGTTGCCGAAGGGGTGGCGGCGGTGTTGCCGCTCGTCCCCCTAAAGTAGGACTTCAAATAATTACGACAATTGTTTAACAGCAAATTATTCCACTGATCTGTTTTCATTGGGGCTCAAACCCTTGACCTAAAAGATACCGATACATTAACTCCAATGACTTTGTAATTTGGACCAACCCCCCACCTAATTGTGTCAAGTCGTCAACTTTATACCCAATGTAATATAAAACATGTTAAAATGTAATAGAACCTAGTAACTTAGTTTAGAAAGTGATTTTTTTTTTTATAAAGTCATGTCTGAATACTGAGTAATTAAAACAATTAGTCAAACATTGATAAAAACATCATGTACCTGTAAAATAAAACACCATAAGACCATGCGTAGTGGGGGGCTTTATTTATAAAGCCCCCCTTCCTGATTGGTCCACGTGACTGCTGAGTCAGCGTGGAGAGAGAAACTGAAAAAGGGGTGTAGTGGTGGGGCTTTATTTATAAAGCCCCTGTTTGTGATTGGTTGATTTTTTTATTTTTTTTTAATCTTTTAATTCAAAATAATTAAAATAAAAGACAAATGAATATAAAAAAATTACAAATAATATTAAAAACACAACTAATATTAAAAAAAATTACAAGTAATATTAAAAAAAAAAGTTACAACTAATATTAATTTTCATCTTCGGATTCTTCATATTCGTCTTCGTCCCCTTCTTCTTCTTCTTCGTCACCTTCTTCTTCTTCTTCTTCTTCGTTTCCTCCTGGGTTTGGAATATACCGAACCGACCACGCTTGTTGGACCAAATCCGCAGCTAACGCGTCATGTACTTCATGGTCGCGAAGTTCATGTGCCCTGAGCACTCTTTCTTGCACATTAGCTTGCGGTAGATCCTGAACGGCTTCCGGTACGTAATTTTGGCATATCGCTTTACCTTCATCTTCTAATATCATATTATGCATGATTATACATGCATACATAGCATCTCACAGCTTGTCTGTGGTCCATGCACGAGCAGGGTTTCTTATGTAATGCCAACGCTGTTGAAGAACCCCAAAACATCTCTCTATGTCATTTCGCGCCGCCCCTTGGACCTTTTTAAAGTGTGCCCTTTTTTCATCGTACGGGTTACTAAACGTCTTAACGATAATGCTATACCTCGGATATATTCCGTCAGCCAAATAGTATCCGTGTGGGTAGTAGTTTCCATTAGCGTAAAAGCACGCCTTCGCTGCCCTGCCAGAAACGAAATCCTCTATAATAGGCGACTGCTCAAAAACGTTTAAGTCGTTGCATGAACCCGCAACACCAAAATAGGCCGACCAAACCCAAAGATCGACTGAAGCCACCGCTTGAAGAATAATCGATGGTCCTTTTTGGTCACCACGCGTGTGTTGACCTCGCCAAGCGGTTGGGCAATTATACCACCGCCAGTGACGACAATCAAGGCTACCCAGCATTCCTGGTAACCCATGTTCAGCCGTATGCACCTCGTAAATTTTTTGTAAGTCGTACCAAGTGGGCCTTCTAAGATAACGGGCTCCGTACAACTTTATTATTCCTAAAACAAATAAATACAAACATATATAAAAATAAATACAAACATATATAAAAAATAAATACCTTGGCAAAAATACTCCAAAGAATCGCGTGTTGTTTTCTCGGCCATTTTTAAATACTCGTCGTTGATATCCGTCGTGTTGCCGTATGCGAGTATACGCAGTGCCGAGGTACACTTTTGAATAGACGTGAATCCCATCATCCCCCTAGCATCCGCCTTTTGTTTAAAGTACGGAAACGCGTTTTCAAGATCTCCGGATATACGTAGAAATAAACGTTTGCTCATCCGGAAACGACGCCTAAAGATCTTTGGGTCGGGGTAAGTCGGGTTTTCATCAAAGTAATCCTTCATCAATCGAGCATTTGCCGCTACACGATCTCGTTCGTAGTACTGCCTAGTATGTTTTGGAGGTGTAGGCGTACTAGTTTCTTCAAGATACCGCGCCGAAAGTGCTAGCGCACTCGTAATGGCATCTTGCTCCAACTCTTCGTCTGTGGAATAACCCTCGTCGCCTATAAACTCTCTATAATATTCTCTCGCAATAGATGATGACGCGGGGGAACCCATTTTCTTCAAATATTGGTATGTATGTGTTTGAATATTTTTTGGAAGGTATATTTGGTATGTATGTTAATATATATGTGTTTGTATGTTAATATATGTGTGTTGTATATAAATAACAAAAAAAAAAAATTAGCCGTTTGAAATTTAACGGTAATATTACCGTTCACCAAGTCCACGTGGAACAATTTGATTGGGCCAGAATTCATCATCAAGCGTTATTTATATAACGCCATCAACCAAAAAACACAAATAGCGCCCCCTGTTTCGGTGTTGGGGGCGCTATTTTTGCCAATTTTCGAAAAATCACGCCCCACTACGGGGGTCTAACTATCAATAAAACATTGTGTACCTCCTACAAATAAAACAACAAAATGAGCACTTTCTTTCACGCTGCCCCCCCCCCCCCCCCCCCCCCTCTTAATATTGGTCCTGCACATGTTAGGAATAAAAACTAAGATTCTTATTTCATAATGTTGATACTCCAATGTTAATCAATGCAAAACCATTGTTAGTGTGTTAAGCATGTCCATGTCATTGTTAGATCTGATTTATTAGATGGTATATACGGGTTTATTGTTGTTGGTCATGTTAATGACAAGACTAATTATTTAGGACACTTAATCGTGGTGCTTGAGGTTTTGTTAATGATGCGTAAGGCTTACACATTCAATTAATTTGCATGTGAAGGGAAAACATGAGGGAAGTCACAAAAACCAAACCACAATAATCATATTGCTAGGCACTAGGGGCAAATTTGTCTTTTCACAAATTAGCTAACAGAAGTAGGATGGCCGTTAGAGCTAGTGACTTATTGATCAATGTTCGAATAGGGACTCAATAGACCTAAGCTTAGAAACAAGGGACTCAATAGACCTAAACTCATAAATATAGACTCAACCTATAGATTAGGTATAACTGCATAAACTCAAATTAATTATATATCAAAACAGAATGACCATAAATAGTATCTAACCCAGGTTAAACCTAACTAGAGTCAGCTTCTTTTGTCTGGTTAGTTTGCCTTCCAAAGTTAACCGACTCAACTTACTTGACTCAAGTCTTCTAATTTCATCTCCTCTCCAACATGTAATACCAACTAACATCACCATCATCATCCACCATAACACCATCAATTTGCATCGTTGTTGGTATAACAATTAACGCCGACAACCACAGCCCGTGATATCGTTGGTGGGTAGATTTGTGTACATCTAATCTCTCATTTGGGTTAACCTGTGTACGCCAAACATACATAACGGGTCAAATTGTATATCTAACAACATCTACATCAGAACGGGTTAACGCAGGTGACCGGACAGGTGAAAACAGGTCAACGCAGGTGTTTGACGGCGTCGACGGGTCTGAATGGGTAGGCAAAAATTATAAAAGAGTACAACATGAAACTTATAAAAATTTTGTACCTTAGTTTCCTTGTAATCGCCATCGTCGATACCTACGTCTACCATCACGGTCTTATTGATTGCTTCTCATGCTTTGATTCTTGAGAGATGGGGAAGAAATTCAGATATCTCTTTGAAGAATGCTTGAGTGGAGAGAGAAACAAGTGGGGTAAATAATGGAATCTCTTCTTCTCCAATGGCGGCTAAGGAAAAATACAAGGTTGATCAATGGTACGATGCACCGGTTAAGACTTCTAAAGGGCATAAACAACAACAGAACAACAAGGAAGGGGATCGGATCATGAAATTCTTCGTCTCAAACCTACCTCCTCGGTGTTCCTCGCCGGATCTGGTCAGCACACTCAAAGGGTTCGGAGATATTCACGGTACGTACATCGCTAGAAAAGTCGACAAGTTAGGTAAAAGGTTCGGATTTGTTTCGTTTAAGATTGGACAGAATATGGGTGATTTGGAAGAGTCGTTGAAGGATGTTTGGATAGGGTCTTATAAACTGTATATTGTTAAAGTTAGATTTGTCGATGGGGTGGATCTTAAACAACAGGAAGAGACCATTTGGAAGCCGGTTAAGCCGACTGTTGACGTGCATGTTCCCATGCACGTTGAATCTGACATGGGGGGTTCATCTGCGATAGGGGAGAAGGATGGTTCTAATGCCGATGGGACTAGGTCCTTTAGGGATACACTTTTGAATAAGGAGAATGTTCCTAGTGTGTTGGAGGTTAAAGTGGGTGATAATGTCCGACCTTTTGAACATTGGTTTGATTGTGGTCTTGTGGGAAGGGTGAACTCGCTTTATGGGCTGACCAATCTTAGAACGTTGCTTCAAGGAATTTCTCAGTTTACGATCAAGATTAAGTATATTGGAGGGTTTTCTGTGGTTCTCTTGTTTGGAAATAAGGATGAGGCACAAGATTTCCTCGATCGTGAGGTTGAATAGAAACAGGTTTTCGAATCTTTAGAAGTGTGGAAAGGTCAAGCTTTTGTAGTAGATAGGGTGGCTTGGCTTAGAATACACGGACTACCATTGTGTATTGCGACATCGGAGGTATTTGATAGTGTTGCTTCAAGGTTTGGAACGGTCATCCAATCGGCTCTATTTCCGGAGCATGGTGACGACTTATCGTATGCTAGTGGTGGTATCTTATGTAAACGCTCGGATAGAATTCAACAGGTGGTAAAGGTAAGTTGGAACAAAAAAAAAACGTTTTCGGTGTTTGTGGAGGAAGAGTTAAGTGAGTGGATTCCCGATTGTCTATTCGAGTCTTTTGAGAAGGATAGTGATGATGTTGTTGTGAACGAGATGGGGGAAGATGTTGTTGTTGGTAGTGATCAACATGAAGACGTTTTTCCACAGCCTGTGGTTACACAGCCGGTGGTGGATGTTTTGAATACGTCTTTTGATGAAGGAGGTCAACAGTCAGACGAGGTGGTTGAGGTTGAGAATATTGTTTTCAATGAAGGTCCTATTGACAATGAGTGTAGAAGAAGGAAAGGGGCTTTTACACGGAAAAAAGCGGACAGAAGTAAGTCTAACTCTCCTAATGGTTACGAAAGGCCAAAGAAAAGGGCCAGGGATGACAATGAACCGTATGATATTGACCGGTTCATATTCACGTTGGGAAAGAATAGAGAGCAACCAATTGTGGAACATAATGGGGATTGCGTTACTCCGGTCATTAAAATGTAGGTGAGGCTGCGGTTCTAAATAATGATTATGTCAATGTGGTTAGAGGGAATGTAGATGCTGGAAGTGTTGATTATGACGAGGGTAATGGGTTTGAGGTGGAAGTGAATGGGACAGTTATCATGGCGAGCTTGGTGGGAGTTACCAATATGGATATGTTTGAAGATTGTATCGAGAAGCGAATTTCGGATGAACGGGTTCAAGTTGTTGGTAAATGAATGTTTTGTCCTTAAACATTCGTGGGATGGGTGGCGATTTCAAAGGTCCGTGGGTTCGTGATTTGAAAGTGTGTAACGAGGTGGGGTTTATTATGCTTCAAGAGACGCAGTATACATCGCTGGAAGGTTTTAATGTTGCTGCATTCTGGGATAGTGGGTCTTTTGAATATGAGTGGGTTGGGGCTACGGGTCGCTCGGGAGGTTTGATTTCAATATGGGATTCTCAAAAGTTCCAATTGATGTCAGTGGAGAAGCATAGATATTTTTAATGGTTCATGGGTTGGTTAAAGATTCAAGGAAGGAAATGGTTTTTGTTAATGTGTACGCGCCGCAGAAGTTGGTCGATAAACGTATCATTTGGGCTGAGTTACAACAGTGTATGGTGGATGATCATAGATTTTGGGTGGTAGGCGGTGATTTTAATTGTGTCCGGAATAGGGACGAGAGAAGGAATTCCAAGTTTCATTCTTCGGTTACGATGGAATTCAATGAATTTCTTGATAATGTGGGCCTACAAGAGTTTCAGTTGAAAGGTAGAAAGTTCACTTTTATTTCCGGGAATAAATGTAGTCGTATAGATCGCATTTTTATTTCTTGGAACGGGTTTAATGAGTGGCCGAATGCTGAATATCGAGCTCTTGGGAGAGAAAAGTCGGATCATAGTCCGTTGATTTTAAAGGTGGTTGCGCGCAATTTTGGGGCTAAACCATTCAGGTTTTATAATTCATGGATGGCTAAAGAAGGGTTCGAGGAAGTGGTTACCACGGCAATGAACGAGTTCCAAGGGGTGGTTCCTCCTTATTTGGTCCTTATGGGCAAGTTTAAGAAGATAAGGGATGCTTTGAAGGATTGGCGCAAAACTGTAGTTAAAGCTGAGTTGGAGGAGGAAGAAAATCTTAAACAAGAACTCCTTGAATTGGATTCGGTTATTGAAGATAGGGACCTCACAGAATCGGAGCTTTGGGTGTACGATGAAGCCGCGAAAAAGATTAAAGAGTTTGATGCTGCTAGAGTTAAAGATATTCGACAAAAAGCTAGAGTGAAATGGGCGAAAGACGGAGACGAGAATACGGCGTTCTTTCATGGGTTGATCAATAAGAGAAAAGCTTGTAACAGTATTCCAGGTTTGCTTATCAATGATAGTTGGGTTTTTTAAGCCGTCTAAGGTTAAACAAGAGGTTCATCGGTTTTTTAAGGATCGTTTTTTCGAAACAATGAAGAGGAGGCCGAATCTGGTTTGTCAAGATTTAAAAGTTTTAGATGAGGCGGGCGGTGTGGAGTTGACTAGACCGTTCGAGTTGAAAGAGATTAGAGACGCTGTATTCGACTGTGGCAGTGATAAAGCTCCTGGTCCAGACGGCTTTAACTTTCGATTTCTTAAGAGATTTTGGCACCTGTTCGCTGAAGATTTCTTGAGAATAATGCATAATTTCGCGGATAATGGGACCATAAGTAGAGGGGTTGGGTCTTCGTTTATTACGTTTATTCCGAAAGTCAACGATCCGGTTTGCCTAGGAGAGTATCGGCCCATTACTCTCATTGGAGTTATTAGTAAAGTGATATCTAAGATTTTGGCAAATAGAATTAAATCGGTAATGGGGAATGTTAGGATCTGAGTTTGATTGTTTTGATTGTTTAACTAAATATGGTAATAATGAAATGAAAATAGAATGAAAGTGCAGCGGAATAATAAACTGTTAATCAAAACAAGAGAGTAAATGTTTTCAGATCGAAAGCTTTCATTTATCTAAAAGATTACAATCGTACAATTACTCCCCCTCATCCTGATCACACAGTGTTTGTCTGAGAGAATGTTTGTGTGTGTGATACAATAGAACAGTACAAGCACTGTTCTATTTATAGACAGACTCAAAGCACTGATGACCTAGGCTGACGTCACCTAAGACAGTGACCTCTAACAGAATAACAAACATAAACATCTGCCTATTACAAACTACTGTTACATTGAAAGCACTGATATTAAACAGCTGTTGTAGGAAAACTCTGATGGTCTTGTATCCACTGCTGGAGCCTAAGTACTGTTGGTTCCAGCAGTGCTTTGGTCTTCAGTACTTGTGTCAGCAGTTGTTCTTCATCAGACCTTTGGTCAGCAGTTGTTCTTCATCAGTTGTTTATTTAGCAGTTCTTTGTATCAGCAGTTGTTGAGTAGTTGTTTGGATAGAACAGTTGTTAGGGTCAGCAGTCTTTTGGGAGAAGTAAGTTGTAAAGACTGTTTATTCAATGGATCAAACTGTTAGCATATTTTGGCTTTCTAATCATCTGTTCTTTTCCAGGTCAGCAGACCCAACAGGGAAAATTACGTACGAGACTCAATCTGCTTTTCTGTCGGGAAGGTATATTTTGGATGGCCCCTTGATTATTAGTGAGATACTTTCGTGGGCTAAGAAGCAAGGTAAAGAATTATTCTTTTTTAAGATTGATTTTGAGAAGGCATACGATACTGTGAATTGGGATTTTCTGCTATCTATATTGCGCCAAATTAAGTTTCCGGATATATGGTGTAAGTGGATTAGAGGTATTCTGATGCCAGCCAGATCATCTGTTTTGGTGAATGGAGCTCCCACCTTTGAGTTCAATTGTGAAAAAGGTATTCGCCAAGGGGATCCTCTCTCTCCTTTCTTGTTTTTAATTGTTATGGAAGCTCTTTCGAGTATGATTAGGAAGGCGTGTGCTAATGGGGCTTTCGATGGAGTTCGTCTTCTTGATGGTCAGTTTACAGTGTCTCATTTACTTTATGCGGATGATGCAATGGTCATGGGCGAATGGTCAGAGTTTAATTTTGTTGCCTTAAAAATATTGTTACGGGTTTTTCATTTGGTTTCGGGTCTTCGGATAAATATCAACAAGTCTACTTTATTCGGTATAGGCAAACTGTGGGAGGAGGTTGAGTCTAGAGAGCTTGGATTGGGATGTCGACCAGGATCCACTCCATTCAAATACTTGGGTATTCTGGTGGGAGCGAACATGAACCGGATTAGTAATTGGGAGGTCATAGTTGATGTATTCAAGAACCGATTATCGAGATGGAAAGCTCATGTTATGTCGATGGCAGGGAGAGTTACACTTATCTCTTCGATTTTAGAGAGCCTTCCTTCTTATTATTTTTCCTTATACAAGGCTCCAAAGGCGATAGTTGATAAACTAGAGGCTATTATGAGGAATTTTCTTTGGGGAGGTAATGAGGATAGACACAAGATACACTGGGTTGCTTGGGAGGAAGTCACTAAACTGAAAAAAAATGGAGGGTTGGGGATAAATAAACTCGAGGATTGTAATAACGCGCTGCTTCTTAAATGGTTGTGGCGATATCGTATTGAACCGGATGCTCTTTGGAAAAAGGTTATTGATGCTATTCATGTTTCCTCGAGAAGATGGGAGCCGATTCCTTTCAAAAAGGCGATCCCGGGTACATGGAGCAAAATCGTTGTTTTGGGTACTCGGTTAAAAAACCAAGGTAGAAGCTTTATTGATTTTATTCGTGGTAAACTTGGCAATGGTAAAAGTCTTCGCTTTTGGATCGATCCTTGGCTAGAAGGTTGTAGCCTTAAATCGATGTATCCTGAATTGTTCTGGTTAGAACGGAATAAATTTTGCAAGGTGGAGGACAAGTTTGATTGTACAGGGCAACAACCCGTGGTTCAATGGTCGTGGAGGGATTATCCTTCTTCCGATGTGGAGGTTCAACAGCTTCTTAGTCTTCACAGAGGGGTAGCCGGGCTTCTTTTGTCGGATATTCCAGACGATTGGCGGTGGGATTTTGGCTCTAACTTTGTGTGCTCGGCTAAGGACACTAGGATTTGGCTCAAAGGTAATAGCACTGATAGTAGTAGTGATGTTTTTCAATGGTGTTATTGGCTTCCTAGCAAGTGTAATATCTTCATGTGGAGGGCTATTAGAGATTGATTACCGACGTGTAAAGCTCTTCGGAGAAGAAATGTTTATGTGGGAGACGGCTTCTGCAGCCTTTGCGGTGAAGATGAAGAGACGGTCAATCACATGTTCTCGGCTTGCAGGTTTATTACGGGTGTTTGGGCTGCTATCTCGAGTTGGTGCAAAATCGCTCCTTTTTTCGCTTTTTCGATTAAAGACGTTCTCCAAGTGGTTGAGCATATGCGGCTAAAGGATATCAAAAAGGATATTGTCTATGGCATTCTTATATTGACTTGCTGGAGAGTGTGGAAGGCTAGGAATGAAAAGACGTTTTCTAGTATTGATCCGGACGTCGTGAAGATAGTAGCGGACATTAAAGCTGTGGGATTCTTGTGGTATAAAAGTAGGTTTAAAAAGGATACGGTGGATTGGAAACGTTGGTGTCACTTTTATTTTGATGTAATGTAACTCGGGTTCATTTGGCTTATCTCCTTCTTGGAGATTTTGCCGGTTTTTTAATGAAAGTTGCCTTCCAAAAAAAAAAAATGGAATCTTTAGTTTTTAACTTTTTATATTATATTATTTTTAGTAAAGGTAAAATATATAATATGTTTGTGTAATATTTTTCTTAACGGCAATAATATATACAAAAACACTTAAGCAAGGAGCTCAAGCCAAAGTACGAAAACACATGTGATCAGATCAGACTATTACATACAAAGGCACAGACCACCAAATAACTCACAAAGGAAAATTTGAGAAGCTAAAACTACACCACTTTTGAGTTGAGTGATCTTGACCAACCTTTAATAGATGTTTTTTTGCTCACCTTTGCCACCCTTGTAGCCTTCCCTACGGCACACAAAACCATCATCATCACCACCACCGACGACCAGAACTTGATCGCAGAACAAAGGCGGTGTAGCCAACGGTTACAAGGGACAAATGTTGTCTTTCAAGGTAACATTTCTCAAGCTTTCAAGCTGGATTAGCTTTCTTCATAAAGAGATCTAATTACCACCGTCCCCGTCGCAACGCGTGGGAAACCACCTAATTGTAACTAACTGAAAAATAAAATACATACACAACATATATCCGATATATTGACGTCACCATTAATCACCTTTTTTTTTTTTTATCATAGTTATCGACACAAAAGGTACACTTTCGGTAGATCATGTTTCAAGGTCTTTACATAAAGTTATTATTCCAAAGAAAAAATAAAGAAAGAAAGAAGAATATACTCTAATAAAGAGGAAATAAAGACAATAAATCTTACTATTGTATCATATAAAAACTACTTTGACTTCATATTATTATATCTACTTTATTATCTTTTCACGATACGTGGAATTTCAACCATGACATGATTTATCAGAACAAACAAATAATTAAATAGTCTCATCCAATTTTAATGTGGGTGACAAGCTTTATTGAACTCAAAATTAAATCTTACGGTTATATTAATCTAAATAAAAGCATATAATTTTCACTTAAATTTTTTGAACCACGGTTATGAAGTATACCATACACGACGATTAAAGTTGTGTTTCACCTAACCAAGGCCCAATTAGGCTATTCGTGTTATTCGTTCACAAATATTCACTATCACGTAAAAAAGTGTTTATCACTGTCACTGTCAGTGTTCCGTAGACATATGCTTTCACTAACTTTGTTTTCACTATTTATCACAAATTAAAAAATATTTAAATTTTATAAATAGAATAAAAAGAAGATAAAACTATGTTCTTTAGTAACCAACTGGCCCATAGGCCATCCCAATTGATAAATAGGCTGGGATGATTCTTAGATTTGTTTCTAAATTGAAGATTTCCAAATCCTCAGATCGTTTTGTAGACCACGACCCCTCTTTCACGTCTTATGGGGAGGTGTTTCATGCTCCATGAAACGATGTTTTACGCCCCTTCACATGCCACCTCATAAAAGGCGTAACCCTATAACACATAGCCTTAGTTTCACTTATATATCTTTTAGAGTTAAAACGATGCTACTACAAGGTACCAGTATATCCCCTTTTAACTACTTTGTAATCACTTTTAAGTGTGACTGTTTAAATGAAGAATTACAATAAATGGACAAATATTTATACTTTTTAGTTAGTTGTAATACATGAGACGATTATACCCTGTTTTGTTTTATATATGCCCTTATATTTCTCATGTATTACGTTACGGTTCTCGACTTAAAATAATTTTGCATCGAACCCACTATCTTTTGTATGCGTGTATAATTTAATATGGTGGTGTGAAAAGGGCCCGTAACCATCCATTCGGCTCCATTTGAGAATCCGAATGAACATAAACAAATGTCTCTTGCAATGGCAAGCAAACACCAGGGTAACATCTCAAAAAATTGTGTTGGAGATAAAACTTAGTGTCTAATCATATAAAATCCGACTATATAGATTTTGTAAAATGGAATAATTAAACTATGTAGGATTTTATAGAAAAATAAGTTATATGTTCTAAAAATAATCTAAAAAATATAATAAAGAGAATATGACAAAATAAATAGAAAAAAGTTGGAAGATAGAAAAGTTTGAATGTGTATATCAAATATTAAATGAGTTCGGTCGATTTATGATACCTATGCATCATTATATTTTTTATAACATAATCTTTTCAACTACCCATGCAAGTCTTGGCAAATATGTCTGTCTTTCCAACTCATATATTTTCAAAGGGTTTTAGATTCATACACCATGACATCATATTTTGCGTATGTGGTAGCTTTCTGTTGGTCTGTAATGTGGGCCACGGTATATGAATCCTAATTATAGGGTGTCTGGTTCCTAATAGACAATTTTCAAATCATAATTTCTCATTTAACAAAATCAAAACCGATAAAGGAACTCATTTTAGAGGGTGTTTGGGATTGCATTTTGAATCTAATTATTAGATTATTGTGTTTTAAAAACGCAGATACTCAGTTTTTAATGTTTGGATTGCGTTTTGAAAATGCAGATAATCAGTTTTTAGCCTACCAAAACGCAATAATCTATAAGCAACTTTACCCCTGCTTTTTCAAAACGCATAATCTGTTTTGAATAATCAATCCCAAACACCCCTTAAGTTGTCGGGTCTTGTTTTCATTTTATTCCTTTACAATTTTAAATGTTTTGAACTGTATTTTATATATTAAACAAACGATAAAATAGTTATGTTATTGAAGGGATATGGTATCAAAAGCATTATAAATACCATACCATCGCCCAACTAGAACCGGCATCGCCTAGCGTCCATTCGTCCGTTTTACGTCAGCGGATCGTTTAGCATCCATCCGCCCGTTTTACGTCAGCGGAACGTCTGGCGTCTACTCACCCGTTCTACGTCGGCAATGCAGCTGGCATCCAACGGACGCCAGTAAGCAGCACTACCCGCCCGTTTTACGTCGGCGATACACCCTGGCGCCCAAATGGGCGCCAGGCGCGACATCGTCCGCCCGTTTTACGTCAGCGGACTCAACATGCTTCGAAGCTTCCCCAGCAAGCCAAAGGAAGCTTCGCCAACACAACTAGAAGATACCTTTTGGGGCAGCCTTGGGACTCACCCTTGCCCCAGACGAAATATCTCTGACACCGCAGGCGGCCCGTCAGAGTTCCTTTCCAATCAGAGACTGCTTCAAGTCTGACATGCAGAAATGACGACGACGTGACGGCCTCTCAGCCAAGATATCTTCCTGACAAGCAGACTTTCTCAACCTGTCTCGAAATCCAAGAAAGGTATGATTACCCACCGCCCTCGGTCTACCAATAGGCGGGCGCCGCGTGTCCGCCGACCATCATCGTCCACTCAATGGGCGCCACGTGTACCAACCGTCAGGACGGTAACATCCCCCCTTAGCATTTCACTTTCTCCTTTTTATCAAAACCCACTTGCACCAAGTTGGCTTAAGGACTTGGGCCGGATTATGGAGATGCCTCTACCTGGGCCGGGCCCCATTAAGGGTAGAGGATGGGCTGAGAAAGTATGATAACTAGGTACTATAAAAGGAGGAGCTCCTTCTCCTTTTATTGGCATCTAATATCAACTATACTTTCACTCAAGAAGCACACGAGCTCTTTCGTACCTTCTTCAAACCCTTGTTTATTATACTAACTTTTAGAGGCTTGGCTCTTCTAATGGTAGTCTCCTAAACTCCTTGGTCTTGTCCTTAGACCCTCACATATTTTATAAACACACTCTCTTTACAAAAATACCGTAGAACCACCCCTCGGATTAGCGCTCGATTGATAATCCAGGATTCGTGTTTCTTCAATTATCATACTTAACAGGTTTTGTAACATTAGTTAGTGTACGAACCAAATGTGTTATGTCAAGCAAACATGTCTAGCTGTATACACTAATGCAAAATATCTCAAAGGTTATAAACCCAAATTAAATTTTGATATGTTTTAAAAAATAACCGTGTAATTTATTTTTTAATAATAAGTATAAAAGGAAGTTTATACAATATCGAACATGTTTATTTTATGGTTGTTACAAAGTGTAAGGTAAGACTGCGTATATCATATCGTGAAGCAAAACGACCCTTCATTGGACCATATGTAAACGCAAGAGCCTAGGTCATGGGTACGCCATGAGGACTTTTAAGGTGGCTAGGGGACCCACGACTAGGCCCGTATTATTGAGGGCACATGTTTTTAATAGCTCAGATATGACACCTAAATCTTTAGAGACATCTCTAAGTACGCGTTTTACACTAGAACTCAGTGGCGAAGTTTGACCCAAAGGTTGGGGGGTCGGAAGTCACTAATTTCGGGAGGTCGAAACCTTATATTTTTAAAATTTTCTATACGAATACTATATAATCAAAATTTCTGCGCAAACTAGAACTTATACATATTGGGGGGGGGGGGGGGGGGGTTCCGCCCCAACTAAGCTGCGCCTTTGCTAGAACTTATACATATGTGCATACACACAAACATTATATAGAACCAGCTCTACCACCAACTGTTAATTCCAGACTTTTAAACCGTCAGACCAGTAAACCGTTTGGCCTGGTTGATCCACCCAACCCAATTAGATTCGTCGTTGTCTTAAACCGAAGTTAACGGTTTGGTTCAGAATTCTCGTAAAAACAAATAGAACCGGACCTAAACATGTACAAAATAAGATATTGTACGTTTGAGTTTTTTTTTTTTAACCAATGTAGTTTGTTAAAATTATTATTATTATTAGTTATTGGAAAAAGGAAAAGAAATGTAAAAAAAAAATGAGAAAAGAGTGTTGAAAAAAGAAAGAAGGGGGAAATGGTGGGATGATTAGCTGGAAATAAGGGAAGACAGCTGGATGAAAAGTGTACGGTGAGGGTGGATACGCACGCAGCTGTACTCGTCGCCGTTTCATCCTTTTATGTCCACCTGGTCCCCACGCTTTTCACTTTTACCTAAAACACCCTCCTTTCTCTTTCTTTTTTACCATTCTTCTCCCTTCACCCTCTCACTTCTTTCTTTCTTTCTTTCTTTCAACCACACAACCCACAACTCTATTTACCACACATAACAAACACCCCCCTTTTTTTAATAAAATTATTTTATTTTATTTTTTTGTCACTAAATTTTTCTTGCATAGTTTACTCCCTTGTGGCCAAAACTCCGTTGTGTTACATATAAAATTATTTTCTTTTCACTAAATTTGCCCCTACCCTTGTGGTGAAGTGACATCTAGCGGCCGTGTTGTAAAAATGCTAGGCACTAGTCGGTTGGTGAAGTACCGACTAGCGATTAATCGGGATTAATAGGGATTAATAGGATTGCGATTTTATATGTAGTTTTTAGTTTTATGTATAGGCACAAACATTTTATATGTAGTTTTTTAAGTAGCCATGTTTTAACCCTTTCCACGACTCATATATTTAAGTATATATATGATTAAATCGCCAGAATTTACAGGTTTTGATCGGAATCTGACCCAAATTAACAATTTTGGCTGGAATTGCTAGACAGTCACCAACCATCGATTAATCGGTGTTTACTAGGTAAACCTTCGACTAGCGATTAATCGAAGTTTTGATTAATTGGAGGCTAGGCGAGATTTTTACAATCATGCATCTAGGTGAAAAGCGAATACGGGTGGCGCCGATTCAACTCGGATGGGAGGCGAGATTTTACCGATTATTTCACTACCGTGTCTTTGGGCGGGTGGAGGTCGGGTTTCCGCGCATATAGGAGATTCGAGAGGCTGGCGATGGTCAAGTAGTCGACCTTAGTCACAATGCTGGGTGTCACAATGGTTGGCATGTCGTTCTTTTCCGTTAAAAAAAGAAAAATAATTTAGGTTTAGTTGCAACTTACATCAAAAGGGTAGTTTTTAATTAAGTTTTTGATATATATGTGTAGATATATGGTATTTATAAGTAAGTTAGTTTGATGTTTAAATATATGCAAGTATAATAAGTAATTAAAAAAATAGGTATATAAATCAGTTATTTAACTGATAGTATCTCATAATATTATTTTAAATTTATTTCTCTTATTTAAATGAATAATCATATGCAAATTGAATGTTAAAAATTGTGTATTCTACACATGGCCATGGTTGTAGTGTTGTACTTGTCGCATTCTTTGGCCCTCTTGAACAAAGATATTTTGACTGGAATTAGTAAAACCATTAGGTCAAACAAAGTCTCCTTAAAATTGGAATGGATCAAGTGGTCTATATAAAATTACATAACATAATTGAATAAAATGTATTTGTATACTTATGTCAAAAGTTCATATAACATTCATATCTCATTACTACACTGGTAGGAAACCCGCGTGTTGTTACAGGACGGTTAAGATAAATATATTTTTTTGAACAATGCACAAGCGTAGTCGTGTTAGCCCACCAAGTTGTAGGAAAAGTGTAAAAACATATTGTCTTCCTTCCGCTGTCTGAATGCAAATCGATGTATATGAAATAACCAAAAAGGTTTTATTAGGCTTACTTGTGTGATATTGAAATTACAAAATAAACCTCAATATATTTGCTTTCAGTGTGCCGTTTATAAGAAAACTTTGTTACAATCATCTGTCAATAAATACATGTGCATCTTGCTCAGCCTTGAGGACAGGGTTATCGACATCTGCTTCTGTTTCACACCACACTCATCAATCTTCTACAAAACAAAACATATTCTTGTAAAGATAAGGAGTTAATTTTTAATATAAACCTAAAATTTGGTTATCAATATACCTTCATAGATTCCATTTCTTGACGCACGTCAGAGTTTCTTTCTAGCGCTTCGCTTCCTGATAGTTGTTGTTGGTGAAATTAAAGGATTATGATTGATATGATATTGATATTGATGAATGGGTGTTATAAACTTTTTGCCTGCCCCAAGTTATATACAGTTTGTAACCGATTGAAGGAAAAACCCTTACGAGGATAATCACTTTAACGCATGAATGAACATAATGGGAAAACAAGTGGCGTGATTATCTTCTAGGGGCATTTAGGAAAGAAAAGTGGTAAAATTTAGGAAATTGTAAAGAAACCATTGGTATACCATCTTAACTTTGGACAATTTAGACATATTTGCCCACGCCTACTCCTTTATAGTGTAGTATAGATAATAATAATAATAATAATAATAATAATAATAATAATAAATACGTAACACATATATTTCTGTTTTCTCACCCACCACTGCGTCAAAATTTCTAAAAACAACTTCTACCCCAGTTGTTCCATAACAAAATCTAATTTGGATTCATTCTAAACTTCGGATCTAATTCTCAAATAACATTCTATTTCTTGAGTCTAATTACTATATAATAATATATGTGATTTTATAAACACAGACTTTAAAAATTTGAAGTTTTGATTCATAATACAATAATTTAAGATGCTTTCAAAATTTAATAAATGACTTTATGGATATTGTTTCAAAACAGAATCCTTCGAAAAAATTGATAACTTATATAAAAGGTATTTAACCTTAATAATAATTTATTTAACATGGAATAATGATTTACATAAACAGTAAGGTGCAGACAACTTTTAGAGCCTTTTTACATTCGTAGCAATGTGCATTCAACCATTTCATTCAATATCACAAAAAAAATGTACAAGTTGCTTTTGCAAATAGGGGTAGTATTGAAAGGATTTTCATGACATCTTGGGTGTGAAGCAAGAAACTCTTCATATGTCATCTTAACTTTGGACATATTTGCTCATGCCCCCTTCTTTATAATGTAGTATAGATATACATGCCTCGTTAACATCAAAATTTTTATCATTGTTATACGATATTACATATACGACTAAGGATAACAAAATAACTCAAACTTTACGGCCAATTAAAACATTTGGGACAAGTATGCGACTGTGTATATGTTCTTTAAAAAAACTTAGCAAATATGAGACTGTTATCTTGATATAATTTTTTTAGTCTTGGAATGAAAAGATATGAGATTGTTAAGTATAAGGTGATAGTTCTCTTGATCACATGAAACATATGTACCTGCAAGCATTTTCTTTTGTTTTTATGTTTATTTTATCTTGTCATTAGTGATAGAATATAAATTCATTATCTTTTAGTTTTTTATTTATATGTAGACTTTAGGAGATCATATTTATTTAAGACCATAAAGATATAAGGGCAAGACTAACGGAAAAAAAAAGCTTATGATGAGAAATGTAAAAATGGATAAGGGGCTGACACATGTCTCTAGCAAAAAATGGTATTATTGTTTATCGTCATAATTGTTGATTTTTTCAACTTTCACCCTTATTTTTAAAACGGCCATAATTTTTTTATACGACATTATTTTTTAAAAAAAATTGCACCATAAAAATAAGTTTTTTATCCTCTTTCATTTGCGTACAATATTGCCATAGTTTAAAAAAAAATCGTTGGGTTGATTTATAACTTGCTTTTTTGTTGAAGGGTGTACTTGCGTTTGAAAGTCAATGACTAACTGAAATAATAATATGAATTATATATTACAAAGGCACGCAAATGAAGAAAGTATTAAAATGTTAGGGCTTTGGCTACAAGGTGGGTCCCAAATCCACTCCATAACAATTCAATTCAAATACATAAACTCATATATGCACATTACAAAAAGAGAGTTTTGTAGCCTTCGTATACGTCTAGTTTATTTTATTTATTTTAACAACTCAACTCAAAGACCCGGGTTTTGATAAAAATGCAAGTTATACATGATAAAACGCAAATTATACATGATAAAATGCAGGTTATAGCTGATAAAAAAGATGCAAGTTATATATGATAAAAAACGCAAGTTATACATGATAAAACGCAAGTTACATATGATTAAACGCAAGTTATACCTGCTAAAACGCAAGTATATACCTGATAAAAAAATTTGTTAGTTTATATCTGAAAAAAAACGCAAGTTATACATGCTAAAACGCAAGTATATACATGATAAAAAAGATGTTAGTTATCTGACAAAAGATGCAAGTTGTATCATGATAAAACGCAAGTTATCAACCCAGTAATTTAAAAAGAAAGTATAACAATAGAGTATGAAAATTAAAGAGAATAAAAGACTTGTTTTTATGGTATATTTTTTTTGAAAAATAATTTCGTATGAAAAAGTTATGGACGTTTAAAAAATAAGGGTGAAACTCAACAATTGTAGGTTATACCTATTTTGCCGTTCTCCTTCTCTTTTAAAAAACTCAACTTGCCCTTCTCCTTCTCTTTAGAAACTCAACGTATACTTTTTCCATTTTAATCTCATCCATTAATTTATTTTAATCAAAGACCCAAAATCATTCTTACCTTTTTTACGTTAATGTTCTTTTTTCAGTAAACTTTCTCAAGATATAAAATCTTAAGCAAAGGTTTTGTACTATATATAGTTTCCATGTATAAAAGAAAAATAAAGTTTTCTACAACACAAATGTTATAAACCATGTCAATTAAAAAATATTTGTTTCCAAAAAAAAAAAAAACCACAACTAAATCAAGCAATGATATATAAACACAACTAAATCAAGCAATGATATATTCTTTTGTTTTAAAAATATACTAATCACCATTCTCCCCCTCTAGATCAAGAACTTGTTAAACAAAATAAGTTAAACACAACTATCTTAATTTATTACTTCATTCATAAAATATAAAATATAATAAATAAATAAATATCGTATCATGTGAATCAACCCGAAATAAAGAAATATTTGTTTACATAAAGTGAGAAGACCGAAGAAAGAGAAGAGTACCAAATTACAAACCCGTCAATTCATGACTCACCAAGGGCAAATCCGTCATTTCATAATAATAATATAAGTACCCACCAGTTCGCTTCCCAAAACTTCTCTCTCAGTCCAAAGACCGTCTCTCTCTCTTTCTCTCTCTCAAACATTTTATCGAACACCTTGTCTGCGTTACACCACCGTCGTAACAACACAACATCTCTCCATCAACAACCCGCCGTTAAACCCTCCCGTCACCGTTACACCTCCGTTAACAACCCCACAACGTAAACCCATGTCATCAGACACGGAAATCGGATAACCAATCGGTTATTATATACTATTCAACAAGCAAGCAAACAAACAAACAAAGGGTTATAAAACAAAGATGGGTAAGTTAGGATTAATATTATCAGTGGGTTTAGCAGTGGGTAGCTGTGCGATGGCGGCAGTGATGGTGGGTAGGAGAGTAAACAGCCGGAGACAGTGGTGGAAGGTTGTTAATACGTTGGAAGAGTTTGAATTAATGGGTTCAACGCCTGTTAGTCGGTTAAAACAAGTGGTTGATGCTATGGCTGTTGAGATGCACGCGGGTTTAGCTTCTGAAGGTGGGAGTAAGCTTAAGATGTTGCTTACGTTTGTTGACAGCCTTCCTGACGGGTTTGTGAATCTTTTCTTTTATGGGTTATATAAAGTTCTGTTTTTTTTTTTTTTTTTTTTTTTTTTTGTAAAAATTGTTTTTATGTGGAAATTTTGAGTGTCTTATGTTTTGTGTTTGTGGGTTTGATCTGGGTTTCTGTTTTTTACAGTTTTGAGCTACTGTTTGCTAATATTAATAATAGTTTGATTTTAATTGTTTTTGTTAATTTTTAATTGTTAATGTTGCTGTTTTAGGGTAATGTGTGATCTTTATGGGTGCTGTTTTTTTGTGTATTTATTATGTATTAGACTATAAAAGTCTGATGATTTTTAAAGATTTTGTTTGCTTATTTAATATTATGTGTTTATTATTATTTTTTAATGTTTAAATTTAAATTACAAGTAGTGTATTTTGTTTAAAATTTGGGTGGTATTTGGTAGTGTATATATATATACTAATTTGAAATATTTTTACCTCTTATAAGGTTGTTTGGACCAGTCTTTTTGAAAGTTGTTGTTTGAATATGTGCTTTTTAAAGCTTTGTTTGAATTAAACTTTTTGAAACCTTTGTCTATATGACGTTTCTTAGTAATTTGACTGTTTATTACTTTTCTTTTATGTCGATTTTTAGTTTAGGTCGATGAAGTCATGTTTTTAACTGTAAAAAGGTTAGTGGAATTGTATTGACAGAGATGAATAAGGCATTTAAAGCGACTAATGCTATGTTTAAAGATTCTGCCATAATGTATGATGTACTTTAAGAGGCGTTTGTGATGTTGCTATTTAACACAGTTTATGAATGTGTTGAGTGAATGTGTTTGTAGGTATTGCAAGAATTTATGTCTTATGAGTTTAGGACATGTTTATGATCATGATCGTAATAGCTTGATATATGGTAATTAGTTGATTACTCATTGCATGATTCAATTGCAGCTTTTATTTAATCTCTTCATATGTGTAACAAGTGCTTGATATATTCATTATATTGTACTTGTACTGTATATTATTGTTCATGATGTTGATGACATGTTCTTTGTTTCTCAGGAGTGAAAACGGAATATATTATGCCTTACATGTTGGAGGGACCAATTTCAGGATTCTGAGAATCCAGCTTGGGGGCCAGAGGTCCATTCTTGGGCATGATGTCGAGCGAAAACCTATTCCGGAGCATTTAATGACCAGAACGAGCGAGGTCTGGAGGAATTTTAAGCAACATGCTACTTTAAACTTTTTTTAATTTCCAAATGTATCTTGCAGGTGTATGTGAACTAATGTGATGTTTTGTATCAATATTTGCAGGAGTTTTTCGATTTTCTTGCGTTGTCGTTGAAGGAATTTGTTGAAAGGAAAGGAAATAATTCACAGCTTTCACAAGTTAGAGGGAAGGATCTTGGGTTTACATTCTCGTTTCCTGTAAAACAAACATCTGTCTCATCAGGCACTTTGATCAAGTGGACTAAAGGATTTTCTATTGACGACATGGTTAGTTTTACAGAATAAAAAAAATAAAAAATATGCACCTGTCATTCGTCAAATATCTTGTTAACACCATCAACAAGACAACAATGCCGAAGGCTCAAGGCTTGTAAGATGTTGATGCAAAAGTGCAGTCTTGTGATATACTTTTGGACATGATAATATAAATAAGTAATTCACTTTTTAGAATGAAAAAGCCTGAGAATCTATAGTGTAGATATGATATCTTTTGATAGTTTTGCAACTCTGTCATAGGTATCTAATGTGTGCTTGCTATTTCAGGTTGAAAAAGATGTTGTTGAATGTCTGCAGAAAGCATTGTCTAGAAGAGGACTAGATATGAATGTTGCTGCACTTGTAAGCGCTTCAACCACCTTTCCTTTTTTATATTAGCTTAAAGATGTGTACTTGCTAAATGTTGGCTGCCCAAATTCTTTCTTGTCTTGTTAGCTGTTAAGCGCCGTGTTAAACGTATATGTGTTTTAACGATCAAATTGTTCAAAAGCAGCATTTTGCTTAGTATCCTCCACTGGCAAGTGGCATGTGACTTTTGTTTTTGGATGTGTTGATTCCTAGAGGGGCATGATTATTTTGTTTGATTATTTTTCACTACCTAGCATAAATAAGGATATGTAGACTCGTTAAAGACCTATGCAACCGGGTTTAGTTGCTGGCTTCTCTCCCCCATTCTCTTGCTTGCTTTGAAGCACTGGCGAAGCTTTATTGGGGCGGGCGGGGGCGGCTGACCCCCTCGAATTTTCGTGCAAAAGTTCCGACTATATAGTATTCGTATAGAAAATTTTGGAAATATAGGGTTTCGACCCCCCGAAACTAGTGACTTCCGACCCTCCGGCGACTTCCGACCCCCCGAACCTTCGGGTCAAGCTTCGCCACTGCTTTGAAGTATATAATCACAATGAAGTTGATGGCTGTGAACGGAACAACCTAGTATGGAGATTTGGATAGAAAACCTAGATAACAGCTGAAGCAATCTTTGACTTTCGTATATGCTATATAGCTGGGTCTTAGATAGAAGGTCACTTTAAGAGACAACTCTGTACATATTTTTAAGACTGTTTTCACTGTGTTATCTTGGCTTTCTAGGTAAATTGTACTGCTTTGTTCGCAACTGATAAAACTTTTTGTCATGATATAAATTTATAATGGTCAAATAAGTTGGCAGCATGGGGAACAGGAACTAAAGCTCCGCTGCACATGTCGTGTTGTTAACAAGTCTTATCCTTGTTTATGTTGGGAGTTAGTTTTTTTAGACCAGTTAAACATATTATGTTTTTTTCAAGGTCACATGTAAGCAGAAGATTCTACAGTTGGAACATTTCAACCGTTGAAATGCATATATTTCTTAACATGCTAGTCAAATTCCTAATATTATTAGAGAGAAGTCAGCCAACTGTTAACCAACATCTAGCAAGTATATGTCTTAAAGTCATACTTTGGAAACAATTTGAGTAAAGGACTTAGGTAGCATATAGAACACACATTTTTTTCATATGTTGATTTTGTTTGGTGGTGGGGTAGGATACAGAATACAAGTAGATCTTACCACCAATAACAGGGCATTTAGTTTAATGGACTCTAACGTCAACTCGCCTTTTGTTTTTTATTTTTTGCTTGGTATTTTCAAAAGCTAGAGTCAACTACTAGTCACTAATGTAAGTGGGGATTAGGCAGCTAAACTGATACAAGTGGTAAGGGAAATTTAAGTGGGACTTTTTATAAAACACTGCCCCTTTAGTGAGTGTAATATTGTTTTTCTAGGCTTCACTTTTATTCCACTTTTTACATCACTACCTTTTTTCTACTTTTTGCATCATCACCTTCTTAGTTTCGCATTGGTGATCTTTCTCGCACTTCCAACACCATTTCATTTTTTATATTATTAAGTGACCTAGGAAACAAGGGTAACATAGGAAAGGTTTTAAACGGTGTTCCAAAACCAATCGATTTACAAATTACAACGCCTTATACAAGGATTTCAATGTAAACAGGTGAACGATAGTGTGGGGACATTGGCCGTCGGACATTTTTATGACAAAGATACAGTTGCCGCAGTTGTAATTGGGACTGGAACCAACGCCTGTTATTTAGAGCGGGCTGACGCAATTATCAAATGTCAAGGTCTTCTCACGACTTCTGGAGGCATGGTATCTTTGGTCTTTCTCCTACCAACTACTTTTTTTTAACCTTTCAGTTCACTTATTTAAGTTAATTAATAATGTTAATCAGGTTATTAACATGGAATGGGGTAATTTTTGGTCCTCACATTTGCCAAGAACGTCATATGACATTGATCTTGACGCTGAGAGCCAGAACCCTATGGATCAGGTTAATATTGTATCATGTCAAGTCTCTACTTGCATATAAATTTGGTCCTGTAATTAGCAGATTTTTTTATAATTAATATGTGACTAATACAAGGATCATACTGCAGGGTTTTGAGAAAATGATATCGGGAATGTATTTAGGTGACATTGTAAGAAGAGTAATCTGCAAGATGTCTTTAGTGTCCGATATTTTTGGACCTGTTTCTTCTAAGCTGTTGACACGGTTTGCTTTAAGGTATTTTTTTTTCTTCTTTTCTTTTTTACCATAATACCTTTATTAAGGAGCATCGAACGACGAACATGATTCTCTCATCGAGCCAAATCTATATTGAAACTAGGGGAAGGAGGTGGAAACAATCATCATGTCGGTTTATTACACTTGATTAGTAGGCATGCAAAGTCAAAGTGAGAACCTATGCTAGTCGGAGTAAATTATTGGGCAACCACCCTTTGCTTTGTTATTATTATTAATGCTTTTAAATAAATAAGCTTTCAAGTGGATAGTGAGAACCTAATATTAAGAAGCTTTATTGTTGTTTTCAATCAAACTTTTGAATCATAACATATAAGTATACAACTATCAGTTGAGTTCATTCGTTGTCCTCGTGTCTTCTTTGTTTATTTAGTTATTTGTTTGTATTCGTCAGTTTGAAATAGATGTGTAATTCCAAAACTGTTGTGGTGGTCCTATGATTATATTCTAATCAGTGTATGCGCTAAAGCAGCCCACTTTTTTAATTCTCTCTTTAAATAAAGTGGCACTCTTCTTTCTATTATAAAATCATATTTTCCATTGCTCTCTTTTCAAATTGATTCGAAGTATCACTTACGTATCATGTGAAGAAATTTGAATCTTTATCGTTTTTTTATATTGCTCAGTACACCATTAATGGCGGCCATGCATGAAGATGACTCCCCTGACTTGACTGAAGTTGCCAAGATTTTAGACGAAACCTTGGATGTAAGTTTTTTTCTTTTTAGGTTTCTATATATGGTTATATACTATGTGTCAATATGCCTTTTGTTTTATCTTAATCGGGTCAAATGAAAAATTAGCTAAGAGAGAACGGGTTATCGTAATCATAACAAATTTGTTATTTATAGAAATTGACAACAAACGCTTGCTGGTCAATCCAACCCGACCTGTCTTGTTAGACGTACTCAACATGAACCCGTTTCGCTCATTACACCGCCTTTAGGAATCTTGCTGAATTAAATACTTATCAAGGTTTGGGTATGGCTTTTTTTTTTTTTTTTTTAACAGATGCATGATGTCCCCTTAAAAGCAAGAAAAGTTGTTGTCAAAATATGTGACGTGGTGACAAGAAGGGCTGCCCGGTTGGCAGCTGCAGGCATTGTCGGGATCTTGAAGAAGATTGGGCGAGATGGGACATGTGGCATTACGAGTGGAAGAATCAAAGGTATAAAAAGTGGTAGAATGAGAAGAACAGTAGTGGCAGTTGAGGGGGGGTTATACACGAGCTACACCGTTTTTAGAGAATACTTAAATGAAGCCGTAGCAGAAATATTAGGGGAAGAAATCGCCCCATATGTAATCCTCAAAGTGATGGAAGACGGATCAGGGATCGGAGCTGCTTTGCTGGCTGCCGCAAATTCAGCCAGAAGTGTGGATACAGTACAGGTTCTATGAACAACTATATTTATATTTATATTTATATATAATTAAGATATAAATATACATATATATAGCCCCCCCTATCTCCTGTAAATTGTAAATGTTTCTTTGGTCTTATGTATAGAAGGGAAGGTTGTAAATGTCATATAGCAGTAGGTGAAGCTTGTGGCAGTTCTTTGTAGTTTTACATTGTGTTCATTCATTTCTAAGGTAAAATAGTAGTAGCAATTTGGTGTTCGAATTTGTGTTTTCGGTTTATTAAATTGGTAAATGCTAAATAGTTTAGGTCTGGTTTTTGGTTGTATTGTTTGTCTACATTTTTACTTTTGAGTTTAGTACTTTTGAGTTTAGTTTAGTGTCTATCGTGTCGGTTTCATGAAATAAACAACTGGATGTCTGGATGTACACAATGCTATATTTGTTGTAGCTGCTGCTGCTGTTGTTGATGACGGGAGGTGGTGATGGCAGCGTTGATGGTGATATGTGCCGACCCATGTAGTCCATGTCATGCACAAACATGGTACATGGGTGTATTAAGCTTGTGGCTTTTTTAATAGTGATAGTTTTGTTATCAGTTAAAAAAACAATAAAGTTGGGGTCTCCTAGGTTTACATACCTCTTGATGCCATGGGCGCAGTTTCATATGGGCGGGAGGGGAGCCCGACCCCCGAAATTTTCGCTCAGAAGTTTCGATTATATAGTATCTATATAGAATTTTTGGTATATACGGTTTTGACACCCCACCTCTGGTAACCGGTGATTTTCGACCCTCGATATTTCTGCTCAAACTTTGCCACTGCTTGATGCCTTAACAAATGCATTGAATAGAGATAACATTGACTAGTGAATGTTTGTACGTTAAAAGTAGCTAACAACTAAATGGTGTTCATACATGCTCTCCATTTTATAGGATGCAAATACTACAAAAGCATGTAAAGGTAAAATGTTCATGTTGCCTTGCCTACTTAGAAAGCTAGTTAAAGCTCGAGGTGTAATGTTTGTTATCTTTTGCGGGAGAACATCGCCAGGATTGGCGCATGGTGTAACGCGGGTGGATTGCACCCCACATGTGATGCTCATGAAAGCTGAACTCCGCGGGGGTGTGTTATGATAATAACGTTGTGGGGTAGGGTGCGCCTATGCACCAGAGTTGTGGGGTAGGGTGCGCCTATGCGCCAGAGTTGATACCCTACCCCTTCAACCATCTTAGTTAATATGTTATCTTTGTACAATATAGTGGTAAAAAGGTGCACCTTAAACCTCTTATAAACAAATTTTAAATTCTCTAGAATGTGCAAAAAGACCCAAGCATTTCCAAACAAGAAACAAAGTAGCAACATGCCCGGTGGTGGATTTAGCAAAAAAGATTAAGGGGGTATTGCACTAATTTTGTCCTTTGCTGACAAAGTTGAAGGACCAGAGTTACCCTTAATCCCATGGTGGATCCGCACATGAATATGCTCTAATTCTTTTCCACTGGGTGTCATGAAAACTCTTAGATATGAAGTGCTACTAACCATTCTCTGTCATTTTGATAAATTGGTAATGTTATACGATATCAGTCGAATGATTGATCATTTGATCTTGTGATTTGATTGTACATAACCCTAATGGTTTGGATTATGTTGCTAACAAAACACTGCTCGTGCATATTGAACTTTATATTGTGTTTTACATTAGATGAGTAATAAACTAGTTTTCAAATTTGATTAAACTTTGTGCGTTTAGATATTGTCAGGTACACATATGTTAGTGGGATGCACAATGCAAATTTAGTCACCGATTCATCCACCAAATAATTGTTTTATTTATCAAACACAATGTTATTATACGTAGAATTTGAAGTGCAAACATTTTTTTAGTGTCAAAATATATGTCGCGTAACACCTAAGAGTATGTGTAGTGGCCTTCGTTATGTGGCGTTTTATCCCCTATAGCGCCGGGGAACACCGCCCCCCAGGCGCTATAGGGCGTTTTGGCTTGGAATTTTTATGGTGATAACTGGCGTTGTGCATGCCTTGGGAAGAGTAAAATGTTGAATGCTTTTGACCGGGTGGTTGTTCGAGAATTTAATAAAAAAAAAAACAAACTAAATTTTGTTATAAATATACAATAACACAAAGACTCACACACACATACACATCCTCATCCTTCAATCAGCATACCACTACACACACACTTTGTAATTTTCTTGTGAGGGAAGAGATGAATCCTTTCGGTCGAGGTTTCGGGTTTGGTTCCCAAACCAGTGGCGACAACACCCGACCTATAGCTCCGGGTTCAGGTTCAAACCCGCAAAGTTTCACGAACCTGTTAAACCAACCGTATGGTTGGGACCCGAACATGTATAACGTTAACATGGGATGGAGTTTTGGGATGCCCATTGGAGGTGGGTTTGGCCAAACACAAGTGTATGGGACATCCCAAATGTTTGGCTCTTCAAATGCTTGGCAAGAGTCGGTTCTGGAGACACAAGGCCCGGTCGAAGAGGAAGAGCCCGTGCGAGGCAAGGCAACCGGCCGACGGCACACAAGAAAAGAGACGGGCGGTCGTGCCAAAAAAAACGTTATACCATGGACCGACTGTAACAACCGGCAAAAATAAGGTAATTCCGTACAAATTAATTAATATATGATTAACGTAATTAAATGCAATTATGTGTGATTTAATTATCAAGGCCTTAGGAGATAGCAATTTCCAAATAATGCATAGGAATGCATACGTTTAATGGTAAAACATGATTGGATCATGTGCGAATAAACTATCCGGTATGGACGTTGGCAATTACCCGGTAATAATTAAATAAACGAAAAGGATCCCGGACACCCAGGATATAAAATAAAGGGTATTTCCACAAAATATAATGAGTTTTGGAACTCCAAAACCATAAGTGGAAACGTCTTGTACAAATCTCCCGGTAACGAATAAAATGCGCGTACCGCACCCGATACGCGTATAACTCATAATTTCACCCGGCAAAAGCCTAAATAACCAATCAACGCTTAAATTAGACTATATTTAAGGGTTATTAAAGGTATTTTTAATGTCCGAATAACGCGTGATTAAATCCCGAAAAATACCCGAACGACACCCGAACGACGAGGAGTTAAACATAACAAGTATTGGGTAAATATTTGAAGTTGTGGACCCCACCTAAACCCATCCAAGGGCCGGCCTATTGGCCATAATATACCCATGCACATGGTGTTAATAATAATAATCTACACTCTAAGATATAAAGCATGCTTTACTAAAAACAAAAGGTGTAAGAAACATACAAGTACAAAGCATGCAAACCTCTTGTCTCCTCCTTACAAATTTTCGGCCATAGGCCATATAATCCAAGACAAGGCTAGCAATCATCACCTAAGTATGCACATGCTTGGATGAATATCTAGTATAAGATCATGGATGATTGCAAATATTTATCAAAGATTTACAAGTAAACTCTCCCAACCCCTCTCTATCTCACGGCAATACACACACACATACACTCCCACATCCATCCAAGATCACCTTTTGTACTAACTAAATCTCTTGAATATTTGGAAAGATTACACATGATAAGATTATATATAACATGTGTTAGCCATTAGAAGAAACAAAGCAAAACAACTCTTCTTCTTTTCTCCATCTTGGCCGTAGGTTTCCCCTCCCCCATATACATTCTTCTTTCAAGTTTTTACATCTCCAAATCACTCAAAACAATCCATCATCCAAACCCCTATTGTGTGTTTCAAGCTTGGAGCTTAACCATTAAGGAAGAACACACTAAACCCCTCTCAAAATCCAAGGTTTTGTCTTCCCTAGCCTTGTGCTAGTAGTAAGCTTCTTAACCTTGTTTTTGATTATTATTATTCATGTATGTGTTCTTAGAAGCAAGTTGTACATGAAGGGTTTAAAATGTGGTTTGAAACATAATCTTTAATAGGTTTTACATGAGTAAAATAGATGATTAAAGATATGTAAATAAATCATGGATTTGATGATGATAAAGTAATGATCTTGAAAATGTATAAAATCTACACATACACTAAGTAGATGATGATTTGATTTGGATTTATAGAATAAACTTGAATGTGTTAAAAAAAGTAACTTTAATCATCTTAATATGATCATCTAAGAAATAATAAATGATGGAACATGTTAGAAGTTCAAGAATAAAGAAGTTGAAAAATTAAAGTTTACTTACTTAGAAGAATGATATTTTGATATAATGGGCAAATACATAAAACACACATACAATTAGTCTTATATATGAAATGTAAGACTAATAAAAGTGTTTTGATACAAAAATAACTTACCAATAAAAAGATGGATCTTCAAAGTCTACTATTTTGAGTGAAAAATGCTAACTTTAGAAGTTAGAGTGGAAAAATGCAACATTTGAAAGTTAAGGGACTAATATTGCAACTTTGAAAGTTAGAGGACTAAAATGAACATTTTAGAAACTATTAGTCCAAAAATGCAAAGATGGAAAGTTTGGTGTCAAAAGTATAAGTAATAAACTTCTAAGGATGATTTGGGTAAATACTAGTAGATATACTTGGGTATTTTTGTATAAAAAGTATATTTTTGAAAGTTATAAAAATATGGATTGTATTAACATAAGGATTTTTATAAAATAGAGATTTTATAAAAATATTAAACAACTTGAGAAACTTATACAAAAATGAATGCTTTTATATACATGGGAATATAAAAGTATTGGAAACATTTTTGTAGTTAAGTTAACAAGTTGGGTTAAAAATACATAAGTATTTTAAACCTTCCAAGTAACATGTGTTGGGAAGAAGAAATATGAATAATATTTCTATAAAACACATGTTGGGAAAAAACTTGGAAAAATTAACTATTCGAGCTAAGATATCGAACTAAGACGCGCTAACGAACCGTATACGGACAAAACACGAGAAAAATGCCATCGCGGCAAGATGAGAAAATATATATTTTTAGGAAGTAAAATATATATATACATGGGTGAAAACTAATGAACACTTTCCTAAGTGTTAAAGGAATTATTCGTGGGAGAAAAATATAACGTAAACAAGTAGGACGTTAAACAAACGTATATACTTAACAAGAAAAACTACACATTTATATATATGTACGCTCGTCTCGGCAAAATTCTAGTATATCTACTTAATGGGAAAGTAGATATGTGGGAAGGAAAACGAGACGAGTAGACAAAGATATATATATATGCGTATGCCGTACCGACAAGATCCTAGTATATTTATTTGAATGGGAAAATAAATATACGGTATGGTGCGTTGAATCGGGTGTTAAGAATATACAATCGAACGACAAGATCTTAGCATATTTGTTTAAATGGGAAAACAAACGTGCGGCAAAGTGAGTCGGGTCGAGTGTTGAAATACATATTATGTCGAGCGATGCGATCTTAAGTATAATTATTTAAATGGGAAAATAATTATATGTTAAGTGAAGTCGAGTCGATAATAATAAGGTACAAGTTAAGGAAATATTAACAAGAGTAATATATAACTTGTAACACAAAGGGTAACCTAACGCCAACGAAACCTAGGATACGCGCTTAATTAAACGGGATTTGGAATAACTTGTGGTCGGGAGTTGGGTGTACAACTTGCCAAGGCACATGCACTATAGGGATAGTGACTTATACGTCTAGGACGTTTGTAGGTGCGAGACCCTCTTTGCTATCTGCTTAGTGAGCCGGACAGTGTTTCAAGTGAGTTTCACGGCCCCATTTTAAACTATTTTTACGTTTTCGGGGGAAAGATATGTTAGGGAAAATGTTTGACGGATTTATTACTTGAGGTGTGACCGCCACTCGGGGTTGAGTCCTCGCCTCTATAATCATTTATTCAGGGAAATGAAACCGGTGGAATATTGAATAGTACTATTGGTGCCTGACAAGGCCCACCCCTAATCGATAGCGTCGGTTATGCATTAGTGTATGCCTGGGGTGCATATATTCTGAACTAAAGTCGTAGGATACCGAGTAACGACTTGGAGCGGGGCATTATTATTATACGTCTTGGTTTGATTATAGTCTCAAGTAGAATTATAGGAATTTGCAACTCCTATATATTGTCATAACATGGTATTTCCCAAGTATTCAAGTTTTGGAAACTAAAAACCTGTGAACTCACCAATATATTTATATTGACGAAATTTTAAACATATCTTTCAGGTAATTAGATGAAGGCGAACCGGGGCAAGCTGGGTCATGGAATCCTCCGATGCGGCGTTAAATATTTTGCGGGGTTTCACCTTTATTTCCCAAGGCTAATGGGATATATTTGAGAAACCTCTATGTTGTCTTAAAAACAATTTACTTCTATGTAATATTTTGAACAAGATTTGACGCCTTAATAAATGACCCATTTTCTTAAATTACTTGTGTTTAGCGTTAACCTTGACTTTATGCTCTTGAACCGTCGCGCCACGTGTTTCCGCCATTGTCGTGGTGTGACACCGACCACGAGTTGTACTCGTTAACCCGAGCGTGGGTTGACGTGTCGGAGGATCCTGAAGTCGGTAAGATATATATTTTTTTGGTTATGTTATATTTTATTACATATAGTTTTTTAAACGGTTTGTTTTTTCAGCCAACTACCAATCCAAAGGCGATTTTTGGAAAAGAGTACGGGCAATATTTTTTGATCTGTCTGGTAAAGGAGAGGGCTACCGGGAGAATGATTCGATATCGGGCAAGTGGACCGATATCAACAAAAAATGCACAATTTTTCAGGGCATTTATCAGCGCACCCGGTGCGGGTGGAAAAGTGGGCAAAGTGACGAGGGTATTTTTGTGGCGGTTTTGGAAGAATACAATCAGACATACGGGAATTTCCCGTACGTGAAATGTTGGCGCGTGCTGAAAGACTGCACCAAATGACACACCGTCCGCCCAACGGTTAGAACTTCTTCATCTAGGGCAAAAAATACGAGGCCTTCAAAAAAGTCGAGAAACTTTAATAAATGTTTCTTCCAAGTATACGAGTTTATTATTTGGGGTGTTCCTTACTTCAAGTCTTTATAAAATATTATCTGCACTAGCTTATACCCCGGGAGCGTCCCGGGTTGAGATATCTAAGTAAAGTGAATAAAATTAGAAGTATCTAAACTATAAAAATGGTATCTATGTATCAACTTACATTAGATACTTTAAAAAAAAATATACCAAAATATCCATTTCATCTTACAACATCAACACATAAAACAGAATATTAAGATCCCAAGCACTTCAAGGGGACAAAGATTGTTTAACACCAATACATTCAGTCAAAGGTCTTTAACTTCATACAATAAGATTTGAGCTATTTCAGAATATGGTAGAAAAAGAAAACATAGCAATTACCTGTTGGAGAGCGTCCCGGGTTGAAATATCTAATATGATATAATAAAATATCTAATATGACAACATAATTAATGACTTGCCAATATATGATTAATGATTATTATTATTATTATTATTTTAAACAAATCTCTGCCATAAGTTATCATATTCTAATATAAAAAAAGAGTAATTGGGTCGGGTATCACCTAATCTCAGACCCGACCCAAACCCACAATTTTTTTTAAACTAATATATCCTGGGAGCGTCCCGGGTTGAGAAATCTAATTTGAAATATCAATTTTACACCTGAAATAGACTGATGCGTTTTACAGTTACATGCAGGAAAGCTTCGGATAGCATTTAACCTAAAACAATTAACAATGTATCTTCAATGTTAGTGCATAACCTTAAACACTATATAACTCTAATATTAAAACCTAACCTAAAACAATGTACAACTCCAATGCTAACACATGTTGTAAATAAAAATCATATTTACAGGTTTGAACATAACTAATGACTTGCCTATACATGATTAATGAATAACCTGAACACTTTGTGTTTTTTTCCTGTATGAACAAAACCACACAAAAAAATAGTCATTTTTTTCTCCGTTTTTTATATAGCACTATAGTACCCGTTGGAAAGATAATAAAACGCTCGTTAATTTGGTGTAATTTTTTTCTTTAAAAAATCTCGTATATAAAAGATATTCACGTTTAAAAGTTATAGGAGAAAACATTAGAGATAAAAATCTAATTTTGTTTTTAAATTTTAAATTATTATTTTTTTAAAATAAAATAGTCATTTTTTTCTCCGTTTTTTATATAACACTATGGTACCCGTTGGAAAGATAATAAAACGCTCGTTAATTTGGTGTAATTTTTTTCTTTAAAAAATCTCGTATATAAAAGATATTCACGTTTAAAAGTTATAGGAGAAAACATTAGAGATAAAAATCTAATTTTGTTTTTAAATTTTAAATTATTATTTTTTTAAAATAAAGCCCTTGCCACATAGGATGACACATGACACACTCAATGAAGAGAATACCCTCTTTAAGTGCCATGTCATTAAAATGGCTTTGGTTTATTATATGTATAGACTACAGTTACCAACTTTATGAAGAGTAACTTTAATTTTTTTTTTTATTTCATTTGTGTTTAACTTTTAAGTTTTCAAGTTTTTCTTAAAAGTTTATTTTAATTGACCACAATGAATTTCTTCTTGCTTTTTTATTTATTAATTTTAAGATTAAAGTATGATTATGATTTGTATGGTTTTTACTTTTTATTTTCTATAAGTTGACCGCAAAATTTTTATACTATGAAGTTTAGCTTCAAAGTTTTTATTTTTTAAATTTTGGTGAATCATTTTTTGATAAAAAAAATATTTAAATTTGATGGGTTAAATATAACTTACTTATTTGTAAATGAGTAAACATCCCAAATTTACGGTTTTCCGAAAAACTCGTCGCTCGCTTGAAAAAATATTTGTTTAAAAAATGCTCGCTCAGTTTCCGACTCAATTATAAATGAGCCGATAGACTCAGTTCAGTTTGTAAATAAGCAAAACACAAGCAAATATCCGCTCGGCTTGGCTCGGCTCGGCTCAGCTCAACTCAGCTCGTGAATTTTTTTTTTTTGGAAAAAATGCTTTCATTAAACAACGCCAAAAAACAGCCATCAAAAGGGGGACTGAAGGCTCAAACCGCTATAAACATATACAAAGGAAAACGACACCAATCCTTCCAAACAATCGTATAACATTTATATCTACTTTTAACCCAAAGGTACGTTAGGGACTTAACTCTAGCCACGATCTTCTCCACATTCGGACGCTTACCATTGAAAACCATGTCGTTTCTAGCGTTCCACAACGACCACAGAGTAACCACCATAATCCCGTGCACTATATTTTTCTTTTTCTTGCAGCCCTGCACTGATTTATAAACTACCAGAAGATCTTTAACCTCAAAAGCATAAATCAGATCGAGTCGGCACCAATTACCAATCCAGTCCCAAACCAGCGTGGCAATAATGCAGTCCGAAAGAATGTGCATCACTGTCTCCTCCTTGTCATTACACCAAGTACAAAGCTCATCTTCAATATTAACGTTTCTTCGAAAAAGTGCCATCTTTGTTGGGAGCCTATCCATCTCCGCACGCCACGCCATAACGGAACATTTCAGCGGAACCCATGAGACCGGGTTTAGAACAAATAAAGACACAACTAGGGTTTGTGTACATGACTTTCTCATCATACTTCCTCATCCCAACTATAAATAGTCCTTTCATCTCCTCAAAAACCCTCCTCTCCACTTCTTCTGCCTCATCACTCCATCCCTTGAAATTATTATTATTATTTAAAAAAAAATGGCCGTCACTTTCTCAGATCTACACACCGAGTCCGGCCTCAAGTCTCTCGAGTCCTTCCTAACTGGCAAGGACTACATCTCCGGGTACACATACAATCCTTCCTTTTCTTTCAATCCTAAATAATATATACGATCGAATTCAAACCTTATTTTCCTTTACCGTGAGAATCAAAGTGCTGATAACAAATAATTCACTAATAATATAATATTATTAACACTAAATAAATTTACAACACTGACTTATTTTTAAGTAGCACTATCTGTTAATAACAAATAATGCTATTAAATTATACCATCCGTTGTGTGCCGCGAGCGGCCAGACGCTAGCCACCGACTTCACTCTCAAGTAACCCTCGTCTGTGCTCACTTGACCCCGTTATGGCTAGGGGTGAGCACTGTCTCGACCTGTGCTCACCTTCTCCCGTTAACGCACGCGAGCACCATTGTGAGTGCTCGCGCCGGGGCTCTTCGCGTGTGCTCGCGCCAGGGCTGTTGTGGAGGTGAGCACCGGATTGAAACCTTGCTCGCGGCTCACAACGGACAATCTTATTTATAAGTAGACACTTTGGTTTCAGCGAGAACCAAAGTGCTAATAACAAATAGCTAATTGCTATTATAATATATTAACATTGAATAGCACTTTGATTCTCGCAGATTTTATAGAAAACATGGTTTGTATCGGAATCCGGTTATGTTTTAATATTGGGTTGATGTTTCAGGAATCAAATTACGAAGGATGATGTGAAGGTTTACGCCGCTGTTTTGGAGAAACCTAGTGCAGATCTTTATCCTTCTGCCAGCAAGTGGTATGCCTGCGTTGCTTCGAAGCTTTCGTCAAGGTTTGTTAAAAAAGATCCCTACTTTGTTGCTTGGGATTGATGTTTGATTTAAAAGTTGTTTGTGTCTTTGTGATATAATGTGATTTGTGTATAACTTTGTTTAATTAGTATGTTATAATTATGCATTGGTGATATTATTTACAGACTATGTATGTACGTATGGTTGCAGATGTGGTGTGTTTAATGCATATTTAGCAGTGTTGTGAAAGTCGCTCTAGGCGGGATGCTTAGGCGCCGCCTAGGCGCTAGTCGGTATCAAATGTAGGAATAAGGCCCTAGTCGGAAAACTAGGCGTTTTGGCCATTAGGCGGTGGTTTTTTTAATTTCTAAGTATTTCTTAGTATTATGTGTATATATCTAAGTATTTGTAAGTATTATGTGTGTATATCATAACATATTTTCAAAAAACACCTAAGTTTGTGTGTGTGTATATATATATGTATAATACGTATAAAAATACCAAAATGCCTAATTCCGCCTAATTTTGCCTGGCCTCGACTAGTCCCTAGGCTAGATCTCACCGCCCGCCTAGATCCTTCTGCAACATTGATGTTTAGGGATTTGTATGTTGTATGTGCTCTTCTTATGTACGTATACATTGCTACTTCTATTGATATTGGGTTTAGTTTTGACTTTGGAAAATAAATTGTTTTGCATAAATGCAAAAAGATGTTATTATATGATGTTAGAATTAGTGATTCTGGATGTATAGTGATCATATAGATGATCTTACCCACAACTTTTGGTAACAAATAGCTTGCTATTGTAAAGGGTCTTGTCTGCTTTTGTAATTTTTTTTTGCGTTTGTCCTACAATAACTTGTTTGAAACAACCAGACGTGATTAGGGCGAAGAATTAGTTTTTCTGAAATATTAGGTGTCTTGATTCAGTCATGTAAGTGGTAAGCCAATTCAAAAATAAAAAAAACTACGAGATATGCACATGGTGTCATCTTTGTTTTAAAAAGAGCAAGGCGCTCCAAGATGTTTGGTCTCGAAGCCGTGTGGTGAGAGCTTCATGTTTGTGAGGCATTGCTCTATGTACAAATACAATACTACAGTCAACCAAGTTTTATGCACACAGAAAGCAGCATCTTTCTAATCTTTTTTACATTTGAGCATTTTTATTAAATAAACCATTCAGAATCTTTTCACCCCTTTGGTTGTTTTTACTAACTTGACCAAGATATATGTGAGGTGCCGCCTCAAGGCTATGATGATTGATATATAAAACCAATGTGTTATACAAAGTTGTTAATGTAGGAGGTTTATTTGTTTTTTTCAATTGGGTGCATCAGATTAGATGGCTGAATATTAGACAGAACAGAAAAGATTTTATCCGTTCAATTGGGTTATCTTATTGTTTCTTTGGTTAACCCAAAATAGCTATCCTTGTTCTTATATATTCAACTATTAATGTAGCTTTCCTGGTAAAGCCACCGGTGTTGGAATTTCCGCTCAAGCTCCATCCGCAGAAGCTGCTCCCGCTAAGGAAGCTGTGAAGGTGTGTATGGTTTTTGCATTTTCTGGTTTTCTTTGTAATACAGATTATGTTACAGAGGGTGTTTTAGTGTTTATATTTTTTTAAAAAGTTTCAACTTACTGAACTTCAGCATTGTGGCATTTTATTATCTTTTTTTAGTGTCTTTAAACTTACAGAACTTTGGTTTACCTGAATATTTCAGGAAGCTGATGCTGCTGATGACGATGACGACCTTGATCTTTTTGGTGATGAGACAGAGGAGGAAAAGAAGGCGGCTGAAGAACGTGATCAAGCGAAGGCATCAACAAAGAAGAAAGAAAGTGAGTTTATTGTGTTGACTGTGGTAATTGCTGCTTGGTAACTAACAGCCACGTGAAATTGATTTACTTTAGGTGGCAAATCATCGGTTCTTATGGATGTAAAGCCATGGGATGATGAAACAGACATGAAGAAGCTGGAGGAGGCTGTCCGCAGTGTTGAAATGCCAGGCCTTTTGTGGGGTGCATGTATGGTTTACTCTTTCAACCTCATTCTTTTGAATTCGTTTTTTTGTCAATTACATCCCAACTGGATTTAACGTCTGCTCATCCAAGAATCCGAGCATTTACATAGTAAGATGGTAAAATAGATGGGTTGGGTTATGGGTCAAAACTAGCACTTTTGTTTAAGAGAAAACATTTACTAATCGAGTCATTTGTGATCTAATAGTTCTGACATTATTTTATGGTAATTTTTTACAGCAAAACTTGTTCCGGTTGGTTATGGGATCAAGAAAATGACAATCATGCTGACAATTGTGGATGATCTTGTTTCTGTGGATTCCCTCATAGAGGAGTGTCTTACAGTCGAGCCCATTAACGAATACGTTCAAAGCTGTGACATTGTTGCCTTCAACAAAATCTAGAGGCATGTTTATCTTGTTTGAATCAGCAATTTTGCTTGAATGTAGTGGTGGTGGTTGGTCACTTTGTTTCGGCTTTTGTTTGTGTTTACAATCATAACTAAGTACTGATGATATATTCATCAATCATATAGCTTTTTCATGGTCAGCTTTTGATATGTTGACTTGCTTGCTTAATTTTGGGTATAGATTAAAGTGCTCTTTTTAAGTTAGTGGTAAAATGTGCCAAAACGGATATTACATCATAGATTTTGAACAAATTATGGAGGTTGTGGCTTTACAGAAGATGTGTTTGAAGATGATGACATAACTAATTAAAATGTGAACACCTCACAACCATACATGATGGCACATACGTGCATGCAAAATTATCCTACCTTTACTATGTCTCTCAGGGAGGACGGGGCCGGCTCGGTATTGCACCTTAGACTTCGTAGCCGAAGCGGCTACACCGCCCCCATGTTGGGCTAGCTTCATTGGCTATGGTTCTCGGCATTTGCTTGCCGATTGTGTGATCAATCTTCAAATGGTCTTTTGACCACTCTCATCCAAAATTACTACCATTTGAAGATTGATCACACAATCGGCAAGCTGGGTTTTCAACTTTTTTTTTTCAAAAGTATTCATTATGTTTTAGTCTTCTATTCATTGTGTCTTTAGTATGTCGTCCATTGTGTTTTACTAGACTCTTGATTGTGTTTTATACCCTATATTTAATTGGTGTTCATTGTGTTTTACATTCCATTGTGTCTTACACAAGTGGGTTTTGATTTTTTTTTTCAAAAGTATAGCAATAGGGTACTCATATTAAAGATAAAAAGACGCTCAATTTTATGGTATAATTTTTTTTAAAAATGAATGACGTATAAAAAAGTTACGGGCATTTAAAAATGAAGGTGGAAATGGCATGTGACTTGCATGTGCATATGTTTTTGACAAAATTACCCCTCCCACTTGTTAATCCTTTGGACACATGTCATTTTCTAGTGGCTTCTCACCCTTCTCATTTTTTGTAGCCTTTGTAGAATAACCCAACCCTATGTTATATTTTCCAACTGATTGTGTTATATTTCGTGATCCAAATAATGTGTTTTTTCTATCCTTTTCATTTTGTTACATGTGTAGGATAACTTGACCCTAGAAACATATACCAACATTCAATTTTATAGTTTTATACTACATATGTAATCGTTTTATATGTATGTAACACACGTTTCTATATTCATTTACGTCTATTTGTTTCGGTCGGTATACCAAGTCTAATCATCATGCCCATACTATAACAAACCGAAAACTAGAGCTGACAATTCAGACACAAACACGATAACCTGACATGAACCTACACGATTTTAACATGTTTCGTGTTTGGCCTTAACAGATTTCGTGTCTATAACAGGTCGACACGTTAAGACCTGTTTATTTTCGTGTGGTGTTCGTGTTTACCTGTTTAATGTCCGTGTCTTATCGTGTCCGTGTCTTAACATGTCTTATTGTGTTTCTTATCACGTCTTGTCGTGTCATATCGTGTCTTGTCGTGTTAACATGTTTTACTAGGTGTTCCTTATCGTGTTAACTTGTTATACACACGTTCGTGTTCGTGTTTGAAAAAATTGACACGATTAGATTCCGTGTCAGGTTTCATGTCTTAACAGGTTCGCGTAACCTGTTATGCTAGCCATACCGAATGTATGCCACGCCACTAGGGATGAGCATATAGCCCCGAATACCGAACCGATCCCGTACCAAACCGAGTGTGTTCAGTATCGGTATCGGTACCCACATTTAGAGATTTTCGATTTCGGTATTTTCGGTATCGGTATTAGTATTGGGAGTTTTCAGGATCGGTATCGGTAGTTGATACCGATACCGTCCCGAGCTCATCCCTACACGTCACCACAAAAATCCCACTAGTTTATTTTTATTTTTATTTATTATAATAGAAAAAGAAAACATTATTACTCAAAACACATATTTCATGTAAAACAAGAGCGTGCAGAAAGTAGTGTTTCTCGGCCTACATACCGACCGGCGAAACCAAAACCCATTTCTATCAGAAAACAGAAAAAAAAAAAAAACTGTAAAAAAATAAAAAAATTAGGTAATCGGAAACCGTCGCAAATGAAGAAAGCCGGTGCCGATAAAAAGAGGGCCCGGCGATCCTCCGCCGCCGTTAAAAACTCTGCCGCTCGAGATCCGGTCACTGATACTCCTCCTAGGGTATCAACTTCCATCCTTTCCTCCTCCTCCTCCTTATTATTATTATTATTATTATTAAATTTTTAGATCTTATTATAACCGATTGACATTATTCTGTTGTTATTTATGTTTATTGGATCTGTACTTGATGCTGTATGTATAGGTGTAATTCAATGCAGTTTCTTCACTGTGATTAATTTTGTGTTTATCTTGTATCAGATTGTTAAGAATTGTTATTTGGTTTCTTGGTTGGACTTTATATTTTCTCCAAGGTATGTATGTTTGGTATACATACGACTTCTTTTTGTGTGCTTTGATTTAATGAAAACAGAAAACGTCGCAAAATCGTTTGATTCTGGTATCAAAGGATGGAGCAAATATTAGGATGGTTTTTACCGAAATAGCGTTTAATTTGGACACTGTTATTGGAATGTGTAAGAAGTTTAAAAACAAATTGCCAAATGACTAGGGATGCGTAACGTGTATGTTTGGGATAGGTTTGATGAAATGGGAATCTAAGTAAGGCTTGAAGTCTTTGTAATGTGGGGCCATCTGGAAAATTGCTTCTTTTTGTTGACTGTTCTGTTGCTAGATTCATTGTTTCTTACTGTGTAAATTGGGTAGCAATAATAGCATTTGGGTTGCCGTCAGGCCTCAGTTAGGGAGAAGTTCATTCGCATTTTGTGATGCGTAAACTATGTCACCGATGATGTTCTTAACATCCACCTAGTATGTCCTGCAACTTGTTTTAGAACATCAACGATGAATACTAAATAGTTATCACTCAATACACAATTACACGCAAGTCCAAGATTGAAATTTGAATGCATCCGGAGTTCATTTGGCAAATTTCTTTTTTAACTTCATGGTGAAGTAATGATGTTACTCATTTCCAATAGTAATGTCCAGATTTAATGCTTTCTTGTTAACAAGCATCATAATATTTGTTCTATTGCCCCATCCTTTGATATCATTTCTCTTTATCACATGTGAATATTGTTGGAAATAAAAAAATCAAGCAAAACAAGAACCGAACGATTTTGTGACGTAAACTGGGTCACGACCCTTTTTTTCTTTTTATTAATCGAAGCATGCAAAAAATCCTTTTACATAAGGTCTTGTTTAAACTAAATGTACCTTGGAGAACAAATAAACTCCAACTGGAAACCAAATAAGTACCTAACAGTTATCACCTAATATAATTAACCCTTACCAAATAAAAGTAAATAATAATCTAAACCAATAAAACTAAACTAAAACTAAAACCGATTCTAACTCTTGACCCGATACAATCTAAGCCACCAAATATGCGGAGGTTATTTTTTTCATACCATTGTAGAACATTATCAATTTTATGTCATGTTCTGTCAAGATGATAATTCCCTAACCGCCGCTTCTTCATCGTTTCCATTATATTGCTCAAACTTGAGACGTGGATGAAATTGAAGTTGCTATTGCAGTTATGTCACTTATGTTTCTGTGATTTGTCATTTGATCTGACATTAAAATCTTGACGGGGGTTACTTTATGGATATCAACTCTCTATTTAACTGTATTTCTTCTTTGAATCCAGAAACAAGGGAACAAGAAAGACGTATTCCAATTATTTGCTGAGAAAGTGAGAGATCATAAAGGCTTGGTCTCCAGGTGGGCTGTGTTACAGGAAACCCGTGTCGAGTACTTCAGGGGAAAGGATTTTGTTACTTTTTTGAAAAATCATCCAGAGCTCAAAGACATCTTAGAATCAGATAGACATCTAGAAGTAGATGATATTGTCAATGTGCTGCTGAGCAAGAATCTTTTAGTTCGTTGTGATCGCGTGGTGAAAACAGTACGTCCTGGAAAGAGAAAATTGTCAACATGGCCAGCTCATTTAGAGATATATCCTGTAAGTCATATTTCTTTCGTCTTATTTTGGCTCAAAATTTTCTTGGATTAACTTGCTTTGATTACTCTCATTCGATTGCTCACATCAAAATTACGTCAAATATATTGTGCAATACGCCAATATGTATTCATTTCATATCCTGTTTGCTATGTGAAGTTTACAATTACATGATGAATATATCATGATAGATGAACTGGTTTGGAGGTTTATTTTTTGTTGTATGTTGTCTACAGGAGCAGGAGTTTTCTGATAATGATGCATTTTTTGCATGGACATTTGTAAACAAGCGGCCACTATGGCAAACACTTTTATCATTATCTTGGCCTGTTTTGACGCTTGCAATCTGCTTGTTCCCTGTGTATCCCCACCAGGCAAAGCTTCTCATACTCTACTCATGTGCTGGGGTACTTCTCCTTATTCTTTGCCTGCTTTTGGGTAAGTGTATTATTACTATTTTCCATATTTATTGTAACTTTACTGTTGATGTGGAATTGTTACTGTTTTATATTATTAGAACTTAATTGCTTTGTAACTATAGTAACTATAGTGCTAGCTGTATCTATTTGTACATGCAATGAACTTGTGTATGCCTGTGATAGCTTATGTTTCTTAGTTACTTGTTTCAAAAGGTTAACTAATCAGTTACATGGATAGTTGATGGATGTATATGGCTGGAGGCCCCGACTAATTTATAATGTGCTTATTTCAATCAACTTCCCCTATATCCTTGGTTTTAAAAAGGGCAAAGCGCACAAAAGCGACAAGGTCTAAAACCGAGGCTCGAAGCGCAAAGTGCAGAAGCGGTGGGCTTTTCGTACGCGAGGCGCAAACAATTATATATTTTTTTTATATATATCCTATAGGTTTTTAGCATCCTTTACCCAAAATATAGATATAAATAAGGTTTATATATGATTTAACTTAAAGGTACAACCTTTTTAGCTACATGTATAACACTTTTAAGCACAAAAACACCCCTTGTACGAAAAGCGTGCGCCTCGTGGGCTTTTTTTTCCTTTCTGAAAAGAACGCTTTTCTTGCGCTTTTTATACACTGCGCGCCTTGTGTGACATAAGGCGTATTGATCCGCGCCTCAGGTCGCCTTGCGCTTAGGCGCTCTTTTTAAAACATAGCCTATATCTAGATATTCTTAATTGGAATGGAATAATACATGGACCGTACGTGTAATTTACCCTTTTTGTAAATATATATTTATTGTTTGACAGTGAGAGCCCTGATATTTGGTGCGTCATGGATTTTACTTGGGAAACGCATCTGGATTTTCCCAAACATACTTGCTGAGGAAGCAACACTCAGAGAACTTTTCCGTTTTTGGCCCCAAAAAGATGAGGAGGAGAAACCTAAGTTAACAGCGAGGCTGTTTTATGCAATTGTGGCTGTTCTAGCCATACTGCTTTTGAGGCATCATGCCCCTGATGAGGCTGCTAGGGCCAGGTAATCATCAATTTAAAAAATAATAAAAATTGCAAGTTTGCAACCTTGGTTTCAAGAAGCGCGGCGTGTGCATTTAAACCAAGATTGCAACCATATCTTTTTGAGAAGCTCTCATTATAATAATCACCTATTTGTCATAACTGTCATTACATGAAAGTTGATGGATTGATTTCACTTTATAAGATTTAATCATCCTTATACTGAAAACAGCACCCGACCCGAGTGTCGAATTTTGGAAAACTGTTTTCACTGCTTTAGTTAAATAGACAAGTACACTGGTTGGGTTGAAACAGGGCACTTTGGGCAGGGTTAAAATGTTAAACCACACTGTCATCTTTTTTTTTTTCCAAATAGTTAATGCTTAGGTATGACTACAAATCATCTGATTTCTTGGAACAAAATGGTTTAGGGTGTCTGTAAACATTAAAATTACTTTGGGTGACTGTCAACCCGCTTGGCATGTTCCCCTTTTAGCCCACTAGGATTTCATTTATAAGTTCTTGGGTCAAATTTGTCAGTTCCATTATCAACCAAACATGTCAACCCTAATGTTCTGAATCTCAAGCTTGAGTTAATCCTAAGTTACCTACTCGTGTTGTTATATATTATGCAGGTATCAGAAGCGGGTTTCCAACATCATAGACGATGTTCTTGAGTGGGACCCACGGCTGGCTTTGTCGGGCATGATGGATAGCATGCAATCAGAAGTCAACGGCACTGAAACTAACAACAATGTTACTGATGGTGGTGGCAATGAAAAGGCAGCATCCCCTGACGATGTGGAACATGAGCATGAAGAAAGTACAGATGACAAAGATCTGTACAATGATAATATATAGGAAAATGTAAACAGATTGAAAGTTGAAAAAAAAAAATGCATATTATTATGTATTTGCTTTTATATTGTTTTGAGTGTTTAGAATCTTTGATTGAACTTTGAAATAAATCTAAGTGGTTAGAGAAAGATAGCACCACTTGGTCATGGAGTTGAAGGGTTTTGTAGCTTGTACTTCTGTCATATTAACTAACCTCTCAGGTGGTAAAACTAGCGAATGATTCGAAATGTTTTTAGTAGGTAAATTTATTTTCAAGTTTACAATATTTGTTGTTATGTATTATCTGTTTGTCAAAACTACACTAGTGGCTCCAATAATAGTACCGTATTTTATGGGCAGACTTCATACTGGTTATAGATATAAAAGATGTTGAATTCATAAGAAATGTTTTTACCAAAATAATTTTGGTCAAACATTTAATTTAACTCTAACCCAACTTTATTATCTATCATTTTTTCGTTTGATGTATAAGACGGACTGTTCGGGATAGCGACGATTCGGCAACACGTACTACTTTTTTTGTTACTAACATTGTTGATCGGATGACAGGGTTGAATCTTAAGGAGGCTTTCCAGTCATTTGTTAATGTGATTGATGCATGGGTACCACGTCAACGAAGTGTTCATGGTAGGGTATTTGGGTTCGTTCGTTGTGAGAAGATTGCTAACCCTTATGGGATTTTGCCGTATCTTAACGAATTAGAGATCATGGAGTCAAAGATCTCGGTGTCTTTGGCGATGTTTGATAGGGCTCATCGGAAAATAAATTATGGGAATGAGGAACCGGTTACAAAAGCTTGGATACCTAGGGAGAAGAATATTGTTGATGGTGATTTCCCAACTATGGCAACGGTGTATGGTGCAACATCGGATCCTGTCATTGTGAAGGATAACATTGCATTGTTTTTTGCTAAAAAAAATCAGCAGTACGGGTTGGTTAAGCCCCACGTTTGTGTGTCCACTTGGGAAATGTTCGAAGGAAGAGGATAATTCTTTTTTATGTGCCCCATTTTCGGTTGAAGAGATCACTGAGACAGTTTTGGATTGTGAGGGTGACAAAGCACCGAGTCTGGATGTGTTTAATTTTGTTTTTATAAAAAAAAATTCGGGCTGTTTTGAAAACTGATTTTGTCAAATTATTCCAAGATTTTGATGTGAAGGGGTATGTAGATGAAGGCTGCTTTGCATCTTTTATTGCTTTGATACCTAAGGGGAGGGACCAATCTTCGTTGACAGATTATCAGCCGAATAGTTTGGTTGGTGTTGTGAACAAAATTCTATCGAATGTTTTGGTTATGAGGCTGCGAAAGGTGATGTCGGATCTAATTTCTGAAGAGCAAACGGCTTTTTTACGCGACATGAATATTTTGGATGGCCCGTTGATATTAAATGAAACTATTGCATGGTTGAAGAAGTCAAAGCGCAAAGGTTTGTTTTTTAAAGTTGATATAGAGAAGGCGTATGATTCATATCTTGGGACTTTCTAGATAATATTATGGAACAATTTAATTTTTCATCGAAATGGAGGGGGTGGATTATGTCCATTGTTCGTAATGCTCGGTCTTCGGTCTTGGTAAATGGGTCTCCTTCTTATGAATTTGTTTGTGAGCGTGGACTTCGATAAAGGGTTCCTTATCCTTTGTCCCCTTTTTATTCATTATTGATATGGAAGGGCTAACCCGGATTGTAAGGCGTGCTTGTGATTTAGGGGTGTTTAATGGTATTCGGGTGGGTGGCGCCAGTCCTTTGATTTCTCATTTTATGCATGCCGATGATGTAGTGTTCTGTGGGGAATGGTCTGAATCGAATGCCTTGAATCTAAGGCGTTTGTTACGTGGTTTTTATTTGGTTTCCGGGTTAAAGATTAGCTCGAAGAAAAGTCATATTTATGGCGCGGGGGTTAGTGGTAAGGAAGTCGATGTTATGGCAAGTATTCTTAGTTGTAAACCGGGTCAATTTCCGTTTTCTCATCTTGGCGTCCCTATTGCGTCAAACATGAATCTCATCATAAGTTGGGAGCCCGTTATCGAAAAGTTTCAGAAAAGATTGTCCGGGTGGAAGTAAAAAACATTGTCATATGGTGGGCGGATAACTTTGTTAAAATCAGTATTGAGCGCACTTCCTCTTTTGTATTTTTCACTGTTTAGTGCCCCGATTCAAGTGTTAAATCAGGCGGAAAGGTTGCGCTGTAAGTTTTTTTTTGGGGCGAGGTGGATGATAAGGACAAAATGAGTTGGCTCGCTTGGGATAAGGTCGTGGCTCCTACTAAATATGGCGGTGAGGGTCTTGGTCTTTTAAGGGAAGCGAATCTTGGTTTATTATCCAAGTGGTGGCGGAGGTTTAAGACGAATCAGGTATCTCTATGGCGAAAAGTCATATGGTCGATCCATGCTCATAGTCGAGGCTAGGTATATATTCCAGTTAAGTTATCTATTGCTGGAAATTGGAAACAAATTGCTAGTGTGCCCAGAATACTTGAGTCATTACAAATTGATACGCAACATCTTATAAAGGGTAGTATTGGCAGAGGGGAAAATGTTCTGTTTTGGTATGATTGGTGGACGGCGAATGCACCTCTGCGCGTTTCCTTACCTTTACTGTTTGCACTTGAAAGGAAGAAACTCTGCACGGTGTCCGATCGCATTATTGCTGCTGTCACAGGTCAACTGGGTCTGAATTGGGTGTGGAAGCGCTCTGTCTTAACAGCAGAGGAGGTTTTGGAACTCGAAGAGCATGCTAATCTGTTGCAGAATGTGGTGTTGTTCGAAGAGGTTTTGGACCTGGGAAGTTGCTGGTTCATCGGGATTTTCTGTCTCGGAAGTGAAGAAAAGGATTGTCGAGGCTACAAATGAATGGTCAGTGGTCACGTTTACGTGGTGTAACTGGATTCCAAAAAAAGGTTGGGATTGTGGCGTGGCGAGCGTTCTTTGACAGGTTTCCAACATCGGATGCTTTGATGCGGCGTCAAATACAAGTGGATGCACAGATACGTAAGATATGCGAGTGTGGAATTGAATCAGCGGACCACTTGTTTATGGGCTGTCCGGTTTTTAACGAAGTATGGCAATTGGTTTTTGCGTGGTGTCGGGTCCCGGATGTTTTTATATTTCATGTTCGGGACATCCTATTGTATCACCTAACGGTTGTGGCAGGATCTAGACGAAGAAAGGCGTTTTATGGGGTTGTTCAAATTGTGTTTTGGAGTATCTGGAGGGCGAGAAACGACTATATTTTCAGCAACAAACAAGTTTCGGTGGGCAAAATCTTCGAGGAAGTCAAGATAATGAGTTATTTGTGGATAAAGAATCGTGGGAAAATGTTGGATATGCCGTGGAAGTCGAGGGGTAGGTTTGATTTATCAAAGATAGGGTAGGCTTTTTTTTGTTTGTTGTTGGGGCTTTATTGTATGTTTTTTTATTCTCGGGGTTTTGGTTTCGGGTCTGTTTGTGTTCGGACTGGTTCTGCTAGCATCTTGTTAGCGTTGTGAAATCAAAGTTTTGTTGGCCGTTCTAAAAAAAGAAAGAAAGAAAGAGACGAAGGGGCCATTTGTTTGATTAAGTGCTAAATCATTAAAATGTCTGAATGATTAAGTGCTGAATGGTTCAGCTCTTAACCATTCCATTCAGAGCATTTTTTAGGTTGAAACAAACAGTCTGAATGCTAAGTAATTCGAAGCTGAATGGTTCAGAGGCTAATTAAGAGACTGCCAAACCGGCCCGAAGGCACCGTTGGCCATGAGTTAAGGGTTTAAGTCAAAATTTGTTGTTCCAAACAAAACTACGAACACATCATAACAAGTGAAAAGAAAGTGAGCCGGCGGCGATGAGGAGTAAACCAAACATACTGGTGACCGGTACACCTGGCACAGGCAAGACTACGACGTCGTCTGCTTTGGCTGAAGCAACTCACTTAAGTCATATCAACATAGGAGACCTTGTTAAGGACAAAAAGCTGCACGATGGTTGGGACGATGAATTCCAATGCCACGTCATCAACGAAGATCTCGTAATTTCCTCCTATATTCTCCCTTGCTCTCTTAATCAACTTAGTTTGGGGGTTAGGTTTAATTCATTAGGTTACATCTTTTTTTTTTTTTTTTTTTTACTGTGAGAAACAAAGTGCTATTATAATAATATTTATATATGAATAATAACACTTGGTTAATACGGTTTGTATTGGCCTAGTTACTTAGGGATGTTTGGGGATTGGATAAGCAACTTAATTTGCTTATCCAAACACTTTTTTTCACTCAAAATTAATCAGTTAAGTAGTTTGGATAAGCAGCAGTCCAAGCATTAATCAGAATATGCAGTTTCATTGAGGTAGCAGAGATGATGAGAATGTTGAGCTGGATACTAGGCTGGACATGATAAGAAATGAGGTTTTTAGGGATAGATTAGGAGTAGCTAGTATAAGGCGCGAACATTGAGATGGTTTGGGCATGTCAGGAGGAGAGGAGGAGATAGATGACGATCCAGTTAGAACCTTGGAAACACTTACTTTGGAAGGAAAGAGGAGCAGAATCTGACTTGGGAGGAGTAGATTGGGAAGGATTTGATAGACCTGTACCTGTTTGAGGACATGGTCGAGGATAGTTGTTCATTGAGATGTAGGATTAGGGTTAAGGACTCTTAGGAGGGTGGTATAGTTGGGTATTAGTTGTGTTACCGCTTGCTTGTGTCTATATGGTGTGTTATTAGTCCCTTTTATACCTTCTCACCTACCTTGTTTTACAGCTTTAAAAATAACACATTTAGTACCCTATGTTTTTCTGTTGCTTTTAGAGTAGCTTTGTGTCTATCTATGTTTCATTTGACTACTATGTTTTTCTCTTTAGCTCTTGGGATAGAGGTAAGGTTTGCATATATCCTACTCTCCCCAGACCCTACTAATAACTCTGCTATGGGCGGGATTACACTAAGTATGGTTGTTGATGTAATAAGGAATCCCAAACATTAATTATAATAAGCAGTTTCAATAAGAATTCCAATTTTCAAACACTCTTTAAGCGCTTCCGTTTTGCAACACCTAAGAATTTACATACATGTACATCATTTGCAGGTTTGCGATGAGCTTGAGGATATAATGGAAGAGGGAGGGGTCATTGTCGACTATCACGGATGTGATTTCTTTCCAGAACGGTGGTTTGACCGCGTGGTTGTGCTCCAAACAGAAACATCCGTTCTTTATGACCGTTTGAGCAAACGGTGTGTTTCTTTCTTCATGCCAGTTTGGTTTATCTTGATAAAAGTTGTGCTTGAATATGCTGAGTTGCTTAGCTGACGAAAACGGTTTGGTTTTGTAGGGGTTACGCTGGTGCAAAACTTACGAACAATATTCAATGCGAAATCTTTCAAGAGCTGCTGGAGGAAGCGAAAGAGAGTTACAAAGAGGAGATCGTAGTGGCAATGAAAAGCGACACTGTTGAGGACATGAACAGGAATGTAGCCGCGATAACCGAATGGGTTTCAGGCTGGAGCTCTACCGCCTGATCCAAATAACGGGCATAGGTACTTTTGTGGAGTATAAAGTATTTGACTTTTTCTATAGGACTCATATTTCCTTTTTGTGAAATTAGGGGGTTTATTATATTATTATGTTGAAATGTGTCTTGTTCAAAGATGTTTTCTTTAGTAAAATTGTTGAGTGATTTACATCCTTGTTATTTGATCATTCATTCATCTCTTATTCTCTACCATTGGGTAAAAAGATCAGTACAGTTGGTTTCTTTTTAGTATAGTAAATGATGTTGTTTACGCAACGAATTAGGCTTAATCACCATTTTAAAGTTCTAGCTCCAGTTTGTGCCAAAACATTCTCAAATTTTCGGTTTCGATTTAAGTGGTTTTTAGCACAACCTTTGCTTTACACATGGGTGAATGGAACTGCATTACCCTGCTAATATTTAAAGGCGGTTTGATCTCTACACGAGTAGCCTTCCCCTGCAACACCAATCCAGGTATCTTTTGACCATTAATGGACCCTGGTTGCGTTGGGTTCCAATGCAGCCAATTTATCCAGAAAGAGTAGTGTAGTTGCAAAAAGTTAATTAGTTGGTCTGCGGAAGTCAAAACCATAATTAGCAACGTCAGGTCGTCAGTTACACCGTGCCTTTTCTTGTAAGCAAAACTGATGTGGACTTTCTTAAAGGCTGTTCTCTGTGCTCTTATTCTCTATAAACGTTCGCTTTGGGTCGTTCTCAAACATTTGTTGTTCACGGAGAGGAAAAAAATAGACGTCTAAGAAACATTCTTGTAAAAGCAAATGTTATCATTGAGTGTTATAGCTTTTGACCGTGCATTATTAACTTCAATTTTAACATAATATATCACATATTCTGTTTCCTTTTACCCTCTCTCAATCTCGACCAAACCCTTACAACAAAAGATCTCCATTATCATCTAAGAAACCGCATATCGTTTCAAATTTCAATCATTCCACTGTAATCGAAGGCACAATCAGGTAATAATCCTTATAACTTCATTTTCTTAATGATAGATCTTGTGTGATTTTTACGATAATAATTTACTTAATTTTTTATCTTCCATGTTAAAAAAATTGTTCGCATTACTGAAAAAAGCTTCACCCGCCGTCGCCAGTAAAACCACCACACAACTAGTTAAGCTTCCCTCAAAGCCTCTCCCTCCGACTTAATTAAAGGTTAATATTTTCATCTCAAACAAACTCAGGAATGTTTGCACATTGATTTAATTTGATTATTGCTACTTGTTGGATCAGTATTGCTCTTTGTATGAACTTGCTAGTGAACACTTAAGTGTCTAGCCAGTTCTTTATCAGTAATAGCACAGCGGAATGATATAAGTTAAAGCTACACTTATCAACATGAGTTATTACCCCCTGGATGTTTGATAAAACTAAAGACAAGTATTTAATGAGAATCTAAGCATTGAATGAGAATGAATACTTAAACAGATTCTCAGTAAATGAAATGGAAAATAACAATGATAAGCTTTGAAGGATTTCTGTATTAAAAATCAATGTCTAAAACAGAGGGATGAACCCATCTATTTATAGACTTTACAAATACATGAACCTTGCCAAAAAGCAAGTTCAGAGACAAGTTGCAACAAGTTGCAATCTTGGAACTTGTACAAAAAGTTAAAGTAATACTAAACTAATAAACTACTGAAACATAAGGCGGTGGAAAGATTCTTGAACAAGTGCTGATGAATGACAAACTACTGATGAGTAGTTTGTCTTCAGTAGTTCTTCAGTGAACTGTCTGGTTTGGACTTCAGAACTTCTGATGCATTTCTTCTTCAGTACTTGTAGAATCCTTCTTCAGTACTTTTAGTCTTCTTTCTTCAGTAGTTCTATACTTAGAATATTTCAGACAGAAGTGAATTAGACTTAGGTTTTCAAAAGTGGTTTCACCAATCCTCTTTGTCCTAACAATCTCCCCCTGGATTGATGAAGCCAAAACCTTTCTAATTCCTTATTGTTTTCTTCTGTCATTCACAATCTTCCATATCCCTTTGAACATGGAATTCTTTAATTGATTAAGCTGCTCATCAGTAATAGATCCCCTTTGAGGTTCCAGATGTTGAATTGCAAGCAAGTCCTGAGTTGATAATTTCTTCAGTTCATTTAAGGACTTGTTGGTCTTGCTTGTAAGATCTCTCCTTGTCACTAATACTGAGTTGTCATCAGTAAAGGACCATCTGATGATCAGCACTTTAGACTTGTCAAAGTCTGAAGTATAGGGAACCATGCTGGTCCCTTGGGAAGTTCCTGAGTGTTGAATATTTTCAATTTCAGTGACTCTCAGGTGGGATTCACTTCTTTCTTCTTGTTGCACCACATCAGGTAGTTTGAAAGTTGGCAAGTGATGTTCAGTAACTACCTTAGTGTGCAGTTTGTCTTTGATGGTCTTCTGGATTTGGTAGGCAAATGTAGAAGGATCCCTGAACTGTGTTATCAGAGGCTTTTCTTCAATATCAAAGTCTGAATGGACTACTGTGTTTCCTTCTAGTAGTACCATCTTGAAGTCAGTCTTTGTATTGTCCTCTGTCTTCTTCTTCTTGGTAGCAGTTCTTGTAACACCAGAAGTTCTAACTACTGAAGTTGATACTTCAGAAGTTTTGAACTTCTCTGGATTAGCAGCCTTTGCAGCTTTGTACTTCTTGTATGTGTCTAGTAATCTTTCTTCTTTCCATCTTGACACAGAAGCTTTTGAACCATAGCTGTTTGCCACCAGTTCTTCAATCATCTCAGCTCTCTTAGCTTTTCCATCTTTATTTGTTGCAAGTTTGTCTGCAACAATTTGAGCTCTTCTTGTTAGCTCATCTATGGAGAGTCCTTTCAGTGAAGAGGCTTTAGTCTTGCTGTTCTTTGTAATGTAAGACATCAGTTGTTGTCTTTTGTCTTCTTCAGCAACTTCTTCAAGGTTAGCCTGCCTTTGTAACTCTGCTCCATAAGCTTGTAATTTTTCATTGTAGCTTAAGTCATCCCTTGCTTCCAAAGCATTCCAGATTTCATCTTCCTTAGCCTTTCTTTCGGCTGCAATTAAACTCTTCTCAAGTAGTTCTTTGGACATTGATAGAGGAGAAAGGTTCAACACAGTTATTGTTGTAGTTGTAGTAGGCTTTGGAATAGGAGTTGGTTGTTGTTCAGTTGTCTTGGAAGGCTCTTCAGTTGGTTGTATGTTGGAAGTGTTAACTTCTGATGTGTTGACAACTGCTGAAGGGTTGTCAACTACTGAAGGATTATCTTCAGTACTTTCTGAATCATCATCAGAATTTTCAGCATCAGAAGTTTCTTCATTATGGCCTTGGGATGTTTCAGCTTCTTCTATTTCTTTCTTAGAGACACTAAATTGTTAAGCCAGTTTTTGTCTTCTGGCAATGTCTTTGAGTTCTCTTTCTTGGAGAGCCACTCTTGCTTTTACTCTAGCTTTGAATGACTCCTTTGGTTCCCTAATTTTCTCCCCCTTTTTGGATTCATCAAGTTTGGAAGGTTTGGAGAAAGTACCAGTTAGAATGTTGATCTGTTTTGAGTTGTGGTCAATTTTGTTTGACAGATCATTGACTTTTGTTTTGATCACTTCAAGTTGGTTCTTGACAGACAGCTCCAAAGCAGCTGTGTAGGTTCTGAAGTGATTGGTGATGAGTGTGTTCATCATATGGTATAAGGGACCATCTGGGCTGCATAGTTGGTTCAAGTCTATGCTTGTTGACCCAGGGAATTGGGTAGGCATTTGTAGTGAGGGGTGTGTTTTGGGTTGATCTTCTTGTTGTACAGAAGATGCCACTTTAGGGGAATCAGTGATCAAGTGGACTTTAACCTGATCTGGTGTGACCAGCTCTTTGAGCTTAGATACACCAGGTGCAGGACCTTCACTAGCAGCCGTCAATTCAATGTTTGGTTGTGAAACATCATCCAAATCAATGGAATCATCTGAATCCCTGATTACATTCTCAATGAGGACAGTATCAGTTACATCATGAGCTGAGCCCAACTCAGTTGTCTCATGTACCTCTTTTTCTTGGTTCAGAGGATTTCCTACCTCAGGCATTAAGCCTTCATCAGTAGTTGCCACAAATGAGGTCTTAGCAATGTTACTTCTTTCCTTAGATCCACCACTGGGTGGTATGTGAGTAGTAGCAGACTCAAATGTACCTAGAGTATCTAAGTTTGGGCTTAGAGACCCTGGTTCATCCTCATCTCTTTGGTTAGGGCTTTGAGTGTCCACATCCATGTCAAGTTCCGAGGCTATGTCCCCTGTTTGATGTGGTTGTTGGGGACTGACATGTTCGGATGGGATTTTCTCTTTTAGCCCAGAGAGAAGCTTGGCAATTTCAATTTCTGGTTCAGAAGTTTGGGGTGTTGGTTCAGTAGTTTGGTCTATGGGTTCAGCAGTTTCAAAAGAAGGGTCTATTGGGATTGTTTTCTTGAATTTCTTTCTTTTGAAAAGGATTGTTATTGGTGCTCTTGGTGGGGTTTGAGATGGATGAGACTGAGAGGATGTTTCAGTCACATCTTTATCAAGTGCAGATTGCACATTAGCTAGTTCAGGCATCTCAACCTCCTGAACTGCCTTTCTTTTTGGGTTGGTGGGTTTTTGTTTTTGTTGCTTGGGTTTCTTGGTCTTTGGGGGTGTAGGTTTGGAAGATGAGGGTTCCATGGGGACTGTTTCCGGTTCCCCTTGGTCATCTTCTGGCCAGGCAGCCGGTTTTTTGTTGTCACACCCTCAAATTTCCACTTGCGGAGTTTTACCGCGAGGCGCATGACAAACCAGAATCCAAGTCAACGGTCACAATAAACAACACTATATGAATACGTAAAACCCAAAACATAGTTCTCATATTACGAAAATCGTAGCGGAAGCATTAGACCAATTACAAAACCATGTACGACAATGTTCAAACAGTTTTATTCAAAAACATGAAGCTATGTCTAGACGCCATGCAGACTCGTGCGCCGAGTCCATTGTTGCTACCTTAGCGACCTGAGAAAAACATGCCAAAAGGACGTCAACATATAATGCTGGTGAGTTCACAGGTTTGTTTAATAAGTTACCAAAGTTACCAAAACGTTCCCATGTCCATACTATACCAATGTCACCAAGTACGCTAGCTAGGCGTATGTTTTATTACTACTACGATTGGAAACCATTACTGGACACGTTTAGCAATGTTTAGCATATGTTTAAGCAGCCCGAATAATGTTCAGCATGTTTAGCAAAGTTCGAGACAACATGCACCCGCCCGGCCCTCCAAGCCGTCGAGTGGGGCAGGTCACGCCCAATTGATCTATCCACATTTCCCCCGTTGTGCATCCCCGCACATTCATGGTTTCCCCTGGACTTCCAAAGATCGTATAGCAATACAAAGTTAAAACCATAGTATGACATATGTTACCAAAATAGTTTAGCGCATGTTTTCTCCCCCAAAAGTTAAAGCTGTAAAAGTGGGGCCGTGAACTCACCTTAGATAGCGTTCTTCGGTTACTAGTAAAATGCTAAGCCCTTGATAATCCCTCTACCGGAGATCTATCAAAATGTTCACATAAGTGTTCCGACTAATAACCATAAGGTTATCTAGTCTCCGATTGTCCAGATCGTAACCAAGTATGTTTAAAACGTGTTTAAATGTTCAACCGACACACTAGACCGACCTGACATCCCGTTGGTGACTCATTACCCTAACTAATCAAGTATACATAGATTACACACAAGGTTCAAGCATAAAACACTTAGTTTGTATCAAAAATCTCATTTCTGCATCAGAACGGTCGAACCAGTCAGATTAAATCTCTTTCGCCCGTTTTTAAGTTTCCTTCGCCCGTTTTGTGTTTCGTTCGACCGTTTGATGTCTCATTCGACCGTTTTATCAGGTTCGCCCAAACACATCCCAGGTTCGACCCTGGAATCTCTCCTTCGACCATTCGTTTGGTCGAATGAGCCAAGGTTCGCCCCTGTTGTATAAATTTTCCTAAAAACGCTTCAAACACATTCGAAACATCTCGAAACATCATCAAACACAGCAGTCAAGTATGATTAACATATCCCTACAAAACCCCACCAATTTTGCCCCAAAACCAGCTTGTTTTAATACTTTCCCAAAATGGCAAAATTATGGAAATGTCACATCATGCATGAAATCTTTACCCGATTTGGAAACTTTTTAATACCAACCCATAATCATCTATAAATGCTCAGTTTATCTTCTAATCGAAAACCCCCATTCATTCTATTAATAATACTTAACATGCACAAGCCCTAGATTTCATAAAATCCCCAAAATACCCATAATATCACCATCTATCTAATTGTAACCCTAAACAACAATAAACCAACATCAATAGCAACCTTAGATCATGTTTCTAGCATTAGAACAACAGCAAATCATTAAACAACACATAACATCACATAACACATAATTAACATATGTTTATTGATACAAATCCTATGTTTAATGATAGGGTTTAGGTTTAGAAAGATGTTTAAAAGGTTTTTATTGATAAAATCTTCCTTAGAACAGATCTGGACATTTAGGGTTAGATAAAAACGGATTAAAATGCCTTAAAAAGATTTAGGATTAGGAACACACCTTGGATTCTTGTTTGGATGTTGTTGATAGGTTAGATTATGAAAAAGAAGAGCAAAAAATCCTTCCTTAGTGATTAAAATCGTTTGAGAGTGTTTTGAGACGGTTAGGGTTTGTGAAATGGTGAAAAATGACAAAGTTTGGTATTTATACTAATCCACCTTCGACCCCTGTCAATGGTCGAATGTGGCCGCCTTCGACCCTTTCACAGGGTCAAATGTACCCTGTTTTGGTCGAAGGGAATTCTTCCAATCCCATATCCCAGGTTTGCCCCTTTCCAAAGGGTCGAACCAGAACACAATTCCACCTTCGACCACTCGAAGTGGTCGAACCAGAACCTGTGTTTATCTAGTTTTCCAGTTTGTCGTGTTTAACGCATTTTAACGCACCTTAACATATGAGCATGCAACCTTAGTCTATGTTTAACATATTTAAGCATGGATAATCATCTACACATCATTTAAACACATCTATGTATATAATCCACCATACGACCAATAATCTACATATACACTTAATTAGTTTATGTAATTTCACCAACAACGGGACCCGGTACTAGTGTATTCCCAAAATGACTCCCAATGATCCTCCAGATCATTGAACCCTGGACGATCCTAACTTGACCCGACTCAACTATCCTAGTTAAGTCCGTTTATAAACGTTTCCCGCTAAGGTAGACTTAGATGTTACTATAAGGTTTAAGCCAAATATGCCGGGTGTCACAGTTGTGCCTTGAGTATGTTTGTGAGGACAAAGGGTTTAAAATTGTAGTTTTACCCACAAGCACCTCTTCTCCAAGTTCCTTTATTATGCAATGCATAATAAATCTTGGGTACAACAAAAACTTCTTTTTAGTATTGAGATGATGTAACACCAACTCATTAAAGAAAAGTGATGATGCCCTGAATTTTGTTTCATTCACTATGGAATGAAAAATAGGTTGAAAAGTTGAGGGCATCTGATCATAAGATCCAGTTTTTGGACTCAAACACATAATAATATAATAAAAAGCAGTTTATACTTTGGTTCAAAATATTTCTTAAAAATTGTAGCATGTGAGAGAGTACCTTGGTAACCACACTCTGTCATGGTTAAGTGAATCTGAGAGTTTGGAAATTGGTCTGGGGCGTTTACATCATCCAAACCCAGCCTAATTGCCAAAGTAGCCGGTGTGATTGCCATTATTCTCCCTTGGATGGTTGAATTGAGGGAGATCACTTTGTTGTTCACCGTCACCTTCTCTGCGTTTGCCCAAAACTCATTTAGAGTTTCAGTGTGGATTGATGGTGAGGGCTGTGAAGTATTGGGATTTGACGACCAAATCAATGATTTCGTCGTATTGGGACCAGGCTTCTTGTTTTTCGAAGTAGCCTCTTTGATTGTGTCCCTGTTTCAGTACTAGAGCTATGTGGTTTGTGTGTGTGTGTGTGGATCGAACAGTGTTTTTGCAGGTTTAGGTCTTGAGAGTGTTTTGAGAGAGGAGGGAATTTTTGCTTTTTGAAAGGATAAGTGTTGGAAAAGGTATTTATCAGAAGTTTATAACCGCCTACAAACTTCTGATGTGGGAAAAGGTATTTATCAGAAGTTTTTAACCGTCTAGGTCAAACTTCTGATGTGGGAAAAGTCTGATTTACCCTTTTTGACCAAACTGCTGATGAAGAACAGATATCATCAGTAGTTCCCACTTTCTCTTCAGTAGTTGTTAACAACTGATGAGAATGTTTTATAAATACTTTATTTATAACTTCTGAAGGTTATTTTATCAGAAGTTAATCATTTTTCAGAAAATATTCCCATACTGATGTTTTGTTCATCAGTAGTTTCTCTCTTGTTTGTTTTTCAGGAGTTTTCAGACTTAAAAACATATGTAAGTGAAAAATGAAAATATGTGCAGAAAAGTAAAAAAGAAACACTTACAAATTTAGCATCCCAAGCATGGATACTAACTTCTGAAATGTTGATGTGTCAAGGGGTTTAGTGAATATGTCAGCTATTTGATAGCAATCTCTTATAAAATGATACCTGATTTCAATATGTTTGGTTTTTTGAAAACTGAACAGGATTTTGAATGATGCTAATGGCAGATTTACTGTCTACAAGCAATGGTGTCTTGGTCTCTTTGATACCATAATCAAGAAGTTGATACTGGAGCCATTGTATCTGTGATGTACAACTTGCAGCTGCAATGTATTCAGCTTCAGCAGTTGAAGTTGCAACAGATGTTTGTTTCTTTGATTGCCAGGACACTAGACAGTTTCCCAAGAATTGACAACCACCAGATGTTGATTTTCTTGACATTTTACACCCAGCATAGTCACTATCTGAAAAAGCTGATAACTTGGTATTGCTTGAAGCAGGATATCAAATTCCAAGTGTTGGAGTTCCTTTCAGATATCTGAAGATTCTTTTGACTGCAATGAGGTGTGATTCCCTAGGAGCTGATTGATATCTAGCACAGACACATGTTGAAAACATAATATCTGGTCTAGAAGCAGTTAGATATAAAAGGGAACCTATCATACATCTATACATGGTTTGATCAACCTGTTTTCCTTGATCATCTGGTTCAACTTGTGTGGTTGGTGTCATGGGAGTGGAACATGATTTACAGTCTTGTAAAGAAAATTTGTTTAATAATTCTTTAACATATTTTGATTGATGTATAAAAGTTCTATTTGTTTGTTGTTTAATCTGCAGTCCCAGAAAGTACTGCAGTTCTCCCATTGTACTCATCTCAAATTTTGATTGCATGAGTTTCTTAAATTCATCACACAGTTTTGTGTTTGTTGAACCAAATATGATATCATCAACATATATTTGAACAAGTAAGACATGATTTCCAACATGTTTTATGAAAAGAGTTTTATCAATGGAGCCTCTTGTGAAGTTATTTTTGAGTAGAAAGTTAGAAAGTGTTTCATACCAGGCTCTTGGAGCCTGTTTGAGCCCATAAAGAGCTTTGTCTAGTTTGTACACCCACTCAGGATGAGAAGGATCCTTAAACCCAGGTGGCTGACAGACATACACTTCTTCTTTTATTTTTCCATACAAAAATGCACTTTTAACATCCATTTGAAAAACTTTGATTTTGTTGGAAATGGCATAGGCCAGAAATAACCTGATGGCTTCAAGCCTTGCAACTGGAGCAAAGGTTTCATCATAATCAATTCCTTCTTCTTGAGAGTAACCTTGTACTACCAGTCTTGCCTTGTTCTTTATAATCATACCAGCCTCATCTTGTTTGTTCCTAAAAACCCATCTTGTGCCAATTGGTTGCTTGTTTGGTGGTAAGGGACAGATTTCCCAAACCTGTTGCTTTTTGAATTGAAGCAACTCATCTTGCATGGCTTGCACCCAATTGTTGTCTTTGAGGGCTTCTTGGTACTTCTTAGGTTCCAACTGAGAAATAAATGCTGAGAAGAAGCAAAAGTTGGAAAGTTGGTTTCTTGTAAGAACACCTGATGCAATATCACCCATGATTTGTTCAAGTGGATGATCTTTGTGTTCAATCAGTTGTTGTAAACCACTGACAGGTGTAGGTGGCTCTTGTACTTCATCAAACAAACCATTGAGGTTTATAATGTCTGGTTCAGCAGTTTCAGTGTCTTCAGTAGTTTTAGGTGCTGAAGCAGATGTTTGAGTTTGTATATCTTCAGTTCTTGAATCAGAAGTTTGTGAAACTTCTGATGGTTTGGAAGTTGACTTAATGACTGTTTGAGGAGTCCATGGTGCTGGATCCTCATCATCAAACCTTTGATCACCATAATAAGTAGGTTTAGATGAAGTAACAGTCTTTTCAGGTCCAAGAAGTCAAGGTCAAAAAGTTCAGCAGCATGTGCTGGAATAAGAGTGTGTTTTGACTCATTGAACTTGACATTCAGTGTTTCTTCTACTATCCTGGTTCTTGAGTTAAAAACCTTGTAGGCTTTTCTAGTGGAAGAGTAACCAAGAAAGTAACCTGAATCAACTTTGGCAGCAAACTTTGAAATAGAGTCTTTGATGTTTAGAATGAAACATTGACATCCAAAAGCCCTGAAAAAGGAGATAAGGGGCTTTATGCTATGAAGAACTTCATAGGCAGTCTTGGAATGTCTTTTGTTGACAAGGACTCTATTTTGAACATAACATGCAATGTTAACTGCTTCAGCCCAGAAATACAATGGTAGGCCTGAATCAGCTAACATTGTTCTTGCTCCTTCAATTAAGGTTCTGTTCTTCCTTTCTACTACACCATTTTGTTCAGGAGTTCTGGGAACACTGTATTGTCTAATAATCCCTTTAGACAAGCAGAATTCATCCAGAGTTTTGTTCCTGAACTCTGTCCCATTGTCACTTCTAATGGCTTTGACAGATAGAGAATATTGTTTCTCTACTTGTAGAATGAAGAACTTGATGATTTCAGCAGCCTCATCCTTGGAGAATAAGAAGAATACCCATGTAAATCTTGAATAGTCATCAATGATGACCAAGCAGTACTTCTTCTTACTAAGGCTCGTGATTTTTACAGGCCCAAATAAGTCCATATGGAGTAGTTGAAGACATGCAATTGTTTTTGATTCTTCAATAGACTTATAGGAGGACTTATGCTGTTTTCCCTTTAAACATGATACACAGTGTTCTTGACACTGGTATACCTTTAAAGGTAGACCTCTGACCAAGCCCATTTTTGTGACTTTATTTATGGTTTTAAAGTTCACATGGCCAAGTCTCCTGTGCCAGATATCAGTCTCTGAAGTTGATGCCTTTGAGAAGAAATAGGCAGTGTTGTTTAGTACTTTGTCCTTTTCAATGTCCACTGCATAGACATTGCCACATCTTTTGGCTATCAACAAAGTATGATCTTCAATGATCTTCTCTATCAACTTCTGGCCTTCTGGTGATATGATCTTGCATGCTGTCTTTGTGAAAAAGGAAGAATATCCTTTATCACACATTTGTGACACACTCAGCAAGTTGTACTCAAGGTTTTCAACCAGATTGACCTTGTCAAACTGTATTTTGCCAGAGGAGACATTGCCATGTCCTAGCACATATCCCTTAGCATTGTTGTAACACCCCAACCGATGGCGGAAACATCGAGGTGTCACGTAAGAAAGAGTATACAGTAGCACATGGTAACCAAATTTTAATTGAAATAAATTTAAAGTGCAAATATCCAAAAATAGAAATACATAATGAGTTTCAATGTGGAAATCTAATACATCACAAAGATCAAACAAGCATAGACTTCATATTGTCTTCATGAAAATACTCTAGTCTTCATGCATCATTATTTCCTGTTGAGTTGTAAAAATGGGGGGGGGGGGGGTCAACTAGAAGTTGGTGACAATACATAATCCATGTTAAGCAAATAGTTTAAGTATAAAAGTTTAGCAATTCATATGTCTATCGTAAGTTTAAGTCTACATGAAATAGCATAATATGTTGAATCGACATAATCAAACCTCCGACTAGTTTAGGTCCATCCCGTCATCCACGGTTCACCTTAGTAATGTGTTGGAACGATAACAATCACCCACGCTACCTATGTAGGAGGTACACGTATCCGGGTGGGATTGTCAATCCAATAGATCTATTATTGAGTATCGCCGGCTTGGCCATAGCTAATGATTATGTAATGTTGAAACTCGTTGAAACTGTTGTTGTCTAATTCATGAGGCAATAAAGTTTACAACTAGACATGCATGTTGAATTGCTTAAGTAAAATGTTGCAAGTATAAAGAATCGCATAAACATGGTTACGTAAACTCACCTTAGTATAGTATTAGGTCTTGAGGAATAGTATGAGTGTAGCCCAATAGATTGCCAAGTATTACCCTATGTATAAGGTAACAAATAAGTCTAAGTCTATCTAGTCTACAAGTATATTCTAGGGTTTCGATTTGGGGATAACCATTTGTTGAATTAATAAAATGTTTTAATATATAAAGGGAAATTTGATAATTAAATAAATGAAAGTCTTTTTATAAAGTTTGAATTTAGGATGGTCACAATAATGTGTTTGAAGTATAAAAATAATTTTTACAAAATTATTTTCTTTAAAATAGAATATTAATTCTATTTATAACAAATTATCAAGATTTAACTTTAATATTTAAAAATACTAAAATTAAAGAATTATTAGTTTAAAATTTATATTTCTGTTCTAAATATTCAGAAATAATTTGTATAAAATTTTGGTGCAAAAATATTAAAAATTGGATTTATTGTGATTTAATTATGATTAAAACTAACAAAAATTGATAAAAAATATTAAATAAATGATTTTTCTGAAATAAAATTCATTTCAGAAAAATTTATTGTTATAAAAACTTAGGATAATTTTTGTGGAAATTTATAAGATTGTTTTGATATTTTAATGGAATTTTATAAATATAATAGAATAAACTTGATTTAATTATTATATATATTAAATAAATAAATTTTTGAAAACTAAAAATTTTGAGTTAAACTTTTCCATCAGATTAATACAATATAATTTTTGTAGAATTTTTAAAAATGTTTTAGTATATAAAAATGAATTTATAAAATATAATATTAATAATATATATATAAAGTTGATAAGGAAAAAAAAGAAAAGAATAGATGTGGCTGCCGGGTTTCGAACCCGCGTGGCCCGCTAAGCAAGCACCAAGCACAACCACTTGGTCCAGACCAGTGGTTGTGTTTGGTTTCAGTTGATTAAAATTATATAACATATGCGAAATCAGGTTTATCCCCAAATCATAGCATACGAGCCCTAATTTTCCAATCGATCAATCCACACATCAATAACCCAATTAACCTTAGGGCTATTGATGTGTGGATGCCGAAGATTAAAACCCACCAAAAATATTAGGCTTACAATTATGTATCGTGCACGATTTGCTCAGTCAACTTAGAAGTCAAAAACGCGATTGAAAGCCAAGAACAGAATATTATTGAGAGGAATTGGGGGTTGAGAAAGATGAATTGGCGAGTTGTGAAGGTCCAGCAATGATCAATTTATAGTGTAATGGCTCGGTTGTTCAAAATGGTAATCGTTGACCTCGTTTTAATGCGTGACGTTTAATTAAGTAAAATTGGAATGATTTTAACTGCAATTGATGGTGTGATGACTCGAAGTTGGCCGATAATCATGAACCCATTCCATTCTTGGATCAATTACGCGTTTGTGATTGGTAATTAAAGGTGTTGGCTGTCACAGTTGACTTTCCATGTCAACTGTGAACAGGCCAATGTCGGGTTAAAAGGAATTTAAGCAGGGTTTGAAACAGGTTAGTTGTGTGGATCAGCTGGTTAAGACTTGGTGGGTATTGGGCCGGCTTGGGCGCGGGTTCGAGTCCCGGCCCAAGCAAATCATTTTTTTTGGTAATTTTAACATATAGATAAGTGTATTATTTATAATTAATATAGTATTGGGGTTTCCAAAATGTCACAAAAATAATTAAATGCGAACAATAATACTTGAACTTGACGTTTTTATTAATGATGATCGTAACGTACAAGTATAAATGCGTAATGTTACAATTGTTCCAAAAGGATACAGATCCTTCTCTTTGACTGATAAAATTGTTTATCAGGTATCTGCATCCAGTCATGTGCATTGAGCCTCCACTGTCAACATACCAAATGCTATTTAAGCCTCTGGAAATTCTCTGCACAAGATAGCAAATTAGTTAGATTTGGGAACCCAAGCCAGTTTAGCTTTGGGTTTGCTCTTGAGAACATTTACAGTTTGTTCTTGACCAAGTTGAGGAATCCATGTCTTTTTGGCAATGGATTTTTCATTAAGAGCAATGGTGGTATCCTTTTGAGGACCACCATCAACTTTGGTCATCAGTAGTTGTACCATGTTCATGAGATCTTTAATCTCAGCAGTTTGTGAAACTGCTGATGATTTAGGTCTAACTACTGAAAGAGAATTTTGAGAAAAAGATTTTTGTTGAGATTTTGTCTTTTTCTGAGAAAAGGTGTTTACTGGGAGAAAAAGTTTCTACAAAATCATTTCTGATTTGTTTTCCCACAACCAGTTGTTTAATTTTCTTGTTGTACTGAATACCTTTTCTGTATCTGCAAAATTCTGTCTTGTGGTTGAACAGACCACAGATTTCACATTCTTTTGTCTTTTCTTTCAAAGACAAGTTTCTGACTGTATTGATTGGTTTTAGGTCATCAGTAGTTTTCAGATTCTCAACTTCTGATGTAGTTGAAACTACTTATGGCTTAATGTCAGATTTTATCAGTACTTCTGAAGAACTTTCTTTGTGATTTTTTAGAAAGTTTTCATGGAAAGATGTGCATTCTTTCTCTTCAGAAGTTTCACCTGAAACAATTTTTCTCCCATCTTCAGTAGTTTTGGGGGAAAAATCTGTTGGTGTTTCAGTGTGATTGTACCCTATGCCAAACCTAACATTTGAAGCACTTTGTTTGTTTAACAATAGTTGGTACCCCTTACAAGATTCAACCCATTTTTCACAAGTGACCTTGGTGTCAGCAAGCTCTTGTCTGACATTTCCTAGGTCATTTATCATGATTTTAATTTGTGCTTGGGTTTCAATAGCAGTGTTAGTTAATTTAGAAACTTCTTTTGTTTTTGCAGAAAGTTTTCTTTCTAAATCACATTTCATCTGAGTGAATTTTCTCTCAGAGTCATTTGCTTTACCTTGTAGGTGCACATTAGTCTTTCTTATGAGAGCAAAAGATTCTTTACAAGAAGTTGAACAAAGTTTTGTCAAAGATTCTTTTGATACCTGTGACAAGGCAGATTTTGAGGTGCATCCCTCAAATGCCATCAAGGCAAAGTTCTTTCTGCCATTGTCAGGCTCTCCCCAGTTGATGTCAAACATCTTGTTGTCTGCATCAGGGTTACACTCAGTAGTGTCAAAAGGAAGACTGCTCCAGTCAACATACCCTGAAGTAAATAAACTTTGTTGTGAGGGTTGCTGAGTCTGTGGAGGTGGTTGAGCAGCTGGAAAGGGAGGGATTGATGCCGCCAAATGGTTGTAAGGCATCACCTAGCATAAATACTCGGCCAGCTTCCTTCTCTCAATCCCACAATTCTACAACACAGAGCACAATTACATTCTCTCAATTCCACATTTTTACAACACAATTGGGTCGATGTTACATCCACATGGAGTTTTAACAGTTTGGGGGCGGGGATGAGCCATGCTTAACAGCATCATCTGCTGTTTCATCACCTGCTTGGCATCGCTTTTCTGGAGTCCAAGAAAGCGGTGTCGTTGGATCGGTGTTACATCCACATGAAACTACTTGGATCGATGTTACATCCACACGTGGTATAACACGTGTAGAATGCAACATTGTCTTTGTAGTTTATAATATTAGAGAGTCGGTTGTCGGTGGTGGTCTCAATCTCCAGTGTACCACCCCCATTCATGACGACAGACTCTTTAGGGGGGACAACCTTCCAGGCAAACCCTGTAGCACAAGGCCATCCGATGTTGAAGAATCACGGTCAGTGATTAGCGACGTCGGCGATATAAGAATTTGAGATTCTTCATCGTGCTACTTTGGTATGGCAGCTTGGGTTGATCATTGAGTACCTTTAGATTTGGTACCAATGTTCAACATATTGATATTCTTCCCCTGCCGCATTCAGATGGGTTTGAATCTGAATGCGGTCCTGAGTTCCCGCTGACTGGAAGAACGAGTTTCTGGGTCCACAAGCTGTAGTTGACTTCAATAAAGCAATTGTTGATTTCAATGAAGCAATGGAGATGGAAGGTGCGAAACAGAAACTCAATGAAGCAGCGGTAGAATATTGGAATTGGTGATCTCGGAAATAGATTGTCTTGTAACTCGGTAGATTGTATAGTTTGATTGAGTAGTTTGGAAAAATAGTTGTTAATTAAATTTGTATTATTTGTTTTAAATAAATCTATCATTATTACTAATGCAAATGTTTTTACTTTTATTTTAGAAACTGTCTAGTAATAATACTAGTAGCATTAAAATTAACAGTAAGATAATAAGGCTGCCATTACTAAATAAAGCTCGTACAGAACATGATGAGATGAGTCACCCAACTCATCCATGAAAGTAAAGGGTGATTGACGATACAGATAATGCAAACTAAACAACCTAAAAAAGATGACATTGATGATACGACTGACACAACCATGTAGTGTCATTCACTAATTTCGTTGACGCCTTGCATTTCCACAACTCTTCCTGTTATGGCCTGTTTCTCCACATCGAGTGCATGCATGACGCCTGGGGCGATCGTCATAATTCACATCCATCTCATTTTGTAGTCTTCTCTGACGTACTCTGCCTCGGTGTGTAGTAATCATCGACGGGTCCCCTTGAATTGTCCACTCTGCCGCCGGCCATTCAGACTTATGGCCCAAGGTGTAGAAATGACTGTTGTACTGCTGAACGTACGTGTCTGTGTGGAATTTCCAACTAGTAATACTGTGAGGGCTTTTACCCAACCAATTGCAAACAGCAATTGCATGTGAGCATGGAAATCTTTGCATTTGCCATTTGCCACACGAGCATACCTTTTTTTGTACTCAACGGTGTAGTCATTCCCGCCCCGGTCATTTGTCTCAACCCTTGAAAGAACATTGCACCTTATCGCATTCGCATCGTACATCGTGACTTCATGCTGCATAGCAACTCCCAAAAGGCTCTCATACCAGCTCCATATGCGAGGGGGTAGAGGGGTGTTGCAACTGCTCGAAATTTGAGTGTGCTTAACATATTGTTCGACGTCTCTGAGAAAGGTGTAGTGAATTAGAGCTGTGATAGGCAGTAGTCGCGCTTCACGCAAGACGTTGTTCATGGACTCCGAAATGTTGGTCGTTAGGTTACCCCACCGACGATGCTCTTTATCACGATAAACAGTCCACTTAGTCTTATCAATGTTGTTAAGGTAGTCCCATGCCTCTTGATTTTTCAGCCTCATTTCGCTAACAGCCCACCGATACTTTACGCGCTGAGATGTGCTACCAATAGACCAACACAGTTTCCGTAGGGTTTTGTTCCGGAACCTCCCGCTGAAATTGCTTCTGATGTGACGCAGACAGTAACGATGGTAGGCGTTGGGTTCCTTCCACTGTGGAAGATTTTCCATAGCATTAATTATGCCGTTGTGTCTGTCTGATATCACACACAAAGGCACCATGCTATTAAGGGTAACGTATTCGGAAAGGTTTTGGAAAAACCAACACAAACTGTGTACAGTCTCTTCGTCAACGACGGCATACGCCACAGGCAGGATGTAGTTGTTTGCATTTTTTGTTACCGCAAGCATCAGCTTACCTCGGTAGGGTCCTTTCAGATGAGTCGCGTCCACCGAAATGACAGGCATGCATCGATGGAAAGCACGGATAGAAGGAGCGAACGCCCAAAAAATATATTTAAACGTGGGGTAATTCGGATCTCCGTTCGGATGATTAAAGAACGTAACAACGGTGCCTGGGTTCCTCGTCTGCAGCCGCATAAGATATGTGGGGAGCTCCTTAAAATTGCTGTCCCAGTCACCATAGATAGTTTCTATAGCCTTTCTTCTTGCTCGCCACGCCTTGGAATACGAAACATCAACATTCAGCACCTGCTTGACATGGGTTTGGATATGTTTTACCTTAAGCTTGATGTCTGTTCGAATTTGCGGTAAAATGTGTTGTGCAATATCCTTTGCCTTTAAACTTCTGTTGCTATTACGTATGGCAGAAGAATAACAGCTGTGTTTTGTAGCCCATACAGTAATTCACCAGTAATGTGAGTCAGACCGTATTGATGCTGTGCAACGCCACTCACACTTGCGGCCAACAGAGAAAGGATTTACAAACTTTGGGTGTCTGGTGTAACATACGACCGTGTATACCTTTGGTTTGCTTGACTTGACATACATCTCCCGTCCACGACGGATGTTCCACTGTCTAACCGCACGGTCTACCTCTTCTTTTGATTTGAAATACATACCAAGACGGATATTGTCCCATGCTTTTGGGTTCCATAACACGAAGTCATCCTCTTCGTATTCTTGAACCATGTAATCTGTTAGCTCCGCATCATCTTGAGGATCATAGTCTTGACGTGGACCTAACTGGAGGGCCAGGTTGTGATTTGGTGGTGTCTGTTGGGTCATCGGTTGATCGGCCTCCGCCTCGTTTGCGGAGTCTTCAGAGTCTTCTACTGCTGGTTGTTCGTCATCACTATCTCTCGTCTCTTCAGAGTCTCCGCTTCCGGATTCATCAAACCCGTCATTATTGTCATTACCGGCAACATATTGAGGTTCTTGGAAAGATTCTTCGTCCGTGTTAGGGGATCCTGCCTTGTCATTTTCTTCGTTATCGGCAGCATGCTGAGACCCGAAGGGTGCTAGAACATTTACGTTCGACACGTCACGTAGCAGGTTCATAAAAGTAACCTGTTGTAACGGAGGGTCTTGTTGCCATTCAACGTAGATATCCGCAACGAAATCAACACGTCTCTCAGCGGCTAGATAATCCATCATATCAACCCCGTCATTGTTGAAAATTTTGCTAGTTTGAGAGTGCCCAGCATAAGTGTATCCGAGCAGCAGTTTGACAGTAACAGCTTCTTTGTTAATATTAACATGAGCACATACACATTCAAGAAGTTGTTCAAATGACATCTTCTCTCGCATAACAAAGCTGGATGATAGCAACGAGTTATCATCTTGAACAACCCCGTTTACGTATGAAAACTGACCACCCCAGTATAATCTAACCAGGTATGGAACGAAAGAAGCCATTTGCTTTGAATGTTATTTTTTTGGGTGGGGGGGGGGAAGAAGAAGGTTTTTGAATGATGTTTAGTGGTATGGGAAGAAAGTTTGGTGTGGGGATGGATTGGGGTGAGTATCCCTTAAATAGGCTTCAACTTTTTATGATGCCGCCAAACCATTCTGAGGCATCAATGCCGCCAAACCATTCTGAGGCTTCATGTAGATGCCGCCAAACCATTATTAGGCATCAACTATTATAAATACCATGTTAAGACACAATTTCAGTCAGAACTGCCTCTCTTCAAAGGGTTTATAAACTATGGGTGGAGGTTATCACGAATGTGACGGATCTTCAAATGTCCGGCGATACTCTCGCCGGGGGCGGCGACTACCATTTTCATCTCCTCCTACTCCTGCTCCTACTCATATAACTCCTCCTCCTACTCAAATAACTCCTCCTCCTGCTCCTACTCATATAACTCCTCCTGCGCTTACTCAAATAACTTCTCCTCCTGCTCCTACTCAAACCACTCCTCCTCCCCCAGCAGATGATGAGTTCACTGTAGATGAGTTGGTATGGGTTGTGGATTATGCCATGGCTATAAGGGATTTGGACCGTTTAAGGTTATCAGCACCCACCCCCCGGATGCAAGAAAGTACACAGATCCCCCAAAACCAGGGTCCAGCCACCCCCTACCAGCAGGCTACAGCCGCCCAAACCCTCCTCCTCGGGATCCATATGAGGAGGAGTACCTAGTAATTTAGGATTAAATAAGTAAATTAGGATTGTATTATGTGTTTATGTATTGGTCGTTATGTATTATGTGTTTACGTATTAATGTGTTTATGCACTTGTTTAAATTTGACTGGGAGGCCCAAAAAATGGGAGCCTGGGCCGTTTTAAACATAGTGAGTTTTTTGAAAAATGACCTCCTAGCCGTTTTCGGGCCACCAGGATCAGGCACCGGAGACCCGAAAACGTCCCGGACTTCTTGGGACACCCGTGTATTAGCCAAGGACAAGGCGTCCGAAAGTCCGGTTACCTGACTGGGAGGCCCTGCCAGACTGTACAGAGGCCCAAAACTGGCAGCCTGGGCCGTTTTCAACATAGTGAGTTTTTTGAAAAATGACCTCCTAGCCGTTTTCGGGCCACCGTGATCAGGCACCGGAGACCCGAAAACGGCCCGGACTTCTTGGGACACCCGTGTATTAGCCAAGGACAAGGCGTCCGAAAGTCCGGTTACCTGACTGGGAGGCCCTGCCAGACTGTACAGAGGCCCAAAACTGGCAGCCTGGGCCGTTTTCAACATAGTATGTTTTTTGAAAAATGACCTTCTAGCCGTTTTCGGGGTTCATCTAGATGCCGCCAAACCAATAAGGAGGCTTCATGTAGATGCTGCCAAACCATTATGAGGCTTCATCTACATGCCGCCTTCATATAGATGCCGCCAAACCATTATGAGGCATCAATGCCGCTGTCCCATTGTGAGGCATCAATGCCGCCAAACCATTCTGAGGCTTCATGTAGATGCCGCCAAACCATTACGAGGCTTCACCTCTTTAAAAGCAGCTCATTCACAAACATGACTCACTAAACTTCTTTCTCTCTTTACCAACTCGTATTTGAAACCTCTAAGAATGGAAAACAATGGAGATGGCTTTTACTGTTCACAACCAGCTCCTAAAACGGTTAAATCGACCGAGCAAATTTGGAGGCGTTTACGCAAGCCATTAAAACCTTCCACGGGTGGTTCGTCTTCAAGTAACCCACAAGTGAAACCAGCCGAAAACGACAAAGACAAGCCCAAAGAAAACCCACAAGAAAACCAACAATGCAGAAACAACTGGTCTGCTGATGTTGTCGACTTTTATACAAACGGGGATGCCCCATTTTGCTACACTCGCTTCATTTCCGCCAAACTAGACAGAAATTTTTGGGGTACACTTCTAGGGTGCCAACCCAACAGGGCGCTATCCGCAACGGTAATTTTCACGTTAATTTATCTTGAAAGTAAATTGATTTGCTTAACTCAATAACGAACCTTATGCATTAACATGATTTCAGCACGTTGAGGCGTGGACGGTAAGACTGATGCGACTTAGACAAGCAAAGCTTTTAAGAGATCCTACTTCACAGCTACGTTGGACAGTGTTACCCCCTGCCTTCTATGATGAAATGAAGGACTCGAATTCTTCAGTTGCCCTCGACATGGCTGGAAGAATGGAACCCTACCCGCCATTCTGGGAGGTTGACCGCGTTTACCTTCCTTTATCGATCGGGGTGGGAGACTGGCTGCTTATCCTAATTGATCTGAGAAACATGGTAATTACCCAGTATTGGACTGATAAGAGATGGAGAAACGAAAGGCGACGCCAAGTTGCTCACTATATGGAGATGATTAGGCTTTTTTCGAATGGTTTCTAAAACGTATTCGTTACTGGCTGAAGTCTAATCGTGTGGACAAAACACCAATTTCTGTTGGTTTAGTTGAATTAGATGTGCCCCAAGACAACGGAAAGGTTGATAATGTAGGTGTGTTGGTTTGTATGATGATGGAGAGGCTTGTGAAAAAAAAAATCGTTGTCGTTAGAAATCGACGTCGAAGACGCTTGTGTGAATTATCGACGACACATGGCAGATGAGCTATACAAATGCCGTTGTGAAGCAACTTCTCGTCATGTTATATGATTATGTAATGTTGTGTTAATGTTTACCGCTTGTATTTCGATTTTAATATTAGTGTTTGTTTCTCCTATCAATGTTTGAATCACATGTGGCTTAACGATTCATATATTCATATACATTCACCATTACCATTGCAAGTCTTTTGATTATTATCACCACTCATCCTTTAAAATTGAAAATATTAAAGAAGCCCCTAATTGGTTTGGCGGCATCATAGAAGCCCCTAATTGGTTTGGCGGCATCATGGAGAAGCCGCTAATTGGTTTGGCGGTATCAAATGAGAAGCCACTATTTTGTTTGGCGGCATCTGACTACATACTTTGGTTCGGCGGCATCACTGTGTGGGACTTTGATGCCGCCAAATGAAACTCAGGGATCACCATTTTTTGTTTTTTTCTCCAATACCCACCAAATGTAATTTCTAAAACTATAACTCTACTGTTTATGCAAATGATTCCAAAATAAAGCCCAAAACGTCCCAATATTCATCACCATTAAAATGCCTGCCATAAACTTATGCTTCACTTTCTGAAGCTCTTACAGTTTCCATCCATGGCCACTTATTATTGCTTAACCTCATTCCCTCCTTCTTCCTCATCCTCTCCGTCTCTTTCTAAATCAAAAGTCAACTCCTCACACCCATTAATATCCTCCTCAATTCCCTTCCCTTACACACCCAAACCATCTTCTTTATCTTCTTCTACCCAATGCCCGCAAAACCCACCACATATCTTCACTGTTTCAGCACTTGTTGAAGGTGAACAGCAACAATATTCTTCTTCTGGGTACACCTTGCAAGACGAGGATTCTGTTTTCAGGAACTCTTTTAAACGCTTTGAACTGTACGTTTGTAATCTTCCCAGAAGCTGTGACATCCTTCACCTTCTTAATAAGTTTAAAACTTATGGTACAGTGCAGTCTGTTGAGGTACCCACTTGTTGTTCACTTGTTTCTACGGTTTGTTCACCAACTGTTTGATGAAATGCCCCAATCAGACATAATGTAGTTTTTTCTTTTAAAAAACTATACTTGCTCTGCCATATAGGATACCCTTTGGTTTTCAATTTCTATACATATTATCTTTATTGGTGTTCTTGCTGTAGAGTGATGTTGATCAAGAAAGATTAAGTGAGTCCATTGTTATTCATAAACTAACAGACCTGTAGTTATGTGCCTTAAATTAAAAGGGATAAGCTAAAATTAATTCCTCAACCAGACATGTTATGAAGTTTGTAGGAAGCGAATTATACCTGCTCTGGCCTATATAAATACCCTTTTAATTTCTTTCTAAGAGCACACACTATGTGGGCATTTTACTCGTTCGGTTCCTACGTGTCTTGGACCACGGACCATAGTTGTCAAAGCGCCTAAGCGCTCTCAAGGCGCATAGGCCGAGCCCGGAGCCTAGGCGCAAGGCGCATAAAAAACGAGGGCTTTTTATAATCAGACGCATAGTATAAAATACATTTTTTAGGGATTTTAGAGATGTTTTAGGCCTGTTTTAGAGTTGTTTAGGATTTGTTCATGGCTCATTTAGGATGTTTTAGAGGTTTAGGCAACTTTTAGCCTGAATTTGGCCGGAAATCAACCTGAAACAGCCCTGATAGTGTGCCTCAATGCCTAAATGCGCGCCTCACAGGACGCAGTGCACTTGGTGTGCCTTGCTGCGCCTCGGCGCCTTGGCGTGCGCCTTGCGCGCTTTTGACAACTATGCCGCGGACCACCTCCCTTGTCCGGTAACATTGTAGTCCTTGTCCGGTCCTTGCCAAGTCTGGCAGTCCGGATATATAATAGTTTTCCTAGCTCAAACCGTCAACGAATATTCTTGTTGTAGGTTAATAGTGGTCGACTTTCTAGTGATCCCATTGTTTTCCGGAACCAGACGGATCTGTATAATATTTTTTCTAAATTACTTGTAATAAATTAAGATTTTGAAGGAGTGGGTGCAGGCTTTATTTCCGGCACCAAACTCCGTAGCAAAAAACCATATCTTTATTTAAAAGGAACTAGGAAGGTAATAGGTCAGTCTTCTTGAATGTATCTCTTTGGGTTTTCACTGAGTTAATGATATTTTGGCTACAGTTAACATCATTGTTATTACACTTTTGCTCATAATATTGTGTTAATACATTAGTTTCGTGGATTATTTAAGGTCTCAAGAAATGCAGAGACTGGGATAAGCCGGGGTTGCGGGTATGTGACCATGAGCTCACTCAGTGAAGCCAAAGCTGCAATTGCTGCTCTAGATGGTTCTGTAAGTATTTTATATCTTTAATAATTATATGGTGCTGACTGCTGCTGTCTGTTTCTGAGTGAAAATTTACATCATAGCTTTATTGAGTGCATTGTTATACAACTCTATGATATATACCTAAAATTGGTTATTTTTAAAAGGATGTTGATGGGCGAGAGATGCGAGTCAGGTTGTCAGTTGACATGAATAGTAAATGGGGAAGCACGGTATCAAGTTCCCGACCTCAAAAGAATTTGGTATTTGAATCACCTTACAAAATGTATGTTGGCAATCTTGCCTGGAGTGTTAAACCTGAGGATTTGAGAAATCACTTTAGCCAGTTTGGTAATGTGATTAGCACAAAGGTTTTGCATGATCGTAAAGGCGGGAAAAATCGCGTATACGGGTTTCTTTCATTTGCATCATCTGCAGAACTTGAAGCTGCAATGTCTTTAGATGAAACAGTTTAGTCTACTTTCCCTTTATTTTTGTATTGCGCGCTCCATGTTCCCCCCTTCATTGAACATAACGTTACCACTTTTTTGTCTCCGCATCTTTTGCAGCAATTTTATGGTAGAACAATAAAGCTTCGAGAAGTTGTAAAATGGCCAGAGCCCGAGTATTGATTGGAGGTAATGAAATATAAAAGGAAGTGACGACATAGAGGTACCGTACCATACATGTATCGATCTCCAGTTCATGTATCATGTTGCAAAATAACATAGGTTTGAAAAAAAAAATGTTTGCAAACGTAAATGTTTACATCATATATGACTTCAAAACACGTTGATTTTGGTCGATAAAGTATCCATGTTTCGCTCTTTTGAATGATATTTCAAATTTTCAGTTATTTAAGAAATAGCAAAGATAATATTGTGTTATGATAGAATTTTGAGACTAAATTTCAGAGAGAAGAAAATGGTCAAATTTCAGCACCCCTTTCTTATTCCATAGGTGATTAAGTATCAATGCTATGGGCATTAACCAACTTAAGTATATAACCTTTAGTTTTACTAATCGAATCTTTAAATATCAACATTGACTATTTCGCTGCAATTCTAATTGAAACGTCCGCCTATTCCAAATTTGCCGAGTGTGCCTTGTTATAGCATGTATGGAATTTTGTGGCTCATGGTTATGGAATGGTTGAGTTGCTGTTGCTGTTGCAACTCCATGTATTTCATATCCCCTTTTTTCCACCTCCATTACAAACAGCCATTAAGTTCAATACATAATATTATTGTATCCATAGCAGGGTTGTCCATATGGGTTCAATTTACCTCACTCCAAATCAGCTTGAATAAAAATGAACCATATCAGTTTGAGTTATTTGGCTCGCTCGAGTAAACGATCCATAACCCAACCTAACCATTAATTTCATTGGGTTACGCACACACATCCACCTTGACAACATCAATGCCGGGCCGACACCACCAGCACTAGCACCACCGACACCGAGTGCCTCCATCCCCGCTACCACGGACGACCAAGGCAACCAAATTACAGTAATTCTCTTTTTCTTAGCAACAAACATGGCTATGCAATTTACAACTTATTCGTACTACTACTCTTTATAAATTGTGTGCTTACTCGGTAAACAACATCATATAAATTAAGTTATAAAGAGTAGCAAGTGATTTAATTAATTAAAAGGACTAAAATAACATATAAATTAAATATTAATCCTTTGAATTAAATAAAAAATTTCCATACAAAGTCTTTTATAAAACTTAATGGGACTTTCGGATTATAGCTTCAACCCAACAGAAAGCAAAAAAGTCAGTAACAAAAGGAGCAAGAAAGACCAGCACAACTTCGTTGTTGGCGCCGCCACTTTCATCAGCACCACCTTGCTATCACAACACGACTACCATCGCCGTCGTCGCTGACACTAACCGCCATAAAATAAATATAACTGTAAACCCAATTTGATATTTATTTTCTAAAACAACTAATTTCAACCTGAACCAAGTTCAAACTACAAACTAAATGAATATTTAGGGATGGAAAGCATAATACTTTAACAAACTGAAATTATTTACAAACAATGAACCTACGAACCAAAAAAAACAAAGCAAGCGTATTACATCAACCGTAACTAAAAAATACCTGTCTTGTGACAAACGAGTTTACCCTTGCAATTAACAGACATAATCTATTGCAGCTGTGTAAGGTCAACAGATTGCCAACTGCTAACCAGCATCCACCATTATGTTTACATTACTATAAGTGGCTAAAAACTTGAGCGACGTGGTCACAGAGTTATAATAACACCAAGGCGAGAATAAGTGAGATTCTATATTAGCAAACATGGTATTAAAACACCTTAGCAAAAGAAACATATACTTGTGAAGCAGGAGACATTCATAATATATTCTCTGCACGAATCAACTAGGCAAGATCAAGTACTTTCTTCGGGTTCCTCAAATACCAATGAAAAAACAAATCATAATCGGTCAAAATCTTTGCTTTTAAGTTTCACTGAACCTGTCGGTCTGAATTTAAGTTTCAGGGTATGTTTCAGTAACATCAGTGTGCAAGTTCATTAATCGTTACCTTGCATGACAGCATAAAGCTTCATTTGCAATAAACTAATGATACAACACTCATCTATCACAGTTATAAGTACCAAGAAACCGCACCTGCAAAACATTATCTTCTTTCGTCAATCCCATGCAACACTTGATACTCGATTCTTGAATTGCTAAAAGCCTCGCAAGGTCAGAGCCCTTTCCACATTATCGCAATCACAAATTTCTAAATGTCAAATACATGCGAAACGTACCCCCCCCCCCCCCCCCCAAACCTTTTCTCTTCTTGATTTGAACTTATCATTTTCCCGACCCTTTTTAACTAAATACTCTTGTAAATCAACACCTGCGTCTACTATTCTCGTATAAGGCGTTATCTCAACCTTCAATACACCCTCTAATCCTCCAACATCCACCTCACAAATCCTACTAATCACATCCATCCAAGTATTAACATGCGGACGTTCTCCACTTTCCAACATACCCTCCAAAACCAAACATGCGTCATCAACCTTCCCAACGCTACACAACCCGTTAATCAAAACATGCCAAACCGACACATGAGGAGAAAACCCTTTCGACACCATTAACTCCAAATAACTTTTAGCCTCATCATACAACCCCTGACCGGATAAACCACCAACCAGCGCCTGATACGACACCAAATTCGGCAAACAACCATTCGCTAACATGTCTTCAATAACCTTACAAGCATCAAACGCACGATTCTCCCTACAGAAACCTAAGATAACCGTATTATAATGCACGATATCCGGATCACACCCTTTCACCTTCATCCTACACAACACTTTATACGCCTCCCTAAGCTTCTTCTTCCTACACAAACTATTCAACACAGTCGTATAAACCAACGAATCCGGCACAAACCCTTTGTTCCACATCTCCTCCAACAACTCAACCGCCTTATTCACCTGACTCTTCCTACACAAACCCTGCATAACAATCCTATACGACTCCACATTCGCCACAACATCATCTCGCTTAACCATTTCACCAAACAACTGGCACGCAACGCTCAAATCACCATTCAAACAAAACGCACGCATTAACACATTATACGATTCGACATTCGGACACACACCGTACCGATGATCCGCCGCTTTAAACAGATCATACGCAGCGCGAATATAGCGCCTTTCGGATACCAAAATGTTGAGAATAGCATTGAGTTGGTTCGGGCGGGGCGTAAGGTTGAATTCGAGTATTGTGTAGAACATTTTGAGGGCTTTTTCGGGCAAATTGGCTTCGCCGTAGATGCGAATAATGTGTGTGAAGAGAGAGGGTTTGACGGTGTAGCGGCGATCGGATTTTAAGGAGGAAAGGAGGGAATTGATGAGGGAAAAATGATGGGAACGGGCTAATTTGAGGATTAGGGTTTGGTAAGTGTTGTAGGAGTGATGGTGGGTTTTGGAAGATAGGTCGAAGATGGCTTTGGCTATAAGCGGGTCGGGTTGTGAAGCTATGAGTTTATGGATACGTGATGGTGAGGGTGATGGTGATGAATGGAAGGGTTTAGGGTTGAGGGTTTTGAAGATGGATTGATTGAGGATGATTTTGTTGAGATGTGAAGAAGGCATTGGGTAAGATTTTGCTAAAATTGATTTTAATTATGGAATTTGATTGATTGTTAGAACCCTAAAAATAAATTGAATACAAAACAATAACATATGTATGTATGTATGTATAATTCTTTGTCAGTCACTGGTTCTGTGCGACTCAGTTTAGGGTTTGGACTTTGGAGGACGACGATCATGTCACATACTCCGATTGTTTTATTTTTTTTTTTTGAACGGCCAACAAATTGGAATCACTCACGGAATACTGAAGTATCATCGTGCCACCAATGTTTCCATGCAATCATATTCCACCACCAAGTCACAAATTCAGGAGGAAACTCATAATTATGAGAAAACCCCCTTTGTGAGATTCGAACCCAGGACCTTATGCCCCCTAAGTATTATCTCACCACCAAGATGCCACTAAGCTATAATGCCTTGGGCTACTTCGATTGTTAAAGCTTCGACTTTGACTTTGACCTCACTTTGTTCCGTAGAAATGGGATTTAAATACCCTAAGTCTCTCCTTATTTGCCCTCCTTATGACTTATGACTTTTTCAAAAAGTTAATACGGAGAAAAAAAGTGTTTGGATAATGGTTTGAAAATGAGTTTTTATGCCTTGAAAAGTAGATAAGTTATAAGTTACAAATTGTGAGTTTTTGATTAAGGAGATAAGGAGGTGGAAAAGGAGATAAGGAGATAAGTTAGTTGGAGAGCCAAACATGCCCTAATTATTGATGTTGGCTGATAGATGGTTAGGAGTGATATTGGCCAACGAGCAATAGTTTAAATTTTTTTAATCCAATTTCTCTTATGGGGGACGGGGCACTTACCGATTTGGTCACGGGTAACCACTACCTCTATTTTGTCTTTGTTGGTAGGTGGTTTAGATATTTGTAGTTTGGTCATGTGAAAGTCAAAGAGTTGACATACACATTTACAAGTTACAACTCTATAATTCTTCCTGGTGTTAGCATTTTTTTCTCTCTTCAACTTTGTGTTAATAATTAATATGCTTTTGGTTCAGCTTAAATAGGTTTACTTAGGGGAATGATAATAATATTAATTGCATATTAATTCTTGTGAGAATTTCCTGCAGTCACTTGATTTACCAAATTAGACATGATCAAAAGTTGAAGTCAAAGCAAGTTCGGATGATCCAGTGAGAGTAACTCCTTGTGCTGGGCATTCTTTGGTTAGTATTGAATCTGACTTTTCAATAGAATATAAACTGTGAACCTGAGCATAAATTTGTCACGTGTGGTCTTTTTACTATTTCATTGTCTAATATTACAAGATACGTGTAGATACAGTGGAAAGGAAATAAGATTATATCAATTGCAGGACATTTAAAGGATGCTTCTGAAGTTGTCAATGGTTTGTTTGACAAGTTTACCAATCAAGAATAATACGTACCTACTATTCTAAATTTCTGTTCGTTGCTTATCTGTTAGAAGGTTGTATGTCTTAAAATTTGCCCAACTTTCAACCTGCCATACCCATTTGGCCGAATTTTAGGTATACAATATACAACCTTCTAAATCTTCCTTATATGTTACAATCCTCCTTATAGCTTCTCAATTTCGTAGGATGAGGATGTGGTTACGTTGTAAAATCCATCAAGATGGAATGTTGAAGAACATAAGTACATATGAAATGTCTCTTGAAGATATTGAAAATGATAATGAATTTGAGCTACGCTTGGAATGCTAGATTAGATTTGATGTATAAAAACAAAAGTACCCGCAGCAACGCGTGGCATTTGTACTAGTAGACATAATGCATGATGAATAATATTCATAGCGGGAGTTGTCTAACGTATTGAACTAAATGGACTGGGTATAGTATAGTGTCAGGGACGAATTTGGCAACAAAATGTAAAACAGAAGAACCCAAATGTAAAAAGTTTCGATTTTTGGACTGATGTAGCAAACTTGCCAAACCTCGGGGACGATTTTGGCCATTAACTCTAAACTAATTTGTAAAAGTTACTCAAATCAAATCAACTCTACTCTAAGTTACAACTCGATTCAAACTAATAAAACAAACCTAATAATACTTTAGCTATTATTAAAACAAACCTAATAATACGTGAAAGTTGAAACAAATCCAGTAGGCCCAATCACTCTAACACATTGCTCAATCCATTTGTTAATCAGCTCAGCCGAATCCAATAACCAGGCCCAAGCCCCAAAGATCCAATGCCTATCAAACTAGTCCAATAATAATACTTATAATAAGCTTCAATAGGGGCTCAAATACCAGCCTTAGAAAATCCATACACATGAGTCATCACAGCCCATTTCTCCTCTTCTAAAATCCTTGCACACCACTCAGTCCAGACCAATTATTTTGATGTAATCCTAACAGAATAACATACCCAATACTATGCCCAGTCCATTTACTGGCCATACCAACAACAATCAAGCCCATATTTCAATATGAATTTTTTTTTTATTTATTACCCAAAAGACGAATCCAAATTATCTCTGTGTATTTCAGTCATGGCCCAGTTTGCCACTTTAAATAACAGCCCAAAGAAACCCCATTTTTCTAACCCATGTAATGTAACTCGAATCAACGGGGATTAAAACAATCATACTAATCCCATTATCAATTCTCCAAACAAAATTATCCAATTAGCCCAAATTTTAAGATTGACCCATACAAACAAAAGCTTTACACCAAACCAGCTTTCTTCAACGCGTCCTTGAAGTCGTCATCACTTGTCCATGATGCCACCTACAAGATTTTAAAATATATCAACTTCTATACTATGAGCCAATTCCCCAATAATTCATGCAAATATTATTCCTTAATCATCACCATCATCATCATACTCACTTAATCCCACCAATAGCAAAAGCTAAGGTAGATGTAGACAGGCGACAGCCTTGCCTCAGTTATTCCTTAATACTAGTTATTTATTCCCAAAGCCCCTACTTTCAATTAGTGTTACCTAGGGCGATAAACAAACACAACGTTTAGTTGACCTTATGGCGGGGGTTTGTTTGTTCATAAACGACCATGATTAATATCTTGTGCGTGAACATTCGTAAACTCTTGGTCCATCTATGGTTGTTGTTGTCTTTTAGAAGACTAATATTTTAACTTCATGTATGTTTCTCTATCTATGAACTAACCCGAACAGGAAAATATGTGTTCTTATTGCTTCTTTTGTTTGGTTAAACTTACAGAAAACGAACTAACATGAACAAGCCCTGTTTTTCAAGTTCACACAGTTCATCTACAGCCCTAGTCACTGTTACCATGATATATTGCAAAATCTGTGGAAACAGTTTTCATTTTACTACACGAAAAATGTACTTACAAGCCTAGAGAGCGTAAGAAATATTTACCTCGGTAACATAATGGTTAAAGTGTCTCTCGATTTTTTCCATAATCATTTTGTCTCTATCACCACATAGTAAGTTGAACACAGCTCCTGTAACATTGTAAACTGTTTGTTAGAACAGCATCCAGCAAGAACCCATCACCTGAAGCAACACTCTGGTTGTTTGGTTTTATTATTCAGAATTCACATTTCTGCCATATGGTAACCAATACCTAACATCTATAACTTTGATTTTAGCCCCACAAGTTTCATTCAATTATCGGGCGTTATAGACATTTGACCAATAGGTGACCATTTCTATCAAGTTTAGTCAAGTCCAAAGTTGCATTTTTTGGGAGTCATAGGCAACAAGACTGATGCTTTACATCCTATAGGCACACGACTATGTAACTCATCATAAGTAACATAAATGAGTGAATGAATAAAAAGCATTACCCTTGCGGCCAAACCGTCCTGCTCTACCCACACGGTGTAGGTATACATCATTGTCAGGCTCTGTAAGATTATCGTGTATAACTGGGAGATCATAGTTAACAACCAGATTAACCTGATAATAAATGGAAAACATAATTAGATTGTTAAAAGGAAAATAAAAAAAAGCGTAGGAAAAGAAAAGCAAGGGTACAAACCTTAAACTGATCAAACCCCCGAGCAAGGATATCTGTTGCTATAAGAACATGAGTCAAGCCGTCTTTGAATTCTTTGATTATCTTATCTCTTTCTTCGTGTGTAAGAGCACCTTGAATTGTTGTTACCTCATAACCATACTCTACAAGTGCCTTATGTAACATACCGGCACTGGTTCTAGTTCTGACAAATATAATTGTTTGCTGGACTCCGTCGCCTAACTCCATTATTTTATCCTTGATTACCATAATCTTTGAGAGCTCGTCGGGTAAATTCACTTTATATTGCCTGACAGAATCCAAAACAAGCCCTTCGTTCTCAAGGAACAGTTCGTTGTATCCTTGTACAAACAGTTCATTCACAATTTTTGATGCAAAATTCTTCACGGTGTCATTGAATGTCGCAGAAAACAGTAGAACCTGTACATTGTTTTTGTTAGAAGCAGGGACAAAACAATAATGTAGTCGGATATAAAAAGAAGTGAAATATACATAGGAGAAGAAAATCGCGCGCTTAAAATTAGAGTTTACGCAGAAACCACAGGACCGAAAACATACATAGAACTGAACTGGCATAGTATAAGGACAACACACCTGGCATTTGGGACTCCACCTGACAATATCCTTCATTATCCTCGCAGAATCTTGTTTAAAACCGCCCTGAACAAAATAAAATAGAGATGTTAAAGAAAAGGCTGAACTCAATAGCCAACAAGTGGGGTCACCTCACATCAGAATGAAATGTAAGCTTCACATTGATGAAAGAAAGAAAACATTGCAGACAAATTTCATTGCAATATAAATGACTGCCGTTTAAAGTAGTAAAAAAACTTTCAGAATTTTTGCAGCCCTATATAAGGAAGATCTGGACTGCACATTCGGAGATGCATAAACAAGATGATAAGGAATTAAGCTGCAGAATCAAATTGTAATAATTCCCAAGTAAGGCGCTTATCTACATCTTATGCCGAATCTTCAACACAGAGAGTTGCAAGAGAATTTATTCTGGCATATCACATAACTGATGGAAACCAAAATCTTTTGAAAATTTCTATAAAATTATAACAGGAAAGATGAAAATCACCTCTGCAAGCATATGATCGGCCTCATCAAACACAAGGATCTTCAAATGAGATGTACCCAACTTCTTGGCTGCTATCCATTTATTAACAGTACCCGGTGTACCGATAATGACTTGTGCGGTCACTGGTGCTCTCTTGGAGACTGGAATATAATTAGCTTTATCCGCAGGAAGACCCAGTTCAGATGTTATGCCAGTAAACTTTCCCATCTTCAGTAGCACTTCCATATTCTGCAGCATCAAATAAAAAATATTATATATGAAATCACAAGAGCAAGTACCAAGACATCCTAAATCAACTCTCAATCTCAAAAGATGGGAAGTTGTTGAATGAAAATAACTAAAACTAGAGAGTTTGAAGTTTTAGAGTCTCGATCTAACACGAGCACCTACATCCTCCTCCTCTGTAATTACTTTCAGTTTAAGGTAACATGTGTCCATTACAATTTTTTTTTAATTGTAAACTTGTAACTATTTTGTGGAGTATGTACAATCCATAGTTATCAAAGGCGTTAGACGCACTCAAGGCGCATAGGCCTCGCCTGGGGCCTAGGCATGAGGCGCAAAAAAAAAAAAGCGAGGGCCTGAGATTAAAAAAAAAAAGCGAACAAGAAAATAAAGTAAAAACATGAAGCGGCTTGTCTAGAGAACCAGCATGTGTTTGTGCCCTTCGCTTTTGATACTTTTGGAGCGCTGGCCCCGCAAGCAATCAAGCTCCTCGATCGCGTGAAGAAAGTTATGCAAAGTAATTCCCTAGCTGCTAAGGGCCAATGTTTTATTTTCAATAGAGTAGGTTTTGCAATACAAAAAGGGGTAGCGGTGCAACTTGTGGCCCGTTTACCTACGTATCACTTGTAATTGGTTGTCTTTGGTTTAATGAAATGAGGTTTAATATTAAAAAAAAAAGTAAAAATATATTAAAATAATACTATAACTAGATTCAAAAGTTTTAAAATATCGATCTATTGGTGTATAGTAATGTTCCTAAGATAAAAGAACAAATCTGGCTGAAATCTAGCTATAATTTAATGAATGTGGCTAGAAACTCTCCGGAATTTAGGAATCTAGATGAAATTTGCGTCTAAACCATCACTGGAGAATTAAAGCGCAATTTCCCAACTCAAAGCGAAAATGCATTGCTGGGGATTTACAATAAAACAAGCGAACAACCGGATAACATAAATCTCTGAAGGCACATAATCGTTTTCAGATTGAATCAATTCGACGGTTCGATCAAATATTCAATCGGATACAATCAGAGATTGAGAATTTTCTGTATGTGTATGATTGAGAGAAAAAGAACTAGAGAATTTGACCAAAAGAACTAGAGAATTTGACCAAGAAGAAGATAAATTCGTTATCAATCAAATGGCCCATTAACTGCCTTTTAGGCAGTTTTCTAAGGGTTTCAAAATTGCTAAATTTAGTCCCTCTATTTTCGAAAATTAATTTTCTGAGACATTTTTACCATAGCAATTTTAATGGAAATTGGGGCTTTGCCACTTGGATCCCAGCCTAGGCACAATATCTTCATAATTAAGACATCATATAGCTCGACCCCAGCCAGGGGCTCTGCCCCTTGGACCATGGCACCATGCTCCCAGGGGCGCTGCCCCCGGACCCCGTCCCTTAGGGGCTTCGCCATAGTTGTTAATAGCGACCATAGCGCCCGCTATAGCGAATAGCGTAGCGTAGCGCTCATGTGTCGCTATATGGTTGATAGCGACAAATAGCAAGGAAATAGCGAGATTTTTCTATTTTTAGTATTTATTATTTTTTTGGTAAAATATGCATAGAAAACATCTCTAAAAAGTTCTTCTAGTGTATCGCTAAACATGAAATAGCGCCCGCTATTTCATCGTTACCACTATGTAGCATATCGGTAGCTTGTCGCTATCGTCCGCTATTAACAACTATGGGCTTCGCCCCTAAGTTCATAATAAATTCAAATAGGGGTGCATTCCGCACCTCCAGACCTATATGATGTGTTATTACGAAGATATTGGTCAAACAGTCAATCCAATTACACTAAAATATCCAACATGCATCGCCTTGCCTAAAAAATTGGCCTAGGCGCAAGGGGTGATGGCGTTTAACAACTATGGTTTGAATGACATAAGATACCTGAATGGCGAGTTCTCGGGTAGGACAAATGCAAAGAGCCTGAGGAGCAGGTAGCGTAGGATCAACGCGACTCAACATACCAAGCACAAAACAGGTAGTCTTTCCGGAGCCATTATGCGCCTGAGCGATGACATTCTTGTAAGGTGGAGTTAGTATCATGGGCAAACTCATTGATTGGATCTTACTAGGCCTCTCAAACTTCATCTCCACATACAATCCCTTCAATAACTCAGCAGACAGATTCAAATCTTCGAATCTTACACCAGATGTATAAGGTGTGCTAACCTAAACACAATTTCAAAACCCTAGCTATAGCTCAATAGATAAATAAATAATTAACTATATATAAACAATTTCAAAACCCTAGGTCAATAAACTATATATATGTATATATAAATTAAACCGAAGAACCGGTGTGTGTACAGGTTGAATGTTGGAATCTTCTTCGAGGAAATCGTTAAGTTTTTTGGAGTCGTCAATGGCGAGGGATTCGAGTTTAAGTTCAGACGTAGACAGTGCTTCGGATTGCTTCGGAACGTCTTCGGGTTCGTCAGCCCATCTATCGTCAACGGACTTGGTGGTGGTGGTGGTGGTGGTGGTGGTCGCGGACATGACGCCGATTTCGTGGAATTCACTGGTTACCGAATAAGATAGGAGAGATGCATGCAGCGTGGAATCAATAGTATGTTATATTATACTAAGCAGAAACCCACGCGTTGCTGCGGGGCGTTCTTGTGAGATGGGGGTAAATTTATATTGTTTTTGCATCATTATCTATGTAACTTTTGGTTATATAAAGAGTAGTTACACTTTTGCCCACTTATCTCTATTCATGTATTTCTTTAATTTCTTTTTTGAATCAACAATATAATGTCACATGACACACCCACAACAATGTCTTTATTTTTTTGTTTGCCATCTAGTAGGGTGTCGCGCTTCGCGGTGGGAACACGATGCATTTGTACGTTTAAAGGTTTTCGAACACGTTGCAGACAATTGTTTGCAACGGTCATTTAAAAAGAATATTTGGCTTTGGAGTTTGTGAGTAGGGGTATAAATGGAAGAAAGTGAGTAAAATTTAGCGATTTATACTTGTGCCTTTTCACATGCCATCTTAACTTTGACATTTTGGACATATATGCCCATGTCTCCTCCTTTATAATGTAGTATAGATATAGATATAGATGTTAGACCGAGTGTAATAGAAACCAATTTAGACGTGGATGGGATAATTCGTGCCCAATTTTAAGCCCCACGCCGCCCCCTTTTTGAAATCTTGGGTGTTTTCCAACTAGCGTGAAAGAATTCACGCTCCTCTTCATCAACCAATCAAACTTCTTCACCTATTTATTTTAATTTAAAAATAACTAGGGGGATGCGAAGTTGCGCAACCTTTGAGCATGTTTATGAGCAATAAGCGACAATAATAACCAATGTGTCTTTTGGGGGAAAATAAAAGTATGCTACATATAGAGAACATTGAGTTGCAGGTAAAAAAACAGGAAATGACATACACAACAAAAGTGTCCTCTGGACAAGAGAACAGTGAGTTGCAGGAATCCAAACCGGAAAAAAAAAACATACATAAACCTACGCAGGTAGAAGTTCAAACTGTGACATAAATACAGGCGTTGGGCGCAACGGGTACAGAAACTACACAGGCGGAGGCCGAACCCAAAACGAAACAGGTAATGTAGGCAAAAAAGAGGCTGCAAAAGTTAGCTGATGTTGGTCTGTGCTGGCTGCAACAGGTTTATATGTCAGTGGCTGGCCTTTTAGACGGATTCTGAACTCCTACGATCAGTAAAAAACATATTAGCATTTAACGTGGTGTGATAACAGGGCTATTTAAAATTTTGTGTACCTTGATCATCAAACAATTCACGTCGTGCGCCCGCGTCCCGTTTTTTTCAGTCACAGACGGGTTGGCAGAAACAGGGGTTGGTGGTGTTGGTGTTGCGGAACCCTGGATGTTGCTGCTGGAACTGGTTTCAGCGTTTTGGTCTGGCTGCAGGTGTACGACACTGTTTACTGAATAAGCTGTTAAAGCTGTCCGATCGTCCTTTACGACTCTTACTGTAAACTGGATAGGTTTTGCTGAAATGTCGTGAATTAGGGTATGAGGATCAGCTTTGGCAAACATTTCTTTGCATGGCATTCCAAGCAGTTGTGTAGCGGCTCTGTCAAACATGGTGGCTGCCAAAAAGTCTGTCTTATCATCAATGGTGATGGGAATTCGATACCTGTGGAAAGAGGTGAAATTGAAATGTGGTTAGTGATGTGTTTTGTGAACAAATATGTTTGATGCTAATGAGTAAGTGATGAATTAGATGCAAAAACAGCTAGCGAACATGGTGTTTTGTTGGTTTGTAAACACAAAATGTGTGTCGACCTTCTATGGATAAAGCTTGTTGTTAGAATATTTGGCAATACCGATAGGAGAAGCGTTTTTTTTAAAGGAGGGCAAATAAATTAAAGGAGGATAAGTGCAGACTGCTTACATGAAGTTGGTATCATCCAGGTTTCCGTGTTTGGCGCAGTACCATTGGTCGTAGGCCTTATAACTTTTCTCCCGACATTTAAGGCAGTTAGTATAATACCATGTTTTCTCAATATGTGTCTGTGTGATTGTCCCGTTGATAACAAAGTTTTTCCCCTACAATTGCAAAGAAGCAGGGTAAAAGAAGGCAAAAACATACTGTGGTTGCGCTGTCTGGCAGTTGTTTCAGCTCAAGTATGGAAGTGGTGTTTTCTATTGGTGAACTGATCACAGTTTTTGAGAAATCCACGGTGGCATACCTGTTGGATAAAAAGGTTATTTGGCAAAGCCTTTGCAGGAAACATAGTAGAAATGAGTAAGCGAAGCATACAGTTTTTTCAGTAGATCTGTTTGCATTATCTGGGGTTCGAGGTAGGTACATGTTGCCCTTGCTGTTTGCAGTTGCAAATAAGCTTTAAAAAATATGTTAGCCGGGCAGAGAGATATACCTTTGTTACCACAATTAACAAAATAGTTACCTGTTAGTCGCTTCGCCTTCAAACCTGTCATGGCTATAATAACAGGTGCCTGGGCATCATCTATTCGCTTGCGATCAAAGCGCTCAGGACGTGTGCATGTTTCTTCCCAAACCGCAATTGTAGTATCCTGTTTGCTGCGGGATAAGGCGAGCAAGTTGTTAGCAAGGGTAGTGTGAAACTGCAGCTGCAGCAGTATGGTAGTTACCTTAGATCTCGGATGGTCAAAACAACATACGGCTGATTCTTTACCGTCGTCCTGTCCCTGATGCTGCGAAGAATACCTATGTAATCTGGAAAAGTAAAAAACAATGACCTGTATGCTGATGTAAAATATTTATGCATTAAAGATAAATTTTTTTGGGGAAACGTTACCAATTATTCCTTCAGAGGGAACCTTCATTTCAGCCATCTGGCGTGTTGCAATTTCAAAGTAACTTGTTTGTATATCCTGACAGTCTGGGATAGATGTTATTTGCGTTGAGGAACCAAATATAATTAAAGCAGGATGCACCAATGTATTGGTGTAGTTGTCTGGAGGAACGCACGCATAACCCTCAAATCGATAACAGGAACCAAGTGCCAATTTTGCCTCAACGACACTGCGATTATCGTCCCTTGCCATGGCCTGTATCCCAAAACCTTGTGTGCAAAAGCGGTAGATATTAAATGGTATGTACAATGCAATCATAATGAATGTGGTTGGAGGCTAGAGACTTATGCGCTATGCCGGAAGTGTGCGCATGACATATCGTTTTGTATGCCACTATAAGAACGTTACTAATAAAAATAAGGGTAAGCTCTAAAGGTCTAAACACTAAAATCTAGGCGTGGCAACGAACTCGAAGAGGAAAAACTAAGAATATAAAAAATAAAGAATCATAGGAGAATTACAAGTATGATAAAAATACCATACAGATTTAGCAAGTAGAAGAATCAAACTAATACCAAAGGAAAGTTCAAGTAATAAGAATCCCAAAAAAGAAAAAAAGCAATACCTTCAACTAATAACAGTCCAAAAAAAAGCAATATCTATTATCATCACCAACCAAATGGTTAAAACATAAAAGATTAAAATGAATCTTGATTAAAGGCGCGCGGTTGTTCACTTTTAAAAGTTCATCACTTCACGTCTAAGAGAGGCTTCGGTGCCTCTTTGCCTAGGCGTGCGCCTTTGTCTACATAGTTGCTACAATCAGGAAAAAGTTACTCGCCACACATCTTTTCTTTCCACTTTGTTCATTTTTGTTGCTATGTCTAAAATTCTAAAAATAGCATTTTATTGTTTTGGTTAATAATATTGTTGCTAAAGTCTAAATTATTAAAGCAGATACTTTAGTTAAATATTTTCTAATTTTTAGCTTTAGAGAATCTTGACTTATTTTCTACGGATCTCAACCTAATAACAATAAACTGCAAATATTAATATACAGATAATAAATGTTTGTCCAGAATGTGATTAAATAGGTTGTAGTTGCAATGCCTACATAAGCTTTAATGTGGTTTAAAAAAAGATGTGGTTCCTGTAAGAATCGAACCCAGGTGAGTTGCATACAATAGACCATGTTTACCACTATACAATACACCAATTATATTGGATGTCCGTATTTGCAGTTATGATATTGATTGTTTAGTTAGTACACTGAAGTACAATTCAAGTGGAGCCGTGGAATTATGGGTCCACTAACAGATCTTATAAAGGTTTGATAAGCCGAATCCATCTAATGGCAACATAATTCAGAATTTTTTAACTTAAAATATGAAGTTCAATTCGCCTAAACGCCTAAGTTAATAAGTGTCTATGCGCCCAAGTGGATAGCCTATGCGCCTAGGCGAAAATGCGCTCACTACCAAACTGCCCCAGGTGTGCAGGTTTATTGCTGCCAAAATAGGCTCAAACGCAGCCCTGTCACAAACATCCACTTTGCCTATTCGGCTAGACGCCTACACGCCTATGCGCCTAAGCGAATAGGCGCCTACACGCTTAAGCGAACAGACGTGTAGGCGTTTAGGCGTCTAGGCGAATAGGCAAAACGCTAACATGTCGCCTTATGCGTAGAGTCAACCTAATAATTTTCACATGTCGTCTAATGTGTACACGCAGCTACATACACTAACCTAATCATTCCGACATCAAAACGCTAACATGTCGCCTAATACATATTGTCAGGTGCTTAATACTCAAAAAGCCAACACTATATATATGTTCAATAACCCAATACATGTTGCAAATGTTACCAAATGCTTATAATCAGCTGCATACAGTAAGTTAATCATCTCCTATACTAAGTTAATCATTTCAACATACAAACAGTTTCCACATATCGCCTAATATGTATTGTCAGCTACAATCACTTCGACATCAAAAGACTAATGTTGCCTAAAAACATGAAATGAAAATATTTCCGTAAATCCCAAAACCAAATGCGCATGCAAACCCAAAAAAATATTTTACTGAAGTGGGAGAAAAGTAAGTTTATTTTTTGGTAAAAATAGTGCGTTCATGTTGCATAGGTCATAAGGGTGGAAGCTGTATTAAAGTGTGTTCTTTCAATCAAGTCGCGTACATGCCTAATTGATTCGAGGTTTACTGAGCGCGCGTTTTTGTACACACAGGGTCTAAGAAATACGTAAGCAACCATAAATTGTGGTTTTAAAGGATAAAGGTATAATATTGAGTTGAAAATGGTCAAACTAACTCATTTACTGGTAATGATTATGAATTTATTTGATCAGAATATGTTAAAAACATGTACCTATGCAATTTTTTAATTATTCAGATATGAAATAATGAGATTGAAAAACAAAAGAGTAGAAACTGTTGAGTTGCTCTTCATTCCGGTAAATCAAAAGAGCAGAAAGATTTGACTCGCTCCTTATTCCAGTAAAGTAGACATGTTTGACCCGTTTTAAGAGAATTTGCAACCTTAGATAAAATATGAAAATTTTTTGTGTCCAACAACCAGCTGTTTGTTCACAATGAAGTGTGCACCTGGTTTACCCATTAAAAGTTTTTCCATTTTATCCTTAGGTGTGGAAAACACATCACATGCCATAACCAAAAAAAAAAAAAAAAAAAAGAATACATGGAACTGGAACCTGAATAGCAAAAAAGTTATCAGGTAAAGTTGCTAAGGCTGAATGTAACCAGTAAATAGGCACAAACCTGACGCGCTAACTAAGCGCGGCAAATTCAATAACCAAAATGGGATGAATAAGTAACGGTTTAAAGCATTTTCAAGGTAAACTCAGTTGTTATCAGGGAAAAAAACTTAAAAGTGTGTGCAACGAACAGACGACAAAACACTGGAACCATCTTGGACAACCAATTATTCAGCCAACAATTGACACTATATAGCTTTGCAGCCTCAAAATAAAAAAAATAAGCCTATTCCAAAATAAACGACATACATATATCTTGGATCAGGAAGTTAAGGTTACACATAAAGTATGTTCAGAAAGGGAATTTTATAAAGCCGAATTTGGTTTGCACTAAACACTAAAGCGAAAAGTAATTTCATTAAATTGTTAAGGAGTTGTTGTTATAGGCCTGCCATGTTAGCATACTTTGTGTTCTTTATCTGGTATCCACCAGGCAAAAAGTCTCCCCTAGTTTACATATGATGGCAGCGTACATGTAGCAAGACAAAAAAAAAATAAATAAACACGGACAAACAGAGGCCAAGTAGCATGCCTGACAAAAGCCTCCGTACATAGAACAAAACTTGGGACCGAATAATACACGAGAAAGCTATATGTGGTACATACCTCGCGGTCAACAAAAAGAAAGTGGAGCTCGTTTTCACGGTTATTTGGCACCCATTTTCTTATAACGCGGATGCGTAACGGCGGTGCCACCTGTGTAGGACGTAAATCTCCAATATTAAAGTCCTCCATTTGATGCAAGCTGGTAGGGAAAAAAAAGAACATTACGTCAGGATGGTAACAACAATCAGGGAAGGACAGGTAACAGATATAAACAGTATATAAATGCGACAAATAGCAGGAAAAACTAAAAATATTAAGGGAAAAAAAAGAACAACAAACATATGTAAACCTCATAGGAATTTATTTCATGCAGTAAATCTTTGTAAACTATATTTAAAGTTTTGTTCGTGTTTTCATTATCAGAATCTGCTGCGAGTATTTTTAGAGAAGCAGGAGAGGTAGCTCTTGAAAGAGCGACATATAACTGCCCGTGGCTAAAAACCGGCGCTGGAAAATAAACGCCTACCTTTTGTAATGACTGACCTTGGCTTTTATTTATTGTCATTGCGTAACAAATTTTCACTGGGAATTGTCGCCGTGTGAAAACAAAAGGCAGATCTTTAGTATTATGCACAAAACAAATCCGTGGAATGTAAACCCTATGACCAATTGCTGTCCCTGTTATAACTCGAGCCTCTATAACACGTGCTAATAATTGTGTAACCAACAGCCTAGTGCCGTTGCAAAGACCGTTTTTTTATCCATGTTTCGCAGTAACATGATGGGACTATTCTGTTTTAGTTTCAGACAATGGCCTGGAATGCCGGGAAAATTAAGAACATTCAAGTATTCTGGTGGATACATGGCCTCTATTTCACCCCCATTTTTTGTGTGCGGGACCATAGAGTCAGTACTGTAGTAGGAAACACAGTCACCGGGACACATTGACTGAACCAAACCATTGATCTCATCTACCGTTTCATTCTTGGGACAAATTATGGCTCGCTCAGAAATGGAAGTAGGAGTAGGGTGCTGAAGGACATTGTTATCATAGGTGAAACGAATCAAGCCAGGTAAATCTCTTTCGTGCACAGGTAGCAAAAACTGATCAGGGATTGTAATCATCTTCACATCAGGCCGCTGACAGTCAGTAACATCGCCTTCGCTTCCATCACCTATGCGAACCAGCCATGCTGAAAACTCTCTTAATTGATGGCTGCAATCTGATGGTGTTGAGGTAGCCAGAACACACATATTTTCTGTGAGTCTATAAACCTTGAAGTACTTCCAAATATATGATAGCGGGAGGCTTGAACCCACAATCTCACTTTTCGTACACCGGGGTTTGACAGGCAATGTCTGCCTGAAGTCACCTCCCAGCAGCAGGGACTTGCCTCCAAACGGTTGGGATGGATTTTCTGTTAGGTCCTTTAATGTTTTGTCGAGGGATTCGAAACACCTGCGGTCACTCATTGGCGCCTCATCCCAAACAATTAAGGCTGTTTCAAGGAGAAGATGGCAATGGTTTTTTTTAATGTAACAAACAGATTCATCAGTCAGTTCAAGAGGTATTTTAAATTTTGAATGCGCTGTCCTGCCTGAAGGTAGCAGCAACGATGCTATACCTGAGGCAGCAACAACCAGAACAACCTGACCCATAGATCTTAGGCCAGCAATGATACTCCGCCACATATATGTTTTACCGGTCCCACCATGCCTGTAAACGAAAGCTAAAATCTGTTCTGAATGTTCTATGGCTGTTGTGACAGCATCATAAACAATCAACTGTTCGGGGCAAAGGTTTGAATGTAAAAGTGCATGTTCAGTTACCAATGCTCTCCTGTCGTAGGTTTTTTCTTCGAGGAGAAGCTGGTTTCCCAGAACAGAGGTAACAGAAAGGGTCAAGGGCGGTAACCCAAAATCAGCCAATGAATGCGGTGTCGTGTTACAAGTCAATAACATGTTTATTTCATGTAACACATACTGCTTCAAGTCTGGTTCGTTAATGGCTGACATATTTGGTAGGCAATATCATCAGACATGCAACGCCAGTTTTCCAACCATAGCATAAGTGGGTTTGAAACTTCACAATATAGAAGCATGTAGATAAACAGCGACCTCAACTCACGCGGGGTTGCCCAAATGGCTGCCTCTCTAAGCGTTGTAGCCCACTCTTGATCATCACCAATAAGGCCTAACCGCTGGCATGCTTCCCTGTATGCGGGGAGAACAACAGCAGACACAGTGCGGAGGTCAGCGAAACACGTGCAACCCTTTTGGTATGTGAGCAAAATACGGCAGTAAAACAATTCTCCGCAAGTTGGATGTATGTAGGTAAGCCTACCAATACTTGGTTCTCGCTTTGTCTTGCGCCGAATCCATGATTTAGAACCTAGGTCAACGGTATTTGGTAAGATAGTCTAGGTAACGAAGATGCAAACCTGTTTCAGCAACAACACAGGATTTTGTAACTCCTTCACATTGTTAGCAAACCATTCAGTAAGTGTTGTTTTCCCAACATTTTCGCCGTTGGCGATGTTTGATAGCTGTTGCGAAGGTTTAAATGTTAGATTTTGCTGCCCCTCGAGATGAACAGCCAGGACCTGCACTGCAGGAGCTCTGTGATGAATTGGGAAGCTAAGAATTCTCCATATTGCCTCATGAGGACATAAAAAGCGACCATCTTGAAAATTGGAAATCTCATCTATAAGACGCACAGTGCCACCAGCATCACCAGCAAAAATGTCATCCGACTGCCTCAGCGTAAAATGAATTGTGTCCGCGCCTTTGGAAATATACTTGAACAAGTATTTAATGAGCATTGTCCAGCCACAATATTCGACATTTATGTGCGCATGAAAGCGAAGCAACAGATCTGGATTGTAAGGAACAACGTATCCATTATCAAGAGGTATGCCATTCTTGGTGAAAACATGGCCCTCTGCTGGACGCCTGTAATGCACATAACCTGCGCTGTCAAAACGTGTTGCAGGCTCATAATGCTTAGGGAATTTTTTTGTGCACACACCATCTCTCATGCAGGGAGATTTCATGCGAGCAAGACCGCAGGGACCATGCAACATACACTCTGTCACAGTTTTGAACAATTCCGGCTGAGACGCAGGATCAGGAATGGCAGCGCTTATGTAATGATCAACCTGTATGGGAGTCTGAAGTGAAGAGGCGTTTGACACCCAAAGTAGGGTATGGCAGTGTGGCAAGCCGTGCTTCTAGAATTCAATTGTATACAAATCTACACACACGATGCACAGAACGTGTAAGTATTATGGAACAGGGAAAAGGAAATGTATTGGACAATGGAAGTTATGTAAAATGATGTACCAGCAGTAACATCACCAAAGGGTCTGGAAGCACGAAGATATTTGATAAAGGAGCGCACTTTCATCTGGAAAACACGGGCAACAATGTCTGGCCGATCCTCAGGAGACAATGCACCAGAACGTTCTAAAATGCGTGTAATTTCGGGCCAACGAACATTGCACGTGAAAGTGATAAAATACTGTGGGTTGCCATGAACACGACAAATTGCCAAGGCATCTTGGTAATGTTTGTACATGTAACGTGGACCGCCAGTAAATGATGCAGGTAGCAGCACACGTTTGCCAATACTACCTGCCTGTGTATCACCACGTGCAATCGCATCATGAACACCCTGCAAGAACTCGCAACGGAATTCTTGTTGGTTGTTCCTGTAATATTCAAGGCGGCAATGTTCCACACAGATGTAGGCATCCACAAGATATTATTGGAATAACCTTGACGCGCGAAGCAAATGCGTGTACGTGTTTTCGCGATCATGTATCTGGTAACTGTAGAACATAATCGATGTAAGTTTACTGTCCTCTGATGAAGAGGTAGGCTGATCACCAGGAACAGGTAAGGAGAAAGAGGTTGCCTGATCAGGCGAAACAAGCAAGGACAGACGTAAATCAGGCGACCAACCTTGTTCAGCGCGAGGAAACAGAAGATAATACTGTAAAGGCATGTAGGAAGGATGAAGTTTGCTTACACGATGAGGAGTCCCATCCTTTGCCCTAATAACAACATCATAATCGGCAGAATGCTGGTTGCTGTCACGTATTATGGCACCAAAAACATTAGCAGATGGGTTCTCATGCAGCCGATCAGGGACACGGCTGCGTAGACGAATAACGAATTCAGGTATGTCAGTATCTAGGCAGAGGTCACGAGCAGACCTAAAAAGCCTAACATATTCGTTAACATGATCGAACATGGAAACCAATGAGGAGACAATACCAGGCGAACGGTCCTGAGAATACATCTGGGAGAAAAACCGCAGCCTATTCTGAACCTCATTCTCGCGATCAAAGATATACATCTGCAGGAAACGTGGGTTTTCACCAGGAGACGGGCAAACAGTACCAACCCAGTGTGAAACCTGGCCTGAGACCTTAAAAACATAAGGTGCGGAACCACTGTTAATATTGTCATCAACAGTCGCACCAAATGAAGTCATAGAAAACATAGAGTTGTATGCCCTAATATCTCTGCGGAAAACAGGATCAGAAAAAAGAGTGACCAACAATTCGGGAGGCTGCGAGGGGTAATCAAGGCCTAGCCTACCAGCACGACAACAACGATTATACCGAGGTCTATCACTCAATGGAAATGAGGACAAACGTTCTTCAAACCAGAAAAGCGCACCACAAAACTCACAAACCTCAGTACAACAGCCTACATCCATGTAGTAGGGCGATGGATGTAACACTGGCTGAGGAAGAACAGACGGAGCAGATGCAACAACAGGCTGAACATCAGCTGGCGCCCTTGAGCGCAAAATAGACTGCCTACGTGTTCGCTGAAGTGCAGTAGCAGACGAGACATCAGTCCCCGACCGAGAGGAAGAGCCAATTTCAAAATTGGAGTTTTCAAAACGGCGCCTTTTAACAGGCTACAGGGAAAAGGCGACCAAAAAAGGCGTTAGACTAAGGTAAATATATATATATAACTACTACTGTGAACAGGTAAATAAATAAAACTGTGTTTTATAACTATTTAACAGTTAGGTTTTTAAAAATTTAAGTTAAAAATAATTCCTTAGCTACAACTAACTGTGGTATAGGAAGAAGGGTTGTCAAATGTCAAACCACGGAGAACTCGTGAAAAGTGTTAAGTGTAAATTAATAAGTAAACAAGTCAAATGGAATTAAAACTAATTTTGAATATTGATTGTTAATTTGTTGATTTGGGTCTCAAGTGATTACGCAAACTTATTTAGAGAAAAAGATTTGAGATTATAAGTGGTTACTCCGGGTTTCAGATTCAGTACCTGAAAAGCCAATTTGAGTTTTACCTATCTTTGATTAAAATGTCGTTAATCAGATTTGGATAGGCGACACTTTTAAGTTTACGGGCATTTTTTTGCGACAGATATAGACGCAAAGGATATGTATGAGTTTTTCAGCGAACAATAGTACATTGCCTTGACTCGAAACCCGACATTCTAATATTTTACTATGAGATTACCATCCAAACCAAACCAAAGCGTAAATCTCAGATCAGCCGAGTTGTTCTACTCCAACAGTTAACTCGCTTTTAGCAGTTTATTCAAAAAAGATAAATCTCAAGTTTAAAAAGGTCTAAATCGTATATTCCTAACTTGTAACAACATCTCTTTTCTATTTTATCATTGTTGACCAACTGCATGACAACAGGTTATTGACCAATCCAGATCACATGACATGAATCCAAAGTCATTAAATTTTTTAACTTTCTTGTAATGCCTATCATGTGTTGTCTTTAAAGTCTAACAGGGTTCACAATCTCCAATCTACCAGACATTTAAGCAAACACCTGGGGAGCAACAACAACAGTAGCAACAAATGTATAAACAGAACATGTGACTGAATAAGTACAGGGCAGGGAAAAACACGCTGACAATCAGTGACATCCAGCATGGGAAAAAAAAAAACCTAAATCGAACGTATGACAATCATCAAACAAATGAATGACTGACTGGACCGACGAAAATTCAGCTTTGAATTGATTATCACCAAAAATGAGCAACTAAAATCCCCTACATATATAATGGCTATATCATCATATAATTCAGTTGAATTCTAAAGTCACTTAAATATGTTAAAAGAATTCTCAGTTTATGATGCTGCAAGTTGGTACTTCAGCCAAATCTTTTGTAATTTTGGTCGATAATTAAGTAATATTCAAATGTCAAAATAGAAAACCAAACTAAGACAATACATTGCCCCTAATGATGCTTTTTTTTTTTCTATTTATGCATATAGTCAAGCAAGTAAGTAGCCGTCACGACTAATAAGAGGTGTGTAAGTAATCATTCAAGTTAACCAACAAATTCAGTTCAACATAGATAACGAACTCACCGAATTCATTTCAAATTGGTACTTGAACAAATTACAATTCTTAAGCATTAGTGATCCACAGTTCAAGATATACATATAATAAATACTGTAGAAATTTTAGGAAAATTCAAACAATCTTTAACCACAAATTAGCATCTCAACATCATAGCTAAACTTCAATCTCAAAACAGAGAAACATAAGGTGTAAGGCTAAACAGAAGACGTACCGGCATAAAAGGGCGGTGTAAAAAAGCCTGATCAAAGGCAAAGAAAATTAACAGATGTTAGGGAAACAGGAGCGATTGGGGCTGAATCAAGCAACAGAGACATTAGGTCAAAGAAACCACGAACCTGGAACAAATGTCTGAGAAAGATGGAGAGGAAAGAGGTCTGAAAGACTGCAGGAGCTGAAGAATTCGTGGGAAAAGGATCTTATTTGGCAACAATAAGCAAGATGATAGTAATAAGCAAGATGATGGAGACGTGCGAGGACGAGGGCGGGAACACGTGTAAAGACAAAACAGTTAAAAGAAGCTGAGGATGGACACGTGTGAGGATGGGGTGTGAGCAGGTCAAAGGAGGAAACCTCTTAAAGAAAGTGAGGGGTAAAAAAAAGGGGCAAGCTGGAAGGAGTCGAACCTCAGTGGGAGCTATATCAAGGCAACAACCCAACCAAGTGAGCTGGATAAGACGTTGTCAACAAAATGGCAAACAATGTTTATAAGCAATGTTTACAAGGAGTAGAAAACATACACTATTCATCAAACTTGTAAAACTAACATCTATATATATATATATATATATATATAGGGTAGAGATCCTAAGAGAACCAACCCCTATTTGAGAACTGAGAGAACCATTCTGAGCCACACATTTCATATAAATGCAAAAAAAAAAAAAAAAAAAATTTTTTTTTTTTTTTTTTTTTTTTTTTTTTTTGCTTTAATCGCACATTTTTATGCAAGGAAAAAAATTTTTTTTATTTTTTTTGAATTTTTTTTTCATTTATACATATGTGTATATGACAATTATACATATGTGTATATAGCAATTATACATATGTGTATATAGCATTTTTCAGCTATACATATGTGTATATTTCAGTTATACATATGTGTATATAGCAGTATACACATGTGTATAATGCAATTATACACATGTGTATACTGAAAAAAAAAATACAAAAAAAATAAAAAAAAAATTTTTCCTTACATATAAAGCAGCGATTTTTGCAAAAAAAAAAAAAAAAAAAAAAAAAAAAAAAAAAAAAAAAAAAAAAAAAATTTTTTGCCTTAGAGAAATGTGTGGCCCAGAATGGTTCTCTAGTTCTCAATTTGGGAAAAGGTTCTCATTTGAACCAAATCCTATATATATATATATATATTGCAAAGGGATTAATCCTACATGTCATACTCTTATGCAATCTCTCCTTTGAGAGATGCCACATAGGATGTGATGTGGCAACTCTAAACCAATTAAAAAAAAGAAATAAATATGATTTAACCTAATCTATTATAATCTTTAACCTAATCTATTAAATACCTAATCTACTAAATCTAAATATTAAACCTTTATTATTTTATCTCTCGTGTTTCCTCACAAAACTTTTAAACGTTAATATCTTTTATATACGATATTTTTTAAAGAAAAAAATTACACCAAATTAACGAGCGTTTTATTATCTTTCCAACGAGTACCATAGTCCTATATAAAAATCAGAGAAAAAATGACTATTTTTTGTAACCCGACAGGTATTGTGTCGGGTTTGGGATTAGTTTAAAAAAAATTGTGGGGTTGGGTCGGGTCTGGAATTAGGTGATACCCGACCCAATTACTCGAAACAACATACCCAAATACCCGAACTACATACCCGATCATATACCCATGAATTTTTTAACGCATCACATAACCCTTAGACTAATGCGTTCGATATTTCAATAATTAACTTTTTTTTTCTTATTTCATATTTTCATGTTAGTTCTTTTTGGAATGATCGATTACAAACTTCCGAATTCATTTGTAATGGCACTAGATTTATACCCGGCCGGCGCAGAGATTCGTTTTTTTTATATTTGAATATGATAACTTATGGCAGAGATTTGTTTAAAATAATAATAATAATAATAATAATAATAATATATTTTATTATGTTACATTAGATATTTCAACCCGGGACGCTCCCGGGATAAAAACTAGTATAGGTAATAATAATAATTGGGTAATGATTGGAAGGGCATTGTGAGGCTTGAAATCACAACACCCCTTTTTAATCTCAAGCCCTTTCAAACCTCATGTGAGACGAACATGCCACATGTCAAACAATGGCTCATGGTGGGGCTTGAAATTTCAAACCTCACTACACATGGTCTTATATTTAATTTAAATTCGATTGCTCGGTTGGTCTACCTGATTTTTGGATATTGCAAGCTCAATCCCCATACTTCATCAATTACCAACTTGATCTATAAAGGTTTGTAATTTATAACTTTTATGTTGCTTCTTACCTCTTAACTGCCGTCTATTTCCCCACTATTAAGATCTTTGGATGCCTAAATGTGCACGTATTCAATTTTTCATTCACTAATCTCATAACTCTCAATCATCCTATAAAAAAAAGCTAATTTCTCTAACTGGTTCATGGGTATCGGAGAGGCGCACCAAACCGGTTATTTTCCCTAACCGCTTGTTTTTTTTCGCAATGTATGTGGATCAATATTTTTTGTGCATGTGTGCGGATGATGAACATATCTTTTGTCTTCAATTCTTCGTGATGAAGAATTGGTATTAGTTATGTTCTAACTATTTTTCTTAAGATTTATTAGAATCGAACAAACTCGCATATAATATAAATTCAATATATCCCTATTCTAAGACTACCTGATATGGTCATGGGGGTGAAGGCGGCATGAACTGCCACGTGGCAGCATGTGGGGATTACTCTCCAAGCCTGGAAAAAAAAACATGAGCTGGTGTTGTGGTGTTGTCGTTGAAGAAGGGGCATGGTTGAGGTTTTTTTTTTTTAAATTTTTGTTTGTTTTGTATTTTCCTTTTAAAAGACAGATTGTGATCATATAAAGCGTGATTCTCTCTCTCTCTCTCTCTCTCTCTATATATATATATATATATATATATAGGGGAGGGATAATTTGGATATTGCAAGCTCAATCCCCATACTTCATCAATTACCAACTTGATCTATAAAGGTTTGTAATTTATAACTTTTATGTTGCTTCTTACCTCTTAACTGCCGTCTATTTCCCCACTATTAAGATCTTTGGATGCCTAAATGTGCACGTATTCAATTTTTCATTCACTAATCTCATAACTCTCAATCATCCTATAAAAAAAAGCTAATTTCTCTAACTGGTTCATGGGTATCGGAGAGGCGCACCAAACCGGTTATTTTCCCTAACCGCTTGTTTTTTTTCGCAATGTATGTGGATCAATATTTTTTGTGCATGTGTGCGGATGATGAACATATCTTTTGTCTTCAATTCTTCGTGATGAAGAATTGGTATTAGTTATGTTCTAACTATTTTTCTTAAGATTTATTAGAATCGAACAAACTCGCATATAATATAAATTCAATATATCCCTATTCTAAGACTACCTGATATGGTCATGGGGGTGAAGGCGGCATGAACTGCCACGTGGCAGCATGTGGGGATTACTCTCCAAGCCTGGAAAAAAAAACATGAGCTGGTGTTGTGGTGTTGTCGTTGAAGAAGGGGCATGGTTGAGGTTTTTTTTTTTTAAATTTTTGTTTGTTTTGTATTTTCCTTTTAAAAGACAGATTGTGATCATATAAAGCGTGATTCTCTCTCTCTCTCTCTCTCTCTCTCTCTATATATATATATATATATATAGGGGAGGGATAATTTGAAAACCCTCCCCACTTGTGAAAACCCATGAAACCCCAATCACAACTATCCATTCTTTGTGATCTAGGGTCAAGATTTTATGCTGTTTTTTAAGTAAATTAAAGATACATTTTTTTAGCTTTAAAGGGTAGTATCGTCCAACCAAAATATATCATGCTTCTATGTGTTCAAAGTGCACAGACACATTTCATTCTTTAAGTACATTTTTTATTCTCATTCTTTAAGTAAATTTTTTTATTCTCTCTCCTCTATCCACTCTCCTCTATATCTCTCATCTCTCATTATAGATTCATGTTTTTATCTTAAGAAAATTCAAAATTTAACAAACAAATTGATGTTATCAGGTTTCAAGCATACAGTAACAGATGTTTTTTGTAATATGTTCGATAAACATATGTTTAAAGCCTCAAAGTAACTTATCTCACCAAAAATATATAATAAAAACATATAAAAAAACATATGTTTTCACAACTTATCTCACTAAAAAATTACAACCCAACAACAAAAACATATGTTTTCACAAAACTTATCTCACTAAAAAAATCAAATTATAAATCCAAACAACAAAAAAACATGTGTTTTTTAGATGAAAAACAAATTTAATATAAAAAAACTGACAACTAAAAAAATATATGCTTTGACCAAGTATTCAATATATTAAAATAAAAAAAATAAAAAAAGATTTACAAAAAAAATTGACAAAGAACAACTTGTACCACCACCACCAACGTTTCCATCATCAAAAACACCAAAACCATCTCCCACCTTCATACCTTCAATTAAAACCCAGATCTTGTACCACCCTCTGTTATGATCAGATCTGAAACAACACCACCGTACCACTCGTATCACCAACTTCACCAAGGCCACCACTCGCATCTGGACATAGATCGACAATAAGTTGTTGCGATATTATAGAAAGGGAAACAAAATTAAACAAAATTAAACATAAATTAAACAAAATTATAAGTAGTTGAGTAAAACCCAACCAGCTCCGAACTCTTCGAAGGCGGCTACAGGCGAATCGATTGGAAGAACAACATGACGGGTAGGGATCGGTACAAGGTAGATACGTGGTATGATGCACCAACAAGGAAGGGTCGGAAGAACGATGTAGAGGTGGGTTCGAAGGTGAATAATCAGGTCGTGATGAAGTTTTTCATATCTATTCTTCCTGAAGGTTGTACATCGGCTGATCTGCGAGATGTGCTTAAAGGGTATGGTAACATCTTCGGTACGTATATTGCGAGAAAATATGATAAATTAGGTAAACGATTTGGTTTCGTCTCGTTTGCAAATATCAAAGATCCGGTAACTATTGAGAAGGATTTAAAGGATGTTTGGATAGGTTCGTACAAGTTGTTCATTGTATTGGCTAGGTTTGTTGATGGGGAGAAGTTGACCTGGAAGGAGGATAAAGCGTGGGTTCCAGTTACTGAAAAAAATAACGAACCTAGGGTGAAGGAGGCCGTGCATGTTACGGTGGAAAACCAGGCAGGATCTGCTTCGTACGAAGGTCGGTCGTTTAGAGATACTCTAGTTGGTAAGGAAAAGGAAGGGTGTATGGAACAGGTGGTTTTAGATGACGATTTCATTAGGAATGTCTATTGGAATGGGTTGGGTTTGTTTGGTACGACAAGAGATTTATAGGCTTTGACTTCTTTAAAGGATTGGCTCTGGTCAGTAAGACTCCCGAACGTGCGCATTTGTTATGTAGGAGGGTTGTCGGTAATTTTGGTATTTGAAGATAAGGAGGGTATGTTGGATTTTTTGAGTACTAAGGAGGTTTGGAATCCTGTGTTCAATTCTTTGGTGTTATGGGAAGGACAAAGGTTACCGGGCGACCGTATCGCATGGCTTAAGATATTTGGTTTACCTTTGTGCTTGTTTGATTCTAGTGTTGTTGACAAGATTGGGAATATGTTTGGGAGGGTGGTTCAATCGGCTATTATTAACGAGGATATTGAAGATTATTCGTATGCAATGGTTGGCATTTTATGTAACTCGATGAAAAGGTTTAACCAAGAATGTAAGGTGATATGGAGAAATGAAGTAATACCAATATTAGTTGAGGAAGATCTCAGCGAGTGGATTCCGGATTGCATTGGTTTGGACGGGACGGAGTCTATGGACGATTTGTTGAATGTGAAGATGACAGTGGATCCTAATAAGAATAAACAAAATTCGGGTGAAGTTTTGACTTCGAACATTTGTTATATTGATGTGAACGTGGGGAACCAAGTGGTAGTGGATGATGTGCCGACTTCGAATAACATTCAGAAGGTTACTCAAGAGGAAGTGGTTGGTCAGAATCCTAATCCTTTAAATGTTGATGGGTTAGGCTTTAGTATGCCGGAGATTGTGGAGTGTACGGGTAATAAGAAAAAGAAAAGGGGTAGCTTTCGGAACAAGACTCGGTTTGAGAAGTCTCCATCTCCGACGGGTCTGGAACGCCCTAAGAAACGGTCTAGGGAAGGCGAGGATCCCTATGACATTGATCGGTTCATATTCACGGTACAAGATGTTTCGGTAGCGGTGAGGAGGATGGTGGAAAAGGCATAGGGGATAGTTTGGAGGGAAATATTGACTCGGGTATGGCTGATGTAGTCAGGGAGGAACCGGTCGTAGGTGTACGGATGGATGTAGTTGAAGAGACGAATGCTACAGTGGTGTTGGGACATGCCTTGGGTGCGGTTAATATTGATAGGTACGAACAGTCTCTTATGAGTATGGTTAGCGAAGAAGGTTTTCAAGATGGTTCCTTATGAATTGTATGTCTTGGAATATAAGAGGGATGGGTTCGGTTCGTAAAGGTAATTGGATTAAAAATTTGAAGGTGGCAAATGAGGTTGGTTTTTTAATGATTCAGGAAACTCAGTTTCAGTCGTTTGACGGTGTGGACGTCAGTAGGTTTTGGGTTCCTAGAGTCTATGAATATGATGTTGTTGATGCTGTTGGCCGGTCTGGGGTCTGTTGTCGGTTTGGGATTCTAAGATATTCATGAAGACGTCAGTGATTAAGCGTAGGTTTATGGTTGTGGTTTCGGGATATATGAAGAATGACGGATAAAAGGTTTCTTTTGTGAATGTGTATTGCCCGCAGAAGCTAGTTAATAAGCATATAGTTTGGGATGACATTAAATCTTTGTTATCGGATGACGATGAGATGTGGATTGTGGCGGGAGATTTCAATTGTGTTTGAGATCGGTTGGAACGTAGAAACTCCAAGTATCATGAAGGGGCGACTAAGGAGTTTAATGATTTTTTAGACGACACTGGGTTACAGGAGTACTCGCTTCGTGGTCGGAGGTTTACTTTTCTTTCGGGTAATAAACTTAGTCGTATTGATCGCGTGTTTGTTTCTTGGTCATTTATGAATAAGTGGTGCAACGCCGAGTATAGAGTTTTGGACCGGGTAGAATCAGATCACTTTCTGTTGTTGTTGAAGATTGAGTCAAAAAATTTTGGTGCCAAGCCATTCCGTTTTTATAATTCTTGGTTAAATAGAGAGGGGTTAGACAAAGTGGTGGAGAATTCTTTGATCAATGGTTTTGTGGTGGAACCGGCCGATACTAATTTAATGCGCAAGTTTAAGTTGTTAAGGAATAATATTAAAGCTTGGCATAATAGTATGGTTGTTATTGAGAAGGAGGAGGAAATTGGGTTGAGGTCTGACATAGGGGAGTTGGAAGAGGCTCTAGAAAATCGGGAGCTAACAGAAGCGGAAGTTTGGGTTTTAGAAGAGGCGAATAAGAGATTGAGAGAATTGGAAACTTTTAAAATTCGAGATCTTAAACAAAAAGCGAGAGTTAAGTGGGCGAAGGAGGGTGATGCGAACTCTTCATTTTTTCATGGAGTTATTAATTCGTGTCGGGTGTCCAACTCTATTCCTGGTTTGGTTATAAATGGCGAATGGGAGACGAAGCCTCAAGCGATTAAGAGAGAGGTGTACTGGTTTTTTAAGGATAAGTTTGTGGAAGACATTAAAATCCGTCCTTCTCTTATTATTAATGATATTAATGTAACATCGCAAAATTTTCCCCAAAATTTTAATATATAAAAAGCCTTTATATATATATATATATATATATATATATTTATTACACCTTTATCATTAATATTATACAAATGTGCCTAAGTCTTTATTTATCCTAACTCACAACTTATATACATACATAAATGTATATAAATAATAATAATAATAATAATATGATTCTAAATTCTTTTTTTTTTCACATACAATATTTTTTTTTTAAATAAAGCCTTGAGTCAAAGTCCTAGTCAAAGTCTTAGTCAAACAGTCAAAGTCTTAGTCAAATAGTCAATTCATCATAAAACCTTACTTTATGGTGTTGACCAATTTTAATGGTTAATTGAATCCAAAACTAGTATAAAAACCCACCTATGACCCATTATACTTTGCACCTCTAAATCGATTGTTTCAATCCGATTAAACTTTCCCTCATACCTTTCTTCTATAGTCTATTACTTCTACAATTGAAGCTTTGATTATAAGCTCTTGTAATTGGCAACTTTGGGGCTACACATATTCTATTTCTCGAGACTTAATACTATACTAAGGTGAGTTTACGTAACCATGTTTATGTGATTCTTTATACTTGCAACAATTTTAAGCAATTCAACATGCATGTCTAGTAGTAAACTTTATTGCCTCATGAATTGGTCAACAGTTTCAACGAGTTTCAACATTTACATAATCATTAGCTATGGCCAATCCGGCGATACTCAATAATAGATCTATTGGATTGACAACCCCACCTGGATACGTGTACCTCCTACATAGGTAACGTGGGTGATTGTTATCGTTCAACATATTACTAAGGTGAACCGTAGATGACGGGATGGACCTAAACTAGTCGGAGGTTTGATTATGTCAACATATTATACTATTCATGTAGACTTAAATTTACGATAGACATACGAATTGCTAAACTTTTATACTTAAACTATTTGCTTGACATGGCGTATGTATTCTCACCAACTTCTAGTTGACCCCCCCCCCCCCCCATTTTTCCAAACTCAACAGGAAATACTGATGCTTGAAGTCTAGAGCTAGCATGAGGAGATATTTGAAGCTTTGTTTGATTATTTGATGTACGAATTCTTGTAGAACAATTGTATGTAATTTATTTAAATCATATAATGAAATTTATTATTCACCATGAGCTACTGAACAATCATCAATACGTGACATCCCGATGTTTCCGCCATCGGTTGGGGTGTTACAGATTGGTATCAGAGCCTTGGTTATAGGGAATTAGGTTATTAGAAAAAAAAAATAATCTAGTCTATAACCATAGGAATATAACCAGTATTTGCTCCTTTTACTTGCTATTCTCTATCTCACTCCTACTTCTTATCCCTACTTCAACCCCTACAAGAAGATTGCTCTCCATCACAAGATCTACTCTTAGACTAATAGGACAATCCTCAGGTTTAGCCTGAACCACCTTGAGATCTCGTCGAAGTTCTAGATTTTAATAACGAACACGTGCAATCTGGAAGGGTGAACGCCTGTATTCTGAGTTTTCTGTCTAGGACTGGCATTGCGCATATATCCCAATCAGACGAGGGACCCGGATGCCTACCTGGGAATTCTCGGGATGAGTGTTCACTTATAGGCTAAAGCATGTCTTCACTATGTTATTAGAATCTAGAAGTTTTGATAAGTCAACGTTTACGTTTATTCGTTTTAATTAATGAATAAATGATTACACTCACCTTCCTTAAACTAAGCTCAAAAATCTCAAAATTTTACAGCTTAAATCAATCTCATTTCATAACCATCCATGGATTTCACAATCACACTTCACCTTACCATCTTAGCCACTTTTTAAATATTCAACACCCTACCCAAATCATATAATCTCCATACTATAAAATAAACTCTTTATCAACTATCTTCACATTCACTATCTCTCACAACTTTGATTCTGCTTCAAGAATTTTTCATCATCCTCTCAAGAACTAAATTCATATCCTTCACCTTCTCACACATGAGCTAGTTACCCATGATAACCAAACTATTGAAACTTGATTGTGTGTTGCATCAAACATAATCCTTAGTTATACATGAGGATTCAACTATTTGCCTTATTTGAACATTTGAAAATAGAATTCATGGAATATAAACTATTTACTATAGACACACCTAGAGTCATTAACCTTATCTAGGGCAACTCTATTACAACTCGTATGCTATACTTGATACTTGATTGCTTACATGTACATATTATCAATTTGCAATTCATGTGTGTAATAATTGGTACACTTAATCAAACAACTGATAGAGGATGAAGTACTTGCTCAACAGTTAGTAGAGTACAAAATAACCTACTCAACGATTGGTAGAGGTCATCATGTCTGCTCAACAGTCGGTAGAGGCCCTACAACCTGCTCAACGATTGGTAGAGGCTATCATACCTGCTCAACAATCGGTAGAGGTTCCTACTCACTGACTGGTAGATGTCTTTTTCCTGCTCAACAGTTGGACTCATTTTTGGATACATGGTTAATCATATTATTTTACATGTGTGTTTAGAGTTATAGAAGGACACAAAACCCTAATGTAAGGTAAATTGGTGATTGCGGTCCGGAACGTAATCATGAATTTACAGGTACGTTAAGGTAGTGTGAAATTCTATCAAGGTTTTCGGTAGTTGACCAATTATAAACCTTAGTTACCTAGTAGTTCATTTAGTTTTTCAATAGTCCATCAGCTCATTCTTTTTAGGACTCCTAAAACTTAAGATTCTTATTCTCCTTGCTATTTCAGATGAACCTAATCCAACCCTTAAAACTCACACATATCAAAACTCTTACCCAAATTATTCGAAACAGTTTATTCTGTTACCTATAAATTTATGCCATGCCTTAACTCGAAACTTCCCAAACCACCCTTGTCCTAATTTCTACCCAATCACCTTCAACCCTGTGTTTTCAATAACCTTCGGGACGAAGTTTCCAAAAGTAGGGGAGACTGTAACATCGCAAAATTTTCCCCAAAATTTTAATATATAAAAAGCCTTTATATATATATATATATATATATATATATATATATTTATTACACCTTTATCATTAATATTATACAAATGTGCCTAAGTCTTTATTTATCCTAACTCACAACTTATATACATACATAAATGTATATAAATAATAATAATAATATGATTCTAAATTCTTTTTTTTTTTTCACATACAATATTTTTTTTTTAAATAAAGCCTTGAGTCAAAGTCCTAGTCAAAGTCTTAGTCAAACAGTCAAAGTCTTAGTCAAATAGTCAATTCATCATAAAACCTTACTTTATGGTGTTGACCAATTTTAATGGCTAATTGAATCCAAAACTAGTATAAAAACCCACCTATGACCCATTATACTTTGCACCTCTAAATCGATTGTTTCAATCCGATTAAACTTTCCCTCATACCTTTCTTCTATAGTCTATTACTTCTACAATTGAAGCTTTGATTATAAGCTCTTGTAATTGGCAACTTTGGGGCTACACATATTCTATTTCTCGAGACTTAATACTATACTAAGGTGAGTTTACGTAACCATGTTTATGCGATTCTTTATACTTGCAACAATTTTAAGCAATTCAACATGCATGTCTAGTAGTAAACTTTATTGCCTCATGAATTAGACAACAGTTTCAACGAGTTTCAACGAGTTTCAACATTTACATAATCATTAGCTATGGCCAAGCCGGCGATACTCAATAATAGATCTATTGGATTGACAACCCCACCTGGATACGTGTACCTCCTACATAGGTAACGTGGGTGATTGTTATCGTTCAACATATTACTAAGGTGAACCGTAGATGACGGGATGGACCTAAACTAGTCGGAGGTTTGATTATGTCAACATATTATACTATTCATGTAGACTTAAATTTACGATAGACATACGAATTGCTAAACTTTTATACTTAAACTATTTGCTTGACATGGCGTATGTATTCTCACCAACTTCTAGTTGACCCCCCCCCCCCCCATTTTTCCAAACTCAACAGGAAATACTGATGCTTGAAGTCTAGAGCTAGCATGAGGAGATATTTGAAGCTTTGTTTGATTATTTGATGTACGAATTCTTGTAGAACAATTGTATGTAATTTATTTAAATCATATAATGAAATTTATTATTCACCATGAGCTACTGAACAATCATCAATACGTGACATCCCGATGTTTCCGCCATCGGTTGGGGTGTTACAATTAAAACTCTTGATCCTGTGGAGGCAGAAGGGTTGGTTACTCTGTTTCTTGAAAAAGAAATTAAAGAAGCGGTTTGGGATTGTGGGAGCGATAAAGCGCCGGGTCCGGATGGTTTTAACTTTCGTTTTATTAAAAAAAAAATTGGCCCTTGTTTTCTGGTGATTTTTTGCAGATTTTTAAAGATTTTGCGGAGACGGGAGTTATTAGTAGGGGAGCGGGATCTTCATTTATTACGTTGGTGCCAAAAACAAAGGACCCGGTGGATTTGGGAGATTATCGCCCGATTAATTTGATTGGTGTAGTCAGTAAAGTTATATCTAAAGCTCTAGCTAATCGGTTACGAAAGGTGATGGATGGGTTAATATCTGAAACGCAATCGGCTTTTATAGCAGGGAGATACATTCTTGATGGTCCTCTTATTATTAGTGAACTTCTCTCATGGGCTAGACGAGGTGGGAAGGAATTATTTATGTTCAAGATTGATTTCGCTAAAGCTTACGATAATGTCAATTGGAAGTTCTTGCTTTCAGTTATGAGACAGATGCGATTTCCTGAGGTGTGGTCTATGTGGATAAAGGGTATTTTGGCCTCGGCAAGGTCTTCTATGCTAGTGAACGGGTCTCCTACTTTTGAATTCGCATGTGAGAAGGGCATGAGGCAAGGTGACCCTATTTCGCCATTCTTATTTATTATTGTTATGGAGGCTCTTGCAGGGTTGATGAGAAAGGCGTGCGAGGTGGGTGCTTTCACTGGTGTTCGGCTTCCGAGTAATGGTTTGGTTTGGTCTCATTTACTTTATGCAGATGATGCTATGATTATGGGTGAATGGTCGAGTAGTAATTTTGACACTTTGCGGCGTTTGCTTAGAGTATTTCATTTGTGTTCGGGCCTTAGAATTAATATTCATAAGTCTACCTTGTTCGGTGTGGGGAAAGGGATGGATGAGATTACGAACATGGCGCGGTCACTGGGTTGTTGTTCGGGTGCCACTCCGTTTAAGTATCTTGGTATTAGTGTGGGGGCGAATATGGGCAATATTAATAATTGGGACCCGGTGCTTAAGGTGTTAAGAACAGGCTATCTAAGTGGAAGTCCAAGGTGCTTTCGATAGGCGGTCGTTTAGTGTTAATTAAATCAGTTTTGGAAAGTTTACCGTCATACTACTTTGCTTTCTACAAGGCGCTTAACGCGATTATCTTGCGGCTAGAGTCTTTGATTAAAAGGTTTTTGTGGTGTGGCGATGAGGATATTAGAAAGGTGCATTGGATGGCGTGGGATAAGGTTACTACTCCTAAGAAACATGGGGGGTTAGGCCTTAGTCGGTTAGGTGATAGTAACAATGCGTTTTTGCTAAAGTGGCTTTGGAGGTATAGAGTTGAAGGAGATTCTACGTGGAGACGGGTTATTGATGCTATTCATGGCTCAGCGCGACAGTGGGAGATTTATCCTAGTAGAGCTTGTATTTCGGGTACGTGCTCTAGATTGATAAAGAGTTGCGCTAAACTTAAAGTGGGTGATTCTTGTGGGATTAATATGGTTCGGGGTTTAGTTGGCAATGGTATGACTATCAGATTCTGGTTAGACCCGTGGGTGACTAGTGTTCCCTTGAAGGTTTTATTCCCGTCTTTGTTCCGCCTTGAAGTTAATAAATGGTGTGTTGTTGCTGAAAAAATTGGGAGTCAACAGGGGAATGTTACGGATGTTTGGAATTGGAGGTCTTATCCTTCCTCGGCCCAGGAGCTCAATGAATTAATAGAATGTCACAGCTTGGTTGTGGGCCAACATTTAGAAGATAGAGGTGATAGTTGGGCTTGGTTTGATAGAGGCCCGGTTGAATTTTCTGTCCACGAGGCTAAAACTTGGATAATCAACGATCGAGTGCGGGGGCAGAGGGACGTATCTGAATTTAAGTGGTGTAAGTGGGTCCCTTTGAAATGTAGTGTTTTTATGTGGAGGCTTCTTCTAGATAGAATTCCGACTAAAGTGTCCTTGCGAAGAAGGAACATTACACATGGTGAGAGTGTTTGTGATTTTTGTAGGGAAGAGGATGAGAGCATGGATCATGTCTTTACGGTATGTGTGCTGGCGACAGGCGTGTGGCAGGGTATTGCTAATTGGGTTCGGTTACCTCCTATTTTTCTTTTTTCTATTAAAGATTTATTTGAAGTGGTTAAGTGCTCGGGTTGGTCGAATAGTAGGAAAGAGATTCAATATGGGATTATCGTGGTGACCTGTTGGCGGATCTGGAAAGCTAGAAACGAGAGGATCTTTACCCAGAAAAATACAAGTGTAGTGGAGTTAGTGGCGGATATTAAGTCATTGAGTTTTCTTTGGTTTTGTAGCAGGGGAAAAACTGGGGGAGTGGATTGGAAGGGTTGGAAATTGTTTTCTTTTGATGTAATGTAACGTTTGGATTGGGGGGATTTCCGTCTTGGAAGTTCCCTGGTCTTTTTGTTTTAATGAAATTTGTCTTTCAAAAAAAAAAAAAAAGGAGGTGAGAGAGAGATTTGGAAGTATTTGGAAGGATTTAGGTGTATAAATGAGAGAGAGAAAGAGATGGTGTCAGACTAGATTCAATGGGGTTTTCTTGGTTTGCTTAAGTGGAGGTGGTTTTCAATTTAGAATTGCCCTATATATATATATATATAGGGAAATTATAATCTGAAAACCCTTATGAGTTAAAAAAGAAAAAAAACTTAAGAAACCCAATGCTTGGCCAGCAATGTTCCACGTCTACTCTTTTTCTTTTTGAACAAAGGGTATTTTTGGTAACTCTTTTTATTTTTTTTTATCATATTATTAGGTTGGAAACAGAAACCTGGCAACTTTATATTCCTCTTTTCTCTCTCTCATTTTTAAAGAACCCAAATCACCCCAAGTCCAAATCTAGATCTCGTAGGATGTGTGAAAACAATAAGTGAGTTCATCAAATAAGGTAAACCATTTCTATGGTTTATATATTAGATTTTCTTTGTTTAAAAAAGAATCAAAAAGCTCTCTCTTCAAATCCATTGTTATCTCTTTTTTTTTTCTAATGTTCCATTGTGTTCATCCGAGAAGGTAACCCACCCCATGGTTTAATTTTTTTGTTGTGTTCAATCTGTATGGATCGGACGAATCAAAACCAGCAGGTTCGATCCTTCTTATCTCGAGCTTTGCTGGATTACCATCAAGGTTTTGCAGCGGTTATAACAAGCACGACCAACACATCCATTGGTTCTACGACATCCATGCTTAAGTCGGTGATGGTGAGTTCTGGCTGTACCTAAGTAAGTTAACGTTTATGTTTTCACCGTGAAGGTGGTAGGGTCTGTAACACAGATGCAAATGACTACAGATCTGTAACACAGGCCCGTTTTGTGGTCGCCGGATCTGTTACACCTTTTCATCTTTCTTGTCTTGTACGTCACCGACCTGGTCGGAATCTGCTCAGTGGCGGCGAGGGTGATGATCATGGTAACGGTGGTGGGCGGGGAAGCGTCACTACCGCCTAAGGTGAGGATGGTGGTGGAGCAACAGTTGTAGGTGGGTGTTGTGTGCACCGGGCAGAGTGGATGGCTGGTGAAACCAGCGATTTCAAAAAAGAAAAATAAAAAAATAGTGGGGAACCTCTAAGATTAAGCCACGTGAACCTCTAAGATTAGTGTTTATAATTATTTACCTTATTTTGTTTTTGTATCTTTTTCATGGATCATGTAATTTTTGCTTGTACAACAAGTGAATAATTATGGATGGTGAAAGGATGTAACGTTACTGGATTTTTAAAAAAAATGTTGGGAGGTATGCTAGAGTTAATATTATGATGAATAAAGAGAGTGTGAAGAGGAGATTGGAGGGATCATGTAATGTTGCTTTTACATATTTGTTGGTAAGTTCATATTTTTTATGTTGCTTTTACATAAATAAAATGAATTAAACATAAAAATTTGTAACAAGATTACAAAATTTTTGTTTGAATCTTGTTACATTTTTTATTTATTATAAAATTTTAATTGTGTGTATTATTATTTGTTGTTACAATAAACATTTGTAACAAATTGGTTTGTTACAATGAACATTTTTAGTTGGGACATGCTATTATTTTGTTTATTCTTTGTCACAAATGTATATTTATCCATTAACATATTGTTTTTAAATATATTTTTTAATCCAACTCATGTTACATAAATCTGACATCGAAAGAATAAGTTGTAACACGGTAACAAAAGCTATAACATACTATAAGTACAAGTTGTAACACAACATCAATAGTCGTAACATAATATAGTATAAGATGTAATACAGTAACAAAAGTTATAAAAATACTTATAAGTTTGTCACAAACAACTTGTGGTTGGAGCAATTAAAAAAATTAAATATTTTGTAAGAGAGAGATAAAAGTACTTTTATGAGAGGGAAAGAATGATGGGACTTAGAAAATAAAAAAGTTGTCTGGGAAAAAAATTGTGTGTGACATAATTGCCCTTTTCAGTCCTTTCATCAATACAAAATATTGTTGTTAATTTCAATAAAGTTACATCTAATCTAAACCATTGATTATTAAGATCTATGGCTAAAATTGAGTTTTCAAAGTTTCTTTAACTCAAGTGGGTTTTCAATTTATCCTCCCCCTATATATATATATATATATATATATATATATATATATGGTCAAGATCGTGTACAAAGTGTTTTTTTTTGTGAGAAGTGTGAGAAGGACTAAAAATTGATACTTAAGCATCATTTTTTGAACTTAGTTGTGATGTTTTGGATTGTTTTGCCTATAAAAACACCAAACATAACAATTAAAAACCGAAAACAAATGTATTTTAGGCTTAAAACTTAAAACACCATGCTAAGAACATTAGCAGTGTGTTTTAAGCGTTAAGTAGTGTGTTTTAGCTGTTTTTTAGATTGTATTGTGTTTTAGATTGTTGTGTTTGGTGTTTTTCAAGTTAAAACAACCTAAAACGTCATTCCTAAATCCAAAACATGATGTCTACATGTCAATTCTTAGTCCTTCTCACACTTCTCACGAAATATGTCCTTTGTACAGGATCCTAAACATATATATATATATATATATAGGGAAATTATAACTAGAAAACCCCCATGAGTTAAAGAAACTTTTAAAACCCAATACAAGGTCCATGTTTCTCCACATATGCAAAAGTAAAATATAGCTAAAGGGCATTAAGGTCAATTTAGTTTTTTTCCCTCTCTCCTCCTGCAGCGCTTTTTATGCCATCTTACATCTTGTCCCCTCCTCTATGTCTTATATCCCCATCTCTCTCTTCTATCTCATTTCTACACCACATATATCTCCACCAAATCCTCCCAAACCAGACTATTGTTTTCAAATTCATCAACAAAAACCACTTTAGCATTAAATCTCCACCACATCCATCAAAAGAAAGTCCCACACCTCACGATTTTTAACATTTTCACTTGGTGGGAACGATGACTGCATGTAGAAGGATAATAGTTTCACTGTTTTTAGAAGGTACAGATCTGGGTTTGTAATGGCATTTTGATGGTTAAAGGTGACGATGAAGAAGGTAAGGTGGTTGGAAGCAGAACCAAAATCGGACGGCTTCGTTTCTGACGAAGATGAAATCCAACCACCATAACAACTTATTAATTTTCTTTGTTTTAGTTTTGTTTGTTATCGATCTTCGTGGATAAAGATTGTCAAAAAGAAAAAAAAAACAATGTTTATCTTTGAATATGAATGAAAATTTAGCAAGATTGTAGGTTTCAACTTTTGATTTGGTAGGAGATAGAGTGTGGATTTAAAACTTAAAGTACGTGGGTGTATATATTCATCTTTTTAAATATTTGATTAAAATATTTACATATATCTTGAGAATTCATCTTTTCTGACTACCAGACACTGCTTTTTTTATTTTTTAAAATATGTTTATTTTGATTCTAAAGTCCAAACCCTCAAAAGGCCAAAACCATTTAAATTAAATCATGTATGAAGGATAATATATTATGGAACTTGTGTAAGATTAATTATAGGTAAACAATAATTAGTGCCAACAATGACTCTTTTTATGTGTGTCAGTAACATATAACACTTTTTATGTAGTGTTTTTATGTGCCAGTTACATGTAACAAATTATGCAACATTTTAAAGAGGTTTTCTGTAAGACATAGCCGGATCGTAACAATGTACGTAACGTTTATGCACTGTTTTTTTTCGAGTCATTTACGTGTAAAAGTTTTTATGTATTAGTTACATTTGACAATTTATGTAACATTCATGTATAAAGATGTTTTCTTAACACCACTAAAACCTTCAGAGGGCACACTCTTCTATCGTGTGAATTGACGCCAACAAGCTTCGTCTTGTAACAATGTTACTACCTTGTTACAGATGGCTCTCTATAGTTATAAGTAAATCAATTGAAAATAAATAAAAAAAATGTCGTGAATGTAGATGAGCAACTTTTAAATGGGGATTTTGGAGAGAGAATGATGGATTTGATGGTTGTGCACATGGCTTGTGTCATATATAGTACTAACTTTGTAAGATGTTTTTTTACTCATTTGCCCCTTGTGTACTTTTTGACCAACTTTTCCATTTTTAATAAAGATTAAAATATGATATTAAATATGGACCATTGATCATAACTATTGGATGGACAAGATTAAGTTTTCAGAGTTTCTTTAACTGGGAAGGGTTTTCAATTTATCCTTCCCCTATATATATATATATATATATATATATATATAGGTAGAGGATCCGGTAGGAAAATTGTTTTGTGTAGGAAGTGTAGGAAAGAGTTATGACCATTGGATCAAATTTTGAGATGAATGGCATTTTAGACTTTTTTACCATTTTTTAATTCTTCCAAACCCACTAATTTAGCAATATTATTTGGTTAGTTATAAAGATCATCATCCTAAAATAAGTGAATACTCTTTCCTTTTCATATGATTCATACCATCTTCATATCAATTCATTCGATTCATAAGATTATCCAAAATAACTAAAGATCATTATCCCAAAAAAAATTTCGGTTCTTCAAGCATATCAATTCATTCATACATCTCGATCACATTAGAAACACCAATTGTTTATTGTTATGGTAGAAGTTATACAAGACGATTCGATAGGTAGGTTTTTTTTCGGTTTTCATTCATTTTTCTTTGATTTAATTGTTTGTAAATTGTTTCAGGTTTCAAAATTGATAAGTGTGAATTTATTGTTTATATTTTAGGTGTTTGAAAACTGAAAAATATAAATCAGTAGTGTTTTATACGAATAAGTAGTAGGCATCTTATCCGGTGTGTTTTATGACATCAACAATGTTTTTCAATATCAAGAGTGTTATATAACAGGCTAGTATTGATTAACATGTGATCTATAACATCATATTGTTTGGGTTTTATAACGACTATTTAAGTAAAATGTGCTTAGAGGAGGGGGTTAACAAATGTGAATTCGAATGGTTTTTTAACATATATTAATCAGTAGTGTTTTATACGAATAAGTAGTGTTTTATACGAATTAGTAGTGTTTTTAACATCTTATGAGTCAGTAGTGTCAAATAGAATCCTTTTTTTTACCTTTATGGTTGATATAAAAACAAGATTTAGATATGATACAATAGCCGTGCGTAAAATCTTACCAAAATATTACCAAAACAAGATTTATGGGCTGTTATATGACATCAACATTTTATCAACATCAAGAGTGTTATAAAACATGAGCATACGATTGGTGTGTAGATGATTATAGAAGATGAAGAATCTCCTGCGCAAAGAAGGTTTTGGTGTTCTGTGTTTTTTTTTCTCGATGGAAGATGAAACAACCTTAAATGTATGAGAGAGATTATAAACTATAATTAATATGAAGATTAAGATGAGAGAGAGGCTCATGAATTAAGGGAGAGAATCAAATAGTTTCTATATCAAATACAAAAAAAATGACATTACTACCCTCATTTAAAACACTTATTGGATCATCCTACCCTTAATTATTAAAATATAATTAATAGAATCTTAACAACCCTAACCTTTTAATCTCAACCATTCATTTCTAGATCAAATGGTTGAAAACACCTTTTACACTTCCTACACAAACCAATTTTCCTACAGGAACCTTACCCTATATATATATATATATCTTATAAGGTGTGTTTAACCAAGGTGAAAGGTTAATGTTACCGTGCTAATATATAATGGTAAAAGAAAACACAACAACAACCTTCCATTATGTTAGTTATTTAGAAACTGAAATTTGTGACTTGAAACATGAGTTGATGACAATACAAGTACACATGTACAATGTGTTTTAAAAACATTGTACAAGTGTAACTTTGAAGTAACCTGACATGTGTATGAGCATAGATTTCAAAGGATTAAACTGTGATACGTAAAAATCATAAACCTAAAAGTCAAATACTACAAAGGAGTAAGATCTTGAAGACCTCTAGAGTATATGTTATGTGAAAAGAACTTTAGTTGAGTATGGATCATATACGGGCACTCATACATACAAATGCTAAATGAATTGACAAGTAACATACAAAATCTCATTACAAATATCCCTTGCTAGTGATCAATTGAAGAACAGTTATAAGATGAAATCAACATCATACACTAAATAGCATCTAAAAGCTAACTTCCCCTCAATTTAGTTGAATCATAACCAGTTTACCTACCACACAAACAATAACTGTGACTTTGGTACCAGATGCATCTACACAACAGGAAAAGTAAATATGTTTTCTTAAATTTTCGACATAGACAAGAATATAGATAGGTAAGTGTTAGGTACATTTGAGGAATTGAGATGAATCGGATATAGTTGGTTTGAAATCAACCGAAAAAGGTAAGGTTTGAGCTCCTCATACCAAGCTTGAGTCACCTGACGAACGCCATAACACTGTGTTCCCGAGTTAACTTAACGAAAGAAAAGAAAGGAAATGAAAGGAAAGGAAAATTTGATTGTGTTTCCGAGTTTCATTTAAGGAAGGAAAACAAAGGAAAACAAAACAAGGTGTGTTCCCGAGTTTCATTTAAAGAAGGAAAATAAAGGAAATGGAAAGAAAACTAGACAAAATTCTTTAGTTTAGTTTTCCTTTCGATTTGGAAGGAAGGGATATTTATCCTTTCTTTTCCTTTCCCTTCCTTTTCTTCGGTTATTTTCCTTTCTTTTCTCTCTTTAAGTTAACTCGGGAACACAGCGTAAGGGCACATGGGGACACCCATCACACTATCACACCCAATCATCTTGTAACACCTCATTTCATCACATTCTATCACATTTCATCACTAAACCCATATGGCGGTGTTCACAATTATCACTAAAACCATCACATCCAATCACCGTGTGACATCTTATTCCATCACACCCACCACTATTTTTTTTATAATAAAAACCAAAAAGTATTGTCTTTTAGTGGGGACCACCACCTAATTGTGTGGTGGAAATTAAAGTTAAGTGATTGCTTTTCACTGGGACCACCCACCACCTTCACAATTCTTTCAATTTCTACGTGATGAACATCACGGTAACACTCATCGTGGCCGTGATAATTCAAGGCGGGCCGGTGTTTCGCGGCCACCACGGTATCACGGGGTGGTCCGTGCCAGCCTAAATGGCTTTGTTAAGCTTGCAAACATGAGTTGGTTAGGATGGTTCAATGAAACCGGGTGGAAGAGACATGTAAACATCCTCGGAAAGAGTGCCTTGGAGAAAAGCATTATTGATGTCAAGTTGTCGTCAAAGCCACCAATTTTGGGTCGTGTAACATGTAATCACCCGGTTTGAAATAGCGTTCCCACACATTCTTAGTTTAATATTTTTCTATCAGTTACTTGTATTTTGCTTCTTTGATGGTGGCTGTTTTGCGCCTTTCCTCGAGCAAATCAAGGTTTTCTTTTAGCATCTTTCCATTGTCGCCCTTATCACTTAGACGGTGTGAGGATGGTAGGCCAACTTCCGACAGTATCATGGCCAGAGAGCCATAAGTGAAGCTAAAAGACATTTCTTTGTTGCTCGTTTTTTGTCATTGTTTTGTGTGCCCAAAGTACATAAGGAGTTGATCAACCCAGGACGCGCCTTCCTGACATAGCCTTTTCTTTATTCCGTCAAGGATACTTTGCTTGCCACTGAGGCTTTGGCCCAGTGGTGTGGGGGTGAGGGTGTACAAGGTGAGGTCAGGAGTTCGAATCCCCCCACATGTGATACTTTGCTTGCCACTGAGGCTTTGATCTAGCGTATCTTCTAAATTGTATTTTATAATTTCAAAACCACAAGTTTATTTGTGGAAAAGAGTGATGAACATTCAACTATTTTATATCCATTTACTCATAATAAACAGAGTTCCTTTTCCTTAAATGATTATATGGTAGAGTTTAGGTGACAAAAAACGCTAAGCGCCTGTTGGATGTTGCATACGCGCTTACAAGCCAGGGGCTTATTGAAATGTGCACAGTATAAACAGGCCAATTTTAGCTGTTTTATTAGGCTGGTTTTGGTTGTTTTTAGATGTTTCAGACCCATTCATAATACCGTTTTTGCAATAACTGGAGCCTGTGAGCCTTGATGAATGCAAGGGCGTCCTAGGCGATCAAGAGCGCCTTTGACTACAAAGTCCATATGTGAGATCCGTATAACTCGTAAGACTAGAAAGAAACTCTACAAACACACAATTTAGCAGAAGTAATCTTGCTCAAGGTGTGTGTGACTGTTTGTTTCAACCTAAATTTTTTTTTGAATGGAATGGTTAAGAGCTGAACCATTCAGACTTGGTGCATAGCTGAACCATTCAGCACTTAATCATTCTGGGCCTTTTAACTATATACATAGGCCAAGAAGACAAGATTTTATAAAATCATCACCCCAATTGACTTATGCCAAACAACTTCAACCACATGAGCATCACCCTTACATGTTGCCCAAAGCAAACTAATTCATCAACATCAAAACATTGATTTAAAAAAAAAAAAAAATCATTCCTCGCCAGTGACGACGAGGATTTATTGTGTTATTTCTCAAATCCTTCACATTTTAGAACCAAACTCAGGCTATACACGCCAACAAACCAGACTTGTTACGCGGAGATAATATTTTTCTGCAAAAACCCAAAAGGTATATTGTATAAAGGTCAAAAATGACACGACGACTTGCAATAGTTGATTACCGCATTTTCTACTCGCCATATATAATGTAGCCTTCTTCCCAAAGCGGGCATTTGCATGTCGCCTTCTTGTTAATCCACTCACCTCCACATCTGTAGCAAAACTCATATCCACACCTGCAAGTTACAAACTTCATTTATTAGTCCTCCAAAGACATGTATATGATCCGACTCGACCCATATCTTGAATGTACAAAGATAAATAACAAGTTGATACCTGCAACTAATATGGTTGCACCCTTTAGCTAGTTCAATCATATGCTTACACTTGACACACTGGCGCCAACGGTTCCTTGACGCAAGAGACTTCAGTTCCACCTCGTTCGCAAATTGATTTGGGAAATACTTGATGTAGTCGGAGCACTTATATTTATCATGCCAGGGTACTTTGCAATTCATACAAAAACGCCCATGACATTTGGAACATTTTCGCATCCCAGTTGGGTGGGACGAGGTAGAAGCAGCATTTTGGAGCTCGGTTTTGGACATTAAAACCGAACATTTAGGAAACGGGCAGTAAATTCTGTCTGTTGGAGGAATCAAAGCTTCTAGTATCCGTGAGCTCATGATATCATACAATCTTTTGTTTAGAAACTTGTTGCAGCTTTTGATTTCGAGCTTAACCTTGCATTTCTCGTGCGGACACTTGGGCAGCTGCCCTTGAAGCAACTTTGATTCGACATGTTTACTCATACACGAATAGCAATATCTATGCGAACATTTGTTTTGAGAAAACATGCTGCCTTTCGATATATATTCTAAACAAATTGCGCATTGCTCAAGAAGACTTTCTGGAAACTTGCCTGCCCTTTTTGCCTGAGACGCGATTGCAGTTTTAGCGAGTTTATAAGCACACTTGATGCCGCTTTGCTTCATGAGAAACGGGCCACGATAGCCTATTTTCCTCTGAATAAGGATCAATGCATCAACCAATGTCATAGTCATTTTGTTTGCTGGTCTTTCTTTACCATTAAGCTGCATTAACAAAAATTAAATCAATTATATGGAGAAAAGCATATGCCTACACCATAATGAGAACTAACTGATGACAAGATTGGACTCAATGTTTGGGCTTAGAACCGGGTCAGATCCAGCCCGGGCCCATTGGGTCTATATTCTTAAAAAAAGAGGTGTACAAAAAAAACCGGTTAGAGCCCGACACTCTTCATATAGTACCTGGTTCGGCCGCCTTGACCTAACCTTCGCATAACTTATGCCGAGATTGGACTCAATGTTTGAGCTTAGGCCCATATGAGATCAAGCCTGGGGCCATTGGGCCTATACACTTAGAAATAGGGGTGTACAAAAAAAAATCCGATTCGGGCCCGCAAATCGGTTCACAGCCCGACCCTATACACGAAAGAACCGGTTTGGCTGCGTCTAGCCAATCCCGTGATTTGGGCCAAACCAATTTAGAAGAGGTTTGGGCCAGGACCGGTTTAGAACCCAACCCAAACCGATTCAGACTTTCAAACCTAAAATCCATTCACAAACTGAATCACTTTGGGCCAAACCGATTTTAGCCCATGATTAAAAAAAAAAAAAAAAAAACCATCCGGTTTAGGAACCGAACCAGTTTGGCCCTAAACCGGGTTGTTGTACACTACTTAGCAACACTAACATAGATAAATCAATAAAATAAAATTATGATATTGGTCATCTTGTTTAAAACATTAAACAGAATGTACATGCAACATGTCCTAGTTAACCCGGCGAGGCTCGAATTCCCGCTGGGTATAGCTTATTAATACATTACAGAAACCCCTACTTGAGTCTATTTTTTTTTACCGCCAAAACCTGTGCCCAAAAATATCGATATTGCAATCATATATTTTTTTCATTCTAACACACAAATAATAATCATCAACACATGCAGCAACTTAAATTAAATAGGGTTTTGTTACAATAATAATAATAATAATAATAATAATAATAATAATAATAATAATAATAATAATAATAATAATATTTAAGAACGAAATCAAATAATTAACATGAACAACTTACATATTGATAAACCAATTTACTATCACAGTAAACATTAAGCCGTTTAAGCCCAAACATAACAGCAGCATAAACACCTTCAACCAACCCTCTAAGCTCTACAACATCACCATCATTTAAACCACCACCATCACCACCACCACCACCACGACGACGATCATCACGAACATAAAAGGGTTTACGCAACTCAAACACACAACGATCACGACCATCATATATCGCCACCCCAACACCAGCAAACGGCGTTTTAGCACTCACTAAACCCTTAACATACATTTTATAACAACCATCTTCATTAGATACATTATAAAACCCGACCCGTTTGTTCAAGTTGTCATCAGTTCTTTTCCATTCGTTTTCTGGGACGTCCAGAATGTTGCGTGTGAAGAGCTGATCGTGCTTTAAACGGTTGAGATTCTTCTGCATTCTTTTCCATTCGGATTCGAACATGTTGGGACGATGTGTTAATGACGAATGATTATTATTATTATTATTAATTGGGACGATGAATGGTTTTTGAATGTGAAGTGGTCTGGTTGTTAAGTAAGATTACGGGATAATAATTTACATTTCACCCCTCATACCTTAAATATTACACGGCTAATTAATTTAGGTATTTTTAATTTAAATTTTATATGATAACCCACGTTCATTAAGTAAAAAAAAATTGAATTTATACATTTTAGTGATAACAGACTTGCTACTCTATATTATAGAGTATTTCTTTGATTTCGTAGGTTATACAAGTGTCGGTATCCTAACTAACTGAATTGATTCTGACCGAGCACCACTATTGTATTGGATTTTATTGCTTTTGTCTATGTAAACCAGATGTCGATATCCTTTTAGACGTATTATGACTTTTTTTGCTATCGCTTTCGGTTGATATAACGAGTGTCGATACTGTAAAGAACGGGTGAATTCCAATAGTATTATTTTTTTTTTCTTATAATTCAATTTATTTTAATCATCTTTCCATATTTTTTCAAAAGTTGAGAATCAATTCAAAAATTAAAGATAATATCCACATTTTCGTTGAGAATGCAAAAGTTGAGAACTCATTTAATTTATTTGAATCAACCTGATTAGTTTTTTTATGGATGATATATTTGAATATGTCAGTCATTCTCTTAGAGATTAGTCACAATAAAATTAAAGATATATCCACATCTTCGTTGGCATTATATGACGATAAACCGATCTACATGTTCTTCATTTAGGGTAAAAAATAAAAAAGTTCCTCATTTTATCATGTACATTAAATGATTAGAAACCCATAGAATATACAACAGAAAGCAATGATAAATTAATTAATTAATGAAATAAAGAATGGTTTTTCACAACCGGACCAGATGTCAAATCGGTTTTCTTATTGGTCCACTGGTCCAACCGGTCAGACCGGGTGTAAGAATCGGATGGTGTCATGAAATTAAAAAGGTAAAATTTGAAAAATTATTAAAAAGTCCGGTCCAACCCTTTAAAACCCTGGTTCAACCGGCCAGCTTCCTGGTCCGATTGCCGGTGAACCAATCCAACCCCCGGTTCGCTGCACACCCAGTTCAATATCTCGACCTAAACCAGTTCAACCCCGCTTCCCACTCCGGGTTTCAAAATACTGGAAATAAACAACAATGAACTAAATTAGTTCTCCTAAAGCCTATTGATAATAGTTTTTCCTAACAAGAACTACAACATTATAAAAGTAGGGAGTAAAATAAAAATATGAAAAGAAAATTAACAAAATATCCCTTTTGATTATACGGGTTGAGTTATTCTACAAAGGCTACAAAAAATGAGAATGGTGAAAGGATACAAAAAACACAATAGATCATGAAATATGACACAATAAGCCACAAAATATAACACAGTGCCAAAAAATATAACACAATGCTGAAGAAAAAAGACACAATGCATTGAAAAAATGACACAATGATGAAAAGAAGAAAAAGACATGGTACATAAAAGACACAATGATAAATACAAGCTAAAACCCCAAAAAAACGAAGACCTAAAAACTAACGCCGCAGGGTTCGATAAGACGGTTCCAATGCCGCTTGAATGAGTTCAATCAGAGTCCGTTTGATACCCTTCCTATGACTTCCTATTTTACTTTCACTGTGTATTTATCCTAACCCTTGATTATACTATATTTTTGTTATTACATTTTTAAAGTTTCTTCCGTGATTGATTCTTTTACACAAACACTATAAAAAACAGTATGAAATTAATATCCAAACGCAAAATGATAATTTCATAGAGATGGTGGTGATTGGGCTATTTACGTATGGATGAGAATTTCATCGTCATGAGATGTAGTTGGAAATTGGTATAAAAAATAAAAAAAAAACAATTTTTTTTCATACATACCAAACTAAATATTAAACTTGACATAGTGTTCCAACGAGCTCAGCATTCACAACTATAAAATTCTAATCCTTTCACCATCAATATCATCAACCATTTCAACGCTGCTGCTGCTGCGCATAAACAATGTTGCGCTCGTTCCAGAGTGGACACCTGCACGTCGGTTTCTTATCAATCCACTCCGCTCCACACGTGTAGCAAAACTCATATCCACATCTGCAATCACATTCAAACCATATCTTCAACTGTTAGCAGAGTACAACATTTCAAATGGGTTCAGTTACTATTTCCAGACCACAAATCAAACAAATAAATTAACATATAGGATAATACCTGCAGTAAATATGGTAGCACCCAAATGCAAGTTCAACCAAATTCTTGCACTTGATACACTCGCGCCAGTGCTTTTTTGTTGCCAGAGACTTAAGTTTCGCCTCACCAGAAGACCGGAATTTGCGAGAGTTCATGTACTCCGAGCAAGTAACATTGTCATGCCAAGGTACTTTGCAATTTATGCAAAAATGGCGATTACAGTCAACACACCTTCGCATTCCAGTATCACCAGCAGCAGTAGATGATGAAGTCGGTGTATGTTCTTTAACCTCGTCTTTTGACATTAACGCAGAACAGTTTGGAAACGGGCAATAAACTTTGTCTGAAGGAGGAATAGACCCTTCTTTTACCCGTGACTTCATAATATTATATAATTCTGGTTTTAGAAGCTTCTCGCAGCTTTCAATTCCGATTTTGGATTCACATGTTTCGTGTGGGCAATCGGGCAACATCCCTTGAAGTAACTTTGCTTCTGCGTGTTTTCTCATACAAGAAAAGCAATATCTGTGCAGACATTTGTTAACCGAAAATATTTGACCACTATAGACATATTCAAAACAAATTTTGCATTGCTCGGTTATTGTCACGTCCGAATCACTGCTGTCCCATTTGGTTACCTCAGATACGATTGCATCTCTCGCTAGTTTATAAACAAATTTTATATCGTTTTTTTCCACATAAAACCGCTCATAAGAAATAAACTTGCTCTGAATAAGGTTTAGTTGATCAACCAATGTCGCGATCTTGTTGTTTGTTCGTTTCCTTTTACCAGTCAGCTGAAATGCCAATAATAACATAAATCAAGTCTTAGGCAAAATGTGATAACCTACACATTTAATAAATGAATGCAACACACAAACCGGTCACATGCCTGTACCTCACAGGAATGATAGAAGGTCGGAACGTTTAGAGACTGATTCGATCGGTTTTGACAAAAAAATTTGGGCCAGACCGCCAGCTTCAGTTTAGCGAAATGACGAAACAAACCAACCGCGTTGGGCCGTTCATTAGGATGGGCCGGTTTGGCGGTTTAATGGTTCGGTTTTGACATTTTAGCGTTTTGTACTGAATAGCATAGCCGCATAGGCGGCTTTGGCCCAAGCCGGGGAGGCCATCCGGCTTGGGCCCATTTTTATTGGAGGCACAATTTCTTTTATAAAATTCCTATAAGTGTGCGTGTGTATATTTTTAAAATAGAAAACCCATTAAACAACGTTGAGCTCAATAATAATCAATTTAAAACTTAAATATTATTAACTCAAAGCCCATTACATTATAAGCCCAATACCTTTTTAACCTACTAAATAAGAAAAATAAAAAAACAACATTTTTTTTCTGTTCAGAGTTGAACTTATTTGACACATCACAAAAATCAGTGGTGAAGCTTAACCCAGAGGTTCGAGGGGTCGGAAGTCACTGAGGGGTTGGAAGTCACTAGTTTCGGGGGGGTCGTAAACCAGTTTCGGGGGGTCGAAACCCTATATTTCCAAAATTTTCTATACGAATACTATATAATCGGAACTTCTGCGCGAAAATTCGGGGGGGTCGACCGCCCCCTCCCGCCCCCACTAAGCATCGCCCCTGACAAAAATTTAGTGACCCTATAGATGTTTTGGAGCATATGAAAAAAGAATGTTATTTCCCAAATGCATGCATTGCATATAGAATGTTATTGATCATTCCAGTCATGATGACATCCACAGAAAGAAGTTTTTCAAAATTAAAGTTGTTGAAATCATAATTACGATCCACAATGTCCCAAAAAAGACTTAACGGGATAGCGATGATAGTTTTCAAAAACGAAATCATAGATTGTATAAAGTGCGAATATTTGGTCCACCAATTTTCTAGCAAGAATACCAAGAGAACTTACGTCGGTTAGATACTAGTCTATTACGGTATGTAATTTCACTCATTCTAATACTATTATTTTGCAATTGTTATGTTTATTGCTATACTATTGATCCTCGTAAAATTTAGTTAAATTATTTAATTTATTAAAGATTAAGGGGCATATTTTTTAACGGCTCGGATAGGGCACGTAAATTCCCGGAAACGCCTCTGCTGAATAGCAATGTTTTCAGAACCGGACCGGACGTCGAACCGGACCAGAGTTCAGGGTTTTACTATTTATCATTCGGTGAATAGTAAAACCCTGAACCGAACCATATCAATATTAAAATTTAAACTCGGAGACTTTCTTTGGTTTAGGCGCTTAAATAATTTATGAACACCTTAATAAAAGCCCTAACAAAAGGTGTTCGATTAATATAACAATATGATGATAACATAATCAATATATGAACTGAGATCGAGATAGAATTAGAAACTTACATATTGAAGAACCGAATTGCAATCACTAAAAATATTAACACGTTTAAACCCAAGATTAACAGCAACATTCATGGCTTCGATCAATGCTTCAAGTTCCAGTAGATCGTCTTCGGTTACACGACTACCAGCGTCAAGTAAAAAAGATTTTCGTGACTCGAATAAACAACAACCGTTTGTATCATAGATCGCTACCCCAATTCCACCAAACGACATTTTAAAATTGGAGACAGTTTCATCACTCACCAAACCTTTGAAATAAATTTTAAAAACGTTGTCGTTTGATGATGATGATGAAGAAGCTTTAGTGGTTAAAGAGGCTCTTATGGCTTCTTGCATTTGAAGTTGGAAGGCGTAGTCGATATCGGAATCGGCGCTGATGGCGGCTTTGAGTTCGTCGGAGACGTCCATGTGGTACGGTTAGTAATTTTATTATTTCTGATCGCATATGTAATCCAAAGTCATTCAAAATTACGTACCGGCTACATGGGATGGAATGGAGCACTTATACCGTTATGTTATTGGGTCAGGTTAAAAAGGCTCTATTGCCTTTGATTAATTTTAAAAGAAAAAAGAAAAATGGTTGGAGCAAAAGGGGGTGGGCCCACGTTAACGCCTGTTATCTTCTTGGCTATGCTTGGTGAAGAACTGGATGATGACCTAGAAATAGGGAAGAGGCGTTGTTGTACAACTAGCGGATGGGGTGGAGGGGGACCACCCCCACACCACTAAGCAAAGAGGCTGAAGAAAAGAAATATGTATCGCGGACTAGCATGTTGCAGATTATGCGAAGGAGAGGAAGAATTGGACCATTTATTAACGTCATGTTTAGTGGCGGCGTTGATTTAGCAGAGGGGTAAGTGCTTGGTGTAACATCCGATATGTGTATGCTTTCAATGTAAGAGGTCTACTTAATTTGTGTAAGTCCATAAATGTCTCCGAGAGGAAACGAAGGCATGTTAGAATGGTGATTCTAGCTACTCGTTAGGTGAACTTGTAACACCCCAACCGATTGCGGAAACATCGAGGTGTCACGTAGTGACGATTGTTCAATAGCACATGGACTAAATTGTAAATATTAATAGCAAATAACTTCCATTATTCAAAACGAAATACAAAGAGTCTTAATAGAAATCTCAAACATAAATATTAAATGTTCAACTTTTTATTTAAGCACTAGATCCAGCCTAAGCGTGAAAGCATGAAACATCAAACGTCACCTGAAACATGTACAAAACAATTTTGTCAACACATATAATGTATTGGTGAGTACATCCGTTTGATATATATAGTAAGGTAAACTTTAGCAATTCGTGTGTTATTTTGCAAGATGTAATAAGTGGTATCCGGGTCAAATCAACCCTAAGAGAAGAAAGCAGATATATACAGTATGCGCTAGTAGTAATGTAATACATAGCAATGACGAGGACTCTCAACAGAGTCACAAGGGTATAAACCATAGTACTATTCATTAAAATGCCAGGCCGCCCAGCGGTTAATGATTTGACAGGTCATAGATACACAAAATAACACAAGCAAACACACATAAGAATTGCTATTTTAGTAAAAGGAAATATAAACTTGATATTAAGTACATGAGTCACCCCGAAATGTAAAATAGTAAAAAGGGGAAAGATATACTCACAGTTAGCGAAAGCGATCAAAATCCACTTAAGCGGTCGTGAGCTAAGTAATGAGAATTCCGAGGAATTCAACCTATAATGTGTAAGAATACTAATAAGGAAAAGTCTAAGAGTCTAAAGTAACTAGGGTCTAAGGCATTAGGGTTTGCTAAGTCGATTTGGGGAATTAGAGATTTTATGATTAGTCGAATTAATGTAAAAGTTGTATATTAAAAATAATATACCAAAGTTTGTAATATGATTAGGTAATATAATTATTACCGATTAAATATTTAGATAACAATATGTTTGAATAATTAAGACAAAATAATTTAGTTAGTTACTTTAACTAAATTAAAATAATACGATAATCATAAATATATAAATAAATAATTTTTGTGTTACACAACGATTCAACAAAAAAAAATAATTAAGAGATTAAATAATACGAGTATTTCTATTTTATAAGAAAAACATTTATAAAATAGATGTTTAAATTGTATAAATAAATAAATGTTTTATTATGTCTAACTAAACGTAAATAAGACTAATAATACTATACGTGATCCAAAAATATTTATTTTATAGAAAATGGATGATTTCTGATGTAAACATATTAGAATAATTTTCCCATAATTTATATAAACTTATTTATATTTAAAACTGATTTAATGAGATTAAATCATGTTTAAATTATTAAAAATGGGAAAATTAATAAAAATAAATGTTTTCTTGACCAATAATTTTTATTTCAGTTGAGAATGGTTAGAAATAATTACTCAAAAAGTTTGAGATTAAAATCATTAAAAATGAATTTTTTATCAATTATTTATGATTAAAACAATTTAATTCAATAAAAATATAAAAATAAAACATTTTTTAGAAAATAAAACTGTGGAAATGTTCTTTATGGTGTCAAGATGCTACACCTAAATTTTTATAATTTTTGGGTTAAAATTTGATTTATTATGGATATTCTAAGAATAATGCATTTATATATAATTATTAATGTAAATAATGCTTTGTAGCAACAATAAGGAAAAAAAAAAAAGAAAGGGTTGGGCCTGCTGACTGTAAGGATCGAACCCCTGGCCTTTTCTAAGGAATAACACAACCAAACCACTACACCACAATGTTGCTTTGTTGACTTTATTCAAACATAAATGTATTTAACATATTATTAATAATCATCTTCTTCCCCAAATTAAGACCTAAGAACCCTAACCCTAAAACCAATTTCAATAATAAAAACCACACACGAATTAACACTGAAACCATGGGGTTTCTGATCGGATTAATACGGGAATCAAAACGGCTTTGAGAATTTGAACTTACAAGGTGTTAAAGTGATCGAACTAGCACTTGTATACCCGATTATAAAGAGGACCGATTACCCTTCATTGGAACGCGATTGGCATGATATTTTCATGGGTTTATGACAAGTAATGGTGCAGAAAAGGAATAGGGTCTTCAGTTTATATAGTGGTGATGAAATCTGAGCGTTTTGAAGTCTTTTAAAACTCCGGTCGGTTACAATAAAACCCGATTAAAGGCTTTAAAAAAACATGTTTAAACTCGTTTTAATGTAGGGAAATCAAAGGGAAACAGTTGAGAAACGTATGGTGATAGGAGGTAACTGATAAACGCATTAAAAAGGAATATTAAAACATGTTTTGTGGCCTTGCCGGAATAATATTCCGACGGCCGGAATAGTTTTTCTTGGCTGGAAATTCACGACAGCAACAGACAAGGAGGAATTCATTTTTAAACTTTCAGGAATTGGCAAGTTTAGTCCCTCTAGTTTAACCTTGTTAGTTTTCTATATAACTATGTTAGTTTTTCTTTAGTAAACCTTAACCAAGTTAACTAGATTAACTTAAAACTTTTATAAAACTCTTTTTTTTTTTTTTTTAACTTGAAATTTTTTTTATAAAAGATTTTACGAACACATTTACACGTACTCATTCGATTAAAACTTATACTCGGTCCATAATAAATAAATATAAATGATAAATTTTTTTTAGTTCGTTCTAAAATCAAATTCGAAAAACGACGAAACTTATAGGAACTTAAATGGAGATATTTTAAGGGTTATTTTTGTAAATCTGACGAAACACGAGGGTGACGGATGTCACAGGCTCCCCTACTTTAGAAAATTTCGTCTCGAAATTTCTTTCAAGTGAAGGTTTTTGGTGTATGTGTGCATGTTATCGATGAAAATCAGTTACGTCTTGATCCAAGAAAGGTTTATAAACTCGGTTCGTAGGGTTCCTAAAAGCAGGTATTAGATTAACAGAAAATTTAAAATCATTTAGGTTCTACGTGCATTTACGGAGCATATAAGAATAAGATTTGTCATTAACAACCTCCATAGCAAAAGGATGGGTAAGGTGAGGACAAGTACGAGCAAGTAAAGGTTCAACTTCTAACGAGACAAAACTCCTATCCATACCGATATCAAAATCGAAGCATATAAGTTAGTAATAAGAAATGTACCATTGACAACGTCGTTGGTAGCTTGATCTTGGTTAGTGTTGATGTTGAAAGCACGACCACGAGTTGGAGCTGCTTGGATTGCTGGAACTGCTGGAGCTGCTGGAAGTGCTGGGGTTTGCTGACGAGACTGAATGAAAGCAGCTAAATGAGGACACCTATCTTGCCTGTGGTTAGGATCACCACAAGCATAGCAAGCTCTGGGTTGACCAGTCCTCTGGTTTTGAGCATTCCCAGGTTCAGTTTCCCGACAGTGAGAAGCAGTGTGGCCTGCTTTGCCGCAAGTGTCACATTTATAGCAGGGTCGAGTAGTTGGATGGTGAAAGTTGCATGAAATGCATTTAGGGTGTGAACCCGAATAGTTTCCCTGAACCTTTTGAGTTTGGGGTGCAGTAGATGTGTTTGCAACAGGAACCTGGTTAAGGGGTGTAACAATAGCATAGTTCTGGTTTCCACCTTTTCGTTTCTTATTGGAACTAGAGGTAGAGACAGAGTTCGCTTGAGACGGTTCAGTGGTAGCAGGGGTTTCAGTAGGTCTTTTAGTACCCTTACGAGTTAGAGTACCATCCTTGACATGCTTGTCAGTAAGAGATGCTGCGAGACGAATGGCATCTTCTACAGTAGCAAGTTTACTTCCCATAACCAAATCATGGATCTGAGGTGGCAGTCCCTCAATATACTTCTCAATAGCCAAGGATACCGGGGTTACCATACGAGGAATCAGTAAGCTTAACTCGTGATAACGGTTGTTGTAGGGAACATTGTTTCCACTATCCTGCTTGAGGTGATAGAACTCATCCTCCAATTTCTTCATCTCACTACGAGGACAGAACTCAGTAGTCATGGCGATTTTGAAATCATCCCAAGACATAGCTAAAGCAGCTTCCGTTCCTCGAGCATGTTTTTCACCATTCCACCAAGTGAGCGCTCTCTTTTGAAGAACACCCGTGGCATGACGAACACGTAAGTTGGCTGGACAGTCGCTATTAATGAACGTATTCTCCATACTTTCGAACCATTCAAGTAACCCAGTGGCTCCCTCAGTGCCATTAAACTTGTTGGGATGGCAAGAGTTGAAGTGCTTGAAAGTGCACTTATTCTCACTAGCCCCACCATTTCCACTTGCATCCCCGTTAGAGTTCCCATTCGAGCTACCGTTCAGGTTGAGGTTTGGAATAATAGCATTAATGATGTTAGGAACAAGTGTTTCCAACTTGTCATTGAGCATGGTCGCGATACGCTGATCAGATTTCAGTTTAGCCTGACGCTTCGAGGCTCTCTTACGAGATTCGCGATCAGACATCTACAAAAGTGCACAATAATTATGAGATTTGATTCCAAAAATCTTGGAAATGCCATAGTTTATATCAAGACAAGTAACACATAACATGAGATATAGTAATTATAAATTGATATAAGAAAAATTATGAGTATCATAAAGAAAATCATGATAAAACTTCAAATGAAAAACAATACCAAGTATAAAACGAGATATAAGAGTGTTTCCAAAGAAACTGTTGACTGACTAAAGTAATTAAAATATTATTAGTGACTTGTGGGGGCGTACTTTAGCCTATAAGTGAATGCTCATCCCGAGAATTCCCAGGTAGGTAAACGGGTCCCTCGTCTGATTGGGATTTATGCGAATTACCAACCTAGACAGAAAACTCAGAATACAGGCGCTCACCCTTCCAGATTGCACGTGCCCCGTCACAAATAATTTCCAAAACTTTAGCGGATCTTGAAATGTGGAAATATATATATCCTCGAGATGTGGATTTCACTCCTAACTCAAAGATATACTTCCAAATAGTAAAAATATGATGGAGTGAAAATGGTCACTAAGATAAGGATGTCACTCCTAGCTTAGTGAGTAAGTTTCTTTTGGAGGGATAGATTCCTTGAGATTTGGACATCTCCTATCTCAAAAGGAAAATATTCCAAGATAAATAAAATAAATAAATAACACATATAAAGAGTGAAACTATTCACCAAGGTATGGGTACCACTCCTAGCTTGATGTTTTCGTTCCATTTGTAGAATAAAAATCTTCCTCGAGTATAATGAAAAGTAAAAGGAGAAAATATGTCTAAAGAAATATGAGGATAAAAGAAAGCATATAATGGGTAGCTTAGTTATAGTCTAGGTCAAAAGCATTTACTAATAACCTAATTCCCTATAACCATGGCTCTGATACCAATCTGTAACACCCCAACCGATGGCGGAAACATCGAGGTGTCACGTAGTGACGATTGTTCAATAGCACATGGACTAAATTGTAAATATTAATAGCAAATAACTTCCATTATTCAAAACGAAATACAAAGAGTCTTAATAGAAATCTCAAACATAAATATTAAATGTTCAACTTTTTATTTAAGCACTAGGTCCAGCCTAAGCGTGAAAGCATGAAACATCAAACGTCACCTGAAACATGTACAAAACAATTTTGTCAACACATATAATGTATTGGTGAGTACATCCGTTTGATATATATAGTAAGGTAAACTTTAGCAATTCGTGTGTTATTTTGCAAGATGTAATAAGTGGTATCCGGGTCAAATCAACCCTAAGAGAAGAAAGCAGATATATATAGTATGCGCTAGTAGTAATGTAATACATAGCAATGACGAGGACTCTCAACAGAGTCACAAGGGTATAAACCATAATACTATTCATTGAAATGCCAGGCCGCCCAACGGTTAATGATTTGACAGGTCATAGATACACAAAATAACACAAGCAAACACACATAAGAATTGCTATTTTAGTAAAAGGAAATATAAACTTGATAGTAAGTACATGAGTCACCCCGAAATGTAAAATAGTAAAAGGGGGAAAGATATACTCACAGTTAGCGAAAGCGATCAAAATCCACTTAAGCGGTCGTGAACTAAGTAATGAGAATTCCGAGGAATTCAACCTATAATGTGTAAGAATACTAATAAGGAAAAGTCTAAGAGTCTAAAGTAACTAGGGTCTAAGGCATTAGGGTTTGCTAAGTCGATTTGGGGAATTAGAGATTTTATGATTAGTCGAATTAATGTAAAAGTTGTATATTAAAAATAATATACCAAAAGTTTGTAATATGATTAGGTAATATAATTATTACCGATTAAATATTTAGATAACAATATGTTTGAATAATTAAGACAAAATAATTTAGTTAGTTACTTTAACTAAATTAAAATAATACGATAATCATAAATATATAAATAAATAATTTTTGTGTTACACAACGATTCAACAAAAAAAAAAATAATTAAGACATTAAATCATACGAGTATTTCTATTTTATAAGAAAAACATTTATAAAATAGATGTTTAAATTGTATAAATAAATAAATGTTTTATTATGTCTAACTAAACGTAAATAAGACTAATAATACTATACGTGATCCAAAAATATTTATTTTATAGAAAATGGATGATTTCTGATGTAAACATATTAGAATAATTTTCCCATAATTTATATAAACTTATTTATATTTAAAACTGATTTAATGAGATTAAATCATGTTTAAATTATTAAAAATGGGAAAATTAATAAAAATAAATGTTTTCTTGACCAATAATTTTTATTTCAGTTGAGAATGGTTAGAAATAATTACTCAAAAAGTTTGAGATTAAAATCATTAAAAATGAATTTTTTATCAATTATTTATGATTAAAACAATTTAATTCAATAAAAATATAAAAATAAAACATTTTTCAGAAAATAAAAATGTGGAAATGTTCTTTATGGTGTCAAGATGCTACACCTAAATTTTTATAAATTTTGGGTAAAAATTTGATTTATTATGGATATTCTAAGAATAATGCATTTATATATAATTATTAATGTAAATAATGCTTTGTAGCAACAATAAGGAAAAAAAAAAAAGAAAGGGTTGGGCCTGCTGACTGTAAGGATCGAACCCCTGGCCTTTTCTAAGGAATAACACAACCAAACCACTACACCACAATGTTGCTTTGTTGACTTTATTCAAACATAAATGTATTTAACATATTATTAATAATCATCTTCTTCCCCAAATTAAGACCTAAGAACCCTAACCCTAAAACCAATTTCAATAATAAAAACCACACGCGAATTAACACAGAAACCATGGGGGTTCTGATCGGATTAATACGGGAATCAAAACGGCTTTGAGAATTTGAACTTACAAGGTGTTAAAGTGATCGAACTAGCACTTGTATACCCGATTATAAAGAGGACCGATTACCCTTCATTGGAACGCGATTGGCATGATATTTTCGTGGGTTTATGACAAGTAATGGTGCAGAAAAGGAATAGGGTCTTCAGTTTATATAGTGGTGATGAAATCTGAGCGTTTTGAAGTCTTTTAAAACTCCGGTCGGTTACAATAAAACCCGATTAAAGGCTTTAAAAAAAACATGTTTAAACTCGTTTTAATGTAGGGAAATCAAAGGGAAACAGTTGAGAAACGTATGGTGATAGGAGGTAACTGATAAACGCATTAAAAAGGAATATTAAAACATGTTTTGTGGCCTTGCCGGAATAATATTCCGGCGGCCGGAATAGTTTTTCTTGGCTGGAAATTCACGACAGCAGCAGACAAGGAGGAATTCATTTTTAAACTTTCAGGAATTGGCAAGTTTAGTCCCTCTAGTTTAACCTTGTTAGTTTTCTATATAACTATGTTAGTTTTTCTTTAGTAAACCTTAACCAAATTAACTAGATTAACTTAAAACTTTTATAAAACTCTTTTTTTTTTTTTTTTTTTAACTTGAAATTTTTTTTATAAAAGATTTTACGAACACATTTACACGTACTCATTCGATTAAAACTTATACTCGGTCCATAATAAATAAATATAAATGATAAATTTTTTTTAGTTCGTTCTAAAATCAAATTCGAAAAACGACGAAACTTATAGGAACTAAAATGGAGATATTTTAAGGGTTATTTTTGTAAATCTGACGAAACACGAGGGTGACGGATGTCACAGAACTGGAGGCGTGAAATGAAATCATCTTTGTTGGAAAAAGAGTTAACTATGACCTTTATATGGGTTAAATAAAGGTCCGCACAGAGTGGTTGGTTTTGGGAGAATCGGGTTGCATTTAATGTTATGATCACATGATTGTATTGTAGTAGTTTATATCGGGTGATGTAATAGGCGATGTATGTTGGTTGATACTAGTATCTTACTAGTTACAAGTTACAACCTTGTAAATATGTTGGGTGGAATGAAATAAAGTTGTTTGCCGATAATTTTTGTTAACTAGAGTCGTTATTACCTGCGCGCGCTGTTGCGGGATGCATTTTGAACTTTACACGTATCGAAACATCAGTTTTCAATAGATTTTATACTATCACGTTGAGAAAACTATAAAAACAAATACAGTATTGATATCGATATTAAGACAGTATTGGTTCGGTTCTCCACAATAAAGAAAGTAATGTATCGAAAGTATCGGTTCGGTATGAGTACCTGGTACCAAATGCTCATCTATAAAAAGAAAAAACTAGTACCCACTACTAGATGAAATGAGTTACTAAAAAGGATTTTTAATTATTTGTATACGCTAGCAAAATAGAGACGATTCATGTTATCCAAACAGGGTGGTGTAAGTTAGCGAAGAGATGCCGTTAAAGTGTCCGTTTTTAATATAAAGAAGAATCGACTCCAAAAATAGGTTGAGTAGTTATTTTTATAATATTAAATATTTTATAACTATATACAAAATTATAAATGATATAAATTAATAGTTTACAAATATTAAAAAGAATAATATGAATTTGTTCAACTGTTTTCAAATATTAAAATATTTGTAAGGGTGGCCGGGATTCCCTCTGCAAAATTGCTTAGCCCCATTCAATCCCCTTTTACTATGTCAAATTCACACCCAAAATCATAAAAATGTGTAACTACTAAGCGGTTAGGTTTTTGAGGGTAGCCGAAAGGGTGGCAGCAGTGTTGCAGCGCGACAATCCAACCACGCTTCCCCTTGTCGTGGAGTGTCCCATCCTCCCTAATTCAACTGCTTTGTTTTCATGAGTTATTTATTTGTGTTTTTATTACCTACTGATTCACAGCACCGACACTCTACAGTACTACTCATAAATTTATACTTTTGTCCACGCTACTCTTTACTATTCAAATATATTTATATGTGTGTTGATTGAATAGTAATTAGTGGCGATTTTGTAATTTTCGGATTTTGAGGGTATTTTGTTCATTTCGTGTGGCTGGGTGGTAAGTATAAGTGATTATGAGAGTATTTTGGTAATTTGCCGAGTTTATTTAACTCTTATTTCTCTCTCTCTTTCCCTCCCTCCCTCTATACATGTTGATGTTTTGATTGATTTGGTTTTTTTGAACATTCAACGAAACCTTTTATTCACGTCATCAAAATTTTTACATGTTACACCAATACACCCCAAGACCCAATAAGCTAGGTGCTACTTGGGAATGATCCCCATACAAACTAACCACGTACATTCATTTCCACCCGCCCCCCAATAATGATCCGAAATCTAAACGTTGTCATATATCGTAAATTCATACCTCCTAGCCATATCTAAATCTGGTCTCTTCGCTCTTTTTGTCATCCACCAAAATGATTCCGCCTTGATTTCTTCTACCAACCTTGTCGTAGCGATAATCTCGTTGCTGAAAATCTTCTTGTTTCGACTAATCCAAAGTTTCCATACTGATAAGAGAATAATTGCATGAAAGGCGCATTTCTTCGTTCTTCCCATTGTCAACCCGCTGCAGAATTCAAGTAACTGACCCAGTGAACTCGTTGAATCCGGTTGTTTGATTCCAGTCCGTTCGCCAATGTTCCACCATAACGCTCTCGCCCAAATGCATTCAATGAAGAGATGATCGACTGTTTCAGGTTCCATCCCACATCTGTTACACAACCCGTTCCCCACCATCACTCCTCTAAACGCTAACGCTTCCGCGGTTGGAACTTTGTTATCAATAGCTCTCCATACAAAACAATTGATCTTCGGGGTCGCAATCTTATTCCACCTGAACAAACCCGAGGGGGTTCCGCCTGCATAAAACAAGCCCAGTGCCTCTCTAACTATTTTGACCGAGAAATCTTTAGCCACATCCGTCGTTATCCACCTCCATTTGTCTTTCGAACTGCTGACCTTTGCCGAGTTTAGCATAGGCTTGAGCGCGTCCCAATCTTGTATTTCAGTAGCCGAAGATGGTTGTCTCTTCCACAACACCTCCCAAATCACCTCCCCATTATGTATTTTATAGCAGTCCACCACTTTGATTGATTTGGTGCATGATGACTTTGTTGTGTTGTGTTGTTTGTTTCGAATCGTTTCTGGGTATATTCTTTAGCTGGTTTTTTGTTTTAAAGTGGTTTTTGTGTGTCGACTTTTTATATATTTTCTCTATAAAATGCCCAAGTAAATGCCGAAGTAAATAGTTTTATATATACACTCTAGAATCCAAGCTTAGGGGAGCATAAGCTCATAGAATGTCAAATTATATTCTTTAGTTTTCTTTTTGTATAACGTATATGAGGCAATAATGTTGTATTTTGAAAGGTGAAACCATGAAACGGTAAAAGAAAACACAGGTAGACTAAGACTGAGAGCCCTCTATACAATCGATATAGTTAAGTACTATTAAATTGCCTTATTTTTTATGAACAGCAAACAGAAAATTGTATTAAAAACTAGCAAGATGCTATGCACCAAATATACAACAAGCAAACAACACCAACCCAAAAATCGACACCAAGAAGAGGCCGAAGCCGATTACAGACTAGAAAAAAAAAACATCAAAACTCCTCCAAACTTTCTAGGTGATCGAGATGTCTTAGGATCGGTTTCTAATCCATAAAAATCCCATAGACTTCACTTCATTTGGATGTTTTTTCATCTTATAATAAAGAACACACACATGTGTAACCAATGTAAAAAAAAACAATAATAATAATGTTATAAATATATATTATTGTGGTTATCAATGCCTAATATAGATTAGGCTTCTTCTCCAAGTTTTCTTCTTCTATATATAGAGCCTTTTGTATCTTATTGTATACAGACCTATCAATGATATAATCATCTTTCTCCCTACATCTCTTTATTATATTATTTGCTATTAGGCTAGCTTTACAACACGTTATCAGCACGAATTGCTTTTGGAGTCGGATTTTAACATCACAAAACATGGAGCCGCATCAAGGCTGGAAAAAAGGGATTAAAGACAAAATTGTTGATCTGGTATGAAAACCCATCATTATTCTTTAATTTATTTTCTCTTTTCTTGTCTATGGTTTGTATGATAAAACTTGAAAATTAATTTATGGTTTTCTTTAAAACTATTTAGAACAAAAAGGAAAAAAAAAATAATAATAAGTGACAAATTCAGGGTTCAAAGTCATGACTCTTTCGTGTTTCGTTGTAAAAAAGATGCTTTATACATTACACCACTTTAGTTTATCGTTTATTACTATTTATAGTTTCACATCATATTATATTTTCCACTCCAGTTTTGTAATATATGATGTCTATTACAAATTTGAAACGTAAAATCAATGATTCATGTGTTCAGGGCCGGCTCAGGGCAAGGGCAGGGTGGGCGATCGCTGAGGGCCTAGACTCCGAAAAGGGCCCGGAATTTTGAACCTTATGTATATTGTTTTGCATTTTTTTTTTGTAGTTTGACTCTTAAACCATCTTTAGCATCATGGGCGGCCTTCAAATAATCTCTTCTAGATGAGTAAAAGTGAAAGAGAACAAAGGAATTGTGAAGATTAGTAAATATCTTGTCTTTTTTCCGGCCGGTGACTTGCAGAGCAGAGTTGCAGTGCACAAAGAGAAAGAAGAAGATAATCGAAATACTTTATTATTTTATGAACTAAGTTGTTCCATGTAGGGGCCACCCACTATCAAAAGTGGTCAAAACCTATATTTTTAATTATTTATTGTTTCTTTTCTCTCACCAATATTAAAATATTGTAATTTCTTTTATGTTTATTTTGTTAATACTGTATTACAAGTTACAACCCAATTAAATCAATTATTTTGTATTTTCTACATTATTAACACTTTATTATCTATTATTAATGTATTCAGTTTAGTTAGTAATAAGTCTAAATTATTAATGGCACCTACAATGTGGATGCACATAGTTTTGCTTCCACAAATTTTAGAAGAGCTACATTATAATTTATATGTTTAAATAAGAAGTTTCGATCATTTTTCTACATTACTTGTGTTTTATTTATTTTATAACAACTCTTTTCGTATTATGGATTTTTCTATATTTGGTTGATGAGTTTATAGTATATGGCGGGTAAGGCCTAAATTTTATTTCGCCGAGGGCCCAATTTTTTTTTAACATTCTCGGAGACGGGCCTGCATGTGTTGTTCTTATTTGATTAAAATAAGTACATATTTACCTGTACATTCATGTGTTCTTCTTATTTGATTAAAATAAGTAACATGATTCGTAAACATATTTTAGTGAGTCAAATTAAAAGTTAATACTATAACCTTGTTACATAGTTAAGTCCCTGAACTAATATTATAACTCGTTTTGTAAGATCAAACCATACATTATGGACACAAATGATAATATGTTATTGTGATTAATATAATTATGTTGTGTTGACCATATATCTGACTTTTAATGGTTTGGAGGAATGAAATATTTTGTTGATCGTTAAAAAAGAGAGCTTGTTTTAAATTAATATGAATTAATATATTAATATGTATAGCTTTAATCTTTCTAATGGTTTCTATAGCTTGGTTTCTATATTACACGAGATCTTATATATGATACAGGGATCATATTGGTTTCTTTTGAGATTTTTCCTAATTGAAATTATAATATGTGTTTCATGAAATTGTAAATTATATAGGATGTCACTAAGTTGCTATAATAAAATTTGGTGACAAAGTACATAGCCGTTTATAATGAGATGTGACTGTATTATTAAGTTATCAATTTATCATATATTGAAATCTCAATTTAATTGTGATCAATATTCATTTATAATATGACACTCAAATCATCAAACTCCCCAAAGTTTATTATAAATCTATGAAAAAGCTTGTACGATTTTAGACCGATAGATATTTACTTGGTTATACAACTACTTCTCGATTTATATCATGTGATGAGAAAATTATTTATACATGTTGAATAAAACAATTTTCATTGTCAAACCTTAAAATATGCTCATGAAGTAGAAAGATTATTAAAGAATATATAAGGTTTGAAATGACCACCATGAAAGTGGTGTAGTTCTCATCCATTCCCTGAAGTGAATGTGATGAAAAATGATCGGTATAAAGGTTAAAGATCATGTACATAACTAAGGAAGTTGTAATAATTCCACCATGAAAATTTTGTGGATATAATCCATTCCCTGAAGTGAATGTGATGATATTAGATCAGTGTAAAGTCCGTGATCATGGTAATTGAGGAAATATAATTACTTCTCAATTTTATATGGGAAAATTGGATAGAACGAATTTTACTTATCATACCTCAAATACGTTCCTGAAGTAGCAATACCATTAAAAGGGTATGAAAAGTTTGAAATGACTTTATATTCTTATGTCCAAGAAAATAATAAAGCTTGGTTGGTTTTACTATATTTCTTGAAGTGACTGAGATTAGATAACAATAATTGAAATTGTCATGATCATGGAGATAATTGAGAAAATTGTAGTGATGGTTATATTGATAATAAATCGACCATCAGAAGTTATAATGATGGTCATAATGTGATCAACCATCAATGACTATAATGATAGCCAAGTTAATAACGAGATCGATCATAAAAAATGCAATAATGATCATATTACTAATGAGATTGACCACCACATGTGGCAAATAAAGGAGTGATTATATAACATGATAGTGTGAATATTGAAGTTACAATACATTATTTCATATCTTATGTTTTGTATTACATACATGCAAGTAATACATATTTGATCATAAACTAGAAGTCTAGTTTATGGATCATAATTATTTAAGTAGTTGGCATGACCGGTTTGACCACACCGAGTCAATGATGATGTGAACATAATAAAGAACTTATAGATTATTCAAATAGCATGCAATGTTTGCTCTCTATCGAAATTATATATTTGCCATATAAAGTAGGGTGAGTATCACTATATATTTTGGAATTGATTTAAGGATACACATATCCTAACATGATACCATTTAGTATTTAAAATCGATGCATCGTCTAAATGGTTATCAAGTTTGCAACCTGAAGTTTCCTTGATTTATGGCTTAGCTAAGCAAGCATATTATTCTAGACTGGCATATTTAATCAATTCCCAAGATACTAATGATCATTGAAATAAGTGTTGAACTTCATATAGCTTTTTCATACACATATTGCTTTCATTGAGATGATCATTAAACATCTACTATTTATTGCAATGTCAATAATCATGAGACCAAAAGTTCATATTTATAATTTGACTAAATGTGATTCTACATGCAGTAGCATTTATTCACATCAAGCCAATACGTGGTAATAGTTTCTCCCCATTATAGCTGGTTTTTGGTCAGGAACCAAATATTGTCCATCTAATATTTTTTTTTGTGCGACATATATTGAAATTGATCCACCATGACGCACAAAGATGGGACCTCAAAAGGTGGTTGGGAATATACGATGATGAATAGAGCCTTTAATGAAGTATATATTTATGGCTCAATCAATTGTTTTCCATCTCAATGGATTAACATTCCCAACATTAGGGGGAGATAAAAGGCAGTTGGTAACGAAAGGAGTTGGTATGAGTTACAATTGATCCTCAAAAATGAAGTTCGAACATAATTTCAAAGCATAACTCATTTACACCGATTATTAAATCATTTACCAGACACATTAGCTGACCTAAATATGTGGACTAGCTAAATTAAGTCACATATACCAACTGCTAATGCTCCAAATAATCTTATAAGTCTATTGCACGCCTGAAGCGTGATAGACTGGTCGATTCCATGAATAAAAAATCCTTTAGAAATTGGAGCAAGTAATAAAGATGGTCAAGTCGAGGTTATCGTAAAAAGGTCTCCTGAAGAGACATTAGACATGATGGTTCAAGAAGAACCGCAGGTACCTGAAAATAAAGAGAGCTCATTATCATGTCTACGGAATGTATGGAATCGAAATAAAATCGACGTCGTTATAAATTTTATGCAATGTAGCGCTTGAAATGAGGATCAAGATTTAAGATCTGCCTATGAATGAATACATAGAAATGATTGGCCAAAATGGAAAGACGCAAATACGGCAGAGTTGAATTCTCTATTGAAAAGGAAAGTTTTGGACCAGTAGTCCATACAACAAAAGTTGTAAAACATAGAGATATGAAAAGGTCTTTTGTGCGAATCAACATTTGAAAAGAAAATGATATACGGTAAAATTGGTGGCACAAGAATTTCGCAAAGATCCATAATTGATTATGAGGAGACGCATTCTCCGGTGGTGGATACAATGATTTTTCATTATGTTATTAGTCTGGTAATGCAAAGAGAGAATTGAAATGCGTCTAATAGATATCATGATTCACTTGACACTGAAAGTTTACATGAAAATACATGATGAAGGATTTAATGTGTCAAAATCTTGTAACGTAAGTTCTCGAGAACGTTATGATCAGAATAAATAGATTCAATTCTGAATATGTTATGTTTGTTATATAATTGAATATAGGTGGTACTCCTCATGAGTATCCTAAAGCAACTGAGTGCTTAAAAGGTAATATGAAACATCATAGGATGTAATTATTGTGCACCAATACACTATAGGTAATAAACTAAACCTGGTGATTATGATACTTCAATGTATAACAATAGTACAATATAGATTGGACAAATGGATGAAATTGATTTACTATATGATAAATTTCATGCACCAAAGCTCTTAAAGAGTAAATGCACTGGCATTAATTGGTCAAGATGGAAAATGTCCTTGATGGATTGATGATGCCTAATGCATCGATATCAAGTATTTTGTAAAGTTAACAAAATAAATATGGACTAAAATAGTTGAGTTGGGTGTTGTACAACTCATGAAGTATTCCTACAAAGAGGAATATAGGCTTATAATATTATCTATCTTTTGACATAAGTTCTCTCTTAAAAGTTCACTATAATCGCAGTTTACAGTGATAATGCCTAGGCATCATCGAGAGACTCTGTAGAACTTTTAAAGAGTGAATTTTTTGAAAGTCCTTGACATAGTGCACTTGTTGCTTGACCTACAATTCGAGTATATGTGTAATGATATGTTTACCAATCCATCAAAGTATATCTTGAAAAGATGGTGGGACATTTTACAATGAACATAGCTCACACTTAAAGTGCATTAAAGGTTGTCCAATTACTTGATATGGAAAATTATTCATTTAATCTACTACCAAAGTAGAGATTTTCATTCTAGAAGTACCATGGTTAAATGCACATGGCATTAGTGTCTTACTAGGTATTCATGATTATTATATCTTCCGTATGAAGTTATTATCATAATATATAGCCTATGTCAAGCGGGAAGACACCAGAATGAGTTAAAACAAATATTTCAGGTATGAGCGATATTTGATTATATTTCACTAACCCATGAAAACAAGTTTGGTTAGTCTTGTAGATGCAGGGAATATAACACATCACATTTGTTGATCTTGTGACATTTATTCACGAGAAGAGGAGACATTAGTTTTACAAACAGAGTTCAACTTAAAGAATTGTACTTACGAGAGCAGGGACTAACAGTTTGGAATGAATATCATACATCAATGTTCGAATTAAAGAGTTTCACGCCAAGTGATCAAGACGCAAATCATTGACTACAAAATATTTGAGTAAATTCTACGGAGATCTACACCAATCACTTAGAGAATAGATGTTCATATAAGGGGGAGCATTATACAAGTTGCACTCTTTTTCCCTTCACTAAGTTTTATCCCATTGGGTTTTCTTAGTAAGGTTTTTAACGAGGCAACATTATCAGGGGGAGACAATATGCGTTGCACTCTTTTTCCCTTAGCTATGGTTTTGTCCCACTGGGTTTTCCTAGCAAGGTTTTTAACGAGGCAGCATCTCAAAGCGTATTAAATTGATAACCAAGGGGGAGTGTTATAAATATATATTATTGTGGTTATCAATGCCTAATATAGATTAGGTTTCTTCTCCAAGTTTTCTTCTCCTATATATAGAGCCTTTTGTATCTCATTGTATACAGACCTATCAATGATATAATCATCTTTCTCCCTACATCTCTTTATTATATTATTTGCTATTAGGCTAGCTTTACAACAAATAACAATTAAAAGAGTAATCTTAGACGCATTTTGTTGAGAAGTCATATATAGGTTATATTGTGAAAGATATTGGTCAAAACAGTCTATAGCTACAAGTAGTAACCATACATACCAACCACCAATATCAACTACTAAGTTCTAATCCTTTCATGACTCTTTCACCAATGTCTGCAACCATTTCAATGCTGCTGCGCATAAATAATGTTGTGTTCATCCCAGAGCCGACACCTGCACGTCTGTTTCTTGTTAACCCACTCCGCTCCACATGTGTAGCAAAACTCATATCCACATCTGCAATCACATTCAAACCATATCTTCCACTTTAAGCAGCGTACAACATTTCAAACGGGCGCAGTTACTATTTCCATAAAACAAATCAAACAAATACCTGCAATCAATATGGTAGCACCCAAATGCAAGTTCAACCAAATTCTTACAATTAACACACTCGCGCCAATGCTTTTGTGTTGCCAGAGACTTTAGTTTCGCCTCATTAGACGACTGAAACAGGAACGACTTCATGTAATCCAAGCAAGTAACGTTGTCATGCCAAGGTACTTTGCAATTTACACAAAAACGCCGCTTACATTCAACACACCTTCTCATTCCAGCATCTCCAGCAACAGTATGTTCATTCACCTCGTCTTTTGACATTAACGCAGAACAGTTTGAAAACGGGCAATAAACTTTGTCTGAAGGAGGAATAGACGCTTCTTTTACCCGTGACTTCATAATATTATATAATTCTGGTTTTAGAACCTTCTTGCAGCTTTCAGTCGCGATCTTGGATTCACATTTTTCATGTGGGCATTCGGGCAGCTTCCCTTGAAGTAACTTTGCTTCTGCGTGTTTTCCCATACAAGAGAAGCAATATCTGTGCAGACATTTGTTAACTGAAAATATTTGACCGCTATAGACATATTCAAAACAGATTTTGCATTGCTCGGTTATTGTAACGTCGGAATCAGTTATTGTCACGCCAGATTTGCTGTTAGCCCATTTGGCGGCTTCGGATATGATTGCATCTCTTGCTAGTTTATAAACAAACTTGATATCGTTTTGGTTCACATGAAACAGCTCATAGTACATAAACTTACTGCGAATACGGTTCAGTTGATCAATCAGTGTCACAATCTTGTTGTTTGTTCGTCTCCTTTCACGAGTCAGCTGCATTGCCAAAGGTAACATATATTAACTTTTAGAGTTATAGGCAAAATGTGATAGCAGCATAGGCTTTGCGATTCAAAAGAGGATAGCGGCTTTAACAAATAGTTAGGTCCAAATCGATAACTTTGGTAGTTTAATGGTTCGGTTTTGACAGTTTAGCATTTTGAACTATTTTGTTTTGAATAATTAATTTGTATTAAAAAATTTAAATGATACGATTATGAATATAAGGATCCGGATCAAATGAGAAGCCTCTCAAGTTGTGAGAAAACTCCTACTTTCCGAACATTTTTTCATTTTTTTTTGCCGAACCTAATGGTTTTCGTTAACTAAGAGATGTAAAAAACAAAAATAAAAATATTGTATGTGCTTTTTACACTTGTGTTTATTAGTTTAACATTTTGAACTATTTTTTTACGGTCAGTAAGCTTTGTCGTCATCTCACATTTCCCGACCCCACCAATAGTTTGGCTATATATAAGATTATACGATTTTTTTTGCTGTTTTAGTAGAAAAACCAAAGCATTTTGTGCAAATGGTAGATGTCAGAATAAAAAATATGTTTATGGTGTTGCCGCAGTCTAAGATTGCGGTATTAGCCTATGTGGCAAGTGAGTCGAATGGTGGCACAGTTAGGTGGACAGATGAGTTGGAAAGTGAGAATGAGTGGGCCTATACCGCAATCTAAGATTGCGGGTTTATGAATAATTTTACACTATTCTTTGACAGACTAGAAGTCGACTCACTTGTCACATAGGCTAATACCGCAGTCTTAGATTGCGGTAACTAGGGGCGGATGTAGTTTGTTAGCAGGGGGTGCGGACGTTGCGGCTCAACTTCGCACGCGTAGTGGAAAATTGTTACAAACATGATATCTTGAACTGAAGACTTGAAGAACTTTTTATTATAAACCAAAAGAATCAGAAACTGATTATGAACTAAAACTTACAAAAGAACTCTCTCACTACAATAAACTCTCAATACCAATCGACCAATCTTCTCAGACTATATCTCTAAACAGATATAAGATATATCTGATGAACAAGTACAAACCCTAGATTTGATCTAGACGAAAAGAGAGAAACTCAGAGAGAAAAATACAAAAAATGATCTCAGATCTCAACAGTAATCGTAACAATCAATATATACTGGAGAGAGAAGGCTGTCAGAGAGAAAACACAAAGTAATCAACTCTCAGCCACACGATCAGTGTTTCACACGGATCGCCAGAATGAACGACCAGGATGAGATGAGCTTGCACCACTTGCACCAGCTGTATATATAACACGAGTTGATGGGCTGGACCAACAGAAGAGAGCAGCAGCCCATTAATAATTAATGTGTACGTATGTATGGGCTAACTGGTGTACCACAACAGCCTCATAACTTGGGCTATTATCAACTGGACTTGGTCTTTTATCTACACAGCTACACATCAACTAGACTTGTACCTTCACAGCTACACAGCATCTCCAAAGCAGGCTCAACATATATGAAACACAAACAAAACAAACAAACAAGAAAGTGTGTAAGTGTAACAAGTGTGTAAGTGTAACAAGAATAAAAGAATTGTAAGATGAAATAATACCTACACCTGTGACATATTTCAACACCCCCCCACAATTCTTTTATACAAATGGGTCAAAAAGACATAAACTTTTACACATACCTTCATGTGCAGAGGCTAACAAACCTTTTGTGAACACATCTGCAATCTGGTCTTTGGATTCAATAGCTACAGTCTTAACAACACCTTTAACAACTTGATCTCGTAAAAAATAGAGATCAAGTTCGAAATGTTTTGTTTTATCATAGAATACAGGATTACCAGCAATCGAGATTGCTGCATTATTGTCACAATAAACACTAATTGGAACTTTGACTTTAACAGTCAACTCTTCCAATAGATTTTTTAACCAAATAACTTCACAAGTGGCCGAACACATGGCTCGATATTCAGCTTCAGCTGATGATCGAGACACCGTAGCCTGTTTCTTACTTTTCCAAGAAACCAAGTTATTTCCTAAGAAAATGCAGAAGCCAGTGACTGACTTTCGAGTACTAGTACATTTCGCCCAATCAGAATCTGAAAAGGCAACAAGATCAAATGGGTCGGTTTTTTTGAATCTTATGCCTTTTCCTGGGGAATGCTTTAGATATCTCAGAAGTCTAAAAGCCACCTTTACATGTCCACTTAAAGGAGCATGCATGAATTGGCTTAAGTAGTGCACTGCATAGGAAATATCAGGCCTTGTGTGTGCCAAATAAATCAACTTACCTATAAGTTGCTGGTAACTAGTAATATTTTCAACAGGTTTAGAATCAGTGTTCAACAAATTTGTTAACACATGATTCTGGTCAATAGGAACATTGATAGGTTTACAACCTAACATTCCATATTCTGAAAGTAGATCTGTACAATACTTTCTTTGGGTAAGTATAAGAGAATCATTATCTCTTATAACTTCAATTCCAAGAAAATATTGTAATTTACCAAGATCTTTAATCAAGAACTTAGACCTTAAACACTGCTTAATGTTTTCTATCTCATGTATAGAATTACCAGTAACAACTATATCATCCACATATACAAGCAATACTATCACCACAGAATCAGTTTGCTTAAAAAACAAGGAATGGTCACATTTACTTCTTTTAAAACCAAAATCAAACAAAACATTAACCAACTTCTCATTCCACATCCTTGGAGCCTGTTTAAGGCCATACAAGGATTTGTTTAATTTACAAACTTTATTGCTTTCATTATTAAAATATCCCTCAGGAAGTTTCATAAAAACATCTTCATTAAGATCACCATAAAGAAAAGCATTGTTTATATCTAATTGATAAAGTTCCCAACTATTATAAACAGCTAATGCAATGACACACCTAACAGTTACAATTTTTACAACAGGTGCAAAGGTTTCTTCAAAATCAATGCCTTCTTTTTGGCTGAAACCTTTTGCCACAAGCCTAGCCTTATACCTTTCTATTTCACCATTAGCCCTATATTTGATTTTAAATATCCATTTACACCCAACAATATTTTTGTTTTTTGGTAAATCAACTATAGACCATGTATTATTTCTATTTAGGGCTTCAATTTCATCATTCATAGCCTGTACCCACTCAGGACTATTAGATGCTTCCTTAAAATTTCTAGGTTCAAAACTTTTAGACAAAGATGATGCAAAACATTTTGATTCAAAAGACAAGTTTGCAAAATTAACATACTTCTCTATACCATATTTAACTTTTCCTTCTACAATATATTCATTGTACTTGGAAGGAAAGAAAGAACTCCTAGAAGACTTTCTAACAGACTCAGGGTTCACAGGCTCAGAAGTATCACCCTCAGACTGGATGTTACTATCACTTATAGTACTCACATGTTCTGCCCTATCAGGATCAACACCTCTTATGTTAGACTGCTGATCACCAGCCAAGCCTGTAACATTCTGAGGTGGATCAACAGATTGCTGATTTGCATGTGTTCCTATATCTAACTTACCTTGACCCTTTCCATCATCATTGGGCTCATCTACTTCAAAACTATTTTCAGAGCCTGTTTTTTCAAATGAATCAAAAAAGTTTAAGCTATTTATATGTTTTTCAGGATTAGAATCATAAGTGTCAAAAAATTTTGTTTCTTTAAAAGGAAAACAGTTTTCAAAGAACTTAACATCCCTTGAAAATCCAACTGTTTTACTATCTAAACTAAAAACCTTGTATCCTTTTTTCTCATTTGAATATCCTATAAAAACACATTTTTCAGATTTACTATTAAACTTATCAGTTTCATCCAAAATAGCACAAAAACACAGGCATCCAAATAGTTTTAGATGGTCAAGAAAAGGTTCAAATCCATATAGTAACTCATAAGGTGTTTTGCCTCCTAAGACTCCTGATGGTGTCCTATTAATCAAATATGCAGCAGTTAACACACACTCAGTCCAGAACCTAATAGGCAAATTACTTTGAAAAAGCAATGCCCTAGCAACATTTAGCAAGTGCCTATGCTTCCTCTCAACAATCCCATTTTGTTGAGGAGTATAAGCACAAGTAGTCTGATGTATTATTCCTCTTTCTTTACAAAAACTGGACATTTGTTTATTCACAAATTCAAGTCCATTATCACTTCTGAAACACTTAATGTGTTTTTTAAACTGAGTTTGAATAATATTAGCAAATTCTTTTACATTTTCAAACACTTCAGTTTTACTTTTTAACAAACACACCCAAACAGCCCTGGAATAATCATCAACTATAGTTAAGAAGAACTTGAAACCATCTCTGCTAACAACTCTATAAGGTCCCCATACATCTAAGTGAATCAACTGACCAATATCAGTTGACTTGTGATCACTTAGAGGGAATGGCTCCCTATGTTGTTTAGCCCTTTGACAGACCTCACAAGGCTGAGATCTATCATGTTCTCCTATGTTGAGTCTGGTTTTAAGTACTCTAACAGCTTGTTCAGAGGGGTGTCCTAATCTAGCATGCCATGTATCATACAATTCAGTACTGTTAAAACACACCTTATCAAGTAAACAAGCATTTCCACATAGATACAGACCCTCAAGCTGTTTACCAGTCACCAGGACTTTCTTGGTGGACTGGTCCTGTATATAACAAGTGTCTTCATCAAACCCAACATATAGTTTATTATCCCTAGCTAATTTGTGTACAGAAATTAAATTTACTTTATAATCAGGAACAACTAAAACATCTTTTAAAATGACCCCATTTGCTAAGTTAACATTGCCAATTTTAGTAACCTTAGCCTTAGTACCATTAGGATGATTTACATGTATATTTAGATCAGAGACTTCAACATAGTCAGTTAATTCAATTTCATTTGTTACCATATGTTGACTAGCCCCTGAATCTATAATCCATCCTATTTTAAGTTTGTTCCCTATTTTACTTGCAAAACCAAATATTGGTTTACCATACACATTAGCACAAAAAAAGCTACCTGAAACATTGCAGCTCTGTGGTGTTTCCTTTGCTTTATCATTTAAAAGACTCAAAAGTTTTGATAGCTGTTCACTAGTCAGAGAAGGGACATCAGTATCAACAGTAGTATTATTACTGCTCCTATTACCCCCCAATTTTTTTGATTGATTTCCTCTAGACCTCATCCATGGAGGATAACCTATAACCTCAAAGCATTTTTCAGCAACATGACCAGTTTTATTACAATGAGTACATTTTAGAGTAGATTTATTATCAAACTTTTTATTGAAGTCATTAAACTGACTAGTTTTAGACATAAATCCAACAGTAGTTTGAGACTTCTTACCAGCTCCACTAGAGTTTCTATGAGATTCCTCTCTAGAAACTATAGCATAAGCTTCTTTAACAGTAGGTAAGACTTCTCTAGTTAACAGATTAGTCCTAACATTTTGATAATAACTATCTAGACCCATTAAAAACTGCATTAGTTTAATCATCTGACTAAAGCTATTGAAATCTTTAGAAGCATCACATGTACATGGAGGCAGTTGCAGAATTTGGTCCAACTGCTTCCACATAACATTTAGTTTCTGATAATACTCAGAAACACTGGACCCTTCCTGACTAAAACTATTTATCTTCTGATAAAGATCAAACACCACAGACCCATCAATTTTATTATACGTTTCTTTTAACTCTTTCCATACATCAGAGGCAAGTTTAGAGAAAACCTGTCCAAGGTATAATTCCTCAGACATAGAGTTTAAAATCCAAGTAAGTACAACTGAGTTACACCTATCCCATTGCCTAGCAAGAATAGGATCATCTACAGATTTTACACATTCCCCATTTATGAAACCAAGTTTATTTTTAACTTGTAAACCAAGAATCATAGCATTAGACCAAACACTGTAGTTTTCAGTTCCTTTTAGTTTTATATTAACTATGGTTAAGTTGGCAGAGTCACTTGGATGAAGATACAAAGGATCACTTGCATCCAGTTTGTTAACTTGAGTTACCAAACTGTTAGCAGGATCAGTAATTGGACCAAGATTTGGACCCACCTGGGGTCCAGATCCCAAGTCATCTCCATCATTACTCATGATAACAACACACAAGAACAAACCACAGAAGATCACACAAGGAGAATCACAGAGATCACACACAAATAGCACACAAACAATCTAAAACCACAAGACACTTGGCGAAGCTGTACTGGTGATCCAGATCACTGATTCATCACTCAAAGGTGCCAGTGCAGGTCCTCGTACAGGAGCCTCCTAAAACCCTAGACACACCTTAAAGCTAAACAGGGATGCAATCTCCCTGGCAATGACTCCTTAGAACAACAACTAAGAGTATACAGGAAAGATCTCACCGAGAGGGGTGCCCAAGTTAGGGTTCGCCAAAAACTCGTAATGAAACAACCTTCACTTAGGGTTGTTTCACCAGAGAGCAAGAAAAAAATGCCTCCAAATGATTTTACAGATCTTGAGATCAGATCTGATTCTTCACCACTGGTACAATAATACGCTTGAATCAACCTTAGATCTGAATACCAGATCTACAAGCTAGATCCACCACAAGCTCCAAGATCCCCAAATAATATCAAGATATCCAAATCAGATAAACCCTAATATAAGCGGAAGACTCAAAAATCAAAACCTGGCTCTGATACCATGTTACAAACATGATATCTTGAACTGAAGACTTGAAGAACTTTTTATTATAAACCAAAAGAATCAGAAACTGATTATGAACTAAAACTTACAAAAGAACTCTCTCACTACAATAAACTCTCAATACCAATCGACCAATCTTCTCAGACTATATCTCTAAACAGATATAAGATATATCTGATGAACAAGTACAAACCCTAGATTTGATCTAGACGAAAAGAGAGAAACTCAGAGAGAAAAATACAAAAAATGATCTCAGATCTCAACAGTAATCGTAACAATCAATATATACTGGAGAGAGAAGGCTGTCAGAGAGAAAACACAAAGTAATCAACTCTCAGCCACACGATCAGTGTTTCACACGGATCGCCAGAATGAACGACCAGGATGAGATGAGCTTGCACCACTTGCACCAGCTGTATATATAACACGAGTTGATGGGCTGGACCAACAGAAGAGAGCAGCAGCCCATTAATAATTAATGTGTACGTATGTATGGGCTAACTGGTGTACCACAACAGCCTCATAACTTGGGCTATTATCAACTGGACTTGGTCTTTTATCTACACAGCTACACATCAACTAGACTTGTACCTTCACAGCTACACAGCATCTCCAAAGCAGGCTCAACATATATGAAACACAAACAAAACAAACAAACAAGAAAGTGTGTAAGTGTAACAAGTGTGTAAGTGTAACAAGAATAAAAGAATTGTAAGATGAAATAATACCTACACCTGTGACATATTTCAACAAAAATTTGGTTTTTTTTTACGAAATTTAGAAAACGTTACTACTAAAATGAAAAAAATGAAAAACGTTACTGCTGAAAAATGTTTCTAGATCCGCGCCACTGGCGGTAACACGATAAAAGTAATTTTAATTCTAACATCTACCATTTGCACAAAACGTTTTGGTTTTTCTACTAAAACAGCAAAAACTAAAAAAACCGTAAACCGAACCGGAATTGATATAGAAACTTACATATGGATGAAGGAGATTACAATCACTAAAAACATGAACACGTTTAAACCCAAGATCAACAGCAACATTCAAGGCTTCGATCAAAGCTTCAAGTTCCAGTTGTTGACGTTCGGTTTCACGACCATCAGCAGCATCAAGTATAAATGATTTCCCCCATTCATATAAACAACAATCATTTGCATTATAAATCGCTACTCCTATCCCACCAAACGACATTTTAACATTCGAAACACTTTCATCACTCACTAAACCCTTATAATAAACGTTAAAAACGTCGTCGTTTGATGATGATGATGATGATGAAGGTTTAGAGGGTACAGAGCCTTTAATCGCTTCTTGCATTTGATGTTTGAAGCCAAAGTCAACGTCAGAGTCAGCGATGACGGCGGCTGTGAGGTCAACGGGGATATCCATGTGGGACGGTTACTTTTTACTATTTTTAACTGCGGTATATCATTTTAGGTTAATTCTATTTTTGGGCTGTAAAGGATATGATTTAGGTTCGTGTTCGGGCTTGGGCTTAGTGTTGGCTCGTTTACAAACCGAGTTAAAATGGTTTGGCTCATTTATAATATCGAGCTGAAGGCTGAGTTCGAGCTTGATTCTTAGAAGGCTCGAACAAGCTTGAGTCTTTTTAGGTAAGCTGGAAAGATTTAATTTAATTTTTTTGAATGGCGAATATAAATATAGAGTTTAACAAGAGACTGATAAAAAGGTTTAATTTAATTATAGAGAGTTCTTAACCTACAAAAGTTTTTGAAAGATTTTGCGAACAAGTAGATTAAGAAATCAATGGTTGAGATCTTGTAGGCTATCACGTCATCAATTTTGCACACAACAAACTAGCAAAAGTGTCTGTAATTTTTTTTACGATATTATTTTTAAAAAAAATACATTATAAAATCAAGCATCTATAATTTGAGTACAGTCTTACCATACCTTGTTTTTGTTTAAATCGATATAATGTGCGTAAAAAACTAAAACGTAAGAACTTCTGTATATGTGTAACTATAGAATAGGTTGCGTAATTATCACATAATTAGCATAATTATGTTTCTTTTGAACGACAATGAACAATGTGCCAACCACCGTGACACCAGTCACCAGGTGTTGTGGCCAAGGTCGACTACTCGACCGTCGTCAGCCCCTTGGCTCTCCCAAATGCGTGGAAACCTGACCTCCACCCACCCGAAGATAGAATCCTAATTTGATAAACATAAAACATTGATAGTTTGTGATTAATTCCTTAATCATTCTCATTCCCTCAATGGGTATAAATACAATACAAGATATCAACAAATAAGGAAGGTAATAAATACATTAAATACATTTAATGACAATAATAACTACAACGCAAATTATGGCGAGATTGGCTCTATTACTCCCCCGCAGTCGAAGCGAGAGGTGGGCGAATGCTGAGACTGGAGCGAAAATCTTCGAATAGAACCCTTGGAAGACCCTTAGTAAAGATATCCGCAATCTGGTGTCGGGTGGGAACATGAAGAATGCGAACTTGTCCCCGTTGAACCTGCTCCCGCACGAAGTGTATGTCAAGCTCGATATGTTTGGTCCGCTGGTGTTGTATTGGATTACCTGAAAGGTAGATGGCACTGACGTTGTCGCAGTAAACAAGTGTAGCTTTAGTCAGGGGGCGGTGGAGTTCAAGAAGTAAGTTCCTTAGCCAGCAAATTTCAGCGACAACATTAGCAACGCCTCTATACTCGGCCTCTGCACTGGAACGGGAGATGGTAGGTTGCCGTTTAGAGGACCAGGAGATGAGACAATCACCATAGTAAACACAATAGCCGCTGGTAGATCGTCGTGTGTCAGGGCAGCCCGCCCAATCTGCATCAGTGTAGGCTAAGAGGCTCGGGTTCTTCGTGGAACCAAGTGTGAGGCCGAGAGTTAAAGTCCCCTGAATGTAGCGAATGATGCGTTTGAGCGCATTCCAGTGATCAGTCTTAGGTGAGTGCATGTACATGCACACTTGCTGGACTGCATAGCTGATGTCGGGACGGGTGAAAGTTAGGTACTGAAGAGCACCTGCTAAGCTCCTGTATAAGGTGGGATCCTCAAAGTCGGTACCGGAGTTGGCACTGAGTTTTGAGTTTGTATCCACAGGAGTTGCGACAGGTTTACAAGAAGCCATACCTGCACGCTCAATGATGTCAGAAGCATAGTTCTGCTGAGACAAGAACATGGTGTCGCCTGTGCGGGTCACGTGAATGCCGAGGAATAGGCTCAAAGTGCCGAGGTCCTTCATGGCAAACTCTTTGAAGAGTAGACGCATTAGCTATTCGCGAAGAGCAGTAGATGAAGTGACCAGAAGAATGTCGTCTACGTATAGGAGAAGGTAAGTCGTGTGACCCGTGCTGTGAAGAGTGAAGAGAGAAGCATCACAGCCGCTCTGTGTGAAACCAATAGTGCGGACATAGTCAGTAAACCGCTGGTACCAGGCGCGAGGGGCCTGTTTGAGACCGTAGAGGGATTTCTTAAGACGACACACGTGGTCAGGGTATTGCTTGCTACGAAACCCCATGGGTTGATGCATGTAGACGGTCTCATGAAGGTGACCGTGTAAGAAAGCATTTGTGACGTCAAGTTGGTGGACCGGCCATGAGTTGGCCAAGGCAATAGATAAGACTGTCCGAATGGTTGCCGGTTTGACAACCGGGCTGAATGTTTCTCCACAATCAATTCCTACCTGCTGAGAACGGCCATCACAGACCAACCGTGCCTTGTATCTTTCCAATGAGCCATCAGACCTGTACTTGTGTTTAAAGAGCCACATACTGCGAATTATATTCATATGGGGGTCTCGTGGAACCAACTCCCACGTGTCATTATTAATAAGGGCATGAAACTCGGTGGTCATGGCGTTGTACCATTCCGGTGTGGACAAGGCGAGGGTAGGTGTTTTTGGTAGAGGGGCGATTGTGGTGGTGTGAAGATTAAAAAATTGTTTGGGCTTGTGGATTCCGTCCATAGCCCGTGTTCGCATGGTGCGGGCCGGAACAGTGGGTGTGGGTTCTGGATCGGGAGAATGCTGGGCTGAGGCGGGATAAGTGTTTGGGCCGGTAGAGTTCTGGGCTGAGGTGGGATGAGAAGTGGAGCCGGGTGGTGTAGTGGAGTGAGTGTGAGGGATTGGGCTTGGGGCAGTGTGGGCCGAGGGTGTAGGAGGAGAGTTTGGGTGGGCCGGTTGTTGAGGCGAATGGATGGGAGGAGTGGACATTGGGCTTGGGCTGTTCAGGGATGGGGAATTCGGTTGGGTTTGGCTAGGAGCAGTGGAGACAGAAGTCCACAAAGAAGGTGGGAATTGATCAGTGAGGAATTTGTAATTTTTGGTGGATGGCGAGTGTTGGAGGTATGAGTAAGGGAACTTGGACTCGTCAAAGATGACATGGCGAGACACAATGATTTGGTTAGTATGGAGGTTGAGGCATTTGTATCCTCGGTGAGAGATGGGATAGCCGAGGAAAACGCAAGGGTATGAGCGTGGGGCGAGTTTGTGGATGGTGGGAGGTGGGAGGATGGGATAGCAAAGGCAACCGAACACCCGGAGGTGATCGTAGGTGGGTGATTGGTTGTAAAGGAGTTGTGTGGGGGTGTTGTAATGATGTGTTTTGCTCGGGATTATATTTAGGAGATAGGTGGCGGTGTCAAGGGCGTGGTTCCAAAAGGAATTGGGTAGTGAGGATTGGGCAAGGAGGGTGCGGATGATGTTGTTAATTGAGCGAATTTTGCGCTCGGCTTTCCCGTTTTGGGAGGAGGTGTAGGGACACGACAAGCGGAAAAGAGTGCCTTGAGTGGCAAAATAATTTTTGAATGATGCATTTACATATTCTTTTCCGTTATCGCATTGGAAGGTTTTTATTTTTCTGTTAAATTGGGTTTGTATCATTTTTGCAAAGTTGGTGAAAATGGTGAAAACATTGGATTTGTTTGATATAGGATATGACCATACAAAGTTAGTGTAATCATCAAGAAAGAAAACATAATAACGGTGACCTTCCGAGCTTAAAACCGGGGAGGTCCAAACATCACTATGTATGATATCAAAAGGATGCATAGTAGTATTATTGGAAGCATAAAAAGGAAGTCTAGTACCCTTCCCAAGTACACATGGTTCACATAAATTTTTATTTAAAGACTTGAAAGAAATAAAGTTTGAATTTTTGAGAGACTGAAGCAACGCCGGGCCAGGGTGTCCAAGGCGTTGATGCCAAAGCACGGAGGAGTGAGCAGCAACGGTGGCAGTGGAAAAACACTGGGCCTGGGTGGAGAAGGTGTAGAGATCACCGCTGCTGTCGCACCGGATGATAGGCATCCGGCTCTTGTAGTCCTTCACAAGAAAACCAAAGGGGTCAAATTCTACAGATACAGAATTATTTCTTGTGAATTGACGAACAGAGATAAGTTTTCTAATAAGTTTAGGGGCATAAAGTACACGGTTTAGGACAAAGGGCGGTAGGGGGGGTTTAAAAGTCTGGGGGCCATGTCCAAGTACCGGTATGGTGTTGCCATTTCCAACAATGATATTTTCATTCATGCTATTATTAATAATGTGACGAAAATTACCTGAGTTGGGATCCATTGAGATTGTTGCCCCAGAGTCCATGACTCCATCATTGTAGTCAGGAGGGTTTAGAGACATGGTATAAAGCGCCTGTTGGATGTCGGTGGGTGAGTAAGTGGCATGATGTGCTTGAGATCCCTGTGACGGACGCGGGCCCAGTAAGCCTTGACCCGATTTCTGTTGGGCCGATTGAGAGGCAGTTGGATACGGGCATGGGGGCTGCTGCCAAGGGTAACCGGTCTGAGGAGATTGCTGCCAGGAGTGTGTAGCAGGGTAAGAAGGCTGCTGCCATGGGTTAGGAGGCCAGGTGTAGCCGGGTGGGAGTGGCCAGTTCGGTGGGTAATAGGGTGGTCGACGGTTAGATGGTTGGTTATTGCGACCACGGCCCCTGCCACGGGTTCGAACACGACCGCGGCCGCGGTCAGATTGATGGTCAGCAGCAGGTGGGTTGTGTTTGGTGGTGGAGGCGGTGAGGGCTTGGGCAGCAGTTTGTGAAGCTTCGAGTGCGGTTTCGGCTTTTTGGCCCTCGGTCATACACAACTGGGAGCGGGCTTCATAAAACGAGGGTAATGGGTCACGGGACTGCAAGATGGTTTTGATGGTCTCATATTGTTCGGGTAAGCCAGACAGAAGTTGTAACACCAGCCGTTTATTGTCGACAGGGCAGTCCACATTCGACAATTGGTCGGCTATGGACTTGATTGCCTGACAATATGCCGACATGTTCGGGAAGGCGGCAAAGCGAGTGGTTGAGAATTTGTGGGTAAGGTGTAGGGCTCGGGCGGCTTTATTATCATTGAATAACCCGGCTAATCGGGTCCATACTTCGTAGGCAGAATTGCCGGGTTCAATGACGGTATTGAGGAGGTCGTTTGAGACGGTACTATATAGCCATTGGAGAACAATAGCATCAAGTCTGTCCCATGATTCCTCGGTAGGTTTAGGAGGGGCTGTTTTGGGTGGTTCATCGGCGGCGGGTGTGATGGGTGTGGGTGGGGGTTCGGTGAGACGAGGGGCGAGGTGGTCACTGACCTGATAGGCTCTGCAGTGGGTCCGAAATAGTTCTGACCAGGTAGAATATTGCAGCGATTCAACCTCTAGGGTGATGGGAATTAGGTTCTTGATGTTTGAAACGGTTATGGCGGGGTGGATTTTGGGTTCCATGGTGATGAGGGTGATGAGTATGAGGGAACAAGAGGAAGAGAAAAGGGGAGGCAGCAGCCTGCGAGCACAGACAGAAGAAGAAGTGCAGCGGCGGCGATGATGAGGTAGGTTTGGGGAATTAGGCTCGTGATACCATGATAGTTTGTGATTAATTCCTTAATCATTCTCATTCCCTCAATGGGTATAAATACAATACAAGATATCAACAAATAAGGAAGGTAATAAATACATTAAATACATTTAATGACAATAATAACTACAACGCAAATTATGGCGAGATTGGCTCTATTAAACATGAACAAAACTAAACATATACAGATGACCCGACCCCAGCATTGGATTCGGGTTTGTACAGCATTGTATTCGGACTTGTATCAGATTGTTTATAGACAATTAGGTTAGAACAAAAGCACGGCAATTAGGTACACTATATTCTTATAATCTGAATTGGTAACCTGTTAAGACTGATTTTAACTATTCTGTGATAATGTACACTACTAACCCGTAACAATCTGATTAGCAATGAGTTTGTGAATGAATAATATGTAAACTTGTTATACTTAAATTTTTAGCATCAATATATTATACTTTGTATGAACAATCTGGTATACTTAGAATTATCTATGATATACTTTTCCTCGATATATAATGTTGAATAAAAATTTAAAGTATGCATCCAAAAAACTTAAAAGGACAAAAAAACAGAAAGTAGAAGCTGAAATCCAATCACAAAAGGGTTTTTACTAAAAACTTTAACCAACATAAAAGAGGTAGGGCTCCAAATTTTTAGTTCGTTTCGCCCCAAAACGCCTAATCAAAAAACAAAATGACCACATTTGTTTAGGTTATTGGTTTGGCATGATTATTAACCGACATCGAATAAATAAAAATGTGACACCAATCACCCTAAAACCAACAAGTCAATTTGAAAAGTTATCAAATAATTACATATCTTCAGAAATAATACTCCTCATCAGATTCAGAAGCATACTCCTCGTCTTCGTCATCAACATCCTCAAAGTCATCATCGTCGTCTTCTTCCTCCTCAGTATCCACAATATTTCCTTCATCCCAAAGAGGACAATTGCATGTTGCCTTCTTGTTCTTCCACTCCGCTCCACACGAGTAACAAAATTCGTATCCACATCTGCGAAATAAACTTTAAGCTGTAACAATATGCTCTGATGCTATCCATGATTCTATACATGTTAGGTATATTTGATGTGCCAATTTCAATGCGTTCATACGCAAACTGAGATTGGTTTGGGCCAAATCTTTTTTTCCAATTTTTATAACCTTATGTTATAATACTACATATTTATTGAAAAGTGTTCAATGTTAAACTAATATAACAATTGTATTTTAGGACAAAACAAGATACTGCTGACTTAAAAAAGTTCACAAATTAACATTTACCTTACATGTAAAAGTAATTTACTTTTGTATTTATAACAATTGCATTTTACTTTTTGAAAACAAAGATAAATACAAATTTTGTTTCCAAATGGCATAAATACACAAATTTACATTTACCTTACATGTAAAAGTAATTTAAGATGAAAATCAAAGTGTACAGAACATAGAAAATCACATATACGGTTTGTAGACACACTTTTCGAGCTATTCAACTTTCAGGTCAACCAGGCCTAAAGAGAACGGGTTTTTTTGCCCAAAATAGGCTACGGCCATGACTAAACTGTGTGTCAAATGGTTTCACCACCCTGGAACCTTTTAGTTGTTTTAAAAATATTATCACACAATAATAAGCTAACTAATCACATTTATTTTGTTCAACAAAAAGACAGTATCAGGGTCAACCTGACCTAACACCTTACTTTTGAAAGCATGAGGTTTACCAAGGCGATATGGTCCCAGAGCTGAGGCGAAGGTGTACACATCACAAACAAGAGACACACTTCTATTAAAGATAAGAGAAAATTGCAATTTTCGTCCCTGTGGTTTGCCTAAACTAACAGGTTCAGCACACGTATAACACCCTGAGTACCTGAGTTTGTTTTTCTAACACTTTACATCCCTCGTTTTAACGGCCGTTAGGTTTTCCGTTAGTTTGTGGTGAAATGACTATTATACCCTTCAGTTTTTTAGTGAAATGACTTTTATACCCTCCCATCTTCTTCTCGAACCCACCCACCACCACCATCACCACCACCTGCAACACCACCACCATCTCCGCCACCACCACCAAATCAGACCACCACAGCGCCGTCGTCTCCGCCATAGAAACATCATGGTGATTCATCAGTTAACATAGAAACATCATGGTGATTCATCAGAAACACGTCATATGATGAGTAGTCTACATAATACGACCACTTTTTCAACAACAGAATAACCATAAACGTTCATCTTCCTCTACCCCTACTCTGCTCCTCAATTTTTATCTACTGCTCCGACGTCAATAATTTCACTCTCCGTCTCTACTCCTCATCACATTATTATTCATTAAGATTGAGCATTCAAGTAAGTTACTGATAATCAATTGCTCAATTATACTTTTATTTCTTTATTGTATGAAGAGGGTAACTTTATTGAAAGTTGAAATGACTTTGATTCAACTTGTTTGTTGCTTGATATTTTATAATTAATAATAATAATAATAATAATAATAATAATGTTAAGGTTAGTTAAACTGCAATATTGTTATTGTTACACTTCTGTATGGATAGGAGGAGGGTTTGATGGATTGGGTGTTGCAGGTGGAGTGGAGATGGTGGAGGAGAGAGGAGATGGTGAGGAGAGGGAGGATGGCGGTGGTGTTGCATGTGGTGGTGGTGGTGGTGGTGTTGCAGGTGATGGGTGGGTGGGTTAGAGAAGAAGATGAGAGGGTACTAAGTAGTTAACTCTGAGGGTATAAAAGTCATTTCACTCAAAAACTGAAGGGTATAATAGTCATTTCACCACAAACCAACCGGAAACCTAACGGCCGTTAAAACGAGGGACGTAAAGTGTTAGAAAAACAAACCTCAGGTACCCAGGGTGTTATACGTGTGCTGAACCTGTTAGTTTAGGCAAACCACAGGGACGAAAATTGCAAGTTTCTCTAAAGATAACTTGTAAACTTGTTATGTATGTTTAACATAAACGATAGTTATAGAACAATAGTAATAATACAACAGATTTAGTAGTGATATTTTAAATAGTCTAATATATTAAAAACGGAACTCAACAACAACAAAAAAAATGAATAAAAAAATAACAAAACAACTAAGCAGTTAATGCGATGGGAAATTGAATATCGGTCAAGGGCCGATATTTGATATATAGGTTATCGCGGTGGGATATCGGCGGTATATCGGTAATTTTAATATCATGTAGAATTTTAATATTTATATATTAACATAATATAAAACCTAAACATAGTCATATATAATACTATATTACTAATAGTAATATCAAAAGTCAAGACTCCAAAGTGTCAATATTTGAAATGTTATCTATATATAACCTAAAACATAATAATATATAACACTTACAAATTTGATGGCAGTCACAGACGAATGGTAGAAGACGAATGAGAGACAAATCTGTCCACTTTAGGGTTTTGGAAGCGTTTTTGGGTAGTTGGGCTCTTAATATTTATGGGCTTATTCCAAAAAAAAAAAAAAAGATTATTATTGGCTTTTATTGTAATTTGGCCTATAAAAAAGCAAAACCTGAAAATCTGGCGCTATAACCGATATATGAGAATCAAAATATCGGTGGGATATCAGCAAATATCACCGATAATATCGGTACCGATATTTGCCACCGAATATCGGTGAGGGTCCGATAACCGATATTCCACCGCTATCCCACCGATATTGACTACTTAGCAAAACAATGAATGTGGATTTAAATAATATATTGATTGCCTAATTACCAAAGTATTTTCTTTTTAACCTCCACACCTTGTAGTTTTTTCTATTTTAACTTCCATCCAGTTATAAACAATCGACAAATATGCTACCTAAACTAAATGGGTTTCTACAAAACAAATCTTGAAACCCTCTGGTTTGGTTTCATATGATGTACATAATTGTGTATGAAGCCCACAGGCACAACTCCATAAAAAGCCACCAGCCTGCTGTACACTGGTCGACTGCAGTAGGAAGAATGTCGAACATTACAAATTAGACATGCCTATGTGTATGCATCTTTGAAACCTTAGCTCACCCCGTTTACCCCCTTCTCAATTTGCAAAATATCGTATTATCCAAATCATGCTTTTAAACCACTGTCATTATGCATTAAAAACTAGTGTTTTGGATATATATATACACACACACATTATATTTTCGAAGTTTGTTGGGAGTGTATTGAGGTATTATGAACACCATAAGACCCCAAAAAAACCTATATAAATGTGCAATTTCATTGCTTGATATGAGTTAGAAATGACCAGTATCAAGGCACGCTAAGTAAGCTTCTGGTAGCTACTTCTATCAACACTCACTTTGTAACTTCAGGAAACTTACAGCAAAACCAGTAAATTACAGAAAATCTCTAGTATAGTATGTACAATAAGGAACTTGCAGGCAAAGAGGGTAATAAAGAGGCTTAAATGTCTAGTACTAGGTTATATGCAGCCACTTTCAGTTTTCATTTTAAATTGTATTCAATATCAATTCATGAAGACAATAGACGAAGCGTACCAATAAGACTAGACAATAGCATGCAAAACTGGTGAAAATAACGTACCTGCACGTCATGTGGTAGCAACCGGCTGCTAATTCTATCATATGTTTGCATTTTATACACTGCCGCCACAAATTCCTTGCAGCCAGATTTTTAAGCTTTGATTCTTCCACAAGTGGTGTTGGGTTTCTTCTTTTGTACTCATAACAATTCATATTTTCATGCCATGGAACACTGCAGTTAACGCAAAATTTACCACGACATTTGTAACATGCTCTAGCTCCATATCCATCAACCAATCTAGGAAGCCTAAATAGTTCAGTTTTTGACATCAATGTCGAGCATTTAGGATACGGGCAGTAAACTTTATCCGTCACCGGAATCGACTCTTCTTTCAACCGCTGTCTCATCATCTCAATAAACTTCGGTGTCAAAAACTTCTCACAACTTTCAATTCCCAATTCAATCCCGCAACCTTCATGAGGGCATTTTGGTAACACTCCATGAAGCAACTTCACCTCTACATGTTGCTTCATACAAGAATAGCAGTATCGGTGTGTACAACCTTCAACCAAAAAGAATTGGTCTATCGATATATCATCTAAGCATATTACACAATTTTCAAGCTTTTCTTCACTTGACACCACCTTGCTTATCTGCGAATTTATCGCTTCTCTTGCAAGCTTAAACGCAAACTTAACATCCTTACTAGCAATAAGAGAAGGTTCACAGTAACTAAACCCTTTCCGGAAAATATCCACTTGATCCAAAAAGTTCACAATCTTTTGTTGCTTTGGCCGCCACCGCCCACTAACCTGAAATTGCAGCGTATAATGAGCACATATTGAGCAATCAAGGTTAATTATTTAATAAACTAAGGGAGAAAGATCAACTCACATAATTATACAATGGATAATAATCACAACAGAATGCAATCCTCTTAAGATCCAAAGCAGCCGCAGCATTCAACGCCTCGATCAACGCCCGCTCTTCTACGCTCCGCCTACTCAACCGCTCACCTTTACTCAACTCGAGAGGCTTCCTAACTTCAAAAATCATCTCATCCAACGAATCGCATATCGCCACACCAATCCCAGCCATTGTCACTGTTTTATTTACAGAAACCCTCTCTTCACTCAACAAACCCTTAAAATAAACCCTAAACACCTCTGGACTATTATTATTAATATTATTATTATCCTCACCATTGGACGAAGAGCAGCCCTCGCCATACGGCCGCTCGAAACTGTCACCGACAACTAACCACTCATCATCAGGCATTTGTGAAATCTCTCTAGCGAGTTTCTGATCGTGGATCCGACGGTTGAGATCAACCTGCAGTTTCTTCATCTCGGATTCGATAATTAAGCGGTCTTTCATTTCGGTGTCCAGTTTGTGAAGGTGTAGGGTTTGTGTTTGTACGGATGATGAAGGCTGTGCGGCTAGAGATGCAGCCATGGCTTCTTCGAGTTGGAGACGGTAGGCTAGTTCTATATCATCATTATCGTCGTGGTTCATCTTCCTAACTGTAGGTGTGTAGATGGTTAGGGTTTAATATTGGTCTCCGATTGTGTGGTTAATACCATGGTATGAATAAGCCCTGCCTGCAACAGCTTCAAATTGGAGGTTAATACGTATATACGTATGGGTTGTATACTTGTATACGTGTTTACGATGTATTTATACTTTTACTAGTTTTTATCCCGGGAGCGTCCCGGGTTAAAATATCTAATATGACATAATAAAATATATTATTATTATTATTTTAAACAAATCTCTGCCATAAGTTATCATATTCAAATATTAAAAAAACGAATCTCTACGCCGAGGTATAAATCTAGTGCCATTACGAATGAATTCGGAAGTTTGTAATCGATCATTCTAAAAAGAACTAACATGAAATAAGAAAAAAAAGTTAATTATTGAAATATCGAACGCATTAGTCTAAGGGTTATGTGATGCGTTAAAAAATTCATTGGTATATGATCGGGTATATAGTTCGGGTATTTGGGTATGTTGTTTCGGGTAATCGGGTCGGGTATCACCTAATCCCAGATCCGACCCAAACCCACAATTTTTTTAAACTAATCCCAAACCCGACACAATACCTGTCGGGTTACAAAAAATAGGCATTTTTTTTCTCCGTTTTTATATAGCACTATGGTACTCGTTGGAAAGATAATAAAACGCTCGTTAATTTGGTGTAATTTTTTTCTTTAAAAAATCTCGTATGTAAAAGATATTAACGTTTAAAAGTTATGGGAGAAAACATGAGAGAAAAAATAATAAAGTTTTAATATTTAGATTTAGTAGATTAGGTATTTAATAGATTAGGTTAAATATTATAATAGATTAGATTAAATCATATTTATTTCTTTTTTTTAATTGGTTTACACTTGCCACATCACATCCTATGTGGCATCTCTCAAAGGAGAGATTGCATAAGAGTATGACATGTAGGATTAATCACTTTGCAATATATATATATATAGATATAGATACGGGTTGTGTATTTGCAATTTTTTTTTAAATAACGGTTTTGTTTTATTCAACGAAACGAAAGATTAGTAGATTCATATACGAATTATTTGACTCCATGTAATATTTCTTATTATGTGCACCAATTATTTGACAAGACATAATATTCCTCATTTTTTTGAACGATCAACAAATTTATTATATTCAAGCCAATGCTCGCTAGCAGGAAACTAGCGAGACACCAAGTTACACCAAGAGAAATAGAAATACAAAACAAATATAATACAGAAACAATAAAACCCAACCCACATTGTAAACCTGAAGACCTTACTTAAACATTAGGCCCAACCCACTTTATGAGCATGATATTTTGTCCGAACTAATTATATAAATGACTATTGGAGCACCCATAATGTACAAACAACCAACACTCAAACAAATCGTCATCCCAACGTCATGTTAGATTTACAATTTACAAACCCTATAAATATATGTGTGTGGGTGTGTGCGTGCGTGCGTGCACGCATGAGGGAGGGAGGGAGTGGGGGTCCAACTCAAGAAGTCCATTTGGAGGTTCGGCAGTATGGATATGAATAAAACAGGATGAAGGACACAATGTTACCAAATGAGAGAGGTGGTCTACGAATCATTACACGTAAGAACTGAACAAGTAAAATGCCCACATTTTGGGTACTCTAAGCTTGTTCAATTTTCTATTCATATCTACTCGATTCTTTCTATGTTCAAGTTATCATAGCAGACAATGCCTTTTGGGGACAACAAGTAATTGTTTGGCGCTAGTCTACCAGTGAGTCGTATCAGCGGAAGTATGTTTTAAATCAAGATACAAATCCAGAGTTTTGGACGTTTGATTTAAATCAAGGGCCGTTTGATACCATTTAGGGAATAGGGAGCTTTGATTTAAGTTAGCATGAGGGGTTTTATGATAACTAACCTAACAAGTTTGAGTTTACTGAATCCAAGACTGAGGAGACACCTTTGACGAGGGGCCTAGCGATGAGCAACCTAGTTTGTTTACAATCGAGCAGGTACAACAATTCTACATTTATTTATAGCAACCTTAACAGAATTGTAGTCTAGCCATAAAGTTTTCAAATATTCGCCACATATGATGATTTGAAGAACTAGTTTGTTGCAGTAGGACGTGACAGCAGATACGCCATAGCCGCCCAACGAACTAAGTCATATACAACCGGCGAGACGATAAAAGCATGGCTTCGCTGTGGTTCTGGGCGTGGATGCAACCCGCCACAAATTTTAGATTATTATGTTTGAATAGTGTAATTTATACAAGTTCATATAAATGACCAAGTTTGCACCCCAATGATAGCACTCACATGACAGTTCCACACGATTGTCCTGTAAATTCATTTTAAAAATTGAGATTATGTTTTTAACTAGGTAGAAGCATCATTCACTTCCAATCAAAAGATCAAGTTATTGGTTTGGCATAAGTTTGACATAATTATAAATAAAACATCCCAAGAATTTACCAAAAGTCGTCGTAATCATCCTCAGGAACATCATGCTCATAATCACCATACTCATGCTCATGAACAGCATCATCAAAATTACCGTACTCGTCCTCATGAACATCACCACCAAAATAAACATCATCCTCGAGAACAACACCATCCTCAAGAACATCAACCTCAACCTCAGGAACGGCATCATGCTCAAAATAATAATCCTCAGGAACATCATGCGCAAAATCATCCTCAGAAGCACCATCCTCAAAATCATTATAAAAATCATCTTCAGGAACAATGTCGTCCTCAAAACCAATCAAATCATCATCCTCGTCGTCTTCTTCCTCGCCATCCACAATGTTTTGTTCAACCCATAAAGGACAAGTGCATGTTGCCTTCTTGTTCTTCCATTCCGCTCCACACGTGTAGCAAAATTCATATCCACATCTGCAAAATTAACAAACATAAGGCTATAAGTAATTCTAAAACTTTGTAATTGATTCCATGTGTTTATAGCAACAACGCTGTATTCAAGTTCTACCTAGAAATCCGTATTTGGTACATCAGAGGTGTCCCTTTCAACTCTTTGGCCTTTAAATTATTTATCAAAAAGTACTAAGTTAACTTATAATAATTATAATAATGATGATATCTAAACAGAAGAAAATATTGTTACTTAGAAAACTAACAATTTTACTTTTTGGAAAACAAAAATGAAAACCTAATTTGTTTCCAAAAAGCAGTAGATACATATATTTACATTTACCATACATGTAAAAACAAGAGTAAATTACATGGTCCGGTGGTAAGACTAGCGGGCCAACTTTACAAACATTAACGGCCCTCATTGTTCAGTGTTCACTAAGCGGTAACAAGGGTTTGACTGACCCCGTACGAGCTTACTAGTACTAAAAACTACCCACTTTTGCTCCAACCTACCTGTTTATCTAACACTTTTTTTAATTATAAGTTAGGCATGCCTATGAAAAACACAAGCACGAGGCAGGGCATGATAACAGAGTCACACACTTAACGAGGATCTTAGTGGTTAAATCTCTAGCACTATGTAACTTAGTGTCACTCTCAGTTTGTGATTTAAAACTAGTCTATTTCATAAAAACAAGAAAAAAAAATATACAAAACTGGAGAAAATAATGTACCTGCACGTCATGTGGTAGCAACCAGCTGCTAATTCTATCATATGTTTGCATTTTATGCACTGCCGCCACAAATTCCTCGCAGCCAGATTTTTAAGCTTTGATTCTTCCAAAACTGGTGTGGGGTTTCTTCTTTTGTACTCTGCACAGGTTATATTTTCATGCCATGGAACCTTGCATTTAATGCAAAAATTACCATGACATTTATAACACGTTCTAGCTCCAAATCCAATAACTGATATAGGAAGCTGTGCAAGTTCAGCTTTTGACATCAATGTTGAGCATTTAGGATACGGGCAATAAACTTTTTCTGTCACCGGAATTGACTCTTCTTTCAACCGTTGTCTCATCATCTCAGTAAACTTCGGGGTCAAGAACTTATCACAGCTCTCAATTCTCAATTCACTCCCGCAACCTTCATGAGGGCATTTTGGCAACACGCCATCAAGCAATTTCACCTCTACGTGTTGCTTCACGCAAGAATAGCAGAACCGGTGTGCACAGCCTTCAGATGGCAAGAATTGGTGTATAGATTTATCATCTAAGCATATTACACATTTTTCAAGCTTTCCTTGACCTGATACCACCTCGCTTCTATGGGAATTTATTGCTTCCCTTGCAAGCTTAAACACAATTTTGACATCCTTACGAGCAATAAGAGAGGGCTCACAGTATGTAAAACTTTTCCGAAGAACATTCACTTGATCCAAAAAGTTCACAATCTTTTGTTGTTTTGGCCGCCACTTCCCACTAACCTGAAATTGCAAATACACACCGTGAGGACAATCCAATCGGCAGGTGATGGCTACTTATGAGATTATCTTGTAATACTAATAACAAGCCATAAACTTTACCACAGATTGTCAACTTGCGACAAACAGACAGTTGATACAGAGATACATTGAACAACAAAATCAACTCATATATTGTTAAAATGAATAACATAGGGTTATTTAGTTAGTTAGTACTTAGTAATGGTACTTAGGTAGTCTCTGTATTGAATCAGTAAGATAATGCAATACAATTTCATATCATGCTTTACTCTCTCTAAATTATGTTAACTTAGGTTTATTGACACTTAATGGATCTTTTGACAGCCGACTTGTGTATAGACTAAAGGCTACCTTGGCAACCTTTGTCGGGTGAGGTGTCTATATACTACTACTCGTCTATTTGTATACGAGTCGTATAATTCATGTAAAAAAGATTTGTATAGGCCCTATACGACTTGTATATCCTATATATGAGTCGTAAAAGATCCATCGATGGTGTGCCACTATCCCGAGCCATAAAAAAGGGGGAAATTATTAACTCACATATTGAAACAAGGGATGATGATCACAATAAAACACAATTCTGTTGAGTTTCAAATCAGTTGCAGCCTTCAAAGCCTCAACCAATGCCTGCCCCTCCACACTCATCCGATCACCTTTAATCAAATCGAGAGGCTTCTTCATTTCAAATATCATCTCATCCTTGGAATTGAATATGGCAACACCAATCCCAGCCATTGTGATTGTTGTTTTATTTATAAAACCAGGCCCTTTAACTCTTTCCTCACTTATCAAACCCTTGAAATATACCTTAAATACCTCTGTATTATTATTATTATTATTATTATTATTATTATTATTATTATTATTATTATTATTATTATTAGAAGAAGAAGAGGAGGAAGAAGAAGAAGAGGAGGCCTCTCCGTACGGACGTTTGAAATTGTGAGGCGTTTGCAAAGTCTGAAGAGGACGTTTGTGATCGCGGATAGGATGCAGTACGTGTAGATTGTTGGTATCGGATTGAATGATGGTGCGGTGTTTAATTTCGGTGTCGATTGTTAGGGTTTGGAGGTTGTTAATGGAGGATGAAGGTGGTTGTTGAAGAGTGAGAGAAGAAGCCATGGCTTCTTCCAGTTGGAGACGGTACGCTAATTCATGGTCTGACTCTGACTCTGCCGCCATCTACTCGCGGCGTTGTTTGGTGGCCACTCTGTTGGTATATGTCGTCCTTCTGTTTCCGCGGTCGCGACTTCTCGTCTGCTATAATTACAACACTGACGGAACGGGATGAATACGAACAAGGCTTTATTCGTATTCGTTTGTTAAGTAAATAACGTGTTTATGAACACTAACGGAACGGGATTTTTTATCCGTGTTCCTTTGTTAGGGAAATAATATGTTCACAAACTGTTCATAAACAGTTACCGAACGAGATTTCTGTTTGTGTTCGTTTGTGTTTATTTATTAAATTTAGTTGTCGATCAAAAGGGAACACAAAATTATCATATTAAACTTGAAATTCTTATTTAATCTAATAAAAATAACAGTTAATTAAAGAAATTAAGTATATTATAATTACTTTAGTTCCGGTTCAAAGAAATAATGTCCTAAAATTAACTTAACAAAATTCTTAATTATCACGTCAATATTCATTTTTTTCTAATACGCGGGTTTACTCAACCATGCAATGCATATGTTTTTAATACATAATTTTTCTATTAATCATATATCATTTTATTTATCAACTCGTGTACTACACATAATTGTAACCTAGTAATATTATATGTAAAATTAGTCAATGGTTTTAAATATATAAGAATGACTTTTTAGTCATTTTACATTAATAAGTTAAGTCAAACACTTTATAAAAAAACACTTGGTTGACTTATTGCGTTTTCCGAACACAAAGGCTTATCCAAACATTAAATAAACTCAAGTCAAGTGTTTTTAAAAAAGAAAACACTTTTAGAGTTAAATAAGCAATTCCAAACACCTATTTAAAAAACTTGTCTTGCATTCTTTTAGGTTATCAAACATCTTGCTTCAACAACTTCGTCACAGTCACAACAATTGAAGTCTCAATTAAACTTACTCAAAATGGAGGGATCTAAAACGTGTGTTGAAGGAATGCAACGGTTTTATCAATATCGAGCCCGTTTAGCAGGACAAAGTGGTGAGGGTGATGAACAAGCAAATAGGAAAATGATGGAATGGAAGATAACAAGAGTGGAGTTAAGAAAAAAAAAACTTTCCAAATATACCAACATGTAAAGTTGTTAACTATATCCCGTATTAGGCTGGTGTTACTCCAATGGGTGCTAATTCACTAAAAACCAAGGTTTTCAGAACCGGACCGGACGTCGAACCGGACCCCCGGCCGGTTCACCGGTTCGACGAACCGGCCCAAAAAACAAAAAAAAATTAAAAAAATTAAAAAAAAATTAAAAATCCGGTCCGACCGGCCGGTTCAACCCCGGTTCGCTGCAAAAACGGTCCGACTACCCGAACCGAACCGGTCCAGCCCCGGAGCCCGGTCCGACCGGCCGGTCCGGTCCGGTTTTCAAAACAATGCTAAAAACAAAAGGATCAAAAACAAATTAGGAAGGCCACTACACCGCGTCTTCGGAGCCTTAATTTCCAAACAATAACGAACGTGCCAATCCCTAAAGACCGGTTCAAAAAACAAAGAAATCAGGACAGTAGGTAGTCCACCGAAGAGATTTTGTCAAAGATTAAACAATTCAACGCCTTTAATGTAGCCAAAACGAAGCAAAAAAACTATTGAGACGATAAGATTCTCATGGAAGCCGATGTACGCACTCGATTCGGTTTGATGAATGAACAATAATCAACGCTTCAAAGACCACAACAAGAACATGACTTGTCGTTTATGACAAAAGACCACTTGATGCATTTCAGCGAGATGTTGAAGTGGATTCTCGAAAAGAACCGTGAAGTGGCAAGTCGTTAGGGGATGGACTTTACCGGTTTAGGTTTTTCTATTGTTTATTTGGTGTGTGTGTGTGATTTTTTTGAATTAATATTGTTTTTTTTGTTGTTATAAGTTTTAAATTCATTTATGTCATTTGTATTTTTTATTTATTAGATGTTATTTTATATTTAAATAATTAATTAAAACATTTTAAATATGTAAGTTTATTTTAGATTAAAACAATTAAGTTTATAGAGAAATCTGGGATGACGCCGTGCAATCTTGGAAAAAACTGATATCATGCTGACGTGGAGTTTTGGGATGACTCGTTGTGTCTTTAAACTGTATCGAGTCGAGCTTAGAAGCAATTTCACCGGTTGTATCGGGTGGTTCAATTGCCTGACTAGTCAACCCTATAATTTCATAATAATATCACTCCAACTCAAATAACCCAAAACCATATAATTTCATAATAATAATAAAATAATGAATTTTCAACAAAGTTTACATTAATAAACGTCTGGAATAGGTTTGTAGCATTGAATGCATCAAATTCACGATCGCTTAAAAGACAAGATTCACTATTATTGTCATCCTCATCAACAATAACATAACTATTTTCATTTCGTACAATATTATATAAGAAGTTTTAGTTACTAATAATCACAATATACTAACGTTATAGTTCATCCTCGTTAAAACTCAAACTTGAACATCTGTATAAACCGCTTCATCAGTATGTACTGGTAATACCGGATTTCCAGCCATTTCAAAAACTAAATCGGTACCCTAATTAGACCGAGCTTTATCGTACATGTGATGCTCTTGTAGTCGGTAATACCGACCGATTTAAATTGTTTTTAAAGCATTGGGTGGAACTGTGGAAGTGTAGAACTTTTGAGAAGTAACAAGTTTGGATGTAATACATAGACTATTCACATTAGTGACTCAATTCAACTTTTCATAAAAGAATAGTATCTCTCTTCTACTTATACAACCAAACCTACTCAATTTTTGACACCGAACCCAACTCAACCCAACCTAAATTTTTATTGAATAAATGTAGCATATAATTATTTTTATTGTATTAAAAATAATTATTTTATTTTATTTTATTTCAAATCAAAAATTAACTATTTATTATAAATAAAAAAAAGTTAAAATGTGAATATTTATTTTATAATTAAAACTAGGATTCTCATACCCGCGCTTCGCGGCGGGAGCTCCTGTTGCGTTGAGGGTGTGATGGACGTTAAAGATTGTGCGTCGCTATGGAAGCTCCTGTTGCGTGGAGGGTTTCGTGGACATAAAAGATAATATTAAGTGACTGTTATTCTCACGTGGGCTTCAAAAAAATACTCGCGGCTAAAAGCTAAAACTTTGGTGGTCAAGCTAAAAGTTTTGTGGTCAAAGTTTGGTGGTCAAATTGGAAGAAAATAAAGTACATAAGTTAGTAAGAAAGTTAGTGGTCAAAGTGCAATGCAAGTTTAAAAAATGTTAGGTAGTTAAAGTTTGAAATCGTAAAAACTAAAAGTTTGATGGTCAAATTGAAGTTAGTAAATTGTTGTTTTTATGGATGAGTGAAAGTAAAGGGAAACTTATTAAATTATCTCAAGTTTGGTCAAATTTGGTAGGCTAAGTATTTAAATTCTACGACACTGTAGAAGTGTCGTAGATTTATTAGATATATATAATATATTTTTTGAACGAACTATTTTTTAATAAAATTCATATTGTGATGTTCATATTACAAGTAATTTGAGTAATGAGAGAATTAGTTTGGGTTGTTATCAATTATTTTCTAACATGTGTCATGGAGACCACTTAAGTTTAGGTTGTTTATGATTTATTTTTTTAATTTTTCTAAGTACAAAATTTGTTATCATAGACCATGTGTAGTGAAGTGTGATTCAGGACGTGAAAAATAATATAGCACCCCAACACCATTATAGGGGGCGCTATGTGCAAAAAAGAGGGGATAATGCTATAAATATAACGTCGGTGCACAAAAACAATCACCCAATCAGAACTTGCCACCTAAGATCATCTCCTCTTTTCATATTATTTTATTATTTTTTTTAAATTTAAAAGATAATAAAATTTTATTTAGGGGCGTTAATTTTTTCCCCCGCTACACCCTATTTTCACTTCAAGCCCCATGCTGACTCAGCTGTCACGTGGACCAAACAGAAATAGGGGCCTTGTGTTTTTCCCTTCTCCACTACACATGGTCTTACTGTTAACCAGCTCAACTCCAATTCACCAGTGTGAGTGGTCTAGGGGCGGAACTACGGGGGTTCAGGACCCTCCGGCCGGTCAGGTTTATGTTAATTTGTATATGCGACGGTGAAACATATTTTTGTAATTTTGGCCCTTTGACCCTTCAAATCTGGTAGAGAAGTTATAGGGAAGAAAAAAATGCATGAAAAAAGCTTTTTCCGGTGGCCAGAGATGATCACTGTAAATGTGTCGTGGAAGAAGAAGAGAGAATAAATGATTTATTCGTAATATATAAAATACTAAACTAAACCTTTTATATATGGTTAGTAGACTTGGATAGTAACCTACCCTCTAGTCCTCCTGTCATTCAAACTCACCACTTCATGTCATTGATAATCTTCTAAGAGGGTGTTTGGGATTGCGTTTTGAATCTGATTTTTAGATTATTGCGTTTTGAAAACGCAACTAATCAGTTTTTAGTGTTTGGATTGCGTTTTGAAAACGCAGATAATCAGTTTTTTAGGCTACCAAAACGCAATAATCTATAAGCAGCTCCACCCCTGCTTTTTCAAACGCATAATCTGTTTTGAATAATCAATCCCAAACACCCCCTAAAAACCAAAGCTTTTATGCAATGGTGGGTTGTAAGGTGTGCATGAATGGTGTTCTGTGCTTTGTCTCATTATACTTTGTGCAGGATGGGTTGTATAATACATATCATGACATGAATGGTGTTGTGTGCTTAGACGTGTCCTCACCTCATCATCCTCATCATCCTTTCTTTTTTCTCTAGACCTTTCTTTCTTTCTTCTTTTCATTCTCTCTCTCTCTGACTCTCTCTACATACACCAAACATCTACAAAACTAGCCGCCACCCAAAGCCGGTGATACCGTGTTGAGTATGGGGTTTTAGAGCCCACATACGATTATTTCTCTTCTCAATCTTCAACGGCTTTCGTTTACAGATCTGTGTGGGGATTTGAGACAGAACGACGATGATGATTATAGATCTGAGTCGATTACTTTTGTTTGTTTTTTTGGTTTGCGGTGTTTGTTGATTTCTTATCGTTTTTCTCTGTTTTGTTTAATATGTTTGTGTCAGTGGTGTTGGAGACTTGATGTCACTAGCGGTGGTGCTGGTTGGAATGAGAGGAGGTGGTGGTCGCATACAGGGATGGCAGAGATACGATGATGGTTAGTGGTGGTGACTCGGTTTTAGACAGACTGGATTAGGTCTTTCCCATGTTGATGGACTTCTACCTCCACCCTCGCCTCAATGCAAACTTATATCTGTATTTTACTTTACATATTTTACAGGTGAGCTTCTTTTAATTCAGGTTTAGCATGAATTAATGAACTGTTTTTTTTACATATTTTATCTTACAAACTATCGGCTTCTGTGAATTATTTTTAGATTTTAATATGGTTATCTTGAATTTGATGCGTTTTTTGTACCAACCAATTTCATACATTTGTAATTTAGGTTTGTTGGTCGAGGACCAATTTCAAACATCTATAATTTAGGTGTGTTGCTGGCATAGTAATATTATTATGTTGTATGTAGCCGTTACCTATAACGGACCACTGATCGATCGTTGACTTCTTCTCTAACGACAAGTACAACAGCAGTCGTATGACCTTTTTTGTCATGTTTTTCCTTTTATTTTTCTTAACTCTAATTATCAGTACGTTTCCTTTACTTCTACTCATTTGTGAGTTTAGTTTTTTGTTATATTGTTGTGATATAGGCAGCAACTAATCATATTGTGCTTAATGATATATTAATTAATGATTTGTTTGTATTGATAGCTAATACGTTTTGGTGGATTTGTTGATTATACAATTACTTTTGACTGCTTATTGTTAGTTTGATCTGTTCCGACCGGCGATCGCAACAGCAACAATGGTCTATTTAGGTGGTGTTATCCTCATCATCCAAGCTATACACGACACTACAGATCGGCGCATGGCGGCGTGGATCACCTCTAATGCATAATTATATGACATCGGTGGTGGTGTTGTTTTTGTTAAAGAAAGGCGCGGTGGTTAAGGTTTTTGCAGCGGCAGGCGGAATGTAGCGAGAAGTGGTTAAAGACAACGATGGTAGTGGATCTGGACACTGAATGATTGAAGAAGGAGGCGACTTTACTCATTTATAATTATTTTCAGTTTTAGTTTTATATATTAAGAGTACTCATTTTTTACTTATGGTTTTGTGGTCAATGAAGTAGATTTGAATGGGAATATTGTTCATTTGACCTCGGTCGAAACGCCAACAGAGGTTTTAAGTGTCAAATATAATCTAATGTTCGCTTTGTTTGCATTCACGTATGCTTTGAGCTTAATGTTCTATATTTTTGTTCAACCAGATAGCGGAGGAACCTGAGACAAAGGTGCTGAATGGTAATCATGATACTGAAATCGAATCATTTAGAGCTTCAGCCGGTGACTCGGATGTTGAAGACGGCGGTATTAATCCAAGTTCTGATAAAGTTCACCAGACAGTAAGAATTTGGTTTTCCAATCCTTCATTTAGTTAACTACAGATGTGAATATTTATCAATTAATAGCTTTTGTATACTTTCTTTAACTGATTAGTCATTCATCTCTTTAGGTGATGCATAACTTCTTTAAAGGAAAACTCAAATTCTTGGTTACCGACACAGTTGGACCTGATCCTTCATCAACATTTATTCGTGTGAGCTTCAATTCGAGGTAATAACGATAAATTATCTTTGAAAGTTCCTCAGGTGATGGGACATGATATATTCTTTATTTATTACTATTGTTATTGTTATTATGATTACCGTCACTTCATTTAATGATCATAGTTCCTTGGTCTACCAATCGCTTTCGCCTAATTTCGTGTTGATCCTTCTCCTCCGACGGCGTGTGAACAGCTCCAACGCACTGACAACACCAAAACCGGAGGGAGCCTTGATGGTCTGTACATTAGGGGTGATGAATAATGAGTGCTCAGGAGTGGAAGTCAGCAGCAGTTAATAAGTAAAAATGTTGAAAAAGCTAAAGGTATAATAACAATATTAATAATAATGGTTATGACTATGATCTAAGCAGACTGGTTATACAAATTATAGCGATCATGTTTCTGTTTCTGTTGTGTATGCAGCAGCTATAATTGGATATAATGATGCAGAAACAGATAGTGAGAGAAGAATCTAACCCTACATTCAGCAAGAAGCTCCTACTCTCAAGCTCTAAAAGGTAGTTATTATCCTAATAAATTTATTCTTATGATAATATGGATACATATCGAGACTTTGCACGATAATATTATGTTTTCGCTTTTAGGTTTTGAGCACTATAGTTGGTTGTTTAAGCTTCTTTTCCAGTAGCACACATACCCTTTTCTCTCTATTACACTTCACAACCAGAGGTTCCTTTTGTGTTGGACTCTTGGATAACGATAGAACCATTTTCACTTAAACGTTTGTAAACCACTCGGTCTTTTTGTTAACTTTAATAATCTATTGAATCATCATCGCACTTCTGCCTATGTTACTAAATGTCGAGGAAACAATTGGCAGGTTTTGAGCATAACTGCATATGTTTCATTACTTATTTACTTTATTATCTTTATACGTTGAAATCGTTTGGTTTGTGTCTAAAGAATTATGTGAATAAAAGCGTCATATATTTTATTTGTGCCTGCTTTAAAATTCTTTGGCTACATGTTAATTGGAATTGTACTTAACTTTGAAATCATGTATTAAGCTAATTACATATGAATGTCCTTTGTGTTTTTATTTGGGCAATTTGTCGTTATTGGCATCGCAAAGTCCATGGATCATGTCAACGGTTTGTTTATATTGGTAGGAGAAGCAACTTTTTGTACAAACAAAATGGTCGTTTAATTATTTATTTTCCGTGTTACATTTATGCATCTAGAGTCGTACGTTACTCGACCCTTGAAGTGGCTGTTAGGGTTTGGTTATGTACGTTACTCGACCCTTGAAGTGGCTGTTGCTGGCATTGAGGCCACGACTGGTATAATCAAGATGTTCATTTTGGTGTTTATGTTGCTGGTTTAGGTTGATGATCATCTTAAATTTTTTGTTTTGTATATTGCAGTTTATGTACGGTTGGGTTATTTTTGTGAAGGGTGCGAGGCCAAATGCACATCCAACACATCCTCCATATAGCAACATTGTAAAGAATACAAGCAATGTTCGATTTCCTTGAGAAATATAATGTTGTATTGACTTAACGATCTATGTAATACATTTACGATTCATGTAATAGATTATTTGTCATTCTATAGAATTAATTCTCTCCTTGGATTACTTAAAGAAGGCATTGCGCCGCTAGCATCCGCAGCGCGTAGCGGGCAAAGGATATGATGGCATTTGAGAATGTACACATTTGACAATGTTAGGGATGATGACATTTGACGACATTGGGTTATGTCATCTAAGGATATAATGGCACTTGACAATGTAGAAATCTAATTGAACACCCAACAACCTAATATATAACTAGCAATATACAAAATCATGTTACCTATCGCTAAATCGCCCCCCACGAGTCGCCCCCGCCGCAACGCGCGGGGGCGCCATCTAGTTGGTTAATAAAAAGTAGTTGTACGGTTTTTACTTTTTAGTTTTTCACTTTTTATTATTTGATTAGTTTATTACATATTTTATTTATCTGCTTTGCGATTTGAGATTTTTACTTTATATAATCTTTGTCACAGTTTTGTGACTAAAATATATAATAACTAAAAGTATATATTAATTCAAGCGGTGTTTGAATGCCTCAAAGTAGCGCATGTTCAAGATTTCTTGGTTGTCCTTCTTATTGGGGGGCTCGGGCAACACATGTCAGCTGTTGAATACCGGGCTATTCTTAAATATAGGCTCATGATCTCATGTTTCCAGTTGATGAGCCGTGTCCGGTTTGTAAAAAAGCATGTTTAGATAAGTTTGGGGAACATGCCCTTCACTGTAAGGAGCTGCCCGGATTTAAATACAGACATGATCTGGTCAGGGATGTTTTATGGGACATCTTACGAAGGGCAGGGATTTCGGCTAGGAAAGAAGCCCTAGTTAACTTTTTGACGGACCCCTTAGAAGGGCGGTCTACCCTAAGGCCAGCAGATATCCTCGTGTTCGGGTGGGCACAAGGCAAACATGCGTGCGTTGATCTCACAGGGGTGTCTCCGTTGGTGAGGCTTCGAGATTCGGGGTTTGTGGCAGGGCAAGCAGCCTTGAGAGCAGAATCCCAGAAAGTTTCCAAACATGAAGCTACCTGTCTGGAGAACCAACACGTCTTTGTGCCATTTGCTTTTGACACATTTGGAGGTTTAGCCCCCAAAGCAATCCGGTTCTTAAAAAGAGTTCAAAAGGTGGTGCAGAGTAATTCTCCAGCAACGAAGGACCTAACTTTTATTTTTAATAGAGTAGGTTTTTCTATTCAAAAGGGGGTAGCGGCGCAACTTGTAGCCCGTTTACCCGCCTCCCACTTGTAAAAGTTATCGGTTTTAAGTAATATTAAATATTAAAAGTTATTTAGAAACAAAAAAAAATAGGTAAAAAAAACTTGTATAAGTATATTTAGGGGGCTGCTAAACGTACCCCCCTTTATATTATTTTTACTAAATATACTCTCCCCTTCAAGTTTTTGTATAATACAAATTTAACCTTTTACTTTCTTTTTTGCTAAACTTTATTCCATAATCTTTTGAATTTATATATATATATATATATATATATATATAATTTTATAAAGATTATCAAGATCCTTTTTCATAATTTCAAAAGATATAATCTAAATTTATATATATTACAAAATTGTAGAATTGTTTTGATAGATCATGAGAACACAAGATTTGAGTTGATAAGTTCGTTAAATTGATATTCATGTATGGGCTAAACGATTTGATAAATCTGAAAAATTAGAGGGGGAAAGTTGCCAAATTTTAAAGTGGTTTTTCAGGGAGGGGGTATGACAAGTAACAATGGGGGTACGTTTAGCCCACCCCTATATTTATCACCTTGCTAGAATTTTGTTTATAATAAAAGTTCTATTAGAGTTCAATAAAAAATGTGAAAGAAACCCAAACCAAACATAAGGAATATTAAGTTTGTTGGATAATAATAATAGTAAATATTGACTTATTGCTATACCAACCTAGCGAATGGAAAAAAATCCATTACGACCCTTCAGTTGAAAATTTGTAGTTCCGCCACTGGAGTGGTCTTAGATAGAGGGCCTGCACCGACTCTTATCTATCTTAAGTTGCTATTTACGCTAGTTTTCATGTTGGTTGTATTTTTTAACTTTGTTGGTGTTGGTTTATTACTTTGTGTAGGTTTTAGTTGCATATGTATTACTAATTATGGGTGTTGTGTTGCCGTAGTATGAGTTGAAACTAAGCTTGGATCATCAGGTTGCCATATGGCAACATCAGTGGATTATAATATCAATGGAATCACGAATGGCAGAACATACACCTTACATTGGAACAATGGTTTGATGATAAAAAATACAGTTGAAGAAACGATAGTCTAACCTTCGATTAGAGAAGCTAAACCACGTTACCAGAAGCTTAATCATTCGCTAGATGAATGGCACAGTGGATGGTGTGAGTGAAAGACCTGAAATAATCCTTCGAGAGACTCGTGATAGCAGACACAAAAACGTAGTCGACCTTAGTGTGTTCTTCAGGGTTTTCTGAATGGCCGAAGGAGGTGAAGTCCTCCTTAAATAGGTTCCACACGGGCCTCAGCATTAACCTTTAACCTACCCATTGGGCCGAGGCCCAGTTAAAGGCTTGCCTCCACATCGGCCCATCGTTAGTCCATAATGACGTGGCATCGTATATAATATAAATCATAGAGAGATATTATACCCTTTGCCATTATGCCATTGGTAGTAGAGGTGTACAAAAAAAACGGTTTTTAAAACCGGCCCGAAAAAAACTGGTAAACCGGTTTGGGAAAAACCGGTTTGGAGAGAAACCGGTCCGAACCCGACCCTATACATTGGTCCTGTGAGCGGTTTGTTGTTTCATGGATCGGTTTGGTTTGAAAACCGGTTTTTGAGAAAAAAAAAACCGGTATAAGCAAGGTATTTTGGATATTGGAGGACCGGTTTGGCAAAAAAACCGGTTTTAAACCCGGTCCTAATCGATCCCAATAGATGGTAGTGTTTGGTGCTGAAAACCGGTTTCAAAACCGGACCGGTTTGGATAAAAACCGGTTTTATCTTCATAAAAAAACGATCCGGTTTATAAACCGGACCGGTTTGGCCAAAAAAAAACCGGTTTGTACATGTCTAATTGGTAGTCGGCTGAGGTCGGGACACGTGTCAGGGCCTTGGTTGTTGCAGACATGACGTGCTCTTATAGGTTGATCGTCTTTCCTTTGTCTCCTCTGGTGACGACCGTTAGTGGATACCGTTGGTGAGGTGGCCACATGTGGCCTGATTGGTCCACGGGGGAGGGGGGATTGCAGTTCTTGTCTCCCGCAGGTGTAAGGAGCATGCACAATGTCAGCCTTAACGCTGGGTGGAACTTCCTGATTAGCCAGGCGTCCCTTTCCACTATACTATGTTGTCCTCCACCTACAGGTTATCATTGGGAATTGTCTTGTTGGCATCCTTTCACTGGCTAGACGTGCGCCATGATTTCTGCCACACGTTCCCTGTAACACCCAAACCGATGGCGGAAACATCGGGATGTCACGTATTGATGATTGTTCAGTAGCTCATGGTGAATAATAAATTTCATTAAATGATTTAAATAGATTACATACAACTGTTCTAAGAATTTGTACATCACAAGATGAAAAATACTAGCTACACATCTTCAAGCAATAACTCAAATCTTCATGCAAGTATAACCTAAAACATGTTAACTTGAAAATATTTTGGGTCAACAAAAGTTGGTGAGAATACATAGGTTTTGATAACAATAGTTTGTACAACAATCATAGTTGTATGATGATAGAGTATGAGTCCGACATGTAACAATGCGTCTTTGTACAATCAAACCTTGTGTCGACTGATGACTAACTCGCAAGTTAGTTAAATGTTGTTACTGTTATCGATCATCCCTGAATTTATGCGGGGGGATGGGTTTGTCAGACCTATAGCGCTATAATCTAAACAGGCGGCTTGATCATTGTTAATGATTGTACTGTGTCTTTTTATTACAGTCAAATGATAGTATGATGATGTAATTGAATCACAAGTAAATATGAGTAAATGATAGTATAAAATGTTTAAACATGTTTCACCCCAAAAATAGTGAAAATAGAGAAAAGGGGCTATGTAAACTCACCTTAGCAAAATGTTATGTCTCGTGAAAATAGGATATGTGTTGCCCAACGATGTCAAGTATTACCCTATAATAAAGGTAATAAATATATCTAAGTCTTTCTAGTCTACCAATATTTTCTAGGGTTTCGAATTGGGGATAAGTGTTCGTTTAATTAATAATTAAAATGTTTGATAATTGAGAGAAATTTGATAAATAAATAAACAAAAGTCTTTTTATAAAATTTGAATCAAAGATGGTCACAATAATGAGTTTAAAGTATAAAAATAATTTTTATAAAATTATTTTCTTAAAAATAGAATATTAAATCTATTTATTTCAAATTGTCAAATTATAAATTTAATATTTAAAAATACTAAAATTAAAGAATTATCAAATTAAAAATTGTATTTCTGTTCCAAATAAATAGAAATAATTTATATAAAATTTTAGTACAAACATTTTGAAAAATGAATTTATTATGATTTATTTATGATTAAAACTAACAAAAATTGATTAAAAATATTAAATAAATGATTTTTCAGAAATAAAATTCATTTCTTAAAAGCTTAATGTTATAAAAACTCAGAATAAATTTTGTGGAAATTTATATAATCGTTTTGATATTTTTATAGAATTTTATAAATAAAATTGAATAAACTTGAATTATTTATTATATATATCAAATAAACAATTTTTGGAAAACTAAAAATGGTATGTAAAACTCTACTACTAGAATAACATAAAATAATTTTTGTAGAATTTATAAAAGAGTTTTAGTATTTTAAAATGAATTTTAAAATATAAGTAATTATATATATATATATATATATATATATAAAGCTTGATTGTTTTCAAAAAAAAAAAAAACATTGGTGATGCTGGGATTCGAACTCGCGTGGGCTGGTTCAAAGGCACCAGACACAACCACTTGATCTAGATCAGTGGTTGTGTTTGGTTTTTGTTTGTTTAAATTATAATACCATGTACTGAAGTGTTCTTCCCCAATTATAAATGATCGAACCCTAGCTTTTACAATCAATCAAATTACACAACAATAACCCAATTAATCATAGGGTTATTGTTGTGTGTATGCCGAAGAACAAAACCCATCAAAAATAAAGGACTTACAGACACGAATCGTGTTCGAATCGTTGGTCAAACAGAAAAGTCAACCTCGTACAAAAAGCTTTAGAAAGAAGGATTTTAAGCAGAAATTGAAGGTATAGAGATGATAATCGGCGAGTAGTGAGTGTAATGGAGGGTTCAATTTATACTAAACACTCGGCTCATAGGTTTGGAAGGTTTGACTCAAGTTTTAATTAAAAACGCGAAATTGGTCTTAAATCGGGTATGTTTTGACCGTGTTAATGTGTTTAATACGCGTAATATTCTGTCAATTTCATCATACGAGTCAATTAGTTGATAATTATCATTTTTTTAGCTTCAATCAAAAGTCAAACGAAGGTTTTAAAAAAAAATATATATATTGACTGCGTTCAGCAGCGTGCAAGAGCAGAAGGGGACAACAGCTTTGATTTTTTTTAGAAGGCCTTTTATATTTTACGGGTTGGGATTAAACCAAGAAGGAGCTGTGGCTCAGATGGTTACGTGGTGTGTTTGTGCGTGTTGGCCGGTCCGTTGCTCGGGTTCGAGTCCCGGCTGGAGCAACCTTTTTTTTTTAAACAAAAAGGGGGGGGGGGGGGGGGGGGGAAGGACTAGTGGGCCGGGTTTCATGGATTTGGGCCTAATCTGGTTTGTGGGCTCAGGATTTGTGGTTGGTTTGGGTTTGTTTTAAAGGTTGAGTTTAAAATGTGGGTATTATTATTATTATGATTATTATTATTATTATTATTATTATTATTATTATTATTATATACCATTATATATATATATATATAAGTTGGGTGGTAGAAAAATAAAAACTTAGGCATATATAAAATTAATGATAAGGTAGGGGCTTTTACGTATTAGAAAAATTTTGCGATGTTACAGTCTCCCCTACTTTTGGAAACTAGTTGTGATTTGGGTTATAGCATGACATGAATAGAATAAACTGTCTCGTGTTTAGTGTGGGTTGATGAACTACCAGACAACTAGAGTTTATAACCTTGATAGAATTTCACACTACCTTAATGTACCTGTAAATTCATGATTACGTTCCGGACCGCAATCACCAATTTACCTTACATTAAAATTTTGCGTCCTTCTATGACTCCACCGATTGTTGAGCAGGTTCGATAGCCCCCACCAGTCGTGGAGTAGGTTGTAGGGCCTCTCCCGACTGTTGAAAAGGCATAATGACCTCTACCAATCGTTGAGTAGGTTCGATAGCCTCCACCAGTCGTGGAGCAGGTTGTAGGGCCTCTCCCGACTGTTGAAAAGGCATGATGACCTCTATTAAGTGCAGCATTTATTATACACATAGATTGCAAATTTATAACATGTTTATGTAAGCAAGTTTATAAGTATAACAAGCACAGTATATTAGTTCACATTCAAACAATCATGCATTCAAGTGTTATGATTATACCATGTAAACAACTCTCAGACAAAAATTTCAATACTATAATTTATTACTTGAATCAGATAGCGTCAATACATAGAATAAAAGCAAACAACGTTCGAATGGTAGGACATGTTGTTAAGTAGCTGGAGAGTCTTGATCTCTGTTTAATTTAGGGCATCGGTTACGGAAGTGATTTGGGTCTCCACATTCATAGCACTAACCATAGTTGTATCGATTAGGATTAGCAGCCTGAGCAGGGTTGGTGGGTTGGTTGGCATTAGGGTTTGGGATCTCGCGACATGTATTGACTAGATGGCCATACTTACCACAATTGGTGCACAAGCGACATGCTGAAGCAGTGGGATGATGTCGGTTGCATGTGTTACACAATGGATAGTTTCCTATATAGAGTTTCTTGTTAGGAGCTTGTGTAGTGAGGTTGACATCAGCATCCCTGGCCTTACGTTTCTGGTTTTCAGTAGTTACCGCGGCTACAATACTTGCCTTCTCGCTTTTCCGAACTAAGGTTCCGTTCTTTACGTGGTTGTCAGTTAAGGTGGCTGCTAGATGTTTGGCCTCTTCGAGGGTAGCAGGGTTCCTTCCCATTGTTTTGAAAACCGGGCCGGACCGGCCGGTCGGACCGGGCTCCGGGGCCTGGACCGGTCCGGTTCGGGTAGTCGGACCGTTTTTGCAGCGAACCGGGGTTGAGCCGGAAAACCGGCCGGTCGGACCGGAAAACCGGCCGGTCGGACCGGATTTTTTAATTTTTTTTAATTTTTTTTAATTTTTTTTTTGTTTTTTGGCCGGTTCGTCGAACCGGTCGGACCGGTCAAACCGGTGAACCGGCCGGGGGTCCGGTTCGACGTCCGGTCCGGTTCTGAAAACCTTGTTCCTTCCCCATACCGTGTCCTGAATCTGCATGGGTAAACCACCGATATATTTCTCAATGGCCACAGGTAGCGGAGTGACCTTTTGGGGCAACAACAGACTGAGCTCATGGAAGCGGGTATTATAAGCAAGGTTTTCCCCACTATCCTGAGCAAGGGTGTGGAACTCGTTCTCTAATTTCTTGACCTCGTTACGTGGGAAAAATTCATCTTTCATTATCTCCTTCACTTGATCCCAGGTCATAGCAAGTGCAACTTCAGCTCCTCGAGTGCGCTTTTCCTCATTCCACCAAGTGAGTGCTCGTTTGTGAAGAACACTCATAGCATAACGGACCTTAAAGTTATCGGGACACTCACTGTTAATGAAGGTATTCTCAATACCCTCAAACCATTGTAGGAGACCAGTAGCTCCTTCATCTCCACTGAACTTAGGGGGATTACATGTATTAAAGTGTTTGAGAGTGCAGGCTGGGAGACCATTCCCGTTTCCATTCCCATTCTCATTGTGGTTTCCATTGCCGTTTCCATTGCCGATTCCATTCATTTGGATGACTTGAGCCAGTAAGTTAGGAACCAGGGTTGCGATCTGTTGTGCCATTTGTTGAGAAATGATCGCAGCCAGTTGGGCATCACCTCCATTGTTGTGGTTAGTGTCGTGGTTATGGTTGTGGTTGCTGCTCCCTTCCTCATGATTTCCACCACTGTTATTGCGAGTGCTGCGAGATTTCCACCGTTCCCCTCGGATTAAAGGAATACTCTAATCCGAGTCGTACGTGGGCACTGGCTTAGATCTCATACGAGTTATCAACTAGTATATTCGTTGGCCATGACGATGAATAAAATAATGTAAAGTATAACAGGGTTTTGCTCAAAACAGGAAAGAAAATGTGCATACCAAATATGCGTTCAAGTAAGTATATAAGTATAGCATAAAATTTCGACTGAAAAGATAATATAACATAAATCGAGTAAATCGCACAATTGCACAAAATGAAAGTAAACGAGTTGAATTAATGCAAATAGGCAATGTGAAATTAATCACAAATGACGTGTTAGAAATAACTATGAATAAAAATGGTGCAAGAGTAAAATAACGAAATAACGTGTATAGCCTACTGGCATGCAAGTTAAAATCTAGTAATTTTACATATATGCGTTATACTATAAAAGGCATTTAACAACATTCTGATGAAAAGATGTGTCCATTGTTTTGTTAAACCAAAAGTTTTGCAACTGAAAGAGTATAAGTGTAAAGGTAAATTTTCGCAGTTTACTCGACTTTGTGATATTGTTGAAAGAATAGTAGTGATGCATGAGAATAAATTTTTAGAAATCAAAGTGTGTTTTCGATTCGAAACAGGTTTATTTGCAAAATCTTCGTAAATACCCATTTTCATGTGTTTACGAGAAGTCGAGTTTGAAAAATGTTATAAGGCTTATTATTAGTTGCAACTTTCTCTCGAAAATATATATTGGTTATGTCATGTGAAAACAAAGGGTTACATTTGTCCTTTAAAATATGCAGTACAAGTTTGCAAAATGAAACCCTTTCATGAACTATGTGTAATTCTAATGTGTTTTAAAAGACCATGATTTAAAATGACGTGAATGATAAGATTAAAGTATGTAATAGATTACCAACATTTAAGAAAATTCATAATCAACAAGATGTAGAAATAGATCCCTGAGATGTGGATTTCACTCCTAACTCAAAGATGTATTTCAAAATTGAAAACGATTGTGGAATGAAACCGATCACTAAGTTAAGGATATCACTCCCAGCTTAGTGGTTAAGTTTCTTTTTGAAGGAAATACTCTTTGAGGTGTGGATGCCACTCCTATCTCAAAGTTATGTTCCTAAGATAAATAACCTATAGAGGAGTGAAACTAATCACCAAGGTATGGATGCCACTCCTAACTTGATGATATCGTTTCGTTTGTGAAATACGAGCGTCTTCTTCGCCAAGCAAAATATCGAAGGAATAATGAGGAATAATCATAACGAAAATATCTTGAAAGAAAATATTAGGAAATAAGTGAAATATAAACGAGAGAACACGTGAAAGTAAGCTTAGTTATAGACTAGGCTAAAAGGCATTCTAATAACCTAATTCCCTATAACCATGGCTCTGATACCAATCTGTAACACCCCAACCGATGGCGGAAACATCGAGGTGTCACGTAGTGACGATTGTTCAATAGCTCATGGACTAAAGTGTAAATTTGAATACATTGATTAAATAATTTATTACATTGAAATGAAATTACAGGATACAATAATTCTAAAGTGACAAGTCTAACTAAGATACAATGTAGACAAGACTGAAATATAAAATCCAAAAGTCTAAAAGAAGCGTCTCAAAACAACCTGAAACATGTACAAAATATTTTGGTCAATACAAAAATTGTATTGGTGAGCATACCCTGTTTAAATAAATATAGTAGAAAAGTGTTTAGCAATTCATGTGTCGTATACTGTTTGCAATTATGTAATAAGTGGTATCCGGGTCAAATCAACCCTAAGAGAAGAAAGCAGATATATATAGTATGCGCTAGTAGTAATGTAATACATAGCAATGACGAGGACTCTCAACAGAGTCACAGGGGTATAAACCATAGTACTATTCATTGAAATGCCAGGCCGCCCAGCGGTTAATGATTTGACAGGTCATAGATACACAAAATAACACAAGCAAACACACATAAGAATTGCTATTTTAGTAAAAGGAAACATAAACTTGATAGTAAGTACATGAGTCACCCCGAAATGTAAAATAGTAAAAAGGGGAAAGATATACTCACAGTTTGCGAAAGCGAGCAAAATCCAACTTAAGCGATCGTGAGCTAAGTAATGGGAATTCCGAGGAATTCAACCTATAATGTGTAAGAATACTAATAAGGAAGTGTCTAAAAAGTCTAAGGTATCTAGGGTCTAAGGCATTAGGGTTTGCTAAGTCGATTTGGGAAGTTAGAGTTTTTATGATAAGTCGCGTTAATGTAAAAGTTGTATATCTCAAATAATATATGAAAGGTTGTAAATGTGGTTTAAATAATATAATTATTATCTATTGATTATTTAGATAAAAATATGTTTGAATAATTAGGACAAAATAATTTTAGTTAATTACCTTAACTAATTATTGTCAATAAACACAATAGTCATAAATATTTAATTAAATAATTATGAGTTACACCATGATCCAACCAATAGTAGTTAAGATTTTCAAACATAGTAATATTTCTATTTTATAAGAAAAATATTTATAAAATAGACGTTTAAATTGTATAAATAAATAAATGTTTTATTATGTCTAATTAAACGTAAATAAGACTAATAATACCATACATGATCCAAAAATACTAATTTTATAGAAAATGGATGATTTCTGATGTAAACAAATTAGAATAATTTTCCCATAATTTATATAAACTTATTTATTTTTAAAACTGATTTAATAAAATTAAATCATGTTTAAATGATTAAAAATAGGGAAATTAATAAAAATAAATGTTTTCTGAACCAAATATTTTTATTTTAGTTCATATTGATTAGAAATAGTTTCACAAAAATTTTGAGATTAAAATCATTAAAAATGAATTTTTAATCAATTAAATATGATTAAAACAATTTAAATTAATAAAATTATGAAAATATATATTTTTCAGAAAACTAAAAATATGACAATTTTCTATGAGGTATCAAGAAGTTACACCTAAATTTTTATGATTTTTGAAGCAAAAAGGAATTAGTTATGAATATTATAAGTTTATAGCATATATGTATATATATTATTAATGAGTAAATAAGAAATAATGAAAATAAGAAGAAAATGAAGCAAAACAAAAAAACTTGGCTGCTGAAAGTCTCGAACCTGTGTGGGTTCTAGACACAAGTAGAGACACAACCACTAGGATACTTGATACACATGTTGAAAGATTTAGTTTCTAATAATATTTGAACACTATATCAATGGTCATCTTCTTCCCCAAATCAACAAGAACCCTAACCCTAACCCTTAATTACAATAACCCAATACACACATGATTGATCATCTGTAATGAGGGGCTTTTGATCCTAGGACTATTCTAAGTAAAATGGCATGATAAACAAGAACTTACAACAACGATTGATGCTCGAAAAGAAGAAAAAACGGCCGAACACTATGTGGCCGATTTCCTATGCTTCAGACGCGTTTAGGCAACGATTTTTCGTGGGTTTGTAATGATATACAGTGCAGCAACGTAAATCTATGTTCAATTTATATTATTATGCGACGAAACTGATGGCTTAATGATGAGGTCGACGGTTACAAGTAATGTTTGTTAAATACACGATTAACCACGTTTAATGTCTGATTAAGAAGCTTGAAACTGTTAAGAATTGATGGAGAAGCGTTATGGAGTTAAAACAGACGGTTAAAAACCTTTTAAAACCCGTATTGGAGGTCGCCGGAAATGGAGTCGCTGGCCGGAAAATGGCCGGCCGGAAAAACGTGAAGGAGGGGAAAGGACAATTCAGATTTTGATATTTTGGGTATTTGGCAAGATTGGTCCCTAGACTTTAACTAGGTTAGTTTATTACCTAACTAAGTTAATATCTCCTTTATAAAAGTTAACAATACTAACTAAGTTTTAATTTTAACCAAAACCCAACTTTTAAAACTTAATTTTTTTTTTAAAATCTATTCCGAATAACGTTTCAACACGCGCATTTGATTAAAATGTGGGTATTATTATTATTATGATTATTATTATTATTATTATATACCATTATATATATAAGTTGGGTGGTAGAAAAATAAAAACTTAGGCATATATAAAATTAATGATAAGGTAGGTGCTTTTACGTATTGGAAAAATTTTGCGATGTTACATTCCCCTCCTCTAATTGGTTCGTACAGTTTGGTACGGTGCACCACACTTCCTTCGTTCTCCTGAAAATTCCCACTTAGGGTGTTTGTATGACGCCAGGTAGTGCACGTCCCGCTTACGCGTAGGCATAATCTTGGTACCCATCGTTATCTTGGCTGCGTGTTTACTCATTTTGGGCTTTTATTTGGAATGGGCCTTTCATAATTTGTTGTGGATTTGGATCCATATCCCTTCAACAACAGTCTTATTTTGGGTTGTTTAAATTACACAGTTGATCATTGCTCGTTAAACTTTATTCTCTAGTTTCCAACATTTTGACTTGGTTTAGCATGTTGGTTTTGTAAGAAAATGTACAACTTTTCAGTGCCCGTCTTGCCAAAGTTCGTAGTAAATTGATTAAATTCTATAATTGTTAAGTCAGACTTTTATCTGTTATAAAAATAGAAAATATCTAAGGTTGATGATTAGTTTTTTTTTTTTTTTTTGAAAGGAAAAAAAAAAAAAAAAAAAAAAAAACATGTGTCCAAAACAGACTCAAAAGTATGGAAGAAGGGATAGAAACAGAATTGTTGAGGTTACGTGTCCTAAAGTCTCCTTTAAGAACATGTGTCCAACGACATAAGCAATTTGTTGTACTACATGATATGGCCAACTAAATTCTCCCGAAAAGAGTATTTCGTACTTGCTTGCAAATGGTTTTATGTGTTTCTAACAATTTCCTAGTTCCTCTCGATGTGTGATTGGTTTTTCTAGTAGTAAGAGACTTTAGTTTTATAGTCATAACAAGACGTAACATTCTAATAATTTTTCTTTACAACAATATTTTAACACCTAAATACCAACCAACCTTGTCCTTATAAGGATTTAAAGTCACACAATTTTTGTGAGGAACAAATACCGTATCACTGGACCACACTAGGTTATGACAACTTTCCAATCATTTAACACAATAAAAATAAACATGTCTTAATAATCAGGTATTGGACTCGATCTATAATCAGGTATAAATATGAACATTACAAATACTCAACATATTCCTATCCCTAGTTTGAACTCTTCAATTCATGTGTATACTATGGTGAAATAAGTGGTGTCTAATGATAGGACAAACGAAATAAGGAACTTTGTTTTTATTATTAATTATATTTAAGGGTAATAACTAATAAGAGTAGGATAAGCAAATAACACCTTTTACGTCCTATTCATTAAACACTTCCCTATCTTTAAAATTTAAATAAAATCTACTAAAAACCCACATCTCATCAACAATTTCTCTGCCTCACCCTTATGTTTTGAAAAGTTGTTACATCAACTTTTCACGTATGAAAAGCTACTATTCACCTTCTATCAAATTAAGGTGAGTGTATAAAAACGATTAATATAATAAAATAAGTGTTTGTCTGTATGAAAAAGGATAAAAATGGTAGATGAGATGTCAGATATTTTTTAAAATGATAGATAAATTTTGAAGTATGTTTTTAGTTAAATTATACATTAAAAAATGGTGAAGATGACATAAATGCTCTAAGAGCACTCACATTTTTTATTTTATTTTTTTGATCGGCTAAGGACATCACATCGGTACCTCGTTTCGAATCTCATTTTTTCGCATTGTCCCTGAGGGCATAAGCCCTTTCAACTAGGGGTGTTCAGAAAAACCGCAAACCAAATAAAAACTGAAAACCAAACCGTAACCGTAACCGAAAAACCCAATCCGAACAACGAATTTGGTGTTTGGTTTGGTTTTAACCGAAACCGAATTGCTTATTCGGTGTTTGGTTTTGTTTTTGGTTCTACATTTTTTTTTTTTTTGGTTCTACTTGTTAATTATTAAATAAAAATAATAATATTTAATAACTCATATATAATATATAAGCCCAAAATATTAAACCCAACCCAAAATAAATAAAGCCCACCAATTTATAGAGATAATAGTCTGAGTATAAACTAGTAAACTAGGGTTCATTTTACTATTTCTAATTTTTATAATGTTTCTGTTTGCGTGGTTTGATTTTTTGGTTTATATTTATTGCAAACTTTCTTTTCGGATTTTGGAACATATAGGTATATAAGTTAGAGAAAAAAACTTCGTTTCAATTTGGTTTGTTTGGTTGAATTTGGTTTGTTTGGTTTTAAACCGAAACCGAACCGAATTCAATTTGGTTGAATTTGGTTTGGTTTTTATATTCCTAATTTGGTTTGGTTTGAGGTACAAAATTTTGAAAACCGAATAAACCGAATCGAATAAACCAAATAAACCGTAAACCGAACCGATGAACACCCCTACTTTCAACGTCAATTTTGTCCCTCAAGTTGGTGAGAGAAAACCTCACATTTTTTTATCAGGTTGTGAGTAGAGAAAATGAAGAACCTACTGTTTATCGGTATATTTGAGTATATTTGAAAATATTTTTGAGAAAACAGTTTTCCTGTATTTATTTTTTAACATTTGCTAAAAGTTTGTAAGTGAAAGAGTTTGTAAGTGAAAGAGAGAAAAAACGATTTTTAGTGTAATACGTGGTTGTAGGCTAATAATATGCACTCAAGAATGGCAAATCACATAACAATTGCACACAATATGTCGTCGTGTAAGATATTTTTAAGATTAATATATTTTGTTTTGGACTAGATAGATCATTTACCTGCTATCAAAATGACGACTTGTTGGTTAGGCATAACTATAAACAAACCACCCCTAGAATTAACGAGTCAATTTACCAATACCGATCATACTCGAAATCATTAAAGTCATCATTCCTGTAGTCTTCTTCCTCAGTATCTATGACGTTTTCTTCATCCCAAAGAGGACAATTGCATGTTGCCTTATTGTTCTTCCATTCCGCTCCACACGTGTAGCAAAATTCATATCCACATCTGCAAAATAAACAAACATGAAGCTCTAAGACTATCAATAACTCTACAACTTTGAAATGTATTCGATGTGTTTATAGTAACAAACTAACAATGCCGTATAGAATAAGCTAACTATTTCATGTAAATGACAGCATATCTTTATTATTCTAAGAAACTTGCAGGCAAAGAAGATAATAAAAATGGTCACTCTCAGTTTCGTCGTTAAATTTTGCTCAATATCATTTCATACAGAAAATAAACATGGCGTACCAAACTACCAATATGACTAAACATAAAGAACATGGAAAACTGGTGATCAAGATAATGTACCTGCATATCATGTGATAGCTACCAGCTGCTAATCCTATCACAAGTTCGCATTTTCTGCACTGCCACGACAAACTCCTTGCAGCCAGATTTTTAAGCTTTGATTCGTCCGCAACTGATGTTGGGTTTCTTCTTTTGTACTCTTCACACGACATATTTTCATGCCATGGAACACTGCAATTAATGCAAAAATTACCATGACATTTGTAACATGTTCTAGCTCCGAATCCATAAATAGATCTAGGATGCCTAAGAGCTTCAGCTTTTGACATCAATGTCGAGCATTTAGGATACGGGCAATAAACTTTATCTGCCACAGGAATCGACTCTTCTTTCAATCGTTGTCTCATCATCTCAATAAACTTCGGTGTCAAAAACTTCTCACAGCTTTCAATTCGCAATTCACTCCCGCAACCTTCATGAGGGCATTTTGGTAACACACCACTAAGCAACTTCACCTCTACATGTTGCTTCACACAAGAATAGCAGAACCGGTGTGTACAGCCGTCAGTTGACAAGAATTGGTCTACAGATTTATCATCTAAGCATATGACACAACTTTCAACCTTCTCCTTAGTTGATACCACCTTACTTATCTGAGAACTTATCGCTTCGCTTGCAAGCTTAAACGCAAAATTGTCCTTACAAGCAATAAGAGAGAGCTCACAGTGTGTGAAACTTTCCTGAAGGAGATTCACATGATGCAAAATGTCTATAGTCTTTTGTTGCTTTGGCTGCCACCGCCCACTAACCTGAAATCGCCAACACGCCTTTGATACAAACATTGAACTATGAAATCAACTCACACAACAATGCATTTGTTGATGATCACATATAGTACAATTAACATGATTATCTAATAGAACGGAGAATCGACTCACATATGAAAGCACTGTATGATTATCACATATAATACAATTAACATTATTATCTAATACAATGATCACAGTCAACATTATTATATAAAAGAGGGGAGAATCAACTCACAAACCGATACAGCGGATAATAATCACAAAACACTACAATTCTCTCAATATCCAAACCAGCAGCAGCCTTCAAAGCCTCAATCAACGCCTGCCCCTCGACACGCTGCCTGCAAATCGGATCACCTTTAATCAAATCCAAAGGCTTCTTCAGCTCATAAATAATCTCATCTGTCGAATCGCATATCGCCACACCAATCCCCGCCACTGTCACTGTTTTATCTGAACTACCAGAACCATAAACCCTCTCCTCACTCAACAAACCCTTAAAATAAACCCTAAATACCTCAGCATTATTATTATTATTATTATTATTATTATTATTATTATTATTATTATTATTATTATTATTATTATTATTATTATTGTACGGAGGGTGGGTTTGGGTGTGAATGGTGAGGCGGTGTTTAAAATGGGTTTGGAGATTAGGAATGTCTAGGGTTTGGAGGTTTAGGGGAGTGTTGTTGAGGGAGAAGGTGGGTGGTGTTGGTGTTGGAGGTTGAATATTAATAATAGATGCAGCGATGGCTTCTTGGAACTGGAGACGGTAGGCTAGGTCGTGGTCGGAGAGGACGGCTAGTGCCGCCATGAACTCGCGGTGTTGTTCGGTGGTGATACGGCTTAGTTCTTCTTCCATGTCTGCGTTCATCTTTTCTCTGCTATTCTGTTATTATTATTATTATTATTACAATGCAAATGTTAATCTTTATAATGCCACACAGTGTTCCTTCGGTAAGCTCAAGGGCGGGAAAAAGAATTGATTAGAGCATCACAAATGTATGAAAATGATGTTGGTTCTATGGATCGTAAAGGAATTGAATCGGTACTGTAATTTGATTGAAATTTAGGTGTGTTCGTGTTTAAGAGAATGAAATGAAATCTCAATAAAATAGAAATGTACATTCTCTTCCATATGTTGTTTAACTATAATTCCTTTTTTTGATGTTGAGTTAACTATCATTTTCATCCATGGGGTTTGATCCACCGCCTGAAAACCACCATCACAACCGTCATTTACCACCATTACCACCATCGGCCCTGAACAAAAACCACTACAACCACCACCATCCCATTGTTCACCAGCTTCGAACCCAACAACCACACTCCCAAAAAAACATTGTTCGCGTTCCCCCTCTAACAACCACAGCCGTGAGGTCTCGTTAGTTTTTTTTGTAAGTGTTGTGTTGGGTGATGTACTGACATCTGTGTATTTGTTGAGGCGTATCTGTTGTTGTCGGTTAGATTTTGCTTGTTGATGTGTTTGTAATTGTTTCAGTACGTTGCATTGAAGGTGGTGGTTTGAGGTTCAGTATGATTGGGAGTTGGGACGATTGGATGTTGGATGAGGGTGTTGCAGGATGATTGAGATGATTGGATTTTTAGGTTTTAAAACCCTTTAAAATGGAGAAGATGAAAATGACAAGATATTTCTGATTAAAATAATCATAGACGAAATGTCCAAATTGACCCTCATTTAACTAGGCAAAATGACAAAAATACCCCTCACTTAACGTCACTTTCTAACACAGTTAATGAATTGGACAGAAATAGCACCAAAATCCAAACATTAGGTGTCCTGTTGCAAAAAAAAAAAAAAAAAAAATTGGACTAGGAAAACAAACTGGACCAAACCTCATGGACAAAAATGGCAGTTAACTCTTTGGTGTTTAATTACAATTCCTATTAAAATATAATAGGTGTTTGGTTGGTAAATTTTTTTGTGGAATTTGGATGTACAACCTTTCAAATTTGTTGGTTTGGACTAGATATTAAACAAAGTTTAATAGTTGGGTATTAGACTCGATTTATAACAAGGTATTGTGAAATACATGGTGTTAAGGTTGTTCATGTAAATGACCAGGTTATGTTTTGCACCAAAGAATGGCAGTCACATTATAGTTCCACGCAATATGTTCTCCTTTAAGACATTTTTAAGATTAATATAATTTTGGTTTAAACTAGGTTGACGAGCTGTTTGTTTGACATAATTATAAACAAAACACCCCGAGAATTAACAAATCAATTTACCAAAACTTATCATACTCATCCGAAACAACATCATGCCTAATGCCTCAAATCATCATACACATCCTCAAAGTCATTAAATCATCATCCTCGTGGTCTTCTTCAGTTACAAACTATGGAGGGTAACTGCTCCCCATGAAAAAAGTTTGTCATTTTTACGCAAAAATCTCGATCGCCACGCATAAAATTGTTATGCACTTACGCCAACGATTGTTCCCCATGAATAAAAATCATGGGTTTGCGGTTTGCCATTAGTCTTCTTCCTAGGTATATATGATGTTATCTTCCTCCCAAAGAGGACAATTGCATGTTGCCTTCTTGTTCTTCCATTCTGCTCCACATGTGTAGCAAAATTCATATCCACACCTGCAAAATAAATGAACCTAAAGCTGTAATGCTATCGATGACTCAACAACGTTGAAATTCATTCAATGTGTTTATGGAAACAATGCCTTATTCAAGATCTACCTAGAAATCCCCACGCGTGGTGGCAATCGCAACCCGTTTGCCTTAAGACTATTTATCAAAATGTATTAAGTTTTATATTATTATCATAATATAATATCTCGAAATAAGAAAATACATTGTTGATTTAAGTACTAACAATTTTACTTTCTGGAAAACTTAAATATAATACCTTTAAATTTGTTTCCAAAAGGCATAAGATACACAAAGTCACATTTACAAGTTGCAATTTCAGGCCAACTTTTCAGAAATAACATCTCTGGTCCTCGTTCACTCGACGGGTAATGGGTACTACATTATATGTTGACTCACTAAAATTAAAATTCTGTTAAGTTGATGTACATTGTAGAATAACCTTATTATTCACAAACAATTAAATAACAAGCAAAAATCTTTCAAATCTGTTTTTTGGGTGAGTTTAGAATCAGGTTTTCGGTATACCAGCAAACCCGATGGGTAATAAGTAACGCATACCTGACATGTATGGGACCGGATATCAAACAAAGTTTACTAGTCATGAATTAAACTAATCAGATATAAGTCTGAAAACACAAGCATGAAGGCAGGGGATGACAGAGCTACAAATTTTCGTCGCTCTTGGTTCGATTTAATAATTTAGTCATTATTATTTCATGAAGACATAGCACCAATAAGACAGACAAGACAAATATGCAAAGGTTGTGAAAATAATGTACCTGCATGTCATGTGAAAGCAACCAGCTGCTAATTCTATCATATGTTTGCATTTTACGCACTGTCTCCACAAATTCCTTGCTGCCAGATTTTTAAGCTTTGATTCTTCCACAAGTGGCATTGGGTTTCTTCTTTTGTACTCTTCACATGTCAAATTTTCATGCCATGGAACCCTGCAATAAACGCAGAAATTGCCATGACAATTATAACATGCTCTAGCTCCAAATCCATAAACCAATACAGGATGCCTAAGAGCTTCCTTGGTTGACATTAATGTGGAGCATCTAGGATTAGGACAATAAACTTTTTCTGTCACTGGAATTGAATCTTCTTTCAGCCGTTGTCTCATCATATCAGTAAACTTCGGGGTCAAGAACTTCTCACAGCATTCAATTCTCAATTCAATCCCGCAACCTTCATGAGGGCATTTTGGTAACACACCATTAAGCAATTTCACCTCTACATGTTGCTTCACACAAGAATAGCAGTAGCGGTGTGCGCAACCTTCAATTGACAAGAATTGGTCGGCAGATATATCATCTAAGCATATTACACAAGTTTCAAGATTTTCCAAAGTTGACGCCACCTCTATTATCTGAGAATTCATTGCTTCTTTTGCAAGCCTAAACACATATTTGACATCCTGCCGAGCAATAAGGGAGAAGTTGCAGTACGTGAAACTTTTCCGAAGGAGGTCCACTTGATCCAAAATGTCTATAGTCGCTTGTTGGTTTGGCAGCAACTCCCCTGTAACCTGAAATTGTCAACACGAAGTTGATTAGTCTTTTTAGTTTATTTTAGTGGTTTGTTTGTATTCACCAATTTCCTGCTATTATTAGTTTACTAATATAATTTCTAGTATGTTTATTCTGTTATGTAAAGTTTTGAGTAACTATGTATGCTTTAATTTGACTTTTATGTTTGAATTTGACTTTGGAGTTAGGGTCTCAGTGGATGCCCTCTCTATCCCTTGGGATAGAGGTAACGCTTGCCTGCATCCCACCCTCCCAAGACCCCACCAATAGTTTGGCTTACTCAGTATCGCTGTTCTTGTAGTCAAGTTGCCACAACCACCAATAGACAATAGTTTAGCTATGAGTGGGATCAGGGACAGTTCGGTTAATGGTTACGTCGGGGTTTTTTTTTTTTTTTTTTTTTGTCGTACCCCAAAATTGAATCAACTGAATTACAGCGTTGTCTAACCGACGAATAACCGAATATGAATTCGGTTTAGTTTTCGGTTAAACACTAATTTAACCAAAACACAACTACAAACACTAAATTTTTTTCTTGTTTTGGAACCTGTTTATGACTCAACACAACTACAAACACTTCATGGAGTATATCATTTAACACAATACAAAAACCAAGAGTTTGAAACCACACTAAAACGTACACAGTCTGAAGTATTCTAATACGAAAGTACAACTTAAAACAGGTCTAAAATAAAAATAGTCATAACATGACATAACTTCCATGTTCATACTTCAAATGATCTTCGACATTTAGGCGAAATCGCATAATAAAAGATGGATTTGGGCTCAGGTGGGCTATTAAATAGCCATGGGCTAAAGACTAAGACTAAAAGACAAATAACATAAACATAAACACAATTATACAAACAAAATCTAAAATTTAAATTGGGTAAATCGGTTAAACAGAATTGCCTGAATTAAATAAATGTCTAACCAAAAACCGAACCGAAAAAGCCGAATATGAATTTGGTTATGGTTACAAACTTAACCAGATAACCGAATTCTTACTCGGTTCAGTTTTTTCGGCTTTACATTCGGTTTGGTTGTCGGTTGACTTGTAGGTGGGAGTCCAGAGGCTATGATTGCTGTTCGTGTAGTCAACTTGCCACAACATAAAATTAATACAGTGATACATAAAATCTGATAAGAGGGGAGAATCAACTCACAAATTGATGAAGCAGATAAAAATCACAAAAGACTACAATTCTCTTGAGTTTATGAGAAGCTGCACCCTTCAAAGCCGCAATCAACGCCCGCCCCTCCACACACTGCCTGCTAATCCGTTCACCTTCGATCAAATCCAAAGGCGTCTTCAACTCATAAATAATCTCATCCTCCGAATCGCATATCGCCGCACCAATCCCCGCCACTGTCACTGTTTTATTTAAAGAACTGGAACCATAAACCCTCTCCTCCTTCCACAAACCCTTAAAATAAACCCCATATACTTCTGAATCGTCTTCTTCGCTCTTCGCAGAAGATGTAGAGCCCTCTCCGTACAGACGCTGCATTTTGGTTTCAATGTGGGAATCTATTGCTTCTCTTGCAAGCCTAAAAGCCCATCTAACATCCTGCCGAGCAATAAGGCGAAACTCACAGTATGTGAAACTTTTCCGAAGGAGATCCACTTGATCAAAAATGTCTATAGTCTTTTGTTGGTCTGGCAGCCACTCCCCAATAACCTGGAATTGCCAACACAAGTTGATTAGTCCTTTTAGTTTATTTTGGTGGTTTTTACATACTGGTGTGTTTGTGTGTCTATATGATGTGTCATCTTTCTCTACTAGTACGTTTTCACCAATTTCCTGCTATTGTTACTTTACTAGGGACATTTTCTAGTATTTTATCTTATTCTACTGTGTAGAGGTTTGAGTAGCTATGTATGCTTCAATTCGGCTTTCTAGTTAGGTTCTAATGCATTGTATGATGATTGATGATCACAATCAACATGATTATTTAAAAGAGGGGAGAATCAACTCACAAACTGATACAGCGGATAATAATCACAAAACACTGCAATTCTCTTGACTTTATATGAAGCTGCAGCCTTCAAAACCTCAATCAATGCTTGCCCCTCCACACATTGCCTGCTAATCCGTTCACCTTCTATCAAATCCAAAGGCTTCTTCAACTCATAAATAACCGCATCAGTCGAATCGCATATCGCCGCACCAATCCCCACCACTGTCACTGTTTTATTAGAAGAACCTGGACCACGAGCTCTCTCGTTACTCCACAAACCCTTAAAATAAACCCCATATACCTCTGCATCATCTTCGCTCTTCGAAGAAGACGAAGAGCCCTCTCCATACAGACGCTGCGTTTCGGTTTCAATGTAGGAATCTATTGCTTCTCTTGCAAACCTAAACACATATTTGACATCCTGACGAGCAATAAAGCCAAACTCACAGTATGTGAAACTTTTCCGAAGGAGTTCCACTTGATCAAAAATGTCTATAGTCTTTTGTTGGTCTGGCAGCCACTCCCCAATAACCTGAAATTGTGAACACGAAGTTGATTAGTCTTTTTAGTTTATTTTGGTGGTTTATACATATGGTTTGTCTGTATGTCTATATGATGTGTCATCGTTCCCTATTAATACGTTTTCACCAATTTCCTGCTATTGTTAGTTCACTAAGGATATTTTCTAGTACTTTCATTTGACGTTTTCGCCAATTTCCTGGTATTGGTTGTACTTGTAGTCAACCTGCCACAACAGATAGTTAATACAGAGATACATACTAATGCATCGTATGATGATCACAATCGACATGATTATCCAACAGAGGAGAGAATCAACTCACAAATTTATGCAGCGGATAATAATCACAGAACACTGCAATTCTCTTGAGTTTATAAGAAGCCGCAACCTTCAAAGCCTCAATCAACGCCTGCCCCTCTACACATTGCCTGCTAATCCGTTCACCTTCAATCAAATCCAAAGGCTTCTTCAGCTCATAAACAATCTCATCCTTCGAATCACATATCGCCACACCAATCCCCATCACTATCACTGATTTGTTAGAAGAACCTGGACCGCGAACTATCTCGTCACTCCACAAACCCTTAAAATAAACCTCGTATATCTCTTCATCATCTTCGCTCTTCAAAGAAGACGAAGAGCCCTCTCCATACAGACGCTGCGTTTCAGTTTCAATGCGAGAACTTATCGCTTCTCTTGCAAGCTTTAACACAAATTTAACATCCTCATTAACAATAAGAGAAGGCTCACATTGTGTGAAACTTTTCCGAAGGAAATTCACTTTATCCAAAACAGTCACCATCGTATCTTGTTTCGGCTGACAACGTCCACTAACCTGAAATCCCCAACCAACAAACACAAACACAAACACACTGTATGTAAGGACATCCTAATCAACATAACTATTTAAAAAACAGAGAAGGAAAATTAACTCACATATAGAAACAAGGAATAATTATCACAATAAAACACAATTCTCTTGAGTTGTAAAGCAATCGCAACGTCCAATGCCTCGATCAGCGCCTCCCCCTCCACACTCTCATTACTCATCGGATCACAATTGATCAAATCGAGAGGCTTCGTCGTTTCAAATATTATCTCATCCTTGGAATTGAATATGGCGACACCAATCACAGCCATTGTCATTGTTTTATTTGAAGAGTTAGGGCCTTTAACTATCTCCTCACTTATCAAACCCTTAAAATAAACCTTAAATACCTCTGTACTATTATTATTATTATTATTATTATTATTATTATTATTATTATTATTGTTGTTGTTGTTGTTGTTGTTATTATTATTATTGTTATATTGGCTCTTTGAAGAAGAAGAAGAAGAAGAAGAAGACTGAGCGTACGGAGGGTTTGAGTCGGTTTGAATGACTAATCGGTGTTTAATTTGGGTATTGAGTTGATCAATATCTGACATATATGGTTGTGGAGGTTGAATATTAATAGATGCAGCCATGGCTTCTTCGAGTTGGAGACGGTAGGCTAGTTCCATGTCAGATTCGATGGCTGCTGCAGCCATGAACTCACGGTGTTGTTCGGCGGCGATTAGGGCCAGGTCTTCCATGTCGCCGTTCATCTGTTGGTTGTCAATTACAAGACCTGTAAATCAAATTTTATTACAATTCAAATTTTAGGGTTAATAATATTCCCAAATTATAGCTTTGAGCGGGAAGAAGATTGAGTGGTACGGCTAGAAGTGGAACACAGCCCCCAAGATCACACCTCGTGTGGAACGGTATAACCTACTCATACCGCATTATTTTTTCATTTTGTGTATATTTTTTTACCGGCTAAGACTGTCTGGCTAGAGGTGAGTCATGGCTCTATCCTCTAATATTGCGTTATGTCAGCGCCTAGTTGGCAGTTTGATAAAGCTGCTGGTCGCTTAATTGATGTTGTTGTGGCTAGAGGTGAGCGATGACTTTATCCATTTTTTAATATAAAACAAATATAAAAAAACATTATATTACATAAAATTAAAAATTTATAAAAAATAATTTGTCTAAAACAAAATATAAAACATCTTTCAGTAAAAAAAAAAACAGAATATAAAACAAAAAAGAATAATAAAGTAAAAATAATATAAAATTAAAAAGAATAAAAACAATATAAAAAAACTAGTGCATCTTCTTCTCGTTCTCTAATAAAGCTGCTTATTTTTCTTCTTCTTCTCTACATCTCAACGGAAAAAAACCCTACCGTCATCTCATAAAAAAAGTCATCTTCTTCTTCACCTCCAACAAACACAAACTTGCAACAAACCCTAAAACACTAAAAAAATAGAAAAAATATATAAAAACACACATCTTTCCTCGCTAGCAAACGTGAGCAGGGTCGCCCCTGCTCGCTTGCGCCGTCGTTCACGTGTAGGTGTTGTGCAGTGCGTGAGCCACGTGGCTGGTTTGGCCGCTCGCGGCTGCTCGCTCACCCACCACAACGGACAGTCTAAGAAAGGGATGCGCCGACTATCCAGCGTACCCACCAATTAGTTATAAAAACACCACATACACCCCTGAGGGAATACACGTCTTAGGTGTCCGCCCACATGTAGCGTTGGGTAACCAGAACCCACCAAGCCACCAGTTACGGGTAAAACCTTATCTCTCACCCGTCCGAAAACACGACAGTGGAGAATCAGTAAAACCAGTGGGATCAAGAATAAAACTTGGCACCTCAAAAAGGCTAGGTTTTACCTATCATTTCCAATGATACTCCACCACAAGGATGGGCGCTTTTTTGTAATTAAAAAGTAATTTAAGAATATGAAAACTAGTTTTAAATAAAGATATTTTGTCAGTTTTCACTTGGTGAGAGGAGTCATCTTCGATTATATTACATTAAAAATTACTATTTTTTTCTTTTTTCAATTAATAATATGTTTCTATACTTTTACCATTATAAATGAGAAGAAATAGTGTCACTCTAAATATATAGATAAATAGTGATCTTTTTTCTCTTTTACTTAAAACCACCTCAAAACCATCCTAAATCACTTTTTAAAATATGCTTTTTAAAATATACACTACCTCACAATGCTCTAACAACTTATCAAAGGTGCAAGACTCTTACAAGAGGGTTGGTCAAGGCATTTGATAATAGATTAAGGTTTAATTGTTTGGTGAAATAATTAAATATAAACAGTTCTATTTATTTATATGACGAATAATTTAACTTGTGGGTTCTAAAAGATGGAGGAGAAATGTTTATACTGTGATGTTGGCAACCATATGGAGGATTTGGTTTGGTAGAAACGTCAATATATTTGAAGCCAATTTCATCCCCCTATCAAGAAGACACCTACTTATGATCCAAGCTTCCACCTATGTATTGGGACAAATGGACTGATTTCATTGCTTTCTAGTTACTGTAATGCCTCGTCTTTTTGGTGTTTTGTATTTTGTTCTCAATCTCTGGCTAGCTCTTTATATGTGTGTTTGTGTGTATGTGTATATATAAAGTGATTCCTGTTAAAAAAAAAAAAAAAAAGAAATCACAAGAATATCCCTTTGACCAACTCCTTTACGAAAATAGCTCACTCCTTCTCTATGGAGAGACGTTTCACACAATATGAGGCATCTCTCAAGAGACTTTAGCGACGGACCAATTATTGCGCGACACGTGTAAGCTGAGCCAATCATATCTTCTTTATTATTTTGAAAGGCATCAAAAGAAATCTTCAAAGGTGTGTGGCCCACTTTGTCTGTTTTTTTCAGGGGGTTTTTTCTGTTCACACGACACCTCCATCTCCTCCATTTTTTTTTCAAAATACATAATCTCTCTCTACTCTCTTACCCAGAACCCTTTTTATCATACGAAACCAATAAACCCATCTCCAAGAAACGAACAAAACCTGCTATACATAATCTCCTCCGTATCTTTTCCAAAATACGACGTCTCCTCGATGCAATTTCCGGTGAAAAGCAGCCATGAATTATGAGTATAGTAGATTTGCAAGTTGAAGACGTCTTCGTCTCCGGTGAACGACGTCTCCCCAGTCTCCGGTGAACGACGTCTTCGACTCCGATTCGTGACGTCTCCGGTGAACGATAACATCTCTGAGACGTCCCCGTCTCTAAAGCGTCTCCATCTCTAAGGCGTCTCTATGGCTTCTCGGGCGTCTCCAGATGACGTCTCGGTGGCGCTGAGACGGCTTGAAGATGTCTCCGAGTGATTATAGACACGTGTCAACCAGGTAATGGTTCAAAGGGGAGACATCACCGAAGACGCTAGTAGTCCCTCTATATGTGTGAAATGTCCATCCAGATAGACATGAGTGAACTATTTTTCGTAAAAGGATCGGTCAAAGAGATATTCTCATGATTTCCTATATGTTTACCATTTGTATGATAATTTTATCGCATCTATAAAACCATAGATTGATTAGAACAAAAAACATCATATGTTTGTACTACTTTTTTTTTGTGTGATCAATAAAGAAAACACCTTTTTTCAAGTGGAACAAGTGTGGATCAACGCGTGTTTCTAAATCATAATTCTTTTTATCTACTCTAGGGGTGTGCACGGGTCAGTTCGGGTCAGTTTTTTACCATAACCGAAACCGAACGAGTTCGGTTATTTCGGTTTCGGGTTGTTTGGTTATTTTTCGGTTAAATTGTCAGGGTTTTTTTTTTTGAACCCTAATCTTTTGCTTTAATATCACTCGAGGTTTTGTAGTTAGAAAAGTGTGATAGTTATCAATAAAATATCATAAGCTTTTCCTAGAAAAAAAAAAAAAACAATTAATACCGATTCTTTTCAAAAATAACACTATCGGTTGAAAAACGACACAAAAGCATAAAAATAGAAGCATACAATCACCTAAGTCCTAGAACTTTGTTGTAATCTAAAATAAACATTTTGGCAAAAAACCATACATCAGAAACGTAGTATATTGTATCATTATTCTATAACAATAAACACAAAATGGAAAATGGAAGAGAAGCATAATACGGAACATAAGCATTGGAATAGAACAAAGAAGCGAGAAGAAGATAACCTTGGGTTCTATTGCAACATATCGGTTCGGTTCGGTTTTTTCGGTTTTTGGGAAATGGATAACCGAAACCGAACCGAAATTTTCGGTTATTATAAATTCAAAAACCGAACCATCGGTTCTTAGTTCGGTTTGGGTTTTTCGGTTTGGTTTTTTCGGTTTTTTCGGTTTCGGTTCGGTTTTTTCAGTTTCCTACTCACCCCTAAATTCTACTCTTATATCTTTCTCCATGATGTAGAATACCCTCAATCAAAAACTCTCTTTACAATAGTCGTTTTCATCCATCGTTGATCGACAAATAGTGTGTACAAACAGAGTTGGTTTGAGAAATGGAGTTAGTTAAAGTCTCACCTACCTGGCCCGACCCGAAAATTTTGTAAATAAAATTATCTGTCCCGCTACGGTTTTAAGTGATGACACAAGGCATGCTAAAGCTTTATATCTATGGAATCCGGTATCTCTTATTATCGCCATCCTTCAAAAAAATACTCATCAAAAGCAACAAAAACAGGATCATCCTCGAAATCAACTAAATCGTCATCGCCATCTTCCTCAACATGAATGATGTTTTCTTCATCCCAATAAGGACAATTGCATGTTGCCTTCTTGTTCTTCCATTCCGCTCCACACGTGTAGCAAAATTCATATCCACATCTGCAAAATAAACTCTGTTGTAAGACTTATATGCAGCAATCGGTGATTCTACAACGGCATAGTCAAGATCAAAGACACATATTAATCATATTCAATACATTGTTTCCTTACAACTTTTTTCAACATGTTAATCATATCCAGTACATTAATTACTTATACAGTTCACTTGCACTAAAAGCTACACGCTTTCACCAAACCAACCTGTTTTGCTACCTATATAAATGGCATTCTTATCACAAAGACCAAACCCGCCTGTTTTGCTACCTATCACTGGCATTCTTATCACGAAGGCCGACACACCCATGTCTATGTCTATGTGTTTGTATATTTGAAACCTAAGCCCATTTATATCTCTCAAATGATCTATGTGAAACACAAGCATGCAGGCTAGGCATGAGACAGAAGAGCAATGCAGAGGATTCAGCAATTATAAGAAAGTAATGACGCATGCTTCTACTTACATACCAAACCACTAGTATGGTCAATTCTGGTCTTAATTTTGTAATTATGCGAACTTCATTTACATCACCTTTTCTTCCATGGGAACTTTACACAGCCTACAAAATGAAAACAAACTATACATGCCAAGGTAAATGCTAAAAGAAGAGGCAATTTCGTTCATCCCTCTAAACTTGCAAAATACCATATTTACTAAAATCATACTTTAAGAGCATTGTACGTCATGACCAAAACATTGTGTATTTGTATAGTTTAGAGGGAGTGTACGACCCTCCCACCCTCTCTAATATAAAATGCGACATGTCACATGTCATGGCTTGATTCAAGTTTGGAACAATACTTACAGCAGACCCAAGTACTAGGTTACTAGTTAATTGGCAGTCACAGTTTTCATTTTATAGTTTATATAATATCATTTGATGAAAGACAATAAACATAATGTACCAACAAAACTAGACAAGAAGAAGAACATGCAAAACTGGTGATCAAGATAATGTACCTGCATGTCATATGATAGCAACCAGCTGTTAATTCTATCATATGTTTGCATTTTATGCACTGCCGCCACAAATTCCTCGCTGCTAGATTTTTAAGCTTTGATTCCTCCACAATTGATGTGGGATTTCTTCTTTTGTACTCTGCACAGTTCATATTTTCATGCCATGGAACCCTGCATTTAATGCAAAAATTACCATGACATTTATAACATGTTCTAGCTCCAACTCCGATAACCGATACAGGAAGCCTATCAAGTTCAGCTTTTGACATCAATGTCGAGCATTTAGGATACAGGCAATAAACTTTATCCGTCACCGGAATCGACTCTTCTTTCAACCGTTGTCTCATCATATCAGCAAACTTCGGTGTCAATAACTTCTCACAGCTTTCAATTCTCAATTCACTCCTGCAGCCTTCATGAGGGCACTTTGGTAACACACCGTTAAGCAATTTCACCTCTACATGTTGCCTCACACAAGTACAGCAGAACCGGTGTGTACAGCCTTCAGTTGACAAGAACCGGTCTATAGTTTTATCATCTAAGCATATTACACAATTTTCAAGCTTTCCTTGACTTGATACCACCTTGCTTATCTGTGACTTTATTGCTTCTCTTGCAAGCTTAAACACAATTTTGATATCCTTAGGAGCAATAAGAGAAGGCTCACAGTATGTAAAACTTTTCCGGAGAAGATTCACCTGATCCAAAAACGTTACAACCTTCTGTTGTTTTGGCCGCCACCGTCCACTAACCTGAAATTGCAACACACTCTAAGGACAATCTAATCGCCTGTTTATATTGTAAAAATCAGTCCCTTAATCAAACACACAAAAGATTAACGCACACGGCTCGGCTCTTTAAATAAAATCCGGAAAACACAAAGCAGGCCAAAACCAATTACATAGAACCCTATTTAAACTAAATCAGACCCAAATATCAATTAACAAGTATTAAACTTATCGAAACAAACCGACAAACATAAACCATTCAAAAAAATACCAATAACTACCTAGACCTAACAACGCGATAATTAAACCAAACCTAACTTCATCTTCAACCTGTTTAAACTTCACTTGATAACCAAGTGTTCACCCATCCATCTACGCAACTTTTTCACACGTGAATCAATCAATAAGACTAGGGCTGCAAACGAACCGAACAAACACGAACAAGGCCTTGTTCGTGTTCGTTTGTTAAGGAATATATGTGTTCACGAACAGTTCACGAGCACTTACCGAACAAGATTTCGTGTTCGTGATCGTTTGTTAGGAAAATGCTCTTGTTCGTGTTCGTTTGTGTTTGTTAATTTTGTTCATGAACGCACACGAACACAAACGGACATCCATGAACACAAATTGACACAAACGAACACAAATAAATGTTCATGAACAAAAATAAGCACAAACTGACATATATTAACTTTCGAATAAGATCAATTGCAATATATTAAGACATTATCTAGAACCACCCAAAATATAACCTAATTATACATACATACTTGATAATCAACATAATATTAGTAAACGCAATAAAGTAGTGTCTCAAAAAACTAAGTTCGCATCTTAAACTTAGAAGTCTTCCGTAATCTACCAAAAATAAACTTGAAGACATCAAACGAACATAGACGAAAACGAACATAAACGAACATATTACCAAATGTTCACGAACATAAACGAACGAACGCGGCCTATGTTCATGATCGTTTGTTTAGCTAAACGAACGGAATTTTTTGTTTGTGTTCGTTCATTTATTAAACGAACGACCTTCCCACCGAACCGTTCATGAACCGTTCGCTGAAAGTTCAGTTCGTTTGCGGCCCTAAATAAGACAATAACCGATTATGATCATATCACGCCACATATTTATCACATAATCTCAAATTGACACAACATTTTAACACAGTATATGATGATCAAATATAATACAATCAACCTGATCATTTAAAAAGGAAGAAATTATTATCTCACATATTGAAACAAGGAATGATGATCACAATAAAACACAATTCTCTTGAGTTTCAAATCAGTTGCAGCCTTCAAAGCCTCAACCAACGCCTGCCTCTCCACACTCATCCGATCACCTTTAATTAAATCGAGAGGCTTATTCGTTTCAAATATTATCTCATCCTTCGGGTTGAATATGGCGACACCAATCCCAGCCATTGTGATTGTTGTTTTGTTTAAAAAAGTAGGCCCTTTAACTCTTTCCTCACTTATCAAACCCTTGAAATATACCTTAAATAATTCTGGATTATTATTATTATTATTATCTTCGTTCTTCGAAGAAGAGGAGGATCCCTGGCCGTACGGACGCATTCGCCAATGGTCCGATGACATTTGTAAAATGTCGTGAGGGAGTTTCTGATCGTGGATTGGATGGACGGTTGAGATTGACGTGGAGGTTGTTCGAATTTGTTAAGGTTAGGGTTTCGAGAACGGAGGTGGTGGTTGTGGAGATTGTAATTGGGGGATGAAGGTTAAAAATGGTACGTTTAAAACTTACATGTGGATGGGGAAATCAAAGACTTCGAGAACAAGGAGTTTGAGTGGTTTCACTCTGTTTCGTTAAAAATGGAAGAGAAATGATCTTTTTTCACTTCTTTTCCCTCCTCTTTCTTTTAAATTAGAAAGATTGAAAATCACCCTAAAAACCTCTCTATTATCTCTCTCATTCCCTCCTATAAAAAACTCTGAAACACATTTTTTCCCTGCTTCTTTTTCAATCCTTTCCCTTTCATCCTTTAATGAAACTTTAAAACAGAGTTTTATGTAGTTTTTCTAATGCACTTTTATTTATTTTTATCGCTAGTTTATCCTCGGTGATTTTCGAGATAAACAAAACTAATATGAAATGATAAAATGGAAGTAATGTAAAAAGAATAGGTCATTTTTTCAGGATATTAATTCTTAAAGAATCAACTCTCAATAACTCATAAAACGTGCTTTTAATTCTACGTGTGCATATCTTGCTCAAGTGAAGTTTCTATACAACGTTGTCACTTCATCAAGACATTGTAAAGCTGTGATGTGAACCTGAAAAAAAAATAACTAAATTAGTATCATATAATATGCCATAATGATGATTGATTCAAGAGGCGTGCATGATGGAGTGATTAATTATCACTTATCACCTAAAAATTTACCTAGTGTCTAAGAATAATATGCTAGATCTAACCAACTTAGTAATCTTTGTAATCAATGTTCCTAACAACACCAATCAAAATACAAAAATTAGATTCTTACTAAACTGACTGCATACGTAAATATATATGTATGAATATTGGGGTACCCTGATGGGGTTTGTGGTGATACCGTATGAATATTGGGATACTATGGATATTGGGGTACTGTGGCCAATACGGGTTGTGCCGGGTCCCCTAAAGGAGCAAGTTTGCACATTACTTTCTTTTGCGATTACTTTCTTTTGCGCTGTAACAAAAAAACGTTATTAGTATAATATTCCTTTATGATGGTATAATACAGCTTTGTCGTAATAAATTATCATCATCATTACAATTTAAATAGTCGGTTCACATTAAAAGTAGAATTAAAAGTTTCTAATATATATAAAAAAAACCTATAACAAACATGAATATGAAAACAATATTTCTTTTTTCATATTCATAGATTCGATTTGATCCAGCCTACTCTGATCATAGCCAATTAAAGTGTACATTAATAATCAGATTATATCATTTGGGATAACCCAATAAGAGGTTGTCTCGCAACATCTGACTTGATAAACGTTGGTCGGGTGATGAGGATAGGGTTGAAGAGCAGGCGACGGTCCCGATTGAGGTTGTTCAAGAAGCACGGCTATAAATTCGGAGGTTCGAGCTACTGTCCAGGTTTGCTCGTTAGTTGGTAATTTGAGTAATGCTTGTGGGAGGGTGGCTGATGAGATTGTTGCGGAGAATGAGTCATTGGGTAATCAATGAATTTAATGTCATTGAATATCCGTGGGATAAGGAGGCAGGGGAAGGCGGCCTGGGTTAAGGGTCTAAAGCTTTCAAATGGAGTGGATTTTTGGCAATTCAGGAGTCAAAAATCACGGGACCATCTGTTCGTTTGTTATCTGCCTTTTGGGGTAGTTCAGCTTTCGAATACGATTGTGTGGATTCTGATGGGGTTGCGGGTGGTTTGGTTTGTTGGTGGGATCCTTCTGTTTTTCGTCAAACAGGAGCTATTAGATCGCATCACGTGCTGATTGTTTCAGGTTTCTTGATTCATTCGAATACTCTGGTTAATATTGCTAATGTTCATGCACCTAATGACCCGGCAGGTAGGAGAAGTTTTTGGGCTGAATTGTTGTTTTACAGGAGATCTTTAATGGGTTTATGGGTGTTTTTGGGGGATTTCAATGAGGTTCGGAGCTCAGATGAGAGGCTAAATTTGGAATTTTCGGTCTAGAGTGCGATGGTGTTCAATTCTTTTATTCAAGAAGCGGAGCTTTTTGAGTATAATATGGGCGGATATAAGTTTACATACATATCTGGGTCAGGGGATAAGCTGAGTAAATTAGATCGGTTCTTGGTTTGTAGAGATTTTATGGATACTTGGCCGGGTGCGAGCCTCACGGCCTTGTCTCGGTTTCTTTCGGATCATTGTCCTATTATTCTTTCTCTTAAGAGCTCGGATTTTGGCCATGTCCCGTTTCGTTTCTATAACTCTTGGTTGGAGTGGCCGGGCTTCGTGGATTATGTTAATTATCTTGCAGGTTCGTTTCAGTTTTATGGGCCTCCAGATCTTGCTATTGCCGCCAAGTTAAAATGGTTGAAGGGGCGTATTAGCTGTGGGTAAACGCGGAAAAGAAGCGACAAGATGAAAAATCCTTGGAGTTCAAAAAAGTAATTGGGGATATTGAAAAGAAAGCGGAGTCTATGGTACTCTCTAATGCCGATTTGGAGATGTGGTCAAATGCTAGGAAGATGCTTTTTGATGAAGAGCGCCTAAAAGTGCAAGATATCCACCAAAAGTCACGAGTTAAGTGAGCTTTGGATGGTGATGAGAACTCGACTTATTTTCACAACATTGTTAGGATGAACTCGGCTTCTAACAGAATTCATGGGGTTAAAGTTGGGGAATTGTGGGTTACGGATCCGGTGCAAATCAAGGAGAATGTTGTTGGGTTTTTTTCGGAAAAATTCAGCCATAAAGGGGGGTTGCGGCGGGATTTTGTTACTCCGGATATGCCGTCATTGGAGCCTACTGAAGTGAATGCTTTGGAGGCTCCTTTTTCTTTGGAAGAAGTTACGGCCACGGTGAGGGATTGTGATGGTGGGAAAGCGCCTGGACCTGACGGATTCAACTTTACATTTATTCGTAAGTTCTGGTCCGTTCTTAAACATGATTTTATGAAGTTATTTGAGGAATTTCATGAGAATGGTTTTATTAGAGATGGATGTTTCTCAGCGTTCATTGCGTTAATTCCCAAAGGCTGTGATCAGACAACTTTTTCTGATTACCGGCCTATTAGTTTGGTGGGTATTATAAATAAGGTGCTATCAAAGGTGTTAGTTCTTCGATTAAAGCCTTTAATGTCTCGTCTTGTTTCCGAGGAGCAAACGACTTTTCTTTCTGATCGGAATATTCTGGACGGTCCCCTGATTTTAAATGAAACTATTTCTTGGCTAAAGAAATCGAGATTAAGTGGTTTGTTTTTTAAAGTGGATATTGCAAAGGCTTATGATTCGTTGAGGTGGGATTACTTGGAAGAGATTTTGGCGCAAATGAATTTTTCTATTAAATGGAGGGGTTGGATTATGTCAATTGTTCATAGTTCTCGGGCATCGGTGCTAATTAATGGTTCGCCGACTTGGGAATTTTCTTGTTCGCGCGGGCTTCGGCAAGGTGACCCATTATCTCCTTATTTATTTATTCTTGCTATATAGAAGGTCTTTCTCGGTTGATGAGGCGGGCTACTTTGTTGGGGGTCTTTCGCGGAATCAATGTGGGAGGTTCGGGGTCGCTTATATCCCATTTTATGTATGCCGATGATGTTGTTTTCTGCGGGGAGTGGTCCATGATTAATGCTTTGAATTTGAGGAGATTGCTAAGGGGTTTCTATCTTATTTCGGGGTTAAAAATTAGTCCTAAGAAGAGTAGCGTTTTTGGGGTTGGTGTGACATCCGTCACCCTCGTCTTTCATCAAATGGTCAACAATAGTCCTTCAAATATTTCCATTTTAGTCCCTGTAAATATCGTCGTTTTCAAATCTAATTTTAGAGCGAACTAAAATTTAATGTTTATGTTTTTATGGTTCGAGTATGAGTTTTAATCATGTGCGTATGTTGAAACGTATTCGTAAAAGTTTTTATAAAAAAAAAAATTAAGATTTATGAAGTATAAAAGTGTATAAGTTAAGTTTTGTTAACTTAGTTTAACTAAGTTAAAGGTTTACAAAGAAAAATTTTAACCAAAATGTTATTAAACTAACCAAGTTAAACTAGAGGGGTTGTTTATGCCATTTTATAAAAGTTAAAAAAAAATCAAATTTGTTTCCCTCCTACCTCTGTGTCCGGCCGGTTTTCCGGCGACCGGAATCGAGCTCCGGCGAGTTCACATCTCCATTTTTAAAAGCTTGTTAACTCGATTTAATGATTGTAATACGTTTCTCCAAGCATTTACAACGTTTTCCTATCATTACATCAAACAATAACGCCATTTATTTGGTAATTGAAGGCTCACGTTTTGAAACCGTCGAGCCTTTATCATGACTTTAAAACTCGGCATTTAAATCGATACAATGTATATTAATGACTGAAATCACTTGATGCATCATTACACATTCCAAACCCACGAAAATTGAACGAAATCGAGTCCAGAAAGCTTCGGAATCGGCACTCATTTTGCGGACCTGTTCATGTCTTGTTCAACCTCTAAACGCAAGGGTAAGTCGTTTTCTTGATGCCGTTTTGTTAGTTAGTTGTCGTAGGTCAAAAGCCCCATGAATTCAATGTCCAATCGTGTGTTAATCGGGCTATTAGAATTGAGGTTTAGGGTTAGGGTTCTTGGTCTAATTGGGGAAGAAGATGATATAGTGAGTATTTGTTAAATAAAATTATTTTCAAGATATAGTAACATAACTAGCTTGTGGTCTAGTGGTTTTGGTGGAAGTTGATGTATGAAGGGATCCAGGTTCGAATCCCCTTAGAAGCAGCATTGTTTTTGGGGTTTTTTTTCATCCTTCCTTGGTTATCATTTTCTTTATATATCTCTTTTTATTAATTATATATATATATTAGTCATAATCTTAGAATATTCATAATAAATTCATTTTTGATCCAAAAATTATAAAAATTTAGGTGTAGCTTCATGACATCCCATAGATAATTATCATATTTTTTATTTCTGAAAAGTATTTTATTTTCGTAATTTTTAGTATTTAATTTGTTTTAATCATATTTAATTGATTAAAAATTCATTTCTAATGGTTTTTGTCTCAAAATTTGTCATAAATTATTTCTAGTCATTATGAACTGAAATAAAAATAGTTGATTCAGAAAACAATTATTTTTATTAATTTTCCTATTTTAATCATCTAAACATGATTTAATATCATTAAATCAGTTTTAAATATAAATAAGTTTATAAAAATTGTGAGAAAGTTATTTTCATTAATCTACATCAGAAATCATCCATTTTCTATGAAAATAGAATTTTTGGATCATGTCTTGAATTATTAGTCTTATTTATGTTTAATTAGACATAAATAATCATTTATTTATTTATACTATTAAATATCTATTTTACAAATATTTTTCTTATAAAATAAAATTGTCTTATGATTGAAAGTCTTGATTATCATTGATGGATCTTTGAGTAACCCATAACTATTTATTTCAATATTTATGATTATTGTATTTATTTACAATAATTAGTTAAATAATTAACTAAATTATTTTGTCTTAATTATTTAAACATATTTTTAACTAAATACTCAAGTGGTAATGGTTATATTATTTAAATCACATCTACAACCTTTCATATATTATTTATATACAATTTTTACATTAACGCGACTTATCATAAAAACTCTAATTCCCCAAATCGACTTAGCAAACCCTAATGCCTTAGACCCTAGTTACCTTAGACTTTTTACACACTTCCTTATTAGTATTATTACATAATATAGGTTGAATTCCTCGGAATTCCCATTACTTAGCTCACGACCGCTTAAGTGGATTTTGAACGCTTTCGCAAACTGTGAGTATATCTTTCCCCTTTTTACTATTTTACTATTTTGGGGTGACTCATGTACTTATATATTAATCAAGTTTCAATTTCTTATACTTAATGCAATAATCATGTGTGTTTGCTTTATGTTAATTGGTGTGTCTATGACTTGTCAAAATCATTAACCTTTGAGGGCCTGGCATTTCAATGAATAGATCTATGGTGTATACCCCTTGTGACTCTGTTGAGAGACCTTGGTCATTGTCTTGTGATTCATATTACTTAAAACTGTTTTGATTCTTGATTCTTGATACATTCATAGGGTTGATTTTGAACGGATATTACTTATTACATAATTGCAAACAGTATACAACACATGAATTGCGAAACACTTTTCTACTATATGTATACAAACAGGGTATGCTCACCAATACATTTTGTATTGACCAACTCATTTTCGTACATGTTTCAGGTTATTTAGGAGATGACTTTTAAGCTTTTGGAATTTTACTTAGATTTTGGATTCATTGTATTTCGGTTTAGTTGACATTTAGAATCGTTGTAATTCATTTCATTGTAATAAACTATTTAATCAATGTATCAATATTTACACTTTTAGTCCATGAGCTATTGAACAATCGTCACTACGTGACACCTCGATGTTTCCTCCATCGGTTGGGGTGTTACAGTTGGGGTGTCCGATGGAGAGGTGGAGGACATGGCTTCAACTCTGATGTGTGCACGGGGGAATTTGCCGTTTTTCACCTAGGTGTTCCAATAGCATCGAATATGAATCTAGTGAGAAGTTGGGACCCTATTATTGAGAAGTTCAAGAAGCGTTTGTCTTCTTGGAAGTCTAGAATACTTTCATATGGTGGTCGGATCACCTTGCTTAAATCGGTTTTAAGCTCACTACCTTTATATTTCTTTTCCTTGTTCCGCGCCCCTATCCAGGTCATTGATTCGCTTGAACGGTTGAGGAGGAGGTTCTTTTGGGGAGGGGTGGACATGGAGGATAAAATGAGTTGGATAGCTTGGGATAAAGTTATTGCGCCTATAAAATATGGTGGGGGTGGGGTTGGGCTCACTTAGGGATGCTAATGTGAGTTTATTGTCTAAATGGTGGTACAGGTTTAAAATGGATCAATCATCCCTTTGGCGCAAGGTAGTGTGGTCTATCCATGGTAATGCTCGAGATTGGACTTATATCCCAGTGAAGTTATCTCTTGGAGGCACGTGGAAACAGATAGCGTCTATTCCGGGGCTGCTATCAACCTATACAAATGGCCCTGTTTGTTCGGTTAAAGGGAAAGTTGGTAATGAGAATTCGGTTCTTTTCTGGATTGATTTATGGATTGTGGATGAACCCCTTAAAACTCGGTTTCCTGCCCTCTATGCAATGGAAAGGACGAAGTGTTGCTATGTTTCAGATCGGATTCCCGGCCCAGGTCAACAGGAAATGGGCTACTCATGGGACTGGAAGCGTTCTTTCGTGACAACAGAGGAACATCAGCAGCTTGCAGAGTTATTATTGCTGCTGTCTGATGTGTCTCTTTCGTTGGGTCAAGACTCGTGGGCTTGGTCTATTGGTATGGAGTCTGAATTTTCGGTGAAGACAGTAAAAAAGGTGATGTTTGAGGCTACAAATGTGTTTCCAGCTTCCTCTTTCCAGTGGTGTAACTGGGTTCCTAAAAAGGTGGCGATTGTTGCTTGGCGAGTGTTTCTTGATCGGCTACCTACAATGGCCGCTTTGTGTCGACGGAATATTCAGGTGGATTCTCAAAGATGCAAGGCATGTGATATTTGTGTTGAAACGGTGGAACACCTTTTTACAGGATGTCCGGTGTTTACTGAAGTTTGGCAACTGCTTTTCGATTGGTGTAACGTTTCGAGTTTTTTTGCTTTTCATGTAAGGGATATTCTCTCTTATCACTTATATGCAAAGCAGGGTGCTCACCTTAGGAAAGCGTTTTATGCGGTGATTTTGACGGCTTTTTGGAGTGTATGGCGGGCAAGAAATGATTTGGTTTTCAATCAGAAGCAGGTTTCAGCTCGGAAGATAATGGAGGAAATCCGAATCATGAGTTTCTTGTGGGTTACAAATCGTGCGAAAATGACGGATATGTCGTGGGATGCATGGTGTAGGTTCGAAGCTCACAAAATGGGTTAAGTCTTGTTTTGACTATTTACGTCCGGAGTTGTTTTGTTCGGATTGCCTGTTTTGTTTGTATCCCGGATTGGTTTGCTAGTTTCTTGCTAGCTTGTTTGAATAAAGTTTGTTTGGCCGTTCAAAAAAAAAAAAAAAAAAACCAGAGAGAGAGAGACTCTAAGCCAACAAATACTGAATCATTAAGTTATGTTTGATTCATGCAACCCCTCTGAATTATTGTGTGTTAAATAACCAATTATCATTTTACATCATCTTCAACATAAGATTCAACTTATCTACTTTTATATTACATTGAACTGTATTTTATATATCTACTTGTCTACACAATCACTACTTCCAAGTACATATCAATACATCAAAGCTTAATAGACTATAAGATTCAAACTTTATCTACATCACCTTCCAACGCATGTATGAAACATAATCAAAGCATAAAAAATCAAAAATTGATAGTTAGATAACTTCAAAGCTCATACACAATTAACAACTTTTTGTTAACAAAAATCACATCTTGAATTACTTCAAAATTCAACTTAAAAACGTAAAACCCACATAACCCAAAATAAAAACTTCCAATTAAAGTCCCTACGACTATGTGTAGTCGTTTATGTAAAAAAGTAAAAAAAAAAATGTCAACTAATCAAATATTAAATCACATCACTCGCAACAACTTTTCTTCATATTTAAAACAAATCTACCTATATACACATGTCCAACTTCCTTCAAAAAGATCAAATTCAAAACAAAACAACCTTAAAAAACAAGTCCCCATCAAATGAACAAAAAATCATCTGAAATCCAAACAACAATCAACTACTAGAAATGTATCCGAGTGGGTCGAGCCTTCTCCATCCTGGTGGCACCATACGGTTCATCGTTATCCATCCTCTTGTTGTTCTTAAACGCGCCACAAGCAATGACATACGCGATGACCAATATGATTAAAACAACAATGTTGATAACCGACACCTTCCTCCAACTCTTCTTTAGGCTCCCTAACACTCCCGCCTTGCACGAGTCACAATTGTAGCACAATTGCTCTTGATCGTTGCTCCACCTATTGCAATCAAGATTGCTAGGAAAGGTGGCCGCGTTCACTGGGTTCCACACGGTCTCATTTACATAGATGTACCCGCACTCCGTTGGTGGCTTGCAACATCCTGACTGAAATCATCATAGTTCACTTTATATACTAAGATCTCATAATAAATTAATCGTGCTAATAACATGTTATGTTATTGTTATGCCATGAACAAAATACTATGCACAAAGTTGTTCAAAATTTTATTTAAAGTTATATGTTTGTAATGTATAGATAGATTAATAAATCAATTGAAAGCTAATATAAAGTTGTCCCAAAAATGCACTTTATAAAGTGAAACTCTGTTCTATGCATAATATGCATGTGAAAAGCCCATTGGCATCATGGCATGCCAGACAATGATGCAAACAAATGTCTTGGGGTGTGGCAGTTTCGTCCTTTTCTGTTTAAGGGTCAAATTGGACGGTGAAGATGAGGGCTATTAGCATAATCTAAGGGTCAATTTTGTCTTTTTCCTATTTACACCCTGAAAAACCTCGCTCTAAATTTAAATATTTAGAAAGTGATTTAAAAATGCAACATAAAATAATGAAGTGTCAGTTTTGAAGCATTTTCCACCAAACCAATGTATCGGTTAATCTGATGTTACGTTTCTTTAAAACTTTGTTTTTCTTTATAAGTTACGATAAAGATTCAAATATTTAGGTCGTTAGAACACCCGTAGTGCAGCGTGATTTAGAGCGTTTTGTGTAACATAGCGCCCCTAACACCATTACATGGGGGCGCTATGTGTTAATTTTCAGCCCGAACGTTATTTTATTAGCATCATACACCAACTTTCACAACCAACAAATGAATGCCACGTGCACTTGTAAGAAGAAATGAAGGTATGAATTCAGTTTTTTTTTTTTTTTTTTTTTTTTTTATAAATTAGCGCCCTAATTTTCCCCACCTCACTACACCTCATTTTGAATTCAAGCCCATGCTGACTCAACTGCCACGTGTACCAATTAGAAAAGTGGACGTTATATTTTTCACCCCCCACTACAGATGATCTTTTGGCAAATCATGCCACCTTAATTTCAAACGGTTACTTGTGTACATGTAGAATGACCGTTAGTCTATATGTCAAATCGCCCTTTGAATTTTAAATGGTTGTTTTCTGTCATGTTCACGGCCGTTTATTGACACGGAGTGATGTGTGATTAGAGAGCATGGGTGTGGTTAGGGTGGCCGGGGGGCGGGGCGTCCTCGGCAACTCTGCCGAGCCCCGTCCGATCCCCTTTACCATGTCAAATTCATACCTAAAATTATCAAAATGTGTGTCTACCGAACAGTTACTCGTTGCCGAGTGGTTAAGTTTTTTAGGGTAGCCCGGGGCTGGTGGCAGTGTTGTCGCGTGTCAATCTAACCACGCCTCCTTGCCGTGGAGTGCCCTGCCCCCTTATGGTATCACACCCTTCAAAATATCATGTCATTTTGTATTTTTGTAAAAAGATTATATATTAAAAGTTACAAAGTAATTTTTTTACTGTGACAGAAATATTTTAAATAGTCAAATAAGAGTATGTGTTAAATATTTTAAAAGACACAAGTAATTAAAAAAAAGTATTTTATAAGATACAACTAATAAAGCTCCACTTTCCCGTTAAAAAAAAAAAGAAAAGAAAAGAAAAGTATTTTATAAAAAAAAAAAAACATTTTTCTAATTATTAAAAAGTCAGAAACCATAATAAAAGTTAAATAATAACATCATTAAAATAGCCGTTAAACATAAAATCAACCTTTGAACTTATACGGATTTCGTAAAATTATTGAATATAAAAAAATAATGAAATCTATTTATCTATTAATCTATTAATATATATAAAAGAATTGAACATTGCTGACGTGGCGTGCAATGGTGCCTTCAACCTCTCCATGAAACTGCCACGTGGCATCATAATTGAAAGCTTTAGTGTTTTTGAATTATTTCTTTTTTTAATTAAAAAAAAGATAAACATAAAACCCTAAATTTATCTCTCTATCTCTCAATTCTCAATTACTAAACTTAAATTGAGTTATTTTAGGAAAAAACAACTTAAAAACAAATTAAAATTTTTCTCTCTTATGTTCCTCCCATAATTTTTAAACGTTAATATCTTTTATATTCGAGATTTTTTAAATAAAAAAAATTACACCAAATTAACGAACGTTTTATTATCTTTCCAACGAGTATCATAGTGCTATATAAAAAACGGAGAAAAAAACGACTATTTTTTGTGAGGTTATGTTCATACAGAAAAAAAAAAACACAAAGTGTTCATGTTATTCATTAATTATGTTTTTTTTCTTTTAAACCAGGTTCTTATCTACGATGTTGAAATTCAGCTCAATCGCCATGCTATCATTGAAATTTTACTCTTCTAAAGATGGATAGATATACTTCATCAAGAGAAGCTAGGAGAAAGAATCGCGCAACACTGCAACACGTGGTGTCACCTTATAGCAAGGTTATTTTTTTATTTATTTAATGACAAGAGTAATAATTATTACTATTAGTATTAGTATTATTAGAATGTATATATTTTTCAACCCCCATCATGAATTCTACATCTATATAAGTCAAAGTCAAATTGTAACATATTTTAAATTACGTGAAGATGATATGTTGAAAGTTATCCTTTTAATACTGTATTATGTTTAATATGGTTTATGCTTTTTATTTTATTTTTTAACTTTTTAAATAATTTTTTTAACTAAAATTGATTATTTTAATTTATTTACTCTTTTCGTGATTTGAGTTTTCTTCTTTTATCATTTTTTATTAAATCATATTAAATTTTTCAACCCCGGGACCTTCCCGGGGTAATTAGCTAGTATATTTATAAAAGTTGCAGTAATCTTAAATACAGACGAAGAAATCACCTGAATAGGATTAAGCTTTCGAAGATAATACATATCAGCAGTCTCCGGATACCCACCAACAACCCGACCCGTTTTAGCACAAGTTTTCGAGTCATGAATACACGATCTAATCTTACCCCAGTACCCATCACCAGCAACCCGATCCTTCAACCAACCGGAATAATCTTGCAAATAATAATCCGGGTAAGCCCGGTTCAACACAGGTCGACCGGACCCTTTATCAGTAACAGCATAAGCAAATATTATAAACCCGATAAGCACAGCAATAATAACAAACATAGCCCATAGATAAAGGTACATGAGGAAGGTGTTTCGATAACAGGCGCCTGCTATACCGGCTAGTGAGACGACCATGATGGAGACACCGATGAAGATTAAGGGCCATTGTAGGAAGGTCATGCAGTCGGTGTTGTTGGCTCGTGTGCTTAGCCATATGCCACCGGCTAGGATGGGGATGGACAGGAGGAAGGTTAGGAAGTTTAGTAAGCCAATCAAGTGGTTGCTTGTTCTCATGGTTATGGTTAACTAGTTGTAGTTGTGTTTGAATCTGAGTGTGAAGTTGTAGGAGTTAATGTTATGGATATTATATATGATCATAGAGAGGTGGTGTTTAAAAAAATGTTTATTGTTGTATTTACATTAAAGACAACTACCTCACATTTATGACAGGTAAGGTAGCCGAGTCAAACCGAACGGACATTTGCTCGTGTTTGGCTCGTTTATAAATCGAACCGAGCCGATCAGCTCGTTTACAATAGATCCAGAAACCAAGCGAGCATTCTTTGAACGCATATTTTTTCGAGCGAGCATAGAGTTTTTCGGATAAACATAAATTTGGGATGTTTCCTTTAATATTCTCGCTGCTTAGTGATGACTGGGATTCGGCCGTCCGATGATAACACTAAGTCTAAGGTCCGGTTGTCCGAGAATGAGGCTCGGGTTGAGGCCAGTGAGGCGATGAGCATACTATAGAAAACAATTGTTTCATTGCTGCGTAGGTTGATAGCGGGAAACGATTGATGGCGGACAACTAATGTGAATAGGAAGTCAAGAATGTTTTTTTCACGACTTAAGGTTTTACAATTAGACTTAATGTTAAGTTATCATTTGGTTGACTAAGTCAGTAACAATAAATACAATTGTATATATGCATATATTGAGCCAAACCCAATAGAGTGGTATGTATAAAACTATAAATATAATTGTAAATAATGTGTGTATATATGATTATATATATAATAAATTAATAAAATTATACCGAGCCGAACTGAGCCGAGCGGACCTTTGCTAGTGCTTGGCTCGTTTACAAACCGAACTGAGCCGATTAGCTCGTTTACAACCGAGCAAAACATTGAGCGAGCATTTCCGAGCAAATTCCAAGCGAGCGACGAGCGATCGGCGAACGTCGAGCGATTTGAACAGCCCTAGTGACAAGTAAGATTTAAACTAAAACATAAAAACTAGAAAGGGTTAATTGCCAAAATCGTCCTTGTGGTTTTGTCTATTTTCTCCTCTAGACCCATATGGTTTCATTTTCTTACCATTCATATCCTTTCCACAAACTCTATCCATCCAAATCCGGTTAAGTTAAGGGCATATTGGTCATTTTATATATATATATATATATTTTTTACCATTTTCATCCATCCTCCAATTAACCCATTAAAAACCAACTTTGAATACCGTATGAAACCCAAATTATTATCCTAACTATTTATAATTTGTTGTTTGTTTCAACTGATGAACCTTACATGTTCACATTTGAGTATCATCATGCACCAATTTGTTCGCATTTGGTAAGCACTTATGCATTATGGTATGATATGTTTTTAGCACATATGCATTATGCTATGATATGATTTCCGTCACAATGTTCCTAAATTTATGTTATGTTTTTTTTTTCTTTTACTATGGCGTGTTTTATAGTATGGTATGTTTTTTATAATGTAACAAAGTTCCTGCATTTATGCATTAATGATTATGGTATGGTATGGTTTGCATTTGATCTCTTAGGCACACAGACCATGGTATCTTTGAGTCACCAAGTTCTTACATTTGTGCATTTTACAAAGTTCCTGCATTTTTCCCTTAAATCAAATTGATGCATTACATTACACATTCAAGCATCTAAAAACATCCAATTTCATTACAGTTACATTTTAACATCCAATTTCATTACACTTAAACATTTTCTCACATCAACCTAAGACCTTTACATGGTTTATTACATAAAATGGTACAACAACACACATAACCAAGTCAACCTTAAATCCACTTCAATCTCATATTATGAGCCTTCAAATCGCTGACCAATCCTTTCAATTGATTGCACCTTTCATCTCTTTCAACCAACCACCCAACAAAGTCGGACCCTCTGTTGCAACAATATAAGCGTCGACCTAGATTTTGAGAGGTCCACCACGTACGAATCCTTATTGTAGATCCACTTGCACAATAAACTATTGTATAATAAGAATAGAACCAAAGATCTTACTTTGGAGAGTAACATACGATATATACAGTTGTTAGAAGAATAAAAAGTTAGGGTTTTAAAGGGTAAATTGGGGGAGGGAAGAAAATGGCAAAAAAAAAAAAAAAAAAAAAAAAACATATATGAAATGACCAGTATACCTCTGATTTAACTGGTAGGGCCGGTTTTGAGGGGGTACGGGGAGGACTTCCGACCCAGGCTCAATTTCCAGTAGGGTACTGTGACCGGCAATAATGGCAGACAGTGGAATAGAATTCATCAGAAAAATCTAAATGATCTGAGCATAGTGTTGGTGTTACAGGGTATAAAAATGGTTGTTTTGAGGAAGATGATAGCATAGTGTAAATATTAGAAAATGCTGGGGGTATTATCGAAATTAGAATATGCCAATGTATAAAGAAAAAAAACGCCTACAGTTGTGTCATCCTATTTTTTTTTAAGATTAACAATAACAATAATTTAAAAGTAATCCCTTATCCTCTTATTTTAATATTGGTTCCGATTTTTTGCTCGCCCTAGGCTCAAAACACTTAAGTTAAAAAAAAACTTCACGGATTCGCGATGATAGCTATCGAGAATGTATTGTTGGATACAACAAACGGTGACAAATTGATTCATCAATTTGATATTACTTTAATCGTCGTTATAAAAATATAGTTTGGTAGCGTTTGGTATGGTGGAATGGAAGGAGGAATGAAATGGACCATTACGAGGTAATGCAAAATAGTATGTTTGGTTGGTTAAAGGAATGGAATCATCCATTCCACAAGGCATTCCATTCCCTCAAAACCACTCCATCCACCCCCCATGTTTTTTTTTCATTCCATCCCTCATTCATCCTTTACTAACAACACCATAACCCACCACCACCACCCACCACTCACCACCATCGTCACCATCCACCACCGCTGTCGCCACCACCCACCACCGTCGCCCACCACCGCTGCCGCCACCACCCACCACCGTCACTGTAACACCCCGCCTCTAATATCATCCAATATTGTCCGCTTTGCCCACTAGAAGCTCACATATTTGTTTTTGGTTGCCCGAGTGAAAACTTCCCAGGGGGTCACCCATCCTAGTACTACTCCCACCTGAGCACGCTTAACTGTGGAGTTTTCATGTGCTCCACAGCCAACTAAGCCCAAAACGCGTTGGTGATTTATGAGGCAGGACATTACTTATGAACCAAGATCTCTCCTGTCCACGGGAGATGTGGGATATGCCTAGGGTGTTACAATCACCCCCCCCCCTCAGGGACTCATCGTCCTCGATGAGGTTTGCCCCACCATCCCGGATGGCACAGGAGTGGCTCTGATACCATTTGTAACACCCCGCCTCTAATATCATCCAATATTGTCCGCTTTGCCCACTGGAAGCTCACGGATTTGTTTTTGGTTGCCCGAGTGAAAACTTTCCAGGAGGTCACCCATCCCAGTACTACTCCCACCTGAGCACGCTTAACTGTGGAGTTTTCATGTGCTCAACAACCAACTAAGCCCAAAAAGCGTTGGTGATTTACGAGGCAGGACATTATTTATGAACCAAGATCTCTCCTGTCCACGGGAGATGTGGGATATGCCTAGGGTGTTACAGTCACCATCCACCACCGTCGCCCACCACCGCTACCGCCACCCACCTACCCACCACCGTCACCTACCCACCGCCGCCATCCAACACCACCCACCACCGCCCGCCACCATCACCCACCGCCGCCACCCACCACCGCCACTGCTCACCATCGTCACCCACCCACCATCACCGCTATCCACCTCCACCCATCGCCACCGTTTCCGCCACCCACCACCACGCTACCACCACACACCACCACCTACCAACACTACCACCAACCACTACCCACCACGGCCACTACTCAGCATCGTCGCCCACCCATCATCACGGCCATCCACCTCCACATTCCACCGTCGCTGCCGCCACCCACCACCGCCGCTACCGCCACATATCACCACCACCATCATCGCCACTGACCACCACCCACCACCGCCACTAGCTACCGATTTTATTACTTCGTCTTTTCATGCCTATCCAACAACACAAAATAATGTTTTGTTTCATTCTCATATGGCAAGCAAACAAGACATGGAATGGTAATGATTCATTCCATTACCTTGTCCATTCCATTACCTCGTACATTCCATTACCCCATACCAAACAGACCCTTTATGTTATTTATGTTAATATCTAAAACTAATGGGCACATATTTTGTGGCTCGGGCCGGATACTTGAATTCTCAGGGATGGCCCTGTTAAATGGACTTGGATGGAGTTAGTGGGAAACTATGAATGGCAAAAAAATGAAACCATAAGGGTCCATGGGAGAAAAATAAACTATTTGTACTAATTAAGCATATTGGACCAAACTATAGGGATGATTTTGGTAATTAACCCAACTAAAAATTTGTAAAATACGAAAAATATAGATTACTAATGTTTAAGTTGAAAAGTGTATAGAGTTAAAATAAAACATGTTTTGTGATAAATTTACAAAAAGTAAAAATTTATAGAAGTTAAAAGTTATAAAAAAACTTAAAAAAAGTTTTATTCAAAGACGCTTTGGCAACCAAACAAACCGAAAGGAAACTTACATCAAAAAATTTTTCTCATCCAGTTAAATTTTTTAGTTAAGTTTGATTATATGCATTGCACATGAGGGCAAGATGGTGTTACAGGGTATAAAAAGGGGGGCAAGATGGTGTTACAGGGTATAAAAATGGTTGTTTTGAGGAAGATGATAGCATAGTGTAAATACTAGAAAATAGTGAGGGTATTATAGAAATTAGAATATGCCAATGTATAAAGAAAAAAACGCCTACAGTGGTGTCATCCTATTTTTTTTTAAGATTAACAATAACAATAATTTAAAAGTAATAACTTATCCTCTTATTTTAATGTTGGTTCCGATTTTTTGCTCGCCCTAGTCTCAAAACACTTAAGTTAAAAAAAAAAAAACTTCACGGATTCGCGGTGATAGCTATCGAGAATGTATTGTTGGATACAACAAACGGTGACAAATTGATTTATCAATTTGATATTACTTTAATCGTCGTTATAAAAATATAGTTATGTTATTTATGTTAATATCTAAAACTAAGGGGCACATATTTTGCGGCTCGACCCGGATACTTGAATTCTCAGGGATGACCCTGTTAACTGGACTTGGATGGAGTTAGTGGGAAACTATGAATGGAAAGAAAATGAAACCATAAGGGTCCCGGGGAGAAAAATAAACTATTTGTACTAATTAAGCATATTGGATCAAACTATAGGGATGATTTTGGTAATTAACCCAACTAAAAATTTGTAAAATATGAAAAATATAGATTACTAATGTTTAAGTTGAAAAGTGTATAGAGTTAAAATAAAACATGTTTTGTGATAAATTTACAAAAAGTAAAAAATTATAGAAGTTAAAAGTTAAAAAAAAAACTTAAAACAAGTTTTATTCAAAGACGCTCTGGCAACCAAACAAACTGAAAGGAAACTTACATCAAAAAAAAATTTCTCATCGTTAAATTTTTTAGTTAAGTTTGATTATATGCGTTGCACATGAGGGTAAGATGGTCTTTCTACCCATTACTTTTGTTTTTAAAAATACTAAAATATCAAAATATTTTTTTTTACTTAAAATCCCCCCCCCCCCCCCCACACTCTCTCTTATATCTCTTAGACCATACGGAGTGGGGGGGGGGGGGGGGGATGAAGCGTCATGTGGCACTTATGGGTCCTATGTGTGAAGGGCGAAAATTGTGGGGAGTGGAGGGGGAATAATATTATTGTGTGTAAGATTTAAAAAAAAACAAAACAAAACAAGCACCCACCAATGAGCACCCGCCACGTGGCCAAACTAAATGCCCCACGCCAGTGGAAAGAGTCCCGCCCAAGGGGCTCCCCCCCTCCACGCCATGGATGGTGGGCGGGGTGTAGAGAGCTTGAAGGATGGTGTTACTGGGTATAAAAAGGGGGGCAAGATGGTATTACAGGGTATAAAAAGGGTTGTTTTGAGGAAGATGATAGCATAGTGTAAATACTAGAAAATGGTGAGGGTCTTATAGAAATTAGAATATGCCAATGTATAAAGAAAAAAAACGCCTACAGTGGTGTCATCCTATTTTTTTTTAAGATTAACAATAACAATAATTTAAAAGTAATAACTTATCCTCTTATTTTAGTGTTGGTTCCGATTTTTTGCTCGCCCTAGGCTCAAAACACTTAAGTTAAAAAAACTTCACGGATTCGCTGTGATAGCTATCGAGAATGTATTGTTGGATACAACAAACGGTGACAAACTGATTTATCAATTTGATATTACTTTAATCGTCGTTATAAAAATATAGTTTATGTTATTTATGTTAATATCTAAAACTAAGGGGCACATATTTTGCGGCTCGCCCGGATACTTGAATTCTCAGGGATGACCCTGTTAACTGGACTTGGATGGAGTTAGTGGGAAACTATGAATGGAAAGAAAATGAAACAATAAGGGTCCCGGGGAGAAAAATAAACTATTTGTACTAATAAAGCATATTGGATCAAAGCATAGGGATGATTTTGGTAATTAACCCAACTAAAAATTTGTAAAATATGAAAAATATAGATTACTAATGTTTAAGTTGAAAAGTGTATAGAGTTAAAATAAAACATGTTTTGTGATAAATTTACAAAAAGTAAAAAATTATAGAAGTTAAAAAAAAAAACTTAAAACAAGTTTTATTCAAAGACGCTCTGGCAACCAAACAAACCGAAAGGAAACTTACATCAAAAAAAAAAAAAATTTCTCATCGTTAAATTTTTTAGTTAAGTTTGATTATATGCATTGTACATGAGGGTAAGATGGTCTTTCTACCCATTACTTTTGTTTTTAAAAATACTAAAATATCAAAATATTTTTTTTTACTTAAATCCCCCCCCCCCCCCCAACACTCTCTCTTATATCTCTTAGACCATACGGAGTGGAGGGGGGGGGATGAAGCGTCATGTGGCACTTATGGGTCCTATGTGTGAAGGCGAAAATTGTGGGGAGTGAAGAGGGGGGGGGGGGGAATAATATTATTGTGTGTAAGATTTTAAAAAAACAAAACAAAACAAGCACCCACCAATGAGCACCCGCCACGTGGCCAAACTAAATGCCCCACGCTAGTGGAAAGAGTCCCGCCCAAGGGGCTCCCCCCCTTTCACGCCATGGATGGGGGGCGGGGTGTAGAGAGCTTGAAGGAGGTCCCCCCCCCACTCTGGACCCCCTTAGGGAGGAAGGGGCACAAGCCCCATCTAGCCCCATCCCAACCAATGAAACTGTGTCACGTCATTCATACTCTAAAGTAGCCTTATCACTGAAAATGCCTTAGCCCAAAGTAGGCCCATCACTCTTTTTTAAGATTAATTAATTAAAACAAAATAAAAGCAAATAAACCTTAATTAAATAAAATAAATACATGCAAATACAATAAAAAAATACAACTAAAAGTATTAAAAAATACAACTAAAAAAATTAAAAAATTAAATTACGCATCGTCGCCGGGTTCTTCGAGATATGGTAGTCTTGAGTTGAAATATGTTCGACTAGGTCAATGCGAAGTCGAAAATGCGTATGTGGATCCATAATTTCACGAAGGGCGTCCTCGTCAAAAACGGGATGAACAACTGGATCCCTAATGTGAACCGGCGAGAATGTATGTCCCTCATCTTTAAGGATCATGTTATGCAATATCATGCATGTATACGCCATGGCTCTAATCTTGTCCACCTTGGTAGCACGCATGGGTCGCCTTAAAATGCCCCATTTTCCCTTCAGAGCTCCAAAAGCGCGTTCAACATGCTTTCTTGCGCCTTCTTGCAATCTCTTCCACTTCTTTTCATTTGGATCCATTGGATGTGGAAATGTTTTCACAAACAACGCCCAAGTAGGGTCGGTTAGATAATATCCACTTTTGTATGTGTGCCCGTTGACAATAAATGGACATATAGGTGCCGTTCCATTTCGTTCATTTAGAAAAATAGGAGAAGTTTGGAGGACATTGATGTCGTTGAGTAAACCGGGCGCACCACAATAATCATGCCAAAACCACAAATCCCGTGACGCAACTGCCTCGAGTACAACCATTGGGTGATTGTAGGTACCTTTCATAAGTGTTCCTTTCACTATCTTGGACAATTCCTCCATTCTAGATGTGTAGAATCATTGCTACCCAACATGTTGGGAATATGATGTTTTTCTTCGTGGTTTTGGTATAAATTTGCAATATCGTGGCTTGTGAGTCGAAGCATAAATTCCTCGCCGTAAGTTGAATTACGGCGTTGCAAAAAACAAAATAAAGGGACTCCCGTGAAGTCCTTTCAGATATGCACAAATACTCGTCGTATTCGTCCGGTGTGTTACCGTATGCAAGTTGTTTAATGGCATAAGTTATTTTTTGAATAGGTGTAAAACTTCTATTCATCCTTCCATCGTAACCCTCTTGAAACCATGGATATTTGGTTTTGATGTCGTCTACAATTTTTTTAAAAACAATTCTTTCGACATACGAAACCGATAGCGGAAAACATCATCATTATATTTGGATTCGGCAACAAAATAGTCATTCATAAGTGACGAGGTAGGGCCCAGATAAGTCAATTTGGCCCATACCACAGTTAACATAAGCCCAATAGAGAAAGACCCAACTAATTTGAAGGAGTCAAACCGGTCAACATAATAGTCAAATGGAATTATGATAAAAGCGAAATCGATGGGCAAACAATCAAGCAATAATTATCTCCTTTGGCAAAGAGAACGGGAGAACAGCAAAACAGCAAGCTATAAAAGGAGGATGAAAGGTAAAAGCAAATGATCTCATCATCATCTCTATTCTCATTACTGCATTCTCATTCACCAGAAAGCAATACTTATTCTCACGCCGGAGGGTGGTCACAGGATTACCCCCAGTCCTGTGGCGAGTCCTAACGGTGTTCTCTTTTGCAGAAATAACCTTCTCACTCACTTTGGCCGACTTGGGAAGATCTCTTTGTATCATATAGAAGATTCAGAGCGCTAACCAGGTTCTTACTTCTTCATTGGCGCCATTCATGGGATGGAATTAAGGCAAAGAGATATCTTTCCTGCTCGACCAAAATGATGGCAAGTAACACAGCTCAACCGGGACCAGTGTCCGAAATCCTGGAAGGACCAAGGGAAGACCGCTTCTCATCAAAATCCATAGACGAAGAAATATTAATGGAGCAGCCTCCGGGTTTCACGTCACTGCCGGCAACGCAGAGCGGGTTGCGATCTGTGCTTCCCGCAGTATTAGCCATTCCCACACTCCCATTTGCCGGACTTACCCCAGCTAACGCTTACCCGAGACCAATAACCACACCTGCAACGGTTGGAGGAAGTCTGCCCGTCCCAACTGTCACATCATGGATGATTGCCACTAAAAGTTTGCCTTTGTTCTCCGCGGCGATGACTGCATCCATGACATCCGCACCCGTGACAACACCAGCACATCCTACTTTCACCACATACACTCCAATCACTCCCGGGAACCAATCATACTTTCCACAATTTCCAATGCCGTCTTATGGATACATGTATCCCCCTGTGGTGGGAAGTCCGTAGCCATACACCTTTCCTTATATGTACCCTCCAGCCCAACCCATGGTGACAGGACTAGGAGGCGCGGCTAACCCAGCTCCACAGAATACGGGAGCCCGCCTTGAAGAGGTAAGGGCAAGATTATCATATGACGACACGCCAGTATTGGGCCAGCCATTACCTCGTGTGTTACAGCCTAGGGCACAAGATGCGGCGCGTAACCGGGTTCCCGATCACGGGGAAGAAGGGGATGATGAAGACCTGACTCGACCCTACCGACCCCGAGCGATGATTACATATTCGAAGTTCACTGCCCGGATAGCCAATGCACCATTACCACCCAATTTGAAGTTGCTATCAACGGTGGGAAAATATGACGGTACTGGGGACCTGGATGACCACTTAAGTATTTTTGAGTCCGCAGGGCGGTCAAAGGATTGGCCCATGCCGGCTTGGTGTCACATGTTCATCCAGACCCTTGTCGGAGCAGCACGGGTCTGGTGGGACAGCCTGCCTCCCGGGTCCGTGTCCAACTGGAATGGAATTGTGAAAGGCTTCTCACAGCAGTTCAGTCAACAAAGAAGACACACCAAATACAGAGATGAAATCATGCACATACGACAAAGGGATAACGAGTCAATGGAATACTTTATCGTTCGATTCAACAAAGAAAGACTGCAGATCCCTGGGCTCACTGAGGAATTAGCATGTACCGCCTTCACCATGGGGGTAAACGACGACGGCCTGTTACGAAAACTCCACGGCCCGACAGGCTACCCGCAGACCATGGATGAAATGATGACCATTGCGAAAGCCTACGTAAAACAAGAAAAATCCATAGCCATGAACCACGCTGTAAGAAAGAAGCAAGACACAGTCAAAAATTCTGAAAGTACCCGAGAACAGCAAAGCTCCATAAACAGGGGAAGGTCGGATTCAAATAGACATCCGTACTCCCGGAATGATCACAGGGAAGATCGAAGAGACGAGCGGCGACGGCCTGAAAGATCCCTGGATACATTCGTAGGAAAAGGAGAAAGCCCGTCGAAACCAAGATTCGAATATCCGGAGCTAACAAAAACACCACTCCAAATATTGGAATCCGAAAATCTGAGGCTTAACACGCCTCGCCCCTTGAAAGATTCACCGTCCCAGGACAAGTCTAAATATTGTGCATATCATAAGGGTGCTGGACACGGTACAAACGATTATTTCCAGCTAAAGAAGCAAATCGAATACTTCTTCAGAACAGGGAAGTTGGCGCATTTGGTAAGAGATGTAAAACCAAGTACCTCATCCGCCGGAACGGATAAGGCCGCTGGAAAGAGACCCTGGGAGATAAATATGGTGAAGGTCGAATCAAGGTACGACCGAAAGAGGTCATTTGAACGAATAGAACCATGGATGGAGGCAACCATGACCATACCTCATCATTACCGGATGTTGGGCATGGAAGCCTTGGTAATCTCCGCCACAGTAGGGGATTATAGCATGAGCAGGATCCTAGTAGACATTGGTAGTTCCGAAGATATCATATATGAGCCATGCTTCCGACGGATGCGTCTGGAAGATCAAAGGATGCTCGAACCTGCAAGAGGTCCTGTGAGAGGTGTTGGGTCTGCTGACCTGGAGAAGAACAGATGATTAGAAAGCCAAAATATGCTAACAGTTTGATCCTTGAATAAACAGTCTTTACAACTTACTTCTCCCAAAAGACTGCTGACCCTAACAACTGTTCTATCCAAACAACTGCTCAACAACTGCTGATACAAAGAACTGCTGAATAAACAACTGATGAAGAACAACTGCTGACCAAAGGTCTGATAAAGAACAACTGCTGATACAAGTACTGAAGACCAAAGCACTGCTGGAACCAACAGCACTTAGGCTCCAGCAGTGGATACAAGACCATCAAAGTTTTCCTACAACAGCTGTTTAATATCAGTGCTTTCAATGTAACAGTAGTTTGTAATAGGCAGATGTTTATGTTTGTTATTCTGTTAGAGGTCACTGTCTTAGGTGACGTCAGCTTAGGTCATCAGTGCTTTGAGTCTGTCTATAAATAGAACAGTGCTTGTACTGTTCTATTGCATCACACACACAAACATTCTCTCAGACAAACACTGTGTGATCAGGCTGAGGGGGAGTAATTGTACGATTGTAATCTTTTAGATAAATGAAAGCTTTCGATCTGAAAACATTTACTCTCTTGTTTTGATTTACAGTTTATTATTCCGCTGCACTTTCATTCTACTTTCATTTCATTATTACCATATTTAGTTAAACAATCAAAACAAACAAACTCAGATCCTAACAATTGGTATCAGAGCTTGGTTAATTAAATTCGATCTAACAAATCAATTTAATAATCAGCTCACAATTATTGATATCGTTTGTCTGTTAGATTGAAAACAGAGTAATAGTTTAATTTCGTTTCAACCGTTTTTAAACAGACTTTGTTTTTTGAAAAATCAGAGAATGGCTTCAATCAATCACAATCCACATAACACTGGCACGAACAACAAGCCACCGATGCTTGTCAGATCTGAATACAATATCTGGCAACATCGGATGAGCCATGTTCTAGCTCAACAAAACACTGGGTGTTGGAAGTCGGTTATCTTCGGACCACATGTTCCGACTGTGCCAAGTACTGAAGATCCCAAGGTGTTTGAGCCAAAGAAACTTGAAAACTACTCCGACCAGGATTTTCAGAAAATTGAGCTAGATGCTAAGGCCTTCAGTATTGTGGCCATGGCTCTACCCAATGATATATATGCTGGGTTGTTACACTGTAACAGTGCAAAGGAGTTGTGGGATGCACTGAAAGAACAGTTTGGTGGGACTGAGGAGGTTATTGAAAACAATCGTGAAATACTTAACCAACAATATGAAACATTCAGTCATGTCAAAGGAGAGTCATTAACTCAACAGTTTGAGAGGTTTAATTGCTTAATTAGTGAACTAAAATTGGTTGGTCTTACTTACCCTCATTCAACCTTGAACCATAGGTTTTTAAGATCATTACCAGACAAATGGGACACTATTGCTATTGTGATGAGAAACTCAATAGGATTTAAAGACCTATCACTGACCCAGCTTCATGGTAAGCTCTTGACCTATGAGAGAGAGCTTAACCAGAAAAAGAAGCTCCAGGACTCTGGAAAAGTGTCTGATGACTATGTATTTGGGAATACAGCACTTTTGGGTCATGATGAGGTGCCTGGAAACACAAAGGATCAGAGTTATGATCATTTCATTGACATAACTTCAGGTTTTAACTCAGGTTTTAACTCTGATTCTTATTCACCAAACTATGCTTTCACAGCAAGTGGTGGTGATATCCAGGCATTTGACAATATATCCTTTGAGTTTGATGACCTGAAATACTTTGATCCTGATGATTTGGAAGAGATGGACATTATGCACCAATTGGCCCTTCTCAGTGTAAGAACTAATAGTTTTTACAAGAAAACTGGGAGAAGGTTTCCAGGGTTGACTGGCAGATCTAAGGTTGGGTTGGATAAATCAAAGATAAAGTGTTACAAATGTCATAGACTTGGTCACTTTGCTAGGGAATGTAGGGGTCAACATGGTACACCTATGATAACCTATCCAAATCAAAGACCACAGACCAACACTTATCATAATTCCTATAATGCCCCTGGACCAAATGTGCAAAACACTGCTCATTTTGCACAGTCCTCAAACACTGTTCCTGTCCAGTATGTCCAAACCACTGTTCCTCAGATCCACTATGTGCAAACACCTGTTGCTCAAGCACCTGTGCAAACGACTGTTGCTCCATCCTCTGCTCCTGCAGAGACCAGTCAACAGAGCTTCTTTACACAAGGCTTTGTTGATTGGAGCAGTCTACCTGATGAGCTAACAGATGAAAATTTTGCAGTAGTTGCCAAAGCTAAAAATGAACCAGAAAATTTTTGTTTCATGGCCATGGTGGATGAGATTGAATCTGAGGAGGTGGTAACTGAATCTGATGTTGTGACTGATGATGTTGTTAGTGAAGTTGTTACAGGTGAAAAACCTGAAGAAGAGGTTGTGAATCTCACAGATCCCTGGGGTGCATCTGATGACTGTGAGTGCAAGTGTGATTGTGCATTGATGGCTGCTGCTAAGGTATCTCCTCAAATTCTTAAAGAGTTGTGTTCTGACAAATGTGTAATAGCATTTGCTAACATCAAAGAGGTGAATGAAAACCTTAGAAAGAAAATTTTGGATGATGAGGTTAAATTTGAAAAACTTACAAAAGATTTAAAAACAAGTTTAACTGCAAAAGAGTCTGAAATAAGCAGCTTAAAACATGAAGCAACCATTACCAAAGACCAGCTCCAAACTATGATAGCAAAATATCAAAGTTGTAAAAGTGAGCTTGAGTCCACCCAAGTTGAATGTGAGAAATGGGTGGAATCATGTAGAGGTTTTGAAATGTTACTCAACAAACAAACTAAAAGTCATGTGAAGTTTGGCTTTGGTTTTGAAACCACTGCTCCAGCTTTTGAAAACACTGACAAAAAGAGTCAAAAGTCTGTTGAGGTAATACCAACAAACCTACAGGGTCAAGAGATTAAAATCACTGAACCAAATGGTAAGAAAATTGTTCTTGAAAAACCAGAAGGTTCCTCATCTTTTACTGAACTTGAAAAATATGAATTTAAACCTACTTGGTCTGATGAGTGTGATACTCTTGAGAATTTCAAACCTATTGATTTCAAAACACCTGAGGGAAAGACAGCTCCTCAGGCAAAGGTCATTCCCTTGGCTAAAGTCATTCCCCTGAAAAATCTTCCAGCAGATGCTCAAACATCTGCTGAAAAGAAGACTGAAAAGGGGAAGAAGAAAGAAAAGACTGTCAACTTGTTCTGTGATTTCTGTGAAAAGAAGAATCATGTCACCAAAAACTGTTTTCTTCTAAAAGCATATGACATTAACAAAGGAACAAGTGAATGTGATTCCAAAGCCACATGCTCAATATGTGGGAAAAAGAATCACAAGACCAAAGAGTGCTTGTATCTCAAAAATTTTGATGTTAAAATACAAGAATACAAAGCTAAAACTCTTGCAAACCCTGTGGTCAGTACTTCAAAAGGAAAGCCCAAACAGACCTTCACCCCTGTCCAAACATCTGTTACAAAAAGGCTTGAAACATCTGCTTCTAGAGATGTCCAAGTAACAGATGCTCCACCCACAAGCAAATACCCAAGAGGTTATGGTCAACCTCCATGTCACAGCTTGCCACATGTTTATGAGGAGCCAAAAAGACCCTAACCAAGAGTGAACAGAAATCCATATGGGTATTATCATTTGTCAGGAAGTGATCAAACAACTGCTGCCCCAAGTGTTGACATCCAAGCACTGGCAAATGGTCAGCAGCAGTTGTTGACCTTAATTCAGAAATTGGTCCAAACCACTGATCACCTTCCAAAGCTTGAGTCTGAAAGGTCTGAGGACCCATCCAAAGCCAACTTGGCTTTGGACACTCACCAAAACTAATCATTTACTGATGTGCAGGGAGCTTCTGCTTGTTTAGATAGTCTTTGGTATGTAGATAGTGGAGGCTCCAGGCACATGACAGGATGTAGAGCCCTTCTTCTGGACTTCTTGGCTCATGGAGGGGGTGATATATCCTTTGGAAATGATTCAAAAGGTAAGGTGTTGGGTTCAGGGACTGTACAAGCTGGAAAACTCAAGTTTGAAAATGTCAATCTTATTGATAATCTCAAGTTTAATCTTCTGAGTGTTTCACAAATGAGTGACAAAGGTTATGGCTCATTTTTCACAAAGAAAACTTGTAAGATTATTGGGCCAGAAGTGGTGAAAAAGATTGATACCATTATTGCTGAGAGCAAAGCACAACTTGTTGCTCATAGAAGTGGCAATGTGTATGTTGTTGATATGTTAAAGGATAATCCTATGGCAAATGTCTGTCTGTTTTCTGCTGCCTCCACTAAGGAGACAGAATTGTGGCATAGGAGATTGGGTCACACCAACCTTAATACTATCAACACACTCTCCAAACAAAGCCTTGTCAGAGGTTTACCATAAAAGAATTTAAATGTGATGAGCATTGTGTTTCTTGCTTAAAAGGGAAACAACATAAAAGCTCTTACAAATCCATTGATGAGTCCAAAACTAGTCAGTGTTTACAACTATTGCACATGGACTTGTTTGGCCCTGTTAAAATCATGAGTCTAAGAAGAAAGAGATTTTGTCTTGTCATAGTTGATGATTTTTCTTGGTTTACATGGACTTACTTTTTACATTCTAAGGATGAGACTGCAGGTATATTGAAGGACTTTGTCACCAAAGTTGAAAAACAATATGACTTGCCAGTAAAAGTCTTCAGGAGTGACAATGGAACAGAGTTTAAAAATAAGGAGTTGGATGACTTCTGTGTGTCAAAAGGGATTGTGAGGCAGTTCAGCATCCCAAGAACACCAGAACAAAATGGGGTGGTTGAGAGGAAAAATAGAACTCTTATAGAAGCTGCAAGAACCATGCTAGCAGATTCTGGTTTGCCACTGTCCTTTTGGGCAGAAGCTGTAAACACTGCTTGCTATGTTCAAAACAGAGTTTTGATCAACCCCAGACATAAAAAAACTGCTTATGAAATTTTGTTCAAAATCAAACCATTAATCTCATTTTTCAAAATCTTTGGCTGCCCATGTTTCATTTTAAATCTCAAAGATTCCATTTCAAAATTTGCAGCCAAAGTAGACTGTGGTTATTTTCTGGGATATTCTTCTACTGCCAAGGCCTATAAAGTGTTTAACACAAGGACCAAGACAATAGAAGAAACTCTGAATGTAAAGTTCAATGAACTTTCATCCCTAAAAATCCCTGCAAACCCTGCTGAACTATTTGATTTAGATAAATTCAAATTTGAAGATATCACTGTTAAAGCTAACAATGCAGGTATTCCACAGTCTCCACAGCAAGATTACAGAACAGATGTTGTGATCCCCAGTCACTACAAAGTCTATTCTGCCTCAGAGGAAGCAGCTGTTCAAAACAATTGTCAAAACTCTGCCACAGCTGTGTCAACCACTGTTGGCCAGTCTTATCCTCAAACCACTGCTTCACCCCTCACAACCACTGATCTATCATCTGTTGACAAAAGTCAATCATCTGTTGACAAAAGTCAGTCAAGTTTCACACCACTTGGACCCATTCCCCCATTACCATTCCACTGATGGCACTACAGAAGTACCAACAGATGTTACACCAACAGAGTCACCAAACCTCTGTCCATCACCTCAAAATGCCATTGTCCCATATCAGGGAGATCTTATTTACTTAAGAGCTCATCCACCAGACCAGATCATTGGCAACATCATAGAGGGGGTGCTCATAAGAAGCCAATCCTCAAATATCTGTCTTTTTGCAGGTTTCTTATCCCTCACACAACCTGTCAAGTACCAAGAGGCACTGAAAGACAAAAGTTGGGTAGAAGCCATGCAAGAAGAACTCCTTCAATTCAAAAGACAACAATTATGGGAGCTTGTACCACTTCCTAAGGATGTTTGTCCTATAGGAACAAAGTGGGTCTTCAAAAACAAGACTGATGAAAGGGGTATTGTTGTCAAGAATAAAGCCAGGCTTGTGGTTCAAGGCTTCAGACAAGAAGAAGGAATAGATTATGATGAGACTTTTGCTCCTGTAGCAAGACTAGAAGCCATCAGACTGTTTTTAGCCTTTGCTGTCAACCACAACATAAAGGTTTATCAGATGGACATCAAATGTGCTTTCCTTTATGGCAAAATTCAGGAGGAGGTCTATGTATGCCAGCCACCTGGTTTTGAAGACACATTCCATCCTGACTATGTCTACAAGCTCAACAAAGCTTTGTATGGACTGAAACAAGCACCAAGGGCCTGGTATGAAACTCTTTCCACATTTCTCTTATCCATTGGCTTCACAAGAGGTAAAATTGACAAAACTTTATTTCTTAAATGGAAAAGGAAACACTTAATGATTGTTCAAATATATGTGGATGACATCATTTTTGGATCCACATGTAACCAAATGTGTGAAGAGTTCAGAAAACTCATGACAGCAGAGTTTGAGATGAGTGCCATGGGTGAGCTTCAGTGTTTCCTTGGTCTTCAAGTGAAACAACTGCAAAATGGCACATTCATTCACCAAAACAAATATGTAAAGAATTTATTAACCAGATTTGAGATGAATGATTGTAAGCCATGTAGCACACCCATGAGTACAGTTAAGCTGCTCACTATTGATGACAAGGATGAACTGGTTGATCAAACACATTATAGATGTATGATTGGGTCTTTACTGTACCTAACTGCATCTAGGCCAGACATCATGTTTGCTACCTGTGTCTGTGCCAGATCCCAGGCTTCACCCAGAAAGTCAAACCTTATTGCTGTGAAAAGGATATTCAGATACCTCAAAGGTGCTCCCACACTTGGTATCTGGTATCCTGCTAATGGAAACATTGAGCTTTCAGGTTATTCAGATAGTGACTTTGCTGGCTGTCACACAACAAGAAAATCCACATCAGGAGGGTGCCAATTTCTAGGGAATGCCTTAGTTTCTTGGCAAAGCAAAAAGCAGGCAGCTGTTTCAACTTCAACAGCTGAAGCTGAATACATTGCTGCTGCAAGCTGTACAGCTCAACTCATGTGGCTTCAAAATCAACTACTGGATTTTGGGATAACTGCACTTCGGACTCCACTCATGTTGGACAGCCAAGCTGCTGAAAATATCATCAAGAATCCAGTCTCTCATTCCACTACCAAACACATTGACATAAGACATCATTTTGTCAGAGACAGCTATGAAAAAGGTTTGATTTCTCTGCACCATGTTCCAACAGAGGATCAGTTGGCAGATGTGTTAACGAAAGCTTTAGACACATCTACCTTTACAAATCTGATTTCCAGAATTGGTATGTTAAACATGGATTAAACAAATATATTTTTCAATAAATCATAATAAAATGTTTAAGAAAATCAAAAAAAATTTTATTAGCTGTTTGGTTGAAAAATCTGTTTATAACATCTGATCAGATAAAACAACCACTGTTTCATTCATATCCACTGTTGGTTGAAAAGTCTGTTTCAAAACATCTGATCAGATAAAACAACTGTTAGTTGAAAAATCTGTTTCAGAACATCTGTTCAGATAAAACAACTGTCTCCTTATATATATACTATATCTATTTAAAAAAAAAACAACAGTTGATTCTATCAGCTGTTTGTATCAGTTGTTTGCCAAAAACAGCTGTTCTCCACCAGATGTTTCATCCATCAGATGATTGCCACGTCTGCTCATATAAGCAGAGGTTTGGCCACATCAGCGGTTTCATTGAGCCTATAAAAACCCTGTTTTACCACAACAGACGTTACACTGTCTCATTGTATTCAAAATACTGAAAACCGCCTTCTTCATTCTCAAACCCTCCATCAAATTTCAATCATCTTCACCTTTGAAATCCATTACAATGGATCTTCAAGCCAAAGCTACCCACAATTGTCTCCCCTATCTGATTAAAACAGATGACAACGCTTCATTCCATTCCACCATCGACATTTTCCTTAACTCCAAATACTTACCCATCTTAACCGCCAATGCCCCCATTTATCTTGATACACTCCAAGAATTTTGGTTGAATGCTGAGTTCCTACTCCAAGACAAAAAGCCTACTTCCATTATTTCCAAAATTGGAGAAACCAGTATCGTAATTACCCCTGAAACCATATCCACAACCTTCACACTGAATGACCTGGCAGGTAAGGATTCCTTTACTAAAACAGAGCTTCACACTGAGTTCCAAGAAAGAGGGTATGATGGTCAGATGACTGGATCAACTCTTTTCAAAAAGTTTTTCCCTCCAGTCATGTAATTTTTCTTCCATACCCTTCTTCTTTGTGTCTCTGCTAAGTCCACATCCTTTAATGAAATTCCATTAAGGATGCAATATCTGGGTTATGCCATGTTGTCAAACTCTGACTTCAATCTTTCCCAGGGATTGTTCATGGACTTGGTATCAAATGTGAAAGCAGTCAAGTCTGGGTCAAACAATGCTTTTCTTATTTACCCAAGAATTCTTAGTGTAATCTTACAAAAAGTCTTACCTGAAAAAGTTTTCAAAAAGGGTGATGCTATGCAAATGAAAAGCTTAACTGATGAAACTTTCACAAGAATGCTGGGTGGAAGCACCCAAGAAAAAGTGTCTAAAGTGTCAAAAGTTTCTAAAACACAAACAAAGAGGACAAAGACAACAACTGTTGTCAAAACCTCTGTTGTTGAGCCCACTGCTCCTGGTGATCATGGCACTACATCCAGTGCTGTGAAACCCACACCAGCCACTTCCAAAAAGAAACATCCATCCACAAAAACCACCACTCAACCACAAATGAGGCTTCTGGATGTTGAGGTACCAGAAGAAACCTCTGTTGCACAACAAAAGCAACCTGAAACCACTGTTGTTACTTCCTCACAACAGTTGGACATACCTCCACCTGACCAAACTCCTCATGAATCCTCCCAAAAGGATCATGTTGTAAGCCAAGGGGACACACATCATGATACATTTGAGTCACTTGACCAAATGTTCACAAGCCCCTCTCCCAGGGCTAATTCTCTTGTTACTCCTCCACCCTCACCATCACATCATGTCCCACAAACAATGCAACCCTGTTTGAAGCAATTGCCAAATCTCAGGAAGATCCCAGTTCCTCTCTTCCACCTGTCACTGAGAGTATACTCCAACAAGGGACTGGTCCTGAGAATATCCAATCTGCTATCCCACAAACAGAAGAGGAGGTTACACCACCTGAGTTCAATGAAACTCTAGGTGAGTTTTCAAGTGGAGCAGCCACTACTGATGTAGAGACCACTGTCTCACATCAAGACAGTGATTACATAGCTAAGACTCCCTTGAAGGCAACAACTGTTGAAGCCACTATAGTGTCTCCAAAAACAGTTGGAAGTCCCCAGTACCAAGAAAAAGGGGCATCTGATTCTCCTATTAGGACTGAATCAGGTAGAACTACCACTGGTAGGGACTCAGATGATCCTATTAATTTAGGAGATGGGTCAAAATACCAAGAATTGATGGACAGAGTTTCTGAAATTGAAACCTCTGTAGCTGACATCAAATCTGATGTCAAGCTTATACTGAGCTCCATTGCAGACCTTTCCAAGAGTCAACCATCAACAGCTGATATAGCCAGTGAGTTATGGAAATCAGTTTCCCCCATCATCATAGCTCACAGAAAACTGGCTGATCAGACTCATGAGACTTACATGGCTGAGATCAGGAATATGGTAGATGCAAGGTACAAAGATACCCATGCAGATATTAAAGCCATCAAGGACCACCTGCTGAAGACTACTGGCTCTGCCCCTACCACCATCCTCAGGGATGAAAATGATGATGCTTTCACGGCTGATGATGCCAAAAAGGGGGAGAGTGGCAGAGATAGGCTACCAAAACTAGATCCTTTTGGTTGTCCTCCTTCTCAAAAAGGCCAAGCCAAGTCTGCCAAGAAACCAGAGTCTACCAAATCAGCTCCACAACAACAACAACAAGCAACACCAACAGCACCACCACAACAAACCACTGAGAAGAATAAAGCAGTAGATGACTCTGCAAACATAGAAGCTGAAAAGGCTACTCAGGCCAAACAAAAAAGGGCTGACACCTTGGAAGCTAAAGCAGAGTTGCTGGTGAATCTCAAGAGAGAACAACAGCAGGAGATAGAAGATGTGGGATCCTCTAAAAGGATGAAAAGACCTGCTAAGCCTGTTAGAAAACCACCATCTAAGTTAAACACCTCTGTTGACAAAACCACTGCCACCCAAAACACTGAAACTACCCAAAACACTGCTTCCCAAACCACTGTACCCAAACCAACACACACACCTGAACAAACAACCACCAAACATACATCACCAACCAAAACCCCAACATCTGCTGGTTCTATTAAAAGGCCAACAGATGTTAATCCAACCACTGCTACCAAATCACCATCACCCAAAATCATGTACACAAGGAAGAGAAAATCAACCTTTGTTGTACATGATGAAAACATACACACATCACCAAACACCAATTCAACTGCCCAATCCACTCCTCCTATCACAGCTATTCCAATCACATCATTCTCACCACACACATCCAAGTTCAGATCCCATAGACCACCACCAACCATTACACCATTGGTTGTTCAGTATCCCCTTGAACTTGATCTACTCAAGGGGGAATTACAATCCTTCTACAATACTGAACAGCCATCAGAAAGATCCTTCCCATCTCTCCCAAACTTCCCTGTTCCCGTCAACCTTGATAAATATCTGAAATACAAGGGTGAACAGGTGGATACCATCATTAAGGAGAAATGCAAAGGGAAGGATGACAGGACTGCTCAGCGCATCCATTCAGCAGAGCTTAGCAAACTCAGAAGGATTGAAGACTTTGCTAAGACCCTGAGCAACTCTATGTCATCCATGCCTCTCAGTGTTGATTTGGAAAAGGAGGTAAGGGAATCTCTTCTAGAACAGATTATGGCAACCAAGCCTTACAAAGCAAACAAGAAGCAGTTCAATGGTTGGACCACACATGCTTTGAGGGAAGAACTACTCAGAATTGAAGAAATGGCCAAAGACCCCAAGGCTAAAGTCTCTACTCCTAACTTTGGCAAAGGCAGAGACCCAGTCAGAGCCTTGAAGTTTAAAAGGATGAGGCAAGAGATTGTAGCTGCCAACTATGGGGAGATGAGGTCAGTTTCCAGATGGTCTGAGTTAAGGTTGGTTGAGACATATAAAAGTCTGGAAGAAAATAGGAAGAAGGATCCCAGCCTGCCAAGAAAACCAATTTACACTGATGAGCCAATGATGAAGAGACCTCAACAGACCTTTACCTTGGACAGCTTACTTGACACCTCTGACCTAACAACTGCTGTAAGAAGACAGTACAAGAAACAGAAAGAAATGTCAGAGGAAGATCAAAGAAAGTTTGCTGATACATTCATCAAGGAAGGGCTCTTCAATCAAGTCCATTTCTTCTCTGATCCTACAACAGAGAAGCTTAGAGAACTCATTGGAAGACCACCTTCACCCAACTCATCAAGAATAAAACTTCAGCTCAGCAAATCCACTGACTCAAAAATTCTAAAGTGGAAAGTCAACAAAGACAACCATGAATTGACATTGCTCAGGTCAGATGGAAAGGTTCAGAAGATCAGCATGGATGATGCTTACAGCCTATGTGCAGAAGATCACCAAACATTGCTAAATCTGGACCTAGAAAGAGATGAAGAAGACTTATTTGCTCTGAACTTTGAATTACAATTCAAAGGTCAAATCAGAGAAAGTCTGATGAGGAATAAAGATCAATAAATAAAGCTGAGTTTTGGCATCATCTGTTCTAGGGGGAGATTGTTGGGTCTGCTGACCTGGAGAAGAACAGATGATTAGAAAGCCAAAATATGCTAACAGTTTGATCCTTGAATAAACAGTCTTTACAACTTACTTCTCCCAAAAGACTGCTGACCCTAACAACTGTTCTATCCAAACAACTGCTCAACAACTGCTGATACAAAGAACTGCTGAATAAACAACTGATGAAGAACAACTGCTGACCAAAGGTCTGATAAAGAACAACTGTTGATACAAGTACTGAAGACCAAAGCACTGCTGGAACCAACAGCACTTAGGCTCCAGCAGTGGATACAAGACCATCAGAGTTTTCCTACAACAGCTGTTTAATATCAGTGCTTTCAATGTAACAGTAGTTTGTAATAGGCAGATGTTTATGTTTGTTATTCTGTTAGAGGTCACTGTCTTAGGTGACGTCAGCTTAGGTCATCAGTGCTTTGAGTCTGTCTATAAATAGAACAGTGCTTGTACTGTTCTATTGCATCACACACACAAACATTCTCTCAGACAAACACTGTGTGATCAGGCTGAGGGGGAGTAATTGTACGATTGTAATCTTTTAGATAAATGAAAGCTTTCGATCTGAAAACATTTACTCTCTTGTTTTGATTTACAGTTTATTATTCCGCTGCACTTTCATTCTACTTTCATTTCATTATTACCATATTTAGTTAAACAATCAAAACAAACAAACTCAGATCCTAACAAGAGGTTTCACCGGGGAAAGCATTGAACCTCTGGGGCAGCTCACATTTCCAGTCACCATCGGAGACGGGCGCAAAGAAAGAACAGTACTGGTCACCTTCTTGGTCATCCCGGCCAATTCCCAATACAACGTGATCATGGGGCGGTATACTCTGGGAAGAATTGACGCCTTGGTCTCAACGGCCAGGGGCTTTTTGATGTTCCTCACTCCCCAAGGGGTTGTCACGGTGCCTGGAGACAAAACTTGTGCAGCCACAGACCGCAAATCACATCGTCAAGCACCAACGGGGCTTGTTGGCCCAGAGAGATGGGTGCTAAACACAGAATACCCAGAACAGACAGTCATGATAGGTGACACTATGTTCGCAGCCGCACGGGACATGCTCAAGCATGTGCTAAGAAGCAATTTAGATGTGTTTGCTTTTAAACACGCTGACATGACGGGCATAGCGAGATCGAAAGCAGAACACAGGCTGTCAACCTACCCATCCATCAAGCCCGTCACTCAGAAAAGATGAAGCATGGCCCCGGAACGACGGGCCGTGGTGGTTCAAGAAGTGAAAAAGCTGGAAGAAGCAGGCATCTTACGGAAGACCAAGTACCATACTTGGGTTGCCAACCCGGTCATGGTCAAAAAACATGACGGGACTTGGCGTATGTGCATAGACTATAAAGATTTGAACAAAGCCTGCCCAAAAGATGCGTACCCTCTTCCAGAAATTGATCTCAAGGTAGATTCACTAGCACCATTCAAGTTCAAATGTTTTCTCGATGCATACAAAGGCTATCATCTGATCAAGATGGCCCGGGAAGATGAAGACAAGACTGCATTCCACACTGATGTCGGCATCTACTGTTACACAAAGATGCCCTTCGGATTAAAGAATGCGGGAGCGACATACCAAAGGTTAATGGACCAAGCATTTGAAAAACAAATTGGCCGTAACCTGGAGGTTTACGTCGATGATTTAGTAATCAAGAGTTGTACGGAAGAAAAAATTATCACAGACATTGAAGAAACATTTAGGACATTGCGAGATTACAACATCAAGCTCAATCCAAGGAAATGTTCTTTTGGAATGGAAGAAGGGAAGTTTCTAGGAGTGGTGGTGTCAAAAGACGGCTTTAGGGTTAACCCTGAAAAGGTAACAGCCATCACAAGCATGCCTTCCCCAAAAACACTAAAAGAGGCTCAAACTCTAAACGGGAGGCTAGCAACCATCAACTGTTTTCTGGCACGGCACGCGGAAAGGTCTCTCCCCTTCATATCCACCCTGAAAGAATGTCTGAACAAAAACAAGTTCAGATGGACGGAAGAAGCAGAAAGAGCATTTCAGGAACTGAAGGTGTTTGTTGGCAACCTGCCTACACTCACTGCTCCTAAACCCGGGGAGGTCCTAAAGATGTACATAGCAGCAGGACATCATGCGGTCAGCGCAATCTTGTTAGTAGAACGGGAAAGTCTACAGACGCCAGTATACTATATCAGCCGGGTCCTTTCCGACCCAGAAGGAAGGTACCCAACGCTGGAAAAATTGGTGTTGGCGTTGATACATGCATCCCGCCGATTACGCCGATACTTCCAAGGGCATAAGGTGGAGGTGCTAATTGGTTTTCCCTTGGCACAAATTCTGAATCGGCCAGAAGTCTCAGGGCGGTTGTCAAAATGGGCCATCGAGCTAGGGGCCTTGGATATAACATTCAAGAAAAGAACATCCATCAAAGGGCAGGTAATAGCAGATTTCATGGCCGAAATCCCAGAAGATGAAAGAGCACAGTTACCAGGGAGCAACAATGAAGCTACAACAGGAGATAAGAACTCAGCATGGCAACTGTACACGGACGGATCGTCCAATAGCAAAGGAGCGGGAGCCGGCCTCATGCTTATCAGCCCAGAAGGAACGGAATCTTTGTACGCGCTGCGTTTTGACTTTGAATGCTCAAATAATCAATCAGAATATGAGGCGTTGCTAGCGGGAATGCGTCTGGCCCTTTCAATGGGGGCAAAAAGAGTTGATGCTCACGTGGACTCGTTGCTAGTAAATAATCAAGTTAACGAGTCCTACGAGGCCAAGGATGACACGATGGCGAGGTACCTGGAAAAAACAAAAGAACTGATGTCAAATTTTGAGAAAATAACACTCATTCATGTGCGAAGACACAAGAATGGATCGCGGATGCCCTCAGCAAGCTGCATCCTCGGTACTGAAGAAGACGTTCACATCGAAACCCTGAAACAACCATCAACACATGTGGCGGAGGTGCACAATGTATACGTGGCAGAGGTGTCATGGATGACACCCATCCAACAATACCTGGAAAAGGGAACACTCCCGGAAAATAAAGGCGAAGCAATGAAGATACAGACCAAAGCCCTGCAGTACGAAATGCATGGAGGAAACCTGTATCGGAAGTTTTACTTAGGTCCGGCTCTGCGATGTGTAGCACCATCAGAGGCAAGATTCTTAATACAAGACATACATGCGGGTATATGTGGCATACACGCGGGGCCTCGAGCAGTAGTAGCCAAAATAACAAATGCAGGATATTTCTGGCCGGGAATGCACAACATGGCAGTAGAGGAACTACAAAAATGCATCAGCTGCCAAAAATATGCACCACAAACCATACGACCAAAGAACAACTTGATACCGGTCACGGCCGCATGGCCATTCCAAAAGTGGGGAGTGGATTTGGTGGGACCGTTCCCTTTGGCCCCTGGAAAACTGAAATATTTAGTGGTCGCCGTCGACTATTTCACCAAATGGGTCGAGGCCAAACCGTTGGCAAAAATTGAAGCAACAAACATTAAGAAGTTCCTATGGGAACACATAGTTTTCCGTTTTGGTGTCCCACTATATCTTGTCAGTGACAATGGAACACAGTTCACGGATAGATCACTTAAAGAATGGTGCACGGGGCTACACATCCAACAGGTTTTCACTTCCGTCGTCCACCCGCAGGGCAATGGCCAGGTGGAGAGAACAAATCGAAGCATACTGGATGGGTTGAAGAAACGACTGGATGCAGAAGGAAAATCTTGGGTTGAACAGTTGCCGCATGTCCTCTGGGCACACAACACTATGCCGAAAACAAGCAATGGAGAGACGCCGTTCAGTCTGACATTTGGCTCGGAAGCAATGATCCCGGCAGAAATCGGAATCCCTTCCCTAAGAAGAAACAACGATGAAGGCAGGAACGAAGAACTGATTCGTGAAAATCAGGAGATGCTGGAAGAACGCCGTGAGGCAGCATGCATCAACGAAGCTCGGTACAAGAGACTTCTAGAAAAATACTACAATAAGCGGGTCCTTGAAAAGACGTTCAAAGTAGGAGAACTCGTGATGCGGGACAATGAAGCAAGCAGATCCACAGCTCAAGGAAAATTGGGGCCAAATTGGGAAGGGCCTTATGAGATAGATAAGGTACTGGGGAAGGGAGCATACTCCCTGAAACAGTTGAATGGAGAACCAATACCAAGGACATGGAACGCAGCGCAGCTAAAGAAGTGTTACGTGTAACCGGACACGAATCAAGACACATGGCCTTAGTCTCTCACTATAGATATATTTTATGTAAACATTCCAATAATGATCACGGCACGCCGTGTTAATAAAACGCCTTTTACGGCAATATTTCTTACATATCTGTACATTGATGTGTTACATCCAAAAAACAGTCATACATATGACATTACAAAACATGACAGGGGGCAGGACAAAAATCCAAACGACATTTCCTTACAAAATACTAGCTAGTAAAAACAAAAACAAAAGTAACCCCATTAAGCCTATTCACAGGCACGGGACCCCTCAGAACTTACCATCAAGAATTGCCAACACCTCTGCAGGGGTGTATAGCAATTCTTCTTCTGGAACAACCGGGGAGGAACTGGGTTGTCAGGGAGGTCTTCAGCGGCTCCAGCATGAAGATCCTCTTGATCAATGGCAAGGTCTCCAACATTGTCCAACAAAACACCAGGTTGCTGAGGAACCTCCGGAACAGGAACCACAGGCACGTCGGCCATAACATTTGGGTCAGGCTCCGGAAGATGCTCATGACCAACGTCACGATCCACATCAAAAAATAACTTCCGGGGACCACGAGAATATGTCCTCCCATATCTTCGTGCAAGCACGTAATCAGCATACCTAATATTAAATTTTTCTAGTGCGTCTCGACGTCTGTCCCTATCGTGAGAACATTGGTAAAGCATTTTCAAACCATCAATAGCATCGAGTTCCCTTAATAATTCCATTATAGAAGTTGAACGACGAGCCATTGAAGAAAGATAAAGGAAGGAAGAAAAACTAAGACCAGAGGAGAAATGGATTATTTGATAAGTCAAGTGACTTATAAAGATCCTCTTAGGAAGACCAAGAGATACGCTTTTAATGATCCTGACACATATATCTATGGAATAGTGAAATTGGCGACTCATAACGTCATGTAATCATGACATGCAAAAAGCCATCAATGCTTGTCAAATCCACCATCAGTACACATTCATTCATAAGATGACAAGTGGCACAAACACACACCACATATTACATTTCAAACTACACGTGCAAAATAAAGACTTCAAATAGAAGGTCACAAGTACATAGTTTTTAATCTCTACTAGAAGAGGAACCTTCACCATCAGACGACACCATAACATAAGGCTCAAGCAAAGATCGAAGAGACGAAACACCCTCATCACCAACATGACTACTCAACTGAGAGATAGCTTCCAGGGTATCACTGCTTAAGGCCTGCATCGAATCAGCAACCCGGGTAGGAATCTCTTTCTCCTGCTCCGTGGGTGGGGGTATTTTCTGGCCAGCAAGGCCAACCTGATTACCGTACACTAGCCCGCCATGATAACCGGCTTCCATGGCCACCTGATAGAAAGCATTGATACGATCATGATATGCTTGACTGGTCCGGATGAAACGCCATGATGCAGGAATACCTTGTCCAATCAACCAATCTCGGTTAACACGAACATGCTCCAACTGGGACTGAAGTGAGATGGCAAGAGCTTTGACAGCTTCGGAAGAGTCAAAAGCTTGGTCAACTCGTTGGTTTGAGAGAGTCAATTGCCTTTGACACTCATTGAGCTTTTCCACCACGGAATCCCTCTCCTCCTCTGCCCGTCTGATCCGGGATTCAAAGTTCTCGACCTCGGCAGACAGCAGCTTACATCTTTCCATTTCTGCCTGGTTCCGGGCAACAGTGCTTTTCTCCGCAGCCAACTCCTTGGACAAAGTATTCACACGGCTCTCAAGACGAGAAATAATACCACCTTGGGATTCATTAGCCCGGAGCAAATTTAGTTTCTCCTCTGTATGATTTGTAACCATCCGGGCTTTGTCACCTTCTAATTTTTCAATAGCCACTTGCCGAGATACCGGCTCTACCTCGGCCTCGGCCAGCTGTTTGGCCAACCTCTCATTCTGAGACATAGTGGAGACATGCCTATCACGAATCTCCAGTAGGCTAGCAAGATCGGCCCGCCATCGACGAAGCACCTCATAAGAAGCAGTGATATAACACACACCGAAACCCAGCACATTTTCAGCAAGCTGGGCGTTGTCCAGTCCCTGCAAATAGGACCTTTCTGCTGGGGGGAAGGCATGCTCTGACCAATGACGGATGACGTCCGAATGTATTAGATGACTTGACTCAGCAATCTGCCACCCAGGCACGTAACGGACATCTTTCAAAGACGGTCGCCAATTAATACCAGGAGAATACTGTAACATTTCGCACTAAATAAATTTACGTTACGGATTAAAACGACAAGCCTTATTATTATTATTTGGTGAAATTTTGAACCCCAATACAAGGAAAATTATTCATACATATATCTATATATATGTATTAAAGTTATAATAATAATAATAATAATAATAATAATAATAATAATAATAATAATAATAAAATCAGCTTTGTTTAAACCAAGCCCAACCAAACCAAACCTGAGCCCATTAACCAGCCCAGTCCAGCACCTGGCCCAACCCCTCCCCTTTACTGTTATAAAAAAAATGTTGAGTCCTTGCTTGGTATCGAACCCGAGCCAACAACACACAACCCGCACACACTAACCAGCTGATCTAACCATCATATTTGAATCAAACCCGGCTTATTATAACTATATCTCGTCTCCAAAACCTCTCAGTTGACTTGGTGATGTGTGAAAATGTGTATTAAATAAATTCGGGTCAAGTTTTAAAAATGGATAAACCCGCTAAACCACACACTAACGGCAAGTGCACCGGTCGCAGTGTAGCAGAGCAAGTAAGTCCGGAATATCGATCCGTGGACACAATGTGGCGACTCTTGGTACTAGACCTCTATCGACTCCTAGCCTAGCAAATTGGATTTTTTGTGATTTTTTATATTAATTAATTACTAAAGTAAATAAATTAAAAGGCTTAAATTAAAAGATAGCAGAGGATCACTAAGGAGGAAATCAGAGATGGGAAAGGCAACCACCTAGGTATGGAATCCTACTAATGAAATTGGAACTGCCCCGGCTTTGGAAACTATGTTGGTAATCAGGATCTTATAATATTCACCCCTAGTATCCTAGTGGCTCCCGGATCATTTACCAAGACTGACCGAAAAGGAATCCTAAAGGCTACTAATCTTACTGATTGGTTAGATCACCTCTCGGTCTCACTAACTATGCTAAAGTACTCGCTAGACTGGTTTAGATTTCTCACTCTCCAATCACAATACACCCTAAAGTGCAAGAAGTAACCTATAAAGTCAATCTATGACACAGATAAGCAAATAATACTAGAGAACCTAGGAAAACCTGATCTCTCAGCGTTTCTAGCCTAAACCTCTAGCACCAAAGACAAATTTGACTACCTATCACCTCTCGGTCTCAAGAGTAGGAAGAATACTAATTACCTCTAAACTCCCAATTAATGTTCCTATGGAATTCAGGCCTAAAACCATAAAATAAACTACAAGCACAAAGCAAGTAATTCTAACAAGTATCCAAACATGAAAGACATTCACTAAGACACTCGTGGAACATCAAAAGATTATAAATTAGTAAAAAGTACGCACACACATCATAGAATCATAAACAAGTTTCTTACTAAAACATAAATCCAACTATAAATTCCAAATCCGAAACATAAACCAAAATCAAAAAGTCATCATGTCAAACCTAGGTGGCCACTAATGTTTTAGCAAAACATAATAGTAATGGAACAAGATAAAAACATAGGTTCAAAATATAGTAAAGTCATGGTACCAATAATTATAAACACAAAGTAAATAAAATATAAACCAATAACTTGCAGTGATTAAACTCGAGCCTTCAATACTTGAACCACGCCTTCCTCTCCAAAATAAACCTCCCTTGTGGTATTCTTTGTGGCGGCTGTGTAACCCTCTCCAAAATATTATCTCCGACTTCGATGCTGCGCCCCTCAAAATAATATAAGTTGTGCCTTCGATATTCTAATATTTTTTTTTGCGGCCCTCCGTAAATATGTGTTGTCCTTCTAATAATTGTGCACGTCCAAATTCATAAGCCCTAATAATGTTGACTTTTCTTTTTTTCTTTCTTGGGCCTAGGGTCACAAGATTAAGATTATTATTATTATTATTATTATTATTATTATTATTATTATTATTATTATTATTATTATTATTAGTAGTAGTAGTAGTAGTAGTAGTAGTCCGTCTTTGCTCGAACCAGATGCCCGCGTCTTGATTATTTTTCACCGTTTTAAGCTCATTTCTTACGAACACCTACAAAATAATTAAAATAATAAATACATAATAAAAACGACACGAAACTAATAAAAATATGACCAAATAATATACAAAAAACATAGGGAAAGAGATGTGTTTTGCAACACATCAAACATCCCCACACTTAAAACTTTTGCGTCCCGAAAAAGAATTATACAAAATCCCATACATTTTCAACAAAGCACTTAACAAAAACGATGGCATCAAACAGGGTCAAAAGCAGGCTACGAAATAAACAAGCATAGCGGTTTCACAAGACTTACATCGTTCAAAAGGCTGACTAGTTAAGATGATACAATTTTAAAAACAAGGCCTACATAGTCAAGCTTCACTTACCTTCATGCAACCGACTATGCACCTGTAAGCACCCCTCACAATATCACTCATCTCTCGGTTATATATTTATTTGGAGTGAATCTCTCAAAACCGAAATATGAAGCAATATTATCATAAGCTTGTACGTCAATCAAATCTCCACCTAATTGCTAAAACTAACACAAATCAAGAGGACTTCGAAAGGGTAGGTAAGGGTTAAAGGTAGGGTATTTTGTTGGGAAAAATTGGCTAAAAAGAAAAATAAGAGATAAACCGGATAAACGATGAATATATATAAACTTTAACTCTTTGGTCCTCTCGACCCACAACCTTTATTCTATTTTTTTTTCTTTCTCTTTTTCATATATTTTTTTTTCTCTTTCAGTTTTTTTTTTTTTTTTTTTTTTTTTTTTTTTTTTTTTTTTTGTCAGCTACTCTTTATGCTAATATATATTTTTCTCTTTTTTTTTCACATTACATAAATATAAACAATCCGGTAATCAATATAAAATAAAATGGGTGACAAACGAAAGGTTTAGGCTCAAAGTGGTTTCTAAAGGTAAAAATGGGGTAACTGGTCAAATAACAAAAACAAACGAAAAGGCTAAACAAAATGGGTAATCCTAATGCCTCTATCATATCTGTGTCAAGTCCAAGCCTGTGGTCTCAAAATGCATCAAAACGCACAAGTTCTAAAATAATGCAACAAAGTCGGTATATCACACATGAAACGAAATAGTGAATATTTATATATAATATTTAAAGGCTCAAAACTCACTGTCATATGGAAATAAGGGTTACCGATACTAACAAGTGCAAAACCAGTTAACCATCCAGCTTGATCCACTATCCCAGGCACCCCAAACATTTTATTTCATAAAAACAACTCAGTCAAGCCTACTATCCCGCAACTTAAAGAAACATATGCTAAGACCCGTAAACCCGACAATCGACCCCGATTTTAACCGACGTATTACATTGAAAAGGCTCGCTTACTACGCGCAAAAAGGATCGGGACTAACACCAAACCAACTTTTTTTTTTTTCGTTTTTTAATTTTTTTTTAACTTTTTTTTTTTGACTCAACCTACAACTAAGCGAAATAAAAACGAAGTTTCCCATCCCCACACTTAGAAAGGCACAGTGTCCTCAATGTGCTCCAGGATACAACGCAGACTAAAAATAAAAAATACAAAAAAAAAGAAGATTTAAAAAAATATATATAACAACAAAATAATAAATGGAACGAACTCCCCTGGAATATGTGGCGATAGATCGCAGAAAGTGTCCCTTCCGTCCATCATCTACAGCCGTATAGCATTTCCTTCGCGGCCATAGTCGAAATCCTGCAAAAATAGACTAAAAAGAAAATAAAAGTAAAATGACTCAATGACAAGTGAGACGCCTGTTTACAAAAAAATAATTTTAAGATCGACCCCACCCGAATGGAGATTGAGTACGGGCGGGGGAGATCCAACAGCGAAAAGGGCCAAGGCAATCCCACATGACTCAATAAACTAGAAATTAAATATATAAAAAATAAATAAAGAAGAATGAAAATAAAATAAAATAAAAACATACCTGGCAGATGATGATACAAAACTCTACACTTGGGTTTTAACCCAAGTTCAATCAGGTGGCTTCTCTTTTATCCGCCCTTTATCCAACCCGTTTAATTCAGATCGTTCACCATTGTTCGTCAAAAAACGAATGGTGAATCTAGAATAACGTTTGAAAAATTCAAACGGGTCAAAGCACCTATTATTACACTTACCTGGACCAAACCTTGTATGTGGCATATGATGTTGGTCCTTGTGACTGTGAACCCTCTCCCGTGATGGTGGCGGCACGGGCCGGCAATCCTGAATGTGACGAGGTGGTTTGGTCTTTTTCTTTGTTACCACCTCTTCCACTTTTTCCTCGTTTGGTGTATTGATCTCCGTTGTTGGCTTCCCTGCAAGTAAAGTTTCTAAAAATAACAGATCGCCAACATGGTCAAATTCTTCTTCTTCAAGAGTTGGTAAATTAACCAACTCATCACCAAACTCGTCCTCCCAAGATGGTATATGCATATATTCTTCTTCTTCTTCATCTTCCATCTTGTTCTCCTTCTCACTAACTTCTTCAATCAACCCGACATCTTCTTCAACCTCACTATCACTCAAATCATCTTCAATGGGCTCTTGTTGGACCGGAGGTGGGACTTCTTCGTCCATTATCGTCTCCGGTTCTGGAGTGATATCATATGGCTGTAAGTACGGATTTTCCCCTTCATACCAATTTACAAAGATCCTTGGTACTGAAGAGGCAAGAAAACTATCGGGCTCCCTCCAAACAGGCATATAGTGATTTTGCATTTGTGCGTAGATGCCTTCTTCATTGTTACCAGCCTGGTCGCGCTCTCTTATGTAGTCTGCTACAGTCTTTCTTCCACTAGCATCTGGCATCTTAAAAATCTCACTGCAAACAGACACTGAACAAACAGATCAAGGCCACCAGATAGAGAAAATATATAAAAATAAATAAATAAATAAACAAATAAATAAAAATAAAGAGAAGAAAAATAAATAAAAATATCTACAAAATGACTAGATCCCCGATTCGGGCCGTTCTCGAAAGCGCACTGTGTCCCCGGCAACGGCGCCAAAAACTTGATGTGTGAAAATGTGTATTAAATAAATTCGGGTCAAGTTTTAAAAATGGATAAACCCGCTAAACCACACACTAACGGCAAGTGCACCGGTCGCAGTGTAGCAGAGCAAGTAAGTCCGGAATATCGATCCGTGGACACAATGTGGCGACTCTTGGTACTAGACCTCTATCGACTCCTAGCCTAGCAAATTGGATTTTTTGTGATTTTTTATATTAATTAATTACTAAAGTAAATAAATTAAAAGGCTTAAATTAAAAGATAGCAGAGGATCACTAAGGAGGAAATCAGAGATGGGAAAGGCAACCACCTAGGTATGGAATCCTACTAATGAAATTGGAACTGCCCCGGCTTTGGAAACTATGTTGGTAATCAGGATCTTATAATATTCACCCCTAGTATCCTAGTGGCTCCCGGATCATTTACCAAGACTGACCGAAAAGGAATCCTAAAGGCTACTAATCTTACTGATTGGTTAGATCACCTCTCGGTCTCACTAACTATGCTAAAGTACTCGCTAGACTGGTTTAGATTTCTCACTCTCCAATCACAATACACCCTAAAGTGCAAGAAGTAACCTATAAAGTCAATCTATGACACAGATAAGCAAATAATACTAGAGAACCTAGGAAAACCTGATCTCTCAGCGTTTCTAGCCTAAACCTCTAGCACCAAAGACAAATTTGACTACCTATCACCTCTCGGTCTCAAGAGTAGGAAGAATACTAATTACCTCTAAACTCCCAATTAATGTTCCTATGGAATTCAGGCCTAAAACCATAAAATAAACTACAAGCACAAAGCAAGTAATTCTAACAAGTATCCAAACATGAAAGACATTCACTAAGACACTCGTGGAACATCAAAAGATTATAAATTAGTAAAAAGTACGCACACACATCATAGAATCATAAACAAGTTTCTTACTAAAACATAAATCCAACTATAAATTCCAAATCCGAAACATAAACCAAAATCAAAAAGTCATCATGTCAAACCTAGGTGGCCACTAATGTTTTAGCAAAACATAATAGTAATGGAACAAGATAAAAACATAGGTTCAAAATATAGTAAAGTCATGGTACCAATAATTATAAACACAAAGTAAATAAAATATAAACCAATAACTTGCAGTGATTAAACTCGAGCCTTCAATACTTGAACCACGCCTTCCTCTCCAAAATAAACCTCCCTTGTGGTATTCTTTGTGGCGGCTGTGTAACCCTCTCCAAAATATTATCTCCGACTTCGATGCTGCGCCCCTCAAAATAATATAAGTTGTGCCTTCGATATTCTAATATTTTTTTTTGCGGCCCTCCGTAAATATGTGTTGTCCTTCTAATAATTGTGCACGTCCAAATTCATAAGCCCTAATAATGTTGACTTTTCTTTTTTTCTTTCTTGGGCCTAGGGTCACAAGATTAAGATTATTATTATTATTATTATTATTATTATTATTATTATTATTATTATTATTATTATTATTATTATTATTATTAGTAGTAGTAGTAGTAGTAGTAGTAGTCCGTCTTTGCTCGAACCAGATGCCCGCGTCTTGATTATTTTTCACCGTTTTAAGCTCATTTCTTACGAACACCTACAAAATAATTAAAATAATAAATACATAATAAAAACGACACGAAACTAATAAAAATATGACCAAATAATATACAAAAAACATAGGGAAAGAGATGTGTTTTGCAACACATCAAACATCCCCACACTTAAAACTTTTGCGTCCCGAAAAAGAATTATACAAAATCCCATACATTTTCAACAAAGCACTTAACAAAAACGATGGCATCAAACAGGGTCAAAAGCAGGCTACGAAATAAACAAGCATAGCGGTTTCACAAGACTTACATCGTTCAAAAGGCTGACTAGTTAAGATGATACAATTTTAAAAACAAGGCCTACATAGTCAAGCTTCACTTACCTTCATGCAACCGACTATGCACCTGTAAGCACCCCTCACAATATCACTCATCTCTCGGTTATATATTTATTTGGAGTGAATCTCTCAAAACCGAAATATGAAGCAATATTATCATAAGCTTGTACGTCAATCAAATCTCCACCTAATTGCTAAAACTAACACAAATCAAGAGGACTTCGAAAGGGTAGGTAAGGGTTAAAGGTAGGGTATTTTGTTGGGAAAAATTGGCTAAAAAGAAAAATAAGAGATAAACCGGATAAACGATGAATATATATAAACTTTAACTCTTTGGTCCTCTCGACCCACAACCTTTATTCTATTTTTTTTTCTTTCTCTTTTTCATATATTTTTTTTTCTCTTTCAGTTTTTTTTTTTTTTTTTTTTTTTTTTTTTTTTTTTGTCAGCTACTCTTTATGCTAATATATATTTTTCTCTTTTTTTTTCACATTACATAAATATAAACAATCCGGTAATCAATATAAAATAAAATGGGTGACAAACGAAAGGTTTAGGCTCAAAGTGGTTTCTAAAGGTAAAAATGGGGTAACTGGTCAAATAACAAAAACAAACGAAAAGGCTAAACAAAATGGGTAATCCTAATGCCTCTATCATATCTGTGTCAAGTCCAAGCCTGTGGTCTCAAAATGCATCAAAACGCACAAGTTCTAAAATAATGCAACAAAGTCGGTATATCACACATGAAACGAAATAGTGAATATTTATATATAATATTTAAAGGCTCAAAACTCACTGTCATATGGAAATAAGGGTTACCGATACTAACAAGTGCAAAACCAGTTAACCATCCAGCTTGATCCACTATCCCAGGCACCCCAAACATTTTATTTCATAAAAACAACTCAGTCAAGCCTACTATCCCGCAACTTAAAGAAACATATGCTAAGACCCGTAAACCCGACAATCGACCCCGATTTTAACCGACGTATTACATTGAAAAGGCTCGCTTACTACGCGCAAAAAGGATCGGGACTAACACCAAACCAACTTTTTTTTTTTTCGTTTTTTAATTTTTTTTTTAACTTTTTTTTTTGACTCAACCTACAACTAAGCGAAATAAAAACGAAGTTTCCCATCCCCACACTTAGAAAGGCACAGTGTCCTCAATGTGCTCCAGGATACAACGCAGACTAAAAATAAAAAATACAAAAAAAAAGAAGATTTAAAAAAATATATATAACAACAAAATAATAAATGGAACGAACTCCCCTGGAATATGTGGCGATAGATCGCAGAAAGTGTCCCTTCCGTCCATCATCTACAGCCGTATAGCATTTCCTTCGCGGCCATAGTCGAAATCCTGCAAAAATAGACTAAAAAGAAAATAAAAGTAAAATGACTCAATGACAAGTGAGACGCCTGTTTACAAAAAAATAATTTTAAGATCGACCCCACCCGAATGGAGATTGAGTACGGGCGGGGGAGATCCAACAGCGAAAAGGGCCAAGGCAATCCCACATGACTCAATAAACTAGAAATTAAATATATAAAAAATAAATAAAGAAGAATGAAAATAAAATAAAATAAAAACATACCTGGCAGATGATGATACAAAACTCTACACTTGGGTTTTAACCCAAGTTCAATCAGGTGGCTTCTCTTTTATCCGCCCTTTATCCAACCCGTTTAATTCAGATCGTTCACCATTGTTCGTCAAAAAACGAATGGTGAATCTAGAATAACGTTTGAAAAATTCAAACGGGTCAAAGCACCTATTATTACACTTACCTGGACCAAACCTTGTATGTGGCATATGATGTTGGTCCTTGTGACTGTGAACCCTCTCCCGTGATGGTGGCGGCACGGGCCGGCAATCCTGAATGTGACGAGGTGGTTTGGTCTTTTTCTTTGTTACCACCTCTTCCACTTTTTCCTCGTTTGGTGTATTGATCTCCGTTGTTGGCTTCCCTGCAAGTAAAGTTTCTAAAAATAACAGATCGCCAACATGGTCAAATTCTTCTTCTTCAAGAGTTGGTAAATTAACCAACTCATCACCAAACTCGTCCTCCCAAGATGGTATATGCATATATTCTTCTTCTTCTTCATCTTCCATCTTGTTCTCCTTCTCACTAACTTCTTCAATCAACCCGACATCTTCTTCAACCTCACTATCACTCAAATCATCTTCAATGGGCTCTTGTTGGACCGGAGGTGGGACTTCTTCGTCCATTATCGTCTCCGGTTCTGGAGTGATATCATATGGCTGTAAGTACGGATTTTCCCCTTCATACCAATTTACAAAGATCCTTGGTACTGAAGAGGCAAGAAAACTATCGGGCTCCCTCCAAACAGGCATATAGTGATTTTGCATTTGTGCGTAGATGCCTTCTTCATTGTTACCAGCCTGGTCGCGCTCTCTTATGTAGTCTGCTACAGTCTTTCTTCCACTAGCATCTGGCATCTTAAAAATCTCACTGCAAACAGACACTGAACAAACAGATCAAGGCCACCAGATAGAGAAAATATATAAAAATAAATAAATAAATAAACAAATAAATAAAAATAAAGAGAAGAAAAATAAATAAAAATATCTACAAAATGACTAGATCCCCGATTCGGGCCGTTCTCGAAAGCGCACTGTGTCCCCGGCAACGGCGCCAAAAACTTGATGTGTGAAAATGTGTATTAAATAAATTCGGGTCAAGTTTTAAAAATGGATAAACCCGCTAAACCACACACTAACGGCAAGTGCACCGGTCGCAGTGTAGCAGAGCAAGTAAGTCCGGAATATCGATCCGTGGACACAATGTGGCGACTCTCGGTACTAGACCTCTATCGACTCCTAGCCTAGCAAATTGGATTTTTTGTGATTTTTTATATTAATTAATTACTAAAGTAAATAAATTAAAAGGCTTAAATTAAAAGATAGCAGAGGATCACTAAGGAGGAAATCAGAGATGGGAAAGGCAACCACCTAGGTATGGAATCCTACTAATGAAATTGGAACTGCCCCGGCTTTGGAAACTATGTTGGTAATCAGGATCTTATAATATTCACCCCTAGTATCCTAGTGGCTCCCGGATCATTTACCAAGACTGACCGAAAAGGAATCCTAAAGGCTACTAATCTTACTGATTGGTTAGATCACCTCTCGGTCTCACTAACTATGCTAAAGTACTCGCTAGACTGGTTTAGATTTCTCACTCTCCAATCACAATACACCCTAAAGTGCAAGAAGTAACCTATAAAGTCAATCTATGACACAGATAAGCAAATAATACTAGAGAACCTAGGAAAACCTGATCTCTCAGCGTTTCTAGCCTAAACCTCTAGCACCAAAGACAAATTTGACTACCTATCACCTCTCGGTCTCAAGAGTAGGAAGAATACTAATTACCTCTAAACTCCCAATTAATGTTCCTATGGAATTCAGGCCTAAAACCATAAAATAAACTACAAGCACAAAGCAAGTAATTCTAACAAGTATCCAAACATGAAAGACATTCACTAAGACACTCGTGGAACATCAAAAGATTATAAATTAGTAAAAAGTACGCACACACATCATAGAATCATAAACAAGTTTCTTACTAAAACATAAATCCAACTATAAATTCCAAATCCGAAACATAAACCAAAATCAAAAAGTCATCATGTCAAACCTAGGTGGCCACTAATGTTTTAGCCAAACATAATAGTAATGGAACAAGATAAAAACATAGGTTCAAAATATAGTAAAGTCATGGTACCAATAATTATAAACACAATGTAAATAAAATATAAACCAATAACTTGCAGTGATTAAACTCGAGCCTTCAATACTTGAACCACGCCTTCCTCTCCAAAATAAACCTCCCTTGTGGTATTCTTTGTGGCGGCTGTGTAACCCTCTCCAAAATATTATCTCCGACTTCGATGCTGCGCCCCTCAAAATAATATAAGTTGTGCCTTCGATATTCTAATATTTTTTTTTTACGGCCCTCCGTAAATATGTGTTGTCCTTCTAATAATTGTGCACGTCCAAATTCATAAGCCCTAATAATGTTGACTTTTCTTTTTTTCTTTCTTGGGCCTAGGGTCACAAGATTAAGATGATGATGATTATTATTATTATTATTATTATTATTATTAGTAGTAGTAGTAGTAGTAGTAGTCCGTCTTTGCTCGAACCAGATGCCCGCGTCTTGATAATTTTTCACCGTTTTAAGCTCATTTCTTACGAACACCTACAAAATAATTAAAATAATAAATACATAATAAAAACGACACGAAACTAATAAAAATATGACCAAATAATATACAAAAAACATAGGGAAAGAGATGTGTTTTGCAACACATCACTTGGAAAGTCAACTGAGAATCTAAGACTTGCCAAAACCACATCAATTAACCGTTAATTGTTGAGGATTGACTGAGGGGCTTGATTACCGGCCTAATACGACTCATTCACACAATAATTAGCTGCCAATTGTTACCATATTGTTCGATCGACGCGTCACACATTCAAATCATAGTCAACGTTGCCAAATCGAGCATCCAAACCATTACACTATAAATTGTTCATTTCTGGACCATCTCAACTCGCCACTCAATCTCTCTCAACCTCCAATTTCCATTATCAAACCTCTGTTAATCGTTTTCTGTTCGTATTTTGACCCGAGTCTTTGACCAATCAATCGAGCTCGTAACGTGTTTGTAAGTCTAATAATTTCTGTGGATTTCGATCATCGGCATTCACACATCAAAAACCCTAGGATTAATCAGGTTATTGATGTGTGAATCGCTTGATTGGAAAAACTAGGGTTCGTGGATATGGAATTGGGGATAATCTGATTTTGCATAATGCATTTAATTTAAATAAAACGGAATTTATCACAACCACAGGCCTAGGCCAAGTGGTTGTGACTGATGCATATAATCCAAGCCACCCGGGTTCGAGTCCCGGCCATGGCACTTTTTTTTTCCACTTATTTTCATTTTTAAAACAAATCAATTATATATATATATATTACATTTAATCTTGTAAATTCATTTTTAATTATTAAAACCTTTTTATAAATTCTAAAAAAATTATTTTTATCAAATCTGATGTAAAAGTTTTTATCTACAATTTTTAGTTTTCAAAAATTCATTTATTTAATATATTTAATAATTAAATCAATTTTATTCTATTATATTTATAAAATTCCATTAAAATATCAACACAACTTTATAAATTTCTACAAAAATTATTCTGAGTTTATATAATGATAAACTTTTCTGAAATGATTTTTAATTCTGAAAAATCATTTATTTAATATTTTTAATCAATTTTTGTTAGTTTTAATCATAATTAAATCATAATAAATCCAATTTTTAGTATTTTTGCACCAAAATTTTATACAAATTATTTCTGAATATTTAGAACAGAAATATAATTTTTAAACTAATAATTCTTTAATTTTAGTATTTTTAAATATTAAAGTTAAATTTTGACTATTTGCTATAAATAGAATTAATTAACTATTTTAAAGAAAATAATTTTGTAAAAATTATTTTTACACTTTAAATACATTATTGTGACCATCTTAACTTTAAATTTCCTAAAAAGATTTTTGGTTATTTATTTATTAATATTGCCTCAATTATCAAACATTTTTGATATTAATCAAACAAGTATTTATCCCCAATTCGAAGCCCTAGAACTTATACATTTGTAGACTTGATAGACATAGACATATTTATTTACTTATTATAGGGTGATACTTGATACATTTGGGCAACACCATATTACAATTTTTCAACAGATATAACAATTTGCTAAGGTGAGTTTTACATAGCCCCTTTTCTATTTATCACCGTTTTTGGGGTGAAACATGTTACAACAATATTTATGCAATTCAATCATCAATGTGTCTATGTGTTTTTCTATGTTGCATTATGTCTTGAACATGACTAGGGTAAGCACAATTCTAGCATAAACATTCATCAGCCAAACGGTATACTTTGATAGATCTATTGGACTGACAATCCCACCCGGATACGTGCCTCCTACCAAGGTTACGTGGGTGTTTGTTACTGCAATATAAACGAGTGAACCATGAGCGTATGGGATGTACCACAATACAACAAGTCACAAGGTTAATTATGCACTCGATTTACTTCTAGTATGTTTTTATATATGGACTAGATTGCCATGACACATGAATTGCACAACAATTTTATTCGATATTCAAAAACCTATGTAATTCTCACCAACTTTTGTTGACCCAAAACATTTTCAACTTAACATGTTTCAGGTTCTACTTGCTTGAAGGTTTGAATTGATGCTTGAAGATGTTTGCATAGTTTTATTCAAATTGATGTACAAATTCTTAGAACAATTGTATGTAACTTACTTAAATTATTTAATGAAATTTATTATTCACCATGAGCTACTGAACAATCATCAATACGTGACATCCCGATGTTTCCGCCATCGGTTGGGGTGTTACAGATTGGTATCAGAGCCTTGGTTATAGGGAATTAGGTTATTAGAAGTAATCTAGTCTATAACCATAGAATTTAACCAAGTACTTGCTTCTTTTGCTTGCTATTCTCTACCTCCCTCCTACTTCTTATCCCTACTTTCATCCCTACAAGAAAGGTTGCTCTCCATCACTGGATCCACTCCTGGACTGATAAGGCAAAATCCTCAGGTTTAACCTGAACCACCTTGAGATCTCGTCGAAGTTCTAGATTTTAATAACGAACACATGCAATCTGGAAGGGTGAACGCCTGTATTCTGAGTCTTCTGTCTAGGCTGGCATTGCGCATATATCCCAATCAGACGAGGGACCCGGATGCCTACCTGGGAATTCTCGGGATGAGTGTTCACTTATAGGCTAAAGCATGTCTTCACATGTTATTAGAATTTAGAATCTTTGATAAGTCAACGTTTTCGTTTATTCGTTTTAATGAATAAATGATTACATTTCTTATATAACCTCATTCATTTCATTGTATCTCTTACAGATCATGCCTCCACGTCGCAGTGCTCGTCTTAACAGTGGTGAAAATCATGATGAAGGGAGTAGCAATCACAATCACAACCATGACACTAACCACAACAACAACAACAATAATGGTGTCGATGCTCAACTAGCTGCAATCATTTCTCAACAAATGGCGCAGCAAATCGCAACTCTGGTTCCCAACTTACTAGCTCAAGTCATCCAGTTGAACGGCAACGGGAACGGCAATGGCAACGGAAATGGAAATGGAAACCACAACGGGAATGGGAATGGTCTCCCAGCCTGCACCCTTAAGCATTTCAATTCTTGTAACCCTCCAAAGTTTAGTGGTGAAGAAGGAGCTACAGGACTCCTCCAATGGTTTGAGGGTATTGAGAATACCTTCATCAACAGTGAGTGTCCCGACAACTTTAAGGTCCGTTATGCCATGAGTGTTCTTCACAAACGAGCACTCACTTGGTGGAATGAAGAAAAACGCACTCGCGGAGCTGAAGCTGCACTAGCCTTAACTTGGGATCAAGCTAAAGACATTATGAAGGCAGAGTTCTGTCCTCGTAATGAAATCAAGAAACTGGAAGATGAATTTCATGATCTTGCTCAAGACAGTGGGGAAAACCTTGCTTACAACACACGTTTTCACGAACTTAGCTTACTGCTACCCCACAAAGTCACCCCTTTGCCCATTGCTATCGAAAAATACATTGGTGGCTTACCGATGCAGATCCAAGACACGGTGTGGGGAAGGAACCCTGCTACTTTGGAAGAAGCAAAGCGTTTGGCTGCCACCCTAACAGATAACCATGTGAAAGCAGGAACCCTAACTCGTAAAGGGGAAAAGAAAACGGATACTCCCCAACCTGCCGTTGAAATCAAAACCGAGGCCTCAACCAACGGGAAGTGTAGGGCCAGGAATTTTGCAATAGACACCACTGTCCCACCCAACAAGAAACAATACCACGGGAAGCTACCTAAGTGTGACACCTGCCAGTATCACCATCCCACTCAAGTACCCTGCCGACAGTGCACAAATTGTCAAAGGTATGGGCATCTTGCAAATGCTTGTCGAATCCCTGCTACAAACGCTCTGGATGCTCCAAATAACCCCGCTTGAAACCCTCCAGCTACTTAACAGCAAACCCTACCATTTGATTAATGTCTACTTTCTCTTTAATTTCATGTATTACCACATTTGATTCAAATAATAAATTCAAGTATTATAACATCTGTGTGCATGCTTGTTTGAATGTGAACTGATTGCTATATCTATAATTATACTTGCTTATTTGTACGACAATTAGTTGACTACCAAACAATCTACTCACGATTGGTTGAGGTCATCATGTCTTTCCAACAGTCGGGAGAGGCCCTACAACCTGCTCAACGACTGGTGGAGACTATCAGACCTGCTCAACAATCGGTAGAGTCATAAAAGGACGCAAAACCCTAATGTAAGGTAAATTGATAATTACGGTCCGGGACGTAATCATGAATTTACAGGTACGTTAAGGTAGTGTGAAACTTTACCAAGTCTTTCGGTAGTTGACCAATTGTAACCTAGTGTTTCTCTTAACTTCGGGACGAAGTTCCTAAAAGTAGGGGAGACTGTAACATTTCGCACTAAATAAATTTACGTTACGGATTAAAACGACAAGCCTTATTATTATTATTTGGTGAAATTTTGAACCCCAATACAAGGAAAATTATTCATACATATATCTATATATATGTATTAAAGTTATAATAATAATAATAATAATAATAATAATAATAATAATAATAATAATAATAATAATAATAATAATAAAAAAATCAGCTTTGTTTAAACCAAGCCCAACCAAACCAAACCAAACCTGAGCCCATTAACCAGCCCAGTCCAGCACCTGGCCCAACCCCTCCCCTTTACTGTTATAAAAAAAAATGTTGAGTCCTTGCTTGGTATCGAACCCGAGCCAACAACACACAACCCGCACACACTAACCAGCTGATCTAACCATCATATTTAAATCAAACCCGGCTTATTATAACTATATCTCGTCTCCAAAACCTCTCAGTTGACTTGGAAAGTCAACTGAGAATCTAAGACTTGCCAAAACCACATCAATTAACCGTTAATTGTTGAGGATTGACTGAGGGGCTTGATTACCGGCCTAATACAACTCATTCACACAATAATTAGCTGCCAATTGTTACCATATTATTCGATCGACGCGTCACACATTCAAATCATAGTCAACGTTGCCAAATCGAGCATCCAAACCATTACACTATAAATTGTTCATTTCTGGACCATCTCAACTCGCCACTCAATCTCTCTCAACCTCCAATTTCCATTATCAAACCTCTGTTAATCATTTTCTGTTCGTATTTTGACCCGAGTCTTTGACCAATCAATCGAGCTCGTAACGTGTTTGTAAGTCTAATAATTTCTGTGGATTTTGATCATCGGCATTCACACATCAAAAACCCTAGGATTAATCAGGTTATTGATGTGTGAATCGCTTGATTGGAAAAACTAGGGTTCGTGGATATGGAATTGGGGATAATCTGATTTTGCATAATGCATTTAATTTAAATAAAACGGAATTTATCACAACCACAGGCCTAGGCCAAGTGGTTGTGACTGATGCATATAATCCAAGCCACCCGGGTTCGAGTCCCGGCCATGGCACTTTTTTTTCCACTTATTTTCATTTTTAAAACAAATCAATTATATATATATTACATTTAATCTTGTAAATTCATTTTTAATTATTAAAACCTTTTTATAAATTCTAAAAAAATTATTTTTATCAAATCTGATGTAAAAGTTTTTATCTACAATTTTTAGTTTTCAAAAATTCATTTATTTAATATATTTAATAATTAAATCAATTTTATTCTATTATATTTATAAAATTCCATTAAAATATCAAAACAACTTTATAAATTTCTACAAAAATTATTCTGAGTTTATATAATGATAAACTTTTCTGAAATGATTTTTAATTCTGAAAAATCATTTATTTAATATTTTTAATCAATTTTTGTTAGTTTTAATCATAATTAAATCATAATAAATCCAATTTTTAATATTTTTGCACCAAAATTTTATACAAATTATTTCTGAATATTTAGAACAGAAATATAATTTTTAAACTAATAATTCTTTAATTTTAGTATTTTTAAATATTAAAGTTAAATTTTGACTATTTGCTATAAATAGAATTAATATTCTATTTTAAAGAAAATAATTTTGTAAAAATTATTTTTACACTTTAAATACATTATTGTGACTATCTTAACTTTAAATTTCCTAAAAAGATTTTTGGTTATTTATTTATTAATATTGCCTCAATTATCAAACATTTTTTATATTAATCAAACAAGTATTTATCCCCAATTCGAAGCCCTAGAACTTATACATTTGTAGACTTGATAGACTTAGACATATTTATTTCCTTATTATAGGGTGATACTTGATACATTTGGGCAACACCATATTACAATTTTTCAACAGATATAACAATTTGCTAAGGTGAGTTTTACATAGCCCCTTTTCTATTTATCACCGTTTTTGGGGTGAAACATGTTACAACAATATTTATGTAATTCAATCATCAATGTGTCTATGTGTTTTTCTATGTTGCATTATGTCTTGAACATGACTAGGGTAAGCACAATTCTAGCATAAACATTCATCGGCCAAACGGTATACATTTATAGATCTATTGGACTGACAATCCCACCCGGATACGTGCCTCCTACCAAGGTTACGTGGGTGTTTGTTACTGCAATATAAACGAGTGAACCATGAGCGTATGGGATGTACCACAATACAACAAGTCACAAGGTTGATTAGTCACTCGATTTACTTCTAGTATGTTTTTACATATGGACTAGATTGCCATGACACATGAATTGCACAACAATTTTATTCGATATTCAAAAACCTATGTAATTCTCACCAACTTTTGTTGACCCAAAACATTTTCAACTTAACATGTTTCAGGTTCTACTTGCTTGAAGGTTTGAATTGATGCTTGAAGATGTTTGCATAGTTTTATTCAAATTGATGTACAAATTCTTAGAACAATTGTATGTAACTTACTTAAATTATTTAATGAAATTTATTATTCACCATGAGCTACTGAACAATCATCAATACGTGACATCCCGATGTTTCCGCCATCGGTTGGGGTGTTACAAATACACATTGGCCGGCATATCACTTACACTAGAGGAGTAACCGTGAGCCGGTGAACCTCCAGTACGGATCCCACCAGGAAATTGGATAGGATTTTTCTGCACGTCCCGTAAAAGCTGGGAGAAACTTTGCCCAACAACAAAACTGGAAGTTACAGATGGTCCAGCAAGAGAAAACACCGGCTTCATAGAAACAGGAACTGATACGCCGGGTAATGACGAAGAAGGGGCTGCAACAGCCTCCATAGCAGGAGCTTGAGAGGATACAGGAATGGTGGTCACAGGAACCGAGGATTGAGCAATGGTACTAAGTGAAGGAGAAGAAGTGACGGCGACAGTTTCCCCGGTACTACTTCCAACAAAGTCTGGAAGAACCTTCACGGTGTCAACTGAGGACATAGTCACCTCATCAGATCCAGATAAAGGCAGACTGACAGCTATTCTTTCATCTGTTGACAATAATCATATAATGAATAATAAAAAAAACAAGGGAAAACAATAACAAAAAGGGAAAGGAGAGAAGGAAACATCAAATACTCACAAAGAGGATTTTCCTTCATTTCCAGCATTTGTTTTCTCTTGGCTAACAATGCTTCAACCCCAGGAACAGCAGTGGCTTTTCTCTTCTTTGATTTATCTTTCTTCTTCTCCGCACTCACATCACTCTGTGGAGGAGCAACATTGATAGGATTCGCGTCAATAGGATCCACAACTTCTTTGTCAACATCCAAATGAATAGACTCCACCACGGATACAGACGAATCAACACCTTGCCCCGGGACAGGACCAACAGGGGCAAGAATAAGGAAATTAGCGACTGTTTGACTAAGAACGTCAAGCTCATCAGGGCCAAGTGGACGATCATGTTCTACCAATTGAGAAGAAATTTCAGAATCAAGAACGTCAAAATACTGCCACGACCCTTGATCTTCACGCCGATACTCCAGAAACACAGCTTCATCTACCCATATCCGGCTCATACCCATGGCAACCAAAGCCCTCTCTTGAATAAAAGTACATTCTGTAGGATTGTTGGTCAGGGCGAGATACAATGGATCCTTCTCATACACATAAGCAAGGGGGCACTCGTCGGCCAATTTAGTCTTGGCCTCCGGGTACCTAATTGGGGCCTGGACAGGAAGAACGCGTTCATCAACAAAGAAGAACTTCTTTCTCCATTCTTTGTCACGAACACTTTGAGGGAAATTGTTTATACAAGACAATGTACCGGGACGACGATCAAAGGTAAAATATTCTCCTTTAAATTTCAAAACATACAATACCCGAAAAATCTCCAGACGGGGTGCTCTACCTAACCCTAAGGCACAAAACTCAATATGGCGGATTTTCATTAAGCATAGAGGATGCAATTGGGAAGGGTTTACCTTATAGTACGACAACAGATCAAAGATGAAATTAGTGGCCGGCAATCGAAAATGGGAAAAAGTGAAGAACTCCCCGTACAATGTGATTTTGCCCTCCTTCAGAGGAAAGGCCCGGTCATCTTTGCCCGGGAGCACTGGTCCCCATTCTAGAGGAATGTGATAGTCACTAATAAATGAAGGAAACGAAGGCCAATTACAGGGTATATCAAAAACATTCATGACGACGCGTGATGAACTTGCTTTGGGGGCCATTTTCGAATAAGAGGAAAAACAGTTGAAATGATATTATTTGAACAAGAAAGGTCTTCTTATACAAAAAAAAAAAAAAAAAAAAAAAAAACGGACGTTTTAAATTTAAAATACAACATCGCCAGGTGTCCACTCCCTAGGTACTCATGCCATTATGAGGGAGATTGATGCGACGGTTATCATAATTAGTACATCACGTGCTTCGGCCGTGCAACACGAATCCCAATTTGGATTCAAACTAAGCTCTTTTTTGATTTTTTTCATGTTTTTTCTACTTACAAAAAGTCTAGTAATATTCACACGTTCTTATCACTAGACTGGGGGGACATGACAAGGTAGGGCCCAGATAAGTCAATCTGGCCCATACCACAGTTAACATAAGCCCAATAGAGAAAGACCCAACTAATTTGAAGGAGTCAAACCGGTCAACATAATAGTCAAATGGAATTAAGATAAAAGCGAAATCGATGGGCAAACAATCAAGCAATAATTATCTCCCTTGGCAAAGAGAACGGGAGAACAGCAAAACAGCAAGCTATAAAAGGAGGATGAAAGGTAAAAGCAAATGATCTCATCATCATCTCTATTCTCATTACTACATTCTCATTCACTAGAAAGCAATGCTTATTCTCACGCCGGAGGGTGGTCACAGGATTACCCCAAATCCTGTGGCGAGTCCTAACGGTGTTCTCTTTTGCAGAAATAACCTTCTCACTCACTTTGGACGACTTGGGAAGATCTCTTTGTATCATATAGAAGATTCAGAGCGTTAACCAGGTTCTTACTTCTTCAATAAGGATTTGGTTACCTTTTTCGCGATCACATTTAACGATTTTTTTATGATCCCGTGTCTTCCTCATCAACTTGCTCGATCACATCTTTAAAAAAGAAAGAATACTGCTATTATTTGAAATATCGTCATCCGACTTCATTGGTGGAATAATCATAGGTAATTTATTTGTCATTTGAAAAGATAATTTGTGAAAGTGGGAAATTTGGTATGAGAGAATGGTGCGATATGTTGTGTATGAGAGAATGGTGTAAATTATGGTGTGTTATATAATGTTTAAAATAAGTTTAAAAGTTTTTTTTTTATTTAATGCCTAGAGCATTCACATCCCTTCCATCAAAACTTCCTTCCATTTCTAAAATTTAAAAAAAAGTTACTAAAAACACCTTACATCTCATCCACCATTTTATACTCCATCTTTATATTTTGAAAAATCCATCTTCTACTTTTTTATATATAAAAAGTTACTATTCACCCCCATCCAATTATTGTGAGTGTATTTTAACGAGAAATATAATAAAATAAGTGTTTGTGAGTAAGATAAAGGTAAATATGGTGGAGGGGATGTGGAAGGTTTTTTAAAATGAGAAATAAATTTTGAAAAATATGATTTTTTGTTATATTAGAGCATTCACATCCTTTCCATCAAACCTTCCCCTATATCTAAAATTTAAAAAAAACTTACTAAAAACATCCTACATCCCCTCCACCATTTTATACCCTATCTTTATATTATGAAAAACCCATCTTCTAGCTTTTTATATATAAAAAGCTACTATTCACTCCCATCAAATTATTGTGAGTGTATTTTAACGAGGAATATTATAAAATAAGTGTTTGTGAATAAAATAAAGGTAAATATGGTGGAGGGGATGTGGAAGGTTTTTTAAAATGAGAGATAAATTTTAAAAAGTATGATTTTTTGTTATATTATAGAGTATAAAATGGTGGAGGGGATGTGAATTAGGGATGAGCACACGGTCCCGAAAACCGATCCCGAACCGAAAAAATACCGATCCCGTACCGAACCGATACCGAACCGAGGGTTTTCGGTATCGGTATCGGTACCCACATTTAGAGGTTTTCGGTTTCGGTATTATCGGTATCGGTACGAGATCGGTATGGTATCGGTATTTTAAGGTAAAATACCGATACCACACCGGTACCGAACCGATACCGATACCGTACCGGTATAATCGGTGTCGGTATCGGTATTGATTTTTTGGACTTTTCGGTATCGGTATTGTCAGGATCGGTATCGGTTCGGTACCGATACCGTCCCGAGCTCATCCCTAATGTGAATGCTCTTATAGGGTATAAAATGGTGGAGGGGATGTGAATGCTCTTCACGGTCAAATGACCGTTGTAGAGGGAGAAGCCGAGTGATCCATAGCAAGCCCCATTTTCAAGCCGATTTATGTAGCCCCATTGCGCGGGCCGGTCTCTCAAGAATGCTGGCCTAGTCAGCACCGGTACTCCAACACGTCACCCACCTACGGCAACACCTCTACCACAGTCATCTTCTACACTGCTGGGTTTATTTTAGATCTTTGCAAGTTTATGCATTATTTATTCTCACCCTTTTTAACACCATTCAGGCATTTAAATCTTGAGTTTTTGCTATCTTTGAGGCTTGCTTAGGGGAACTGAAAATATGAACATCATGTGAGATTGTGCTATTCCTTTTAATAAAAGAATTGTCTACTATCATCATATGTCTTCTAATAATTTGGATATTTGACTTAGGCTCGGTGTAATTGAAGATGGTTGGATAGTTCGCCAAACTTAACTTTTGGTACTGAGTTGGTACTGTTGTTTGGTGGCCGATGGGGGTTGTATGTGATTAACTAGAAACTTTTTACCAGAGGGTCAATGCTTAAATAAACGCGCGTGCACATATATACACACACGCATTGGCTAATGTATTGTAATAATTATTTTACTCATATAAAAAAGGGGAAATGGAATCTAATAATCCCATCTTTGGGGGGTTGGAAGGCAGCAGTCCCAACTTGCAACTTGTACCACAGCAGTCCCAACTTGTCAACTATTTAACTTGGTTGGTCCCAGACTAACTGAGGTTAACTTTTTCTGTTAAATGCCACGTGGGCATCCCACGTGGCAGTCCATGTGACATAGTATGTCCAGTTGGCAAAAAACGTGGGTCACACTTGTTTTTGCAATTAAAAAAAAACCTATGCATATATTATTTTATATATCTACATCTGTGTATATATACAGAGAGAGAGAGAGAGAGAGAGAGAGAACCCACCCCCTTCTTCATCGTCCTCCTGTCACCACCGTCCTCCACCACCATCTCCGACGACCACCACCCCACAACCGCCTGTCACCACCCTCCCTCCTCCTCCTTTGTCTACCCTCCCTCCTCCTCCTCGGTTTTCCCTCCGATGACACCCACAAACTGCAACAACCCGCCACCACCAACCAAAGCCCACCCACCATCATTCCTCTCAACCTCCACCCCATAATCACCACTCTACCATTCACCCCCACCAACCACCTGTAAAATTAGGGCTTTCCCCCAAATTTTAGGGTTCTTATTTCTAACCCTAACATCATAAATTGAAGAAGACGACAGCTCTGTGTTAGGGCTAGTTATTTTGATTTCTTGCAAAGACGAGGCGACGACCCCTACATAGGGTTCAACGGAAGCTTGATTAACTTGTTTAATTGGGCTGGTTGATGGTGATGAAGGCAGTGGAGGTGGTTGATGGTGACGAAGGCAGTGGAGGTGGAGGTGGTTGATGGTGACGAAGGCAGTGGAGGTGGAGGTGGTTGATGGTGACGAAGGCAGTGGAGGTGGTTGCAGATGGCGGCGGTGGCGGTGGTTGATGGTGATATGTGTTTTTTGGGCTTTCCCTCTCTCTCTCTCTCTGTGTTTATATATATATATATATATAAGTTATTAAAGGATTTTTTAAATATTAAAGGATTTTTTTTAATTGAAAAACAAGTGTCATAGGGGGCCCACGTTTTTTTTTGCCAAGTGGGACAGATTTTGCCACGTGGACTGCCACGTGGGAGCCTACGTGGCACTTAACAGAGAAAACTAACCTCAGTTAGTTTGGGATCATTAGAATAAAAACATTGACAAGTTGGGACCGTTATATTACAACTTTCAAGTTGGGACTGCTCCCTTCCAACCCCCCAAAGTTGGGATTATAAGTAATGGATAATCAAATGATATAAATATATAAAAACTAAAACTTGATATTCAATATTAAATAAAGCTTTATATATATATATATATATATATATATATATATATATAAATGTGGTAGTACCACTACAAATAGGTAGCGATGGTAATGGGTCGGGTTTGGGACGAGTTTAGGTGATCCCAACCCCGTACCCGGTTAGGTATGCTTGTCCCAAATCCGACCCAAAACCCGTCGGGTTTGTGTCGGGTAATTACCCATCGGGTATGGGGTATATCCGCAGGTTTCGGGTAAACCCATTAATTTTTAAAACTTATCCATTGAGTATATCCGACCAAAAACCCGACCCAACCGATGGCGGAATCATCGAGGTGCCACGTAGTGACGATTGTTCAAAAGCACATGGTACTAAAATGTAAATATTATTGAATAAACCAGAATTGTCTTACATGGAAATGGAAAATACATTGTCTAAATGAAATGTAAATATTGAAATAACTGAATCAAAATAAAGCACTAAATGTCTCTTGCTAAAGCACTAGATCAAACTGCACCTGAAACATGTACAAATTAGGTTTGGTCAACATAAGAAATGTTGGTGAGCATTCCTAGTTTCGATATATATATATAGTAAGTTAAAAAGATATACAATTCAAGTGCATGCTACAGTGCAAATATGTAAACTATGTATCATACAAATGAGCGAAATCAACCCTGTGACTGTATAATGTACTGTATGAACGGTGGTGTACTCATCCAATAAATGGGTGATAACTTAACAATGGCCACGGATTCTCCGATGAAAAAGGGGGAGAATCAATCTAGGCGGATTGTCAATTCAAATAGCACTATCCAATGTTAAGGTCGGCTTGTACCATGTTAATGATTTCACTAAGTACAAATGTAATCCACATGTATTGTCTAAGCATAAAGCACGTTGTAAGCAATGCACATAGTACTAGAATTGTATTGTAAAAATGTAAACTTGTATTTGAAATTGTAATAGTGTACATGTAACACCCCAAAAATGAATAAAAGCGAAAAGGGGTAGGAATACTCACTGTCTATGTAATATCTTGAAATTGAACTTGGACAACGAAATATGTGTTGGAATTATCCCAAAAAATCAACCTAAAGAATTTGATAATGTGTAAGGGGATAACTCTAGGATACATGAAATTCTAGGGCTTCGAATTGGGGATAAACGTTTATTTGATTAATAAGCAAATTGTTTATTTAATAAATAAATAAATAAAAGTCTCTTCGTAAAATTTTAAGTTGAATATAGTCACAACTTAAGGTTGTAAGTATGAAAATAATTTTTATAAAATTATTTTCTTGAAAATGGAATATTTAATCTAATTATTTCAAATTGTCAAAATTCGACTTTAATATCTAAAAATATTAAAATCAAATAATTTCTGAATAAAAATCTGTATTTCAGTTCTAGATAGTTAGAAATAATTAATATAAAATTTTGGTGCAAAAATATTGAAAAATGAATTTATTATGATTTATTTATGATTAAAACTAACAAAAATTAATTAAAAATATAAAATACACGGTTTTTCTGAAAAAAAAATATTTTCTGGAATGTTTAAGAATATACAAGTTTAGGATAATTTTTGTGAGATTTAATAAAATCGTTTAGATATTTTTATAGAATTTAATAAATTTAAATGAATAAACTTGTATTATTAATAATATATATTAAATAAATTATTTTTGAAAAACTAAAAATTGGATGATGAACTTTATCATCTGGAGATCACATAATAATTTTTATAGAATTTATAAACTACGTTTAGTATTTAAAAACTATTTTTAAAAGTTTAATATGTAAAAATATATGTATATAAAAAGGAAAAAAAAATGTTTGCAGGTTGAAAGGATTGAACCCCAGACCTGATCCGGTTCAATGAGTTTAGCCAAATGCCCCAACCAACTGATCTAGGATTCATTTTGTTTATTTCTGTTCTAAAATAAAATTATATATGTTAACTGCCTCGTGTTCTTCCCCAAATCAAATGATTTCGAGCCCTAGATTCTTAATAACATTATACACGAAATTTTGTTCTGATTAATCATGGGGTTAATGACCAACAAGGGCCGATTAACAAAACCCATCAAAGAAAAACGACTTACAATGATGAATTCGTATGTATAGCTCGGTCAAAGAAAAAGTCAACCACGAGTGTAAAAGCTTCGATTCTGGACGATTTGGTGTTTGATAGTGAAAAGTGTTATAGGGGTTCTCTTAGTCGCATAAACGTGTGTGTGGGTGCAGGTTTAATTGAGTTATCGATGGGTATTTATAAGGTTTAGATTCGGGTTTCAAGCTTGGTCAAAGTCGAGTCATAGGCTTCAATTAGAGCTGAAATCACGCAATTCGTGTGTTGATTAACGCGTGATAATCAATCAATCGGGTCAGCAGTTGTTAATAGGATTTAATCCCCCCTAAATTAGATTAGTCAAAGGTCAAGGGTGGAAGCTTGTACATGTAATTGTTGTGAATGTATGCTGTTCGCATACAGCAGTGAAAGAAGAAGAAACATAGGTTTGAATGTGCATATATATATATATATATATATATATATATATATTATGAATTGGAATAAAATCAAGAATGAGGCTTGGCTCAAGTGGTTAAGTGTGGTGTGGTGTTTGGAGCCGGCTCGGGTTCGAAACCCGGCAACAGCAGAGGGTTTTTTCCTTTTTTTTTAAACAGATTCAAGGGCTTGGGCTGCTATCTTGGGCCGGTTCAGACTTGGGCTCAGATGATGGGCTGAACTAATAAAGGGTTTGGATTGGGTTGTAGGTTTGGTTTGGTTAACTAGATAAACTCTCATACATATATATATATATATATATATTTTTTAAAATAGAAACCTGAAAATTATTATTATTATTATTAAAAAAAATATTATGAAAAATGACGGATGTCACAGCATCCCCTACTTTTAGAAACTTCGTCCCGAAGTTATTAGAAACATAGGGTTATGGATGCTTGGGTAAAAATATTAAGATAATTGTGGTTTGAAAAAAAAAATTTTGGATGATTTGGATATGAGGTTTGATATGTGTGAGTTAAGGATTTGGATTAGGTTTGTCTCGAAAAATAAGGAGAATAAGATTCTAGTAAGACACTAATCATCCTAAAATAAATGTATGAATTGATTGATTATAGAAAAACTAATGAACTACCAAGTAACTAGAGTTTGTTCCTGGTCCGACTTCCAGTCTCACTTTCAATGCATCATTAGTGTTTGTATACAGGGTGTACCGCAGCTAACCCACCACACCTTTGATACCTTGAAAACGTACTGGATGCCTACCAAAAACTCTAATAGAATTTCACATTACCCTAACGTACCTGTAAATTCATGATTACGTTCCGGACCGGAATCATCAATTTACCTTACATTAGGGTTTTATGTCCTTCTATGATCCTAATCTAACACACATTAAAGCAAATAAATTTCACAAGAAGATGTCACATCAAACACGTTGAGTTACAATGAGATGTTATCAATGAAATGAGGCCATGTAATAATGGGGTCAATTGCATGGGTTTGCAATGACTTGTAAGCATAATAGTATTTAAGTATGGGCTACCACTCGTCCGAGGAGCCCTTTAAATGAAATGTTTATCTGAGTTGCGTGGATAATACACACATGCAAGCAAGTTTGTAAGCACTACGACCATTAAGTGTAAGTGTTGTCTTAGTGGCCTATAGGAATAGTTTACGAGTATCATGAATAATTAAATATTCAATGGATAGTCAAACTAAGGAAAAATCAAGTTGCATATGATAAACAATGATGTTTTTAGAAAAGCTTTGTAGGATTAAATAAGTATTTTGATTTCCATGGAAGTCAAGACCAAATGTTTCAATAAAATGTAAGGTAGAGTCTGAACTTATACGATATAAAATAAACGTAACCGAATTTGATAAATTTCCAATCTGTGTTCGTACACAATAGTATGCAAGGAAATTTCTAGATGTTGTATGCTAATGAGTGCGACAAATTGGGTACAAAATGATAATAGGATCAAGAAAATGAAAACACGGGTATTGGATTCTCGAGTCTTGGGAAGATTTCATCCATGGCTTAACCAGTGGGATTAACGTCATCCTGATCAATTGTTTCGTTGGTATTGATATTGAAAGCTCGTCCATGTGCCACCAGGTTTACATTGTTCAATTTGGGACATTGAGGTAGCATGTGATTAGGGTCTCTACAATGATAACATGCCCGACCGTTAGTAATCTGTAGTGGTCCCTGGGCAGCTGTTTGATGATTACTCTGTGTCCCAACCATTACCCGACAAGTGGTAACAAAGTGTCCAAACCTTCCACATCTAGTGCATTGACGGCATGGAAGATTTGCAGGGTGATGATATTTGCAGGTGTTGCATTGAGGATGGATTCCCGTGTAGGCTTTCTTGATAGGAGGCTGAGTCACAGGATCCACAACAGTATGGTTCAGATTATCGCCCATTCGTTTCTTAGAGTTCGAAGCGGTAGTGGCGGCCTCTGCTAAAACAGTCTTCGATTGTTCAACAGTATTGGTGGTTTTCTCAGTAGACGTCTTGGTGTCTTTCCTCACCAAGTTTCCTTTCCTTACGTGTTTGTCTGTCAAAGTGGCTGCAAGCTGGATGGCTTCTTCTACCGTAGTGGCTTTGCCTCCAGTGACAACGTCTTGAATCAGGTCAGGTAATCCCTCGATATATTTTTCGATTGCTCGAGAGACCGGGGTGACCATGTGTGGAACCAGTATGCTAAGTTCGTGATGTCGAGTATTATACGCTAGATTCTCACCACTGTCTTGTTTCAACCCATAGAACTCTTCCTCTGGTTTCCTGATTTCGTTCCTGGGGCAGAATTTGGCGATCATGAGTTCCTTAACTTCAGCCCAAGATAAAGATAAAGCAACATCAGCTCCTCTATTGCGCTTTTCGCCATTCCACCAGGTTAGCGCCCCCTTTTGAAGGACACTAGTAGCATAGCGAACGCGGTGTTCATCAGGACATTCACTGTTCATAAAAGTACTCTCCATGCTTTCAAACCATTGGAGGAGGCCAGTAGCACCCTCCTCACCAGTGAATTTTGTAGGGTTGCAGGAGTTAAAGTGTTTGAAAGTGCACCGAAATTGAGTCGTTCTCCCTGTGTTGGCACTGTTACTATTCTGGGTTATCTCACTGACAAGGTTTGGGATTACTGCAGCAATTTGCTCAGCGACTAAAGATGCAAGGCGACGGTCAGAACATTGTCCAGGAGCATGAACAGGGCGTCGGCGGACATCACGAAGCATGCGGCGAGCAGACATCTATGAGGTAGTCAATGAACAATCATGAGATTAGAAAATGTGAGTGTATAACTGTACAAATGATTATGAAAGTATGAACTTGTAAGCAATATATGCAAATCATGAGATATTGTATATGAAACGAGAGAGTATTATTGAAAAATTTGCATAAGATGATTGGAGTGCCCTTGTCTAGCTGTAAAGCCCAACAAGAACGTTGACTTTTCAAAGGAATTGAGCCCAATGGTGATCAAAGAAGACATGCTTTAGCCTATAAGTGGACACTCACTCCAGGAATCCCCAGGTAAGCATAACAGGTCCGTAAATGGATTTATGCGCTATGCTTGCCTATGCCAGAAAACCCAGTGTACAGGCATCCACCCTTCCAGATTGCACGTGTCCTCATCACACTCATTAAAGTTCAACAACTTTGAAGGAGCAAAAATAGGAGTAGGCATTATGCCTAAGAGTGTCTTCATGAAAGGTACTGCCTCCGTCCCATGATGATGTAGACTTTCCACTCCCTTATAGGACACCATCTCTATGTACCATGATGAAAGATGAGAAGAATGAAGAAGGAGGGAGAGATAGAAGGAAAGTAGAGGGAAATGAGGGTAAGGCAACTTAGGAAATATTATGCATGAAGACTCGGTTATAGTCTAGGCCATTTTATCTAATAACCTAATTCCCTATAACCATGGCTCTGATACCAATCTGTAACACCCCAACCGATGGCGGAATCATCGAGGTGCCACGTAGTGACGATTGTTCAAAAGCACATGGTACTAAAATGTAAATATTATTGAATAAACTAGAATTGTCTTACATGGAAATGGAAAATACATTGTCTAAATGAAATGTAAATATTGAAATAACTGAATCAAAATAAAGCACTAAATGTCTCTTGCTAAAGCACTAGATCAAACTGCACCTGAAACATGTACAAAATAGGTTTGGTCAACATAAGAAATGTTGGTGAGCATTCCTAGTTTCGATATATATATAGTAAGTTAAAAAGATATACAATTCAAGTGCATGCTACAGTGCAAATATGTAAACTATGTATCATACAAATGAGCGAAATCAACCCTGTGACTGTATAATGTACTGTATGAACGGTGGTGTACTCATCCAATAAATGGGTGATAACTTAACAATGGCCACGGATTCTCCGATGAAAAAGGGGGAGAATCAATCTAGGCGGATTGTCAATCCAAATAGCACTATCCAATGTTAAGGTCGGCTTGTACCATGTTAATGATTTCACTAAGTACAAATGTAATCCACATGTATTGTCTAAGCATAAAGCATGTTGTAAGCAATGCACATAGTACTAGAATTGTATTGTAAAAATGTAAACTTGTATTTGAAATTGTAATAGTGTACATGTAACACCCCAAAAATGAATAAAAGCGAAAAGGGGTAGGAATACTCACTGTCTATGTAATATCTTGAAATTGAACTTGGACAACGAAATATGTGTTGGAATTATCCCAAAAAATCAACCTAAAGAATTTGATAATGTGTAAGGGGATAACTCTAGGATACATGAAATTCTAGGGCTTCGAGTTGGGGATAAACGTTTATTTGATTAATAAGCAAATTGTTTATTTAATAAATAAATAAATAAAAGTCTCTTCGTAAAATTTTAAGTTGAATATAGTCACAACTTAAGGTTGTAAGTATGAAAATAATTTTTATAAAATTATTTTCTTGAAAATGGAATATTTAATCTAATTATTTCAAATTGTTAAAATACGACTTTAATATCTAAAAATATTAAAATCAAAGAATTTCTGAATAAAAATCTGTATTTCAGTTCTAGATAGTTAGAAATAATTTATATAAAATTTTGGTGCAAAAATATTGAAAACTGAATTTATTATGATTTATTTATGATTAAACCTAACAAAAATTAATTAAAAATATAAAATAAACGGTTTTTCTGAAAAAAAAAATATTTTCTGGAATGTTTAAGAATATACAAGTTTAGGATAATTTTTGTGATATTTAATAAAATCGTTTAGATATTTTTATAGAATTTAATAAATTTAAATGAATAAACTTGTATTATTAATTATATATATTAAATAAATTATTTTTGAAAAACTAAAAATTGGATGATGAACTTTATCATCTGGAGATCACATAATAATTTTTATAGAATTTATAAACTACGTTTAGTATTTAAAAACTATTTTTAAAAGTTTAATATGTAAAAATATATGTATATAAAAAGGAAAAAAAATGTTTGCAGGTTGCAAGGATTGAACCCCAGACCTGATCCGGTTCAATGAGTTTAGCCAAATGCCCCAACCAACTGATCTAGGATTCATTTTGTTTATTTCTGTTCTAAAATAAAATTATATATGTTAACTGCCTCGTGTTCTTCCCCAAATCAAATGATTTCGAGCCCTAGATTCTTAATAACATTATACACGAAATTTTGTTCTGATTAATCATGGGGTTAATGACCAACAAGGGCCGATTAACAAAACCCATCAAAGAAAAACGACTTACAATGATGAATTCGTATGTATAGCTCGGTCAAAGAAAAAGTCAACCACGAGTGTAAAAGCTTCGATTCTGGACGATTTGGTGTTTGATAGTGAAAAGTGTTATAGGGGTTCTCTTAGTCGCATAAACGTGTGTGTGGGTGCAGGTTTAATTGAGTTATCGATGGGTATTTATAAGGTTTAGATTCGGGTTTCAAGCTTGGTCAAAGTCGAGTCATAGGCTTCAATTAGAGCTGAAATCACGCAATTCGTGTGTTGATTAACGCGTGATAATCAATCAATCGGGTCAGCAGTTGTTAATAGGATTTAATCCCCCCTAAATTAGATTAGTCAAAGGTCAAGGGTGGAAGCTTGTACATGTAATTGTTGTGAATGTATGCTGTTCGCATACAGCAGTGAAAGAAGAAGAAACATAGGTTTGAATGTGCATATATATATATATATATATATATATATATATTATGAATTGGAATAAAATCAAGAATGAGGCTTGGCTCAAGTGGTTAAGTGTGGTGTGGTGTTTGGAGCCGGCTCGGGTTCGAAACCCGGCAACAGCAGAGGGTTTTTTCCTTTTTTTTTTAAAACAGATTCAAGGGCTTGGGCTGCTATCTTGGGCCGATTCAGACTTGGGCTCAGATGATGGGCTGAACTAATAAAGGGTTTGGATTGGGTTGTAGGTTTGGTTTGGTTAACTAGATAAACTCTCATACATATATATATATATATATATTAAAATAGAAACCTGAAAATTATTATTATTATTATTATTATTAAAAAAAATATTATGAAAAATGACGGATGTCACACCGACGGATATCTATTAGGTAACTATTAACCAATTACATTTAACATTATTAAATATATATCCAAATGATTACAATGTATAAATATAAAATAATTAAATCATATAAAAACACTCAAAGACATAGATAACAAATACTATATATATTATTTTTTTATAATTTTTAGCACAAGATGAGAATCTAGATTGACAATTAGATATATTATGCATACATATTTAAAAAGATATATTAGAAATTATATTGGGTATCTAATCGGGTAAATGAGTATACGTTATCGGGCAATCGGGTTGGGTAAACGGGTATACATCAAATCCCAAATCCGTCCCAAACCCACGAAAAAAATAAAAATTAATCCCATACCCGGACCCATACCCGATTACCCGAACCTAAATCCGTCCCAAATGTGTCAGGTTTCGGGTTTACCCATCAAGTTCGGGTTTGATTACCATCCCTACAAATAGGTTTAATATTAAAAAATAGCCATGGTAAACTAAAAAGTATTTTTTTTATTAATATTTCATGTCACTATATCATCTTCATCTTTCATACTGGTTCTTTTCTCTGTTCATACTCTTACAAACTTAAATAGCAAGCATGACTGTTGAAGCCCCATGAATACGAAAATCTCTGTCCTCAAGCTTATTTTCAGTCACCTATTTCATGGGATATACAACTTAATCGGTAAGCCGGAAGGTCAACGGACCCTCCTGACCCTCCCCTAATTCCGTCCCTGTATGCGATGATGTGTTGTTTAGGTGTGTGTGTGTGTGTAGAGAGAGAGAGAATATGGGGTGTAGGTTTAACATAATTGTTGGATTACTTACAGTAAAATGGAGACCGATCAGATTCTGCAAAAGGACACAAACAGGGAAAATAAAAAGGATTAACAGAACCGGGCTTGTGTTTGACACAATTCCCTTAAACAGATTCGTCGTCTGTTCCCAGGGTACACCGGTTCAACAGTGACGGTGCACTGCGGACTTTCTCACTTGCCTGAAAAGAAACCGGAACTGGACTGGTACTGGAACTTGTTGCTGCAATAAGACAGATGTGAGAGTATATGTTTCTGTGTGTATTGTGTTCTGCACACAAGTCTGTATTATATACTTGAACAACCAAAACTGTTGGAAGCTGTTCAGACTCTAATTAATCACGCGAATTAATCACCATTATTATGATGTTAATTGCTGGTGATAATCAAGAGTTGCAACTGTTGGAAGATGAAGGCAAAGAGTTCTTTCTAGAACAATCAGCTACATTGTGCAAAAATTAAAACAGACATCAAAAACCAGTCTCGCACGGACCCGGGTTTTTCGAGCTGCATTCGTGTCCGCAGGTCGTGCGGGCGCCACGTTGGTTCAAGGATTTTTCCGAGCCAGAACCCATTTTTGCACCCCCCCTGCGCGCGGGTAGGAGTCAGAGGATAATATAACTTTAACAATTTAATTCCTCCATTCAAACTTTACCTTATAAAGTCTTCCAACTTTCATCTTCCCACCAATGTGGGACACAACCAACTCACACACTTAACTCACATTCACTTCTATAATTTTCCAACAATCCCCCACATGAATGGGAGTTATTCCCAGAAACAATCTCGTTCCGATTAAATTTCAACAGTTGAGTTTTGCATACGATAGGTAGGTGTGACCCTTTGAACCTTCGCTTATGAAACGCACTTAGCCTACTGGCTCTGAGTAGAACGCGATGTCTTTGAACTCGTCTGCCGTTTGTGTAGACGACAATACGCTTCACACAAAACTCTCCCTGACAACGTCAAGTCCTCATAGTTGTGTCCGTTATGGTCATGGACACGTGCCTGGTTCTGCGAGAGCTATTAAGTATTGTGCCCCAACAATACCCTTCGAAGCGACCCCACTTCTCTCTCACATAGGTGATCTACTGGGAATGGTTACCTCAGTCAGATCATTAAAAGCTATAAGCTTAACCTCAACCTTGTCACTTTTTAGGAATGGACTAGGAAGCTTATTAAATCTTATAGTAAACTCCCTTTTAATATGTGGGGTTTTCACCAACTCTCCCCCACAGTGACCTTCGCCAGTTCATACAATTAGGTTGTCCTATTGAACTCAGATCTTGGGATCTCCAGTCAGCTGAGTTAGGTTTCCTTCGCATAAACCTAGCCTTTCATGGGCTTTAGTCCCATTCCCATTGACGACTTCTGAACTAACTCTCTGCTTAAGCCTTTCGTTAGCGGATCCGCGATGTTATCCTTTGACTTCACATAGTCAACAGTGATAACTCCTGTAGAGATTAGTTGTCGTACCGTCTTATGTCTACGTCTTATATGCCTGTTCTTACCGTTATACATTGTGCTACGAGCTCTGCCAATTGCCGATTGGCTATCACAATGTATGCATATGGCCGATGCCGGCTTCGGCCATCTTGGTATATCCTCAACAAATTGACGTAGCCATTCTGCCTCTTCACTCGCCTTATCTAAGGCAATGAATTCCGATTCCATCGTGGATCTAGCAATAACAGTTTGCTTAGATGATTTCCACGATATTGCTGCACCACCAAGCGTGAATACATACCCACTTGTCGCTCTGGAATCATTCGTGTCAGATATCCAATTTGCATCGCAGTAACCTTCAATAACTGCTGGATATCTACTATAATGCAGCCCGTACTCTCGTGTGTATCTCAAGTACCGAAGCACCCGTGTCATGCAACCCCAATGAGTTAAACTTGGGTTGCTCGTGTATCTACTTAGCTTGCTTACAGCATATGCTAAGTCTGGTCTGGTACAACTCATCAGATACATCAAGCTGCCAATAATTCTTGAATACTCTAATTGATTAACAGGCTCTCCTCGATTTTTAGCTAGATGTTGACTCGTGTCAATGGGAGTTCTAGCCACATTAGAGTCATTTGCATTGAACTTCTCAAGAATTTTGTCCACATAGTGAGACTGACTTATCACAAGTCCATTCTGGGTTCGTGTGATTTGTACTCCCAAAATCACATCTGCTAATCCCATATCTTTCATGTCAAACCTTGCTTTCAGGACGTCCTTTGTAGACTTTATCATTTTCTCATTACTACCAGCAATGAGCATGTCATCCACATACAAACACAAAATGACATATCCGTCTGGTGTGTCTTTCACATACACACACTTGTCACATTCGTTTATTCTGAACCCATAATCAAGCATGACATGATCAAACTTTTGATGCCATTGTTTTGGAGCTTGCTTCAAACCATATAAAGATTTTACAAGCTTGCATACTTTCTTTTCTTGTCCCTTGGCTATGAAGCCCTCGGGCTGTTCCATGTAAATCTCCTCCTCTAGATTTCCATTCAAGAAAGCCGTTTTCACATCCATTTGGTGAATTTCCAAATTTCTAATGGCTGCAATGGCAAGTACCATCCTGATGGATGTTATTCGTGTGACAGGCGAATATGTGTCAAAATAATCCAAGCCTTCTCGCTGTTTATATCCTTTGATCACCAACCTTGCCTTATACTTATCAATGGTGCCATCTGGTTTCATCTTCTTCTTGAAGATCCATCGATATCCTAGTGGTTTGCATCCCGCAGGAAGATCCACTACTTCCCAAGTGTGATTTTGTAAAATAGAATCTATTTCACACTTTATGGCCGCCTTCCACTGAGGTCCATCCGAGGAATTTACCGCTTCTTGGTAAGTTTGTGGTTCCTCCTCGACCACATAGGTGAGGAAATCTGGACCAAAGGATTTTTCAGTCCTTTGTCTTTTACTCCTTCGGATTTCACTTTCATCTAATTGAGGTTCATCATTTGCAACCTTTTCTCTTGAACCACCTTCCCTAGTTGAATTTGATGGGCCCGGTTCATCCTCTAGAACACTATCATCAATTGGGCTTAGTGAGCCCAACTTAGGCCTATCCAAGCATGGAAATATGTGCCCGAACCAAGAAGCATCCTTAGATTCCAATATAGTGCCGTTAGACACTCCAGGATTCTTCGAGTCATGCACAAGAAAGCGAAGTGGACCACCCAAACGAGTGTATCCAATGAGCACACAATCTATAGTTTTGGGTCCTATCACAAGACGCTTTGGTGGTGTCACTACCACCTTAGCTAGGCACCCCCACACTCGCAAGTGATTATATGATGGTTTGACTCCTGTCAACAATTCATATGGTGTTACATCTTTCTTTTTACGGGGAATTAAATTTAGAATGAAATTTGCTGATAACAGCGCTTCCCCCCACATGTCCTCGCTCACCCCCGAGCTTATCAACATGGCATTCATCATTTCTTTCAACGTTCTATTTTTACGTTCTGCTATGCCATTTGATTGTGGTGAGTAAGGAGGTGTGAGCTCATGTATGATTCCACTTTTTGCACAAAGATCAGCAAAAGGTGAAACATATTCACCACCTCTATCACTCCTCACCTTTTTTATTTTCCGGTTAAGTTGATTTTCAACTTCGGCTTTGAACACAACAAATTTGTCAATAGCCTCGTCCTTACTCTTAAGTAAGTACACATAGCAAAATCTTGTGCTATCATCAATAAATGTTATGAAATATTTGTTCCCACCTCTAGTAGGAATAGATTTCAAATCACACAAATCTGTGTGGATCAAATCAAGAGGACCGGTGGTTCGTTCAACCTTTTTGAATGACGTTCGTGTTTGTTTTGCCTCGACACAGGTTTCACACTTATGATTTGAGTCAATTTCAATTTTTGGTATGCTATTCAATTTAATTAAATGTCGAATGGAATTAAAATTCACATGACCTAGTCTACCATGCCAAACATTAGAGGACTCCAGCATCAGTGTTTTGAAACCCGGACCGGACCGGCCGGTCGAACCGGTCGGACCGGGATCCGGAACCTAAGCCGGTTCAGGTCAGTATATAGGATCGGATTTTCAACGAACCGGAAGTTGGACCGGTGTACCGCTGGTCGGACCGGGAAACCGTCCGTTTGAACCGGACTTTAGAGGGTTGAACCGGATTTAAAAATATATTTATCCAAAAGTTCAACCTTCGATTTTCAAAGATTTGCGGCAGCTGATTCGATTTACAAAGATCAAACTTTGATTTGGCAATAATGAGCCTTGAGGTTTCAAGAGAAAATTGTTTGAGAAATAAACAGAAGAAGCCTTTGACGAACAATGTGGCCTTAGATCTGCAGAAATAGACCCATGTTTTATGAGGTGAGGAGGAAGATGATAACAGCGGCTATTCGTCTCTGCGTGTCCTTAGAATTGTAAACCTAATACAATAGATTGTTAGATATAGTATAATAATTGGGCTTTTTAGTGGGGTCAAGTTTAATAATGGGCTTAATGAATCTGTTTGTAAGAATGTAAAAATAAGTATAAATAAGTTATGGTTTTATATATTTTAAATTATTAAATTAATTATGAAGTCGTCCGGTTCATTAAACGGTCCGACCGGTTCGACCGGTCCGACCAGTGAACCGGTAAGGAGACCGGTTCGACGCCCGGTCCGATTCTGAAAACATTGTCCAGCATGTAAGCAGAATTATCGTTATTCATTCCATTCATCACAGTTACATTTAACTTAAACATACCATTAAGGGCATAGCCCTTACCAACATACATACCACCTTTGGTCAACACGACCTTATCAGACTCAAACACCATTTTGAACCCAAACTTGTTCAACTGCCAACCCGACACAAGATTCTTACGAATCTCAGGAACATACAACACATTAGACAGAGTAAGTTCCTTTCCCGACGTCATCTTCAAAAGCACATTACCTTCGCCTTTGATATCTGCAGTGGCAGAATTCCCCATGAAGAGCTTTTCACCAGCAACTTCCTTGAAGGTGTTGAAAAAACTCTTATCAAAACACACATGTCGGGTTGCCCTGGTATCAACCCACCAATCCTTGGCATCCGTTCCAACCAAGTTTGCTTCAGTGACCATCATTGACCAATCTGACATCATAGCAACAAGATTATCAATCATGTTGGCTTGTTTGCCATTTTCCTTCTTGGGAAGCTTGCATTCACTTGCTTTATGCCCCGGTTTGTCACAGTTATAGCAAGTTCCATTGAACTTCTTCTTGCCAACCCCACCTTTAGGCCCAAGGTAGGAGTTCTTCCAATTGCCTTTCTTAAAACCACCCCGTTTGTTGCCTTTGTTACTTTTGTTACCCTTTGATGATTGACCATGTTCAACAACATTAGCTTTAGCGACTTCATGACCAACAGTTTTCTTTTGAGCGACTTTGTTGTCTTCTTCAATACGAAGACGCACAACCAAGTCTTCAATTGTCATTTCCTTTCGCTTATGCTTCAAATAATTTTTGAAATCAATCCAACTTGGTGGCAATTTTTCAATAATAGCCGCCACTTGGAATGTCTCGCTAAGCATCATTCCTTCGGCATGAATATCATGAAGAATCACCTGTAATTCTTGAACTTGACTCATAACAGTTTTTGAGTCAATCATAACAAAATCCAAGAATTTTGCCACCACAAATTTCTTAGTGCCCGCATCTTCAGTTTTGTATTTGCGTTCCAATGATTCCCATAAATCTTTGGCAGTAGCAGCTTTGCAATACACATTGTAAAGCAAACTTCTCAGGTTTTTCAGCGTGGCTTGCCACAGCAGTCGGCAAAGGCGCCACTAAACCAGTGGTAACAGTAACAGCATGAGAAAAGACTGCAGAAACTCCGGAGGCAGTGGAGTTCTGGAGCGCAGCAGAGGGCATGGGTTGTGAGTTCTCCATCACTGAAAAGAAACCGAATCTGTTAGTAAAAGAATCTGTTTAAGTTTGTTGGATTACTTACAGTAAAATGGAGACCGATCAGATTCTACAAAAAGACACAAACAGGGAAAATAAAAAGGATTAACAGAACCGGGCTTGTGTTTGACACAATTCCCTTAAACAGTTTCGTCGTCTGTTCCCAGGGTACACCGGTTCAACAGTGACGGTGCACTGCGGACTATCTCACTTGCCTGAAAAGAAACCGGAATTGGACTGGTACTGGAACTTGTTGCTGCAATAAGACAGATGTGAGAGTATATGTTTCTGTGTGTATTGTGTTCTGCACACAAGTCTGTATTATATACTTGAACAACCAAAACTGTTGGAAGCTGTTCAGACTCTAATTAATCACATTGTGCAAAAATTAAAACAGACATCAAAAACCAGTCTCTCGCACGGACCCGGGTTTTTCGAGCTGCATTCGTGCGGGCGCCACGTTGGTTCAAGGATTTTTCCGAGCCAGAACCCATTTTTGCACCCCCCCCCCTGCGCGCGGGTAGGAGTCAGAGGATAATATAACTTTAACAATTTAATTCCTCCATTCAAACTTTACCTTATAAAGTCTTCCAACTTTCATCTTCCCACCAATGTGGGACACAACCAACTCACACACTTAACTCACATTCACTTCTATAATTTTCCAACATAATCAGCCCTCTAATTAGTATTTAGCAAGATATAAGTACAAATTTTAAGTTAATTACACAAATGGTCATTCAAATGGTGAATTGACAAAATTACCCTCACGGGAAATGCCCATGACTAAAGTTAATGGACAAATTTGACGCATATTAGTGGAAAGGAAGGACACACATTGTTATAAACGTTGAACATAAAGGACATCCAGTGTAATATCATTAGTTAAAAGACACCGCCTGCAATATGGCTCAAACTTAAAGGACGTAAAATGCAATTTTGTCTTTTAAATTTGTAGTTAAACCACTATACATAGTAATAATCAAAGCATCTCGTTTTATTTTTGTATAATTCTTTTGTTATCCCATTTATTTTACATACAAAATTTAAAAAATTGTTTTGTTTTGTTTATTTGTGGTGATTTAGCTCCATAAGAAATCAACGTATCAAAAGAACAGTCGCACATGGCAACAAGATTAGACGGTATGTGGGCGGTGGGTGATTTATTTTACTATATTTGATCCGCAATTTACTCCCACCCATCTCACACCCATGCTTTTTTATGTTGAGAGCAATAAACACCATATTTTTATAATTAAAATAAAATAAAATAAAAATGGTCAAACATTACGTAATAAGTTCTTTTATGAGTAATTTTAAAAAGTAATTTCGGCATAACATTCTAGATAATATATAACTATTGGTACCAACATGAAAATATGATCAAAGTTGATTCATAGTTTATTATATAAAAAGAAAGTTATAAATCAACTATACCTAATTGAATCCTGTCTGTAGCAAATTACATGTAGTATATGAAAATGATAAGATGCAGACAAACCATACATGTCTGTAAGATGAGAAGTAGGGGCGCAACTCTTAAAGGGCGGGAGCCCCCCCTCCCTCCCCCTCGAATTTTCGCTCATAAGTTTTGATTATATAGTATTCGTATAGAAATTTTTCGGTATATACGGTTTCGACCCCCAAACTAGTGACTTCCGACCTCCGAAGTTTTAGGTCAAGGTTCGCCACTGATGTGAAGCGACATGGCATAATCACAAAGACAGAGGCGGCTATGAGGGTGAGCCGGGTGGTCACCGGCTCCGGGCCCGACCCTTAAATGGGCCCGAACGTTTTTTTAAAATATGCGTGTATATATTAAATTCTATATTTATGATATATATTTGTGTTTTATACATTAAAATCTTATTAGTGGAGTTGGAAAAACCATGTTAATTTAATGTAGAGGTCTCAAGTAGGGCTGTGCAAAGGGTCTAGAACCGACCCGACCTGACCCGGACCCACCAGAACCGTATACCCTTTTATTGTTGAAATTAGGAACCACGAATCGAACCTTAAAAGGCTATGTGGTTTCGGGTCCTAAAGGTTCTGATGGGTCTGGTAAAAGGGTCTGACCCTCTAGAACCCTTTAATGCAATAGCCACTTTTAGAGGATTTACATATTCCTATTCTTTTACCATGCTCGTAAAAGAATTCCTCCATATGGTTCTAAGGCTGTCCGTTGTGGACGTGCGAGCGAACGTGCGCAAGCCACCAATGTGACTATCAAGTAATCCGGTCACTTGACCCCGTTGTGGCTGGAGGTGAGCAACGACGCGACCAAAAGTCACCTTTTCCCGTTAACCCACGCGACCACCATCGCTTGTGCTCGCGTCGGGACTGTTCGCGTGGGGCTGTTGTGGCTGGGGGTGAGCACATGCACTGAAACCTCGTTCGCGTCGTGCTACTCCCGCTTCCACAACGGACAGTCTAACAATAGCCCATGAGTTTTTTTTAAGTCATTTTTCGTTTCTCGACTTATGTTTTCGTAACAATTTTGTCATTCTCATCGATAGAAACATTATGTGAATCTGCTATGTATATAGAATAAATACACACACACATCAGAGATATATATATATATATAAATATTTACTTCAAATTTGGATATAATATATCTACTATAATATATAAATAAAACCTATTGTGGGACACTTGACACATGTTGAGGGCTTCTTGGACTCTTTTTCCCGCTCATTTATTTTGGGTCAAAATGCGGTGCTCCATTTTTGTTATAACCCGTCTTTCTTTTGAATACCCTTAACAAACTTCCTTTACACTCTACTTTCCTCCTCATTTTTCTAACAAACCCTAATCAAATAACAGATCTTCTCTCTCAATCGATGCTCTATTCCCCTCACTTTCATTTTCCAGCCCACTACCTGTTGACCCTAATAAGATAACACACGGGTCCTCTTTAATCAGAAACACAATTCTTCCCCATCTCCTCTCTGCTTGCGTCTATTGGATTTTCTGACCTTCTGCTCGACATATGCTGCTTCGATCTCATCGAAGAAGGTAGCCCTCTTTTTCTTATAAATCAAAAGATTTTGTATTTTTTTTTATTTGCAATATTTTATTTGTAATCTTAATGGATGTTTTTTTTGTTTTTATTTAGGGTTAAATATGCTGAAGTTGAGACAGAGTTTGAATAACAGTAAGAGTGGTCTAAGCAATCGGGTTAAAATTGACGAAACCCCATCTCAACCAAATAGTCGCTTAGCATCTCACTAGGTTTTTTTAGGTAATTATCTCTACTGGCCAAAGTTTGTGGCGCTAGAAATTTTTTCTTCAATTAATATTATTGTAATATTAGTCGGTATCTTTTTTTTTTCCTTTAAAAAGTTCAATAGTGTTAATATTTTTAAGTACAGTAACATCATCTTAGTTTGAATTACTTTTAATTGGTTCTTTTGCTTAACAGTTAACAATGTGCATAGATGAAGATATATACATTATTTAATGAATCATATCCTTGATGAGCTAAAAGGTTGTAACAGTTTTATAAGGTAACATTTTGCTTTTATTTATTTTTTTGTTTATTCTATGAAGTTATATTTTAGTTACAATTAGGTGATATGTTCATAATTAAAGATTGTTTTTAATTTTTATTTATTAGCCATGGAATGGAGAAGGAATCTAATCTATGTGATTAATATAGCTAATCTTATGTTAAATAAATTTTTTTAGTTTTTTTTACCCGATTAAGCAATTCTTTTTCATAAAGTGTTAAATAATTTCTAATGTATTTTTGACTTTGAGGTTTGGATTAAAGATGGAAAAACTCATTTAGGTGCTTAGTTTTTATTGCAGACAATGGGGATACCGATCATGAATTGCATCTTGATGATATTGTGAATCCAAGGGAAGAAATTTAGAATTTTAGTATTTAGGTTGGTATCAAACATTTCTTTTTGTTATATTTAGTAATTATTATATTCATTTTTTCAATCTTTTGTAGAATATTTTTTTGATCACCAACACCCCAACAAATGCTTAACAAGGGGCACATGTGAAAGTTTTTTTATTAATAGAGTACCACTTCTTAGATGGTGTATATCAGGATTCTTATTTGTATTTCTTTGTGTTGATAATGTATATGGGTAGATAACGTGGTTATGGAAACTAGATTAACACTCCACGATTTAAACAGTATAACTAACTAAATGTGTCAACGCACGTGGTGAATAGATAATTTAAATAGTAGAATCCTAATTCATTAGATTGTATCCCGTGGAAGCAGAATAACAACTTAGTTGTTATAGTTAAGTGATAATGTTTTGCTTTTTAATATATCCAATATGCGTTTTTTTATATCGAGTAAACAATCATAGGGATTAACTAAACTGTATGTTTTCTTTTATTGATTGGCATTATTTGCAAAATTTGATAATCACTATGCTAATATTTTTATACGTATTTGCCCAAACAATTCTCTAAATTATCGATGAAGCCTGCCAGTGACTATGGTCTCCCAACGTCATCTATTTCAGATTTGAATTTGACTCAAAATTAAAAAAAGAGCCACCATGGTCTGGGGTATGTGATAGATGATGGTATTTCTTTAAGAAAATGTTTTTCAAGCCTAGGCAACTTAAGTGGCTTCACTTTCAAAGAACTTTAGTATACAAGCAATAGTTTCAATTCAAGAAAACATAGGAAAGCTAGGAGACAAGATGATGTCCGCAGTCATGTTAGAAAGACGATAATGGGTCGGATGGAGAATCACATTTGCGGACAGAATTTAAGCTCAACAGCCTAGCGGTTCATCAAATTTGTTTTGGTTGATTGGTTACTGTGTAACTCAAACGTATATGCTCTTGGTTTATCCTTTCATGACTAATGACCATGGGAGACTCTTAGGGTAGGATAGTTAGCAGAGGAGATGCATGCATACATGTCACGGAAAAAAATTCATGTGGTTTTAGCGATTCGGTTTGGTCAAATGAAGTTATACCAAGGTTTTGAATATAATTTACTTTTAGATATGTTAATACATTCAAAAAAATTGACATCTACTGTCTATATATTTGACTTCTATTGATGTACAAATGTGATTTTACTGCAGGGAAACAAAACGTTTCTTACTCATTTGATGCAACCAAGTTTGTTATTGATAGTTTTGTCATTTAGGAAACAACATGCATTATCTTTTGTTTTATTGTCACACACACATATATATATTTGTACTGGATATTATATCTAATTATATTTTACAATTTTTCTATTATTATATTCCTAAAAATCATTAACTGCAACATCATTGAATCATTAAGGGTGCATGATCACATATATTGAAGATTAATTTCTTAACAATATTGAGTTTTCCCATTGCTCATGTTACTACTGGTATAAAAGAGATGTTTAGTTAATTCATAATTGTGGTTATATAATACATTTACATTTATGTCTTATATTATGAGGGTGTTTGGGATTGCGTTTTGAATCTGATTTTTAGATTATTGCGTTTTGAAAACGAGATAATTAGTTTTTATTGTTTGGATTGCGTTTCGACAACGCAGATAATCAGTTTTTTAGGCTACCAAAACGCAATAATCTATAAGCAGCTCAACCCCTGCTTTTCCAAAACGCATAATCTGTTTTGAATAATCAATCCCAAACACCCCTTATATAACAAGGAGAAACTGGTGGTGATTGTGGGTACCGTTAAGGGTATTTTAACCGACAAGCCATGGTATTATGATGGCTGCAACAAATGTAAGCGCAAAGTAAAGTCAAACTCAATTACTTAATAAATGTAGTGCACAAGGGAGATATTTTGAAAATTATGATTATGTAATATGCAATTTTTTTGATTATTTATTTGTGTTATATTTTTATTTCTTATACAAATCAAATTGTTCAACCCGTGTATAACACGGGATATAACCTAGTATTATATAATATATCACATCTATGCATATCCATTAAGCCGAAAAATATTTCAAGAAAAATACATTGTTATTATTATAAATAATATTTTTAATATTTTATTAACATTACATGAAATCGAATACAATAAAACGTAAAAACGAATAGTGAAAAGACTAAAAAAGATTATTTTTTATTTTTTAATTAAAATACAAATGGTTCTTGTGGTTCTTATATTAGAACCGTGGGTTTGGAACCGACCCGATCCGGAACCGATAATTCATATAAATCTAGAACCGGAAACCGATCCATATATTTAAAAAGGTTCGGGTCCAAGGTTCTCGTGGGTCGGGTCCAAGGTTCCTGTGGGTCCGAACCACGAAATGCTCACCCCTAGTCTCAAGTTCAATCCTTGGCTCTAGCACTATACTCAATTTTTTTTTATAATTCATTCATCTTTACAAAATTTTGGGCCCAAATTCTTTTTCGCCCAAGGCCCAATTTTTTTTTGACATTTTCGGAGACGGCCCTGCACAAAGACCACCCCAAATCGGAAACTCTCATCCTCGTAGCATAACGACACATCTCTGAGTTTTGTAGCGACACATCTTATTATTTTTCTTACCTTGTATAGGTTATTAAAAAAAACATGACCATAAATATTTAGAAATAAGGTAAACCCATCTTATTCATTAACGTAGTTTTAGCTTTTAAACCAGAAAGCTCGGTAGCATGGTGGGCTAGTGACTTCAACAAATATAACAGTATCCATTTAGTGGCCTCATTTGTAGCAAGTCAAGCCCATAAACTACGACCTGGGCCTGGTTTCTTTTGGCACATAAAAGTTCAGGCCTTGAAACTTTTCATAAATTACACTTGTGATACATATGGGCCTTGCTCGGCACAAACTTTAAAACAAAATGATCAAATAGAACTCATAATATTGTAAGTTCTAAAACTTTAACCTGAATATGTAGTTCAACTCAAAAAAAAAAAAAAAAAAAAAAAAAAAAAAAAAAAAAAGAATGGCTAATACTTGAATATTTTAACAATATTAAAAAATAAATAAGAGGGATACACCTTAGTTATTCAATTTATTTTATTAAAATCACTTGGATATTGGAACAATATTATAGGTATCTTTCTCACACACAAAGTAATGTTATAACAGTTGATATGTTATAACAGTTGAATTTAAACAAAAAAAATCATGTCGAATCATAGAGAACCATAATTTAGAAATAGTTATTTCAGTTTTTGAAATATTGACACAAAATCCACTTGCGGAGTTTTACCGCGAGGCGCATGACAAACCAGGATCCAAACCAACGATCACAATAAACAAGTCTAAATGAATATAAATGCAATTTCAAAACATAGTTTAAAATCCCGTTTACAGCGGAAGCTTATTCAAAAACAGTATCTCAACAATGAAATAATAGTTCAACGTTCAAAAGACCATGCAACCCTAGTTAGACGCCGTGCAGACGCGTGCGCCCTAGTCCAGTCGTGCTACCTTAGCGACCTGAGAAAACATGTAAAAGTTTACGTCAGCACAAAAATGCTGGTGAGTTTACAGGTTTTGTATCCAAGTACCAAGTCCACCTGTCCATACTATAATAAATCGAAAGCCAGTATACGCTAGCTAGGCGTACGTTTTGTTACTACCACGATTGGAAAACCATTACTAACTCGAATACCAGATGTTGTGCCCGAAAAGTACCAATTGTTCCTGTTGTTCCTGTTTGAGACAATATGCACTCGCCCGGCCCTCCAAGCCGACGAGTGGGGTTGGTCACTCCCAATAGCGCTATTCACATTTCCCCGTTGTGCAAACCCGCACATTCATGGTTCCCCCCGGGACTTCCAAAGATCGTGTAGTACACAATAGAAACCCATAGTATGACAGTAGTTACCAAATAATCGTTTTAACACATGTTTCCTCCCCCGAAAGTATGAAACCAGTTTAAAAGAGGGGCCGTAAACTCACCTTAAGTTGCGTTACTCCTTAACCCGAGTAAACCCAGCTGCTATGCTAGTCCCGTAAGCGGCGACCTAACATATGACAGTTACAAGTACTTAGACTAATAACCCGCAGGTTAATTAGTCCCTAGATGTCCAGACCATAACCAAGTTTGTTTGAAAACACCGTGACTGTTTAACTGACCCAAAGTACAAGACTCGACATCCCATTGGTGACCCGAGACTCCCCGTGTTATGTTTACGCTCCAAAACATACAATAACGCAATTACACTTAACATACGTTAACGCACAACAAGTTATAGCACATAGTTCACGTATCACCGCATTACATCCAAACATATGTTACCAAGTCATCATATATGTTACGAGGTTCCTAGCATGTTACTACATGTCAAATCGGGTCTCGGAATGCTAATCTACACTTACAACAGTAGTACACGTGATTAGGAAACGTAAACTAGTAATTAGGACTGATTGCATATAAGTTCATGTGATTAGGGCTGATTGCATATAAGTTCATGTGATTAGGGCTGATTGCATATAAGTTCATGTGATCAGGGCTGATTGCATATAAGTTCATGTGATCAGGGCTGATTGCATGTAAGTTCATGTGATCAGGGCTGATTGCATGTAAGTTCACGTGATCAGGGCTGATCGCATGAAAACTCATGCGATTTGGGGCTGATCGCATGAAAACTCATGCGATTTGGCCCTGATTGCATGTAAAACTGGCGATTAGCAACCCTAATCGCCTGTAACCTTGCTGTTCCAGTTTTTCGCGCGTTTAACGCTCCAAATCAGATCCAGAACGTGTGTAACTACCCAATAACATCCCAAACACTATCCTAAACATGTTTCAACCAAAATCCTTCGTTTAACCTCGTATAATCAGTCCTGCATGCAACCAAGTAATCCAAACACCATACACATAGCATGCAATCATCATACTAGCATGCATAACAATAACCCTAATAATCAATTGCTCAGATTTCTATCATCATACTATCAATATCAATTCTGATCTAACATAATAATATATCAATCCATCATCATGAATCATAAAAATCCTAGCTTTCTAATCATACACACCCATAACGCATGTATATTAATTACAATCCGATTAACAACCCTTATTAACGATTTTCAGAAAGCTTTTTCGTTTAAGAACAGGTCTGGACCATTAGGGATTGATTAAAAACGTTTATAAAGATTTATAGATGAAAACCAAACCTTAGGATTATGAAAGAATGATGATTCAAGCTTGAAACCTTGTGTTTTGATCAAAAATCGCCTTCCAGAGGTTGTTTATGTGTTGGGGCGGGTTATGGGACGACTAGGGTTTGTATAATGAAGTTTATGAGGTCATGTATGGTATTTATAGTCGTTTTTAGTCGTCCAGCACGTAACATGCGATTATGCAGCTTTACACGCGATCAGGAAGCCTAATCGCGTATAAGTTCATGCGATCGGGGCCTAATCGCATGAACAGTCATGCGATCAGTCCCCAGTCGCACCACATGAACCCCAGTCGCACCACATATAGGCGATTGGGCTATCCTGATCGCCTATATGGGCCTGTTTCGTGTGTTTTGCGCGTTAAACCCCGTTTTAACATATGTTAACACATTTTAACGTACCGACAAGTCACATAATGATTATAAACACATAACACAAGTAAATACACATATTCACCCTCGTTCACCAATTCCCGGGACTCGAGACTCGTATGTTCCGTATGCCCTGACGATCCTACCGATCGTCACCGATTGTACACTTGGTTAAGGACCGACATCTAATGAACCTCTAGACCAACATCCAATGATCCTCTAGACTAAACCAATAGTTCCCGAACCATAACCCGACTTAACTAACCCAGTTAAGTACACTATACGCGTGACTCGCTAAGGTAGACTTCCATCTAGACAACGTTGTTAACCAGAATTTGCCGGGTGTCACATTATCCCCACGTTAAAAGAATTTTCGTCCCGAAAATTGCACAAGTACCCAAGAGAACAAAAGAAAGTACCCAAGAGAACAAAAGAAATAACGAAGGAACAAACAAAAGATAGAAACCAAAAGAGAGATTTACCCGAGTTGTCACATCATCCCCACGTTAAAAGGAATCTCGCCCCGAGATTCATTCAGCTGCCGCAGAGACATGTCTCGACTCGAACGCTTCCTTAGGAAAAAGATGAGGATACTTAGACTTCATTTGATCCTCCCGTTCCCACGTATATTCCGGTCCCCGGTTCGAGTTCCACCGAACCTTAACGATACGAATCTTGCTGTGACGTAGGCTACGAATCTTGTAATCAAGGATCTCCACAGGTTCTTCCACAATCCGAAGACGATCATCAACCTTGATCTCTTCTAATGGAACGATGAGAGACTCGTCAGCCAGACACTTCTTCAAGTTTGAAACGTGGAAGACGTTATGTACGTTACCGAGCTCCGTCGGTAAATCAAGACGATATGCCACTGGCCCAATCCGTTCCAGGATCGTAAATGGGCCGACATACCGCGGGTTGAGTTTGCCACGCTTCCCAAAGCGTATGACGCCCTTCCACAGTGAGACTTTTAGAAGTACCTTGTCATTGACTTGGAATTCCAATGGTTTGCGACGCTGATCGGCATAACTCTTTTGCCGGTCCCGTGCCGCTGCCAACCGGTTACGAATCTGTACGATCTTTTCCGAAGTTTCGTACACTAGTTCAGGCCCAGTGAGTTGACTCTCACCCACTTCAGCCCAACAAAGAGGAGAACGGCATTTCCGTCCGTACAGTGCTTCGAACGGAGCAGCCTTGATGCTCGTGTGATAACTGTTATTGTACGAGAATTCTACTAACGGTAGGTGAGCTTCTCAACCCTTGCCAAAATCGATCACACACGCCCGCAGCATGTCTTCTAAAGTTTGAATCGTGCGCTCACTCTGACCGTCAGTCTGTGTATGGTAAGCCGTACTCATGTCTAGTTGGGTACCCAAAGCCTTGTGCAAAGACTTCCAGAAGTGAGAAGTAAAATGGGAGTCACGATCCGAGATAATAGAAACTGGCACCCCGTGCTTAGAAACAACCTCCTTCAAGTAAAGACGAGCCAAACGATCCATGGTGTCGGTCTCCTTAATAGCAAGAAAATGAGCTGATTTCGTCAACCGATCGACAATCACCCATATCTTGTCATTCCCGCTTGGTGATTTAGGAAGTTGTGTGACAAAATCCATAGTAATCCGTTCCCATTTCCATTCCGGAATTTCAGGTTGTTGCAAGAGACCCGACGGTTTCTGGTATTCCACCTTGACCTTAGCACAGGTCAAGCATTTGCTCACGTATGAGGCTATGTCCGACCTCATGTTTGGCCACCAGTAAAGCACCTTCAGATCTTGGTACATCTTATCCGAACCAGGATGAATAGAGTACCGGGACTTATAAGCCTCATCAAGGACAAGCTCCCGTAGTCCCCCGAATAAAGGAACCCATATACGTTCTGCGAAATAGTGCAGGCCATCAGGCCTTCGCTCTAGGTGCTTGTCGGCACCGTGCATCGTTTCAGCTTTAAGGTTTTCCTCCTTCAAAGCTTCTAACTGGGCAGAACAGAGTTGATCAGGTAACGATGAATGAATAGTGAGCTGCAACGCCCGAACGCGACGAGGTTTAGTAGATTCCTTCCTGCTCAAGGCGTCTGCTACAACATTCGCCTTGCCAGGATGGTACTTTATGGCACAATCATAGTCGTTCAAAAGTTCGATCCAACGACGCTGCCGTATGTTCAAATGTTGTTGGTCGAAAATGTGTTGGAGACTCTTGTGATCGGTGTAGATGGTGCATTTGGTACCGTACAAGTAATGTCTCCAAATTTTCAACGCGAATACCACGGCACCCAACTCCAAGTCATGGGTGGTGTAGTTCTTCTCGTGTACCTTGAGTTGACGAGAAGCATACGCAATCACTTTCTCGCGTTGCATCAACACGCAACCGAGACCATGAATAGAAGCATCACAGTAGACAACGAAATCATCAGGACCCTCAGGTAAAGACAAAATAGGAGCAGAACACAGTTTAGACTTTAGTTCCTCAAACGCAGACTCTTGTGGTTCACCCCAGTCGAATTTCTTATCCTTCTGAGTGAGAGTGGTGAGGGGTTGAGCAATCTTCGAGAACCCCTGAATGAAACGACGATAGTAGCCCGCAAGGCCTAAGAATTGCCGCACCTCAGTTGGCGTCTTTGGTGCTCCCCAGTCCTTGATTGCTTCGATCTTAGCTGGATCGACATGAATCCCTAGTTCATTAACCACATGTCCTAGGAATTGAACTTCGCGTAACCAGAAGTCACACTTTGAGAACTTGGCGTAAAGTTGTTCCCGTCGCAAGAGTTCCAAAACTAACCGCAGATGTTCCCCGTGTTCAATCTCGTTCTTGGAGTAGATCAGAATGTCATCAATAAATACAATGACGAATTTGTCCAAATATGGTTTACAGACGCGGTTCATCAAGTCCATGAAAACCGCCGGTGCGTTCGTGAGACCGAAAGGCATGACCAAGAATTCGAAATGGCCATAACGTGTTCGAAAAGCAGTCTTGGCAACGTCAGCCTCCCTGACGCGCGGCTGGTGATAACCGGACCTCAAGTCGATCTTGGAATAAAAACTAGAACCCTGAAGCTGGTCGAATAGATCATCAATACGTGGAAGAGGATAACGGTTCTTGACGGTCAATTTGTTCAGTTCTCTGTAGTCTACACACAATCGGAAACTTCCATCCTTCTTCTTGACAAATAAAATTGGGGCTCCCCAAGGGGAAGAACTTGGTCGGATGAAACCCTTGTCCAAGAGTTCCTGTAATTGACTAGACAATTCCTGCATCTCGGGAGGTGCAAGACGATAGGGGGCCCGAGCAATAGGAGCAGCCCCTGGTACAAGATCAATACTGAACTCGACTTGACGATGAGGAGGAAGACCAGATAAATCATCGGGAAAAACATCAGGAAACTCGCGTACCACCGGAATGTCGTCGATCTTCTTCTCATCACTAGAGGAAACAGATAAAAGCGCCAAAACGGCTGGATAACCCTTTCGAAGACACTTAAGGGCTTTCATGCTAGAGATGATGTTTAGCGGAACACCACCCTTGATACCGTACACAGAAAGGAATTCTCCATCAGGGAGAGGAATCCGAATAACCTTATCGTAACAGACAATCTCCGCGCGATACAAAGATAACCAATCCATTCCTACCACAACGTGAAAACTACCCAAGGATACCGGCATAAGGTCGATGGGGAACGATAAACCCGACAACTCTAATTGACACTCCCGAAGAACACTAGTAGCTTCAATCGTTTTACCGTCAGCCAACTCAATAATATACTTGGTCTCTAATGGTACGGGTACTACATCTAACAGTCGACTAACATCCATGGATACAAAACTCTTGTCGGCACCAGAATCAAATAACACGCTAACAGAACGATTATTGAGAAGAAACGTACCGGTGACTGTGTCAGGGTCCTGTCTAGCCTCAGCGGCTCCAATGACGAAGGCACGTGCATTTCTGCCGCCGCCCCCGTTGTTCCCATTACTGTTGTTCCCACCCTGCTTCAGTTTTGGGCAATCCTTCTTGTAATGCCCAGTGTCACCACAGTTGTAGCATCCTTGTTTTCCTGTAGTCCCCTGAGTAGTCGAAGCTGAGTTAGTAGTCGGAGCCTGAGTCGATGGAAGTGTAACCCGACAATCTTTAGCATAATGCCCAATTCGCTGGCAGCGGTGACAACGGTTACTGTCGCAGTTCCCTTGATGATGGCGTCCACACTTGTTGCATTTGGGCAGTTTTCCCGCATAACCACCCTGCTTGTTACCCGAAGAAGAAGAACCCCCATTATCAAACCTTTTACCCTGCTGTGCCGACCCAGATCCTTTCCCGTCATTTTCCCACTTGCGCTTGTTGTTCTCTGGGGCCTTAACAGTCGAACCCTTCGCAGGCAAAATACCCTCATTCACTTTTAAGTTGGTCATCCTATGGGCCGATCGAACTACCTCTGCATACGTAGGATGATTTCCCGCAGCCACTAACCCTGCAATTTCCGGTACTAACCCTGAGACATAGTGTTCAATCCTACGGTATTCTGGCACGTGCAAATCGGGACACAGCACTGCCAACTCATTCCGCCTCACAGTATACTTCTCAATTTCCGACCCAGTCATCTTGAGGTTCCACACCTCATGCTCCAGCTTCTGTACCTCTTCCCTCGGACAATACTCACGCTTCAGCAACTGCACAAAGTTCTCCCATGGCATAGCATATGCCTCCCCAATACCCATATTCTGGGTGATGCCATTCCACCAAGTCAATGCCACATCCTGGAATAATGCAGCAGCATACTTTACCCGATCTTCTGGGAGACAGTTACACATCAGAAATACTGACTCCACTTTCTCCAACCACCTAAGCAAGCTCACCGCACCCTCAGTGCCAGAGAATTCCTGGGGCTTACAGTCCCGGAACATCTTGTAGGTGCACATGGGTGGGGGTGGGTCAACAGGACCACCTGAAATGAAACGTATGAGAAACCACGAATAACGTAAACAAGGTTCACCAATGAGGCAAAAGAAAATGGATAAATCAACTTACCACCACCGTTGTGCCCTAACTGAAAGGCAGCTTGGAGCAAGTTGTTCAGATCAGCCTGCGATAGGTTGATACCTCCACCACGACCACCAGCACCACCGCGACCACCACCACGTCCACCATTGCGACCACCTCCACGTCCTCCTCGTACTCCAGACATGATTCTGGCAGAAAAGAACGAGAAAAATTTAGTTTCGCAGTTAAAGATAACCACTAATGTTTACAAGATCAAAGCTAGATCCAATCCAGGACTATCCCCTCAAACCCAGAGCCCACTAGGGCTTCCATGCATTTCGGTTTATGATTTTGTGTGCACCCAAAATGATAAACCGCTATACATGGTCCTCCGAGTGTTCTCCTAGTTCAAAGTTCAAATCACCGAACATAGACTCTTAGCTACACACCGTAATACTACGGTAGTTTATGGCAAGTGTTTCTATTGGAGTATGAAAGGGAGATGTCCGAGCCTTGGACAAATCTCAAGAGCACACGAGTTACTCCAATGGACTACACTGCCTAGCAAACAATTAACCCAACTTAAGATAGAACGGATGATGTAACGTAGAATGACCAATGATTTAGAGACACCCCGACAAGACCATACGTAAACCACTATAACGTTTAGTACCATGTGATCGTCTAGTGTGTGCGACTCGGCTATAGACTAGACTCTACATGCAGTCCTAGTTCACTATAACCATTGGCTCTGATACCAATCTGTCACACCCTCAAAATCCACTTACGGAGTTTTACCGCGAGGCGCATGACAAACCAGGATCCAAACCAACGATCACAATAAACAAGTCTAAATGAATATAAATGCAATTTCAAAACATAGTTTAAAATCCCGTTTACAGCGGAAGCTTATTCAAAAACAGTATCTCAACAATGAAATAATAGTTCAACGTTCAAAAGACCATGCAACCCTAGTTAGACGCCGTGCAGACGCGTGCGCCCTAGTCCAGTCGTGCTACCTTAGCGACCTGAGAAAACATGTAAAAGTTTACGTCAGCACAAAAATGCTGGTGAGTTTACAGGTTTTGTATCCAAGTACCAAGTCCACCTGTCCATACTATAATAAATCGAAAGCCAGTATACGCTAGCTAGGCGTACGTTTTATTACTACCACGATTGGAAAACCATTACTAACTCGAATACCAGATGTTGTGCCCGAAAAGTACCAATTGTTCCTGTTGTTCCTGTTTGAGACAATATGCACTCGCCCGGCCCTCCAAGCCGACGAGTGGGGTTGGTCACTCCCAATAGCGCTATTCACATTTCCCCGTTGTGCAAACCCGCACATTCATGGTTCCCCCCGGGACTTCCAAAGATCGTGTAGTACACAATAGAAACCCATAGTATGACAGTAGTTACCAAATAATCGTTTTAACACATGTTTCCTCCCCCGAAAGTATGAAACCAGTTTAAAAGAGGGGCCGTAAACTCACCTTAAGTTGCGTTACTCCTTAACCCGAGTAAACCTAGCTGCTATGCTAGTCCCGTAAGCGGCGACCTAACATATGACAGTTACAAGTACTTAGACTAATAACCCGCAGGTTAATTTGTCCCTAGATGTCCAGACCATAACCAAGTTTGTTTGAAAACACCGTGACTGTTTAACTGACCCAAAGTACAAGACTCGACATCCCATTGGTGACCCGAGACTCCCCGTGTTATGTTTACGCTCCAAAACATACAATAACGCAATTACACTTAACATACGTTAACGCACAACAAGTTATAGCACATAGTTCACGTATCACCGCATTACATCCAAACATATGTTACCAAGTCATCATATATGTTACGAGGTTCCTAGCATGTTACTACATGTCAAATCGGGTCTCGGAATGCTAATCTACACTTACAACAGTAGTACACGTGATTAGGAAACGTAAACTAGTAATTAGGACTGATTGCATATAAGTTCATGTGATTAGGGCTGATTGCATATAAGTTCATGTGATCAGGGCTGATTGCATATAAGTTCATGTGATCAGGGCTGATTGCATATAAGTTCATGTGATCAGGGCTGATTGCATGTAAGTTCATGTGATCAGGGCTGATTGCATGTAAGTTCACGTGATCAGGGCTGATCGCATGAAAACTCATGCGATTTGGGGCTGATCGCATGAAAACTCATGCGATTTGGCCCTGATTGCATGTAAAACTGGCGATTAGCAACCCTAATCGCCTGTAACCTTGCTGTTCCAGTTTTTCGCGCGTTTAACGCTCCAAATCAGATCCAGAACGTGTGTAACTACCCAATAACATCCCAAACACTATCCTAAACATGTTTCAACCAAAATCCTTCGTTTAACCTCGTATAATCAGTCCTGCATGCAACCAAGTAATCCAAACACCATACACATAGCATGCAATCATCATACTAGCATGCATAACAATAACCCTAATAATCAATTGCTCAGATTTCTATCATCATACTATCAATATCAATTCTGATCTAACATAATAATATATCAATCCATCATCATGAATCATAAAAATCCTAGCTCTCTAATCATACACACCCATAACGCATGTATATTAATTATAATCCGATTAACAACCCTTATTAACGATTTTCAGAAAGCTTTTTCGTTTAAGAACAGGTCTGGACCATTAGGGATTGATTAAAAACGTTTATAAAGATTTATGGATGAAAACCAAACCTTAGGATTATGAAAGAATGATGATTCAAGTTTGAAACCTTGTGTTTTGATCAAAAATCGCCTTCCAGAGGTTGTTTATGTGTTGGGGCGGGTTATGGGACGACTAGGGTTTGTATAATGAAGTTTATGAGGTCATGTATGGTATTTATAGTCGTTTTTAGTCGTCCAGCACGTAACATGCGATTATGCAGCTTTACACGCGATCAAGAAGCCTAATCGCGTATAAGTTCATGCGATCGGGGCTTAATCGCATGAACAGTCATGCGATCAGTCCCCAGTCGCACCACATGATCCCCAGTCGCACCACATATAGGCGATTGGGCTATCCTGATCGCCTATATGGGCCTGTTTCGTGTGTTTTGCGCGTTAAACCCCGTTTTAACATATGTTAACACATTTTAACGTACCGACAAGTCACATAATGATTATAAACACATAACACAAGTAAATACACATATTCACCCTCGTTCACCAATTCCCGGGACTCGAGACTCGTATGTTCCGTATGCCCTGACGATCCTACCGATCGTCACCGATTGTACACTTGGTTAAGGACCGACATCTAATGAACCTCTAGACCAACATCCAATGATCCTCTAGACTAAACCAATAGTTCCCGAACCATAACCCGACTTAACTAACCCAGTTAAGTACACTATACGCGTGACTCGCTAAGGTAGACTTCCATCTAGACAACGTTGTTAACCAGAATTTGCCGGGTGTCACAGTTCAACCTGACAAATAAGACCCATTCCGATTTTTGTTATATCAATAAACTTGGGCACAATATAAACACAGCTACTAACGTTTAAACGATAATCATAAAATAACCAAACAGTATATAAACATATTTTTATCTTTTCACTCATATTTCAGTGATTAGTCGAGATATACTATTTTATGTATGTGTGTTCAACTTCATAACTTGCAAGCATTCCTTCGTTTTGTTTGTTTATGATGGACGGAGTCAATCATGATGTTTAAGATGCTTAACTATGTGTTTTTAATGTCGTTTAATTGATTATATGCTTTGAATGTGATAACTACGCAATGATGTGTGATTGTAGGATAAACGACATAAGTGGATGGATTTGGAAGCTTAAACGTGGATAAAATTGAGCTCGGATGATGAACCGAAGATGTGGAAGTGTTCAGGACATTTTGTGTGGCTAAATGAAGTTAGGAAGGATAAGAAAATAAGTATTCTTTCAGCAACTGATAGCCGTAAGGGTCCTGATGACAGCCGTAGCTTACAGCGAGCAGAAGCATGAATTTCAAGAAAAAAATTAGCAAATGACAGCCGTAAGGGTCCTGATGACAGCCGTAGCTTACAGCGAGCAGAAGCATGAATTTCAAGAAAAAAAAATCAGCAAATGACAGCCGTAGGTTATGACAGCCGTAGGTTACGGCTGTCACTCCCACAAATTTTGGAAAGTTGTTTTTAAAGAGATATAAAAGCTAAGCCTTAACCTAGTCGCCTCCTCCTTGGACGAAAATAATACTTCTTTGGGAGTATTTTGGAGCTACAAACATCAAGATTCATCATCATTCATCAATACTTTCGGTTTGCATCAACATGTTCGGTATTATTATTGAACTTTTTGAGTTATTTCTTGTTATCATGAGTGACTAAACATCTTGTAATCACATCCGGGTGTATGGTTTATGTGTGAAACATCAACTCTTGTTTGATTTGGTTTATGGATTGTTTTTCATTTAGTTGAAGAATATTTGTGGTTCTTATCATTTAAACGATTCACTTGTTTTCATTTGCTTATCTTTTTATCATTCGCATTCGGTTTTTCTTGCATCGTGAGTAGTTTGATAATTTGGAGGGTGGGCGATACTTGTGGATTGGTAATTGAATTGTACAGGTTATTATTAAAAACTTTTGTTCGGTTATCACTTGATTTGAATCGTCCAACAAAACTATGTCTATGTAGTATCCAATCATTTAAACAAGAGTAGGGTGGATCATTAACCGGAAACCTGGAGGGGATTACTTCTTTTATATTATTGTTTACAACTTTTTAAATTCATTTCTTAAACTTCCAAAACAAACAACAAAGCAATTAGACTTTAGTTTATTCGTTACTTTACAAAACTATACTGTCCACCAATTCCCTGTGGAGACGACTCAACTTCCATATACTACTTATTCTCATTTTTTTGACCGACCCAACGACATCGATCAAAATGGCGCCGTTGCCGGGGAATCAGTGCGCTTAGTTAGATAGTTTTGTTTTAGTTTTTACTACTTTTCTTAAAAAAATAAATAAATAAATAAATAAAAAAACCAAAAATATTTTCTTTCTCTAGTCTTTTAGTTTAAGTTTGGTTTGTTTTGTTTTGTTTAGTTCAGTATTACGCGTGGTTTGCTTGTTTGTGTCTGTGCAGGTAATTCAGTTGCATGCATCATACACGTTATTCGGGCAAGACTTCACCGCTAATTTACGATCCGGAAATTGAAAAGACAGCTAGAAAGAATAGAGCCATTTATCAAACCAGACCAAAACCAAACATGAGCCATCACAGTAATCAAGACAACCAACCTCCACCAAACCAACCCGACCCAATACCACCACAACAAAACCCATTGGGTGATATGCCTCCACGACCATTTCAAACATCACTGTGACATCCGTCACTTTTTCATTATATTTTTTTTTATTTTTACATAATAATAATAATAATAATAATAATAATAATAATAATAATAATAACAATAATAATAATAATAATGATAATAATGATAGTCTAGTCCACATAACCCAATCCATATCCCTTGTCCATTTTGAAACCCAACAAGGCCCAAACCCAACCATTCTTTTGTTGTATTACTGAACCCAAGAATCTGAGCCCAGCAACCAGACCGGCCCACTAACCATACCCACCCTTCACTGTTTAAAAAAAAAAAAAAAAGAAAGGGAATGCTTCTGTTGGGTTTCGAACCCTAGTCAACCCAGAACACACACACACACCACACCATTGAACCACTTATCAAGTTATGGTTTAAACCTGATATCAATACTTTTATACGTTTCTAAATCTAACTACATGTTTCCCTCTGCTGCTGCTGTGCGACGCAGCCAAGGACAAATCTTTGGTTGACCAAATTATCAAGGCTAATCTTAGTATTTTTGGAAACCCTTTAATTCCGCATCAAGACTGATGCAACCATTCCACAATTTACCAACAATTAGTCAAGAATTAAGCTTAATCACGCATTTTGACCATGTAATTGGTCAAGGAATTGAAACCTTCCATCTACACAATATCAGTATAAATTGGACATCACACAATGATCACAACTCGCCATTACATCTCCCTCAACCTCCATTTCTTCACAATTATACTCTGTTCTTATACTACAATCGCGTTTTGACTTTTTGGTTTGACTGACCAATAGTAATCGTAACAGCTTTGTAAGTATAATTTTTTTAGTGGGTTTTAACCTTCGGCATTCACACATCAATAGCCCTAAGGTTGATTGGGTTATTGATGTGTGAATCAATCGATTGGAAAATCTAGGGCTCGTGGGTTTAATTTGGGGATAAACATGATTTTGCATAATATATTTATTTTAAATCAAACGGAAATAATCACAACCACTGGTCTGGACCAAGTGGTTGTGACTGATGCTTTGTTCCTGAGCCACCCGGGTTCGAGTCCCGGCAGTGGCGTCCCCTTTTTGTCTTTTTTTTTTCATTAATGCTTTATAACAAATCAAATAATTATATATAATACATTTAATTTTATAAATTCGTTTTTAAATATTAAGACTCTTTTATAAATTCTAAAAAAATTATTTTTAGATAATATGATGTAAATGTTTCACCTACAATTTTTAGTTTTCAAAAATTAATTTATTTAATATATATAATAATTAAATCAATTTTATTCTATTATATTTATAAAATTCCATTAAAATATCAAAACAATTTTATAAATTTCCACAAAAATTATCCTGAGTTTGTATGATGATAAACTTTTCTGAAATGATTTTTAATTCTGAAAAATCATTTATTTAATATTTTTAATCAATTTTTGTTAGTTTTAATCATAATTAAATCATAATAAATTCAATTTTTAACATTTTTGCACCAAAATTTTATACAAATTATTTCTGATTATTTAGAACAGAAATATGAATTTTAAACTTATAATTCTTAAATTTTAATATTTTTAAATATTAAAGTTAAATTTTGACAATTTGTTATAAATAGAATTAATATTCTATTTTAAAGAAAATAATTTTATAAAAATTATTTTCACATTTAAAACTTTATATTGTGACCATCTTCAATTTGAAATTACAAAAAGACTTTTGTTCATTTATTTATCAAATTTCTTTTATTTATTAAACGTTTAATTTATTAATCAAACGATTACATATCCCCAATTCGAAGCCCTAGAAAATACTTATAGACTAGATAGACTTAGACTTATTTGTTACATTATACATAGGGTGATACTTGGCAACGTTGGATTACACTTATTCAATTACACAAGACTTAACACCTTGCTAAGGTGAGTATTACTTATCCCCTTTTCGCTTTTACAACTTTTGGGGTGATTTATGCACAAGTATACAAAACTTTCGTATTCATTTACACATACATTTTATTCATTTACAATTCATATACGTGTCTTGTTTATCTTTGTGCTTATGCTTGAACATGAACGTAGCTTACATACAAAATCATACATTTAGACATAACTTATGTTACGGTGCTCTTTACACTCAGACGTAACTTATGTTACGGTGCTCATTTAGACGTAACTTATGTTACGCGGCTCATTTAGACATAACTTTGTGTTATGGTGCTCTTTTAGACTCACACGTGTTGAGGTGCTCATTATCAATTACATTGTACAAACTTTACATTTGATCTTTGTCTTGTTTAGTTACTTGTGTGTTTACATAATGCCTTGGTGATGCTAGACACATAAATTGTACTACTTTTCAAAACTTATACTATACGTACAAAACTAAGTAGTACTCACCAACATCATATGTTGACAAAATTATTTTCGTGCATGTTTCAGGATAAGCTGCTTGACGCTTCACATAGGACTTTGGACATAGATTTAATCAATCAATTATCTTCATTTTGTTGTCTTGTATTTAATTTCACATGTTGAAAAACAGTATTCAATAATCATATATTTACATTTTAGTACCATGAGCTTTTGTACAATCGTCACTACGTGGCACCTCGATGATTCCGCCATCGGTTGGGGTGTTACAATCACCAACTCCAAGACAACAACAACCATTCCCATAATTTAACCCAGATCCGAACGCTGGTGGTTCTAGACAATTTCAGCAAGGCCATCAAGAGAATGACGAGTGGGACGAACATTATGAAAATGATTCAGCTTTTGAGGCCCCACAACAGCAACAACAACCCAACCGCCCATTAGCCTTAAATCGACAACCACCACAAAACCGAAACCCAAGATCTAACAGTAATAGAGCAACGAATTCACTTCATGGAGATGACAGTACGCAGGGTGCAGCGGGTACTTTTAATGGTAGAGTTGCTAATTGGGATGGAGTAGTTGCTGATGATGGGTACTACATGAATCAGGATCATTTCAACTATGATGAGTATGATGAGTTCGGCCCGCAATATCAGCAGCAACATCAACGAGTGTTTAATATGAGGGGACAAAATCAGGGACAGAGAGGGGTCCCTCAGAATCAACCAATAAATCAAGTGCGAGGGAATGGGCATAGGCAATATGTAGATGGAGTACCTAGGGTGAACTATAGACCTACTGTGAATGGCGTTGGGAGCCATTTTATTCCGGTGGCCACCGAGCACACTTCACATGTACCACCACATCAGAACGGAAGAAGCTTTGAGGTTAGACCCCAATATTTGAACCACCTTTTGAGTTTCTATAGTAAGGCAACAGAGGAACCCTATCTACACATTGCGGAGTTTGTGAGTATCTGTAACACCAGTGGGGGCCATGGGTTTAGTCAGGATGAAGTGAGGTTGATGATGTTTCAGTTCACCCTCAAGGATCAAGCAAAATTGTGGTACCATTCATTGCCTGCTGGGAGCATATTCACATGGCAAGAGCTTCAACAACAGTTCTTAGAGGAATATTATACTATGACTCGCACTACTGATGCTCGGGAGGCTATCAGAACCTTCCAAAAACACTCGGGGGAACCATTACATGAAGCCTTCACGAGGTTTAAGGAGTTGTTAAGGAAGTGTCCACATCATGATATACCTATGTGGGAACTGATTAAGTTGTTTTATGACGGCTTATTACCCGAGGATGTTAGAGATTTGAATGCCAATAGTAATGGTACCTTTTTTGACTAACCACGAGGATGTGGATTGGGAGTAGAGGTTGGCAGTGACATCAAAGAGACAAGCTCGTGCTAGTAGAAGAATCTAAACAGGTGCAGCTAAGGGTGTTGATGTAGAAGCTGAAAAGAGAATAGCAAGCTTAGAGCGACAGATTGCACAGTTGACAGCTGGTAGAGGCGCAAGAAGGAGTATTATTTATTGACGGTCGCAGAGGCAACAGAGGAAGGCATCGCACAACAGGAAGAAAAGCAAAGAGGGACATGCACGCGACCAAGATACAACGCTAAATCTTTGTAGCTTCCTCTAGACGAGTGGTTCAATTAGGTTTTGCACTTTTTCTATTTATTTTCAGCATTGGATTGTGTTTTTGTGTGATGATAAGCATATAAAACATCATTGATGCATTAGTTAATTAAACAAATGATTTGTGTTTTGAGTCCTTTCTTAACAACTTGTTCGGTTGATGACAAAACTTAGTAGTGGGTTGGGTGACATAAAGAGGGTAGACTTGACGCTTACAATTGGGTAGATAATAGGTTTGATGACAAAAACTTGTGCTACCAGTTAATTAACTAATTTCCAGAACTATTTATATGTGGTTCCCAATCTATAAACTGAAAACTGTGTGAAACCTAGAACCTGAAGTTTAGAGGGAGTTACTTCTTTATTATTACTGTCTTTATTCGAATCACTTAATCAACTTTTTCAAGCAAAACAACATTCTACTTCATAAAATATTTTTTTAATTAATTAATTTAGTTAATAATATTGCTATTAACACTAACCACATACTCCTCGTGGTTCAACAACCCTACTCCCTATACTGCATTCCTTGTAGCTAAGGAGTTGTTTTTATTTAGTTTTTGATTAGCACTTCGACACGCGATCAGTTTATGAAAAAAAAAGATAAAACGAGGCTCTTTAAGTTTTAATGGTTAAAATCAAAACTCATCTACAGGGTAAAGTTTTTCTTGAGAAATGTAAATATTGCAAGAACCGTAAAAACTCATACCACCTTATTTATACATATAAATGCAACATTTGTAAGGGTGGTGGGTGTGGTCTCGGATAGGAGGTAGTCGATCGGCTACACCGGCTCCTCTACCTTGGGTGCCCTACTTCAGCTATGCTTCTACACCGGCTCCTCTACCTCGGGTGCCCTACTTCAGCTATGCTTCTCGAGTGCCATCAATTGCATGAATGTTGGGTTGGTAACGGTAAAAAAATTGCCCGTTGATGGTTTTAAAACACTTTCTATTTTCTATTTAAATACCAATTATTTCATCAAAAAATTTTAAACCTTCACCATTCTCACACCCCTTTTAAACCTAAAATCCATACAACCTTCACCATTTCATAAAATCTTTTTAAAAAACAATGGATGACGATGCGGAAGTTGTTGGAGTACTTATTCCACATGACGATGATATGTTCTCAATGGATAGTAGCTTAGAATTTGTAACAGATATTGTCTCGTGTGCCGTAGAACAAGACAATAGCAAAAGATTTGCGGAACGTGAACGTGAAAAAGGTCACGAAGTTTTAATGCAAGATTAATTCGTCAACAACCCCAAGTACAAGGAATGGGAGGTTATGGTGAGCCCATATAGGTCGTAGCCTTTTTCGTAAGGTAGAGGCATCACATCGTAAAGCATTGCCGTAGGTTATGGCTCACATGCATGGGTTTTAAGGTTTAATTAATGAGTTTTTTAGTTATTTAAAAGTCACCACTCATTGCTATGCGGATCTAACACTTATAAGGTGGTTCCAGAGTAGAGAATCGAAGATTTTGAGGCATTCCAAACTATCCAAACAAGATTCTATCATCCATCATGCAATAAGAATCAACAAAATTGAAGGTTTTCTCAAGATCATGATCGGCTAATCTTTTTGGGGTTTTTTCGGGGTGGATAGTTCTTTTAATGTTTTTTGTTCATTGTGATTGATTGATTGTAAACGATTGAATTTCGTTTTACACTTTATCCATTATCTTTCACTTCTTGGAGTTTTAGCAATTGTGATATATTAGATTAAGCATTTGGTTTGGTAACTTTCAATTGATGATCAAGTGATACATTCTTCATTGTTTTACAACCAATGTAAATTGTCTTTGGCTGTACGTTACAATCGCAAAATTTACGTATATAATGTCTATGCAATTTTCCCAAATTGAATATTAGGTTGATTAATCTATCTTTGAACTTGAGTCCTTTTCTCATAACTATTTACAATCTCGTTTTTTCTTAATCATTAATTTTAGCTTAAAACAAATTCTCAAACACTCTGATTTTATTTTCCATACAATTTAATTAATTAAAAACAAACATTAGTTTAACAACAATTTCTACAATACAACTCGTGGTTTGACATCATATTTACCCTATCTTAACAAGGTAATTGGGACTGAAAGTGCTTTTGGTCAAAAGTGTTTATTGACTTATGACTTTTTGAAAATGAGTTTTAAAAAAAGTGTTTGGATTAACTTTTGGGATGATAAACCTCAAAAAGTCAATAGATTGTTTTTTTAAGTGTTTCGCTTAACTTGTTGTGAATATTAGTTGTATGAGTGGTAGATTTGTAATTTTTTCAAAAGTCAAAAGCCAAAAGCCAGGATTTATAACTTTTCAAAAACAGTTTTTCCACCCTTAAAAACCAAAAGTCAAAAGTTAAAACAGAAAGTGCTTTTGGATTACACAAACAACTTATTGACTTATTGGCTTCTTGGAAAAGCCAATAAATCAATAAGTTGTTTTGAAACTCAATCCCAAACCCCCTCTGAGTTTTACTTTTATCTTTGACCGAACATTCAACCTCGCTCAAGTGCATAGTATCTTTCATGATTTATGAGCTTAATAAAATATAACTAAAAACATAACTTAAAAAATCCCTTTTCTTAATACTAGCGGATGATCTAAACCTTGTCTATGACCGACTTTAAAGTTTTTATCGAATACTATTATCATTTTACATGAGTCTTCATACACGCACTAATACACATCATCCCTACGAGTGATATGAGCATTATTTATGGGAGAAAAAAATGTAACGGGTGTATTGTCCATGTTTTTCTTGTTGTTTGGAGGGTTAAAAATTGATACGGGTTGTATTGGTGAGTGAAAATTAGTTATACCATCATAGATCATTAGATCATACATTCATACGTATCATTTCTCATGTACCAATGTTATGTGGGTAGTGTTGATATTATAACATCTTTTACATAAAGAATTTGGTTTACAAATTAAACTCGCATTTACATAATGCTATGATATGTTACGTCATTGATGTAGATTAATCCTTCACATGGACCCAAATTCACGTAATGTGTAATAAATTGACGGCTTATCCACAATTTCACAGACATGTTACGTCACTTTTACGATCCATCCCCATCTCTATTTAATTTCCATTTCTTGATAATAAATAAAAAAAAAACTTTATTTTCTTAAAATTAAGATTTAGATCTGTAAAAACATTAATTCGATGATTACACATGTAAACCACATTGCTTTGTTAATCATGAGTCCTTGTTTTTAATATATTATTATTTGTTTGTTATTTATTTTTCGTGGTTCAAATAGTCAAGTTCAGACTAGCGTACATTTTCTACCACCTTCAATCACGGATAAAAATAAAGTTAGTTGAAATGACGGTTATGCCCTTGGGAAATAGACGTTATTAAATTTGAATGAGGGTAGTATGGGAAATTTTTTATGTATCATCCTTATGGCCTGACACTCGTGAAAACAATAATGGAGAGCACCAAACATGCTTCAACTGCTACTCAGATACTCAATTATTTTTCATTAAATTTTATCACCAATGCTTCCTACTGAAATAATTGCTGCTTGCAAGATTAATACAAAAATAAAAAAAATATATAAAAAATACAATAGATAACGAAATATGATATAAAATATAACACAATGTCGGAAAATATAACACAATGCTGAAGAAAAAACACACAATGAATTACAAAAATGACACAATGATAAAACTAAGAAAAAGTCATAATCCTACGTAAAAGACACAATAATGTAACGTAAATTTTAAAAACTACAAGCTAAAAATGCAAAAAAGCGAAAACCTAAAACCTAAGATCGTAGTGTTCGATGAGACGGTTCCAATGCTGCTTGAATGAGTTTAATCAGAGTCCGTTTGATACCATTCATACGACTTCCTATTTTTCTTTCATTATGTATTTAATCCTAATCCAATATTAATGATCCATTTTCAACAAATTAATAATTTTGCAAGATTAAGACATCTATTGTGTTTTTTTGTATCCTTATTTATTTTACACTGTGTAGGATAAATTAATCATAAGACTATATTATATTACTTTTTTATAAGTATAAATCTTGTAAAAACATTTTGATCAACAATATTAGTAATTAACTCAGTTAGTCCATGCCACCATTCAAGGATGCCAACTTGGTAATCACAGGGAATTTAACGCATAGTAGTAGAAGCACATGTATAGAAGAGAAAACTCTTAAACCGATATTGACATCTATCTTTTATATAAATTTTTAAAAATTGATAGATATTTTCAAACCTCAAAATGAAATTAAAAAAGATAATATACGTGATTGGATGATTCACATGTTTTTACAATCAAAATTGAATATTCAGATCCGTTACAACTTACGATTGGGACAAACATAATAATTTGAAATAAGAGCTATGAAATTGAGACCATGGGGCTGGTGCAAAAACAACCGAAGGTTGTTTGTTTAAACACTTCACCCATTGAGACGTTTTGATCAATTAATTGTCAGTCTTCTACCCGAGCAAAACTTGTGTATATATGAACTATCGTATTCTAGCTCAATTGTCTATACGCCAATTAGGTGGTGGTTCAAATATAAGTTTTTAGATTATTGACGCTCTGTCAATATCATTACAGAATATCATTACAGTGTAGTGGTAGAGACATTGATGGACGATGATAAAAGACCCGGGGGATCCTGGGTTCGATTGTTGAGGCAGACGGGTTTAACCGATAATTTCATCGTCGTGTCTACGGGCGGGTGGGTTACCGGGTTTTCCCCAGAATTGATGTTTGACAACTTGGGTACTCTCAAAGTACTTGAATTTGTCGAAATTGTGCCCCGAAAGTGCTTGAATTTATCGAAATTATGTCCCGAAAGTGCTTGGGTTTTATTTATTGGCCATTAAAAAAAAGATTATTGACCCTCCAAAGTCCAATTCATCAAATATCCTACTAACAAAACTATCTAACAAACATCTTTAGAAGAAATTTGGGTTTTGTCTGTATTGATATTGTGCGTTGACTAGATTGGATGCTTGTTGCCTTGTTGTTCCTTCATCGTTGTTAGCACATTCCATCACTACCTCAAATTTTCTTTTCTTTTTCAATTTTTGCTTATTTCATTTCATCATTAATAATATATCATACATACCCTTTTCCCTATTCAACACCCTCACTGCATTTAATTCTCCATTCCCACATTAAATTCTCTCCCATTTTACTCATGAGTCTTGATACACCATCTTTATTACATATAATAAATACAAACAATATGTACATTCAACCACAGGTTATTATCTCTTTCTTCTTTCTAGCCAACTTTTTAAACCTCTTGCTTCAGTTCTTGTGGGTCAGATAACATTTAATTTAGCCAATTGTGTATAAACACACACCCTATATTCGTGTTTAATTCCATCAAATTTAAAATATCAAATGCAGACTCCAAAAACAAGGTATACCTTCAATACATATATTAATTATGTATAACCACTTGCTTTATATGTGTTTTGATCTTGTTTGAATTATTATTATTATTATTAGTAGTAGTACAAAGACCTCTTCGGGATCTGAAGGTGGTAGGAGGATATCACCTCGATCGGTGTCATCAAGCAGTGACCAGCGGGGTTCGGGTCGAGTTGTTCGACAACTTAAGACAACACGGGTTGAATCCAGTTCTTCAACAAGTCAACCGAGTATTAGAACACCAAGAGCGTCTACGAGTCCGAAAATTATTGATCGCGTGTCACCTAAAGGGTCCGTTACCGAGGTATTGTATATTTGTATGAGCAAATTAATCTATGGTTATGATTAGCAGCTTCACTTGCATTTTCAACGGTTATTTTGAAATTATTCAAAATTTCAAAGTATTTTTATAATTTATTAGTCATAATAACACATTTACATGAAATTATTCGGTAACCGAACTTGGAATAGTATGCAAATTAGTTCATCTCCAGTGGCAGGGGTTTGTGTTTGGTAGATTAAGGTTCGCAATTCAGAAAGGGTGGTGGCGCAGCTTGTTGCCCGTCTGCCTTTATTTGATATTTTGATGAACTTTGCAACTTTTAAGAAATGAAATTATATTTTATCTTTAAAAAAAATACACACACCTAAATATACATAAGTGCTTCCAAAGCTTAAATTTCAACATTTAATATCAAATTCATTCATCAACTAGATAGAAACTTACTTTTAAATCAGTATAATGTCTAAAATTTTGAACTTCTAATTTACTAATCAACTTTAAGCTTGTGTAGTTGATTTTTAGCTCATTTGGTTTGTTACTTCGTTTAATGATTTGTTATTTATATTTGATTTACCAATGGGGTGGTGGTCTATTGGCAAAGACAAAACCTTTAAAACACCTAGGTTTGGGTTCAAGTCTCACAGACCACAGGATTTAAAAGAAATTAACCTTTTAAAAAAAAAAATTTATATTTGATTTCTATAGCAATTTGTCAACTAGTTGTGGTCGAAATTTAACTTGATTGGACCTTGGAATTGAATTTGAATGCTACATCAAAATTTTGAATTGAATTCGAATACGGCTTCTAAATATCAAATTTGAAAAATACAGTTTGATTAATTCGAGTATTTGAAATTTGATTCGCTAAATACCTAGATTTTTTATAGTTACGAAAAGGCACTACGTATATAGGAGTGATAAGTGGACCGTGTTCATATGTTGGTGGGTCGAACCCGACACATACCCAAAAATCATAAGAGACATGATGGGTTTTCTTGCGTTGACAGAAACACGATCCATTTTACGTGATATCTCGGTTTTTTTTTTTTTTTTTACTTTTTGCATATTAATTAATATTTAAATTACTAATTTTCAACCAAAAATACAAGCTATAAAATAAAACTTGATGCCCTTTAAAAATAAAATACACAATCGGTTTAAGAATTTAAGTTATCTCAAGCAATACATTTAAAAAGTTATAAATAAAAATTATGTGGCTCAACCCATGAAATTGTCCCGGGGACCCGGACCCATTTAAATTAAACCCAAACCTACAAATTTTATTTTATGTTTGTCTCGTGTCAAATTTCACACCCTTTCGCGTATACATATAACATATAGTATACTCAATGATGAAATAAGTTGCTACCCAACACATTTTAACTTGATTGTTTAAATGCTACCATAGAACTTTTGTATCACGCAAATCGCACGATGATAAAGTGGTTCTTAGGGTGGAGGGAGTACATCTTTTACCTTTTGGCGTCCTGAAACGCCCTTATTTATCATAAACGTACGAACGCATTTACAAAAATAATCACCTTTACCCTCTACTTGAAAGTATCTCGATGTCTATAATTTACGCGATAGAATTTTACCCATATTAAATTGTTTTATTCAAATTGTTCTATTTTTAATGACCCGAAAATCGACTGGTGTGCACCTAACTAGTTTGTTAGAATCACAAATACGACTTTGGTCTAGCACTATGTACGCGTTCTCAATCAAAAAGTTGACACATAAAAAAAATATGTATAAATTAGACAATAAAAAAACTTTTATTTTTTTGTTTAAAATCGAAGCAATAAACATTTAGTGGTTTGAATGGTCCAATTTACATTAGTTTAAGCCTCTTTAATGTATCTCATTACGTAAAGTAACGGGTCTTCTTTGGACCAATGGTAACAACTTTCTTTACATATCTACACATAATGACAATAATATTATTATATGACCAAAACAAGTGGCAGCTTAGGAACTTTGAATAAAAAAAATGTACACAAATTGGTATTGGTTTCTTTTGGGTGATATAAACACGACAATTTTTGTGTATAAATGTGGAATAAAATCATGCTTATTGTTTAAAGTTGCAGAAAAATCGTCTAGGAAGAATAGCCGAACTCGAAACTCAAGTTACTCAACTTGAGGATGCTTTGAGGACGGTTAAGGACCAACTAATCGTGTCGGAATCATGGAAAAAACAAGCCAAAATAGACGCTGAAGAGTCGAGACAGGAGCTGTTAGCTATAAGTTTAAGGCTTGAAGAGTCTCAAAAGCTATTAGATCAGTCATCTTTGAACGAAGCGCGCGTAAGATCCTTTCTTGATAACTATATTCATGGCTTGGGTCTAGGATGTTCAATAAGTGTTATAACTAATTGAACCGTCAATCCCCCACTTGTGGCTCAATGGTTGTCAGCTCAAATCTCTTTTTTGGAGACTTTGAGTTCGATTCCCATAAGCTTCATTTGGGGGTATTGCCAAGTGATGGTCGAAACTAGCCTACTTGTAGGTGCCAGGTTCGATTCTGATGGCCCCCCGGTTTTCTACTACCGTGCATTTACTCCAGAGAGGCTTGCCTCTTGGTGGAGGGTGCAACATCTGTCAAGTGGCAGGTGGCGGGAAATTTTCCGGGTGGAAGCCTTAGTGCCCCTTATGCGCAGCCTCGACTAGCTTGTGGGCCGGCCACTCTCGTGTAAGCGTGGGCCCAGTTAAGACAACATAGTCTGACCATTGGAGAGTGGCTAGGGGACTTCCCTTCTGCGGGGTTGTGATGATCTCTGCCACAACATAGAAAATTCGCCTTCCAAAAAAACTAATTGAACCGTCAAAACAGAAACAAGTTTGAGATATATACAATTTATTTTTGACGGTTAGACACTTTAACAGTTTGAAGTTTAAACCGGCCAGGTTAATTGAATAGGCTGTTTAGCGTTTCTTTATACTTTTACAACACAATATTATTTTTATATGTTATATTAATGAACTATCTTTACCATTGTAACACAATATTATTTTTCAAAACCAGTTCCGTTTCTAGTCAATGCAATTATTAATCGGGTATTGGTGGAACCGGGTCGGGTATGGAACCGTTCTTGTAGCCTTGTAGAGGGAAGTGATTAGTTCAATTCCATGTTTGTCGAGTTTTGACTGATTTGGTCGGGTATATGGGTATATATGGGCCAGAACCGGTTTCAAAGCATAGGGTTACAACTCGATGCATACCCAACAAATAGGGTCAGCTATGGAACCGGTTCATCAATACACGGTTCCAGATTTTTCGCCCGGTTTTTTTGTGCACATTACTAGACACATCGGCGGATCTTCATGGGTCAGTAACGTTTACCGAAAAATTCTGAAAATTTTATATTTATTGAGTCCGCCCCCAGACAGATTTTACTTAAAAAGTAAAAAAGTAGTTCAAGATCCGCAAATGACTAGACAATCGTTGACTTTCTCCTAAAGTCAAAACTTTAATTTCATTAAAGTTTGAAATCACATTTAAATAACAACTACATGGTAACAATTTCCTTACAGGATGAACAAGATAATGAATCAGCAGCAGCATTGGCAGCTGCCTTAATTAAGATTGACCAACTAAAAGTCAAACTAAGAACCACAAGTGAATCAGAAGCCACAAAAACAAAACAAGCTGAGTCAGCAGAAGCAGAAATACATATCTTAAAACAAAACATCACTGAAACACTTTCACAAATGAAGGAGATGAAGAACCAACTTGAAGATTGCAAAGTTTCAGAATCTAAAGCCCAGTCTTTAGCAACCGAAACTTTGCTGCAACTCGAGGCTGCGAAAAAGAACATGGAGTCCCTAAGTTTAAACAGTGATGCATATAATGCAGTGGTTTTGGAGTTGCAACACTCGAGGGCGCGTGTACGTTGTTTAGAAGAGATTGTTGACAAAATGAAGAAAAATGATCAAGAGAGGGAATGTGGTCAAACAATGGAGTTGACTGCTGAGTTGAAGAAGTCAAAGGAAGATATTGAGGAATTGAAGGCTAATTTGATGGATAAAGAGACTGAATTGCAGTGTGTAGTTGAGGAGAATGAGGATTTGAATGCGAAATTGGCGAATTTGGTCGCGGGTGTAGAAGAAAATGAGTTGAAAGAAGAAGTCAAAGGTTTGAAGTCAAAGTTGACTAGTTTAGAGACCGAATTATGCAGAAAGTGCGATGACAATGCGATGCTCGCACTGAAAATCAAGAAATTGACAAGTGTAGAGAGTAAATTACGCGAAAAGTTTGAAGAAAATGAGAATCTCAGACTGGAAATTCATAAAATGAAAGGTGTAATGGAGGAATCAAAACAAGAATTCAGCGGTTTAAAGTCAAAGTTGATTATTGTGGACACGGAACTATGTGAGAAGTCGAATGAAAATGAGACGCTTAGATTGGAAATCAAGAAAATGGATGGCGCGATGGAGGTGATGAAGACGTGTAACTGTGAACTGGAGGAAGAGTTGAGGAAGTTGAAGCTGCAGATGGGTCAATGGCGGAAGGCAGCAGAAGTGGCTACCGCCATGCTTTGTGATGAAAACAGCGATAACAATGGTCGGATGGTGGCGCAGAGGGTATGGTCAATGGGCCATTATAGCCCTCGAAAAAAGATGAATACCGCCGGTTCACCTCGTAGTATGGAGATTGATGACGAAAATGATAATGAGAATGAGAATGAGAATGACGATGATGACGAGTTCTTACAAAGGAAAACAGGTAATATGCTTAAAAGGATTGGAGTGTTATGGAAAAAACCACAAAACAAATGATGTGCTTCTTATTAACTTTCATCATATTTGTTGCTTTCTTGTGTAACAATATTTGTAATTCTTTAAATTCTTAAAAACCAAAGTTTGCATGTTCTTGTTATTATGCACTTCATTAAAAAAAAAAAACACTTGTTTCATATGCATAAAGTACAACTCGCATATATACGCAATGTGAACACAAGTCATGTTATTGTAGTGAGACGATTGTAATCTAGATTTATGTATCGCGCCTCTCGCTCTATGATAGGTCATGGTCATACCGCGCAACAACGTATTAAAGTATCCTGTATACTAAGGGGCTGTTTGGTAGCCTCTTAATGAGGCTCTTAACCATTCAGCGCTGAATGATTCAGCATTCAGCGCGTTTGTTTGAGCTTCTGAATGGAATGGTTAAGTCTGAATCATTAAGATTTGGAATGTTGTTGAACCATTAAGCACTGAACTATTAAGTACTGAACTATGCTGAACCTTAATGAGGCTCTCCTACCAACGTGGGACAAGAAAACTAACCATTAAGAGATCCAACTTAATGATTCAGCGCTTAACCATTCAGACCTCTTAATGATTCATTACTTAATCAACCAAACAGCCCCTAAATCTTATAACATATGTGAGACAAATAAGGGACAAAACAAGTAACTAACTAAAACAAGTGTTTTTAGGCCTAAATTGAGTAGGTCTATAGTGGGCTAGTGGACTATAAAGATGTTGGGCCTAGAAAGAAAACACGAAACCGTATAGTTCAAGGCTTAAGGTGGTTTTAGTTTAAACATGATGGGCCTAAGCCTAACTTATTAATATATTCTTTTTATTTAAGGTTTAACTAAGTTAATTTTGGCTGAATTAGATGCTTTTAACCGATTAGTAAGTTCAAAAACACTTTCAGAAATTGTTAAATAATCTATAATGACACTTAAAAATAACTTCTACGCATCGGTAACAAAATCAAGGTATTTATATTTTCACAAAGAAAGCTCCTTGATGGGTCAAGGGACCAATTCCACAAATATAGGATCAAGTTTGGCAAAGTCAGGACACCAATTCAACTGATCTGACCATGGTCCATGATTGCCACCATCACACACCTCATTTTCACACACGCGTCGGTCCCTAACCATATGGTTCTAACTTCTTAGATTATGTAACCATGGGTATCGGTCCCACAATGTTCATCCGGACACACATCAACCCTCCTTCCAAAAGTAAGTTCATAGTACTCCTACAAAGGCCAAAACATGATAATGTCAATCATCGAACCCGGCCCACATTCTCCTTTAAAGCAATATAATATATAGCCTTATTCAACAATATTTAAATGAAGTATAAATATGACAAGGTGATATATACTCATTGGAAACACTTTGTATTCATGATTCAAAACATATATAGTTATAAATCCAGTCTAAGGACTTCCTGGTCTCATCATTTACTTGAACAACCATCACTAAAATGTTAACATATTATTAAATGATATGAAAACACTCCCCAACAGCAAAGTTAAGGTTTTGCGGTAGTTTACAATCAACTTTTATCATTCATAGACTTACACAAATAAAACTTGATGCGTGTCCTTGTTAGGAATGGTTTACTCTAGGGATAAGCAAATGGATCCGGATACCAGTACCAAATTTCCCGTACCAAGTCATTTTCGACATCAATTCACTACCGACTTTTTGACGTTTTCGGTATGGTACCGGTATTTTACAATTTTAGCTTCAAATACCTTTTGCTAAGTGATGTAACATTGTCTTTTTTTTTTTTTTACCGCTACATATACCCACAAGAATATATGATAGTTTGTATATAAAAGGTCAATTTTTGTGGGCTTACGGGGGCTTGGGAACCCGGTCCTAAAGGGTTAGATCCACCTTACAGCCATCTCAACGCTTTTATTCGAGCCCTTATAAAGTAATGCATCATTTTCGAAAGAAAAAAAGGATTCAGTTTTCCCCGTACATAGAATAAGGCCCGGCCCCGACGGTGGGCGGGGTGGGCTATAGCACGGAGCCCGATATCCGGATAGGGCCATTTATTTTAAAAAAAATGTTTATATATATACATATTAAATTATATATTTAGTTAAATTATATATTTAGTATATATATTTTTTCTTACTATACATAAAATTTTTGTTAGTGAAGTTAAAAAAAAAAAACTATCTAAATATAATGTAGAGGTCCCCGGTTCAAAGTTTGTCTTTAGCACCAAAATCATATATATTTTTTTTAATTCATTATTCTTTTAACAAAATTTTAAGCCCATTTTTTAAGTCGCCCAAGGCCCAAAAAATTTTAAGGGTTCTCTGACCCATATAATTATAGTGAGAATGTCAAACTAATATTCAAATGAACACTTAACCTCGATGTAGAGTGTCACTGCTCATTCAACTTCTACAAAATAATATTAAATTTAAGTATTATTCAAATGTCCAGGCTCGGCAGAGAAAACTAAAAAATCAAAACAATTGAGTTGTATAGCATGGGAAGGGATCCATTATGAGGTTAACTGCAATTTCTTTTTACGGGTTCAAGTATATAGGGATGTTTAAATAACCCGAGGCTCGAAACTCAATTGATAATACTTTTATGAGATAAAAAAAAAAGTTACTCAAAATCAACTCAAATAATTTATTAGCTAAGTTTATGTTCGACATGAGCTCACTCAAGTAAATATATGAGCTCCATGTGTGTTCGTTCTACTCCATAGGGAGCTTCAAACTAACCATATGGGTGCTTTGTTCGTCTCCAACCAATTGCGTTGTTTGTACGCCTTGCAGTGGCGCAGCTTTGTTGGGGCGGGCGGGGGCGGTCAACCCCCCGAATTTTCGCGCAGAAGTTTTGATTATATAGTATTCGTATAGAAATTTTGAAAATATAGGGTTTCAACCCTCCGAAACTGGTTTTCGACCCCCCAAAACTAGTGACTTCCGACCCCCCGAACCTTGGGGTCAAGCTTCGCCGTTGACGCCTTGTACATCCCTTCCTTTGCCTCCTTGCTTAAGACATCAGGCGCGAACATTAGCAAACATCATGGTGACGATCACCCTCTCCCCATTTTGGTTTCTCTCCCATTTCTCACCCTATGTTACAATCGTCTCATTTCGTTCTCCCTTCCCAATTTATTCAAAAATGGATTAGTTCATCAAGTCACAATATTGTCTTGAATTGTAAACGAGTCTAGTCCTTATTAATAAACATTTAATTATTGATAACCACATTATTAATCTTGAGAATTATATTTAGTATAATAGTCTTAATTATTCGTGAGAATTATGTTTAATAAAACCCATTTAATTATTTGTTACGATGGTTGTAAAGTCCTCTCCTCCCATGTGCTCGGGCCTCTATGTGTGGGTTTGGCAAGTGTGATGTTACCTTGAGTTCCACTAAAAAATAAAAAAATAATACGTTCTATAATAAATAGTAGATAAGAATGTGCTTTTAATAATAGATGGTTGATTTAATGTCACTAACTATATATAGTTGTTTTTTTTATAAATCATAAATAATGAAAGTCATATTAATAATATGTTAAAATAAAGTGTTAAGAGACTATAACTAAAATATAAATTTTAAATGATGGTATTTTTCTTTTGTGATTTTTACGAAAATTATCATAAATAAACGTTAATAGTTTTTATATACGAGATTTAAAGAAAATTAAACCAAATTAACGAGCTTTTCATTATCTTTCTAACGAGTACCATAGTGCTATACAAAAATGGAAAAAAATGAGTTTTATTAGTGGGTTTTTGTTCATGCAGGAAAAAAAAAAACAATGTGTTCAGGTAATTCATTAATCATGTCTACGCATAGAAACTTCACTTGAGCAACGGGTGCACACGTAGAATTAGAAGTATGTTTTATGAGTTATCAAGTGTTGATCATTTACAAAAAAAAAAATCTGAAAAAACGACCTATTTCTTTTATGGTATACACATTTTATCACTTCATATTAGATTTGTCTATCCCCGAACGCTTCCGAGAAATAAAAATTTCAAGACATATGAAAAAGAATATTAGGTAAAAACAAAAATAAAAGCTCTCTTTTTGTTTATACATTATGATTAAATCGTCTTTAATTTTATTTAAATTTTAATAAGTGTAATGAAAGGTTAATTCGTGACTTTTGGTTAGTAAAAAGTTATTACAAATCCATATTAAAGGTTTTCAATGCCATTACTAATGCAAGTTATTAGTCTTAATAACTTCAAAATATATACCATCTTAACCTTACCCTTAGTCATATATCTCTTTTACATATGTATCAATTCGTTAATATGGAACAAGTTCTCTCGATTGCATTTCTGCTCGACGACCCATATCTCAAATCTCTTATCAAATCGAAGTATCAGGTGATAAGTTGCGTACATTACCGCAATATATACATACTAAAAACACATATGATTGTGTATATGCTTGCATATGTTATACAACATTTTCAAGTTCATTACATAGTACACACTAATATTTTGTTTTCTTGTTTGTATAATTAGATTTTATTAATGGCGACATTCAATGATCACCACTCGATAAAATTTAAACCGGTGATATCTTAGCATATACATATAATTATTCGATCAAGACAATAATCAGTAAAAAATATCCATACAACTTCATCTCCCGATCAACGTCGCTGACCGTATTGCGGTTTATTCGCCGCAACAACAACATCCGTCTGTGAATAAAATGTGTTCTGGTTTTATTCCAGTGTTTTAATATTTTCATGACCAGGATATGCTAAAAAGGGTGTCGTAGGCTGATTGTTAATTATGTATTCTATTTAAATTTTGTGTCAACTTATATTTTTATGGATCTATATGCTTACTATATATTTTTTCAGGGCTTGAATGGATTTTGTTCTTTTTAATTTCATGTGAATGACACTCACATATTTTACCAAACATATATGTAATGGTTATTAAGAACTGTCACCTTGTTGTTGTTTACTTACCACTTATTGTATAAAATAAAATATTGACCAAAATTAAAGTTTTAACACTATTGAGTTGGGATTTAATACAATCTAAAATTCGAAGGATTTAAGGGATTTGTTTAGTTAACAAGAAATAATAATAATTATATATAATGAATCAAAACCTGATTATTAGTTTAATTTTTAAAAAGTGGTAGTTCATCATTTAGAATTTATTATTCTCGTAATGTATACATTTTTTTGTCTTTTATGTTGTTTTATTTTTCGGTTCATGACAATTTTCCGAGATATTTTAATTATACTTAGTCATTTTTAAGTAAACCTCAAAATCAAATATTCATACATACACATCCATATACTCACACACATCTTAGAGACACACACAATACATTACACACATGATTTTTATTAAATGAATTAAATAACCCATAGTTTCTACAAATTAGTACAACAAGATAGATCAAATAAACGCATAATCTCTAGATTAACATACTTAAAATATGATAAACTGTTGTTTTTTGTGACGTTTAAGCGGAGACAACTTATCGTTAGATATACGACTCGCCATTAAGGTATGAATTCTAGAGATATCTATTTATAGTGTGACGACCGGGAAAAATTTTCTCTTATCGCTTCGTTCTCTTTGACTTCGGGAAATTTTCGGGAGGAAAATCCTTTCAACTGGGGGATGATGTGACACCCGGCATGTTTGAGTCAACACTTTATGAACACATAAGTCTACCTTAGCGAGAAACGTTTATAAACAAACTTAACTGGGTTAGTTGAGTCGGGTCAGATTAGGATTGTCCAGGGTTCAATGATCTGGAGGATCATTGGGAGTCATTTTGGGGAATACACTAGTACCGGGTTCCGTTGTTGGTGACATTACATGAACTAATTAAGTATATGTGTAGATTATGGGTCGTGTGGTGGATTGTATACTTATACTTGCTTAAACGATGTACAAATGATTATACGTGCCTAAATATGCTAAACATAGACTATGGGTGCATGCTTATGTGTTAAGATGTGTTAGAATGCGTTAAACACGACAAACTGGGAAAAGGTTAACATGTGTTAAAAAGTGCTGTTGACATGTGTTAAAAAGTGCTGATGACCTGAATGTGGAAATAGTGGGCGAACGTGGAAATGGAACTTGAAAAATGGGCGAACGTAGAAACAAAGTGGGCGAATGTGGAAAAGTTCCACATTCGACCATTCCAAATGGGCGAATGTGGAAAAGTTCCACATTCGACCACTTAAAAGGGGCGAACCTGGACTGGGTATAAATACCATCCTTAGCCATTTTTCACCATTTCACAAACCCTAAACGCCTCCAAACACTCTCTATCAGCTATTATCATTGGGGAAGGAGTTTTTGAGCTAGTTTTTCATAACCTAACTCTCTAAATCATTACAAGTGAAAATCTAAGGTGTGTTCTTCATTCCAAATCCTTTTTAAACAATTTTAACTTGTTTTCATCTAAACCCCAAGGGTCCAGATCTGATATCCACATGTTTTATGGGTAAAAACCTTCCTAATATCTTTCTAAATAAAACCTATTCATAAACAATGAGTTTTTATGCAAACTAAACATGTGTTAATATGATATTATGCATTGTTTGATGATTACTTGTTGTATAGATGATATGATAACAACCTAGGGCTGTTATTAATGATGGGTTATGATTGAAACATGTTACCTTTGATTGTTGATGGTGTTTTGACGATTAAAGGGGTTTTAGTTAGATTTAGGGCTTGTTTTTGGATGGTTATGATAAGGTTATGATAGGGGTTTCTTGTTCATGATGATTTAAGTATGATGAGCTGATGATTGATTAAATTTAGAAAGTTTCCTAATTGGGTAATGATTTCATGCATGATGATGTGACATCTCCATAATTTACTATTTTAGGAAACTTGTAAAAACGGATAGATTTTGGGGTAAAATCGGTAGGATTTCGTAGGAATATGTTAATGATGCTTGACTGCTGTAACTCATGATGTTTCGTGATGTTTTCGGATGTTTTCGACGCGTTTTTGGGAAAATCTAACAGCAGGGGCGAACCTGGAATACCTTCGACCAGCCAAACGGTCGAAGGTGGACTCCCAGGGGTCGAACCTGGAAACCAAGGGGCGAATGAACCATAAAAAGGGGCGAAGGTGGAAAAAGGGGGCGAAGGTGGAAGTTTAAAGCCACCTTCGACCACTCAAAGCCACGATAACAAAAATGAGATTTTTGATACGAACTAAGTGTTTTATGCTTGAACTTTGTGTATAATCTATGTGTACTTGATTAGTTAGGGTAATGGGTCACCAACGGGATGTCGGGACGGTCTGGAATGTCCGGTTAACGTTTAAACACACTTTTTAACATACGTAGTCAAGATCTGGACAATCGGGGACTAGTTAGCCTTCGGGTTAATAGTCATCGCACTTATGTGAACTCATTGATAGGTTGTCATTAGTTGGGATTATCATATACGTGTTGGAATTCTAGTTACCAGAAGACGCACTCTAAGGTGAGTTTCACGGCCCCACTCTTTTACTGGTTTTACAATTTCGGGGGAGAAAACATGCTGTGTTCTTTAAACGTGTGTCAAATGTGTTTTTCCTAAAAGGCGTGACAACTATGTTTTGGGTACTCATGTATTCACTACGTTTTGGGAATGTTCATTTGGGTTCAAGGTATTCATTTATGTTCCGTATTATGTGGCCTATGTTGTGGCAGTTCGTTAGCCGTGGTGCGGTAGTTCGTTAGCCTCTATGTGGTAGTTCGTTAGCTATGTTATAGTAGTTCGTTGGCCATGGGATGGTAGTTCGTTAGCTATGGTAAAGCAGTTCGTTGACCATGGGATGGTAGTTCGTTATCTTCGGTGGGCGATAGTTCGTTTGGGAGGTTCGTTATGAAGTTCAAACATTTAACGAGTGCTTTCATCGGTCGGTAGTATCATGATGGTCTTTCAAAAGTTCGTGAAACGTTTTACTTAAAAACCTGTGAACTCACCGGCATTATTTGCTGACGTTTTTAGCATGTTTGTCTCAGGTCGCTAAGGTAGCAGCTGACGATAGGCGCACAGAGTCTCACGGCGTCTAGGATTCATGTGCATCTCATTTAGTATTTTCAGATTTTCGTACTTTTGATTTCACGTTGTAATAAAGTTTTACGCTTCCGCAGCGTTGGATCATTTATGAAAACTTAATGGTTTGATTATGTCATTTTTACGTATCATATAGTGTTGTTTATTGTGACCGTTGACTTGGATCCTGGTGTGTCACGCGCCTCGCGGTAAAACCCCGCACGTGGAAATTTGAGGGTGTGACATATAGTGTAATGTAATATTTACTATTGTCGTAGTTTATGCATTTTGAATCTAATTTTTTGGATTATGTTTCAAAAAAAAAAAATTTATAAATATTTTCAAAATATTTGATTCAGATTAATTATATCTTCGCGCATCCCGTCGAATTATCAACTACACAATTATACTTATATTTGTAGATTGTTCACCCACTGCATCGCGCGGGCTTTCCACTAGTAATAAATAGTAGATAAGAATGTGCGTTTAATAATAGATGGTTGATTTAATGTCAATAACTATATTTTTTTTGAAAGGCTAATTTCCTTTTAATCCTGTACTCTTTGGGACTTGAACCCAAGACCTCCCACAAGCTAAGTGTTTTAAAGGCTTTGCCTTTAACAATAGACCACCATCTCATTGGTGTCACTAACTATAAATAGTTGTTTTTTATAGATCATAAATAATGAAAGTCTTATTAATAATATGTTAAAATAAAGTGTTAAGAGACTATAACTAAAATATAAATTTTAAATGATGGTATTTTTCTTTTGTGATTTTTATGAAAATTATCATAAATAAACGTTGATGGTTTTATATATGAGATTTAAAAAAACCAAATTACATCAAATTAACAAGCTTTTCATTATCTTTCCAATGAGTAATATAGTGCTATACAAAAATGAAAAAAAAAAAAGATTTTTTTAGTGGGTTTTTATTTATGCAGGAAAAAAACACAATGTGTTTAGGTAATTCATTAATAATGTCTACGCATAGAAACTTCACTCGAGCAACGAGTGCACACGTAGAATTAGAAGTATATTTTATGAACTATCAAGTGTTGATCATTTACAAAAAAAAAAAAAAAAAAAATATGAAAAACGACCTATTTCTTTTATGGTATACACATTTTATCACTTCATATTAGATTTGTCTATCCCTGAACGCTTCCGGGAAATAAAGTAGTGTTAAACATAGTTAAAATGGATACTTAAACAATCAATAGAATAATGTACATCAATAAGGAAAAACTTATTTCAATTGATGACGATGCAACGATCCCATATCGGCAGGCTGGAATCAGGATTAACATGCATGTTATGTACTAACGCTTCAATGTGTATTGTATTTGCTCAGACTATCTCTTTTGCTTTGGAATCGGTATCAACATAATCTATCTCCATAACAAATGGAGCAAGATTTTGAATGAATGCGTGACGGAGACGATGAGGACGCGACCGACATTGGTACAGGAGGCGAATGGGGAGTGATTGTCTTGTTGCTTCGAATGATAGAACTGGAAGGGAGGCGGAAGGGAGAAGTAGTGAATTTGTGGGTTTAGAGTACAATTTAGGGGGTGATGTTATTTTCATTGGGGAATGGTCAAAACATAATGTGGTTAGCATTGCTCATTTTCTTAGGTGCTTGTATTTGATTTCCAGTCTCAAGGTGAACCACAAAACGTGCAAGCTATTCGGTGTTAATGTTGACGATGCGGAAGTTAGAGATGGCGCGTTGGGTCTCATGTGATCCGGGTTCCTTCCCGATATGCTATTTGGGCATCCTAATCGGTGCCAATATGAAGCGTGCGAAGAATTGGGATCCGGTCTTAAATAAAGTCTGAAGGAAACTATCCTCTTGGAAATCTAACTCTTTATCTTTTGCAGGGAGAATTACTTTAGCTAAAGCGGTTCTTGGAAGCGTCCCTTCCTACTTTTTGTCTTTATTTGCGGCCCCCAAGTGCATTATTAAACAAATTGACAGAATAAAACGTGATTTTGTGTGGGGGAAGATGCCTAAAGGTCAAAAGACACGTTGGATAAAGTGAGAAAAAAATGGTAAGACTGAAGTGTTCCGGTGGCTTTGGGTTGGATGGTTTGTAAGACTTTAATGCAGCCATGTTAACAAAATGGTGGTGGAGATTTAGAGATGATCCGAAGCAACTTTGGGCGAGGATGGTTGAAGCTATTCACAAGTCGAGGATTAACAACCTCCCTCGTACTAGTTAAGAAAACCATCTTGGGCACTTGGAAAGATATTGGCACTGCTGAAGACATCCTAAACAAGTCTGGAATTTCTCTTCGAAACAATCTCAAGGTCAAAGTCAGGGACAAGCTGAAGACTAGATTCTGGAAAGACGTGTGGGTTATAGATGTTCTTCTTAGAGATAGATTTCCTGCTCTAGTTCGACTGGCTGGTGACAAAGAGGGGCTAGTCGCGAACCATCTAACTTCTATGGATCACCAAGCTTGGAATTTAAGGTAAGTCTCGGATTCATTTTCCTCTTCTGATGCAGCGGACCGGGTCCTTCTTTAGTCTTTGCTGAATGGCTACTCCAAATCCTCGAGTTGTGATGTTTGGGCCTGGCCCAACGTTGCTGGTGAAAGGTTCACGGTAAAGCAGGTCCAAAACGATTGGCATGATAAGAGCATGGCTGGTCAGGAGTTCTCTGTTTACAACTGGAATTCATAGGCACCGACTAAAGGCAATTATTCATTATGGAGGGTGCTCCTCGGTAAGGTTGCTTCAAAAATCGACCTCGCTAACCGGGGCGTTAATTTCTCTTATACAAGCTATGACAGGTGCGGGATATCGGATGAGGATGTAAGTCATCTATTTCTTAATTGCATTTGGGCTAAAGATATTTGGTGGCAAATTATGATTTGGATGCGTATACCATTCAACCTTGATGTGTCATCAATTTCAGATGTTATCAATTTGGGTGGGTCTAGTCCGGGATCAAAGAAATGGAAGAAGACGGTCTACACAATAATGATTGCTATCATTTGAAGAATTTGGCATACTAGAAATGAGAAAGTGTTCGAGAGCTCTTTTATCCCGACTTCGAAGACAGTGGAATTCATTAAAGAAGACACGTTTTATTTGATTAGCAATTGCTCGAAGACCCCATGCCAAGCTGGGAAAATTGGTTAGCTTTTGATATTTTAGATATGTTGTAACTTGTTCTTTCTTTCTTTCTTTTTTTGTGTTGTTGCTTTTGCATATTGGTGTACTTGGAGCTAGCTTCTTGTTGGGGTTTTATATATATATATATAAAAGACACAATTACAAATTTTGTCCTTTATTTTGAGCAAAAGTATGGATTAGGTCTAAAGAATACTTTCAGTCTGTCCTTTATTTCAATAGTTTGTTACAAGTTTTGTCCTTTACACTAACTGGGTTAGATTATCACAGTTAAATACCTGCACATGCTTGGCACGTGAGAGTATATTTGTAATTTCCCCACACCTTATAAGGCTATAATTTCCCTATTCGTGCCAAGCATATGAGGGTATTTAACTGTGATAATTTAACCCAGATAGCATAAAACTATTGAAATAAAGGATAAAAATCGAAAGTATTATTTTTAAAAGAGCTGATCAACAATTTTGCTAAAATAAAGGACATAAATTGTACTCTCTTCGTCCCAATTTAAATTTACCGAGTCTAAAAACGCACATTTTAAGAAATCTTTTGTTAGTATGTGGTAAAATGACAATAATATCCTCAAAAATGGTGATTGTGTTTTGTCTTTTATGTGCAAAACTGACAATTACGTTAATATTTTTGAAAATGGACATTTAATTTGAAACAAACAAAAAAGGAAAGAATGACATTTAAATTGGAACGGAGGGAGTAGTAATCTATCTATATATATAAAAGAAAACGTATATGCTGACGTGGCGTGCAATGGAGGCCTCAACATCCCCTTGAGAGTGCCACGTGGCATAATGAGAAAAATCGACTATTTTTTGTGGGGTTTCGTTCATACAGGAAAAAAGCACACAAAGTGTTCATGTTATTCATTAATCATGTTTTTTTTTTTAAACCAGGTTCTTATCTACGATGTTGAAAATCAGCCCAATCGCCATGTTATCATTGGAATTTTACTAGGTATACTTCATCAAGAGAAGTTAGGAGAAAGAATCGCGCAACACTGCAACACATGGTGTCACCTTATAGCAAGGTTATTTTTTATTTATTTAATTACAAGAGTAATAATTATTACTATTAGTATTAGTATTAGTATTATTAGAATAGTTATATTTTTCAACCCCGGGACGCTCCCGGAAAGAATTGATAGTTGCTGACGTGGCGTTCAATGGTGGCCTCAACCATCTCTTGATTATGCCACGTGGCATAATGAGGAGATGGTTGAGGCCACCATTGAACGCCACGTCAGCAACTATCAATTCTTTCCGGGAGCGTCCCGGGGTTGAAAAATATAACTATTCTAATAATACTAATACTAATACTAATAGTAATAATTATTGATTATGCCACGTGGCATAATGAGATGCAATGATTACAACTTCCAACTTAAGTGTTTGTTTAGTTGATTAGGTTAGGAATTATAAGAGCCATTAGAACGTGAGAAATTAGAGAGATGTGATGAGTTTTTTTAATAGTTGCAGCTTACATAAGTGATTCTTTAGATAATTACTGATTAGCTTTTAGAATAGGGAATATGAGTTATTACTGATTAGAATACTATGAACATGCAATGATTGAAAGATTTTGTGGTTAGTTAACTTGAGCCATTTGTAATCGGTTATCACGTAAAATTAAATTTTTTAACCCCGGAACGGGGTAATCAGCTAGTTTTGTACATAAATAAATTTGTTGATAAAAAAAGATGTACATCGAGACAAAATCCGTGGACAGGAATCGACCAATAAAATAATTGTTGGAGGTTTACGTACAGATTGGAATGGGGATTCGGTACTCTCACTGACACCAATCTTCTCACGCTCAAATCTTTCATTTTGTCTTCACATACATCGATTTTGATTTTGATTTTTTATTTTAATGTTAGTGCGTTTTTAAGATATTTTTAATTTCATTTTCTTTTATCATTTTAGAAACTATTTTTAATCAGTGACACTGACTTGGTAACATTGCTAGCAACTTCTTTTAGATATTTTACATGTTTTATGTGCAAGGGTTTTTGTTCGTTCTATAATCTAGTTTTTATAATTTAATGATGTGAAACTAGAAGAGATTAAAAAAAAATAGTGAAATGATCTTAGAGGAATCGAAGGTGATCGAATAGAAGTATATCTGTATTTGATATGGATTTTCATGATTTACTTAAAACTAATGAAAAATCAGCATAAGTATTGATGTGAGTTGAGAGATGTGAAGTGCGAGTTCGGTTGAAGCTAATATTTCTAATTCTAGCATCGACGAATCTTTGGTTCAAAGGGTTGTGACAAGGAAAAAATTGATTACCATAGTTTTGTTCTTTTGGAATTAACATCTACTATGCTTACTTATACTTGGGCTTATTTATTGATTTGTTGTCAATCGCTCAATTGTTGATGTTCACTCAAATCATAATGATGGATCAGTTCTTACTAATGTTTACTAACATAAGCATACATACAAGTACTTGTCTTTTGACTTATTCGACTGAGATTTCAAAGACTCGCTAGAATATTTCAATCTAAACGTGCTTACACGATTTAAAGTTATCATGCACAACATTGCATCATATGGTTCATTTTTAAAGAGGTTGGTGCGCTAGAGGCAAGTAGATGTACCCCTTTAAACACGACAATCACACAATCAAGTAGAAAAAACAAGTAAACTAAACACGCATAAAAAGATTTATATAACAACCGGCATAAAAGCGCATAATAATTACAAACATTACGTTATCATCATCGCACAAACATAAAAAAATGTTGTCTTAACCATTCTTACACATACGCCTACACATACTCATCATCATCGCCACCATTGGCACTGCCACCTTAATTTCCAAAGTTAACTAGGTTCTGCGACTGAAACTGATTACACATTTGGAACATTTGCGATTGAAGTTGAGGGTTGCTCATCATCACCATAAATTGCTCCTACAAATATATATAACAAATGAGTCAAAAATCAACAGTTAGACTACAAATATATATTAAATTGGTCAAATATTAACATTTAAACTACAAATATATACCAAATGGGTCAAATATCAACATTTAGCAAACATATATACATCAAATGAGTCAAACTACAAATATATATCAACTAAATCAAATATTAACATTTAGACTACAAATATATATTAAATGGGTCAAATATTAACATTTCAACAACAAATATATACCAAATTTGTGAAATATCAATATTTAGCAAACATCATCATCATCATCATCATCATCATCATCATCATCATCATACTCAGTTAATCCCACTTATAGCAAAGCTAAGGTAGGGTCTGAGGAGGGTAAGATGTAGACAGCCTTACCTCTACCCCTAAGAATAGAGAGGCTGCTTACAGTGAGACCCCCGACTTGATGTGGTTTGGTATCAAGCCTTGGACATAAGGCACAAAACACTTAGCAATCGGGACAAACCCGATCGGCGCATGTACCCCTTTGTCTTTTGGCTATCCACACCACCACATGATGCATGATTAACCGTCCGTCGTTTTTAACGTTATTTTCACGAAATTAGTAAAATAACATTTAAACTAGTGCAACTTTACTTTTGCCCCCAAGAGCCACACATATCTGCATTATATGCGCACACCGTAAGTGGGGCGTAACATTTAGCAAACATATATACACCATTTGGGCCAAACTACAAATATATATATATATATATATATATATATATATATATCAAATTGGTCAAATATTAACATTTACACTATAAAAATATACCAATCAGTTGGTCAAATATCAACATTTAGCAAACATATATGCACCAAATGGGTCAAACAACAAATATATATCAAATGGGTCAAATTTTAACATTTAAACTATAAATATATACCAAATGTGTCAAATATTAACATTTAGCAAACATATATACACCAAATAGGTCAAACTACAAATATATATCAAATAGGTCAAATATCAACATATAAGACTACAAATATATACTAAATGAGTCAACTATCAAGATTAATACTTATTAATAACTCAATTTACCTGTGTGAGTTGCGGTTGCGTTGGTGGTATAGAACGTGGAAGGCTTACTCTCGGATAAGGCATAGTTCCCAATCCCGCGAACATGTCCCCGACGTCTGCCCACCAACATCTATCAGGGATTCAAACTCATCACAAAACCTCTCTGTATCCGAGTTCCTTTTCATTAAGGTCCGTATCCTCTTCCATACGCTCCCCTATAAGGTCTTCGATAACACCATTCATATCGTTTCTTCCCCTAACCTCATCTACAACTATAGGAGACGAGCTAATTGAAGTTTCACCGTGATAGGTCCACGTCGTGTACTACTTATAGAAACCATTTATACGTAGATTAAATGTCATTGTTTTGAAGGGCATGAAGCGAGAATTATTAAACTTTCTACACGAACACCTAATTGATCCAGCTGTGTTGACGAATTTTTGGCATACTCAATGAAATTGTCAATTCCTTTTTGGTACTCATTGCACAAACACATCGGTAATTTAATCCAGATCTTATTGATCGACATGATAATGTGACTGAAACATAATTTGGGGTTTAAGGCACGATAATTTAACTGAAACATATTATTGACAACTAAATGGTAGGCTGCTAAACCCACTTTTTGAATACCTTATCTCATATATGAATGTGTATTACATGATCGTTTGTTTAAGAAAACTTCGGTAGCATTTCCCCTTAGCCCCCAAGTATACAATGTAAATATATACCTGAGGAGCAAAGAGGAAACGACAACCAAATTTTTCAAAAACGAACAATCATGTAGTACACATTCACATCCTAAATGAGATAAAGTATTCAAAAGGTAGTCCCAAAACGGGGACTGCCCAAAATTAATTACTAAATCAATTTCGGTCGGGTATTTCTAAGCTCACTATGTTTTAAATGATAATTCAAACATACACGAATACATACACACATACATACTTACACATATACATACACACTTACATACACACATACATACACACATACATTCACACATATACATACAAACATACACGCATACATACATACACACAAATATACATACATATATTTTTTTTTAAAATATACATATACTTACTTATATTATATACATATGCATAATATTTTTTTAAATATACATAATAATACATATTTTTAAATACATATACACACTTTAATACAAACATACATACCTAAATATACACATACATACCTAAATAATAACAATTAAAGCATAAATATTAAAAAAAAATTAGCGGCGACTAGCCGGCTATTTTTTTACGAATCTCCGACGATGAGAGTTGTAGAATATCGGTTCCTAATTGGCAATTTATTACAAGAAAAAAAATTTAACAATTTTCTATAAAAAATATAAACCCTAGAAATATTTAACAAAAAAAAAAAAAACAAACCGAGAGAGGAAGAGAGAGGGATGGAGGCTCACGGTGGCGGTGGAGGCTTACGGTGGAGCTGGTGGTGGTGAAGGCTCACGGTGGTGGAGGCTTACGGTGTGGTGGAGCTTGGTGGTGATGGTGGGACGTCGACACTATTGCCCTTTCTTACGATGAATCCCTGATCGGTCGATCATCTACCCAATCAACTGTTACCTTCTGTTTGACGCGGATCAGAGCAACAAAGGCGACTATCTGGCTGGTTGCCGTTAAAGGTGTCACCGCTATTGCTATTGCTCTTTATTCTTGTTGTACGGCAAAGACACTCGATGATGTTCTCAGATTAGATGTTCATCTCGATGGTAAAAATATTGCTCTATATATGTTTTATCGTGTTAGATAGATAGATGCACAAAAACACAACATCTACTGTAACAAACATGTGCGAAATACAGATATCAACCATTTTTGTTTACTCTCTGTCGTTCAATTTCTACTTTAAATTATGATAAAAACCAATTCTATTTCTTCATCTCCTCTCAAGGTTTGCTACAAATTCTGATTTCCTTATTTTCTGTTAAGATGTATCTTACATATTTTGTAACCTTTTCACAATAGAGAACCTTCATACAATAACCTTAAATAAAACCTATATAATAACATAAAGCCTGTAATTTTGGATTATATGTCACTTAAAATGAACATTTGGTCATATCCAATACAACACATTCCGTATAAATGTTCTTAGATTGGGAAACAAAAACTGGTTCTTGACTGTCATACATAAAAAAAACAAACAAACAAATTTAGTTAAAAGCAAGTACATAAATCTATCCTTCCCTCATCCAACCAAACTATTTTAAAAGTAAAATTCTCCTGAACTAACATTAATTAAACAACAACACAATGACATATATATAGTTCTACTTCAACTACAACTACATAAGAGGGCTATTTATGATTCCATGCCAATTTGTTGAACCAATCCCATTCCATCCTCCAATCATTGACCTCCCTGATTCAACCTCATGAACCATGTTCCCTTGATCTCCACCACCTGCACCCATCTGCCATGGAAATCCCCATAATACCCCTCCTCCTGATCTACCATCTCCAATATTATTATTATCACTTGATCTCATCATGTTACATGCTTCTTGCTTCACTGTTGTCATTGTCACTGCTGTTGTTGCTGCCCCACAAGTCATTTCTTGATCTTGATGACCATCAAACATTGGGTGGTTCATAACCTGTTGCTCTTGATGATCATGATTGGCACCACCATTGTTTATAAATCCAATCAAACTTCCCAGCCCCACACTACCCATGTCCCCATTATACACCACATTATGAAAACCGTTGTTAAGCGCGCTATTGTTATCGAATAACCCGCCCCTTACCGCCTCAAGAAAACCTAGTTGGTCCCCATTCCCACCCCCCAAATGATGCTCATTGTGGTCAAACTGGTCAAACCCCATGACCCCATTTGCTGCTTGGCTGTGGAGCCTAGCAAAAGCAAGTGAGAGATCAGTACATGTTGAGTCATAGGGTAAGTGTTGTAAACCTGACATTATATGATTATTAGAACTAGATGTCATAATATTATTAAGTGGATGTTGTTGGATATTAAGGTGATGATGGTCTTGAACCCCTTTAATCTTTGACAATGCAGAACAAGATGATGAATTGGATGATGTGGCAGATGATGATGAAGATGATCTTCTATTCTTCCTGCATCCTCCTCCTACTGGAACATTTCTTAGGGTTCCACCTTTGGTCCAGTACCTTCTGCATGATTTGCAGAAGTATCTAGGCTGTGTGAGGCTGTAGTTGTTGTAGTAACAGAATTTTGTGTTGCTTGAATCACATCTAGGACACTTTAAAGCTTCTTCTGGTGGTCTTGGTTTTTTGTCTTGTTGGGCTTTTGTGCACACCAACATGCTCTCTAGTGTTTGTGAAGATATGTCCTACAAATAGAAATATAAATTCACATTGAGTTGATAAATTAGTTAAATGATTCGGATCGAACGACGAAATTAAAAGACAAATATAATTTTTAAACGGTTAATTTCTCCCTCTTTTTATTTTACATAGGTCATTTTTTTTTGCTTCTTATGAAGCTTGAACTCTCAACCTACCATTTGAAACCCGCAACACCTTTACTCAGAGTGACCTAACCGGAATCGGTTTTTAAATGCAAGTGTGTTAAAATTTGGTAACTAATTGTCTAATTGACTGATTAATTAAGTTATAATTAATGATAATTGGTTGTTAAGCATAAATTTGAAGAAAATCCTAACCAATTAATTAGGGAAAAATTAAACAAATTAGTTTATAACCTAAAAACTCATAAATTTCAAACACTTTTTTTTAATACTTATTAAAATTTATCCTGATAGTTAAAAAAAAAAGGAAATATAATTGAAGAATAATTAGAGAGGAAGAAGTAGTGTACCTGCTGATGATGATGGTGGTGGAGACCTGAAACATCCATTTCTACTTCCATGAGGTTTTGCTGTGTGTTTTCTTGTGTGTTTTAGTGTGTGAGAGAGAGAGGGAGATCAAGGTGTGAAGATTAAAGGAGTTTTCAATATGGAGAGAGAGAGAGACAGAGAGAGAGAGAGAGAGAGGTGGAGAAGGTGTTGCTACATGCAAAGTAAATATGGTTAAGAGTATCACCTATGTGTATATATATAGACATAAACATGTACGTACACAGAATGTGTATGTAATCTTATTTTATAAGCTCTGTGTGTGTATGTAAATAGTGGAGACAATTATATGTTGTGACTTGATTGATCAACTTCATGTTTATTTAAATATATTAATATTACTATATTATATTTTGTTGATTGTTGATTATTAAACAAATCTAAATGAAGTTAACTGGTAGTACATTTTTTTATAATATATTGATTGTGTTACTATTGTTTTGCAATCATCGGAGTATATTTATTTTAATCAAAAACGTAATTAACATAGATATTTATTTTGACATAATAAAATCAAATAAATAATTGATGAAAGAAGTTAAAAGATTTTTGTTTATTACGTAATAGGAAAATATTAGAAATTCTAGTTTTTTTTTTATCTATTTTTTAATGGATGGATTAAATGTAGAAAAACGAGGATGATGAATCAGTCTAGTTAGTTTTCAAATAGTATATGTCAGGATCATATGACATAGGGACCGAAACTATATGGTGGTCCTTCGATTTCTCTACAAATACGCAAACACTGTTCCATGACGTCCTTTTTGTTTTGTACTATCTTTTAGTCTGTTAGATAGATAATCATGTGGATAGGTGTTTTATCTTCTTGCCTACCATCTGATTTGACTGATTAGGGACTCTGAACGAAGTTTTTGGTAAATTTCGTTGGTCATTCAGAAAAAAAAAATTAGGCACATATATAACTAAAAAAAATCTTTTCTACCAATGATTTATAGACCAATTGATTTGGAAGAAGGTGAGAAGGTTTACCCATTTAGGTGGGGTTCCTATCCAAGAACTCAGGAAGTCTCGGGTTCGAATCCTGACAGAGGGTAAAATGTGACACCCAAAGGCCTAATCGGGGGATCTAGCCATCCAAACAAAAAAAAAAACTAAAACTTTTTTCTATGGTTTAATTGTAGACCAAATTATAGTATTTTGAACCGGGATACATGGCCCTCGTTTAATGTGTTAGACGTTGCTTTGTACTTGGGGGCGCGTTCTCAATTTCTTGTTGGCCTGTTTTATATTTTATATAGAAGTTTTGCCGTTTAAATAAAAACTCAAGATCACAAAAAACATGAACTTTTGATGCCTCCAACCATAAGTATACAAATATGCATAATCCATAATCTTCTAATAATAATATAAAGTTATTTGTGAATATTTAACACAAATAAAAATTACATAAGATATATTATTCAGATATATACAACTACTCCTTTCTCATTCTATATTTAGATATCTACACTCACTCTTCATTATTTGATGACACAAATATATCTAACTAGTTGATTATCCCGGGGGATTCCGCGGTTGAAAAATCTAATTTTACGTGATAACCTATTGCAAATGGCTCAAGTTAACTAACCACAAAATCTCTCAATCATTGCATGTTCATAGTATTTTAATCAGTAATAACTCATATTCCCTAATCTAAAACCTAATTACTAATCATCTAAAGAATCACTTATGTAACCTGCAACTATTAAAAAACTCATCACATCTCTCTAATTTCTCACATTCTAATGGCTTTTATAATTCCTAACCTAATTAACTAAACAAACACTTAAGTTGGAAGTTGTAATCATTGCATCTCATTATGCCACGTGGCATAATCAAGAGATGGTTGAGGCCACCATCGAACGCCACGTCAGCAACTATCAATTCTTTTCGGGAGCGTCCCGGGGTTGAAAAATATAACCATTCTAATAATACTAATACTAATAGTAATAATTATTACTCTTGTAATTAAATAAATAAAAAAAATAACCTTGCTATAAGGTGACACCATGTGTTGCAGTGTTACGCGATTCTTTCTCCTAACTTCTCTTGATGAAGTATACCTAGTAAAATTCCAATGATAACATGGCGATTGGGCTGATTTTCAACAACGTAGATAAGAACCTGGTTTAAAAGAAAAAACATGATTAATGAATAACATGAACACTTTGTGTGTTTTTTTCCTGTATGAACGAAACCCCACAAAAAATAGTCGATTTTTCTCCGTTTTTTATATAGGACTATGGTACTCGTTGGAAAGATAATAAAACGCTCGTTAATTTGGTGTAATTTTTTTCTTTAAAAAATCCCGTATATAAAAAATATAAACGTTTAAAAATTATGGGAGGAAACATAAGAGAGAAAATTTTAAATTTATTTTTAAATTCTTTTTTTCCTAAAATAACTCAAGTTGGTAATTTCAACCATCTCCTCCACCACCACCACCACCATGTGCAAGGCACTAGAAACCCAATACAGCTCTTGGTAGGAGTCGAGTCCAGGTACATCCCCCCATCTTGCCTTGTTCTTCGTCAACCCTACGCCAACCATCAACATCATCTTCATCTTCATCATATAACATAACCCTTCAATAATTCCACAAACCCTTCAATAGTTCCTTTCCACAAACCCTTCATCATATAACATAACCCTTCAATAATTCCTCTCCACAAACCCTTCAATAATTCCTCTCAATAATTCATGTGCTGTATCAACTTTCTTACTCCAATATTATATGGACTGAGATAATAATTCATCATAACAAACTTAAAAAAACCAATAACAAGGGGAAGGGTTACCTGTTGGCCGGATCTGTTAACAAGGCGACGATGGTAACGGTTGGAACCCGAATTAGATGATGTTGCCTACTGCTGTTGTTAATTAGTCAGGTTAGGTGGTAGATGGTGACGTTGTTGTCACGACAGGGAGAAGACGGAGGACTGTGGAAAGAATGAAGGTAATGGTCGCAGTTATCTATGGTGGTTGGTGGTTTCTTGATTGATTGTGGTTGTCTCTGATCAATGGTGGTGGTTTTCAAATGGTGGAGGCAAGGATTTTTTAATTTAAGGTTAGAGAGAATGAGAGATAACAGAGAAAGGGAGTTATTTTTTTATTTAACAAGGGTATTTTAGTCAATTCACAAAGATAAGGATTTTTTAACGTTAAAAACTAACCAAGTTAGGCCCTTAGGACAGTGGGTGTAAGATTTTAGATCGTTAAGGACGAATCTCATCAACTGAAACGCGAAAGGACATCCACTGAAAAATGGGTCAAACCTAAAGGACGAATTTTGTAATTTGTCCTTTAGGGTTTTATGTTTATATTTTTTTTAATTAAAAAAGGAAATAGTTCAAAAACACTAAAATCTTTCATTTATGATGTCACGTGACACTCTCAAGGGGAGGTTGAGGCCTCTATTGCACGTCACATTAGCATATACGTTTTCTTTTATATATATATAGATAGATTAATAATAGCTAAAAGATATAAAATATATTTATAAAGTTTATAAATGTGCACTCATTCGCCTTAAATGAGCATAGGAGGGATGTTTTATGCCTCAAAATCAATAAAATCTCTTAGTGTTATCTAACTTTTTTTAATATTTTTTTTATCAGCAAATTTCACTTTTATTACTCCCAAGGGCCAGGTCCCAACATATATACAGATATGCAACTTGAAAGGCTCTAGCAGCAGGTCACATACAATCACCAAATCACCATTTTAAATAAAAACCACAACAATCACGTAATCGGAACATCAAAAACGACCAATTTGTCCCATGTCCATGCTTCATCTTTGGCTTTGTACTTCACCCATTAGAAAGTAATAGCTTGGACCTCTTCGATTAGCCCTTGAGTGTTCACTCGCTTCCCTTTAAAGATCACATCATTACACGCCTTCCATAATGTTCAACAACCCGCTAGAATTATCATACGAATCAACTTTCTTTTTTGCGCGGAAACGTCCATAGATTTGTGTAAATTCAGCGTATCTCTAACCGAAAACGCGAAGATCTGGGGTATTTTGCACCACGCGCTAACATTCTGCCATAATATAGTCGTCGTGTAGCAAGACGTAAGCAAATAGTCCGCATCTTCCACACCTTCCCCACACAACCTGCAGGAAACCGATCTGTTAGAATCCTTCTCCTTTGTAGTCCCTTGAGTGTTGGCAGCCGGTCCTGTTCTGCCCGCCATCCGAAAAAAAAAAAAACTTTTTTTTATAATGTTTATAAGTAGTTTATAATGTTTTTTTTATCAATTCTTAATTAAAACATAATAAATGAAACGGATCCAACTTTGTGATAACAATCCATCTTTTAAGACAACTTTGAAAATAAAGTATAATTTTATTTAAGATTAAAGGCAGTATTTCCTTAATATGATAATGAAAACAATGGTGGATGCAGCGTAATGTGAATGCATGGAAGGTTTGAGACATTGACTATTTGACTATACCTTCCTTTCATGTTACTTCAACAAATATTCTTTCACATCTTAAATATATCTTATTATAGCGAGAGTGTGGAGGGCCTACTAGACTAGAAGGGACTTCTTTTTCTAGTTTGGCCTATTATGATGTAGACCTTGTGTGATAATGGCAATATGCCCCCACTCTATATAATGTTATGTTTAACAATTAAATATGTTACTGCACTCATCAAATAATCTTTGTTTCAATATGTTAGTTTGATAATGTTATTCTTTTAGTTTTTTCTAAAAACATGATACAATTATTTGAATAAAACAATATTATGTGAGTGTGTTGCATTCATTAAAAACAAAATTAATAATACACATTTTTATCAAGTATATTTCTAGTATGAATGAAATATAATAAGATATTTAATATTTGTACTTTTGATTTAGTATGACATGCATGTCTTTTCATCTTCGTACGATCATTAAATATTCAAAAGGCATGTTGTTATGCTCAATTTATGTATGGTGATGATATCTACGTACCCTTTAAATTATTTGCACACTCTTTGTACACCTTGTATAAGGAATTGTATAAACTTTTATGCGTTATTAAAGCCCATCAGTCAGAGACATATCAGGGATCTATACGCCGCACGTATAGGGGTTATACGCAACGTATATGGGATTGCACAAACTTTCACGCAGCCCCTTATACGCTGCGTATAGACCTATACGCGACGTATAGGGAAAATGGTGTGCCAAAATTCAAAATCTTATCTATATAGTGACCATAAAGTCCTTTGAGGTTTTAGTGACCATTTTTTTTTTTTGGTTAGTTAGTTATTGTCAAAATCTTATCTACACGTCATTTAAACCTTTAACAATAACTAACCCAAAAAAAAAAAAAAAAAAAGCAAATCACATTATTATCATATCGTCATGTAACTGAGTTTTAACCAGTCTGGAGTTGACATAATAACCATGATAGTGACAAGTTTAATAACCATACCGATTTGAAAAGGTAATTGTACCATATTAAAACAAAACTAAAAATATTAGTGATATATAACCTATTGCTAAGCTGGCCAGATTTAGAAAGTTTAATAAGGTTATAATTCGTTACCTTTTTCTAAAGGTGAACTTCATTCAATACCGAACTCACTCGTCTCCGAAGAGGAGGACAATCAGCCCCCAAAATAACGTTACATCGGTATAAAATTACACCACGGCCCCCAATCACATGATCTAACCTTATGTCTATACTTATAACAAAGAGAACCATACGACTTAGCATTCGACACAACCTCAGCCACATTACTTCGTTTACCTGTAAAAATGAGTTCGTTTCTAGCCTTCTAAATGCACTAACAAGTTATCTTAATTATACCTTGAATCGCATCTATATAAACCGAAGGCCGAAACAAAAACTTAGCAATCTCGAACAAATCTTTAGTATCAAACGTCACTATATCCGGTATACCACACCATTTATCCATAACCTTTTAAGTTTGTGTGATGTTTATCCATAACCTTTTAAGTTTGTGTGATGTGTAATTCGTTACCTATTATAAAGAATTAGTGAATTACATCACATCTTTTTCCCTAATACGTAACAATTATTACGAGTTTGATAGTAATATTAATGGTAGTCATACATTAGTCCTTATCAATCTTAACGGGTGTTTTGATGTGTCGTGAATTAGACTGTTTTGATTCTTAATTGTAATACAATAGTGTGTGAAAATTATAATTATGAAATTCTATATTTTCTATTTATATATATAATGGAATCTTAATAATTCCTAAGAATGAGACTTGTTACTCAATTTGGTCCACATATATATCATTTATAATTGATTTTTATTTTATTAAATTCTTTTAATATATAGTCGTTATCACAAAACTCACCGTTAATTTACAATGGATATTTATTATTTAGTTTATATTAAAAAAATGAGTTATTTTCTACAAATATCTTAATCTATATAAAATATAAAAACAGTAAATATGAATTCTATCTTTAATTAGAGCTGAATAGGTTAATAGAGTTATACATTGTTTTAGGTTAGGTATCAATATTAGTATGTTAGAGTTGTACATTTGTTTAGTATTTAGAATATGTGTTAATATTAGAGTTATATTAAAGTTCTACATTGTTTTAGGTTAGGTGTTAGCATTAGAGTTGTACATTGTTTTAGGTTAGATATTAATATTAGAGTTATATATCAGTCTATTTCATATGGAAAATTGATGTGTCATATTAAATTTCTCAACACCGAGACGCTCTCAGGGTATAATCTAGTGTTATATAACTAAAAGACATGTTATAGACCTTTTAACCGAATGCAAGAGCAAATGATTGAATCCAATACATGTAAAAACTGATACAATTCACATTGATCCTATGTAGTTTAAAAAGTTATGAACATATTCTCAAAACTCAAATCAAAATCTATCTATCTATATTATTAGTAAACTAACATAATTAAATAGAGACGTAATTTGACCTGCAATTCAATTATTGGGTGTGATGATGGTCCTAATCATCATCATCACACACGACATCACTACCACATCATTCCATCCTCTTAATCATCTCCCATCACTATATGGTGAGGTAATGGTTCCCCATCCAAACCATCTCTTTAACCCCCACCTACATATCACCGTCAGGAGGGGGGGGGGGGGGTTTCACATTCCCCCACCATCTTTATCACCACCTCCATGATCCTCCCATGCCCCCTACACCTAGAAGCCTTAGCTTATTCAATATCGACTTTCTTAATTTTTTTTATTTGGGTTCATACTAGATTGTGAATATTTAATTAGATGTTGATTTGAATACAATATTCACTATTTTCCTCGCAAATCTATCTATACTATCTTATAATACATTTCACAAGGACCTCTTAAAATTTAAGTTTTATAAGGATAATTGCTTAGAGTACAACATACAATGCATATATTAACTACTTTTTAAGGGTAAATATGTCTTTTATACAATACTTACAAATTTGTCCTTCAACTTTACTCAAATTTTGGTTATTTAAATAATAATTATGCTTTTTACCATTATTATTATAACCAACTACCCCTCACGATTTTTAAACGTTCATAACTTTTTCATACGTCAATATTTTCTTAATATTATTACACCATATAAACGAGCGTTTTTTTTCTCTTTAATTTGAGTATAGTATTGCCATAGTTTTTTTTAATTTTAAAAAAAATGATATGTTAAGATTAAGTAATAATGGAAACGAAAATGAACTGAAATCTTCTATATTATACTATCTTATGATACATTCCTCAAAGACCTCATATAATTTAAGCTTTACAAATATAATTGGTTAGAATACAACACACAATGCACATATTAACTACTAGTTTTATATCCCGGAAGCGTTCCGGGGTTGAGAAATCTAATATGACATATCAATTTTACATACGGAATAGACTGATACGCTTACAGTTACATGCAGGAAAGTTTCGGTAGCACCTAACCTAAAACAATTAACAATGTATCTCCAATGTTAACGCCTAACCTTAAACAATGTATAACTCTAATATTAAAACCTAACCTAAAACAATGTACATATTTATTGGTTTAAACATAATTAATGACTTGTCAATACATGATTAATGAATAAACTGAACACTTTGTGTTTTTTCTATATGAACGAAACCCCACAAAAAAAATAGTCGTTTTTTTTCTCCGTTTCTTATATAGCACTATGGTACTCGTTGGAAATATAATAAAACGCTCGTTAATTTAGTGTAATTTTTTTTCTTTAAAAAATCTCGTATATAAAAGATATTAACGTATAAAAATTATGGGAGAAAACATGAGAGAGAAAAATCTAAATTTGTTTTTAAATTCTTTTTTTTTTCTAAAATAAGTCAATCTCTTTTGTTTTTAATTGGTGCCACATGGAATCCTACATGGCACTATCAAAGGTGAGAATGCATGTATGAATGCCATGTTGGACAACCCATTTTCAAATATATATATATATATATATAGATATAGATTTTTAGGGTAATATGTCTTTTATACAATACTTACACATTTTCCCTCTCAACTTTTGTTTATTTAAATAATAATTACACTTTTTCACTCTTATTCCAACCAAGTACTCTCACAATTTTTAAACGTCCATAACATTTTTATACATTAATATTTTCTTAATATTATTACACCGTATAAATGAGCATTTTGTTCTCTTTAATTTGATTATAGTATTGCTATAGTTTTTTTAAATTTAGAAAATGATATGTTAGGGTTAAGTAATAACCGGATCGAAGTGAGAAGTTACATTTGCACATGTAACGTCTCACTTCCTCACAGTCACCCTAACTTTTTGCTTAGTGCATCATATAAATTATTGCTATGTATATATTCATGTGCTTGCATTTCCGCTAGCACGTAGGATTCGATTGTGGTAAAAAAAAGTATTTTTATTTATTGAATTCAAAATTTTGTTTAAAAATTGTTTACCACTTACTCACCCGATATTATTCATTAATGCCAAAATTTTATCTCATTTGTGTTTGTAGAATTTTTTTTGTGTAATAAGTTGTTGACTGAGAAGATACACGTTGTGACATAGTTCTCAACTTGATTTCTTTAATGAAAAACATTATAACATAGTTCACAACTCTGTGTTTTTTGGCTATATATATATATATATATCGGTAGAGGATCCTGTAGGAATATTGTTTTGTGTGGGAAGTGTCGGAAGGATTAAGAATTGACATGTAGGCATCATGTTTTTTATTTTGGAATGATGTATTGGGTTGTTTTGGCTTGAAAAACACTTAACACAACAATATACAAAAAATTAAAACACAATCCAATGTATTATAGTCATTAAATTTAAATTAAAGATAAAATATCCTAGTAATTACTTAACTCACTCTGCTTAAAATACATTGTTTTCGGTTATTAATTTGTTATGTTTGGTGTTTTTCTAAGCAAAACAATCCAAAACATTATGAATATGTCAAAAAAACTATGCATACATATCAATTTTTAATCATTCCTACATGTGACACCCGGCATGTTCGGCTTAAACATAATAGTAACATCTAAGTCTACCTTAGCGAGAAACGTTTATAAACAAACTTAACTGGGTTAATTGAGTCGGGTCAATTAGGATTGTCCAGGGTCAATGATCTGGAGGATCATTGGGAGTCGTTTTGGGAATACATTAGTATCGGGTTCCGTCGTTGGTGACATTACATGAACTAATTAAGTATATGTGTAGATTACGGGTTGTGTGGTGGATTGTATGCTTACACTTGCTTAAATGATGTACGAATGATTATACGTGCCTAAACATGCTAAGTATAGACTATAGATGCTTGTTTATGTGTTAGGATGTGTTAGAATGCGTTAAACACGATAAACTGGAAAAAGGTTAACATGTGTTAAAAGTGCTGCTAACATGTGTTAAAAAGTGCTGATGACCTGAATGTGGAAATGGGATCTGACAAGTGGGCGAACGTAGAACAAAGTGGGCGAATGTGGAAGAGTTCCACATTCGACCACTAAAAAGTGGGCGAATGTGGAAGATTTCCACATCCGACCACTAAAAAGGGGCGAATGTGGAAAAGTTCCACATTCGACCCCACGAAACGGGCGAACGTGCAGATGGTATAAATACCATCCTTAGCCATTTTTCACCATTTCACAAACCCTAAACGCCTCTAAACACTCTCTATCAGCTATTAACATTGGGGAAGGAGTTTTTGAGCTTGTTTTTCATAACCTAACTCTCTAAGTCATTACAAGTGAAGATCTAAGGTGTGTTCTTCATTACAAATCCTTTTTAAACAATTTTGGCTTGTTTTAATCTAAACCCCAATGGGTCCAGATCTGATATCAACCTATTTTATGAATAAAAACCTTTCCTAACCAAAACCTATTCATAAACAATGAGTTTCTATGCAAATAAACATGTGTTAGTATGATAGTATGCATTGTTTGATGATTACTTGTTGTATAGATGATATGACAACATCTTAGGGCTGTTATTAATGATGGGTTATGATTGAAATATGTTACCTTTGATTGTTGATGGTGTTTTGATGATTAAAGGGGGGTTTTTAATTAGATTTAGGGTTGTTTTGGGATGATTATGATAAGGTTTTGATAGGGGTTTCTTGTTCATAATGATCCGAGTATGATAAACTGATTTTTGATCGAATTCAGAAAGTTTCCTAATTGGGTAATATCTTCATGCATGGTGATGTGACATCTCCATAATTTACCATTTTAGGAAACTTGTAAAACGGATAGATTTTGGGGTAAAATTGGTAGGGTTTCGTAGGAATATGCTAATGAGGCTTGACTGCAGTAACTCGTGATGTTTCGTGATGTTTTCGGATGTTTTTCGACGCGTTTTTGGAAAAATCTGACATCAGGGGCGAACCTGGAATACCTTCGACCAGTAGAACGGGCGAAGGTGGATTCCAGGGGGCGAAGGTGGATTCCAGGGGGGCGAAGGTGGATTCCAGGGGGGCGAAGGTGGAAGACCAAGGGGCGAATGTGCTACAAGGGGCGAAGGTGGAAGGAAAAAGGGGCGAAGGTGGAATTTCAGGAACACCTTCGACCCAACAGAAACACCTTCGACCACTTACAAGCCACCTTCGACCACCCGGAACTACATTCGACCCTACGTTGACAAAAATGAGATTTTTGATACAAACTAAGTGTTTTATGCTTGAACCTTGCGTGTAATCTATGTGTACTTGATTAGTTAGGGTAATGGGTCACCAACGGGATGGCGGGTCGGTCTAGTGTGTCGGTTGAACATTTAAACACATTTTAAAACATACTTGATTACGATCTGGACAATCGGGGGCTAGATAACCTTATGGTTATTAGTCGGAACACTTATGTGAACATTTTAATAGATCTCCGGTAGAGGAATTATCAAGGGCCAAACACCTTTATTTATAATTGAAGAACGCTATCTAAGGTGAGTTCACGGCCCCACTTTTACTGCTTTAACTTCTGGGGGAGAAAACATGCGCTAAACGGTTTTGGTAACATATGTCATACTATGGTTTTAACTTTATATTGCTATACGATCTTTTGGAAAGTCCCGGGGGAAACCATGAATGTGCGGTTTGCGCAACGGGGGAAATGTGGATAGATCTATTGGGCGTGACCTGCCCCACTCGTCGGCTTGGAGGGCCGGGCGGGTGCATATTGTCTCGAACAGGAACATTATTGTGCTGAACATTACGGGCTGCTAAACATGCTAAACATTGCTAAACGTGTCCAGTAATGGTTTCCAATCGTAGTAGTAATAAAATATACGCCTAGCTAGCGTACTTGGTAGCATTGATATAGTATGGACATGGTAACATTTGGATAACATTTTTGAACAAACCTGTGAACTCACCAGCATTATATGTTGACATCTTTTGGCATGTTTTTCTCAGGTCGCTAAGGTAACAACAACTGGATCTAGGCGCACGAGTCGGCACGGGCGTCTAGGGTTTAGAGCATGGTCTTCATTAACATTTAAACTATGTCTTTTGAGTTGTAAACATTTAAAGCTTCCGCTACAGTTTATGTTTTTATAATTATATCTTTTGGATTTTGTGTTATGCATATAGTGTTGTTTATTGTGACCGTTGACTTGAATCCTGGTTTGTCATGCGCCTCGCGGTAAAACCCCGCAAGTGGAATTTGAGGGTGTGACAGATTGGTATCAGAGCCAATGGTTATAGTGAACTAGGACTGCATTTAGAGTCTAGTCTATAGCCGAGTCGCACACACTAGACGGTCACATACTTGTGTCGGTTTGGAACATGTACTAACTTTGTCGGGGTGTCGTTACATTATCATCACACTTCTCTGTTACATCATCCGTTTTTATTTGGGTTCTTACCTGCTCTTGTCTTCTTCCTCTGGATTGAAGGAGGAGGGGTTGATTTGTTGGTTCTTGCACACACATGCCTTCTTACACTTGCACCTATTGCCACATAGGCGACAATGTTCGGTGACTGGGGTCTAAATTAGGGGTACATCTGGAGGACCATGTAGAGCAGTTTATCATTTCGGGTGCACACGAAATAATAAACTGGGATGCATGAAAATCCCGATGGACTTCGAGTTCGGATGTATAGTCCTGAATTTGTCCCTAGGTTAACTCTTGAAAATTTCTAGTGGTTGACACTGGAAGTGAATCTGAATCTCTCGATTTCTTGGTTTGTTAGATCATGTCTGGTGCTCGTGGTGGTGGACGTCGTGGTGGTGGTCGTGGCGGCGGTGGTCGTGCCGGAGGCGGTGGCCGTGGGAACATCAACATGACCCAAGCTGAGCTGAACAACTTGCTCCAGCAGCAAGTGAACATGGCTATGGCTAATTTCCAGGCAGGGATTAATGCCATGGGTGGTATTGGTGCCAATCCACCCCCACCTCAGTGCTCTTATAAGAAGTTTAGGGACTGTCAGCCCCATAACTTCGCTGGAACTGAAGGGGCAGTGGGACTGCTCCGATGGTTGGAGAAGGTTGAATCTGTGTTTGTCATGTGTAACTGTCCTGCTGGGGACCGAGTGAAGTATGCTACTGCGACATTTGAGGGGCCTGCATTGTCGTGGTGGAATGCTACTACTCAGAATATGGGACTGGGGGAGGCTATTGCTATGCCTTGGGCGGAGTTTGTGCAGCTTTTGAGAGGTGAGTACTGTCCGAGGGAGGAGATACAGAAGTTGGAGCATGAGGTCTGGAGTTACAAGATGGTTGGGTCGGAGGTTGAGGAGTATACTGTGAGGAGGAACGAACTGGCGGTGTTGTGTCCTGACTTACACACACCCGAGTACAGGAGGATCGAGCACTATGTGTCTGGACTAGTGCCCGAGATTGCTGGGTTGGTGGCTGCTGGGAATCTTCCCACTATTGCTGAAGTTGTCCGATCAGCTCATCGGATGACTAACCTGAAGGTGGCGGAAGGCGTTTTGCCACCTAAGGGTACTACTGTGAAGACTGCTGAGGGGAACAAGAGGAAGTGGGAGAGTGTGGGGAAGAGTGTGGTGCCAGCTCAGCCGGCGAAGAAGTTTGATACGTCTGGGTCTTCTTCTGGGGCGAAGACGGGTGGGTATGTCGGGAAGCATCCCAAGTGCAACAAGTGTGGTTTCCATCATTCGGGAAGTTGTGATCGAGCTCGTTGTCATCGGTGCCAAAAGTTGGGGCACCATGCTAAGGATTGCAAGGTGGCGCTCACCCCAACTCAGACTCCTGCGGCTACTCCTGCTCCTGCTGCTCAGGGGACTCGGGGGAGGCAGGGGTGTTACAACTGTGGTGACACGGGGCACTTCAAGCGTGATTGTCCCAAGCTGAAGCAGGGCGATGATGGGAGGGGCGGAAACGGTAGCGGTAACGGGAATGGCGGCGGAGGCAGGACTGCGCGTGCTTTCGTCATTGGGTCTGCAGAGGCTAGGCAGGATCCAGACACAGTTACCGGTACGTTCCTTCTCAACAATCGCTATGTTTCTGTTTTATTTGATTCTGGTGCCGATAAGAGCTTCGTATCTATGGATGTTAGTCAGTTGCTAGATATAGTACCCACACCTTTAGAGGCTAAGTACTTGATAGAATTGGCTAATGGTAAGAACATCGAGGCGACTCATACCCTTAGGGAGTGTCACTTGGAACTGTCGGGTCTGTCATTCCCCATTGACCTTATGCCTGTACCTTTGGGTAGTTTCGATGTCGTTGTGGGCATGGACTGGTTATCGTTGTATCGTGCAGAGATTGTTTGCTTTGACAAGGTTATTCGGATCCCTCTCCCCGATGGAGAAATTCTTTCGGTTCATGGCGAGAAAAGCGGTGCTCCGCTGAGTATCATTTCCAGCATGAAAGCCCGTAAGTATCTTCGGAAGGGCTGTTCGGCCATTCTGGCACTTGTTAACGTTTCTACTGACGGTGAGAAGAAGATCGAGGATATCCCGGTGGTTCGTGACTTTCCTGATGTGTTTCCTGATGATTTACCTGGTCTTCCTCCACATCGTCAGGTTGAGTTTGGTATTGATCTTTCTCCGGGCGCAGCTCCTATTGCCCGAGCTCCGTATCGTCTTGCACCTCCCGAGATGCAAGAGTTATCCAGCCAGTTACAGGAACTCTTGGAAAAGGGTTTCATTCGACCGAGCTCGTCCCCGTGGGGAGCTCCTATTTTGTTTGTGAAGAAGAAGGACGGGAGCCTTCGTATGTGTATTGACTACCGTGAGCTGAACAAAGTGACCATCAAGAATCGTTATCCTCTTCCTCGCATTGATGATCTCTTTGACCAGCTTCAGGGCTCTAGCTACTACTCGAAGATTGATTTGCGGTCCGGTTATCACCAGTTGCGCGTCAGGGAAGCTGACATCCAGAAGACTGCTTTTCGCACTCGCTATGGCCACTTTGAGTTCTTGGTCATGCCTTTTGGTCTCACTAACGCACCGGCGGTGTTCATGGATTTGATGAACCGCGTTTGTAAACCGTACCTGGATAAGTTCGTCATCGTGTTCATTGATGACATTCTGATTTATTCCAAGAACAAGGCGGATCATGAGGAACATCTGCGGTTGGTCTTGGAACTTTTGAGACGGGAGCAATTGTATGCTAAGTTCTCAAAGTGTGATTTTTGGTTACGTGAAGTTCAATTCCTAGGGCATGTGGTGAACGAACTGGGAATTCATGTCGATCCGGCTAAGATCGAAGCTATTAAAGACTGGGAAGCACCAAAGACGCCATCTGAGGTGCGGCAATTCCTGGGTCTTGCAGGTTACTATCGGCGTTTTATCGAGGGATTTTCGAAGATCGCTCAACCCCTCACCGCTCTCACCCAGAAGGACCGAAAGTTCAACTGGGACGAACCACAGGAATCAGCATTTCAGATGCTGAAGCTTAAACTTTGTTCTGCACCTATCTTATCCCTTCCTGAGGGTACGGATGATTTCGTTGTGTACTGTGATGCTTCCATACGGGGTCTTGGTTGCGTGTTGATGCAGCGCGGGAAGGTTATTGCTTATGCTTCTCGTCAACTCAAAGTTCATGAGAAGAATTACACTACTCATGACTTAGAACTGGGTGCAGTGGTCTTTGCGTTGAAAATCTGGAGACATTACTTGTACGGTACCAAGTGTGAAGTTTACACCGATCACAAGAGTCTCCAGCATATTTTCGACCAGAAGGTGTTAAACATGCGGCAGCGTCGTTGGGTTGAACTCTTGAACGACTACGACTGTGCGATTAAGTACCATCCTGGCAAGGCAAACGTTGTGGCGGATGCCTTGAGCAGGAAAGAGTCGGCGAAGCCTCGGCGTGTCCGAGCCTTGCAGCTTACCATTCATTCCTCCTTACCTGACCGGATCCGTTCGGCTCAGGTGGATGCCTTGAAGGAGGAAAACCTTAAGGCCGAAACGATGCACAGTGCGGACAAACACCTTGAGCTTAGGTCTGATGGCCTACACTACTTTGCTGGGCGTGTTTGGGTTCCTTTACTCGGGGGATTACGGGAGCTTGTCTTGGACGAGGCTCACAAATCCCGGTATTCTATTCATCCAGGCTCCGATAAGATGTATCAGGATCTGAAGATACTTTATTGGTGGCCGAACATGAAGGCTGATATAGCCTCCTATGTGAGCAAATGCTTGACCTGTGCTAAGGTCAAGGTGGAGTATCAGAAGCCGTCTGGTCTCCTACAGCAACCTGAGATTCCAGAATGGAAGTGGGAGCGGATCACGATGGATTTCGTCACCAAACTACCAAGATCACCAAGTGGCTGTGACATGATTTGGGTGATCGTCGACCGGTTGACGAAATCGGCACACTTCATACCTATTAAGGAAACGGATGGACTCGAGCGGTTGGCTCGGCTCTACCTTAAGGAGGTGGTTTCGCGGCACGGGGTGCCTGTTTCTATCATTTCTGATCGTGACTCCCGCTTTGCTTCGCGTTTCTGGAAGGCTCTTCATAAGGCCCTGGGTACTCAGCTGGATATGAGTACGGCTTATCATCCGCAAACTGACGGGCAGAGTGAGCGGACGATACAAACACTGGAGGACATGCTGCGGGCATGTGTCATCGATTTTGGCAAAAGTTGGGAGATTCACCTGCCGTTGGTGGAATTCTCCTACAACAACAGCTACCACTCTAGCATCAAGGCAGCTCCGTTCGAGGCTCTTTACGGACGGAAATGCCGATCACCACTTTGTTGGGCCGAGGTGGGCAAGAGCCAGCTCACTGGTCCGGAACTCGTGTACGAAACTTCGGAGAAAATCGTACAGATCCGTCAACGTTTGGCTGCTGCACGGGATCGTCAGAAGAGCTATGCCGATCGCCGTCGAAAACCTTTAGAGTTCCAGGTTGGGGACAAGGTACTTCTGAAAGTTTCACCATGGAAGGGCGTCATACGCTTTGGAAAACGTGGCAAGCTTAACCCTCGTTATGTCGGACCGTTCGCAATCCTGGATCGGATTGGACCGGTGGCATATAGACTTGACTTACCGGCGGAGCTCGGTAGTGTGCACAACGTCTTCCATGTGTCTAACCTGAAGAAGTGTTTGGCTGATGAATCTCTCATTGTACCACTGGAAGAGATCAAGGTTGATGATCGTCTTCGCATTGTGGAGGAACCTGTTGAGATTCTCGACTACAAGATTCGTAGCCTTCGTCGGAGTAAAATCCGCATCGTTAAAGTCCGTTGGAACTCGAACCGTGGACCTGAGTTCACTTGGGAACGGGAGGATCAGATGAAATCTAAGTATCCTCATCTCTTTCCGAAGCGCGCGTTCGAGTCCAGGCATGTTACTGCTGAAGCAGAGTGAATCTCGGGGCGAGATTCCCTTTCAACGTGGGGATGATGTGACAACCGGTAACCTTTCTTTTCGTTTTCTTTCTTTTCGTCTTTTTCATTTTTGGGCTTCGTGCAATTTTCGGGACGAAAATTCTTTCAACGTGGGGATGATGTGACACCCGGCATGTTCGGCTTAAACATAATAGTAACATCTAAGTCTACCTTAGCGAGAAACGTTTATAAACAAACTTAACTGGGTTAATTGAGTCGGGTCAATTAGGATTGTCCAGGGTCAATGATCTGGAGGATCATTGGGAGTCGTTTTGGGAATACATTAGTATCGGGTTCCGTCGTTGGTGACATTACATGAACTAATTAAGTATATGTGTAGATTACGGGTTGTGTGGTGGATTGTATGCTTACACTTGCTTAAATGATGTACGAATGATTATACGTGCCTAAACATGCTAAGTATAGACTATAGATGCTTGTTTATGTGTTAGGATGTGTTAGAATGCGTTAAACACGATAAACTGGAAAAAGGTTAACATGTGTTAAAAGTGCTGCTAACATGTGTTAAAAAGTGCTGATGACCTGAATGTGGAAATGGGATCTGACAAGTGGGCGAACGTAGAACAAAGTGGGCGAATGTGGAAGAGTTCCACATTCGACCACTAAAAAGTGGGCGAATGTGGAAGATTTCCACATCCGACCACTAAAAAGGGTCGAATGTGGAAAAGTTCCACATTCGACCCCACGAAACGGGCGAACGTGCAGATGGTATAAATACCATCCTTAGCCATTTTTCACCATTTCACAAACCCTAAACGCCTCTAAACACTCTCTATCAGCTATTAACATTGGGGAAGGAGTTTTTGAGCTTGTTTTTCATAACCTAACTCTCTAAGTCATTACAAGTGAAGATCTAAGGTGTGTTCTTCATTACAAATCCTTTTTAAACAATTTTGGCTTGTTTTAATCTAAACCCCAATGGGTCCAGATCTGATATCAACCTATTTTATGAATAAAAACCTTTCCTAACCAAAACCTATTCATAAACAATGAGTTTCTATGCAAATAAACATGTGTTAGTATGATAGTATGCATTGTTTGATGATTACTTGTTGTATAGATGATATGACAACATCTTAGGGCTGTTATTAATGATGGGTTATGATTGAAATATGTTACCTTTGATTGTTGATGGTGTTTTGATGATTAAAGGGGGGTTTTTAATTAGATTTAGGGTTGTTTTGGGATGATTATGATAAGGTTTTGATAGGGGTTTCTTGTTCATAATGATCCGAGTATGATAAACTGATTTTTGATCGAATTCAGAAAGTTTCCTAATTGGGTAATATCTTCATGCATGGTGATGTGACATCTCCATAATTTACCATTTTAGGAAACTTGTAAAACGGATAGATTTTGGGGTAAAATTGGTAGGGTTTCGTAGGAATATGCTAATGAGGCTTGACTGCAGTAACTCGTGATGTTTCGTGATGTTTTCGGATGTTTTTCGACGCGTTTTTGGAAAAATCTGACATCAGGGGCGAACCTGGAATACCTTCGACCAGTAGAACGGGCGAAGGTGGATTCCAGGGGGCGAAGGTGGATTCCAGGGGGGCGAAGGTGGAAGACCAAGGGGCGAATGTGCTACAAGGGGCGAAGGTGGAAGGAAAAAGGGGCGAAGGTGGAATTTCAGGAACACCTTCGACCCAACAGAAACACCTTCGACCACTTACAAGCCACCTTCGACCACCCGGAACTACATTCGACCCTACGTTGACAAAAATGAGATTTTTGATACAAACTAAGTGTTTTATGCTTGAACCTTGCGTGTAATCTATGTGTACTTGATTAGTTAGGGTAATGGGTCACCAACGGGATGGCGGGTCGGTCTAGTGTGTCGGTTGAACATTTAAACACATTTTAAAACATACTTGATTACGATCTGGACAATCGGGGGCTAGATAACCTTATGGTTATTAGTCGGAACACTTATGTGAACATTTTAATAGATCTCCGGTAGAGGAATTATCAAGGGCCAAACACCTTTATTTATAATTGAAGAACGCTATCTAAGGTGAGTTCACGGCCCCACTTTTACTGCTTTAACTTCTGGGGGAGAAAACATGCGCTAAACGGTTTTGGTAACATATGTCATACTATGGTTTTAACTTTATATTGCTATACGATCTTTTGGAAAGTCCCGGGGGAAACCATGAATGTGCGGTTTGCGCAACGGGGGAAATGTGGATAGATCTATTGGGCGTGACCTGCCCCACTCGTCGGCTTGGAGGGCCGGGCGGGTGCATATTGTCTCGAACAGGAACATTATTGTGCTGAACATTACGGGCTGCTAAACATGCTAAACATTGCTAAACGTGTCCAGTAATGGTTTCCAATCGTAGTAGTAATAAAATATACGCCTAGCTAGCGTACTTGGTAGCATTGATATAGTATGGACATGGTAACATTTGGATAACATTTTTGAACAAACCTGTGAACTCACCAGCATTATATGTTGACATCTTTTGGCATGTTTTTCTCAGGTCGCTAAGGTAACAACAACTGGATCTAGGCGCACGAGTCGGCACGGGCGTCTAGGGTTTAGAGCATGGTCTTCATTAACATTTAAACTATGTCTTTTGAGTTGTAAACATTTAAAGCTTCCGCTACAGTTTATGCTTTTATAATTATATCTTTTGGATTTTGTGTTATGCATATAGTGTTGTTTATTGTGACCGTTGACTTGAATCCTGGTTTGTCATGCGCCTCGCGGTAAAACCCCGCAAGTGGAATTTGAGGGTGTGACACTACACTTCTCACACAAACCAATATTCCTACAGGAACCCTACTATATATATATATGAAAAGAAAATATCTTGAAAATGTATGATAGGATAGTTGAAATCTATATACATTATTTATACTTTGATCGGTTAATTTGGTTATGCCAATTGGCAGAATTTCTTTGGGGCCATGACCCCATCCCCCCGTTTTGTTCGTAGTGTATTTTTTTTTACCTAAAAATTCCGAATATTTTTTATATATTGAGTATGCCCCCCTGATTTTACCGAAAATGCAGTCAAGCCTCGCTAATTATTATACCACACACCAAGACAAATATTTCGGTCAATTGATTATTGTTTAACCTAATAAATCTAAATGTTATTACCCGCCGCAATGCCCGGGCACCCCACTAGTAATAAACTATGTACTCGAATTCATTATTACACTTAAATTCGAATGAATCTAATTTTTTTTTTCAAATTAAATGTTTATTTTTTTTATGAATGTTTATCCTTAGATAACTTGCCAGAAAATTTTAAGAAATTGTTGGCAACCATGTTGGAAATAAGATTCCCGTTGGTAGCCATCTTCACTAGATGGAAAAATATAGTGTGGCAGGATTGGTGTAATTACCCTTTGGATTTGATGTAAGCCGTTTGTTTTTGGCCCGGGGGTCCTCGCTTTAAGGATCGCTTGTGGTGTTTTTTAATGAAGTTCTCCTTTCAAAAAAAAAAAAAAGAAGCCATCTTCACTAACGAAACGTCAAGGAATATGGTTGTCGGTGATGCAATTAATTATAACTATATTTATGGCTCAAGTGAATTGAATAGTACTTTGCGAAGGGTAATTTGGTCTTTTGTTATTATTATTATTATTATTATTATTATTATTATTATTATTATTATTATGTTGTAAACACATGTCTTCTTCTCATTTCCCTTCCTTCACACACCTCACCCTCTTTTGACAGCTTATCCCCGTTCTCTCTCAAACTTTCCATTCTCTCCCTCTCACACAACTCTTTGTTCTCTTCTCTCTCTAAACCCTAGAGGTTGACAACGGCGGCGAGAGCCCTCGCACTTCATCCCTTCTGTTACAGTAGCCGGCCACCACCATGCTTCGGTGGTGGCGGCGCAAATTTGTGGCTCCAAATTATTTATATAATTGGGGAAATCGAATATGGTGTTGTCGTAAATATAAGCTTTAGTCAAACACAACACGATGTTACTTGTTATTTGTTGATTGATACAAACAATGTTTATGATAAGCAAGGGTGTCAATCGTGTCGGGTTGATGGGTTGGCGGGTTTACAGGTTGCGGGTTGGCGCGGGTTTATGGGTTGAAAGGTGCAATCCGATCCCAACCCATATTATTATCCGTGTCAAAGATTCCGACCCTAACCCGACCCACATAAATCCAGGTCAACCTGAACACGACCCGTTTAACCCATATTTTTTTAAATGAGTCATGCATGTTCATGAGTTATAAGCGGGTAGTTGGGTTTTAAGCGGGTTATCAATAACATGTTTAATGGTGAGTATATAAGTGTGACAAGTAAATAATATAGTGTGCCAAAAATAACCCAATTATAACTAACCATGTAAATAGAAATGGAAAAATAAAAAACAACAATATAATAGATTTTTTTTTCTAAATACTTAAATGGCTTAAAAAGGTCAACCTGTTTTTTATATGTGTCAACCCGAACTTGACTCATTGTTAATACGGACTGACCCGAACCCAACATTTTTTAAACAGATTATGTTATTTAATCCAAACCTGTTTTTTTTTTTTTTTTTTTTTTTTTTTTTTGTCGGGTTTGGGTCAAGACAATAATTTCTGCCCCTAATAATAAGGCATGTGTCAGGGTGAATTTAACTTTATAAAACTTATCAATGGAAATCCAACATAGAATTTGTTGTATATGAATCGTTGAAGTTTTACATGTATGTTGTTTTATGTGATATATGTATACTATAAACTAGGTTATGATTCTATGTATTATATGAGTTGATAAATCAAATGTCATATCTATACTACATTGTAAAGGAGGAGGCATGGATAAATACGTTAAAATTTTCTAAAGCTAAGATGGTATACCAAGGGTCCTTTACAAGTCTCTAATTATTTGTCAATTTCTTCCTTTTATGCCCTTATGTACAACCTTTAATACTAATTGTATATATCTATTATGCACTCTTTGTATCCACATGAATATGTAACCCCTTCATAAATACTATAAACACCCAATTGAATATGTTGTAATCCTTGAAACCCCAAAATGCTCTTCACCTTCACTATGTTATTTTTTTCTTCTTCTAAAAGTAGTTAAAAATATAATATATGAATATTTGGTAAAATAGTGGCCATTTGTGCTAATGCATAATTGCATATCACCAAAAGAAGAATATATCAAGTATTCATGGTCTAACTTTAATACTTTTTTTATTATTTTGTTGTTGGAATATCCTAGCAACTTCTTGTATATATTCTTTTAGTTCAAGTTGTAACAAAGCTGCTTGTTACATTACTTATGTTCGGAAGCAATGAAGCATTGATCTATGCATTATATAACATCCCTAATTTGCATTATATTTTGGTTGGTTTCACTTAAATTTACAAATTTAAATTAGTGGATTTTGTGTGAATACCAGTTTAAATTACTAGATTTGAGTGATTGCCACCCATCACCACAACCTACCCATTGCCACCGACACGACCACACCTCAGCACCTACACGTCATTCTTGCAACTAGCCACTATAAAAAGAAATAAGAAATGTAGCGAGAGAACACTATTTTGGAACATCTTTGTCATTTCTAAGATTGACCACTTTGTAAAAATTATACATCTACATGTATTATGGCCACTTTACAAATACTATTTTCAGATATAGCAATTAATGACTATCATGGTTTGAACATTTGAATAATTATAATGTTTTTTTTTCTACATGTAATGTAGGACAACAAAAGGATAAAGTACAACCGATAGAAAATTTTGATGGGCAAAAAGAAGTACTAATAATTGAAGTGCCCGCACTTTTGCTTGATTAACCGAAAGAGAAAACAAGAATTTTGGATCAAATGTATTGATTGATGAAGGTTCTATTGGAAGGGTTTGCTAATGATAGCGAAGAAGAGTGGTGTTTACCTAAAAAGACATCCATGAAATTTTATTCCACCTAATGTACTTGTAAGATGGTTTGTTTCCCTCTGTTGTTTCTCTTGACAAATTTTATGATTTCATACCACTAGGCTTGCTAGCTATATTCATTTAAGTGAATTAAGGTATTAGCTTATTTCCATGTCACATTCTTTCACCTATTATATGATCCATTCATGGTAAGCTGGCAGTCTATATGGTTTGAGACTTTGAGATAACGGTATGGATTTGGCAATTTCAATGTTCGGTCAACAGTTTATAACCTGGATCGAGGTTGTGTAAAGTGTAAACGTCTGTTTATTTTTTATACATATTCCTTTTGGAATGTGATTATGTTTAGTATTCACCCACAAACCCCACACACGTGCCATAAACCCCAACAACTAAAAGGCGACAAAACAGACGCACCCGCTGCAACGTGCGGGCATTCACACTAGTAACTAATAATTAACCAAAAGGCTTTTGGCCTAGTGGTATCAACATATTGGATAACGATTTGTCTTTTTAAGTGGTAAGGGTTCAAATCTTTTTATAGACAAAAATTTAGCTTTTAAAAAAATGTTTTTTTAATAATAAAAAAGTTATGTTTAAAAAAATATAGGAATTGACTTGTTGAATAAACTCGTATATTATAATAATAGAATAAAATATAATTTGTTAATATACATATTATATTTTTACCATTCAATCACATTAATATTTAAAAATCTTTACATATGAATGTTGTATTATTATATGTTGTGACTTATTTTAATAATATTTGTGAAGAACTAATTTAGAAAACATTAAATTGGATTCGTAAGATATTAAATTTCTTATTTGTTTGTATGATGTTGTTTCGATTTTATAATTTATAAGTCGGATTTAGTGTTTATGAAGTCACCTCCAACACTATAGTTATATTTAAATGGAAGGAAAATCACATGAAATATTAATGGATGCGATGTGTCATCATCATTGTGCTGGATGTCACAAATATTTTTTCTATGGTAAGCTTTCTCTATTTCATTGACACGTTCTTGTCGTGAGCACCCAGATTGGGGTGTGTTTTGTTTGCAAAACAAGTAAAGAATATGTACCTTATGAACTCATTGCTACTCCACAATTATTATTACTAATTACTTTGTTATCATTCAATATAATCAAAGATTAGAGATGTTAACTTCTATTTATTTAGGGATAAATAAATAAATATATACAGAGGCATCCTCGATCCTTCTTTTCTCTCCAAATGAATCATGCCCCATTTGAAAAAAAAAACCATGTTTGGATACATCTGGCGAGCATGCCCTCCACTGTAAGGAATTGTCGGGGTTCAAGTATCGTCATGACTGAGTTAGAGATGTGTTATCCAATGTGCTTAGGCGTGCTGAGATCTCAGCCAAGAAAGAAGCACCTATTAACTTTTTGACTGATCCGCGAGAGGGAAGATTTACCCTGTATCCTGCGGCCCAGGGGCGATTCTTTTAAGGGGCGGCCGACCCCCCCCCCCCCTCGAATTTTCGCTCAGAAGTTCCGATTATATAGTATTTGTATAGAAATTTTTTGGTATATAAGGTTTCGACCCCCCCCCCCCCCCCCCCCGAAGTTCCAGTTCAGCATTCGCCACTGCTGCGTATGTCCTTGTGTTTGGTTGAGTGGGGGTAAGCATGCTTGCGTCAACCTCACTGGGGTGTCCCCGTTGGTGGGGCTGAGAGACAATGGCTTCGTTCCGGGACAGGCGATTTTGAGGGCGGAAGCTAGAAAGGTTGCTAAGTATAAGACAACATGCTTAGAGAATCGGCACGTGTTCATTACATTTGCCTTCGACACATTTAGATCCCTAGCTCCTTAGGCGGTTCACTTTTTGGAGCGGGTATAGAAGGTGGTCCACAGTGACTCGTAGAGCCCTAAGAAACAAGGGGTTTGTATTGAGTAGAATAGGCTTTGTGATTTAAAAGGGGATAGCGGCATAACTTGTTGCTCGCTTACCCATTCATCTAGATATAACTTGGTTTTTATGATGAAAAAAAAAATTACTCTAGGGATAAACTCCTCTAAAATATGTTGAAAAGCATACAAAATACAGATTATTATTACTAGATTATACCCCGGGAGCGTCCCGGGTTGACAAATTTAGTATGATACATCAATTTTACATATGAAATAGACTGATGTATAACTCTAATATTAATATCTAACCTAAAACAAATTAACAATGTACAACTCCAATGCTAACACCTAACCTAAAAGAATGTAGAAGTTTAATGTAACTCTAATATTAACACCTATCCTAAAGACTAAACAAATGTACAACTCTAACATACTAATATTGATACCTAACTTAAAACAACGTATAACTTTATTAACCAATTCGGCTCTGGTTGAAAAAAAAATTCATATTTACTAATTTAAACATAATTAGTTTGTCTATACATAATTAATGATTTACCTGAACCCTTTGTGTTTTTTTTCCTGTATGAACAAAACCCCACAAAAAAATTTCTCCGGTTTTTATATAGCACTATGGTACTCGTTGGAAAGATAATAAAACGCTCGTTAATTTGGTGTAATTTTTTTCTTTAAAAAATCTCGTATATAAAATATATTAACGTTTAAAAGTTATGAGAGGAAACATAAGAGAGAAAACAATAAAGTTTTAATATTTACATTAGCAGATTAGGTATTTAATAGATTATTTTAAATCATATTTAAACTATAGTTATTTCTTTTTTTTAATTGGTCTAGAGTTGCCACATCAGCATCTCTTAAAAAAGAGATTGTATAATATTATGACATGTCATTAAAAATGCTTTGGTTTATTATATGTATAGATACGACAAAAATAAACTAATTTTTCATTCAAGCAATTAGCCCGTTATGTAAATGAACTAACATTAATACAAACTCCTAATTTACGTATGTATATGTATAACAAGTATTTTAGTTTTAATAATGTATGTATGTAACATGTACATACGTATAAAAATGAATATTATGTAAACTTTACTTTACATAAGATGCAAGAGGGAAGATTGAGATGGTTTGAGCATGTGAAGAGGAGGCATACCTCAGCGTCAGTTAGAGTAGTAGAAACATTCTGCGTAGAGGGGAGGAGAAGTAGAGGCAGTCCCAAATTGACTTGGGATGATCGAATTAGGCAAGATTTGCTAGAGTTGCACCTCTCTGAGGGCATGGTTCATTATAGGAGTTCGTAGAGACGTAGGATTAAAGTAAAAGACTTTTAGAGGAGGGTACAATTTGTACCTTAGCCAGGTTTTCGGGGTTTATATTTTTCAGACAACGTAGTTGGGCCTTACCATGCAATCACAGAATTTTTATGTTTATGTGTTGCGTCTTGAGGTGTTAGCCATTTATGTTTCTTTATTGCACTCTCTCACCCCTTTATAGCTATTTTATTTTGGTATTACAATTATTATTATTGATTTATTGTTAGGCCATGGGGTATACTCTAACCATCTTTAACTCCACCTAGATACCACATCCTCCATTTTGTCTGTTTTCACACTAGCTCATTTTAAGGAAATGGTTTAACGCCCCTAACTCTACCCCATCCCCTTAACTTTCTCTCTTTTAAGTCATGTTAACATGTTAACTTAGTGCCAATTTAATGCTCCTTAACATGGGAAGGGAGTGGTGTACAATGAAAGTTAAAATGCCACGTCACCGTTAACACTCTTGATGTGAAGGTACACCCCATGGCCTTATTGTTGTTATTACTAGTGTTGGTGTTGTTGCCTTTATTGTGTGATGGATGTACATTTACATCTTTAATAAACTTGGAGCCGTGGGTCTCTCCGGAAGCAGTCTCTCTATTTTTAGGGATAGGGGTAAGGCTCGCCTACATTTCACCCTCCACAGACCTTGCTAATAGCTTTACTATTTATGAGATTTTACTGGGTATGGTTGTTGTTGTTGTATGTAAACTTTACTTTGATACTTGTTTTTTTTATGGACTATTTTGTTCCCTTATTATATTATCTTTATGGACTAGTTTGTTATTGTATGACCGAACGCAAATAAACATTTCTTTAATGGACGACTAAAGCAAGAAAATCCATTAATTTAAATGTTTATATGCTCGTTAAGCTTAAATGAACTAATGTCTCTTTGGGGTCATTTGATTCAGTTATGACCCTAGAAATGCCGTTAAGCTGATGACATAAGAAGTTGCATCGGTCAATTATTAGCTTAATTTAAACATATATTACTAAACCAAAAAGGCATTAATCCATCAAGAAATGATGTCACTTGCATTTCTACCCAACCAAATCCCCTAACCACCACTGCCACTCACCTTATTCTTTCAAAATTCAAACCAAAGAATTAAATTCCACCAACTACCCATGACCTCTTGTCTAGTAGTAGAGTGTCACCTCTTAGGGGGACGGGACGTTATCAAAATTAGGCACGGGTACCTCACTACCAGCACGGTAACACCGCCGTCACTCGTACTGGTAGGGCTCCCGTGGACCGTTTTCTGGTTCTATCTAACGGGCTGATAACCGTGTATTTTCTGATTTTTTATTTACTATAATTCCTTTTTTAATTAATTATAACCGTTTGGAAGCAACATTTTTGTTTATTTTTTTTACGTAAACCGTTTAGTGTTAAAATAAATTCAACCAAAAGTAAATAAAAAACATAAAACAATATTTATTAATATTAAACATAAATAAAATACATAAAAACATAGTAGATAATTAGAGTTCACGCATGAGTTGACAGGCCTGGAGATGCTCAAAGTTGTCGTTGTAACGAGCCACATATTTCGCCTGGGTCAACTCCACAGCCAACCCCGGCACAATGCCTGGGTGTCGGGTCATGGTTTGCTCATAGCAGGTGGTCCACCGATCACATTTGTTTTTAGATCAGTCCATTTCCTCTGTAGGCTCTCAATTGTGCGGTCGTTCTTGCCGACTTGGGCTTTGAAGTCACCCAAGACACGGTCCCAGAAGCGTGTGTTCGTGCTCCCGGAGCCTTGGCGGCGTTGTCGTTGCAAGGATGGGTCTTTTTGTGCGTCTCTAACGCACACGACTAGAGCAATTTCTTCATTTTCGGTCCAGCGAGTCATTTTTGTGGGTTTTGTTGATGTTGAATTGTATTTTCACCACCGTCGTTTATATACAAAAATTCTCAACCGTATTGCATGTAAAATTCAATTTTCCTGACGGTTAGATAAGACCGACTTAAATAGAAATAATTTTTTTTGACCGTGTTGGGTGGAGTTGATTACGGACTGACGGTTTGGTAGAGCAATTTATAAACCGTGTGTATTTAAAAAATAGATTTGTATTTGTATTTAAATGAAAAAAAAAAAGAAAAACAAGAATCAGTGGAGTGCTGCCTACAAAAAAGTGAATCAGTGAAGTAAATCAGTTAAGTGATGTGGCAGTGCATAATTGGTTAAAATCAGTGAAAGAAAAAATGAATTCTAGTAGCACCCCTAATGCCCTTATAAATGTAAAGTTGTGGGTTCAAATCCTTGCAAATGCAATATTAGATGGAAATAAAGTGGTATAAAATTTGTCGTTAAAAAAAATATATCCACCAACCAAATCTCAAATCCCAAATTAATCCAAAATGCGATGAAATCCAAACTAAAAATATTGGAACTTTATGCCATACTAGTGGGTTTATCCGCGCGTTGCAGCGGGATTCACAAATAGGTTGCAATACAACATTATGATACTTAGGTTTTCTACCGCAAGTTACGCAAAAAGAATAGAAATGTGCACACTATGTTTTAATAAGTATTCGTAGAAAAAAAAGAAAAGAAATGTGCACCGCCACTTACAACTTATAGCAGTTCACCACAAAAACTATGTACTCATTATTGAACAAATCTTAATAAACCAAAGGTATGTTAATGTAACAGACCAATATGAACATAAACATCACTCTTGTGTAAGTTATCTGGTCATTGCATATCTACATAACCGTGTCATTGAAGACACATTGCTAAATGATAAAGTTCATTTACATAACAAAAGCATGTAGTAATAATATGATATTGTATAAACTATCATATGAAGGTAATTGTCCATTTAGAAATTAAAAGTTGTGATTTGTAAGTTTGTAATAGACTTGCCCAACTTGACCCAACAGCTAAAAAATTGCTCAATGTATCCAGTGAGTCGAACCATCCCGTCCACTTGGTTGCTGGGTAGACGCATATATATGAAAAGGGTTTATAATACAAGTATTATTATGGCAAAGTTTTAAAAAATCATACAAGTTTAGCTGAGATAAAATTATTCATTGTTGTAACATAAATTATTATATTTCATTGCCATTATATGAAATTTGTTCAAAAATATTGTTATCCCATGTGTTTATTTAGTTTGTGTGAGTTCCATTTTCTTATAAAAGTTAATTATTTCAACTTTGGACCATTTTAATATATTTGACCATGTCTCTTCCTTTATAATGTAATTAAATAAAATATAGATATGAAGAAACATGAAATGCACCCCTAAATCGTCACATAGCCACACAAATTAAACTAAAAACTAGAGGAGGCCAGAGTTCGTGTTTATTATCATTTTTTGGCTCGTTTCTAGAAGGGCTCATGTCACATGGATGATCCTTATGATTTTCACTGTTGTGGTTTAAAAATCACAAATCTAGTCCACACTACCTTTTCTTCTTTTCTTTTCTAATTCTACTCAAGTAAATCTAAACCATAACACAGGACCATCAGCGGTTTTTACTAACAAAATTGTGTAGTTTATTATTCCCATGGGGTAACTTAATAAAGAGGTAGTGGCCTAGTGGGTAATATGGATGAGAAAGTGGTACCCGGTACCGGTAATATATAGGTATTGATTTTTCTATAGCGGATCATTTTCGGTAGCAATTAAGTACTGATTTTTTCGCGTTTCGTACCGGTACGGAGCGTTACTAGTATTTTACCATTTTTGCCTTCAAACACTAAAACTGAACCGATACCGCTACCGTACCATACTGAGCATTTTCCGTTCCGATACCCATTTTCACGATTTTGGTATTAGTACTTTCAGTCCTGATACCGAGCTCATCCCTATTAGGTACCAAGGGATATGCTATGAGCAAATGTATATATGCATTATCTTGTAATGATTTATCTAAGTAAATAAAGCCAATTTCATAATCCATTATAGCCTCATAGATATAGAGATGACATTAAGGCGGGTTTAAGTAATCACACCTCATACCTGATTATAAAAGTTTATTCCATATCCAATCCATCCTTAATGGGTATCCATCATGTAATTACCCATTACATAACTAAAACTAAAATATCTAGATTTTCATAAAAAAAAAATAACAATGAACCAAAATATCATTGACTCAATTGACAAATGCTAGCTGGGTTAAATGTAGGATCAAATGAGGTACCAGTTCAAACAATTATTTGGCAAGAATAATGTGGTCCCTCTGCCCCTCTGTGGAGAGGAGACTAATTTCTTTGTAATCATTGGTGGTCTCATCGATTTCTACTTGGACATGCCTTTGACGTAAGTGAACCATATCAAACTTGGGTCTTGTGGGTTCTCAAGTGTGCACACTTTCACTTGATCTAGCCGTTTTTTAATAGATAATAACAATGACTTTTTGTGTTGTCACTAAATTGTTTTTATATATTGATGTCTGTGAGGAAATCGACTGATTTTTTATCACTAATATCACTTTATATGCTACAAATTATTTAGATCTGATATATTTTAGAAAATTACTAGTGATCTCTCTCCCCTAGCAAATGCCTCGACAATACCATCTTTTCTAGTGATGATGTATGTCTCTTGGTTACCTTTTTTAAACATCAACAAAAAACCCACACATAACACACTTACACACTTGTGAATCTCAAAATATATTTTATTTTTTTAAAAGAGGTTATTGAATATTTATCGTCAATTCGTCATTAACTCAACAATCAACATATACCACTGATTTTAACTTTTAGCTAGCTCAGTTTCTATGATCTTTTAAATTTTCTTATCATAATGTACTGTTGCAGTAGCTAATCCGTTTGTAACAATTGATTTATGCCATATGGAAGGAAAAAAAAAAAAAAAAAAAAAGCCACACACCACATTTATATTGAGTGCATTATTTATTGTGTATTAATGATTTGTGTGGGGTGGGTTGAGTTTTCTTATACAGTCTCTAAATCTTGAAAGTGCACAAAGGCATAATGTATCATAAAATATAACACAATGCCGAGTAACATAACACATTCATGAGGAAAAACACACAATGAATCACAAAAAAAGAAATAAAGACGAAAGTAAAAATACAATGATAAAGAAAAAGACACAATGATTTGAAATTTTTTTTTTCTAAAAGATACAAGCTAAAAATCTAAAAGCAAAATCCTGAAATCTAAGATCGTAGATTTCGACGAAATAGTACTAGTACCACTACAATGAGTTCAAATGAAATTGTTTGATACTCTTCGTATGACGTCTTATTTTAGGACTGTGTATCTGAACCTATGCATGTGCAGGGTATATCACGTATATCTCTTTTTGGTTTTATTTATAAGTTATAGATATATAAGGCCTATATCTTTAATTTTTTTAGTGAAAAACATATTGTGAAAGTTGTTAGTTTTTAATGATCAATATTTTTAAGTTCAACCTATAATAAGAAGAAATTGTGAAGAAAAGAAATCACGAAATAATAACTAAGTTTTGTAATTATTTAATTTAAGTCACCTTAAGAAAATAAACGCTAATAATATCCGAGGAGCAAATATCTCCCTGTTTTTATTGTTCTTATTCAATTAATTTTTTTTCTTCACAAATGCCTTATATTTTAGGTTGAATCTTAAAAAATAATCCCAAAATAATTAATTTGAAGCTTTTTTTTTTCTTTTATAACTTCTAAGATATAATGTTTTATAAAATTTTGAGTAGATCATTGCGACGCTCCTATTTTTATCTACGTCTCTCTAAATAATTTTTCAAAATCGAGCATACCTATTTTTATCTATGTCTCTCTATATAATTTTTCTAAACCGATTATAAGTAGTAATATACAAGAAATCGAAGCACAAATGGACATATTATCAAAAGTACCTCACATTTAGTTCTTTTTATAAACGGACGCCATATAACCTTTCGTTATTTTACCATACAACATAATGTTATATAAAATTTTGAATATACCGTTGTGACGTGCTTATTTTTATCTTACTTTTGAAAAAAATAAATTCAAAATCGAAAGGGCAAAATGTAATTGATTTTTTTTACCGTGACAAACTGAATCACTACCGTCCGAACAACTTCGGTAGCAGTACCAATTCTTGTGTTTATGGTTTTTCATAAGTTTCATTTAAAATGAAGTTGTAATCGTAAAGAGAGTATCCTTTTTGTATTACACACCAGATTGATATTGTTCCTACAACATCGCTATCACGCCGATTTCAATCGAACATTAGTACCAGTTACAATACTGAGTGCCAATACCATATCGATACCATAATGCACTAATACCGACTGAATTCCTTTAACAACGCTTCATGGAATTCCACTAGTGTGTATAAACAAGCAAAACTAATATAAATAAATAAAATATAAAATAGGTCAATTTTGATTTGGACATATGTCGCTGTGTCTTTTGATGTCCCGCTAAAGGACAAAAACATGTCGCTATTAAGATTTTAATTTAATGATAGTTAATGTTAATACAATAGTATTAAAGTACTTAAATTATAATAAATAAATAAAAATAGTAGTGAACATAATTTAAATGGATGATTGAGGTTTTTTATTTTATCGGCTAAGGACATCACATCAGTACCCCGTTTCGAGTCCTCTTTCCGCATTGTTCCTGATGACATAAGCCCTTTCAACGTTAAGGGGTGTATTTTTGCTGGCCCTAGAATTCGAACTGTGTACCTCTTTCGGATGAAAACCTCCTTAAGAAGTAAACCCTTCCAGCTCTTCCCAACCAAGTCATTGGCGATGATTGAGTTTCTTAGTACCTAAGAAAATGCCAAAATATCCGGACGCGAAACACATGCATCCCACTCACTAATTTACCAACCCAATCACATTATATTTATTAATTTTAAATCGTTAAATAATTATCGTAAAATAAGAGGTTTAATATTAAAATTGAATATTTTCTTTTCAACGGCAAGTGATGATTTTTTTTAACGGTAATTGTTACTATTATTCTACTTTACGCTAATAATTGTATGCAACTTCTTTGTTTGTCCCGTCACTTTAAAAAAAAAAAAAAGAAAAGAAAAACAGTTTTTAACCTAAGATCTTCACATTAAAAAATCACGTGGATTAACTAACCTAGTTTCGACAACAAACAAGAATTTAAATTGAAATAGTTGTTGTAGTAAACAATAGCTGACATCCCAACAAATACGGGGATGACAAAAGATTTTAGGGTGGTCGTGGTGGGTATTCCAAGATTACCAACAAATATTCTAACTTGTCATTATCTTGTCAGACCCAAATAAATAAACAAACAATCATTCATTATTCCACTCAATCTTCCTTGGATCCTATCATTTTTGGCTCCTGTTTCAATACATAACATATATACGCAGTTAATTAAATACAAAAACAATATATGACAAAATGTAATACCAATTTTTTTTAACGGCGAACGAAACGTTTCCGTCCGACTACCCATGGGATCCGTAAACTGGCGAACCCAAGAACCCCCCAGAACTATGCAATAACATATATACGCAGTTTAAATACAAAAACAATATATGACAAAATGTAATACCAATTTTTTTTAACGGCCAACGAAACGTTTCTGTCCGACTATCCATGGGACCCGTAAACTGGCGAACCCAAGAACCCCCCAGGACTATGCAAGGGGCTGGCCAGGGTAGCCAGGCTTGCCCACGAGGTTTTCAAACCGGGAAAACCCGATCCCCCACCCGTCTGAAGGCCCGCTGTGGAGAACCGGTAAAACCCGGACAAGATTAGGACTCGAACTCCTGACCATAGGTAGGAGTCATCCCTCATTTCTCATTAATGTCCTCCAAATGTAGCTAGTGGGAATTGAACTCAAGCCTCCCATAAAAAACTTAGGCCCTCAACCAACTAGGCTACAAGTGTTGATAATAATATGTGATGTATTTTGTGTTTTATATAGGGTTTTATAAACTATAGAAACTGATCAATAAACTGGTTTAAAAAAAAAAAAAAAAAAGGCTGCTTTGTGTTTTATATTGTTTATTGTTTGCAAATTTGGATTTTGTTGCTTTGTTTTGTGTTCTGGAACTTGACCATGTAATCCGATCGTTTACAAAACCTTTTATTTTATTTTGGAATTTCATGCAAAACCTTCCAAGCCGTCATACCTAACCGTTTTGTCCAGTCAACTTGACCGTATCAAGTTGTCTGGCTTAGTTTGTTTTCTTTAAAACTTTGATTAGCTGTTCGATATATAATTTATGTGATGAAAATTGAACCGTACCGTAAACACCTTTATTCAATCCTAATAACAACATATCTTCATCTTTTCTGTAATTTCATTATTTACTTTTAACAATCTTCTTGTTAAAAGGATACATCATTACTTGATATTTAATTGTTTTAGTCTGATATAATATATATTTATATTCAGAAATTGATAGTAAAATGAGAAAAAGAAAAGTGAAAACCTAGTTTTGATTTGAGGGTTGTTACGGAAGGGGTGGGGACAGGGAGGCATGATACATATATGTGTTGGGATTGAGTCAGGTTTATTGACTGGTCAAACCATATTATTAGTCAGAGAAAACAAGTGTCAAAAAAAGTGAAAGGATAAATTATGTACACATATTAAAAAAAAAATGTTATTATAAACAAGATAAAAATAAAGGGTTTGTTATGAATCCAAGAAATTCTGTTTAAGTAACAGAACATCTTCACATGGAAACTTCTTCAGCTTTGTCTCATTTTCAAATATGAACTTCACACTTTTCTTTTCTGACACTTTTGTCCCTATCCATTCTCATGCTTCATTCCTCCTATTTTTATTTTCTTTGCAAAAACATAAGAATAATATTTAAAGAATCTATACAAGATACCATTTTTTTATTTTTAAAATTTATAAATGTTTTGTAGTGTATTAATCCAACTTCAAATTTATCTGGTTTACATACAATTTGTTTTTGGCAGGACAATACAGAATTCTTGTTCTATCAACTAGACAAAATTAAAGTAGTTTTAATATTTAACCTTATGAATTGGAAAAGTTCTATATAATTTGAAATATGAGCTGAAAGTGTTACATTACAATATGTTTTTGTTGATTCAACCATCAAATTTGAAATATGAGTTGAAAGTGTTACATTACAATATGTTTTTGTTGATTCAACCATCAAAGAATTTACATTATGTGCAAAGGAGATGCATTTAACGTATATGGACACTTCGGTAACATCTAATCAAAAGTGAGTTGTTCTTTCGTTTTTAATACTTTCGACTTCAAACTATTTGAGTTTGATAAGTAAATACCAACCCTTTAACCATGACCACACTATTTGAATATTAAATTAAATGTAAAATATCGATTAAATTTTAAACCTTAAACCCTGTAATGATATCTAGTAAAACCAAGTATTAAAAGGATCGTCAAGACCATGATCGACACCATTTGGTTGAACCAATGGCTCAGCTACGCTTGGTGTTGGCTCGGCTGCCAGTGGCGAAGCTTGACCCGAAGGTTCGGGGGGTCGGAAGTCACCGAGGGTTCGGAAATCACTAGTTTCGGGGGGTCGAAACCCTATATTTCCAAAATTTTCTATACGAATACTATATAATCGGTACTTCTACGCGAAAATTCGGGGGGTCGGCCGCCCCCGCCGGCCCCAACTAAGCTTCGTCAGTGTCGGCTGCTGCTGAATTAGCATCAAGAAAAGAAATTTTGGATTGAGCTTTTGCTAGTTGGCTTTGTGCTATTTGGATTTGTTGTTGCAACGACGATATTATTCCAACACAACCATACACAGGATCTTGTATTCTACATTTGGCTTCGTAGTACAATGAATCTACTGCATAGGCCCGTAGGTGCACAGGCATATCCTCGAGCATCTTGCCAATGTTGCTAGCACCATAGAATCTATGAACACAAGTGAACTTTTGTGGATTATTATTTGGGAAATATGGTGCAAAAATACAATCTGGAGGACATCTTCGCCTAAAATACTTACAAACCGCACATCGTGTAGAGGTCATCTTATCAAGCTTGTGATATCGAATAACCTTGTACAATGTCCCTCTTCTTATAGGGATGAATAAGCAAGATACTGGGAGAGAAATATGGGTAACATATGAAGACCACCGACTCTCCTATTCAACCTAGCAAAGACCATTGACTCTCCTAATCGACCTAACAAAGACCATTGACTCTTATAACATTTTACATTTAATTTAATATTCTAACACACACCACCAACGGACATCTTCCACCACCGTGGCTAAATCCGCCATTTTTTATCGTTTTGTGATCAGTTCCATTGCCGCTATCATTAACCCTTCCTCGCCTCATTGTTGTGTGTATCATCCCTCACGGGTATGAGCCAAAGCTAAAACGATAATATATATTCCAATAAAAAAAAAACATGCTAAACGTAATGAGATTATATGGACACACACATTCGATCCAGTGACACTTACCCATAAACTAGAAACGTAAAAAAAAGTGTGTTGAGAAACATAAGTACTCCAAATTCGTGTAATCCCATAATTAATTTTTGTTAGGTGCTTTGTCAATTTTAATTTCTTCCCCTAAGAAAACAATATATTTCTTTTCCTCTTGAATGTAAGAAACATAACAACATAACTCATATTAAACTTTCAATTAAATGTAGTATATTTACATTTTATTAATATTTAAATATTTTTCTAAAATTAATTATAGTTTTAATTATTTATTTATTTATTGACCGTCTAAATTCTTCACCAAACCTACTCTTTGTAGGATTTGAACCCACAACCATTTGGTTGAGGAATACACCACTTTAGCACTAGACTATCCCATTGGGGACAATTATAGCGTTATTTGATACTTGAATCCTATCCGAATACATTGCATTCAATACTCAAAACAACAATGAAACACTTCGGAATCAGATGACATAAGTTGAAAATTAAATAATCTCACAATTCAAATGCCTGTTTTACAATTTACCATGACATAAAGTCAGGTCGTCTGAAGTGGGCCTTGGCCCAGTGTTGGTGACTGTGGACTGTGGAGTGTAAACTCGTCATGAGTCGTATTTTAAAAATAGCCCATAACGCGTGAAAGAGCCATATTCTTAAGCCCATTTAAACTTTTAGTAATTACTATAGTTCCTTTTAGTAAACCTTTTAGTAGACCCAGATTTTTTTTTGCTAGGGGAAACATGCTTGTGTAGATGTCACGGGGGGTATCTCTTTTGGTTGATTTGAGGGATAGCGGGTTTGTATCTGGCAAAGCATCAAGAAAGGCGGAATCGAAGAATGTGGATAAGCACGCTAAAGCTTGTGCAGAGAACCAACATGTTTTTGTCCCCTTGGCCTTTGATACATTCGGCTCCCTAACACCAGAAGCTATTCGTTTTTTGAACAGGGTCCAACGGGTTATCCACAACAATTGTTCATCTCTAGGGGGTAGGGGTCTGTATTTGGTAGATTAGGTTTCACAATTCAGAAAAGATTGGCTGCGCAACTTGTTGCCCGACTACCTTCTATTTGTACGAAGTGGGTCACGATTTTATTAAAATGATATTAATAAAATAATAAACATACACTCTTTATACATTTGAGAAATTGTAGTACCCATACCGTGTACAAATCTAAACAAAAATAACGTAAAATACATCATAAAATGATTCAAACCGAAGTCTTCAACAAGAATTTGAATTGCGTCTTCTTATACGAATCTTTGCATAGTCTTCAACGAAACCTTGAACCATTTCTTTCGTACGATCATTCTTGGCTGCAAGAATAAACAAACATAATGTTGACGGTTGAGGCTGAGGCACGTGTTCAACACGCTTCCCTTAAAACAGATTTCGCGCCTCTACTAAAGACAACGCGTCTGTCTCCCAGGGTACAACAGCCAAAGCAGTATGTACTGCTGGAGAAAGCCACGCACCTGAGGTTGCACTGGGTAGAATTATAGTGTATGACATTTGGAACAAATAAAAGGAAAAAGTAATGGAATCGAGTATAGAGTACTCATCTCTATAGTACCCAACATATGGGTCTTTTCTTCTCAAAAGAACTCTACCTCTTGTATTTTTTTTTTCTACTTGTATTTTTTTTTCTCTAGTCTTTCAAATGAGGCACAAAGCCTTATATGTATACTAGAGCTAAGAATGAGTAAAGAGTCTAAATTAATTAGAGCCATAAAGCTCTAATAAAGTGAAATAAAGAACTCTACTCAAGAGTCTCTTTAATAACTTACTTTAAATAAACCAATCATCATTATTAATATATAGCTTAGACTGTAAATCAATTCAATAAATGTTTAAATTTTCTGATGAAAACTGTAAATATCTATTCAAAACACTAAATTAATTAACTTTATTATTTTATTTTTAGTTTATTGAATATGTGATTTTCATTATATGTTTCATTTCTTGAATAATTGATTTTCATTTAAATTATGTTTAGTCATAAATCGACATATATATGATAACCCATATTTCCTCAACTGTTTACAAGTTATAAAAAATAAAAAAATATATAAACCATAACCATTAATGTATACAATTTATAAAATATTATTTCAAAATTTTTAAATTTTCAGTTTGAATTTATTTGAATTTTGAATTGAAAGTTTTAAATTCGAATTTATATTAATTCTCCCAATATAGATTAATAACTTCCTTAAAATAATTCAATCATCATTAATAATATATATTTAACCAAAAATCAATTAAATAAAAATTATTAAATTTCTATTTTCCAATTTTTTAAATTAATTCAAATTCTTACTATATAAACAATCTTAATCTCAGTTATACAATCATTTTGAGAATTTATAAAACTTACATCTCCAACTTTGTAATCTACCTGAATTCATTTCTACATGGTTGAATGTACATTTTGTTTATTTTAAAAAACTTGATACGATTTGTTTTATGTTTTATTCAATGATATTTATTTTAGCAAATTACATTCAACCATTAATAATTCAATCATCATTAATAATATATATTTAACCGAAAATCAATTAAATAAAATTATTAAATTTCTATTTTCCAATTTTTTAAACTAATTCAAATTCTCACTATGTAAACAATTTTAATCTCAGTTATGTAAGCATTTTAAGAATTTATAAAACTTACATCTCCAACTTTTTAATTTACATGACTTCATTTTTAAAAAACTTGATACGATTTATTTTAGGTTTTATTCAGTAGTATTTATTTTAGCAAATTACATTTGCAATATATTGTTTACAAGCATAATCTTTCTAATATCTTCTTTTACATTTTTATTTGATATATAATGATGTATATGATTATCTTTTAATCTTGATGGTTTTAATTGTTGAAAAATCTGAAAAAATTAATTACGTGTTTGTTTTCGGTACAGGGTAACACTCATTTTGTTTCATTAAGAAGCTTCAATGATTATACCAATGTCTGCTGAAACTTTACTTTCAGAAAATAAGGTATTTCTAAACTTACTTTATTATATAGTTTTTTTATCTTCAAAGGAACTTTTTAATTAATATAATTTATGTTTTAACAAAGAAATATTCAATATATTTTTTTATTACAGGGTACTTACACCATTACGTTTTTTATTAAACTTTAGCAAAAAATAAAGTATAAAACTATTATATAAATTTAATTATTGAATTATGAAAGTCGTGTTTCTAAAAATAAACTTTGTTTTAAATGGTAATAATTAAATAAAATTCATAAAAATGAATTTATAAGTTTTCAACTGTAAAGTTTCAAAAATTTTGAATTTTCAGTTTCAATTTTTTAAAATTTTGAATACGAATTTTATATTTTTTATTTTAAATCATATCAATTATTAATAACTTACTTCAAATACACCAATCATCATTATTAATATATAGCTTAGACCGTAAATCAATTCAATAAATGTTTATATTTTCTGATGAAAATTGTAAATATCAATTCAAAACACTAAATTAATTAACTTTATTATTATATTTTTAGTTTATTGAATATGTGATTTTCATTATATGTTTCATTTCTTGAATAATTGATTTTTTTTTAAATTATGTTTTGTCATAAATCGACATATATATGATAACCCATATTTCCTCAACTGTTTACAAGTTATAAAAAATAAAAAATATAAACCATACCCATTAATGTATACAATTTATAAAATATTATTTTGAAATTTTTAAATTTTCAGTTTGAATTTATTTGAATTTTGAATTCAAACTTTTAAATTCGAATTTATATTAATTCTCTCAATCTAGATTAATAACTTCCTTAAAATAATTCAATCATAATTAATAATATATATTTAACCGAAAATCAATTAAATAAAATTATTAAATTTCTATTTTCCAATTTTTTTAAAGTAATTTAAATTCTCACTATATAAACAATCTTAATCTCAGTTATACAATCATTTTGAGAATTTATAAAACTTACATCTCCAACTTTGTAATCTACCTGAATTCATTTCTACATGGTTGAATGCACAATTTGTTTATTTTAAAAAACTTGATACGACTTTTTTATGTTTTATTCAGTGGTATTTATTTTAGCAAATTACATTTGCAATATATTATTTGCAAGCTTAATCTTTTTAATATCTTCTTTTACATTTTCATTTGATATATAATGATGTATATGATTGTCTTTTAATCTTAATGCTTTTAATTGTTAAAAAGCTGGAAAAAATTAATTACGTGTTTGTTTTCGGTACAGGGGTAAGACTCATTTTGTTTCATTAAGAAGCTTCAAAGATTATACCAATGTGAGCTGAAACCTTATTTTTAGAAAATAAGATATTTCTATAGTTACTTTATTATATAGTTTTTAATCTACAATTAAAATAAGCCTTCTTCCCATTTGAATCCACATATCTCTCAATCAAAGACTTAATTTTTTTTCCTTCTTTTGCTGCAAGTCATCAAAATCAAAGACATTTTGTTCTTTTGTATTATGTAACTTTCAACATATAAAATAAATTTTATATTACAATCTTTATAGAATTTTTTTTCATTTTACTTGTGAATCTACCGGGTGTACACCCGGAACTCTAACCTAGTTACTTGATATTGCATATTACGTTTATGTATCATTATTTTCTTTGGTTGGTTTTGGTCTTTTAGTTTTTTTTTTTTTAATTTTTTATATGTTTCTATTTATTAGAGTAGTGATTCATGTTTTGAAATTTATCAATGCATCTTTGTTTTTTTCTTTTTGGCTCTTTTATTTTTTTTTCCACCATAACCTTTGTGTTGTGTTTGGAATTGTAATTCTAACTTATGCTGCCTTTAGTATCAGGTTGAGAATTGAAAATTTCATTTTCAAGTTTCAATCAAGGTTTTGAAACCCGGACCGGACCGGTCGGTTCGACCGGTCGGACCGGGATCCGGAGGGTGGGCCGGGCCGGGTCACACAAACAGACCGTAGTTGCAGAGGACCGGGCAGTTCGACCGGGAACCGGGTGGTCAGACTGGGAACCGGTGTTATTGGACCGGACCGGACTTTTTTTTTTTGTAAAAAACCTTTGTATAACCTCATCTTCATCATCAATTCATCATCATCATCATCGATCTTTCTTCTTTCAGGCATCATCATCATCAATTATTAATTATGTTCATACTTCAACTTACACAGATCTAGCAGAAACCTTCGATAACCATCAGCTTCAAAGCCTTCGATCATGATCTAACACAAGAGCAGAAGCATGAGAAAACCATTAATCAAAGAGAGGGCTTCGATTTGCAGAAGTGATTTTTGTTACTAAACCAAATATTTTATCTGTTCAAAAACTTTTAGAAGCTTAGCTATGGACCTATGGTGGAGGCTATACGGGTGCAAATAGAAAGATAAAAACATTTAACTATAACCCTAATTATAAAGTGGTTATGTATTTGGATAAGTATTGGGCTTTATTTTAAAGGAAGTAAGTGTAAATGGGCTTAACCATCCTTAAATTTTACTAAACATATATAAAAACAACTATAGTAATGTTTTTTATTTATATTTTAAATTATAAATATAAATTAATTATCCGGTTCCTAAATCCGGTTGAACCGGTCCGACCAGTGAACCAGTAAGAGATTCGGTTCGACGTCCGGTCCGGTTCTGAAAACATTGGTTTCAACTACAAGTAAAGGACAGAAGGTAGCGGACATTTATTGGTTCCACTTTTACCACCATGCTAGATTCATTAAATAATGCCTTAAAGTTAGTTTGAGTATAATTAGTGTTTTTTTTTTTGAACGGCCAACAAATTGGAATCACTCACGGAACACCGGAGTCCATCGTGCCACCAATGTTGTCACGCAATCATATTCCACCACCAAGTCACCAATTCAGGAGGAAACTCATAATTATGAGAAAACCCCATTTGTGAGATTCGAACCCATGACCTTATGGCCCCTAAGCCTTATCTCACCACCAAGATGCCGCCAGGCTATAATGCCTTTGGCAGTATAATTAGTGTTACTATCAAATTTGTTTTCTTTACTAAAATACAATTTTGCCTGTTTAAATAAAGATGAAATGACTATTATAGACATCTAGAACCCATTATATAGTAAAATATATATAAGTATAAGTATAGATACACTCTTTTTAACGTGAAACACTACCTCATTAATTTTAAGTCGCTTTACGACTTTACGTACAAATGATATCATCTAATATGTAACAAAAATTATGTCTACATTTTTGTATATATTGAAAGACAATCTCGAAATTTCGAAATTTTGACCCACAATCCCGAAATCATTATAGGAGTAATGTGTTCTTCAACAAGAGCAAACTATACATCCTTGGTTTTTGTGCAATGCTATCAACAAACGGACCACATATTTCCTATGCAGTGACTAAAACATACAATGCACAATCATATATAACCCATCTTATCACAACAATCTTATGCCTTGGATATCATCTCGCGCGCTGGTATGGATTCATGCAATCCGGTCGCAACACCGATTGATACAAAACCAAAGCTCAGTGCCACATCTAGTCCGCCATTTGACAATCCAACTCAATACAGAAGCCTTGTAGGTGCTCTCCAGTACCTCACGTTCACCAGACCAGACATAAACTATGCAGTTCAGCAAATTTGTATGCATATGCATGACCCAAAGACTGACCATTGGAATGAATTGAAACGCATCATTCGATATGTCAAAGGCACGGCTGAGTATGGGCTTACGTTTTCGACCTCTTCGGATATATCTTTACGTGCCTACAGAGATGCAGATTGGGCAGGTTGTTCTGACACGCGTTGTTCTACTTCGGGTTATTGCGTGTACATGGGGTCGAATCTACTGTCCTGGTCCTCCAAGCGTCAATCTACTATATCCCGCTCGAGCGCCGAGGCGGAATATCAAGCCGTTGCCAATGTTGTTGCCGAAGTTTGTTGGATCCGGAATCTTCTACTTGAACTGTGTCGCCCGGTCAAATCTGCTACTCTTGTTTATTGTGATAATATCATTGCTATTTATTTGTCTGGTAACCCGGTACATCATCAACGTACTAACCATATTGAGTTGGATATTCACTTTGTTCGGGAGCATGTACAGAGAGGAACAGTTTGAATTCTACATACTCCGACAAGATTTCAAATTGCGGACATATTCACCAAAGGCCTCACAAGAGTGTTGTTCGACGATTTTCGTTCCAGTCTCAACATACAGAAACCTCCGATTTCGACTGCGTGGGTGTAATAGAGTATAAATCTAGAATATTCCTAATGTAATTTAGGTAGATTATCTTGTAATTATTTTTGGTAATTCCTTTCTCCCCAAGTTTAGGAAGTTGTATATATTATGATGAGTTCAATGAGAAGAGAGCAAACATTAATCCATACCATACAATTCTACACTTACTAAAACACGGTTTGGGGTCTGGCACTAATATTTTCATTGGCAACCTAAGTGTGAGATGCTAAATGATAAATTGCAAATAATAACACTGAAAACATTGGAGCATAATTGTAAGGATTTGTGAATCAACCTCAATAATCTCTTGAGGGATTGGTACATCTATTTATAATAATTGGGTACAAGTTTACAAGGAAAGTAAATAAATATAAATAATACAATTATAAATCTTTTTATTTAATATCCCCCTTCAATCGAAACGGTGGCGGGCCAAGAAGAATCATGTTACGAAAAACTTCAAACTGAGCATGCGGAAGACTTTTTGTAAAGATGTCAGCCACCCGAAGATTGATAGGAAAAAACTTGGTATAGAGTTTCCCAGAATTGACCAACTCCCGAATAAAATGATAATCCAAATCAATATGTTTAGCACGTTTATGAGCAACTGGATTCTGAGTCATAAACAACACACTTTTGTTATCACAAAGCAGGGTAGGGCGATCAAGAGGAAGAGCATGCAACTCCTGCAAAAGATGAGTAACCCAAATAAGCTCGGCAGCAGTGTTCGCCATAGCCCGATACTCAGATTCACAGCTAGACCGAGAGACAGTGGGTTGTTTCTTAACACTCCATGAGACCAAATTTCCACCAAGAAAAATAGAATAACCATATGTGGAGCGCCGTGTATCCAGACATCGAGCCCAGTCAGCATCAGAATAACCCACAATGGATGGAACAGGCGGTCGACTGTAAAGTAAGACCGAATGACATAGTGCCTTTAACATAACGTAATATCCGTTTGACTGCTTGAAAATGATCAACTGTCGGAGCATGGAGAAACTGGGAAAGCTGGTTGACAGCATAAGACAGATCTGGTCTGGTAATGGTTAAATATTGCAAAGATCCAACTAGAGAACGATAAAGTGTAGGATCCGAATAAGGAGCACCATCCGTAATGAAAGACTCATGTGGAGAAAGCGGGGTTGCAACCGGTTTAGCACATAACGTAATATCCGTTTGACTGCTTGAAAATGATCAAATGTAGGAGCATGTTTGCCCGGAGGAGAATGTCCCTAGCATATTTGGCTTGTGTGAGAAAGAGACCAGTCGGAGTATAGACGACTTCCAAGCCTAGAAAATAGTTTAAAGCACCAAGATCTTTGATAGCAAACTCCTGATTAAGATGCGAACTAAAAGTAGTAATAATTGAGTTATCATTGCCTGTGAGAATAAGATCATCCACATAAACAAGAAGATACATAATATGACTGTCTTTGCGAAGAACAAAGAGTGACGTATAGGCACGATGATCGCGTGTCGAAGTGCTAATCAAAAACTTAATAAAAACTACTCCTTAGCTACAACTGACTGCAGTATACAAAGTAGGGTTGTCGAACCTCAGGGAGTTTGTGGAAAGTGCTAATTTACTAACTACTAATTAAATTAAACTTAACTAAAGTAATTTTATGAAGCTTAATGTAAGAGTGTTGCAGTGCTGCAAAACGGATTGATAATAGAGTTTATAAAAGACAATAATATGGAAAAACGGTCACTCCGGGTTTCTGATTTGGTAATTATCAACTGAATTATGTTAATACCCTATCTAGGAAATCACATAGACATGACTTTGTTTAAGTTGTTCGACCCAATTCAGCTATCATAACATTAATTTCAAAGTTAAATTAATCCTAGTGCAAGAAAACCAAGATACGATAACATAATGCAATAATACTAATCAACCAAACTGTCTAGATCAGTCAAACATACAATTAGACGCAAAGACCATTAAGGTGTTCACAAAATCTAATCCAAGTAATGAGTATCAAACATAAAACAAGTGAGAGAATAACCAAATCGTTCACCCGGAGAAACCGCAAGATGATTAGCCTTGCATCTTCATGATTTCGGCTTCAAAACATGTTCTGGATTGCTCTGGCATCAACCGGAATGAATGGAACTGCAAAAAGTCTTCAAAATCATCCCTTAGAAGCTCTGGAAGTCGAAGATATCCTCCTTAAACGGCTGATTAGGTTTTGATTGCGAAAATGGGCTTTTTATGGGCTGAAGAGTTATTAGAGACCCATGAACAACTATTTCTGGAATTAGAGGGTCTCTAACAACCTAAAAATGTCGCGATGGCATCTTCAGTAATTACCACAATTTATTAAGGGTAAAATCGTCATTTTCTTCTATTTTACTTCCTGGAGACCCGCGAATAACTTTTACTGAAATTAGAGGGTCTCTAATTTCAGTTCTTCCAGATTTGTTTCTTTTTTTATTTCCAATTTCATCGAATGCTCGTCTCCTCTCCAACTAAGCTCTTTTTCTCTCGGTTTAGCCCACGAACACCTGCTTAACACCAAGACACAATTAAGTATCTAAGACACGATATAAACGAACTATAAACGATTAAAAACTATACAAAACTAATATATAAATGTGATGCATTTGCCAACACATCACACCCCCACACTTACCTTTTGCTTGCCCTCAAGCAAATCTGCTCAGAACACTACCACGAACAAGTAACAAATACCTCAAACGCCCCCGCCATGCACTAGTTAGGGTCCAAAGTCATACCCCATTCATAGATCATCATTAGATGTGTTAATTCAACAGGCAACCGTGATGCACAATTTTTAAAACATAACTCTCCCGACTAAGTCTAACATGCTTTCGGTTTTTATTCTCATGCAACACACCCCTCACAATTTTTCACTCCACTCGGTTTAATATCTGGACTAGCATGTAATGCGCTAGTATAATTCACTCAAAAATCAAGTATGTAACTCTGTTATCATAGGCTTGTATAACAATCACACCTCAACTATAGACAATGCACATATCTAAAGGACTTACGGGTTTTGGGCTTCGGGTAAAGGTAGGATAGATTTGGCTAACAATTGGTTTAAAAACAATGGTTTCAACACGCTTGAATGACCATCCTTATTCACTAAGCACCATAATACAAAAATCACACAACTTTGGGCATATTTGACCCATAACACATACTTCTATTTTTTTTTTCACTTATATATTTTTTTTCACAACTTAAACATAACTCAATCACTTGAACAAACATAAACACAATGGATGTCATCAATTTATTACACAAAGGTAAACAGGTCAATTTGGGTAATAGGTTTAATCAAAATGAAAGGGTATAGGCTCAACATGTGTTACTAAGGGTGATTTTAGGTAAACGGGTCAACACATAACAATTAAATGGGTATCAAGAGAAAAAGGGAAAACCTAAATTGCCTTTATCATCTATGTGCATATCTAGTCTACAACCTCGGCATGTATCAAATCACACAAGTTCTGCAACAGAGAAACATCTGGCCTACACTCAACAAATGAAAATATATATGTATCAATCTATCATCTAGTAGGCTCAAGATCTCACCAAAGTGTGGAAATGGGTTACCGATGTGTGCATGCATTTATTACCGACAGCTCGTTACACCTAATCGGGCAAATTCTAAACATTTTTTTCTAAAATACCTGCTGAAAACAGTTCATATGTCTGTTCTAAAGGATTGGACCATGATTAAGGACCCACACACCACAAGCAGAGACAGAATGAACGCATTGAAACAGTCGCTTTCATGCCCGATCAGACCGCTTTTAGGACATTTTTTTATTATTTTTTTATTTTGTTTTTTTTATTTTTTTTTATGACTCAAGACTAACACAAAAACACACTCTAAAGACGTATAGCCACCCCCGTACACTTGCGCGACACATTGTCCTCAATGTGCTAAGGGAATAGTAACACAAAAAAAATCAAATACGAAAAGAAAAATAAATAAATAAATACAGAAAATCGGAACAGACTCCCCTGATAAATGCGACGATGTTGTTGAAAGTCGTGCTCCCCTGCCCTCCAACTGGTCCGTATAGCATTCCGTTCGCGGACAAAAGCGGCAATTTTCAATATTCTAACAACCAAAACACACATATAACAGCAACGTATCATATAATATACTATAATATAAACCACCCAACCGGTCTCCCCTTACAATTTCCCTTGATGTGTTAGTTTAGATACAGGCATAGATAATCAAAACAAAATAAAGGGAAAAGTACACCAAAAACACAAAATAAACCGGTTGGCGCTGCTGCGAGTTATCACTCGTGCTGCCCAGGCTCCTCAGACTGACTGTCTCCCTCCTGCTCAGCTCCTGCAGACGTACCTACTAGATCACCTATACCCCTGAAACGCTCGGGTATCTTCAAACCCATGCCCTGCATCATGAACCTCATCATATCCGTAAACTTAACAACCTTTGCGTCTAACCCATCAATCTTCGCTTCCAACCCATCAATCCTCTGCACTACATACTCTAATGTCACAGTCTCCGGTGGTGGTGCACACAAGGGGGGTACGGGACTAGGGCGCTCCAAAGATGGTCTAACCCGCTGTCGGGCGATAGGCACGCTCCTCTGTATAGTCTCAGCAGCAACTATCCCCTCAAGTAGTGGCACCTGTAGCCCTGGCTTCACCGGTTCCCACTACGGTGGTTCATCATATGTCACTATCGGTGCAGCCCTCAAATCATCTACACTATAATAAATGGTCGACGGTCCCTCTGTCAACTGCTCTCTCGGATATCTCTCAAACACCCCCAAACTCTGTGCAATCTGTGTCACATAAGGGCCTAAACTCAAATAACCTTCAGCTCCACCTCTAGCACCTCTGGCAAATGACGATAATAAGATAGTCGCCAAATTGGCCTCCCGTCGACCAAAGATACAATACAAACAAAACGCATCCAACACAGTAACCTTATCTCCTCCCTTGCGACCGACAAGAGTACATGCTATGATCCTATGAATATATCTAATAACTGGATCGCGAATACTCGACTCAACACCCTGGCCACTATATGCCCCCTCGGCAATCGTCTCCCAAAACGCACTCAGATCGCTAGAAGATACCCCACCTGTCCTCTTCTTCTTATATCTTCCTCTCAGTAACTTAACAAATCCAGGTGCTTGTGCTTCCTCCTTGGTGTAAACACCCATAGCTACTGCAAATCTAGGCACACTCAACTCATAAAGTTGCCTCCCTAGTGAAAATGACACTGCGTGTTGCTCATGAAACAGGTCGGCGTTATACTTAAAAGTGGAATAAAACTCTACTGTCAACTCTCTATACTGTGGCCAATCACACTCTAACAAAGTCATCCATTTAGGCCCCAATAACTCCTCTACTCTCTCATGCTCCCCTAAAATTCCAACCAATTCCATATTAATACTCCTATGCTTCAACTCCGGAATCAATATATATTTCTGACAATTTTCCAACTCCTTAGAGTTAACAGCAAACTGCAATAAAGTGTGCTCCTCTAAAATCCGGTCATCAACGGGCTCTACTGGGTCCCCAGGCTGTGGCCTAACCTCAGGTAATGCATACCGAATACTCCTAGAAACCCCTGTAACTCGTGGTCCAGGCTCACCCCGTGGCCTCATTTTTGGTCCTCTTTTTCGCTTGGCCCCTACGACCGCATTAGAGGATCCCTCACCTGACATCCTGCAAAACAATTTAAAAACATACAAATCAGTCAGGTAAACATAAATAAGCAACTATTTTTGGTATTTTAATTTTTCAAATTTTTTTATTATTATTATTATTTATTTATTTATTAATTTTTTTTAACTGAAAAACATTGCGACCGTATAGCATTTCGGTCGCGGTCGCACCTAAAACAAAGAACAGACAAATAAATAAATAAAATAAAATAAATTTAAAAAAACAATTCTAAAATAACTTGAAATTTTGGGATACCCATTATGTATATAATATTTAAAACATCCGCGCCCGAATGGAGATTGAGTACGGGCGAGGTGTTTTAAACCTGCAATTAATTTCAAGACAAATCATCCCAACGACTCCTTAAAAACTCTAACACGACTACCACACAAGGAAATAACTTAAGCCTTTTCAACCCTCACTTCACTTCACTTCACTTCACTTCACTATCCATGCTCATCTACCCTATCAAACCATCACACATGCGCCGATTAATTACTTATGACTTTGCGCCTAAATATCTAATCCTTGCGACTTCAACAAAATGATCTTATTAAGTCCAAAACTTCAAACGACCCCCCCACACTTAATCCCATTTGTCCTCGAATGGCCTAAACAACACATCGGCTAATTGACTTAACATATCACCGCATTTAAAACCAAGCTAAGACCATAACGCTATTAAACGCCAATTCGCTTCAACTTATCATATGCAATGTATCAATTTTCCGCAAAAACAACCATCCACGTTCGTAACATACATACTTAGGGACCTTCTATTTTTACGCCCAAAACAACTACTTGGACACGAGCACCACTTAACTATCTCAATTCAGCGCTATAATGCAACAACGACTAAAGCGCCTAACAAAAGAACCATTATACCAAACGAACAACATGCCTTAGAATCAACAAAACAAAAATAACTAACAACATCGACTCGCCACATTAATAATAAGAAAATACTAGACGACAAACACTGCCAAAATAAAACGAGCACAAGAATAGCTGCAAACAGAAACGTACCTGATCAGCGTGACGACCGACACAGTTAACAGAAACGACAGACTTCGTGGAGGGCAGTGGGTTATGGTGATGGTTGCAGGTTGTCGGGTCTGGTCGTACAACAGTTGCAGGTTTCGGGTGAAGGATTTGGGTCGGGTCAGGTTTAATGGTAGGCGACAGAGGTTGGGTTAGGGTTTCCTGTGGGTCGGGTCTAGGTTAAGGGTCGGGTGGTGGTTGAAGGAGGCGGGTTTGGTTTAGAGGGTGGAGGGCAGCGGTGAAGACATGTGGTCAGGTGCAGTGGTCGGGTGGAAGTGAATGGTGCAGGGTGGGTCCGTGGGGTGGGTCTGGGTCAGGTTGGTGCTGGGTAGAGGTGGAAGGCGGTTGTGATGGAGGAAGAAGGTGGTTGCAGGTTGTCGGGTGCAGTGGTGTCAGGTGGAGGTGAATGTTGCAGAGGTTGTCGGGTTGGTTCGGAGGTGGGTCTGGGTCGGGTTATTGCTAGGTAGAGGTGGAAGGAGGGTGGTTCGGAGGGGTTGGTTCGGGTCTGCAAGGTTGTTTATGGAGCGGAGAAAGGGCGGGTCGGGTGTGGTTCGGTGGTGGAAGGCGGCGGCGGGGACAGGTGGTTGTGGTTTGCGTGGTCGGGCGGAGGAATGGGTTGGTTAGGGTTGGGTGGTGGAAGGAAGAAGGAGGTGGTAGGGTTGTTTATGGAGCGAAAACAACGAAAATACACAAAAAAAATGATACAAACTCTACAATTACACATACCGAATGCGTTATCACTTACCTTCATCATCCGGTTCACTCGTCAAAAAGCAAACCGGCTCTTCTGTTGTTCCGTGGATGTCAGACGAATCCAGGTACGGTTTAAGTCGATGTCCATTCACTACTTGACGTAAATGATCATCAAAGTCTTCAATCTCGACATCACCGTATTCACCAACTCTCGTAATTAAGTATGGCCCCGTCCACTTGCTTTTCAACTTCCCTGGGAATAATTTAAGACGGGAATTGTACAACCATACCTTTTGGCCTACCTCGAACTTCTTCAACCGAAGCTTGGCATCGTGCACCTTCTTCATCTTGTCCTTGTATGACGATGCACTCTCATATGCTTCATCTCTCAGCTCCTCAAGCTCACATAGATTCAACTTCCTTTCTTTACCTGCAACATCATAATCAGTATTAACTCCTTTAACAGCCCATAATGCCCTATGTGCTATTTCCACTAGTAAATGGCAACCCTTCCCAAAAACCAATCGGTATGGTGTGGTGCCAATTGGTGTCTTATAAGCTGTACGGTAAGCCCATAATGCATCATCTAGCTTGGTGGACCAGTCCTTACGATCTGGTCTTACCGTCTTTTGTAAAATCTCTTTAATTTGACGATTTGACACCTCAACTTGCCCACTTGTCTGTGGGTGATACGGGGTTGCAATTCTGTGATCCACACCATACCGTTTAAGCAATTTACCAAATTTAAAATTCTTGAAATGCGACCCCCCATCACTGATGATCACACGAGGAAGTCCAAATCGTGTAAAGATGTTTGATACTACAAAATTGCAAACAACGGTATGGTCGTTTGTCCTGGTGGCTATTGCTTCTATCCATTTAGATACATAATCGACAGCCACCAAGATATACTGATAACCCCTGGAATTTGGGAACGGGCCCATGAAGTCGATCCCCCACACATCAAAAATATCAACCACGAGGATAGGCTGCATGGGCATCTCATTCCGTTTAGTTATGCTACCCATCTGCTGACACTTGGTGCAGTTCTTAGCAAACTCAAAAGCATCTTTAAAAATGCTTGGCCAATATAACCCCGATGATAGCACTTTGTGTCCTGTTTTCTGCCCGATGAAGTGTCCTCCACAAGCAGATGCATGCACAAGTCCCAATACGCATTGAACTTCCGATTCTGGGATACATCTTCGAATTATCTGGTCAGCTCCTATCTTAAACAAGTCTGGTTCATCCCAAATGTACTGCTTCGCTTGAGCCTTCAAGTGAGTTCTCTTTTTCTTTGCCCAATGCTCTGGGATGATACCTGGAGCCAAATAATTAACAATGTTAGCATACCATGGTGAAGTAGATACTTCGAATAGCTGCTCATCTGGAAAGGTCTCATTGATCTCATTAGTGACTTCAGCATCCATATGGGGCAATCTAGACAAGTGGTCTGCCACCACATTTTCACTTCCCTTCTTGTCTCTGATTTCCAGATCAAACTCCTGAAGCAGGAGAACCCAACGGATCAATCTGGGTTTCGCATCCTTTTTCTCCATCAAATAACGCACCGCGCTGTGATCTGAATACACAATCACCTTGCTTCCCCAAATGTAAGACATGAACTTATCAAGAGCAAACACAACTGCAAGTAATTCTTTTTCAGTAGTAGTATAATTTAGTTGTGCCCCATCCAATGTCTTACTTGCATAATAAATGACTACTGGTTTTTTATCTACCCTTTGTCCCAAAACAGCCCCAATTGCATAGTCACTCGCGTCACACATGATTTCAAATGGGCGTGACCAATCAGGTGCTTGCAAAATTGGAGCTTCAACCAGTTTTTCTTTCAAAGTGTTGAAAGCTTTTACACACTCCTCATCAAATACAAAAGGTTCATCTTTTAAAAGTAACTTGCAAAGTGGTTTTGTGATTGTGCTAAAACCTTTTATGATCCTTCTGTAAAAACCAGCATGTCCTAAAAACGACCTAACCCCTTTAACATTTGTGGGAGGAGGTAAAGTTGAAATAGCTTTAATTTTTGCGTGATCAACCTCAATCCCACGTTTTGAAATCACATGCCCTAACACCACCCCTTCTTGAACCATAAAATGGCTCTTTTCCCAGCTTGAAACTAAGTTTGTTTCAATACATCGTTTCAACACCTTAGTTAACTGTTCTAAGCAAGATTCAAAGGAGGTACCAAAAATTGAGAAGTCATCCATAAAGATTTCAAGTGAGTCCCCAACCATATCTGAAAAGATACTCATCATGCACCTCTGAAAGGTGGCTGGGGCATTACACAACCCAAATGGCATTCGCCTGAATGCAAAGGTACCGTAAGGGCAGGTAAATGTGGTCTTTTGTTGGTCTTCAGGGTGGATGGCAATTTGATTATACCCTGAATAACCATCAAGAAAACAATAAAATTTCTGACCTGATAACTTCTCGATGATCTGATCAATGAACGGTAAAGGGAAGTGGTCCTTCGAGGTAGCTGCATTCAGCTTCCTGTAATCAATGCATATTCTCCACCCAGTAACAGGTCAGGTGGCAATTTCTTCCCCTTTTTCGTTCCTGACTATCTGAATCCCTGCTTTCTTGGGAACGGTCTGTGTTGGGCTTACCTAAGTGCTGTCAGAGATGGGATAAATGATACCCGCATCCAACCACTTCAGAACTTCTTTCTTTACCACTTCTCTCATGTTCGGGTTAAGCCTTCTTTGCGCATCTCTTGCCGGTTTTGCTCCCTCCTCTGTTATGATTTTATGCATCACTATTGAGGGACTTATTCCTTTCAGGTCTGCAATAGTCCACCCAATTGCAGCCCTGTGTGCAACCAAAACTTCCATCAAAGCTTTCTCCTGTTCCTCATTCAAACCTGCAGAAATAATAACAGGAAGAGTATCATTAGCACCAACAAAAGCATATTTTAGATGTTTAGGTAGTTCTTTAAGTTCTAATTGTGGTGGTGTCTCTAATGATGGCTTCAGCTTCGTGTCAATGTGATCTGGCAAACTCTCCACATGATAAGACCAAGGTGGTCTTCCTTCTCTCACTACCATCGCCTCCACCTTTGCATCCTCTTCCTCGAGTTCCTTAACTATCTCAGAATATAACCTGCCAAACAAAGCACATTCTACCATGGACTCGTCCCCCTCATCATTAGGAATGTAAGGAGGAACGTGCCCGTCAATGATGTCTGCCATAAATCATTCATCACTAACATTGGGGTTAGAAACATTACCAAAAACACTTAACCGCATCTTGCGGTTACCAAAAGTCATATCCACAGTACCAGTCCTGCAATTAATCTGAGAGTCAGAAGTAGCTAAGAATGGTCTACCAAGAATCACAGTCGGTTGCTTGGTTTTATCAACAGAAACATAATCAAGGACCAAGAAATCAACCGGATAATAAAACTCATTAACTTTCACAATCACATCTGACAATACTCCCCGGGGTAGCTTAGGAGTCAAATCAGCCAACACCACAGTGGTATCAGCTTTCTTAAGTGGACCGAACTCATACTGGTCATACAAGCTCCCCGGTAGTATACTCACACTCGCTCCAAGATCCAAAAGGGCTCGTGTCATTTGAAAATCACCAACTTGAATTGAAATAATTGGTGCCCCTGGATCCTGTAACTTTTCAGGCAAAGTACCTGAAATTATTGCACTCACATCTGCTGGCATGTCAAGTTTCTTTGGAATTTTATGATTTCTTTTCTGAGTGCACATATCTTTCAGGTACTTTGCATATGCAGGAATTTGTTTAATTGCATCTAAAAGAGGAAGATTGATTTTAACTTGTTTGAAAACCTCCCACATTTCATCCGACTGTGGGCCTCTTTTATTGACTGTCTTTTTCTTACCAGGATCAATGAGAGCTGCAGGAAAAGGGATGGTATTACCCTCCACACCCTTTTCTACAACCTGGTTGGAATTATTGATCAAAACACTTTTATTTTTAGTTTTTTCTTTTTCTAAAGCCGTTTTAGGTGTTTTGTTCAATTCAACAAATTCCTGTTCATCTTCACTATCATCACTACCCAAATCCTCCACCACACCCTCAACAAACTGTGGTGGAGTTCCCACTTTATTATCATAAACCTTACCATTGCGCAGAATACTTACCTGGTTAATTTGCACATTCCTCGAATTCCTTGAGCTTGATTGCTGATGTTGAGGATTAATGGTGGTGTCACTTGGTAGCTTCCCTGGATCTCTCTTAGATATATCTGCAGCCAATTGCCCTACCTGCTTGGACAATGCTTCCACAGTCTTATCCCTCACTTCATTGTCTTTTCGCATTCCCTTGACCTCTTCTTGAACTGTCCTGACCTCGTTCTGTACTGTCCTGACATCATTCTGTACAGCTTTAATGGCATCCAAGATTGCACTCAGTTGATCACTACCTCCTCCTGATGTGCCTTGTTGATTTCCTCTCTGCTGCTGACCACTCTGATTATAGGTATTCTTTGAGTAACCCCCTTGATTATATCCATATTGCCTGTTCTGAGACTGTTGTTGATTTCCTCCCTGCACATTAGAACCAGAAAAGTTAGGATTTAATTGATTATTAGGATTACCATACCTGAAGTTTGGGTGGTTTTTGAGCCCAGGATGATAGGTGTTAGAATTCATGTCATATTGCTTCCGTTCTCCATAAACTTGATTCACCTCTTCTGTATTCTCCAAAGGCCCCTGGCAATCTTGGGCTAGATGTCCCAACTCCCCACAATCAGTACACACCGAAAAAGCATTAGCCGCCTTTGCCTCACTACTCTTCCCCAAATTAAGTTGAGCTACCTGTTTTGCCAAGAGTAAATTTTGTTGCTTCAATTTCTCAATTCTTTCTTCAGCCTCATAGTCTGCTGCCTTGACAGATGATAGTCTCAACTTCCTACATGATTGTGCCTGTCTCTTTGAAGTGGCACTCATCCTTTCCAAGTGTCCCCAATCCACAGCTTCAGTGTTGGTAAAGAATGTGCCATTGCTAATGGCAGTCAAACCCCTAACATCCTCTGGTGTCAGTCCATCATAAAAAGCTTTTATTAGTTCCCATGTCTGAATCCCATGATGAGGACATTTTCTCAATAACTCTTTGAATCTAGTAAAAGCCTCATGGAATGCTTCCCCCGAATTCTGCTGAAATCCTCTTATTGCATCCCGAGCCTCAGATGTTCTGCTCATGGTGTAATACTCTTCCAAGAAAATTTGTTGCATATCCTGCCAAGTGTATATACTACCTGGGGGTAGTGTAGCAAACCATTGCCTTGCCCTGTCCTTCAAGGTGAACTGAAACATCATCAACATTACCTGGTCCTTAGTAAACCCTGATCCTCCAATCATATTGCACACAGACTCAAATGCTGATATATGTAAGTAAGGCTCTTTAGATCTTTTTCCATAGAACTCAGGTAGATGACCCAAATATTGGGGTCTCACTTCAAATGCTCTCCCATTCCTACTAACAGGTGTGACTACAGCTGAGGAATTGGGTACAATAACCGGCCAAAAATGACTATCAACGCCCTGAACCGGTGCCCTCTGACGTATCTGTGGGACACCATCTACTAACTGTAACTCATCTCCTATCCCCATATTTCCAACATTAAATTGAGGAACCCCTTGTGGCGCTTGATTATTTCTGTATCCCTGAACACGGTTCCCCTGATTAACCCGTTGTGGTGGCTGCTGCTCATACTCCATGTCATGCCCATAATTACCGTATCTCCCATCATACGGTTCCTGTTTGTCCTCTTGATCCCATTCAGAGTCCCAAGTATGCACACTTCCCTCATCATATCGCTGTTGGTTCTGTTGTCGGTTGGGTGGGATAACTGCTTGTTGTGGACGAGGTTGGTTTCTTGGATTTTGTTGGTTTTGTTGTGGACGTGGGTTAGCAGCTTGAAAATACTCACCAGGTTGGAATTGTTGTTGTGGTGGTGGTGGGTTTGGAATGGGTTGGTTTGGTAGAGCAGGTGGAATAAGATCATTCGGTTGGTTGGGTATTTGGTCATTTTGGTTATCCTGATCAGCCATCTCAATAGCTGCTTCTTCAATTCTCTGAGCGACTGTTGAAGAACTTGATTGATTCTTTACTGCTGAACGAAAAACAACACGGTTTTGGCGTGCTGTCTTCTGAATCTCTGGATCGAATAACAATGGGGATTATTTCTTGGAAAACCTAGTATGCATGCAACACAGAAGTCACCTGCACACACAAAAACAAGAAAACAAATAGAGTAGTACTGAACGAAGAAGAGAAATAAAATACGGAAACAAATAACTAAAAGACAATTTTTTTTGGGGTTTTTTTAAATTAAAAAAATAATAATTAAACTAAAAACACTTAGCGCACGAACTCCCCGGCAACGGCGCCATTTTGATCGCGTGTCGAAGTGCTAATCAAAAACTTAATAAAAACTACTCCTTAGCTACAACTGACTGCAGTATAGAAAGTAGGGTTGTCGAACCTCAGGGAGTTTGTGGAAAGTGCTAATTTACTAACTACTAATTAAATTAAACTTAACTAAAGTAATTTTATGAAGCTTAATGTAAGAGTGCTGCAGTGCTGCAAAACGGATTGATAATAGAGTTTATAAAAGACAATAATATGGAAAAACGGTCACTCCGGGTTTCTGATTCGGTAATTATCAACTGAATTATGTTAATACCCTATCTAGGAAATCACATAGACATGAATTTGTTTAAGTTGTTCGACCCAATTCAGCTATCATAACATTAATTGTTGGATCAGTTTGCTCTTTTTGCTAAGTAAGAACTTGCTATCTTGACACTTAAGTGTTTAGCAAGTCCTTGTAAATCAGATTATAAGCACAGCGGAATGTTATAAGTTAAAGCAACACTTTTTATACTAAGGCAGAGTTATAACTCCCCCTTGATGTTTGAAACTAATAAATGACAAAGTATTTATTATGAATCTAAGTTGTAAATGAGAATTAGATACTTAGAGAGATTCACAATAAATACAGAAATGGAATAGAACAATGAGAGTGTTTGAAGGATTTTTCTGTTGAAAATCAATGTCTAAAATAGAAGGTTGAAGCCTCCTATTTATAGACGTTTACATGCATGTATCTTGCCTAAAAAGCAAGTACAGAAACAACAGTGACAAGTTGCACAAGTTGCAACATTGAAAGAAACAAATACAGCTAAAAAGTAATATTAAACAACAAACTACTGATGCAAAAAAGGCGGTGGGAAATATCTATTGCTAAGTGCTGATGAAGGACAACTACTGAAGAGTAGTTTTGTCTTCAGTACTTCTGAAGTGAACTTGTCTGGTTTGGACTTCAGAACTTCTGCAACTTCAGCACTTCTCATATCTTCTAATCAGCAGTTTCTTGTCTTCTCTTCAGTACTTCTATACTTAGCCAAAATGACAGAAGTGAATTAGACTAAGGTTTACAAAAGTGGTTTCACCAATCCTCTTTGTCCTAACAATCTCCCCCTGGATTGATGAAGCCAAAACCTTACTAATTCCTTATGTGTTTCTTCTGTCTTGAACAATCTTCCATATCTCTTTGTACATGGTGTTCTTGAGCTGGTTTAACTGACCATCAGATAGAGATCCTCTCTGTGGTTCTAGATGTTGAATTGTGAGCAGGTCTTGTGTTGACAGTTTCTTCAGATCACTGATCTTCTTGTAAGCCCTGCTTGAAAGGTCTCTTCTTGTCAACAGTACTGAGTTGTTATCAGTAAGTGACCATCTGATGATAGGGATCTTTGACTTGTTAAAGTCAGAAGAATAGGGAACCAGACTTGTCCCTTGGGTTGATGGTCCTGAGTGCTGGATGTCTTCAGTTTCAGATAGCCTCAGGTGGGATTCTCTTCCTTGTTGTTGTTGCATATCAGGCATTTGAACAGTTGGGAGATGGTGTTCAGTCACTACTCTGGTATGCAGCTTTTCTTTGATGGTCTTTTGTATTTGATAAGCAAAAGTGGAAGGATCCCTGAATTGTGTTAACAGAGGTTTCTCGTCAATGTCAAAATCTGAATGGACTATTGAACTTCCTTCAAGTAGTACCATTTTAAAATCAGTTTTGACATTGTCCTCTGCCTTCTTCTTCTGAGTAGCAGTTCTTCTAGATGCACCAGAAGTTCTAACTACTGATCTTGAAGGATCAGCAGTTTGAAACTTCTCAGGATTTGCAGCCTTGGCAGCCAAGTATTTTCTATAAGTATCCATCAGTCTTTCTTCTTTTCATCTGGATACTGAGGCTTTTGAACCATATCCTTCTGCTACTAACTCTTCTATTATCTGGGCTCTCTTGGCCTTTCCATCTTTGCTTGTGGCCACTTTGTCTGCAAGCAGTTGTGCTCTTCTTGTCAGCTCTTGCATAGAGAGTCCTTTGAGTGTAAAGGCTTTAGTCTTGCTGTTCTTGGTAATATAAGACACCAGTTGTTGTCTTTTATCTTGTTCAGCAATCTCATCAAGGTTAGCCTGCCTTTGTAGTTCAGCTGCATAAGCCTGAAGTTTTTCTTCATGGCTTAAATCCAAATCATCCCTTTCTTCCACAGATTTCCAAATCTGATCTTCTCTGGCCTTCTTGTTGGCTGCAATTAAGCTCTTCTCTAGTAGTTCAGCTGATTGAGAGATAGGAGAAGGGTTTAATACAGTCATTGTAGTAACAGTTGTAGGCCTGATGGGATCAGATGTTGGTTGAATGGGAGCAGTGGTTCTAGAAGGTTCAGTTGTTTGAGGTTTGGAAGTGTTAACTTCTGATGAGCTGACAACTGCTGATGGTTTGTCAGCTACTGAAGGATTGTCTTCAGTACTTTCTGATTCTTCATCAGAAGTTTTGTCATCAGAAGTTTCTTCATTTTGCCTTAGGGATTCTTTAGATGTTTGGGTCTCATCTTCTTTCTCTGCAGCTTCAATTTCTTCTATTGAGACACCAAACTGTTTGGCCAATTTTTCTTTCCTGGCCTGATCTTTTTGATCTCTTTCAAGGAGTGCCACTCTTGCCCTTATCCTGGCTTGGAATGACTCCTTAGGTTCCCTGATCTTCTCCCCCTTTTTGGATTCATCAATCTTAACCCTTGAAGCAGAGGGTTGGGAGGATTGTCCTTGAAGATGAGCAATCTGTTTGCTGTTGAAGTCTATTTTGTTGGACAGATCGTTCATCTTTGTCTTGATCACTCCAAATTGGTTTTTGATGGACAGCTCCAAGTCAGCTTTATATGTTTGGAAGTGATTTCTGATGAGTGTATTCATCATGTGGTACAGGGGACCCTCTGGGTTGCATAGCTGGTTCAGGTCTATGCTTGTTTGCCCAGGGAATTGGGTAGGCATTTGTTGTGAAGGGGGTGTTTTTGGGAGATCCTCATGTTGTACAGAGGATGCCACTCTAGGGGTTTTAGGGATTGAGTGGGCTTTAACCTGTGCAGAGGTGACTGGCTTCTTGAGCCTGGATACCTTTGCAACAGGACCTTCAGAAAGTGCCGTCAATTCAGTAGTTTGAGTGTGTGAAACATCATCCAAACTAATGGAATCATCTGAATCCCTGATGTTGCCCTCAATGAGGACTGTCTCAGTTAAATCATGAGCTGAGCCCAACTCAGTTCTCTCACGAACCTCTTTTTCTTGGTACTGAGGATTTCCTACTTCAGGCATTAAGCCTTCATTAGTAGTTGCCACATCTGAGGTCTTAGCTATGTTACTTCTGTCCTCAGATCCACCACTGGGTGGTAACTGAGTAGTAGCAGCCTCAGATGCCCCAAGAGTCTCTAAAATTGGGCTTAAAGACTCTGGTCTACCCTCATCTCTTGGGATAGGGCTAGAGATGTCCACATCCATGTCTGATGTAGTAGTTATGTCCCCTGTTTGTTGTGGTTGTAGGGGACTGACATGATTAGATGGGACATTCTCTTTTAGCCCAGAGAGAAGTTTGGCAATTTCTATTGCCTCTTGTTCAGAAATTTGTGGGGTTGGTTCAGTAGTTTGGGCAATAGGTGGTGAAAGTTGTTGTTCAGCAGTTTCAAAAGAAGAGTGTGTTTGATATGTTTTTCTCAGTCTTTTTCTTTTGAATAAAACAGTTATGGGTGCTCTTGGTGGGGTTTGAGATGGATGAGACTGAGAGGGTGTTTCAGTCTCATCTATTTGAAGAGCAGAATGCTCATGAGCATGTTCAGGCATCTCAACCTCCTGAACAGCTTTTCTTTTGGGTTGGTGGGGTGCAGTTTTTGTTGGCTTGGGCTTTTTGGCTTTTGGTGGTGTGAGTTTGGAAGATGTGGGCTTCAGGGGGACTTGTTGTTGTTCTCCCTGATCATCTTCTGGCCAGGCAGCCGGTTTGTTATGCCTTGAGTATGCTTGTGATGTTAAAGGATTTAAAGTTGAAATTTTTCCCACAAGCACCTCATTACCCAGTTCCCCTATTATGCATTGCATAATGAACCTTGGGTATAACAAAAACTTTTTCTTGGTATTATTGTGATGTAACACCAACTCATTGAAAAATAGTTTTGATGCCCTGAATTTAGTTTCATTCACAATGGAATGAAATATTGGTTGAAAAGTGGAGGGCATCTGGTCATAAGACCCTGTTTTTGGACTCAAACACATAATAATATAATGAAACAAAAGTTTGTATTTTGGTTCAAAATATTTTTTGAATATTGTAGCATGGGAGAGAGTACCTTGATAACCACACTCAGTCATGGTTAGATGAATATCAGTGTTAGCAACATGGTCAGGGGCAGTTACATCATCCAGACCCAGTCTTGTTGCTAGTGTGGCCGGTGTGATGGTCAGTTGTTTCCCTTTTATCCTTGAGTTGAGGGAAATGACCTCATCACCCATTGTAACCGTCTCAGCATTTGCCCAGAACTCATTCAGAGTTTCAGTGTGAATTGGTGGGTTTATTGTGAGAGCAGTAAAATATTGGGATTTGACGACAAGATCAATGATCTCATCGTATTGGGACCAGCCTTCTTGTTTTTCAAGAAAGGCTCTTTGATTGTGTCCCTGTTTTAGAACTAGAGCCATGTGGTTTGGGTTTTTGATCGAACAGTGGATTTGCAGGTATAGGTTGAGAGAGTTTTGAGAGAGAATGAGGGATATTTTGAGTTTGAAAGGATAAGTGTGTAGAAAAGGTATTTATTAGAAGTTTTAACCGCTTGAATCTTCTTTATTAGAAGTTTTTAAAACCGCCTTTGGTTAAAAATCTCTTTATCAGAGGTTTTAAACTGATTAGGTCAAACCTCTGATGATGGGAAAAGTCAGATTTGCCCTTTTGACTTAAACTGCTGATGAAGGATTACTTCATCAGTAGTTCCCATATTCTCTTCAGCAGTTTTAACATCTGATGAGAAATGTTTTTATAAATACTTTATTCATAACTTCTGAAGGTTATTTTATCAGAAGTTACACACTTTTTCAGAAAATTATCCCCATACTGATGATTTTTGCTCATCAGTAGTTTCTCTCAAACTGATTTTGTTTTTCAGAAGTTTTGCTTCAGACTTTTGTCTTTTGTAAGTGAAAACCAGAAAAAAGAAGGAAAAGGTTAACTTGGATTCCACCAAGGTAAACAGGATGGAATCAAGGATGGAAAAAGGAAAAAGAAAATTTTGATGCATAACAGTAGTGATTGATGTAGAAGTTTGATGTAGAGTTGGGTAGAATCAAGTGTTAACTTGGATTCTAACTGATATGCAGAAGAAAAAAAATAAAAATAAAGTAAACACTTACAAATTTAGCATTCCAAGCATGGATACTAACTTCTGAAATGTTGATGTGTCAAGGGGCTTAGTGAAGATGTCAGCTGTTTGATTAGCTGTTGCTACATGCTTCACCTCAATCTTGCCTTTTTCATAGCAATCTCTTATGAAATGGTACCTGATCTCAATATGTTTGGTTTTTGAGAACTGTACCGGATTTTGAATGATGCTAATGGCAGATTTGCTGTCTACAAACAAAGGTGTCTTTGTTTCTTTGATTCCATAATCAAGAAGTTGATATTGGAGCCATTGTATCTGTGATGTACAACTTGCAGCTGCAATGTATTCAGCTTCAGCAGTTGAAGTTGCAACAGATGTTTGCTTCTTTGATTGCCATGACACTAGACAGTTACCCAGGAATTGACAACCACCAGATGTTGACTTTCTTGTCATCTTACACCCTGCATAGTCACTATCTGAAAAAGCTGATAACTTGGTATTGCTTGAAGTAGGATACCAAATTCCCAGTGTTGGAGTTCCTTTCAGATATCTGAAAATTCTTTTGACTGCTATAAGGTGTGATTCCCTTGGTGCTGATTGATATCTAGCACAGACACATGTTGAGAACATAATATCTGGTCTAGAAGCAGTTAAGTATAAAAGGGAACCTATCATGCATCTGTACATGGTTTGATCAACCTGTTTTCCTTGATCATCAGGTTCAACTTGTGTGATTGGTGTCATGGGAGTGGAACATGATTTACAGTCATTTAAAGAAAATTTGTTCAATAATTCTTTAACATATTTTGATTGATGTATAAAAGTTCCATTTGTTTGTTGTTTGATCTGCAGTCCTAGAAAGTACTGCAGTTCTCCCATGGTACTCATCTCAAATTTTGATTGCATGAGTTTCTTAAAATCATCACACAGTTTTGTGTTTGTTGAACCAAAAATGATATCATCAACATAAATTTGAACAAGTAAGACATGATTTCCAACATGTTTAATGAAAAGTGTTTTATCAATGGCACCTCTTGTAAAGTTATTTTTGAGTAAAAAGGTGGAGAGTGTATCATACCAGGCTCTTGGAGCCTGTTTGAGCCCATAAAGAGCTTTGTCCAGTCTGTACACCCACTCAGGATGAGAAGGATCCTCAAACCCAGGTGGCTGACAGACATACACCTCCTCTTTGATTTTTCCATACAAAAATGCACTTTTCACATCCATTTGATAAACTTTAATTTTGTTGGAAATGGCATAGGCCAGAAATAACCTGATGGCCTCAAGCCTTGCAAGTGGAGCAAAGGTTTCATCATAGTCAATTCCCTCTTCTTGAGAGTACCCTTGAACTACCAGTCTTGCCTTGTTCTTGATTATCATACCAGCTTCATCTTGTTTGTTCCTGAAAACCCATCTTGTACCAATTGGATGCTTGTTTTGAGGTAAAGGACAGATTTCCCAGACCTGTTGCTTGTTGAACTGAAGCAGTTCATCTTGCATAGCTTGCACCCAATTATTGTCTTTGAGGGCTTCCTGGTACTTCTTTGGTTCCAACTGTGAAATAAAGGCTGAGAATAGGCAAAAGTTGGAGAGCTGGTTTCTGGTAAGAACACCTGTAGCTATATCACCCATGATTTGATCAAGTGGATGATCTCTGTGTTCAATCAGTTGTTGTAAACCACTGACAGGTGTAGGTGGCTCTTGTTCTTCAAACAAACTACTGAGGTCTATAATATCTGGTTCAGCAGTTTCAGCCTCTTCAGTAGTTGCAGGTGCTGAAGCAGATGTTTGAGTTTGACCTTCAGTATTTGTTTGATCAGAAGTTTGAAAAACTTCTGATGGTGTTGTAGTTGACTTAATGACTGTTTGAGGAGTCCATGGTGTAGGATCCTCATCTTCAAACCTTTGATCACCATAATACGTAGGTTTGGAAGAAGTAACAGTCTTTTCAGGTCCAAAGTGAAAGTTGTCAAGGTCAAAGAGTTCAGCAGGATGTGCTGGAATAAGAGTGTGTTTTGACTCATTGAACTTGACATTCAATGTTTCTTCTACTATCCTGGTGTGAGAATTAAAAACCTTGTAGGCTTTTCTAGTTGAAGAGTAACCAAGAAAGTAACCTGAGTCAACTTTGGCAGCAAACTTTGAAATAGATTCCTTGATGTTCAAGATGAAACATTGACACCCAAAAGCCCTGAAAAAGGAGATAAGGGGCTTCATGCCATGAAGAACTTCATAGGCAGTTTTGGAATGTCTCTTGACCACAAGAACTCTATTCTGAACATAACATGATGTGTTAACTGCTTCTGCCCAAAAGTACAATGGCAGTCCAGAATCAGCTAACATTGTTCTTGCTCCTTCTATCAATGTTCTGTTCTTCCTTTCTACTACACCATTTTGTTCAGGAGTTCTGGGAACACTGTATTGTCTAATAATCCCTTTAGACAAACAGAATTCATCCAGAGTTTTGTTCCTGAACTCTGTCCCATTGTCACTTCTAATGGTTTTGACAGATAGAGAATATTGTTTCTCTACTTGTAGAATGAAGAACTTGATGATTTCAGCAGCCTCATCCTTGGAAAATAAGAAGAATACCCATGTGAATCTTGAGTAGTCATCAATGATGACTAAGCAGTACTTCTTTTTACCAAGGCTCATAATCTTGACAGGTCCAAATAAGTCCATATGGAGTAGTTGAAGACATGCAGTTGTTTTTGATTCTTCAATAGACTTATAGGAGGACTTATGCTGTTTTCCCTTTAAACAGGATACACAGTGTTCTTGACACTGGTATACTTTCAAAGGTAGACCTCTGACCAAGCCCATTTTTGTGACTTTATTTATGGTTTTAAAGTTCACATGGCCAAGTCTCCTGTGCCAGAGATCTGTTTCTGAAGTTGATGCCCTTGAGAAGAAACAGGCAGTGTTGTTCAATACTTTGTCTTTCTCAATGTCTACTGCATAGACATTGCCACATCTTTTGGCAATCAGCAAAGTATGATCTTCTATAATCTTCTCTATCAACTTCTGGCCTTCTGGTGAGATAATCTTGCAAGCTGTCTTTGTGAAAAAGGAAGAATATCCTTTATCACACATTTGTGACACACTCAGCAAGTTGTATTCAAGGTTTTCCACCAGATTGACCTTGTCAAACTGTATTTTGCCAGAGGAGACATTGCCATGTCCTAGCACATATCCCTTAGCATTGTTCCCAAAGGATACAGATCCTTCTCTTTGACTGATAAAATTGTTTATCAGGTATCTGCATCCAGTCATGTGCATAGAGCCTCCACTATCAACATACCATATGCTGTTTAAGCCCCTGGAAACTCTCTGCACATAAAAGCAAATTAGTTAGATTTGGAAACCCAAGCCTGTTTGGCTTTGGGTTTGCTCTTGAGAACAGTTACAGTTTGTTCTTGACCAGGTTGAGAAATCCATGTCTTTTTGGCAATGGATTTTTCATTATAAACCATGGTGGTATCCTTTTTAGGTCCACCATCAACCTTGGTCATCAGTAGTTCTACCATGTTCTTTAGATTTTGAATCTCAGCAGTTTGTGAAACTGCTGATGATTCTGGTCTAACTACTGACAAGGAATTTTGAGAAAAAGATTTTGGTTGAGATTTTATCTTTTTCTGAGAAAAGGTGTTTTCAGGTTGTTGTTTCTTGGGTTTAAAGACTCTTTCATAATCATTTCTGATTTGATTTCCCACAACCTGTTGTTTAAATTTTTGATTGAACTGAATTCCTTTTCTGTATCTACAAAATTCAGTTTTGTGGTTGAACAGGCCACAAATTTCACATTCTTTTGCCTTTTGTTTTTTATCTAAAGGCAAATTTCTGACAGTTGTGAAAAGATTTTGCTCATCAGTAGTTTTCAGGGTCTCAACTCCTGAAGTAGATGAAACTACTGATGGCTTGTTGTCAGTTTTTGTAAATACTTCTGAAGTACTTTCTTTAAAAATGCCAGGATTTCTGTTTAGAAAGTTTTCATGGAAAGATGTGCATTCTTTCCCTTCAGAAGTTTCATTTGAAACAATTCTTCTCCCATCTTCAGTAGTTTTGGGAGAAAAATCTGTTGGTGTTTCAACATGATGGTATCCTATGCCAAACTTAACATTTGAAGCACTTTGTTTGTTTAGCAATAATTGATACCCCCTACAAGATTCCACCCATTTTTCACAAGTGATCTTGGTGTCAGCAAGCTCTTGTCTGACATCTCCCAGGTCATTTAGCATCATTTTGATTTGTGCTTGGGTTTCAATAGCAGAGTCAGTTAATTTAGAAACCTCTTTTGTTTTAGCACACAGTTTTCTTTCTAAATCACATTTTATCTGTGTGTATTTTCTTTCTAAATCATTGGCTTTGCCTTGTAGGTGCAGGTTTGTCTCTCTTATGAGAGCAAAAGTTTCTTTGCAAGAGTTTGAGCAAAGTTTTGTCAAAGATTCTTTTGATACCTGAGACAATGCAGATTTTGAAGTACAGCCTTCAAATGCCATTAAGGCAAAGTTCTTTCTGCCATTGTCTGGTTCTCCCCAGTTGATGTCAAACACTTTGTTGTCTGCATCAGGATTGCACTCTGTGGTGTCATAAGGGAGACTGCTCCAGTCAACATACCCCGAGGTAAAGAGACTTTGTTGAGGGGGTTGTTGAGGCTGTGGAGGAAGTTGAGCAGCTGGAAAGGGAGGGATTGATTGTTGGCTCTGCATCTGTTGAGCAGGCACTTGAACATATTGTACTTGAGGCATATATTGCTGTTGAGGAGCTTGTGCCTGTAAAAAATGAGCACTCCCTTGAGTTCCATTGTTCCTATTATAATTGGGGTTATAGTTATTTCCAGATTGTGATTGGTTAAAGCTAGAGCTTCTACACTCTCTAGCAAAGTGTCCCAACTTCTGACACTTGTGACATCTCAGTTTAGATTTGTCAAAACCAATTTTTGTATTACTGGTCAATCCTAGAAATTTCCTTCCTGACCTTTTATAAAACTTGTTAGTTTTAATGCTTAGCATGGCCAGTTGGTGTAATATGTCCATTTCTTCTAAGTCATCACTGCTAAAATTTTTCAAATCATCCATGATAAAACATAGATTATCAGCAGTTTGACTTTGGTCATCATTGTCATAACCTGGGAAAGATCTTTCTGATGAGATCCCAGTGGTTATGTCAATATTGTCATAAGATCCATAGGAACAAGTTGGTGAGTCTTGTCCCAAAAGTGCTGTACTACCTGGTAGGTAGTCATCAACAGTTTTACCAGAAGTTTGTAATTTCTTCTTTTGATCGATTTCTCTCTCAAAAGTAAGTAATCTCCCATGGAGTTTTGTAAGAGTGAGGGAGCTAAAATCTGGTGAGGATCTTAAGACAATGGAGTAAGTTTCCCATTTGTTAGGTAAAGACCTTAAAAATCTATGTAAAATAGATACTGTTGTATAGGTCTGACCATTTAACTTTAGCTCAGAGATTAATGAGGAGAATCTTTCAAATTGTTGAGTCAAAGTTTCCCCATTAATATAAGCAAATGTTTCATATTGTTGAGCTAAAATTTCTCTGGTGTTGGCAATCACCTCTTCAGTTCCTCCAAACTGTTCTTTAAGACAGTCCCAAAGTTCTTTGGCACTTTCACAATGTAAAAGGCCAGAGTATATTTCATTTGGGAGAGCCATTGCCAACATAGAGAATGCTTTAGCATCTAGCTCAAGTTTTAGGAAATCCTCATCTGTATAGTCTTTGGGATCCTTTGGAATCCCTTCTTTAGTTTCAAGATTTATGTTTACTGGTTTGTGAGGACCATATATCACAGATCTCCAACAACCTGTGTTGGTTTGTGACAAGGTATGTGCCATTCTCTTTTGCCATATATTGTACTCATTTCTCACAAGCATGGCAGGTTTGGTGGCAGAACCAGTATTATGTGGATCCATTTTTAAAGAGTATAGATTTGTCAGATGACTCTTTTAAGTGATGGATATTGATAAAAAGTGAACTTTTGATCTTTTTATTGAATATCAATAAGAGCTTTGTGTCTGATTCTCAATTTGTTAGATTGATATGTGATCAGATAAACCAATGCTCTGATACCAATTGTTGGATCAGTTTGCTCTTTTTGCTAAGTAAGAACTTGCTATCTTGACACTTAAGTGTTTAGCAAGTCCTTGTAAATCAGATTATAAGCACAGCGGAATGTTATAAGTTAAAGCAACACTTTTTATACTAAGGCAGAGTTATAACTCCCCCTTGATGTTTGAAACTAATAAATGACAAAGTATTTATTATGAATCTAAGTTGTAAATGAGAATTAGATACTTAGAGAGATTCACAATAAATACAGAAATGGAATAGAACAATGAGAGTGTTTGAAGGATTTTTCTGTTGAAAATCAATGTCTAAAATAGAAGGTTGAAGCCTCCTATTTATAGACGTTTACATGCATGTATCTTGCCTAAAAAGCAAGTACAGAAACAACAGTGACAAGTTGCACAAGTTGCAACATTGAAAGAAACAAATACAGCTAAAAAGTAATATTAAACAACAAACTACTGATGCAAAAAAGGCGGTGGGAAATATCTATTGCTAAGTGCTGATGAAGGACAACTACTGAAGAGTAGTTTTGTCTTCAGTACTTCTGAAGTGAACTTGTCTGGTTTGGACTTCAGAACTTCTGCAACTTCAGCACTTCTCATATCTTCTAATCAGCAGTTTCTTGTCTTCTCTTCAGTACTTCTATACTTAGCCAAAATGACAGAAGTGAATTAGACTAAGGTTTACAAAAGTGGTTTCACCAATCCTCTTTGTCCTAACAGAAGACCCATTTAGAACCCACAACATTTTGTGAGGAGGGTCGCGGGACCAAAACCCATGTGTTATTATTGGGCAAGGCAGTAAGCTCATCAACCATTGCAGCCATCCATAGAGGATCCTTGGCTGCCGTTTTGAAACTGCGAGGCTCGGCAATAGAGGATAAGGCAACATGTAAAGCATACGAATGAAGACACGAAAGATCGGCTTGGTACTTGGGTTTAAATATGCCAGCTTTGGCACGGGTCGTCATAGGATGGGTATTTTGGTTGAGATTTACGGGATTGGGTATGGGTTCAGGATCGGGAATAGGTTCGGGTATGGGTGCAGGTTCGGCAATAGGGTCGGAGATGGGTGCAGGGTTGGTAATAGGCTCGGAGATATTGAGATAGCATATTTATCTCCCCTTATTTTCCTCTCAATCAAATATCCTTGCATTTGACCATGCTCATTTACAGCCGTTTATTTTGACTACCATTCAATATGTTTGTTGACCATCATTCAATATGTTTCCTTTTTACATTTCTTGTATTAACTATTTAGGCCTGTACCTTCGTGTTCATTGTATCCGAAATATACACAGTGAATAAAACAAAACCTTTGAACCATATTCTTTATGGTTTCAGAGCGGTAGTCTTTACGCTCGATCCAAACCCAAATTCTAAAATCTTTCTCACCATCTCTCCGATATGGCAGAGGGTGCGAACAAAGATCTTGCCAAGACTGATGCTAACAGCCCAGACCACTACTCACCATACTACCTCCACCCCTCCGATTATCCGAGGCAGATGCATGTCAACGACGCCTTGACCAACAACAATTACCTTGATTGGGTCCAAGAGATGGAGAACTTCTTGTTCCCTAAGAACAAGATTGGCTTCATCGATGGAACCATCAAAAGGCCAGAAGCGGACGATGCTAGTTATATGGCATGGATGCGATGTGACGCGATGATTAAAGGGTGGCTTACTACAGCCATGGAGAAAGAAATCCGAGGAAGTGTGAAATACGCCAATTCGGCATTGGAAATCTGGAAGGATCTTAAAGAACGATTCGGTAAAGAAAGCACACCGCGAGAATATTAATTGAAGCAGGCTATCTCAAACACCAGACAAGAAGGGATGACCGTTTCAGCCTATTACACGAAACCGCGTGGATTATGGGATGAAATGCAATCCTTCTTGCCTGCCCCGGTTTGCAAATGCAATGGATGTATCTGTGGCATTGGGAAATCTCTTAGGGAACTCAGGGAAAAGGAGCAACTCTATGAGTTCCTTATGGGTCTAGATGGTGAGTTCTCCATCATTAGAACCCAAATACTTGCCACTAAACCAATCCCATCTTTAGGAAATGCATACCATCTCGTTGCCGAGGATGAGCAGCAAAGATCCATAGCCGGCGGGAAGAAACCTGTGAGTGAAACAATGGCCTTCCAAGCCTCCGCAAAACGCGGCGGGACACTGATACGCGGGGGAAAATCTTAGTCGTTTCGTGTTTAAGATTGTATTTTTATGCAATTTTATGGTTTTGGACACACTACTTTGATAAAGTTTGCGTTTTGCAGGTTTAACAAAGTTTAAGGTGTATTTCGGAGCTAAACGGAGCTTTGGATTGGAGCTAGGATGATTCAGGAAAGAAAACGAAGAAGAAAGATGGAGAAACTGATGAAGGCATGTCGCTGACGGACGCTGTTAGTCAAAGTCAAAGAAATCAATATTTTTTGATAAATTAATGGGACTTTGACCAGAGACTTTGACCCGAGACTTTGACCAAAGACTTTGACCAAGACTATTGACCAAGACTTTGACTAAACTAAATGGTCATTAAGAGGAGTTTGACAATGGAGACTATATAATGAAGTCTTGAGAGTAATCTCTCATCATCCCTCATACTTCATCTCTATACTAAAAATACAAACCCATCCAAATCATCATTTTGAGAAGAGATTCAAGCTCCTACAACCATGTTTGGTTAAGTTCCCCTTCACTTCCGGGTGAAGGATTGTAAGTTTTTAGATTTGTAATGTTGTTTTGATTGTGTATTTGTAAGGAACAAGTGTTGTACTCAATGAAGCATTGATATTGGGTTGAACTTTGTGTATGTTTATGTTGTGCTTGAGCCATGGGGAAGAATTCCATCAATTAGCTTTTGATGTTGGGTTGGACCTTGTGTATGTTTCTTGTATGCTTAAACCATAGAGATGAATCTTGTCAATTAAGTTTTGCCTCAACATTATCTTTAGACTTGTGAGATAAATCCTATCACTTAAGTTGGGATATTGGGTTAGACTCATTATATGACTAAAGGTTTTTGTATCCTTGCAAATCTATTTGTAATCGTGACATCATTTGTATGAATTAATTGTTGTGCTTAATTGTCTTGGTATTGGGTTGGACTTATTGCATGTTTAGAGACCATTGTGTTTTTTTTAAGCTCATAAGATGAATTCTGCCAATTATGCCTTAACTCGACATATAGGATTTGGTGAACTAGATAATGAAGCATACTTAGGGCCTAGTAGCTATTTGTTGATGCCTAAGTCTTGATTCTCTGTCCTAGCGATTCTTACAAGTGAAATTGCAAATCTATCATAATAACTCTTGAATCCTAGTTACTTGCATATCCTAGCCCGGGAGTGAATGTTATTTAGAAATTATTGTTACCTTAGTTATTAGTTAATTCCAATTTCTTCTTTAAAACAAACAATTAGTGTGACGCTAACCACACGCTCCTTGGATTCGATACCCTACTTATCATATCTACTTAGGTTAATTAGGTTTTGTATGAACCGTGACGACCGGCTCATCAAATGGCGCCGTTGTCGGGGAGCTAGTGCGCTTAGTGTTGCATTGCGTGTTTGTTTGTGTGTATATTTAGTTGTTTTAAAATTCAAAAAATAAAAAATAAAAAAAAATCTTTGTTTTTATTTTTAGTTTTTTTTTTTTAATTTTATTAGATTTCACTTCGGGTTTTCTAGTTGTCTGTGCAGGATCTTTCTTTCGCAGGTAAAAGAAGCTCAAGTTTTGACCATGTATGCATATCGCGATACATGTACGGTTTGTGGGGATCCGCGCCACACTTTTGAATATTGTCTAAAGCTTGCATTGAAAAAGGAGGCAGCAAGAAGGTACTTAATTGCTTATGAAATATGGGAGAACACCCCGGTCTTGTACTATGAAGAGCTTGCCTCTCCTCCAACCTTTCAACACTACCAAACACTAGTGAACGCCGAACATAAGCGGCAACTTCAGGCAGATCAAAGCAGACTTGACAAGATTACGTTTAAAGTGCAACTTTCTAAAGTCGAAAAAGAATTAGCAAAACCTCATCAATCACGAGAATGTCGGCTAAAATGGCTCAGTTATAAGTACGACATTCTAAGCTATGAAAGAAGAAAGGATAAGGCTTATATCGCCTTATCACCTCATGAAAAATGTCAAGCAAAACAAGAGTGGATTTTGTCACAAGTTGAGGAGGAGGTTATGGAGATGAATACCGCAACAATCCCTCATGTGGTTGAAGATTTAAAGATTGAATCCACCATGGATAAAGAAGAGGTTCCAAGTCTTCCTACACAAGAAAATGAATGTTTAAACCTTGCTGAAGACACGGTTCCTCAAGAAGAGCTAGTGAGTTTGGTGCCTAAGGTTAGGAAGGTTGGCTTGCACGATTTTGGGCAAGTTATTTTGAAGCGGACTCGCAAAACATATGATCTTTACATGCCGATACTAGTCAAGCATCTTTGGACACGACATGTTAACTACCGAGCTTATCTTGGTAACTCGGTAGGAAAATGTTCACTTCGACCACCGTGAGTAAGAGGTACTTGTTAGTTTTTGTATATTTTTGTATTTTTTTTTCTTTTTGTTTGTTTTTTTTCTTTTTGTTTGTTTTTTTTTATTTTGTTTGCTAGGTAAATAAACGTTGTGGGTGTGTTTCCTATATAACCCTCACGAGACCTCACTCGTCCTCATAACCGGGCTACCGGGAGGTTTAAAGGATCTATCTTAGTTAGTGTATATTTTGTCCACTGATCAAAATTAACTAAAAGATTACTTGGTAATGCTTTTCAACAAAAAGTAAAACCGATAACTCTTAATGATTTTGTGAGAAGCTTGCTTCTACACACTTGCGAGTTGCAGGTTTATTTATGATGGAAGTGGAACTATTTTGTTGAAGAACACATGGAATTGAAGAATGAAGAACAACCAGGTGCATCTATTTCCATCTCTTTAATTTTGATCATTTACTTAGATTTAATAAGTGGATTGTAAACTGTATATTGTTGATTGGGGTGAATTCTTTGGTTTGGCTTTATCACATTCCCGTAAACAATTTGAAACTTTCCCTACACATTGAGGACAATGTGGACTTTAAGTGCGGGGAGAGGAGAAAAATTTTAACATTTTGAAATCCACCATTTAAACACTACACATTGAGGACAATGTTGGACTCTAAGTGTGGGGATGGGGGAGAAAATTTGAAATTTTTTCAAAAATGTCCTTGTCCTTGTTTAAACATTTTAAAAACGCAAGTAACTAAGTCAACACGGGATGGTATGAACCATTTTAGTCTTTTGTCATGGTCAGGTTTTGAAAAATTCGCATGATAACTCTCAACTAGTTTTGGTAAAAAGAATTACGGGTGGTTATCTGGGAGTAGTTTGCTTGAAAGGTCAATTTATTACACACATGTCATATACCTACCCATCTTTCTATGTGAGATTTTGAGCCACCACAACATGTTACACTTTATAAAAAATTCTATCCATTTTGCATGTTGTGTTCCTTTGAATTGAGTGTGCCATTATAGTTGCATACGGTAGAACTTGCACCTTTAATACGTTTACCGCCCTAGACCGATTGTGAACACAAGAATGATTAAGGCATTAGGTTAAACCTTTTATTTTTAAACCATTTTTATCATCCCTGACCCATTCCAATATCCCTTAGTTAACCAATCTTGAGCCTTAAGCATTTTTCAATTGACCACCCATATAAACCCAGTTGAGCCATAAGCCTTTTTCACTTTAAACCCGAGTGATGAAAATTCGATTGTAGGTTGTTCCTTTGTGTTGTAAATAGTTTAAAGTTATTATTGTTAGTTGTTTGTTGAAAAAAAAACTGCAAAAGCATTGAAAAAGAGCAAAGTCTCTTAAAAAAACATTGTAGAAAACAAAAAAAAAAAATTTATGCTCTAGTTAGTCGTTGAATAAAAAGGCATATCCTTGCTTTATAGTTGAGTTAGTTTGTTTGTTTCTATTAGTTTGTTTGATGTAATAAAAGTCGAATTTTCATCACCTTAGTCACTTTAAATATCCCATTCCACACCCTTCGCCCAGCCACATTACAACCCTTTTAAAGACCTTTTGACTTGTGTTCGCTTTTGTGTAATTTAGTGAAGTGCGATTAAGTTGCAAGCATATACCAATATGCATTATAATCGGTTTTGAGAGTACCATATATATACTAGTACATTAATACTAGTCAATTGAACCGAGTGGAGAGAACATTGCGAGGGATATGTGCGTGGTTTATTGGCTTTAGAAGGTAGGCTAATCTTGGGTAACCAATTGAGTTTTGAAAAGAAATATTAATTGAAAGTTGGGTAGTCTTGATTGTAGAAGCCATAGGAACTGGGTATGACATTAGACCTTAACTCTTTGGGAATGGGGAATGCGTTTTGTGTTTGGAATTGTAAAAGCGTAATAAATTTGCTTGAGGACAAGCAAAAAGATAAGTGTGGGGATGTGATACGCGGGGGAAAATCTTAGTCGTTTCGTGTTTAAGATTGTATTTTTATGCAATTTTATGGTTTTGGACACACTACTTTGATAAAGTTTGCGTTTTGCAGGTTTAACAAAGTTTAAGGTGTATTTCGGAGCTAAACGGAGCTTTGGATTGGAGCTAGGATGATTCAGGAAAGAAAACGAAGAAGAAAGATGGAGAAACTGATGAAGGCATGTCGCTGACGGACGCTGTTAGTCAAAGTCAAAGAAATCAATATTTTTTGATAAATTAATGGGACTTTGACCAGAGACTTTGACCAGAGACTTTGACCCGAGACTTTGACCAAAGACTTTGACCAAGACTATTGACCAAGACTTTGACTAAACTAAATGGTCATTAAGAGCAGTTTGACAATGGAGACTATATAATGAAGTCTTGAGAGTAATCTCTCATCATCCCTCATACTTCATCTCTATACTAAAAATCCAAACCCATCCAAATCATCATTTTGAGAAGAGATTCAAGCTCCTACAACCATGTTTGGTTAAGTTCCCCTTCACTTCCGGGTGAAGGATTGTAAGTTTTTAGATTTGTAATGTTGTTTTGATTGTGTATTTGTAAGGAACAAGTGTTGTACTCAATGAAGCATTGATATTGGGTTGAACTTTGTGTATGTTTATGTTGTGCTTGAGCCATGGGGATGAATTCCATCAATTAGCTTTTGATGTTGGGTTGGACCTTGTGTATGTTTCTTGTATGCTTAAACCATAGAGATGAATCTTGTCAATTAAGTTTTGCCTCAACATTATCTTTAGACTTGTGAGATAAATCCTATCACTTAAGTTGGGATATTGGGTTAGACTCATTATATGACTAAAGGTTTTTGTATCCTTGCAAATCTATTTGTAATCGTGACATCATTTGTATGAATTAATTGTTGTGCTTAATTGTCTTGGTATTGGGTTGGACTTATTGCATGTTTAGAGACCATTGTGTTTTTTTTAAGCTCATAAGATGAATTCTGCCAATTATGCCTTAACTCGACATATAGGATTTGGTGAACTAGATAATGAAGCATACTTAGGGCCTAGTAGCTATTTGTTGATGCCTAAGTCTTGATTCTCTGTCCTAGCGATTCTTACAAGTGAAATTGCAAATCTATCATAATAACTCTTGAATCCTAGTTACTTGCATATCCTAGCCCGGGAGTGAATGTTAGTTAGAAATTATTGTTACCTTAGTTATTAGTTAATTCCAATTTCTTCTTTAAAACAAACAATTAGTGTGACGCTAACCACACGCTCCTTGGATTCGATACCCTACTTATCCTATCTACTTAGGTTAATTAGGTTTTGTATGAACCGTGACGACCGGCTCATCAGACACCACACCGGGTCGGCCAGAAAGAAAACAAAGGCCACTGTGATCACTGTGGTAGAGACGGACATACGCGAGATGGGTGTTTCAAGATAATTGGCTACCCGGAATGGTGGAATGTGAAGAATAAATGAGAAAAAGTGAAGCCAAAGGCGGCCTGCACGGAGACAGAACCGGACCTGATTGCGAACCTGACAAAGGAGCAATACGAACAGTTCCAGAAGCATTTCGCTATTGAAGGTAAATCGGCACAAAATGAGCCTCCACGCACCGCAAATATGGCTGGTAAGTTTAGACACAATGATAAATGGATAGTTGATTCCGGATGTACGGAACATATAACACACAGGTCTGATGCTCTTGAGAATCGAATCGAATCAAGAGACGAACCTCCAGTAATCATACCAAATGGAGAAAGTATACCGGTCAAAGGAAGGGGCAGCCATACTTTACAAAATGGGACAAAAGTGCAAAATGTGTTGCATGTTCCACAATTTACTTTTAACCTCTTGTCAGTAAGCAAACTCACAAAGGATCTAAGTTGTGCCGTAACCTTTTTTCCGAACTTCTTTGTTTATGCAGGGACTGCGTTCGAGGAAATTGATTGGAGCGGGTAGGTGCAAAGATGGTCTATATCAAATGGGGATGCTTGGGGCTAGGAGGAAAGCAATGATGGTGACTAGTAATTTACGGCATAAATGGCTTGGACATGCGAGTGATGAGAAGTTATCCCAAATAAAGTTTCTTAGTAATTTTTCTTTTAAGAACAGTAACAATGTTTGTGATTCTTGCATGAAGTCTAAATTTACTAGATTACCTTTTTTTCACCAGCATGACCAAAACAAATGCTTGTTTCGAACTCATTCATTGTGATATATGGGGTAAGTACCGTACGCCCTCGTTTACAAAAGCCAACTATTTTCTAACAATAGTTGATGACTATAGTAGGACTGTATGGGTCTACCTTCTCAAGCACAAACATGAAGCAAGCACATGCATAATGCATTTTTATGAGATGGTCAAAACACAATTTGAAAAGAAAATAAAAAGAATAAGGTGTGACAACGGTGGGGAATTCATTTCCAACCAAATGATAAATTTCTATGACGAACGAGGAATCATGTTGGAAACGACGTGTCCACATACTCCTTAACAAAACAGAATCGTAGAAAGAAAACATAGGCACTTGCTTGATACGGCGCGTGCTCTCATGTTTGAAGCAAGTCTCCCGAAAAGATTTTGGGGAGAATGCGTCTTGACCGCAACATACATTATAAATAGGTTACCCTCAAAAGTCATTGATGACAAAACTCCTTACGAGTTACTACACGGTGAGAAACCGAACTACGACCATATGAGGGTCCTAGGTTGTTTGTCATACTATCGAAGCATTGAAACAAATGGAGACAAATTTGAGATAAGAGGGAGACCGGGCGTATTCATGGGGTATCCTAATGGAACAAAAGGGTACAAAATTTATGAGCCAAATAATGGGAAAATTATTATTTCAAGAGATGTTCGATTTGCCGAAAAGATTTTCCCATTTGCCACAAAATTTAAACAAATTAAATGTGAAGAGGAGGATGTCTTCACCACATTCATGGATGAAGAAAATATGCCTAGTAGGCTCAACGAAACAAGCACCGAAAATTTTGTTTTAGGCAATCTAGAAGCCCAACATAATGAAGAAGAAGAATTAGAAGTACCAAACCAATTCAGTCCAAGTAATGGTGATACTGGGCCGATTCTTGATGGGCAGGATACTACTCCTCAAACTGGAACAACAAATGAGCCTCTTGTTGGTGAAATCCAAAATCAAAATGGTCAAAATATCGCACAAGGAAGGGAAAAACGAACTCGAACAAGACCCGCACGTCTCAAAGACTATGATGTGAAGCTTCCGCCATCAATAGACCATCCACCCCCCGCCTCCGATCAAGAACCCTCAACGGTATGTCCCATTGCAAATTTTATTTCTTATGAAAAATTTTCGAAATCTCATAAAGCCTTCCTTGCGGCCATCACCAAAAATGATGAGCCAAAAAGTTTCAAACAAGCCGTACAGGACCAACATTGAAGGGATGCCATGCAAAATGAGATAAAGGCCCTTGAAGAAAATGGTACCTGGACCATCGAAGATCTGCCCAACGGGAAACGAGTTATAGACTCGAAGTGGGTATACAAAACAAAGTTTAAACAAAATGGTGAAGTCGAAAGGTACAAGGCAAGACTCGTCGCCAAAGGTTACACACAAATGGAAGGTGTCGATTACCACGACACTTTTGCTCCCGTAGCAAAGTTGGTGACCGTAAGAAGCCTCATTGCCGTCGCCATAAAAAAGGATTGGAGTATTCATCAACTTGACGTGAACAATGCGTTCTTACACGGTGACTTACATGAAGAAGTATACATGCGAATACCGCAAGGTTACGACAAAGAGGGAGGAACAAAGGTGTGTAGGCTAAGGAAATCACTATATGGGTTGAAGCAGGTGATGTGTCGTAAAACACATCTATTTTCCTATGTATTTTGAGTTATAATTAAGTATTTTATATATAGTTTTTAGTAGTCTTAGGCATGTATTCTTTTGCTTTTCTTTCTGTATCATTTTATAGATTTTTATTAGTTTTTAGTACTTATTTATTTATTTTATTATTTTACAGGTGTTCGTGAAAAATGAGCTCAAAACGAAAGAATTTTAATCGAGAGACGAACACTTGAGAGCATGTGTTCATGGACGTCGGAGCGTAAATGAGAAACTTTGGCCGAGCCAAGAACAACCGAGCCAGAAACATGGAGTATATAATAATAATACTAATAATATAATAATAATAATCTATACTACATTATAAAGGAGGAGAGATGGCTAAAATAGTCACTTCATGTCAATTTTAAGATGGCATACAAAAGGTCATAAGGTAAACAACTATCTTTTTGTTAAATCCTTCCCTTTATGCCCCTGTGTGCAACATTTGATTACAATTGTACAAATGACTAATGCAAGTCATTAACTTATGCTTAATGAACTAAATAAGAAATTGATGGTTATGTCTAACATATTAATGGCCAATAAACCATCAAAGGTATATTCATAATCTTATCACTTTATCAAAATGTGTATATACAATACATCTTGATGATTATTTTGTGTGGCATGTATAACTATGTGGAAGTTTCATCATGACATTAATTCTTTTTGTGCTATATTTGGAGCACTCACCTACAATTTATCATGCTCATTTTGCAATGACGGTATCACGCCAAGGGTAATCTCTTCCATGATACTTGCTTGTTTGATGTTTCAGCCTATTTTTAACTAGCAAGTTTTATAACAGTGATCAAGTTACAAATTTTTGCCCCGCAACAACGCGCGGGTTTCTCACTAGTATAATTAAAAAAAAAAGAAGAAGAAAGAAAGGTGATTTGGGCTTGGTGGCCCAAGCCAAGCCTAACAAAATAATAAAATCCAAAACTAAAGTCGGTCACCAAAGTGTTGAGATATGGATATATATATATATATATATATATATTCATATGAAGGCAGAAAAATTAGAAGGTGAGGGATTTATATATTATCATTCGGACTTGGGGAAAAAAGAAAACATTGAGTGAATCGACAGCTTCTAGACAAGGAGCTTTGGTGACTTTGAAGGGGAGAAGGTCCTGAGTACGTTAAAGATTAATATTCAAGGAACCCCGGGTTTGGTTTAGTTTTTGTTTCATATTTTTATAGACATGATTAAAACTATTTTTATTTATTGTGTGATGTTTATAAATATTATGAGCTAAACCTTTTATTGGTGACTCGGGATGATGAACTAGATTTAGGTTTATAATTAAAGACTTATGTTTTCCGTTTTGGATGTGTTGGGTTACATGATTTAGTTTTTATGTTTGATTTTGAATATTTGTGTGCTGGCGCTTTTTGATTTGAATACTTGTTTGTTGGTTTTGATGTTCTAGGCACATAAGAATATCCCCTAGATCTAGAAATCATTCTAGTTTGATTAACTTTTGTTGTCGAGCTAGTTCTTGCAGTTAGGAATAGCGCAAGTTTAACAGGTTTTTAAAATCAATTAGCCAAGGTGTGCAATCCCTTCCTGAAGGTTAGGAATATAATTCGGGATTGCTAGGTTGACTAACTAGGCATTGTTTGGTAGTTTGGTTAGCGCTAGGGCGGGAGTCGCTACTTGTCCGTGTTTAGAGTTTTCCTAGGTTTTCTTCAGTAGAGTTTAAGTCTGCTTCATAGTTTGAGGGTTTTAATCCAGGAGAGGTTTTAATTTGATTTCTGTGGGATTTTGGTACGCTAGGGCGATCCGGATCCATCTTAGCATTTCTATGCTTGTCCCGCCTTAAGTCTGGTGAGCTATCTTTGACAGGAGGTTTATTAGATGAGAACAGGGTCTCCAACCGGATTACCTAGGTCAGCTTTTATAACCATAGTCTAGGGATTCTACCCAGGTTACCAGCCTTCTTCCTATCTGATTCCTCTAGTTCCTTAAGTTCGTATTAGTTGTCGAGTTAAGTTAAGTTTAATCTATTTAGTTTAATTAAGTTTATAATTATTAGTTTAACTCCCCATTTAAGTATATATTTATTTAGGCTAGTATTCGGTATAGGTTGTGATCTAGAGTTGCATTCGCGTCTTTGGGTTCGATACTCGGTCTTATCTGTTTACTGCTTTGCGACCGGTACACTTGCCGTGCGTGTGTAGTTTTTAGATGAGTCGTTTTAATTAAAGCTTGTGTTATTTTTATATATACATTTACACACATTAGCAGGCCTCAAGAAATTGGTATCAAAAATTTACATCGGCACTTTTGGAACTCAATTACAAGCAATCCGCTGCGGACCACTCGCTCTTTATCTATAAGGAGGGAAACATCTTTGTCACAACCCTCATATACGTAGACGACGTCATTATGACGGGAAATGATGAACACAAAATCAAAGAAACAAAGAAGTTCCTGAACGACAAGTTTAGTATCAAAGATCTTGGGCCGCTAAAGTATTTTCTCGGAATAGAAGCCGCTCGAACCAAAGACGGGATAGTGCTAAGTCAACGAAAGTACACCCTTGACATCCTTGAAGATAGCGGAATGCTAGTATGTAGACCATGCACCTTCCCCATGGAACAAAACGTGAAGCTAGATAAAGGAGAAGAAGACGTTCGTGTCGATGCTAGAAAATATCGAAGACTTGTTGGACGATTGCTCTACCTCCAAGCTACCAGACCAGATCTTGCCTACTCGGTAAATGTCCTGAGCCAGTTCGTCTCTGACCCTCGACAAAAACACATGGACGCAGCCATGAGAGTTCTTCGCTACCTAAAAGCAACTCCGGGGCAAGGCATTTTTTTTCGAAAGAAGGAGGAATGGATTTGGTAGCATATTGTGATGCGGACTGGATGGGATGCTCACTCACTCGGAGGTCTAGGACAGGATATGTTCTTCTTTTGGGGGGAGCTCCTATTTCGTGGAAATCAAAGAAGCAATCAGTCGTTTCGCGCTCCTCGGCTGAAGCGGAATATCGCGCCATGGCCAAAGCCACTAGTGAAATCATGTGGATGCGTTGGTTGTTAGAAGAACTAGAAACAAGACAACATAGCTTTACACCTCTCTTTTGTGATAACAATGCGGCACGACATATTGCTAATAACCCGGTCTTTCACGAACGAACAAAGCATGTGGAAATGGACTGTTACTTTGTCAGGGAACGAGTCGAATCACAAGAAATCAAGCCGCTTTACGTTGACACGAAGACACAGATAGCCGATCTTCTCACAAAGGCCTTGGGCGCTAAACAACTCGAGTTTCTTCTAGTCAAGATGGGCATGCGAAATCTACACGCTCCATCTTGAGGGGGAGTATTGAGATAGCATATTTATCTCCCCTTATTTTCCTCTCAATCAAATATCCTTGCATTTGACCATGCTCATTTACAGCCGTTTATTTTGACTACCATTCAATATGTTTGTTGACCATCATTCAATATGTTTCCTTTTTACATTTCTTGTATTGACTATTTAGGCCTGTACCTTCTTGTTCATTGTATCCGAAATATACAAGTGAATAAAACAAAACCTTTGAACCATATTCTTTAGGAGATGGGTACAGGGTTGGTAATCGGCTCAGGACTAGGCTCAGAAACGGGTTGAGGGTCTGGAGTGGAATCGGTGTGGGGAATGGTGGTGGGCTCAGGTTGTAAAGTGGAGTGGGCCGATTGGTTAGGAGGACCGGTGGATGGGTTATGGTTAGGGGAATTGGGAGATGGGTCATGGTTTAGTGGGCTAGGTGTTTGGTTAGTAGCTAGTGGGTTGGTAGAAGGACATAAAGGACAAGGGGTAGTGGAACAATGAGGTTGGGTATTATCTGTACTAGGATTGGCAAAATTTTGTGGTGGAGTGGGATTTGATGGTGAAGGTGTAAAGTCATCAATAAAGGTGGTGAGTACTAAGCGATCAAGAGACGTGGTTTCATTGGTATCTTTAAATGGAAATGAAGATTCATTGAAGCGAGCATGACGAGTAATAAAAACCCGATTTGTAGTCGGATCAAGACAACAGAATCCTTTGTGAGAAGGACTATATCCAATAAAAACACATGGGAGACTCCTCGGCTCAAGCTTATGTTTGGCATAGTCACGCAAATAAGGAAACACAAGACAACCATATACTCAAAAATTAGAATATTGCGGCATTTGCTTCATGAGTAACTCAAAAGGTGACTTGTTCTCAAGTAAAGGAGATGGCACGCGATTAATAATAAACGTCGCGGAGGTGAAAGCATCCACCCAAAAGGAAGCCGGAATGTTAGCATTGAATAACATAGCAAGACCAGTTTCTACTATGTGACGGTGTTTGCGCTCAGCACGACCGTTTTGTTGAGGAGTGTAAGGACAAGAGTACCTGTGAAAAGTACCATTGTTTTCAAAGATTTGCCAGACTGTATGATTGACAAACTCAGTGCCTCCGTCACTTTGAAAGACCTTGATTTTTCTGGAGCATTGAGTTTGAACTAGATTAATAAAAACAGGTAGAACTGCATAAAAACCTGTCTTTGTTTTGAGTGGATAAAACCATGTGAACCTGGAATAATCATCAATAAAAATCACATAATAGCGATAACCATCCTTAGAGGCAATGGGAGCAGGTCCCCACAAATCACAATGAACCAAATCTAAAGGAAAAAGTGCACGCTTATCATTATTAATAAAAGGTAATCGTTGTCCCTTAGCAAGTTGACAAGAAGAACAAATAGTGGGTTTCGGCAATAAAGAAGTGACAGACAAAACTCCAGACTTATTTAAAACAGAAATAACATCAAACGACACATGTCCTAAACGTGAATGCCATAATTCATAAGAAGCTTTATTTGAGAAATCAGCAACAAACGCCCGTGGCCCATCTTGAATCACATATAAGCCATCAACTCGTCGTCCTTTAGCGAGAACCTGTTTTGTTTTCCGATCCTGAATATCAAAATAATGTTGAGAGAAGAGAACATCATCAGGATGATCATCAGTCAACTTGCTAATAGATAATAACTTTTTGGTTAGATTGGGAACAACAAGAACATCACGAAGAGTAATATTGTCACAAAGTTTATATGACCCTTTATGCGTAATAGGAAGTTGGGCACCATTACCAAACGTTACCCGGTCAGTACCTGTATAAGGGGTCGAGTGATGAAGACAATCTGGTTTTGGAGCCATATGCTCATTTGCGCCAGAGTCACCTGTCCAATCTGGCGTGTCACTACTAACATGACATTGCGCGTGAAATGCCTTTGCTAAATCATCATCCACAACAGGGGCCTGAGATTCATATGTATGAAGATTGGGACAAGCCGAAGCATAGTGACCGTTCGTCCGACAAAGTTGGCTGTGAGGCGGACGACAATTACCACCATGACCACGACCAGCACCAGAATTCGATGCTCCACGAGTGTAGGAACCGCGGGCCGAAGAACCACGACCCCTACCAGTACCTGGGTCGCGTCTATTATTACTGTAAAAGGCAGCAGGATGGTGTGCAGTTCCATGTAGAGATTGTAAGAACATCTCATGGCTTTCGGCTTGGGCAATTAAATCAGAAAAAGACGGTGCAGGCTTGGATGCACGCAAAGCAGTAGAAAATACCTCATAGGACGGGCCGAGTCCACAAAGAAACCAGTGAAGTTTGTTAATATCAGCGACCGGATGACCGATGGCAGCAAGCTGTTCGCAAAGATTCTTAAATTTGCGAGAAAATTCAGGGACAGAGGAGTTACCTTTGGTTAGTGCCCGAAGGGAGTCACGAAGGGATTGAACCCTTTCAACAGAAGCATTACTATATGCATTCTCCAGTGCGGACCATATTTCACGAGCACTTTCCAAGCCAAGAACTTCAGCAGCAGCAACTTCTGTGAGAGAAGAAAGAAGGAGGAGGGCTGCCTTTTGATTATTAGTTGTCCAGGATACGAAATCAGGGTTCGTTACTGGTTTGTTTTCCGCCTGGATAGTCGCCGGCGGCGCACAGGAGGTCCCATCAACATGTCCTTGAAGCCGATGAAGGGCAAGAAGAAGACGCATATGATTGCGCCATACCAAGTATTTGGAGGATGAAAGCTTGATTGGGGTAAGATGAGAGGTATTGTTGAAGGGAAAGAAGATATCAGAGTTGGCGGAAGAAGAAGCCATGACGGCAGTAGGGTTTGAGGATCGAAGAGAAGAAGAGGGAATTAGGGTTTGAGAAGATTTTTAGGCTGATACCATGTAATGATTTGTGAATCAACCTCAATGATCTCTTGAGGGATTGGTACATCTATTTATAATAATTGGGTACAAGTTTACAAGGAAAGTAAATAAATACAAATAATACAATTATAAATCTTTTCTTTAATAATAATAAACCAAATGAGACCTTACTAAAACATGGTTCATTTAAAAAAATGATAGAAAATACTAGTAAAGGCCCCTTCTCAATAACCATCTTTGAACTCGTGTTCATTTTTAAAAAAGACTAGACAAATTAATCCGCATGAACTCTATTGTTTATCATCGTGACAAGTTTTAACTCTTATCTTGAACTCTCGTGTGTATATCATAAATTTTGTCAATCTATTGAATTAAAACAAAATGATAGGTTTTACAAAGAAAAACCTACAAAACTTTCAAGAACACAAGACAAGAATAGAAATCAAGCACAAAGCTTTTTATAATTTTCATTCATATCCCAAAACAAAGTTTACTTACAAAATAAATAAACATTCATATACAAGTTACACTAAAAAGTAGGAAATAATAGAGAACATGGATGCATACGCGAATTAATAAAAATAATAATTTATATGCACTAATTTGAATAAATCTTTTGTCCATAATCGTGCACCTAATTCATTGGATATATAGTACAGGTAACGGGTCTCTCAGTGGGTCGTATCACAAAACTTCATCGTTGAGTTGTGGATTAGTTTGTGAAATGGTAAATGAGATTTCGTGAGGTATAACTAACTATCTTTTTTTTAAAAGTAGGATGTTAGAGAGAACCATTTTGTATTCGTTTGTAATCAATAATTTATGATTATGTATTTGTTTGTAATCATATAAATGGAGGGGCAAAGATAGCAAAGGTGTCGGTAATCCTGTTAGGAATCAAAAAAGGGAGTAAAAGTCAAGTGGGTGAAGGTTGGTGGGGGTTACGGCTCTAACCCATTCTAAGCCAATTTTTAAGTTTCCTTCATTGCATTTGTTGTGACTCGTGTGGGGTTTCTCTAGGATTGTTGTGTGGTGGTTGTTTAGTGTGATGGTGCTTTAGTGTTAGAGTGGTGGTTCGCGTGGTGTTTTTTTTTTTTTTGCTTTCTTGGTGGTGGTTGCGTCATTTTTCTAGCTTTTTTCTAGTTGTGGTGGAATTAAAAAAAACCCACAACATGTGTGTGTATATATTATATACCAACTCTTCTTTGTATTAGATTATTTTACCCCTTTTAATCTCTTTCACTATGTATTTTAATTTTAACGGCTAATGTTACTCCCTCCTATATTTACAACAAATACACACTAGCTTAGATTTGAACGTAGGACATCCTCTTTAAGAGGCATAAGCCTCTACCAATTAACTAAGCTACCCCACGTTGGCCTCTTTCACTGTATGTGATTGATTAATTTTTATACATCATGTACAAGTAATTATGTAGGTCTCTACTAAAATTGGTTAGTATACAATACATAGACGCCATAATTTTTAATATAAGTAAGAACTAAGAACAACAAAAATATATAAATGTGTAATTGAATTATTGAACACTCAACAAATCAACACGTGATAATTTTTCGTGAGTTTTGTTAGTTACCGAATCACTATACTAGATTACGAAACCCTTTCAACGACCAAATGTAACAAAACAGGTTTTGTCTTAGTTGTACCACAAGTAAAGTTTCATACGTAACCAAACACTATCTCATGTGGTATCATGATATGAACACCCTTAGAAAAACAAAAGAAAAGGTAGCTAGCCCCTTATCACCATATATGACGTTGAGTCTCCCACCAAAACTATAATAAGTTATCTTGTTAATAAAATTCACGCATTCATACAATCAAAATGTATAAAAATCAAGAATATCGCAGAAAAATCTTGCAATTAATTCAAGATCGGGGACCAATATGAAAGAATTTGGATCCCAAATTGTTTACTATTAGTTGTTCAATCGAACATTTCATTGAAACGTTGTTACTGTCCGTATCTTGTGGCCTTCAACTTTAACACAAAGTAAAAGTTACATGAAGTTACACCATTTCTAACCCTTAGTAATATAACACATTCTTGAGGAAAAAAATGTACATGGAAGACATACTGGTATCTCAAGTTATAGGTTGACTGCTTTTACATTATAAGGTTAAAATCATATGCATATTGTATAGCACCATTCAAAGGGACAAAGAAAACGCAAGAGTAATGCAATCCAAGGTAAAGGCTCGAATACTAAACTACAAGTAGTTGATGTTTTTGTTCCCAATCATTTGGATCGCCTCAGGATTACAAGAGTTTTAAACCATGCCAAGCTACCACTTTCCTATTCTTTTATGTTTTAAGAGAGTTTAAGATACAAATGATCATTATTGTGCAAAGCGTACGGAGGGAGTGTATAGGGTGCTGCTTATGAATTGGTCGTGCATGATTTTTGAATTTTGGTCATGCGTGATTTTGATTGCGTACGGGTTACAGCGTTACGATGAGTTTTCTAACGTCGGAAGGTGTACGTGGTAATGCAAGTAGTCCTGACTGTTGATAAAATGGTGGTAGATTGTTTTCAAGTGTGTAGTGAACGATGACAGTTGAAGGTGGTTAAACCGGTTATAGACCGACATGTTGCAGATGGTGGATTGATATTCGGTGGTTGTCGATTGGAAGGTTGGTGATGATGTTACACTTGGAAGGGTCATTTGCCATCATGAAATCAAGACAACTTTAACAAACATTTGACATGATACAATCAACATCTAAATAAACTTGCTTGTACCAATTAGGAAAAAAAAGTAATAAAAAAAATAAATACCAAATAATAAGATTATCTTAGCAGCAAAGTAACACATTTCCTTTACCGAATCTACAAACTTTTATCAAATAAAAGGAAAAACTAGCACGCAAATGATCACATCTAGACCCCATTTTCCGTTGACATCTACCCAAAAACAGTTAAAAAACACGCACACACACAAACCAAAACCGATAAACAAATAATAATAAATAATAATAATACCATAACTAATAAAAAGTTAAACCCCCTGTACAATATACATTCCTAGATCCACAACCTGCTGCACGCAGTATGCATCTACAGAGGCCAGATCTATATATCTAAAGATCTAGCCCTCGATATTATTAATTTGGTACCATCAATCACTATATCTTAAGTGTTAGTAGTAGGAACCAATTAGAATAGCGAATAATAATAATAATAATGGAGGTGTTGAAGCATTTGCCGGAAATGGATCTGATGAGATCAGAGAAGATGACGTTTGTTCAGTTAATCATTCCGGTTGAATCTGCTCATCGTGCTGTGTCTTATCTTGGTGAATTAGGTTTACTTCAGTTCCGTGACGTATGTTTTCCATCTAACTTTATTTTGTTTTGTATGTGAATGTGTGTGTTTGATTGGGTTTTGGATTGATTTTGTTGGAATTTAGGTTTTGTTTATGAGGATTATTGTTTTTTACTGTCAGTTTTGTTGTATGTAGTTTGTTGTTTTGAATTAGTCAATGCTGTATAGTGTATTAGCTTAATTAAGTAGGTGTAGCTTTCAAAGTTTACATGTTCTTCTAAGGTAATTAGATATGAGCTCGGTACCATACCCTGCCGTACTGATCCCGATACCGAATTTAACAATACCGATTTTCGCCAAAACTTGGTACCGATACCGAAAATATATGGTACGGTATCAGTATTTTAAGGTAAAGTACCGTCTCGAACCGTACTGAATCGAACCATACCGATACCGAAAATATACCGTACGGTATCGGTATTTTATGGTAAAATACCAACTCAAACCGTAACGATACCGAAAATACCGCTGCCGAAAATCGCCAAAACTTGGTACCGAAAATGAACTGGTATCGGTATTTTCGGTACCGGTACCAGCTCGGTATTGGTATTTTCGGTATATTATACCGAAATGCTCAACCCTAGTATAGGTAATATAACGTTAGAAGATGAACATTATCTTAGGTGATTGACTAGGGTGCTAGTAGGTTTTATGATCTAAGACCTGCTTAATTAGTTTAGGCTGACGGTGGAGGGGTTTGGGTTGGGTTAGGTTAGGTAGGAACCCAAGCGAGTTTGGGTAGTCGGTTGTTAATTTGTTGTATCTTGTTTGTTGTTTTAGATTAGTTTATAATCATAGTTGTCAAAGCGACTAGGCGGACTCAAGGCGCATAGGCCGAGCCCGGAGCCTAGGTGCAAGGCGCATAAAAGACGAGGGTTTTTTTTTATAATTAGGCGCATAGTATAAAATACATTTTTTAGGGATTTTAGAGATGTTTTAGGCTTGTTTAGGTTTACTTTAGGATGTTTAGGGTTGTTTAGGACTTGTTCATAGCTCATTTAGAATGTTTTAGAAGTTTAGGCAACTTTTAGTCAGCCTGAAATAGTGTGCCTCAGTGCCTAGGCGCACGCCTCACTGGGTGCAGCCCACTTGGTGCGCCTCGCGCCTAGGCGCACTTTTGACAACATAGTTTATAATGTGTAGTGCTCATTTATCATTAATGTAGCTGTAGTTTTCAAAATTTAGTCGGTTTTTTATTTATTCTAAGGTAATATGGCATCATAAGGGAGTACGGGGGTGTCTTCAGGTGGTGTGATCGACTATACACTACTCGATTGGTAACACACCGCCAGTTACTCTAGTACATGGTTTAAAAAAACGGGTGAGGCGTACGCCTCGGCCATCGAGGCACGGCTCATGGGGTTCAGATTGTACATACACCTCTAAGGGCTGAGGTGCTAAGAAAATGTGTGCCTTAGGTGGTTTAGGGTGTTTTTGGTATTTTAGACTTTTTGGGTCAATTATTTTATTTTTGATGTTTTAAACTTTTCTAGGTCAAGTATTTTATTTTTTACAGACACATAATTTTTTTATTTATTTTTTGACTGCGCCTCGAGCTTACGCCTCATGAGGCGAAGGGAAAACGCTCCGAGGCTCGTTTCCGTTCTTTTAAACTTTGCTCTGGTAGGGTATTTCAGGTAGTGGATGCGGGTGTTGTTTACCGAGTTGGTGTGTGTGTGGGTATGGAGAGAGATAGAGTCATGGAGAGTAGAGTAAAACGGTGGGGGTCCATGATTTAGGGTTGTGTAGGACTTTAGGATAAAAGTGAGGTGGCAGTGCGAGATTGGTGGAATCTAGGGTACTCTCATTGAGCACCCTTGTATGTAGTTTGTTATTTTGGATTAGTCAATACTGCATAGTGCTAATTTAGCATTAATGTAGGTGTATTTCTCGAATTTACTTGATTCTTCTAAGGTGGTATGACATCATTAAACATTATCATAGGTGACTGACTTGTAGGGTGCTAGAAGGTTTTATAATCTCGGTCCTTTCCTATTAGTTCATGCTTAAAGTAACACATTTTTTTTGAGACAATCACTATGATATAAACTATAGAGGGATGAACCAGGGTGATTGATTTCACAGAGATTGTTGTTTATGTTCTGTAGTTGTACATTCTAAACTCTTAGGATGATTTTGATAATGATGCGGATGCACTTTTAGAGGCTTAAGTTGTTCGCGAGACGCAGAGTGATGAAGGACTTTTTAACTTTCTTTCATACAGATTTTGTTCTTTGTTTGATAGTAGTTAGGTCTTGCTGAAGCTAATTAGGTTCTTTTTTTTTGTCTTGGTAAAAAAGAAACTAGTTGAAAGTTGCATTTCTCTTGATTTTCTGGTATGGTATATACGTCCTTTGGATTAAAGTACAGTTCTAAATATCAAAGTTCTGTTACTCATTTAGTTTCTCATTCTTTTATGATTCGTGCAATTTTCTAATCTACTGCCTTTTATTGTTATTGGCAGTTAAATGATGATAAAAGCCCATTTCAAAGAACATTTGTTAATCAGGTAATATTATACCAATTTCATAACTTGCTTCAGTTGTTAAATTCTTCGTGAAGAGTTATGTTTTTGGTAGTGGCTTTTATTCTGCTATACTGCTATTTAATGTTTTATTCTGAGCCTAATTTTCTTCCATAGAACTATAGAAGATGGTTCTATAAAGTTTGGACCTTGTTTTATGTATTCATTTCTTTACAATATTTATTTTGGTTTTACAGCGGCACTATATATAATGTATAGATCTAACGATACCAGCAAAAAGTAGACCTAAATTTATATGTTTATTTCACCAGTGTAATGTAAGGTTGACAAATTTCTCAGTTTATGTTTTCTTGCACATCGTACCATGATTTTTAGGTAAAAAGATGTGCTGAAATGTCAAGAAAGCTTCGGTTTTTCAAAGAACAAATACAAAAGGCCGGCTTACTATCGTCTGCTCGTCCTACACTGCAACCCGATGTCGATTTGGAAACATTAGAGGTCTGCCCTTTTCAAGCTCATAGTGAAAAAAGAAAAATCACATCTAGCTGTTTTTGGGAAACAAGCAGCCATTGCATATTATTAACAAAGAAAACATACCCCCTTTTGAGGAGGTTAACTTGCTTCTGAATTAAATATTGTCTATATTTTCGAAATTACAGACACAACTTGCTGAGCATGAACACGAACTTATTGAGATGAATGCAAACAGTGAGAGACTACAAGAAACATATAATGAGCTGCTAGAGTTCAAGATGGTGCTGCAGAAGGTAGATTGTGCTTCATGTTCGTTTTATGCTTGTTTTTAGCAAAGAAAATATCTGAATGTTTTTATTGTAATTTCTTATTTCCAGAACAATTTTTGGTCTCTTAAAATTATATTCTGAATATAAGTATGTTCTCCAGGCAGGAGTCTTTCTTGTCTCAGGTAAGAGTTATGAGACTGGAGAAGGCAGAGAATTAGATGATAATGTGTACCCTAGTGATTATCCAGAGTCCGCCTCCTTACTTGAGCAGGTAAAAATATTATATTAGTATGTGCTATTTGCATTTTGGAGTGCCATCACATAGATACTCAAAGTTTGTAAATCACACAGGAAACACAATCTGGACCACCAAATTCATCTGGTCTTAGATTTATAAGTGGCATTATCCCGAAATCTAAGATATTATTGTTTGAGAGAATGTTGTTTCGTGCAACAAGGGGGAACTTGCTTTTCAATCAGGCCCCTGCTGATGAGCTCATCATGGATCCTGTATCATCTGAAATGGTTTGTTCACATCTCATAAATACAAATACAAATACATGCACACACATTGTTTGGCCTACTGGTTACTTACACTAATATTACTAAAATGCCATCTTTCTTTCTTTCTTTTTTTAACGGCTTAAATTTTATCAAATCCGCCTTCAGCGGGACTCAAACCCTTGACCTCAAGGGGAGCAACACTTTTAACTCCAATGGCTTTGCCAATTGGACCCAACCCCCACCCCTACTAAAATGCCATCTTTCTGCTGCTTAAACATCAATATTTGGAAAATTTGTGGTGGATTTCCTCTATATTCACTTTTTTGTTGTTGGGTATCTGTATTGATTGTATTTAAAGTTCATATGAATTTAGTTTATGTTTATTTGCAGATTGAAAAAACTGTATTTGTAGTGTTCTTTTCCGGAGAGCAGGCCAAGACAAAAATACTTAGAATCTGTGAAGCATTTGGTGCAAATTGCTATCCTGTTCCAGAAGACATAACAAAGCAGACTCAAATAACTCAAGAGGTTTGTCCTGAACCTGCAACTACACCGTGATTTTCTTTTAATAATCTTTTTTCTGAACCTATCCTTTTGTAGGTCTTGTCACGGCTTTCTGAATTGGAAACCACTTTGGATGTTGGAATTCGTCATAGGAATACTGCTCTTCACTCTATTGGGTTTCACTTAACAATATGGATGAACATGGTAAGGTGTGCTTTAGCCTTATAGGTGTTTTTTTTTGCGGTGAAATTAACTTTGATATTGTTTGCATCTGTATATAATGAGATGATCTTTGTAGGTTAAAAGAGAGAAAGCTGTGTTTGATACATTGAATATGTTAAACTTTGATGTTACAAAGAAGTGTCTAGTTGGAGAGGGATGGTGCCCAATCTTTGCTAAACCCCAGGTACTTTATGCTCTTTCTTCTTTAAATTTATATTGGATTTTCCTTTTCCAGTTATTGCTTTCTATTTGCTTAGTTATGTTATGTTTTACATCAGATTCAAGAAGCGCTGCAACGAGCAACATTTGACAGCAACTCACAAGTCGGCATTATATTTCATGTCATGGATTCTGTGGAATCACCTCCAACATATTTCAGAACCAATGCTTTCACAAATGCATATCAAGAAATTGTTGACGCCTATGGGTAAAGCTCTGTTTTAATTCTATAATCGTCTAACCAATATTCATTTTTCTTGATGAAACACTACTTATTTGAATGCATATGTGATCAATTGATGTGTGGGAGTTATTGATATTTGAACTATTCACTGCAGTGTTGCTAAATATCAGGAAGCCAATCCAGCAGTTTATACAGTGATTACTTTTCCATTTCTTTTTGCTGTCATGTTTGGGGATTGGGGACATGGAATATGTCTTTTGCTGGGTGCATTGTTTCTCATAGCTCGTGAAGGAAAGCTTAGTTCTCAGGTTTGTTTTCTTGAAACACTGATCTTAGTTTTAGAAATCCATGTTTTCGTCTTCTGTTTTTTTTTTTTTTTTTTTTTTTTGTTATAAATCTCTGTGACATTTGAATCTAGTGGCTTTAACATGAAAAACTTCATGAATTTATCTACACTTCTGGTATAAAAAAAAAAAAAAAAAAAAAAAATTCCGCAAGTAATTTTAATTAAAAAATTAAGTTATATATGCTAGAATACATAATCTTGATTTACTAAACCTATGTTATTAATATTGTACATATGTTAATTAGTGGTGTCCTAAGTTAGTAAATAGAATGTGACGGTTATATACCAACCGATATGTCACATATTAGTTAGCGGTTATTGTGTACAAGTCAAGGGTCATGTCGGTTTACATCATACCGATTAGATTGTATATATAGGGTCGAACACATTCATTTGTTTGTGTGTGTATGTTTACTTTCAATAATAACTAACTTACAAATTTCCCTCTAAAGTTTCCTACCCTCTTTTCCCTCCAAACCGTTTACTTTCAAACATCCATTAACCAACATATCAAACTCGAACATGGCATCAGAGCCAAGATCCAAAACCTGTGGCATATTTGATGTTGATCGAAACTCCGAAGATGTTGAAACTATAGGGAGAAAAGACGATTGGCCGTTAGTCCCTAGTAGTATGTTATGTGATCATGCCGATCACAAAAGAAGGGCCGAGAAGGCACCATTGGAAGATGAGGATTGTGAGTGTCCTCCCAACATCAAGTTTTCGAAATTCAACATAGGATCGTCGTCTAAGATCCAAGAAGAAAAAGTGTTTAAGGCGCAAAAGGAATTTAATAGGCAAGTGAAGTATAAGAAGGATGTCCCCGAACACCCACCAACGATGTGTTGTAGTAAGTGTAAACAACCATTTCACTTTAGAAGAGAGTGTCCAAAGAAGATGGGGAAAACGGAATTTATGGTAAAGTGAACCGATGAAAAAGGATGGGACGACATATGGTTTGCAAGTCTAACCCGTAAAGAACACGGATGTGGTGACAAAAATCAATACACTTTGTTTAGCAAATCATTTGGCTTAGAAGGTTGTCCAACCGGGTATAGGAAAGAATATTTTAGAGGAAAAGGGACGGTGATCATCACGAGTGGAAACCAGATTCACAAAATCAGATCTGTGTTTTACATACCCACTCTAAGAAGGAATGTCTTAAGTATAGAAAAACTGACATTCGAAGGCCTAGAGATCGAATTTGAAGGGGACGTGTGTTATATCCGATTATCCAGAAGACAAGGAGAATTATCACATGTCGATTGTGTGATGGTGATGATCATTTTACATTCAAATGTCCCGAGAGAAACAACTTGGTGCAGAAACAGGAAACCGGAAGTGCAGGAAGCGCGCATGAGGCGCAAAACAGAAACAAAGCACAAGAATCATACGGAACCGGTTTAAAAGAAAGTCTTACTGATTTAGACAAGGAAAGGGCTTCGGTATTTAAAAACTTTGAACAGTTTTCGATCAATAAAGATAGGGCCGAAACTTTCATGGAACAAGGACCCATTTTGTATCCAACCCAAGGCACAAGATTGAACGATTGTGTTATGTTCATGGATTTGATCCATATCACCGCAACGGTTGAGAGATACAAACGAAAGTTCGAATTAGAATTCGAAAAAACCATCGAGTGGTTTATGCAAGACTTTCTCAAGATAAAGAACAAGGCACCAATGCCTCCAAGAGACGGATACGGATATCTAATTAACTTGTTAGATCTTTACACAAAGGTTCAAGTTTTCGGAGGTTATGATAAAGTGACGAATGATGACAATTGGGCAGTGGTTGCCATGTCAATGGGATATGGGAGAGGACTACCAAGTATAGTGACGAAAGACGAGATTGCAACGACCCTAAGGCAAGTCTATGTCCGATACCTAGAGATGATGGAATGGTATCATTTAAAATACAAAGGAAGGGAAATGGTAGTTCAAGTCGACGAAGAAGATGCTTATGATCAAGGAAGAAGAAACGCCGAGTGGAAAGATCAAGACCTCCCACCAAAGAAGAGATCCCGCACATCGTCAAGTGAAGAATCAAGTTCATACTAAATCAAGATTAGGGGCGAGAATGTTAGAATACATAATCTTGATTTACTAAACCTATGTTATTAATATTGTACATATGTTAATTAGTGGTGTCCTAAGTTAGTAAATAGAATGTGACGGTTATATACCAACTGATATGTCACATATTAGTTAGCGGTTATTGTGTACAAGTCAAGGGTCATGTCGGTTTACATCATACCGATTAGATTGTATATATAGGGTCGAACACATTCATTTGTTTGTGTGTGTATGTTTAGTTTCAATAATAACTAACTTACAAATTTCCCTCTAAAGTTTCCTACCCTCTTTTCCCTTCCAAACCGTCATAAATTCCTTGTCAATTCTTAGCTTTTTTTTATTTTTCCATTGTTTGTGGCAGAAACTTGGGAGCTTCATGGAGATGTTGTTTGGTGGTCGTTATGTGCTTCTCTTGATGTCACTGTTTTCAATCTATTGTGGGCTAATATACAATGAATTCTTTTCTGTTCCTTATCACATATTTGGTGCTTCTGCTTATAAATGTCGTGACGATTCATGCAGGTATTTTTTTCCTTTATATTCGCATATATTGTCTGAACACACGTTTTCTGCATTAATATAATCCTGTTGAAGATATAGCTTTCTACCTGTATCACTGAACAACCATTTTCTGTTTTCATCGACAGCGATGCATATACAGTTGGTTTAATCAAACATCGTGATGCATATCCATTTGGTGTAGACCCTAGTTGGCGTGGGAGTCGTTCAGAGCTACCCTTCTTGAACTCTCTTAAGATGAAGATGTCTATTTTGTTCGGTGTTGCCCAGATGAATCTTGGAATCATATTAAGCTACTTTAATTCTATTTTCTTCAACAATTCACTGGATATCAGGTATATATTTTATGATTCTTCATGTATTATGCTTTGATACTTGTAGATATCTGACTTTAGTTAAATTAATCGGTGCAACTTTGTCAGGTATCAATTTGTGCCACAGATGATATTTTTGAACAGCCTTTTTGGGTATCTTTCACTTCTCATTGTCATAAAGTGGTGCACTGGTTCTCAAGCCGATCTTTATCATGTGATGATTTATATGTTCCTGAGTCCTTTTGATGATCTTGGTGAAAATGAGTTGTTTTGGGGACAAAGGCCCCTTCAGGTACAACTTATTGTTTCTGTCTATAGTGGATCTTTTGAAATTTGAAGTGACAATGTCGACCCATTTAATTATTCAAGTTATCTTTCATCTCAAACGCGTAGCATGATATTTTTTGGCTAAATACGAAACAAGTCAAAAGGTCGAACAAGTTGAGAGAAAAAAAAAACATAGTGCATAAAATCTATTTGACACAAATTGTTTTTATAAGATTTTTTTTTCTTTTTGGCAAAAACGTGTTTAGGGTCAACCTAAGTACCTAACTTGACCTGACATGCACAAAAACAACAAAATGCGTGTTTTGAGCTGTTACTCAACCACACCTGTAGAATCTTACTGCAGCTGTATGTCCTAGTGGTTTTTCTAATTATAGGTTTTTGCAGATCCTATTGTTGCTTTCAGCTCTTGTTGCTGTTCCATGGATGCTTTTCCCCAAACCTTTTATTTTGAGGAAACTCCATACTGAGGTACATGTTCACGTCTATGATCAACACTTATGTGAGTATGTGACTAAATACAATAGATATTTTTCTTTCTTCTTCTTCTTCTTCACCCTTCAAACAGATTCTTTATATATTAAATGTCTGCATTAATGGCTTTATGTGTCAAACGGTCAATGTTCCAGCAGTACTGCGATCTTCTTATCTTGTTTGCATTTTAATAATATCATAAGAATGCAAAGTGAAATGGTTTTATCCCTTTGATATTTTTAGAGATTTCAAGGTCGTGCATACGGGATTCTTAGGTCATCTGAGATCGATTCAGATTCTGAGCCCGGTTCTGCACGGCAGCATGAGGAGGAATTTAATTTCAGTGAGGTTTTTGTACATCAAATGATACATTCTATTGAGTTTGTACTTGGTTCAGTTTCTAACACCGCTTCATACCTTCGATTATGGGCATTGAGGTACAACATTTACAGACCTTAGTTAAGAATAATCTGGTATTTATTATTTACGGCGTTTTTACTGATAGTTCAAATTTTGTTACAGCTTAGCTCACTCAGAATTGTCCACCGTGTTCTATGAGAAAGTTCTCCTCCTTGCTTGGGGGTAAGTTCCTTTTTTTCTCTTGCTTTGCGAGAACCCTTTTGTAGAGGTGGCAAAATGGGCAGGTCAGGTGGCCGGTGGGTTGGTAAATGGTAACCGTAGTCCGTAGACATGTTTTATCCAACTTTTTTTTAATAACAAAACAGTGTAATAATAATTTAACTTTTTTGAATAAAATGATTAAAGAGGTATATGCATTTTCCCTACCAGTCAGCCAGCCAGCCTACTTTTGGACCCGTTTGACATGTTCGATCAATTTGACATTTTTTTCTATTTAGTTATATTTTTTGAATCTACCAATCTGATCCATTAGAGAATAAAATTTATTGTTTTTTAGGTATGAAAACATCTTAATTCGGATGGTGGGGCTAGCAGTTTTCGCATTTGCAACCGCATTTATATTACTCATGATGGAGACACTAAGTGCTTTCCTTCATGCGCTGAGGCTACATTGGGTGGAATTTCAAAGCAAGTTTTACGGTGGCGATGGTTATAAGTTCAAACCTTTCTCCTTTGCAGCAATAGCTGATGAAGAAGATTAGTAATTATAAATCGTCTCCAACAAGGACAAAATTGGGTTTTCACCCACCACACAGTTAAATCACACAGAATTTTGGTTAGTTAGAATAATCGGACGGTTATTGAGTTTTATACATGTGCAGCTTGTATTAACATAGCGTTGTAGAAACCGACCCGGCCCAGATATATCTGATTTGATGGTACCCCAAAGCCCTGCCTGCACAAAATGGTGGTATAATTAGGTGTTGTAAAGAGGGGATTCTTTTATATTGGATTGCCCCAAGGTGTCTGTAGATTTTGCATCTATAGTCTTTCTATTCATGTATTGTTTTCTGTTTTTGGTAATAAACAACAAAGGTACAGATTTCAGTTATACTCATTATAGATAGAATCTATGGTTATAGGATTTGGTTTAACGTGCTGTAGAACTTTTTTTTTATCGTGTGATACTCTTCGGTCTTCACAGATTCTCTTTTACGATATTTGAACCCAAACTTTTTGGTTGTAATCATGATTTTCGTCGTTTTCTGATACCCATTACTCATGAGGCGTTTTTAAAAACAGCAGGTTACTCCATCTACGTTCGTAAAACCCGTGATGACAATCATGTTTGGGACAATTCAATAAAAGTTGATCTAATACGCATAATCAATATCAGTAGGACACAACTAAAACTTGTTCAGGCCAATTTCAGGTAGGGTGAGTGCTTTAAGTATGGACTTTGGAATCTGTGTTAAAGAATTATAACACCAGAAACAATCAAATCAAGAACACAATTGAATGATTATTATTATTGAACTTCAACCAGAGGAGTAATAGAAAAGAATTGAAAAACGATTACAAATCAGAGAAAGATTAAGAGCTTTTATAGACCTTAAGCCCTAATCCCCCAAATTAACAAGATAACATAATATTATCAGGATCAATACTCTAACTATTAGACTTGGACAATAATAGCCCCTAATAGATACATCTTCAGTCCTCGAGCTTCCAGGACTTAGACATTTTTTCCATTAACATTAAACGATATTATAGGAAGATTATTGACTAACTTTGACTTGAGAAATCAGCATTAATCCAACAATCTCCACCTTGATTCTCAAGTCAGCCAACATCCAATTCCTCCAAACACAACCCAAACTTACCAACAGGCAAAGCCTTTGTAAGCATATTAGTAGCATTGTCTTCAGTGTTGATCTGCATAATCTCAACCTCATTATTCTTCACAACATCTCTAATAAAATGCAGCTTCACCTTAATGTGTTTGGTTCTCTCATGAAACACATTATTCTTAGATAATTCTATAGCACCTTGATTATCACACATTATCAAGGCATTATCAACATCAACTCCCAATTCAGACACAAATCCCTTCAGACATAAAGCCTCTTTAACAGCTTCAGTAAGGGCAATATACTCAGCCTCTATGCTGGACAAAGCTACTACATGTTGTAGTACAGCCTTCCAACTAACCACACTGCCAAGTACTTTAAACACATATCCAGTTAAAGATCTACCTTTATCCAGATCTTTAGCATAGTCTGAATCAACAAATCCCCGAATTACCCTTCTATCATGATCATTGTTACCAAAGATCAACCCAACAGAAGTTGTCCTTTTCAAATACCTCACTAACCACTTAGCAGCCTCCCAATGTACCTTCCCAGGATTAGAAAGATACCTGCTCACCAAACTGACCCCATAGCCAATATCTGGTCTAGTACAGACCATAAGATACATCAAACTGCCAACTAAACTAGCATAAGGAATTTTACTCATAAATTCAACTTCTGCATCAGTCTTCGGTAAATACTGTTTTGAAAGCTTAAAGTGTTGAGCCATAGGAGTTGAGACCTTCTTGCAATCATTCATATTAAAGTTATTAATAACTTTCAATATGTATGATTCTTGTGACAGCTTCAGAATACATTGACTTCTGTCCCTCTTGATCTCCATTCCTAAGATCTTCTTTGCTTCTCCTAACTCCTTCATATCAAACTCACTTTTCAACATATCTTTTATAGCTTTCAACTCTTCCTTATCCTTGCATGCTATAAGCATATCATCAACATATAGCAGCAAGTATACATATTCACCTTGCCTGTGTTCTCTCCAGTACACACAGGAATCATACAAGCTTCTATTGAACCCATTAGCCACCATGTGTTCATTAAACCTTTTATGCCACTGTCTGGGCGCCTGTTTCAACCCATACAGTGACTTTTGCAACAAACAAACCATATCTTCTCTGCCCTTCTCTTCAAAACCCAATGGTTGACTCATGTAAATCGCTTCTTCTAAGTTTCCATGAAGAAAGGCAGTCTTTACATCTAGCTGCTCAAGTTCAAAGTCAAACCTAACAGTTAATGACAATAATACCCTTATTGAGGTATGCTTCACCACGGGAGAAAAAATCTCATTGTAATCCAACCCTTTTCTCTGTGTAAACCCCTTTGCCACCAATCTAGCCTTGTATCTAGGTTTCTCTACCCCTTCAATGCCTTCTTTCAACTTATATATCCACTTACATGGTATAACTTTCTGCCCTTTTTGTTTTTCCACCAAACACCATGTCTTATTTTGTTTTAATGAGTTTATCTCATCCTTCATAGCTTCCAACCATTTCTCAGACTCTTTTGAACTCATAGCCTCATTGAAGGTTAATGGCTCAGTAGTACTTTCAATCTCAACAGCCATAAACACCACTGCTAATACATCATCATGTGTCTTGTACCTTGTAGGCTTAACAATGTCTCTTCTCGCCCTGTCCCTAGCCAAATTGTAATCTGAAAGATCACCATGACCTGAACTAGGACCAGGTTCTTCATAAGCAGCCTCAGTTTCACTTGACTGCTTCTCTTCATTGTTCTCCAGCTCTATTTCACCTTGAGGATAATATTGGTCAGTTTATGACCTTTTTACCCCTACAACATCCGTGTACAACACATCTTCCCTAAAGGCAACTACATCCCTACTAGTAAATGCCTTTGGACTTCCTTCATCTAATCTCCATAACCTATATCCTTTAACACCCTCAGGATATCCTAGAATGATACACCTTTGAGCCCTTGGTTCAAGTTTCCCTTGACTTATATATGCATAAGCCAATGAACCAAATACCCTCAAATCTTCATATTCTGGTTTATGACCATACCACATCTCCATAGGTGTCAACATATTGATAGCAGATGAGGGAGATCTGTTTATCAAATATGCAGCTGTTATTACAGTTTCTGCACAGAATTTCTTAGGCATTCCTGCCCCAATCAACATACTTCTCACTTTATTCAGAAGTGTTCTATTCATTCTCTCAGCCAAACCATTTTGTTAAGGAGTACCTGGGATTGTCAGGTGTCTCCCAACTCCACCTTCTTTACATAATTGACTGAATTGAGCATTACAAAACTCAAGTCCATTATCAGTCCTTAGTTTTTTCAACTTCTTCCCTGTCTGGTTTTCAACCAGATTCTTTTACTCAATAAACTTTTCAAAGGCTTCATGTTTGTGTTTTAACACATAAACCCAAACTCTTCTTGAATAATCATCTATGATTGATAAGAAGTAATGAGCACCCCCTAATGACATGGTCTTAGTAGGCCCCCACAAATCTGAATGCACATAGTCAAGAATACCCCTAGTCACATGTTTTCCCCTTGTGAACGTTACTCTGTGATCCTTTCCCATTACACAACTATCACAAAAACCAGTACTTCTTTCTACAAACTCACCAAGAAGATTTTGTTTCTTAAGTTCAGCAAGTCCTTGATCACTAATGTGACCAAGTCTTCTATGCCATAACTTGGCATCTACGGCTTCTTTCACTACTACATTCACCTCATTAATAACAACATTACCATCTAACCTGTAAGTGTTATTATCACTTCTTGTCCCAGTTAACATAACCACTGACCCTTTTATAATCTTAGCCTTCCCATTCTTAAGACTAACTGTATACCCATTCTTTTCAAAAGTACCAAGTGACAACAAATGTCTTTTCAACTCAGATATATACCTAACTTCATCTATCTGTACTTCATTCCCATTATCCAACTTAATAATCATAGATCCTATACCCAAGATCTTACATGGTCTATCATCACCTAGTTGGAAAATTCCCATATCTTTCATTACCAAATTCTTTAAGAATTCTTTCCTAAAAGTCATATGGAAAGAACAGCCAGAATCCATTATTAGTTTTTCAATACCTGAAACAGTAGACGCCAACAACACATTAGAACTTTCATATCCATCTTGAGAAGATTCAGGTGAACTCACAGACTGTGCCTTTGACTGTCCACCATCATTCTTCTTCTTCTTGAATCTGTCTGGACAATCTCTTTTCAAATGTTTCTCTGAATTGCAGATGAAGCATCTTCTCTTGAACTTGGACTTAGATCTGAACTGATTCTTGCCTTTTCCAGATCTTTGTTCAGTTCTCCCCCTCACAAACAAGCCATCACCATGATCTTCCTTAACATCTGACCTTTTCTTCAATTCTTTGGAATTTAAGGCTGCAAGTACTTCTTCCATGGTTAATGTATCCCTACCATACATAAGAGTATCAACGAAATGCTCAAATGTATGAGGAAGGGATGTGAGGAATATTATAGCCTGATCTTCATCCTCTAGGGTCACCTCTATATTTTCAAGATCAAGAATGAGTTTGTTGAACTCATCAGTATGATCTTCAAGAGATTTCTCAGAAGCCATATTGAATGTATAAAACCTTTTCTTCAAATATAACATGTTTGCTAGAGATTTCGTCATGTACAATGTCTCCAATTTTGCCCAGACACCTGCTGCTGTTGTCTCTTTCGATACTTCTCTCAGCACACGATCACCAAGGCTCAAGATTATGGCACTATGTGCCTTCTCCATCATGTCCTTCTTTTCTTTATCAGTTAAATCGGCTGGTAACTGATTCTCTCCCTTCAAGGCATCAACTACACCTTAATGAACCAAGAGAGCTCTCATCTTCAACCTCCATAGACCGAAGTCATTACGACCATCAAACTTCTCAAGTTCAAACTTCGTAGACACCATTGTTACACCTTGAATTAACCTCCCGTGTTTCTGTATCAAGCTACGAACCTGGCTCTAATACCAATTGTTAAAGAATTATAACACCAGAAACAATCAAATCAAGAACACAATTGAATGATTATTATTATTGAACTTCAACCAGAGGAGTAATAGAAAAGAATTGAAAAACGATTACAAATCAGAGAAAGATTATGAGCTTTTATAGACCTCAAGCCCTAATCCCCCAAATCAGTCGTTAACAAGATAACAGGATATTATCAGGATCAATACTCTAACTATCAGACTTGGACAATAATAGCCCCTGATAGATACATCTTCAGTCCTCAAGCTTCCAAGACTTAGACATTTTATCCAGTAACATTAAACGATATTATAGGAAGATTATTGACTAACTTTGACTTGAGAAATCAGCATTAATCCAACAGTTTGGACCACCTGAATTGGGTGACTGAATCGTGACCGGACTGAGAACTACCTGTTGATTGCTGGTTCATCAAGTTTACATTTTCTGGTCTCGCATTCGTTCTCCAGCTAGATAAGGGTGAAGTTGGATAACTGAACCGTCCGGTATCGTCTTATATATATATATATATATGTGTATGTGCTGATATTCTTGATTTGTTGCACCTGAACCCGTTGATAAATCTTTTTGTAATTATATTGTTACAGGCTTGCAGCTCATGAATTTATAGCCATAAATTTTGCTGTTGCAGTCCATAATTTCTTTTGGTTTTGGACTTTGGTCCAACAGATCACACGACTAACAGAAAACCAAATGTCATATAGTGGTGCGCTTAGATGATAGGTTTTCTGCTAACTTAGTCGGTTTCTAGCGGCTTAACGGACTGATCGATGTCGTGGTCTGGTCAAAGATAGTATTTATATTGTTTCCTTAATACCCTTAACTATGTACTTAGTGGTAGAAAGAGTGTCGAACCACGAAGAGTTTATGGTCAGTGATTACGTCCTTAGTTGAGTCCTTAGTTGATTGTAAAGTCACTTCTGAAGATTTAGCTTAATTATGAAGTTTGTTTGTTTGTATCATTTAAGAAATTGTTGGAAAAGTTTTTGAACCAAAAGATGATTCAATGTTTGTAATTAAGTTTGCAAAAGTAATTATTTGATGATTGCTAAGAGAAACTTGATTTAAAATCTTTGATTGTAAACAATAATAATTAATATATATGAAAGGATCGCACTCGGGTTCAACAATTAAAGCCTAAGGTCTATCATAAATGGGTAAAAATTTCAATTACAAATAATGTTACCAGGTTGTTGTTTCATGGTTTAGGCATCAATAAACATCAACATCGAAAGATGGACGGAAATATGTTTCATTGCTCTAGAACATGCAAAATCAAAGTTTTAACTGAATTCATTTCACTAGTTATTGGCACAAGAACAATAAAAAAGTGAATTCAATACAAGATTAATGCATTCAAAACAATTGTTCAATCATTTAGTTGTAAATACAAGATAAGAAATACCCAACCCTAGAACTTTAAAAGTCTACACCAGGGTGAATCCAAGGAAATTAGCCGCTCATGATCGGAGAAACTTGATTGTTGATTGAAAGGATTGGAGAAATAGGCATGGAAGATCTTAGGGCTATAAGGTTAATGGTTGAGGCAATGTTTTCAGAACCGGACCGGACGTCGAACCAGTCTCCTTACCGGTTCACTGGTCCGACCGGATATAAGAAGGGGTCGAACCAGATATAAGAACCAGAAAACTAAGAAGCGGTCAGACCAATTAGTTTTGGTCCAGTGAAATAAAAACCAAGACAAGTTAGACTTATTAGATTCCAATTTTTAAGTTGAGGATATTGCCTTTCAACCCGATAAAGTTGGGATTATTTAATTCAAATTCTCCTAATTTTGCCAATGATCAAATTTATTTTTAGATTTTGTTTATATTTAAACTTCCAAAATCTCATTGTTGTTAAACTAGTGTTGGAGCCCGCGCTTTGCGGCGGGATCGTAGGATGGTGCTAGCACTAATATATTTATTACATAATATGTTGATGTGTTATTATAGATCATGCAAGGTTTAATCTAAACGACGGTAATTATAACTATATAAGCAATCAATGGGGAAGGATTAAATAAAAACCCACCTAAATTGAAGAAACCCACTAAACTCTCTTAGAACCATTGATCAAACTAGAACAATGGTCCACATTTATTCATGACTATTGATTTAAATTTATTATCTTTAATAGACTAGATGACAAAAAAAAAAAAAAAAGCACAATGGTCAAATGTCATTTTTCTGAAAAAAGCACATATGACAAGTGGACCCCACACATGTCACATCATCTCTCTCATACTTTTGTGACAATGGTCTTAAATCTGTCAGCAGGTCATGTTACATATGTAACATATGCAGTGTTGCGTACGTTAAAAACACATAGATTGTATATAAATCAATTAAAAACTTTATAGATCAAAAAACATTCAAATGTACACAAGAATTGTTTCTTACAAAGTGCTAAAACAAACAAAACGGTCATTACAAATCGACAAAATGCTTAAAAAAACTATCATAAATAAAAAAAAAATTGTCTACACTTCATTCTTGATAATCATCTTCATCTTTAATGCAAAAAATATGCTCACCTGCAAAAATAAAACAAAATTCATCAATTTACATGAAAAAATCAAAACTTTGTATCTAGTAAAAAAACAGAAACTAATGTATACCAACTTAGTGGTGCTGTTACATACGAAACATACGCAAACATAGATTTCATCCCATGATCAATGACATTCCATTCAAGAGTTTTTTCCCAATTCTTCCTCTATAATATGCAATATTACATTCCTGATAAGTGACTTTTTTTATTGATTAACATATGCAACTGCTGTTGAAAGTAAAACATGTATACCTCATGAAAAGTCAAAAAATCAAACATTTGTATCTGGTAAAAAAACCGGTAACTAATTTATACCAACTTAGTTCTGTTGTTACATACGAAACAGACGCAATATAGGAAACAGATGCAAACATACATTCCACACATTATAATACTCATACAAACATGCACATACTGGTAAAAAAACAAATCAGACCTATTGTTGCATATGTTAAGAGACACTAAAATTCACCAAATTTGATTAAAAAAAACATATTAATAATAATAACATATAAAAAGGGTTAATTAATATCCTATATACGCAACTTAGTTCTGTTGTTACATACGAAACAGACGCAAACATAGATTTGATCCCATGATTAATGACTTTTGTTTTAATTAATATATGGTAAAAAAAATCAGAAGCTAATTTATACCAACTTAGTTCTGCTGTTACATACGAAACAGATACAACATAGATTTCATCCCATGTGTAGCTCATCAAAGTCAAAAAATCAAACCTTTATATCTGGTAAAAAAAATCAGAAACTAATTTATACCAACTTAGTTCTGATGTTACATACGAAACAGACGCAAAAAAAATTTGATTTTCATCCCATGATTAGTGACTTTTGTTTAATATATATATTAAGAAAGGTTAATTAATATGTAAACCTACGAGTTAACTTATGCTACCTGCGTGTAAAAAACATACTAACCGATTCACATTAGTAACAAAAACATACTATCCATTAGTATTACTAATAAAAAAACGATTCACATTAGTAATAATAATAACAAAAAACATACTATCCATTATCTCGGCTAAACGCTTCTTATTTAATTATTAAACTCGCAGCCAAACACTTTATGTGATTCAATACCTATTACCAAACACTTGAAATTCTAGTTGTTATCCCCATTGCCAAACACCCTCCATTTAGCTTTGACTATAAAAGTCCTCCATCTCTTCTTGTTTCCTGCACAAAACCACGAGAATTAAAAACAAAAATATGTGAGGAAGATAGAGCACAGCCAACCATGAATAAAAACAAAACGTTTTCATCCTGTTATTATTATTATTGGGTTATTATTATTATTATTATCCTCAAACAAAATATGTGGATGAGATGAGAGCACAACCAACCACGAGGATTAAAAACAAGATATTTGTGTGAGATGAGAGCACAGCCAAGAACATCAACCGGAATCACCAGTCCGGTGACCAGTTCCGGCCGACGTCGGCGCCTCTTCTCCGGCGAAGCTCCTCATCTTCTATCTTCCTCACCAAAACACCACAACCTTCCGTCATCTTCTCCGATCACTACCGGTGACCGGTTCCGATCGTCGCCAACAACAACAACACAACACACGATCTTTCACGAACCGGATAGAGAGAAAGAACAGCAGAGGAAGAAAGAGATAGAACACAGAGCAGAGAGACACAGAGGAGGAAACCGAAGACGGTGACGGCGGCGATTGGAGTTAGGGTTCCGATTAGGGTTCCGAGCAACCAGGTATAAAATATCCTTGATTCTTGATAACGTTTGCATACTGAAACTGATTGTGTTCTCTTGGTTTGGTGGATCTGAATGGAAAGTGTGTTGGATGGATTATTATTATTATTATTATTATTATTATTATTATTATTATTATTGGGTTGAAGAAACTGAGATTAATATTGGTGGTGGTGGTGGTAGTGCCTATATTAATCTGGATGGATAAGCTGAAAGAGAGATGGAGAGAGAATGTGTGTGAGTTGTTTATATAGGAGGGAGAGACAAAAGATTCAAACTAGTAAAAAAAGGGGAAATGTAAATTTACTAGTTTACCTTTTTTTATTAAAATAATAGAGGGTGTTGTGGATGAATCTAGACCACAAGATGGGTTTGTGGGGGTTTCTTCATTTTGGGAGGTTTTTTTGTAGATACTTAGTCAGCAATCAATACTGATCAGTAATATGTCTAGAGGTAAAAGTTAGCTTAAACTATAATAAGATAAATAAAAAATATTTACATTTGTTACTCGGTATATTGAAAAGTTGATTTTAATTTAGCAATATTGGTATAAAAAGCAAGTAACATGACTAAATAAATACATCTAAAGTTAATCTGTATGTACATATGACGATAGGCTGATGTATATATTTGGTGGCATTTTCAATAGTTTTCCTTTGTTACAAAATAAATATAGTAATATATATAATAATTATTTTTCATATTGAAGATAATACTCCCAACTATCACTTTGGCCAATGGCACTCCCAACTTGCAACTTAGTTTGTTCTATCACCCCCAAACTAACGGATGTCTAACATGGTTAGTCTTCGTGGCAAAAATGTAAAAACCTAAACTTAAGGGGCCTTTTTAAAACTTTTTATTATTATTCATCTTCTTCATCATATCTTCCATCATCATCATCATCTTCTATCTTCCTGAAATTACAGAGAGAGAGAGAGAGAGAAAGTCAAACTCCCAGACTAACAACCACCACCCACCACACCTTCCACCACCCACACCTTCCACCATCGCACCAAAAACCACCACTGCACCACCCACCACCCCCTCTTTCACTCTCTGTCTCTTTCTCTCTCTGACGCGGATGCCTTGTCTGCTCTGGCCATCGCTACCCCAACAGCTCCGCACCAGCACCGACACCAATTTCAGACGCCGCACGAAATGATATGGTGGTTGTGTAGCGCTTAAGCTGTACGATATGAGTGAAGAGTTTATTGAATTCGAGTAATAGAGGGAGAGGCTTCTTACAGATCATTCGATTGAAGAGATGAACTGCTTCGTTGAGATGGTTAAGGGTTTCATTGGATGATGAAGGTGTCGATGTGATTGATTTATGGAGTAATTTATTGTTGTTGTCCATTGAAGTACGAAACCCTAATTGAAGAGAAATTGGGGGAGAAGTATGTATGCCTGGTTGAATGCTATGAATTTGGGCTTAATTTTTGGACGTGTCCAGATGGTGGTGGGGTGGGTTGGGTTGGGTTGGTGGTGGTGATTTAGAGAGAGAAGGAGACAGAGGGAGAAGAAGGAAAGGGGGGGGGGGGGGGGGTGTTTGGTATTTAAAATAAAAAGTTTCAAAAAATGCCCCTTAAGTTTTGTGTTTTTATATTTTGGCCACATAAAAGTTTTGGCTTTTACATTTTGGCCACGAAGACTAACTAGGTACGTTAGTTTGGGGGTGATGGAACAAACTAAGTTGAAAGTTGGGAGTGGCCAAAGTGAAGTTTAGAGTGATATCCGCCAATAGGCGATAGTTTGGAGTAATTAAATCCATTTTCCCTTTTAAAATTTACCTAGCACGTTATGCCCGCACATTGTTGAGCTCAGTTTAGAATGAAACTTATATTAAAACCTAGGTTTTAAAAAAGCGTGCCCGGGCACGAGGGAACTGAGGCGCGGATCCATACGCCTTATGTCACACAAGGCATGTAGTTTACAAAAAAGCATGCATTTTTTGGAAAACAATCTCCTGAGGCGTGCGCTTTTCATACAGGGGGTTTTGTGCTTCAAAGTGTTATATATGTAGCTAAAATGGTTGTACATTTAAGTTAAATCATATATGAACCTTATTTACATTTGTATTTTGAGTAAAGACTGCTATATGCCTATAAACCTATAGGACATGTATAAAAAATATATAATAATTTTACGTCTAGTCTACGAAAAGCCCCCCACTTTTACGCTTTACACCTCGGTTTTAGAACTCGCCGTTTTCTACCCTTCGCGCTTTTTAAAGCCAAAATTAAAACGTGGATGAAAATTAGCATGACGCGATAATAAAGTAAAAAATAATCATATTTAAATAACCTTCTAACAATGTGTACCGGCTCAATTTTTGATTAAAGTTAAATCAAAGTGTACATACAAAATAATCACATCATAAATGTGTAAGATACAATGGTGGTGGTATAGTAAAAGAAATATAATGTCCGGGTAGCATAATCGGTAGAGACTTATTCCTTTTAAAGTAAAGGGGACGCGTTAAGTTTAAAACTAGTTAATGATGTATTTATTGTAATTATAAAAGATGTTACATTAGGCGTGTGGTTGAGGACCGGCGTAGATGCCTGGCCTCCACGTAATCCGCCACATCAACGACGGGCCTCCCTCTTCTCCGACAACCTCCACCGCCTTCTTCTCCGACGAGTTAATGGAACAAGGTTTTTTTTTTTTTTTTAATTCAGTCGACCGACCGTTGAACGGTCAAGAAATACACGGGAAGGGACGGCTAGTACGGCAACCAAATGCCGTTGATGACGATGATTCGTCAGGGGACGGTGTTGCCGCCCTTGGCTTCCTCCTGCTGTGCCCCACACCGAAGGGCCTTAGCTGTTAAAAAAATAATTATATCTTAATGAAAAAAGAAATGACATGTGTTAAGTGGTGTATGGTGGTAAATACCATATAAAAGACAAAAAAAATGTAAAAATTTACAAATTAAAAGGAATAAAAAAAGACAGGACAACATAGTTAGTGGTGCGTGGTGATGTACTACCATTCATAGTAAATCTTTTTCATAATATGGTGATAACAAAATTCGTACACTAGCCAAATGAAGAAGCTTCAAAAAATATGATCATATATTGTTTGCTATCATCATCATCATCATCATATTACCTTCATTTTGTTTTCCATCTTTCAATCCCACAACCATTCAGCACTTAAATAAAAAATGAAGTTCTCTACTTTACATAATAATAATATTAATAATAACAAAAGTTGTTCACAACATCAGATATTAGAAGTTTTTAACAGAGAATTAGGCTTCAATCACCCCAAAAAGTTTCATCACCGTATCTCTGCTTCTGAGGTTTGTTTTTTAACTTTTAAACAATATTATGATCAGTGTCACACTTCCTTTTATTTTTATTTTTTTTTAAGTTTTTATGTGTTTAATGTTGTTAGCTTATTGAATTTTGTATCTTTCAGGTCCAATATTCTAACTTTTAAGATGATGGATTATTATTATTATTATTATTATTATTATTATTATTATTATTATTATTATTTTTATTATTATTATTATTATTATTATTATTATTATTATTATTATTATTATTATTATTATTATTATTATTAAATGTTGTTTCAGGCTCTTGTGAGCAGAATTGGTCTGGATGGTAAACTGATTGGGCATGAAGGCTGTGTAAACACTGTTGAGTTTAGCCGTTGTGGTGATCGCCTGGTATCGGGTTCTGATGACCGGCGTGTTATGTTGTGGAATGTGGCTAGTAGAAGTTTGGTCCTTTCGTATGATTCGGGTCACGTAGATAATGTGTTGCAGGCTCGGATTATGCCGTTTACTGATGACAGGAGTATTGTGACTTCTGCTGCTGATGGTCAGGTAAACTCTATAATCTATATTTACATTATTTTAGATATTTATGGATCTGTTGTTTTGCCCTGCATATTAATATATGATCGAGGTTCACTCGTTTAGTACTATGTTTGACTCGTCAATGGAATGGCCCCAACTTTCGCAATTGCGGTGTCTAGACACATTAGACCCTGTCCCTGATATATTTGACCCGTCGCGTGTATCTATTATTATAGTTGTATTCATGTGTGTTTGGTGTGTCCCTTGTTAAAGCTTAGTCTAGTGCATACATGGAAATTGGTAGTAGCTTTAAATTTGAGATGAAATCGCGTTATCTAAGAGTCAGGGGCGGAACTAATGAAGAAGCAGGTGCCGCGTCCGTTGCGGCTCAACTTCGCGCGCGTAGTGGAAAATTTGTTTTTTTTTTTTTTTTTTTTTACGAAATTTTGGAAACATTGCTACTAAAATGAAAAAAATGAAAAACGTTACTACTGAAAAACATTTCTATATCCGCCACTGCTAAGAGTTCTATGTTTTAACATTTTAATGAATTGTTACACGTTATCATTTTGTTTTATAATATATTGTATGATATATGAGTTTATAATGTATTCGTTAAGTTGTGTCTCGTTATTTGTAAATTTAAAACGTATAATATGGCCAAAACATGTTACATATTGTGTTCGGTTGATAGATAATCATGTAACGTCAGTTTTATTATTAGCGTAAGGTATTTTGATCGTTAAGGGAAGTAGTGTGACGCGTGTTTAAGTATGAAAAAGGTTTAAAAAGCGCGTGTCAGTTTGATTACATCTATGTATGATAATGCAGTAACAACTGTAAATATATATATATATATCATGATCTCAGGTGAGACTTGGTCAGATAGCAGACAACGGTAAGGTAGAAACAAATATATTAGGGAAACATAATGGCCGTGTTCACAAGCTTGCTGTTGAGCCTGGAAGTCCCTACATATTTTACAGCTGCGGCGAGGATGGATTAGTACAACATGTAAGTGTAATGATTATCTATCCAAAATATAACCAGTTTGACCATCGGAAAGTCAAAGTGGGAAGTAACTCTTACAAAGAATTATGTTTGGTTTTAATTCTTAGACAAGTTATTGTTTTTGCAGTTCGATTTGCGAAGTAATTCTGCCACAAAGGTGTTTTGTCGCGCCTCATTCACAGGAAACGACTACCAGTGCTCTTCTTCAAACAGATTAAAGCTAAACTCCATTATAATCGACCCACGAGACCCTAATTATTTTTCTCTAGGAGGTTCTGATAAATACGCGCGCGTATATGATATCAGAAACCTGGACGGACCCGTTGAGACATTCTGCCCAAAACATCTAATCAAGAATGGCGATTTTAACATCACTGGAATGTCATATTCCAACACAAGTGAGCTTCTGGTTTCGTATAACAGTGAACACATTTATTTATTTCAAAAGAATATGGGTTTAGGCCCATACCCCGTCGCAGCTTCGCTAGAACATTTGGATAGTTTGGATGACCCACAGATGTATTTTGGGCATACTAATTCGTTAACGCCTAAAGGGGTTAGTTTTTTCGGACTTGGTTGTGAGTATGTTATGAGTGGGTCAGATTGTGGGCTTATATTCATATGGAACAAAAAAGATGGTAGAATTGTTCGCGTTATGGAAGGCGATGGGCGTGTAGTGAATCAAGTTGAACCACATCCTAATATTCCTGTTTTTGCTTCTTCTGGATTAGAGCAAAATATAAAACTTTGGGCTCCTGTATCCGATAGCATTCGTCCCCTGCCTCGTGATTTACATAAGGTAACTAAACATGTTAGTTATGACTTATGATTAGAAAAACAATATTATTACAATCATAATCTAAATCTTTGGATAAAACAGATTGTGAAGTCGAACAAGCGAGCCAGAGAAAATCATTCACGGGTTGCACACGCACCCGGTGTTGTGATGCGTGCTTTGATCCAAAGAAGGGAAGGAGGGGCATATGTTGAAAGAAGACTTGTTAGAGATGATGCTACAAGGGGTGAAGAACATGAAAGTGATGGAAATCCAAGTGAATGTAATATAGTTTAGTATATTAACATTCAAAAGTTTATAAAGTTTGCCACTAGTTAATATTTTATACTGTTTTGAGAACTCGGATATGCATATGATTAGTTAAGTAAAGAATGCAAGTAGCTTGCACAATTGTTAATGTTGCTATGGGGTTGTATTTGAGATTTGAAATGGTTATGTTGCTAATGGGCTAAGTACTTTATTTTGTATCTATTATAAATAAAACCAATGGTTAAGCATATGATTTCCTCCTGTTTCATGTGATAACCTTTTAAAGCCCATATTCTCGACTCACTCGATTTATGCGATCTCATTATTCGGGTATTGGCAGGGTCTTGTGAGTTTGTTGGTAACTTATTCTCGTTGTTACTTGGGCCGGCCCATACCAGGGCCGGGGAGAACACCCAACTTGGACCCGTTTTTTCAAGGGCCTTTTCTTTATATTTTTCTATATTTTATATACATTTTTTTAAATATAAAACTTAAAAACTTATTGGTACAATACTTAAGAACAAAAAAATAAACCTAGCCCAATGTAAAACTTAAGGTTGTCTGCCCAATATTTAAAAACTTAAAACCTATTTGTAGATTGACAATATTGATTCATAAAGCCTAGCCTAAATGTGAAATGCCCAATATTTATTTATTAAACTAATAAGTAATCTATTAATCTATCTATTAATATATATAAAAGAATTGAACATTGCTGACGTGGCGTGCAATGGTGCCTTCTACCTCTCCATGAAACTGCCACGTGGCATTATAATTGAAAGATTTTAGTGTTTTTGAATTATTTCATTTTTTAATTAAATTGAGTTATTTTAGGAAAAAATAATTTAAAAATAAATTTAAAGTTTTCTCTCTCATGTTTCCTCCTATAATTTTTAAACGTTTATATCTTTTATATACGAGATTTTTTAAAGAAAAAAATTACACCAAATTAACGAGCGTTTTATTATCATTCCAACGAGTACCATAGTGCTATATAAAAAACGGAGAAAAAATCGACTATTTTTTGTGGGGTTTCGTTCATACAGGAAAAAAACACACAAAGTGTTCATGTTATTCATTAATCATGTTTTTTTCTTTTAAACCAGGTTCTTATCTACGATGTTGAAAATCAACCCAATCGCCATGTTATCATTGGAATTTTACTAGGTATACTTCATCAACAGAGGCTAGGAGAAAGAATCGCGCAACACTGCAACACATGGTGTCACCTTATAGCAAGGTTATTTTTTTATTTATTTAATTACATGAGTAATAATTATTACTATTAGTATTAGTATTAGTATTATTAGAATGGTTATATTTTTCAACCCCGGGACGCTCTCAGGATGAATTGATAGTTGCTGACGTGGCGTTCAATGGTGGTCTCAACCATCTCTTGATTATGCCACGTGGCATAATGAGATGCAATGGTTACAACTTCCAACTTAAGTGTTTGTTTAGTTGATTAGGTTAGGAATTATAAGAGCCATTAGAATGTGAGAAATTAAAGAGATGTGATGAGTTTTTGAATAGTTGTAGCTTACATAAGTGATTATTTAGATGATTACTGATTAGGTTTTAGATTAAGAAATATGAGTTATTACTGATTAGAATACTATGAACATGCAATGATTGAGAGATTTTGTGGTTAGTTAACTTGAGCCATTTGCAATAAGTTATCACGTAAAATAAGATTTTTCAACCCCGGGACCCTCCCGGGGTAATCAGCTAGTACCAACATATAAAAAAAGATTTGCAATATGAATTACGGAGCGCGAGAGCAACCAACGTCAACCGCCCACAGCACTACTCTACACGTTCATCAATCACAACTGGTCCACCACCAGCTGCTGCCCACCAATCACAGTATGTTTTTATATTTTTGTTCCACTTCCTACAATTAGGCTGCTCGGAGTGGGGCAGGAATGGGGGCGGGAAGGGGGGAACACCGCCGCAAGGTGGCGTGGGAAGGGGCGGGAGTGAGGGGGCGGGGGGCAGTTCGATGGCGTGGGGCATTTTTGGGGGACACGTGGCTTGCCATTATTGGAGGAATTATATTTTTGACCGTTTAAAAAAAAAAAATTAAGTTACCGTTGGGCTTTTTTTTTTTTTTTTGAAAGGCTTAGTTCAGTGGAAATCCTTGTACAACCCTAACCTAGCGATCTCAAGTTCGAATCCCTACCCACACACTGGTGTCCTGCTTGCCTAAGCTCAAAACATCACGGGGAATTTTTTTGTGGTGTGCATGAATCGAACATATGACCTACCCCCACGATGGGAACCCCTAAGGGAAAACTCACCATACCTCAAACCAGCTGGGCTGGAGATCATTGGCGGGCTTTAACGGTTATAAAAAGAAATATTTTTTATTATATATATATATATATATATATATATATATATATATAAGGGAAATTATAAACTGAAAACCCCCTTGAGTTAAGAAAACTAAGAAAACCCTTGTAAAACCATCTAAAATTTTGTAATTTTTTTTGAAAAAAATACACAAGGTAACATACATGTATTAAAGCGTTTTGGGCAAAAAAAAAATAAAAAAAAGCGCCGATAGGATATTTTAAAAAAAAATAAACAAAGTTTGTGCTGTTACATATGTAACAATGTAACATCAGTTGTTACATATGTAACAGCGCAAATTTTGTTTATTTTTTTTAAAAATATTCAATCGGCGTTTTTTTTTATTTTTTTGGCCCAAAACGCTTTAATACATGTATGTTACCTTGTGTATTTTTTTCAAAAAAAAATTACAAAATTTTAGATGGTTTTTACAAGGGTTTTCTTAGTTTTCTTAACTCGAGTGGGTTTTCAATTTATCCTCCCCCCCTATATATATATATATATATATATATATATATAGGGGGTGGATATTTTGAAAACCCACTCGAGTTAAGAAAATTCTGAAAACCCACCAAAAAACCATCTAAAAAAGGTTTTTTTTTTTTTGAAAAAAATACACAAGGTAACATACATGTTTTTAAGCGTTTTGGGCCAAAAAAATAAAAAAGCGCCGAAGATATATTTTAAAAAAAAATAAATAAAGTTTGCGCTGTTACATATGTAATAGCTCTATTACATACTGTTACATATGTAACAGCTCTGTTACATGTGTAACAACGCAAACTTTTGTTTATTTTTTTTTTAAATATTCGTTCGGCGCTTTTTTTTATTTTTTTAGCCCAAAATGCTAAAAAACATGTATGTTACCTTGTGTATTTTTTTCAATCAAAAAAAAAAAAAAAAACCTTTTTAGATGGTTTTTTGACGGGTTTTTAGAGTTTTCTTAACTCGAGTGGGTTTTCAATTTATACTTTCCCTATATATATATATATATATATATATATATATATATATATATATATATATATATATATATATATATATATATATATATATATAACAATACCCTCTTCTACACAAACACACCCTCTTTTTTTCATAAAATCCTCTCCAAACTATCATATTTTTTTAAAAAAAATTGCAAGATGTCGGACGACTCTTCGAGTTCAGATGATATGTTTGATCAACTCGCTTTGGATGACTTGGGCGAAGATGCCGCAGAGTTGTTAATGGCGAGCGTTCAGAAAGTCGTTCAAGCTATAGCGGACGACGAAGGGACCTCCGAACCACCCAAGCGTAGAAAGTATATAGTTCGTGAACGACAAACCGCAAATGAGTCATTGGTACGTGATTACTTCTCACCCGAAACAACATACGATGAAAAAAGTTTTAGGCGGCGTTTTCGTATGAGTCGTAATTTATTTTTAAGAATAACAAATGATTTAGAAAATAATTATGAATATTTCAAACAAAGGCCCGATGCACGTGGTCAGATGGGATTTACCGCGATGCAAAAGGTCACAGCCGCGCTTAGATCCTTGGCGTACGGACAAAGTTCCGACATAATGGATGACTATCTAAAGATGGCCGAGCGAACGGCTAGAGAAAGTACTCAGTTTTTTTATGCGGGCGTCGTTGAATTATATTTAAAAAGATATTTGAGAAAACCTACATTTAGTGACGTTCACCAACTTTTAGAGTTTCACGAATGTGACATCCGTCACCCTCGTCTTTCATCTAATTGACGATAATAGCCCTTCAAAAATTTCCGTTATAGTCTCTATTACTTTCGTCGTTTTCAAAATTTATTTTAGAGTAAACTAAAATTTTATCATTATTATTCATTATGGGTTGGGTATAAGTTTTTATCAAATACGTATCTTGAAACGTCTACGCAATAGATTTTGTAAAAAAATTAAGTCTTAAAAACTTTTAAGTTAAATAAGTTAACCAAGTTAAGTTTTTATAAAGGGGAAACTAACCATGATACAATAAACTAACCTAGTTAAAACTATAGGGACCTATATTGCCAAAGTCCCAAACTTTCAAAACTGATTTTCTTTTTCCCCTGATTACTTGCTTTTCCGGTCAGCTTCCTCGCCGGAATCTGGCGAGTCTCCGTCGATTACTTGAAACGAGTTTAAATGCGTAATAACAACCTTTAAGTATTGCAAAACGGTTCTGCATGATTTTCCAACTGCTTCCAGTGATTAAATCGTACATTAATGTTTTTTAATTCAAACATTAAGTGGGTTTAGGATGTAACCGTCGCCCCTAATCAATCAATATGTTTTCATTCACGAAGCTATAATATGATCCTACCAATTCATTTCTGCACCTCCACACATTCTAAACCCACGAAAAACACGTCTTAAACACGTTCAGAAGTGGTGAAAATCGGCCCTCATGCTTCGGACCTGCACATCCTTTATCGAGCTCTGTTACGCGTTGTAAGTTTCAACTTTTTGGTGTCGTTTTAACCTTTGATCATACCTGAACAATAGCCCTCTATTACAGATCGTGTATCGTGTTTAAATCGGGTTATTGTTGAAAGGTTAGGGTTAGGGTTCTTAGTTGATTGATTTGGGGAAGAAGATAACACTTGGTATTTTCTTTAAAAGAATAAGTGTTCAAAATAACACATAAGTTAAAGGATTGGTCTAGTGGTTAAGTTGTGGGTGGTATGTTGAAGGCTCACGGGTTCGAGCCTTGTAAACAACATTTTTGTTGTTTAATTTGTATTTAGTTTATTTCACTCTAGTTTCCGTTATTTATTATTATATGAATCATAATAATAGTAAAATATTCATAATAAATTCCTTTTTGCTCCAAAAATTATAAAAATTTAGGAGTAGCATGTTGACACCATGAAGAAAATTACCACACTTTTATTTTCTGTAAAATGTCTCGTTTTTATATTTTTATTGATTTAATTTGTTTTAACCATATTTAATTGATTAAAAATTCATTTTTAATGATTTTAATCTCAAACTTTTTGAGTAATTATTTCTGATCATCATGAACTGAAAATAAAAATTATTGATTCAGAAAACACTTATTTTTATTAATTTTCCTATTTTTAATCATTTAAACATGATTAATTCTATTAAATCAGTTTTAAATATAAATAAGTTTATAAAAAAAATTATGAGAGAATTATTTTCATTGATTTACATCATAAAGAATCCATTTTCTATAAAAATAACATTTTTGGATCATGTCTTGTATTATTAGTATTATTTATCGATTACGACATAATTAAACCTTTATTTATTTATACTATTACAACATCTATTTTATAAATACTTTTCTTATAAAATAGAAATATTTCTTATGTTGGAAAATCTTAATTATTATTTGTCGGATCATCGTGTAACTCATAATTATTTATTTCAATATTTATGATTATCGTAATTATTTACAATAATTAGTTAAAGTAATTAACTAAATGATTTTGCCTTAATTATTCAAATATATTTACATCTAAATATTCAAATGGTAATAATTACATTATCTAAACCACATTTACAAACTTTGATATATTATTTTTGACATACAACTTTTATATTAATGCAATTTATCATAAAACTCTAATTCCCCAAATCGACTTAGCAAACCCTAATGCCTTAGACCCTAGTTACCTTAGACTTTTTAGACACTTCTTTATTAGTATTCTTACACACTATAGGCTGGATTCCTCGGAATTTCCATTACTTAGCTCACGACCGCTTAAGTGGATTTTGATCGCTTTCGCAAACTGTGAGTATATCTTTCCCCTTTTTCATTTTTTACACTTTTGGGGTGACTCATGTACGCTTATTACTTCACTCACTTAATCATGGTTTATCATATATTCACAATCGCAATTCTTGTATGTGTTTTACTTGTTGATTCGCTGATAGTGTGTACTTATGACCTTAATCATTAACCGCTGGGCGGCCTAGCATAGCAATAAATAGTACTTAATTATTGTTATGTGTGAACGATTATTCATCGCCTACTATGAGCGAATACTATATATATGTGACTCTTGATTCATTAAACAAAGGTTTGATTTTGGGTAGCATTTGTACATAGCTTGAACACTAAATTGTAGACAGTATAACACGTGAATTGCAAAACTCTTTTCTACTATATGTATTCAAACAGGGTATGCTCACCAATACATTTTTGTATTGACATATACTATTTTCGTACATGTTTCAGGTTATTTATGAAGTGACTTTTAAGCTTTTGGAATTTTTACTTAGATTTTGGATTTATTGTATTTCAGTTTTAGTTGTCACTTTAGAATCATTGTATCTTGTATTTTTCTTTCAATGTAATAAACTACTTAATCAATGTATCAAAATTTACACTTTTAGTCCATGAGCTATTGAACAATCGTCACTACGTGACACCTCGATGTTTCCGCCATCGGTTGGGGTGTTACAACGAAGAAAAACATGGTTTTCCCGGTATGCTCGGGAGTTTAGATTGTATGAAATGGGAGTGGGAAGTTTGTCCAACTGAGTGGCAAGGCCAACACGCTAGCGGTTTTCATAAAAAGCCGTGTATGATGCTTGAAGCGGTTGCGTCACAAGATCTTTGGATTTGGCATGCGTTTTTTGGTGTGCCCGGTTCGTTGAACGATAGAACTATTCTTAACCAATCCCCAATCTTCAACGATCTTGTAAACGATGTTGCACCAAAAGGAACTTTTTTTTAAACGGGGTAGAATATAAGTACGGGTATCTTCTAGCAGATGGAATTTACCCTGATTGGGCCGTGTTCGTAAAATCGTTTACACGGAGAACTACGTTAGACCCTAAGAGAAAAAAGTTTAACAAAGCTCAAATGGCTGCACGGAAAGATGTTGAGCGTGCTTTTGGTGTGTTGCAAAAAAGATGGCGCATTTTGTCCATGCCATGTAGAATGTATGAAAAAGCCCAAATAAGAAATGTGATGTACGCATGCATTATTTTACATAACAAGATTTTGGAGGATGAAGGACGTGCAATATGCGAGTACTTTGGTGAGGAAACGCAACAAAGTCAAGAAAACATTACTGATGAAGAAAGAAACGTCAACACCTCTGTCACACCCTCAAAATCCACTTGCGGAGTTTTACCGCGAGGCGCATGACAAACCAGGATCCAAACCAACGATCACAATAAACAAGTCTAAATGTAATTAATGCAATACCAAAACATAGTTTTAAAATCCCGTTTACAGCGGAAGCTTATTCAAAACAGTATCTCAAAAGTAAACCAATTGTTCAACATATGAAAACCATGCGACTCTATCTAGACGCCGTGCAGACGCGTGCGCCCTAGTTCCATTGTGCTACCTTAGCGACCTGAGAAAACATGTAAAAGTTTACGTCAGCACAAAAATGCTGGTGAGTTTACAGGTTTGCAGTTCAAGTACCAAGTCCACCTGTCCATACTATAATAAATAGAAAACCAGTATACGCTAGCTAGGCGTACGTTTTGTTACTACCACGATTGGAAAACCATTACTAACTCGAATACCAAAAGTATGCCCGATGTATGTTCCTGTTGTTCCAGTTGTTCCTGTTGTTCCAGTTTGAGACAATATGCACCCGCCGACCCTCCAAGTCGACGAGCGGGGTTGGTCACTCCCAATAGCGCTATTCACATTTCCCCGTTGTGCAAACCCGCACATTCATGGTTCCCCCCGGGACTTCCAAAGATCGTGTAGTATACGTTAGAACCCATAGTATGACAGAATTTACCAAACAATCGTTTTAACACATGTTTTCTCCCCCGAAAGTATAAAACCAGTTTAAAAGAGGGGCCGTAAACTCACCTTAATTTCCATGCTAAGCTAGCAAACAAAGCCTGAAGTCTCGACCGACTTCCTCGTGCCCTAATTACCAACAAAGGACACCTTAACAGTCTATCACACATAAGCCTAGCTTATTGACTGCTCAAAAGATAGTCTATCCGACTGTCTAGACTCGTGTGTACCAACACGAATCTCAATACGTTTCAACTCGACGAACCGATCGTGACTTATCTTAATTCTCGTATTACATAACACCCAAGTTGCACACTTGTTACTATTTGTGTATAAACCATGTTGGACTAGTACCCCGAAACGTATAATTATCCTGAATCGTAGCTCGTCTCGTAAATCATATAAGTATATTTATTTTGTGTAATTATATTTTAGAAGATACTCTTTAAGGAAAAGTATAAGTTTAGTTATTAAAATCAATTAATAACATTTGTTACTTTTTCCTAAATATTGTTTGAAAATCATCTTTATCGTTACGAATAAACAGACCTTAAAAGCATTTCGATTTGTTTGTCCAAACACTTAGGGGAATTTATTTATAGAAATAGCAGTTCGTTACGCTTTGATTTTATAAAAATTTGGGCAGAGTTTCCTCTGTTTTTGTACGAACCAGACAACACCCGTTGTCTACAATTTCCCCCAAAATCAACTTTCAAACACAATTCCTCAAGTCCTTTTATCCACATTTTCGATTCACGAGACTATACGTTTCGTCACCTATGTATACTTATATATATATATATAGCAATATATATAAAAATATAGTCCGACAATATAGTCCAATGTTATTTAGTCCGATGTTCAATATCCTAAGTCACGTTAAGTTAGCCATTTACCAAATCGTTCGATATATAATATAGTTACCGTTTATTATTATTATTATTCGGTCCGTTCGCGAGTCAAAACTATTTTATCCATATCAATATATTTATAAACTTATAATATTCATAAACATAACAATATTTACAAATACATAACATTTATAAATATATTGATATCTAATAAGATAATAATAAACACGAAATCAAGAATACCGAATCGCTCGCGCATAACCGGGAAACGCCTCGAACGTCGTGTTAACCGAATTGACTGTTGACCAGATCTGACCCGTACTATAACCCTGTGACCCGAACCAAAAGAAACTCGTACCAGATCTGACCGGTGTTGACGGCAGTTGACCCGAGCTTTGACGACATCCAAACTGAAACCAAACTCAACTCGCACCCCAAGCTGATCAGGTCTGACCCGCACAACCAGAATCAGATCTGAGCCGAACTCAAGATCCAGGTTGAACCCATCCCATCCGAACCGACCATCACGGACACCATCAATACAACCGCCCCCCGACATCACCCCAAACCACAACCATACCTGACCACCACAGCCATTGTTGACTACCACCATCAACCCGTACCCGAGACCCATCGTGGACCATCACAGCCCATTTCGAACCACAACCAAACAGCACCCGACCCTTACACCCATCGGATCTGTAGCACGACAACCTCCACTTGCCAACAAGTTCATAACCTGGCCTCGTTTGCTCCGATTCAACGCTGGTACTGATCGTTTTTGGACCTGAAAATCCTCACGCCACCACCACCAAGCACGGTGGTGGCCGGATACTGCTAGAGAATGGGAGGGGAGGGCTGCGTGTGTAGGGGAGAGCAAAAAGAGAGAGAGAGATCGTTGAGAGAGTGTTTTAGAGAGAGAGGTAGGGTTTCACTTGGGGTAGCGGCTGCTGGAATGGGAAGGAAGAAGAAGAGCTTCCCTTTTATAGTTAGGGTTAGGGTTTAGTAGGTAGATACCGCGTATCGAACCCGTATTAACACAAAATGCCTCGGTTTCTATTCTAGGCCCGATAACTAATTATAAAAAGTAGTCGGTTTTGTTCGAAATACAAAACCGAGCATAAATATAAATATCTTCGATGTCCGACGCGTGTTTTCAGAACACGCGTTTAAATCGCGTTAATTAAATCGGTCGCAGTTTCGATCGTAAACACGGTCAGTAAACTTCCGAAACTTAATAATTAACAATATTTAAAATAAATATTAGATTTTTAATAATAAAAATCACGTCAGTGTAGATCGGAAGTTGCCGGTTGTCACATCATCCCCACGTTAAAAGAATTTTCGTCCCGAAAATTGCACAAGTACCAAAAGGAATAACGAAGGAAATAAACAAAAGATGAAAACCAAGAGAGAGATTTACCCGAGTTGTCACATCATCCCCACGTTAAAAGGAATCTCGCCCCGAGATTCATTCAGCTGCAGTAGAGACATATCTCGATTCGAACGCTTCCTTAGGAAAGAGATGAGGGTACTTAGACTTCATCTGATCCTCCCGTTCCCAAGTGTACTCCGGTCCCCGGTTCGAGTTCCACCGAACCTTAACGATACGAATCTTGCTGTGACGTAGGCTACGAATCTTGTAGTCAAGGATCTCCACAGGTTCTTCCACAATCCGAAGACGATCTTCAACCTTGATCTCTTCTAGTGGAACGATGAGAGACTCGTCAGCCAGACACTTCTTCAAGTTTGACACATGGAAGACGTTATGTACGTTACCGAGCTCCGTCGGTAAATCAAGACGATATGCCACCGGCCCAATCCGTTCCAGGATCGTAAATGGGCCGACATACCGCGGATTGAGTTTGCCACGCTTCCCAAAGCGTATGACGCCCTTCCACGGTGAGACTTTTAGAAGTACTTTGTCATTGACTTGGAATTCCAATGGTTTGCGACGCTGATCGGCATAACTCTTTTGCCGGTCCCGTGCCGCTGCCAACCGGTTACGAATCTGTACGATCTTTTCCGAAGTTTCGTACACTAGCTCAGGCCCAGTGAGTTGACTCTCACCCACTTCAGCCCAACAAAGAGGAGAACGGCATTTCCGTCCGTATAGTGCCTCGAACGGAGCCGCCTTGATGCTCGTGTGATAACTGTTATTGTACGAGAATTCTACTAACGGTAGATGAGCTTCCCAACCCTTGCCAAAATCGATCACACATGCCCGCAACATATCTTCTAAAGTTTGAATCGTGCGCTCACTCTGACCGTCAGTCTGTGGATGATATGCCGTACTCATGTCTAGTTGGGTACCCAAAGCCTTGTGCAAAGATTTCCAGAAGTGAGAAGTAAAATGGGAGTCACGATCCGAGATAATAGAAACTGGCACCCCGTGCTTAGAAACAACTTCCTTCAAATAAAGACGAGCCAAACGATCCATGGTGTCGGTTTCCTTAATAGCGAGAAAATGAGCTGATTTCGTCAATCGATCGACAATCACCCATATCTTGTCATTCCCGCTTGGTGATTTAGGAAGTTGCGTGGCAAAATCCATGGTAATCCGTTCCCATTTCCATTCCGGAATTTCAGGTTGTTGCAAGAGACCCGACGGTTTCTGGTATTCCACCTTGACCTTAGCACAGGTCAAGCATTTGCTCACGTATGAGGCTATGTCCGACCTCATGTTTGGCCACCAGTAAAGCACCTTCAGATCTTGGTACATCTATCCGAACCAGGATGAATTGAATACCGGGACTTATGAGCCTCATCTAAGACCAGCTCCCGAAGTCCCCCGAATAAAGGAACCCATATGCGTTCTGCGAAGTAGTGCAGGCCATCAGGCCTTCGCTCGAGGTGCTTGTCGGCACCGTGCATAGTCTCAGCTTTAAGGTTTTCCTCCTTCAAAGCTTCTAACTGGGCAGAACGGAATTGATCAGGTAGAGATGAATGAATGGTGAGTTACAACGCCCGAACGTGACGAGGTTTAGTTGATTCCTTCCTGCTCAAGGCGTCTGCTACAACATTCGCCTTGCCAGGATGGTACTTAATAGCACAATCATAGTCATTCAGGAGTTCAATCCAACGACGCTGCCGTATGTTCAAATGTTGTTGGTCGAAAATATGTTGGAGACTCTTGTGATCGGTGTAGATGGTGCATTTGGTACCGTACAAGTAATGTCTCCAAATTTTCAACGCGAATACCACGGCACCCAACTCCAAGTCATGGGTGGTGTAGTTCTTCTCGTGCACCTTGAGTTGACGAGAAGCATACGCAATCACCTTCTCGCGTTGCATCAACACACAACCGAGACCATGAATAGAAGCATCACAGTAAACAACGAAATCATCAGGGCCTTCAGGTAAAGACAAAATAGGAGCAGAACAAAGTTTAGACTTTAGTTCTTCAAACGCTGACTCTTGTGGTTCACCCCAATCGAATTTTCTATCCTTCTGCGTGAGAGTGGTCAGGGGTTGAGCGATCTTCGAGAACCCCTGAATGAAAGGACGATAGTAGCCCGCAAGACCTAGGAATTGCCGCACCTCAGTTGGCGTCTTTGGTGCTCCCCAGTCCTTGATTGCTTCGATCTTAGCTGGATCGACATGAATTCCTAGTTCATTAACCACATGTCCTAGGAACTGAACTTCGCGTAACCAAAAGTCACACTTTGAGAACTTGGCGTAAAGTTGTTCCCGTCGCAAGAGTTCCAAAACTAACCGCAGATGTTTCTCGTGTTCGGTCTTGTTCTTAGAGTAGATCAGAATGTCATCAATAAACACAATGACGAACTTGTCAAGATATGGTTTACAGACGCGGTTCATTAAGTCCATGAAAACCGCCGGTGCGTTCGTGAGACCGAAAGGCATGACCAAGAATTCGAAATGGCCATAACGTGTTCGAAAAGCAGTCTTTGCAACGTCAGCCTCCCTGACGCGCAGCTGGTGATAACCGGACCTCAAGTCGATCTTGGAATAATAACTAGAACCCTGAAGCTGGTCGAATAGGTCATCGATGCGTGGAAGAGGATAACGGTTCTTAACGGTCAATTTGTTCAGTTCTCTATAGTCCACACACAATCGGAAACTTCCATCCTTCTTCTTAACAAATAGAATCCGGGCTCCTCAAGGGGAAGAACTTGGTCTGATGAAACCCTTGTCCAAGAGTTCCTGTAACTGACTAGACAATTCCTGCATCTCGGGAGGTGCAAGACGGTAGGGGGCCCGAGCAATAGGAGCAGCCCCTGGTACAAGATCAATACCGAACTCGACTTGACGATGAGGAGGAAGACCAGATAAATCATCGGGAAAAACATCAGGAAACTCGCGTACCACCGGAATGTCGTCGATCTTCTTCTCATCACTAGAGGAAACAGCTAAAAGCGCCAAAACGGCTGGATAACCCTTTCGAAGACACTTAAGGGCTTTCATGCTAGAGATGATGTTTAGCGGAACACCACCCTCGATACCGTACACAGAAAGGAATTCTCCATCAGGGAGAGGAATCCGAATAACCTTATCGTAACAGACAATCTCCGCGCGATACAAAGATAACCAATCCATTCCTACCACAACGTCAAAACTACCCAATGGTACCGGCATAAGGTCGATGGGGAACGATAAACCCGACAACTCTAGTTGACACTCCCGAAGGATACTAGTAGCTTCAATCTTTTTACCGTCAGCCAACTCAATAGTATACTTGGTCTCTAATGGTACGGGTACTACATCTAGCAGTCGACTGACTCCCATGGATACAAAACTCTTGTCGGCACCAGAATCAAATAACACACTAACAGAACGATTATTGAGAAGGAACATACCGGTGACTGTGTCAGGGTCCTATCTAGCCTCAGCAGCTCCAATGACGAAGGCACGTGCATTTCTGCCGCCGCCCCCGTTGTTACCATTCCCGTTGCTTCCACCCTGTTTCAGTTTTGGGCAATCCTTCTTGTAATGCCCAGTGTCACCGCAGTTGTAGCACCCTTGTTTCCCTGTAGTCCCCTGAGTAGTCGGAGCTGAGCTGTTAGTCGGAGCCTGAGTCGATGGAAGTGTAACCCGACAATCTTTAGCATAGTGGCCTGTTCGCTGGCAGCGGTGACAACGGTTACTGTCGCAGTTCCCTTGGTGATGGCGTCCACACTTGTTACATTTGGGTAGTTTCCCCGCATAACCACCCTGCTTGTTACCCGAAGAAGAAGAACCCCCATTATCAAACCTCTTACCCTGCTGTGTTGGTCCAGCTCCTTTCCCGTCATTTTCCCACTTGCGCTTGTTGTTCTCTGGGGCCTTAACAGTCGAACCCTTCGCAGGCAAAATACCCTCATTCACCTTTAAGTTGGTCATCCTATGAGCCGATCGAACCACCTCTGCGTATGTAGGATGATTTCCCGCAGCCACTAATCCTGCAATTTCCGGTACTAACCCCGAGACATAGTGTTCAATCCTACGGTATTCTGGCACATGCCGATCGGGACACAGCACTGCCAACTCATTCCGCCTCACAGTATACTTCTCAATTTCCGACCCAATCATCTTGAGGTTCTATACCTCGTGCTCCAGCTTCTGTACCTCTTCCCTCGGACAATACTCACGCTTCAGCAACTGCACAAAATTCCCCCATGGCATAGCATATGCCTCCCCAATACCCATATTCTGGGTGATGCCATTCCACCAAGTCAATGCCACATCCTGGAATAACGCAGCAGCATACTTAACCCGATCTTCTGGGAGACAGTTACACATCAGAAATACTGACTCCACTTTCTCCAACCACCTAAGTAAGCTCACCGCACCCTCAGTTCCAGAGAATTCCTGGGGCTTACAGTCCCGGAACATCTTGTAGGTACACATGGGTGGGGGTGGGTCAACAGGACCACCACCACCGTTGTGCCCTAACTGAAAGGCAGCTTGGAGTAAGTTGTTCAGATCAGCCTGCGATAGGTTAATACCTCCACCACGACCACCAGCACCACCGCGACCACCACCACGTCCACCATTGCGACCACCTCCTCGTCCTCCACGCACTCCAGACATGATTCTGGCAGAAAGAACGAGAAAATTTAGTTTCGCAGTTAAAGATAACTACCAAGGTTCACAAGATTAAAGCCAGATCCAATCCAGGACTATCCCCTCAAACCCAGAGCTCACTAGGGCTTCCATGCATTTCGTTTTATGATTTTGTGTGCACCCAAAATGATAAAACGCTCTACATGGTCCTCCAAGTGTTCTCCTAGTTCAAAGATCAAATCACCGAACATAGACTCTTAGCTACACACCGTAATACTACGGTAGTTTATGACAAGTGTTTCTATTGGAGTGCGAAAGGGAGATGTCCGAGCCTTGGACAAATCTCAAGAACACACGAGTTACTCCAACAAACCACACTGCCTAGAAAACAGGTAACCCAACCTAAGATAGAACGGATGATGTAACGTAGAAAGACCAACGATTTAGAGACACCCCGACAAGACCATACGTAACCCACTATAACGTTTAGTACCATGTGATCGTCTAGTGTGTGCGACTCGGCTATAGACTAGACTCTACATGCAGTCCTAGTTCACTATAACCATTGGCTCTGATACCAATCTGTCACACCCTCAAAATCCACTTGCGGAGTTTTACCGCGAGGCGCATGACAAACCAGGATCCAAACCAACGATCACAATAAACAAGTCTAAATGTAATTAATGCAATACCAAAACATAGTTTTAAAATCCCGTTTACAGCGGAAGCTTATTCAAAACAGTATCTCAAAAGTAAACCAATTGTTCAACATATGAAAACCATGCGACTCTATCTAGACGCCGTGCAGACGCGTGCGCCCTAGTTCCATTGTGCTACCTTAGCGACCTGAGAAAACATGTAAAAGTTTACGTCAGCACAAAAATGCTGGTGAGTTTACAGGTTTGCAGTTCAAGTACCAAGTCCACCTGTCCATACTATAATAAATAGAAAACCAGTATACGCTAGCTAGGCATACGTTTTGTTACTACCACGATTGGAAAACCATTACTAACTCGAATACCAAAAGTATGCCCGATGTATGTTCCTGTTGTTCCAGTTGTTCCTGTTGTTCCAGTTTGAGACAATATGCACCCGCCGACCCTCCAAGTCGACGAGCGGGGTTGGTCACTCCCAATAGCGCTATTCACATTTCCCCGTTGTGCAAACCCGCACATTCATGGTTCCCCCCGGGACTTCCAAAGATCGTGTAGTATACGTTAGAACCCATAGTATGACAGAATTTACCAAACAATCGTTTTAACACATGTTTTCTCCCCCGAAAGTATAAAACCAGTTTAAAAGAGGGGCCGTAAACTCACCTTAATTTCCATGCTAAGCTAGCAAACAAAGCCTGAAGTCTCGACCGACTTCCTCGTGCCCTAATTACCAACAAAGGACACCTTAACAGTCTATCACACATAAGCCTAGCTTATTGACTGCTCAAAAGATAGTCTATCCGACTGTCTAGACTCGTGTGTACCAACACGAATCTCAATACGTTTCAACTCGACGAACCGATCGTGACTTATCTTAATTCTCGTATTACATAACACCCAAGTTGCACACTTGTTACTATTTGTGTATAAACCATGTTGGACTAGTACCCCGAAACGTATAATTATCCTGAATCGTAGCTCGTCTCGTAAATCATATAAGTATATTTATTTTGTGTAATTATATTTTAGAAGATACTCTTTAAGGAAAAGTATAAGTTTAGTTATTAAAATCAATTAATAACATTTGTTACTTTTTCCTAAATATTGTTTGAAAATCATCTTTATCGTTACGAATAAACAGACCTTAAAAGCATTTCGATTTGTTTGTCCAAACACTTAGGGGAATTTATTTATAGAAATAGCAGTTCGTTACGCTTTGATTTTATAAAAATTTGGGCAGAGTTTCCTCTGTTTTTGTACGAACCAGACAACACCCGTTGTCTACAATTTCTTCCAAAATCAACTTTCAAACACAATTCCTCAAGTCCTTTTATCCACATTTTCGATTCACGAGACTATACGTTTCGTCACCTATGTATACTTATATATATATATATAGCAATATATATAAAAATATAGTCCGACAATATAGTCCAATGTTATTTAGTCCGATGTTCAATATCCTAAGTCACGTTAAGTTAGCCATTTACCAAATCGTTCGATATATAATATAGTTACCGTTTATTATTATTATTATTCGGTCCGTTCGCGAGTCAAAACTATTTTATCCATATCAATATATTTATAAACTTATAATATTCATAAACATAACAATATTTACAAATACATAACATTTATAAATATATTGATATCTAATAAGATAATAATAAACACGAAATCAAGAATACCGAATCGCTCGCGCATAACCGGGAAACGCCTCGAACGTCGTGTTAACCGAATTGACTGTTGACCAGATCTGACCCGTACTATAACCCTGTGACCCGAACCAAAAGAAACTCGTACCAGATCTGACCGGTGTTGACGGCAGTTGACCCGAGCTTTGACGACATCCAAACTGAAACCAAACTCAACTCGCACCCCAAGCTGATCAGGTCTGACCCGCACAACCAGAATCAGATCTGAGCCGAACTCAAGATCCAGGTTGAACCCATCCCATCCGAACCGACCATCACGGACACCATCAATACAACCGCCCCCCGACATCACCCCAAACCACAACCATACCTGACCACCACAGCCATTGTTGACTACCACCATCAACCCGTACCCGAGACCCATCGTGGACCATCACAGCCCATTTCGAACCACAACCAAACAGCACCCGACCCTTACACCCATCGGATCTGTAGCACGACAACCTCCACTTGCCAACAAGTTCATAACCTGGCCTCGTTTGCTCCGATTCAACGCTGGTACTGATCGTTTTTGGACCTGAAAATCCTCACGCCACCACCACCAAGCACGGTGGTGGCCGGATACTGCTAGAGAATGGGAGGGGAGGGCTGCGTGTGTAGGGGAGAGCAAAAAGAGAGAGAGAGATCGTTGAGAGAGTGTTTTAGAGAGAGAGGTAGGGTTTCACTTGGGGTAGCGGCTGCTGGAATGGGAAGGAAGAAGAAGAGCTTCCCTTTTATAGTTAGGGTTAGGGTTTAGTAGGTAGATACCGCGTATCGAACCCGTATTAACACAAAATGCCTCGGTTTCTATTCTAGGCCCGATAACTAATTATAAAAAGTAGTCGGTTTTGTTCGAAATACAAAACCGAGCATAAATATAAATATCTTCGATGTCCGACGCGTGTTTTCAGAACACGCGTTTAAATCGCGTTAATTAAATCGGTCGCAGTTTCGATCGTAAACACGGTCAGTAAACTTCCGAAACTTAATAATTAACAATATTTAAAATAAATATTAGATTTTTAATAATAAAAATCACGTCAGTGTAGATCGGAAGTTGCCGGTTGTCACATCATCCCCACGTTAAAAGAATTTTCGTCCCGAAAATTGCACAAGTACCAAAAGGAATAACGAAGGAAATAAACAAAAGATGAAAACCAAGAGAGAGATTTACCCGAGTTGTCACAACCTCTGAAATCAAGAATAGCCAAACACATCACTACCTTCGAGCGGATCTGGTTGATCACATTTGGAGTATACCAAGAGATTACCCATCTGATGACAACGATAGCGATAACTAAAGTGTCTTTATGTTTTTTAATTTTCATGTGTTTTTATGTTAGTTCGTGTATTTTATTTATTTTGTAGTTTATTAAATGAATTTATATTTATGTTTTTATAAAATTGTGTTTTTTTATTTATTAAAAAAGAAAATAAAAAACAAAAAAAAAATGTAAAAGCAAGTGCCACATGTCACTACCCCCCCCCCCCCCCACAAGAGTCCTACAAGTGACACATGGCGATTCATCCCCCTACCACTCCGAGTAGTCTTAGCCTTAATTGAGTAATTGATCATTGTTAGAATTGGGGTTTGTTGAGCTCTAATTAAGCAATTGTTAATGGTTTTGAATTGCTATGTTTATTGCTAATTGTTGGTAAAATTAATTGTTGTTTTAAAAATAATTGGTTTATATAATTTAGTCCGTTTGGGCCTAAGCTTTTTTTTCTAGCTCATCTATAACACTTGAATCCACAAGACAGGTACTCTGGTTACCAAAAAACCAAGCATATTTTATAATCTCATGTAAACCTTAGGCTTTTTCATACTATCTTCCACTTTCCCATATACAGAAAAACAAAAATATTTAAAAAATAATCTTAAGTAAAGATTTTTTTTCATCTTCAACTATCCTTATTGTATAAAAATGGTTATTCAATAATACACAACACATATGACAATCCTTTCATTATTCTATAAAACTGATTCCAAACATGACTAATTTCTCCTATTTGAACAAGTTACAAGCCACCGTATAAAGTGTCATCATGGAGTATAAAGGTAGCCATTGTTACTTCATACTAATCGTGCTCCACATTTTATTGTGGTCAGTCCAAAGACGCGAGCTAACTTGGATCCGAAACGGCGGCTTAGGGAATACGATCATTTTATTCGGTATATATGGATGAACGCTCACCTAGCGACGAACATCAACTCAATCTACATCTTAAGCTCAACATAATCTTTCTTACACATGTTATCCTTGGGCAAACATAATAAAAGAATTTTGTTGTATTAGTTATATATATTCATTACATTCTTCAACAACACGTTGTAGTATCATATTCCCTCACAGTCACACCCCACCACATTTAGTTATTAGTCAAAATAGTTATGATATTAAATTATAACAGTTGAAAAAAGATGCAAATATGATTTTCTAGTATAAAAAGAAAGTACAACAGGAAAAAATATGGCTGGGAAGAAAAATGATTTAATTGTCAGTTGCGTTACTTCGTTCTGCAGGTTAATCATTCAGTTGCAGACAACATTTAAGTACCCCTCTATCCCCGGTCCTATAAACCATCATTTTTACTGTATGCTATTTTCATTTTCTTTTCATTTAAAAATATATATAAAGATTTGACTTTTATTGAAAAGACTTCATTAAATTTATGTATATACTACACGTTATTTACAGAAGATAAAAAGTTAAATAAACTAGATTTAACAGGAAAAATGAGTTAAATTAATTATAAATCATCTAATATATCTTTTGGTTATCCTTTATTATTGTGATTCTTTGTTTACAAATAAAGATTGCCAATAATTCTAGTATGTTACAATATAAAGATGTTAGACCGGTTGATGATGATCTAAACCTTTGTATATAGGCCTAAGGTTTGAAACATGTATCCTTGGGTTCTAATTTTCTGTGACTATGAGATGATCCAAAATCGGATGCAAGATTCTTCATCTATAAACCAAAAATACATGTTTCCTCCTTGAATAGTTCTAAGTATCTAGTCAATATTTGGATCAGTTCAGTTTGAGCAAACCGACTAGTCCATTATAGGTCTTTTGTCCAACAGTACCTGGGGACTTTCAATTTGGAGTAGGGTTATCAAATGGGGTAGAGGCGATGCTTCACAGTGTCAACAGATTCTTCAACTCTTTTCATGCGGATGGTTCCTTGGCTCTGCTCATAGTAGACTTCTCCAATGCCTTCAACATGATCGACCGCACAACCTTTCTGCAAGAGGTTCACCAGCGGTGTCTGTCTATCTATCCGTGGGTCCCGTTCCTTTACGCCTAGCCTGCTAGGTTGTGTGTAGGTAATGATTGTATTGGGGTTACTGCCGGAATGCAGCAAGGAGATCCTTTGGGGCCCCTTCTCTTTGCTCTTGCCTTACACCCCCTTATCATGCGGGTTCAGGAACACTATAACCAACCTCCCGTTTCATGCTTGGTATTTGGATGATAGGACGATTATAGGCAACGAATCTAAGGTTGCTAAGGCTTTAGACATCATCAACGTGCATGGGCCATCTCTGGGGCTTCATCTCAATATTAAGAAAACAGAGGTCTTTTGGCCGACGTGTGACGGGCTGAAAGTTCAGGACGGGCTTTTCCCGAGAGGGATTGGTAGAACAGAGAGGGGGTTAAGCTCCTTAGTGGGGCTGTTAGTCAAGATCCTATTTTTATTGGGGAGTTGGCAGGGCAGCGAGCCGCAGTTACGGTTGACCTTATGAAACTCCTACCCCGTCTTAGAGATCCCCAAAGTGAACTTCTCCTGCTCAGGTCATGCATGTGGGTAGCTAAGTTACTTTTTGGGTTGTGAATTTGTCAACCCCACTTGATGGTGGATGCAGTGTCTCTTTTCGATGATGGCCTCAGGGAGGCTATTGAAGATATAGTTGTGTGCGGTGGACCCTTCTTCGGTGACCTCCAGTGGCGATTGGCATCCTTGCCGATGCGTTTAGGTGGTTTGGGCCTCATTTCAGCTCGAGATGTTGGGGCTTATGCCTTTGTTGCGTCTAGAGCTCAGTCTTGAAAACTTCAGGATCATATCCTTCGAAACAGTGGGGTCATCGGGCTAGACACGGACTATCAACAGGCGCTCGAATGTTTAAATGTCTATCTCCCAGATTTTGATATTGGCGGTTTTTCTAATAAGGGCACCGCCCCTTTAAAGCCATAAAATTTTTTGGTGAATGCTCTGTTTAGCAAACTGCTCAGAGCCTGGGAGAAGTTTTTAAGTTTTCATCCCGCTAGAAGGCGGTGATTGAATGCCTGAAGGGTCCTCATGCTCAGGATTTTTTGACCGTTATCCCGATTGAGCGTTTGGGTCAATGCATGTTCACAGTGGTGTACATGGCTATACTCAAGTACCGGTTAATGATCCTTATGTATCCGGAATATGAAACATGCCCCATCTGCCGTAAAGCTTGCATGGATAAATATGGGGAGCACGCAATTCATTGCAAAGAGCTTCCTGGGTTCAAATACCGGCATGACTGGGTGAGGGACGTTTTGTGGGACATCCTAAGAAGAAATGGGATTTCTGCCAAAAAGGAGGCCCCTGTAAATTTTCTCACAGACCCTGCGGAAGGGAGATCCACCCTGCGACCAGCTGATCTGCTTGTCTTTGGTTGGGAAAGGGGGAAACATGCTTGCGTAGACCTCAGATGGGTATCGCCTTTGGTTGGGTTAAGGGAAACATGGTTTGTAGTTGGTCAAGCATCGAGAAAGGCGGAATCGAAGAAAGTAGATAAGCACGTTAAAGCTTGTGCAGAGAACCAACATGTCTTTATCCCCTTGGCCTTTGATACGTTTGGCTCCCTAGCGCCAGAAGCTATTCGTTTCTTGACCAGGGTCTAAACAGGTCGGCCAGAACAATAGTTCATCTCTAGGGGGACAAGGATTTGTCTTTGGTAGACTAGGGTTCGCAATTCAGAAAGGGGTGGCGACACAGCTTGTTGCCCGTCTACCTTCTATTGTGATGTAACTTTCGTATTTCGTTTCAATATAATTGAATAAACTATTAAATTTTAAAAAAAAAATTATAGGTCATTTAGCAAGAGAAAACATAACCAATGGCTCAATTGATTTTAGGTTCGAACCGTTTCGAATAATCCCACCCAATTGAAAAGTTAGCGGGGAAAGATAGAGAATTAAGTAGGAATGTAGGATAGATCGTAGCACCATTGTTACACCTAGTGTTGTAAGAATTGCTAGGCGCTAGTCTATTGGTGAGATGCCAACTAGTGATTAATCAGGATTAGTATGGATTAATCGTGATTAAACGGATTGCAATTTTGTATGTAATTTTTAGTTTTATATATAGATGCACAAATTTTATATGTAGTTTTTTTTTTAAATAGACATGTTTTAACCACCTTCATCGACTCATATCTTTAAGCATATATGATTAATCGCCATAATGTATACAAATTGTTTCTGTAGTTTTTTTAAATAACCAGGTTTTTGTCGGAATCTAGTAGCAATTTATAGATTTTGGCCGAAATTTGGCTGGAGTCGCTAGATTGTCACTGACTAGCGATTAATCGGTGTCAACTCGATAAACCTCAAACTAGTGATTAATCGTTGATTATTCGAAAGCTAGGTGGGATTTTTAGAATCATGGTTACACCGGCCTTGCGGTGATGTAAGTGTTGGTGCATTGAAAATTTGAGAATAATAATAATAATAATAATAATAATAATAATAATAATAATAATAATAATAATAATAATAAAATCATTTCCAGATTTTTTCACAACCTATAAGAATCTTGTGATTTCAAGTTTTTCAATAACCATTCATGTTGTATCTATTTAAACTGGTTGGATACCGATTAAACCAGATTTCAATCTTTTTAACTTTTGTTTTTTCTCATTTTATTATTTATTATTTATTTAATATCTTAGACTATATATTTTATTGAGTAAAGATCAAATACAAAGTGTTTTTTTGGTGAGAACTGTGAGAATCAAAGGGGAGGAATACATTTAATTTTATTTTTTTTATAATTTTTTTCCCATGTGCTTAAACATACTTTCTAGATGAATAATACAAAAAAAAAATTTAATATTTTTTAGTTTAATTACGTCATTAAAGTAAATACATTAGTTTACACTAGAGTAATTATGTAATTACTCTACACCAATTTTTTTTTTTGTTTTTTTAGATTTCAATACTATAATACATGTTTAACAATATGAGAAAAAAATTTCGAAAAAAAAATTAAAAAAAAAATATCTTCCTTTGATTCTCATAGTTCTTACCAAAAAAACACTTTATACAGGATCTTTCCCCATATTTTATTTATTAAAAAATCATTATGCTTAATTAATATTGTTTTAAAGTAGTTATAAACCAGTTATATGTTGCAAATCTAAAGTAACATGTTTTCGTATTTTGTATTAAACTATATGGATTAGTTGAGAACACTTGGTCTAGTTCGGGAATGAGAGAATCATTCGAGACAACACATTTCTTTGAGGCAAAACAAATTTATTTAAAATCATTTTTTTTGCATTTATACATATATGTATGTATGTATGTATGTATGTATGTATACAAAGGAAGATTGTGAGTAAGAACATGTTTTTCTAATGTACATACGTGTATATAAATGTTGAAATTTGAAAAGTAATTATCATAAAATAGGTTTGACATATACACATATGTATAATTGCAACAAAAATATTTTTGCAAGAATATCATTATTATGTTTTAGACAAATATGTGGTTCAGAATGATTCTCAAAGTTCTCAATTAGTTAAGTGTTCTCCCAGGATCCCTCCCAATATTTTATACTAGTTATATATTTACATTCAGAGCCTAAACATACTTTCTAGATGAATAATACAAAAAAAAATTTAAATTTTTTTTAGTGTAATTACGTGACTTACGTCATTAAAGTAAATACATTAGTTTACACTATAGTAATTATGTAATTACTCTACACCAATTTTTTTTTGTTTTTTTAGATTTCAATACTATAATACATGTTTAACAATATGAGAAAAAAAATTCGAAAAAAGAATTAAAAAAAATACCCTCCTTTGATTCTCACAGTTTTTAACAAAAAAACACTTTATACAGGATCTTTCCCCATATTTTATTTATTAAAATCGTTATGCTTAATTAATATTGTTTTAAAGTAGTTATAAACCAATTATATGTTGCAAATCTAAAGTAATGTGTTTTCGTATTTTGTATTAAACTATGCGGATCAGTTGAGAACACTTGGTCTAGTTCGGGAATGAGAGAATCATTCGGGACAACATATTTCTTTAAGGCAAAACAAATTTATTTAAAATCATTTTTTTTGCATTTATACATATATGTGTGTATGTATACAAAGGAAGATTATGAGTAAGAACATGTTTTTCTAATGTATATACGTGTATATACATGTTGAAATTTGAAAAGTAATTATCATAAAATAGGTTTGACATATACACATGTATAATTGCAACAAAAATATTTTTGCAAGAATATTATTATTATTATGTTTTAGACTGTTAGGATCTGAGTTTGATTGTTTTGATATATTTAGAAGAAGATGAGAATTGAATGATTGTAAGTATATATGGAAAGTGCAGCGAAATGATAAACTATAATCAAAACAATAGAAATAAATGTTTTCTTGATCAAAAGCTTTCATTAATTGAAAGATTACAATCAGTACAAATACTCCCCCTCAGCCTGATCACACAGTGATTGTTTGTCTGAGAGAATGTTTGTGTGTGATGCAATAGAACAGTACAAGCACTGTTCTATTTATAGACAAACCTAAACCACTGGTGACCTGTGCTGACGTCACCTAAGATAGTGACCTCTAACAGAATAACAACATAAAACATCTGCCCTATACAAACTACTGTTGTATTACAAAACACTGTAAAGTAAACTACTGTTGAGGGAAAACTCTGATGGTCTTGCAACATCTGTTGGAGTCTAAGTGCTGTTGACTCCAACAGACCTTTAGTCTTCAGTACTTGATCAGCAGTTGTTTCTTCATCAGACCTTTGGTCAGCAGTTGTTCTCTATCAGTTGTTATCTAGCAGTCCTTTGTATCAGCAGTTGTCATAGCAGTTGTTTGGATGGAACAGTTGTTAGGGTCAGTAGTCTTTTGGGAAGAGTATGTTGTAAAGACTGTTTATTAGTGTAAATCAACTGTTAGTATATTTTAGCTTTTCAATCATCTGTTCTTCTTCAGGTCAGCAGACCCAACAATCTCCCCCTAGAACAGATGATGCCAAAACTAAGCTTTATTATTGATCTTTATTTCTCATCAGACTTTCTCTGATTTGTCCTTTAAATTGAAGTTCAAAGTCCAAGGCAAATAGGTCTTTTGCATCTCTTTCAAGCTCAAGGTTCAGCAGTGTTTGGAGGTGATTTGCACACAGGCTATATGCATCATCCATGCTTAGCTTTTGAACTTTTCCATCTGACCCGAGCAAAGTCAATTCATGGTTGTCTTTATTGACCTTCCATTTTAGAATTTTTGAGTCAGAGGATTTGCTGAGATGCACTTTTATTCTTGATGAGTTTGGTGATGGAGGTCTCCCAATGAGTTCTCTGAGCTTATCAGTAGTGGGATCTGAGAAAAAAATGTACTTGATTGAAGAGGCCCTCCTTTATATAAGTATCAGCAAACTTCTTCTGATCTTCTTCAGACATTTCTTTCTGTTTCTTGAATTGTCTTCTAGCAGCAGCTGATAGATCAGAAGTGTTCAGTAAGCTGTCTAATGTAAAAGCCTGTTGAGGTCTCTTCATCAGTGGTTTATCAGAGTAGACAGGTTTTCTGGGTAGGCTAGGATCTTTCTTCCTGTTTTCTTCTAGTCTCTTGTATGTTTCAACCAACCTCAGCTCAGACCATCTAGCAACTGACGTCATCTCCCTATAATCAGCAGCCACAATTTCTTGTCTCATTCTCTTAAACTTCAAGGCTCTGGCTGGATCTCTGCCTTTACCAAAATCAGGGGCAGAGACTTTAGCTTGGGGATTCTTGGCCAACTCTTCAATTCTTAAGAGTTATTCTCTGAGTGCATGAGTGGTCCAGCCTGCAAACTGTTTCTTGTTTGCTTTATAAGGCATGGTTGCCAAGATCTGTTCAAGAAGTGATTCCCTAACCTCCCTTTCCATGTCACTGCTGAGAGGCATGGCAGACATGGAGTTGCTCAGGGTCTTAGCAAAATCTTCAATCCTTCTCAATTTGCTAAGCTCTGCTGAATGGATGCCCTGAGCAGTCCTGTCATCCTTCCCTTTGCATTTCTCTTTAATGATGGCATCTGCCTGTTCAGCCTTGTATTTTAGATATGTGTCAATGTTTAGGGGAACAGGAAAATGTGGAAGAGAAGGGAAAGATCTTTCAGATGGTTGTTCAGTATTATAGAAGGATTGCATTTCCCCCTTGAGTAGATCAAGTTCAAGGGGATACTGAACAACCAATGGTGTAATGGTTGGTGGCGGTCTATGGGATTTGAATTGTGATGTGTGTGGTGAAAATGATGAAAGTGGAATGGCTGATATAGGTGTGGATTGTGTGGTTGAAGTGGTGTGTGGTGATGTACGTATGTTTTCATCCTGTACAACAAAGGTTGATTTCCTCTTCCTTCTGTACAAGATTTTTGGTGATGGTGGTGAAGAAGCAGTGGTGGTGTTAACATCTGTTGGCACTTTAGTAGGACCAGCAGATGTTTGGGATTTAGTTGGTGATGTGGTTGTAGGTTCAGATGTAGGTTTGGTGATAGTGATGTCAGGCTCAGATGTTGTGGTTTTATCAGTGGTTTGGGTAGCAGCAGAGGTTTTGTCAGCAGTGGTTTTAACAGGAGTGGTTTTGGCAACCAGTTTGGATGGTGGTTGTCTGACATGTTTGGCAGGCATTTTCTTCTTTTTAGAGGAACCCACTTCTTCAACTTCCTGCTGTTGTTCCCTTTTCTGTTTTACCAAAAACTCTGCTTTGACTTCCAAAGTGTCAGCCCTCTTTTGCTTATCTTCAGCAGCTTTTTCAGCTTCTTCATTAGCAGAGTTGTCCACTTCTTTAGCTTTGCTGGTTTGTTGTTGTTGTTGTGGTGCTGTTTGAGTAGACCCTGGTTTGTTGGCAGACTTTGATTTACCTTTTTGTGAAGGTGGACAACCAAAGGGATCTAGCTTTGGCAATCTATCTCTGCCACTCTCCCCCTTTTTGGCATCATCAGCTGTGAATTCATCATCATCTTCATCCCTGAGAATGATGGTAGGGGCAGAGCCAGTGGTCTTCAGCAGATGGTCTTTAATGGCCTGAATGTCTGCATGGGTATCTTTGTACCTAGCATCTACCATGTTTCTGATTTCAGCCATGTAGGTTTCATGAGTCTGATCTGCTACTTTTCTGTGAGCTATGATGATGGGAGAAACAGATTTCCATAGCTCACTAGCAATATCAGCTGTGGATGGTTGACTCTTGGAGAGAGCAGCCAAGGATTCCAATATTAACTTGACATCAGATTTGATATCAGCAACAGAGGTTTCAATGGTTTGGACTCTGGCCGTCAATTCTTGGTATTTTAACTCATCACCTAAGTTAATAGGATCATCTGAATTCCTACCAGTGGTAGTTTTAACTGATTCAGTCCTAGGAGGTGAATCCAAAGGATGAGAACCAGATGCCCCTTTTTCTTGGTTCTGGGGACTTCCAACTGATTTTGGGGACACTATAGTGGCCTCATCAGTTGTTGCCTTCAAGGGAGTCTTAGTTATGTAACCACTGTCCTGGTGTGAGACAATGGTCTCTACATCAGTAGTGGCTGCTCCACTTGAAAACTCACCTAGAGTTGCATTGAACTCTAGGGGTGTAACCTCCTCATCTGTTTGTGGGATGGCTGATTGAATTTCCTCAGTCCCAGTCACTTGTGGAGGTATACTGTTGGATCAGTAAAGCTGCTCTTTTAGTTGAACTTGCTAGTTGACGCTTAAGTGTTTAGCAAGTTCTTGGTGAGTGTTTAGCACAGCGGAATGTTTATAAGTTTTATAGCTACACTTATCAACAGGAGTTATTACTCCCCCTGGAATCAAGAACTAATAAATGAGAAGTGTTTATTGAGAATCTAAGTATTGAATGAGAATGAAATACTTTGACAGATTCTCAGTAAACACGAAATGGAAATAACAATAATAAGAGTTGAAGGATTTTTTGTATTAAAATCAATGTCTAAAACAGAAGGATGAATCCTTCTATTTATAGACTTTACAAATACATGAACCTTGCCAAAAAGCAAGTTCAAAAACAAGTTGCATCAAGTTGCAGTCTTGGAACTTGTACATAAAGCAAAAGAAATACTAAAGTATTAAACTACTGATATACAAAGGCGGTGGAAAAGATCTTCTTTAAGTACTGATGAATGACAAACTACTGATGAGTAGTTTGTCTTCAGTAGTTCTTCAGTAGAAGTGTCTGGTTTGAACTTCGGAACTTCTGATGACTTCTTCTTCAGTACTTCTGAATCTCTTCTTCAGCAGTTTGATTCCTTGTCTTCAGCAGTTCCATACTTAGAGTATTTTGACAGAAAGTGAATTAGACTAAGGTTTGCAAAAGTGGTTTCACCAATCCTTTTTGTCCTAACAATCTCCCCCTGGATTGATGAAGCTAAAACCTTACTAATTCCTTATTGTTCATTTCTGTCCTTCACAATTTTCCATATTCCTTTGAACATGGAATTCTTGAGCTGGTTTAGTTGATCATCAGTAAGAGACCCTTTTCTTGGTTCCAAGTGTTGGATTGTAAGCAGGTCTTTGGTTGACAGTTTCTTCAGTTCATTCATCGACCTATATTCCCTGCTTGTTTGATCTCTTCTTGTCACAAGTACTGAGTTGTTATCAGTAAAGGACCACCTGATGACTGGTACTTTAGACTTGTCAAAGTCTGCAGTGTAGGGAACCATGGTGGTACCCTGGGTTTCTCTTGAGTGTTGAATGTTTTCAACTTCAGTGACTCTCAGGTGGGATTCACTTCCCTGCTGTTGTTCCATCACATTAGGTATCTGAAATGTAGGCAAGTGATGTTCAGTTACTACCTTGGTGTGCAGTTTGTCTGTGATGGTCTTTTGAATTTGATATGCAAAGGTGGAAGGATCCCTGAATTGTGTTAGCAGAGGCTTCTCTTCTATGTCAAAATCAGAATGTACTACTGTACTACCTTCTAGTAGTACCATTCTGAAATCAGTCTTTACTTTTTCCTCTGTCTTCTTTCTTTGGGTAGCTGGTCTTCTTTGAACACCAGAAGTTCTAACTACTGAAGTTGAAGCTTCAGCAGTTTGAAACTTCTCTGGATTAGCAGCCCTTGCAGCCTTGTATTTTCTGTATGTGTCCACCAATCTTTCTTCTTTCCACTTGGACACTGAGGCTTTTGAACCATAACCATTGGCTACCAGTTCTTCTATCATCTGAGCTCTCTTGGCCTTTGTGTCTTTACTAGTTGCAAGTTTATCTGCAATAAGTTGAGCTCTTCTTATCAGCTCTTCCACAGAGAGTCTCTTCAATGTATGGGCTTTGACTTTGCTGTTCTTCATAATGTAAGACATCAGTTGATGTCTTTTGTCTTGTTCAGCAATCTCATCTAGGCTAGCCTGCCTTTGTAGTTCAGCTTCATAAGCCTGAAGTTTTTCTTCATGGCTTAGATCTAAGTCATCCCTTTCTTCCAGATTTTCCAAATCAGATCTTCTCTGGCCTTCTTTTGGGCTGCAACTAAACTCTTCTCAAGTAAATCAGCTGATTGAGAGATTGGAGAAGGGTTTAGCACAGTCATTGTTGTAACTGTTGTAGTAGGCCTGATAGGAGCAGATGTTGGTTGAATAGGAGCAGTTGATCTGGAAGGGTCAGTAGTTTGAGTCTTGGAAGTGTTAACTTCTGATGGGTTAACAACTTCTGAAGGTTTGTCAATTACTGAAGGATTGTCTTCAGTACTTTCTGATTCTTCATCAGAACTTTGGCCATCAGAGGTTTCTTCATTTTGCCCTTGGGATTCATCAGCCTTTTCAGCATCTTCTATTTCTTGAATAGAGACACCAAACTGTTGTGCCAGTTTCTCTTTTCTGGCTTGATCTTGTTGATCTCTAGCTAGGATAGCCACTCTTGCCTTTCTTCTGGCTTCAAGTGTATCCATAGGTACCTTGCTTTTCTCCCCCTTTTTGGCTTTATCACCTTTGGAAGTTGAAGCTTGGGAGAAATGACCTTGAAGATGAGCAATCTGTTTGCTGTTGTGATCAATCTTGTTGGACAGATCATTCATCTTCGTCTGTATCACTCCAAATTGGTTCTTCATGGACAGCTCCAAGTCAGCTGTGTATGTTTGGATGTGATTTTTGATGAGGGTGTTCATCATGTGATACAAGGGACCATCTGGGCTGCATAGTTGGTTCAGGTCTATGCTTGATTGCCTAGGAAATTGGGTAGGCATTTGTAGTGAGGGGTGTGTTTTTGGTTGATCTCCTTGTTGTACAGGAGATGCCACTCTAGGGGAATCATGGATTGAGTGGGCTTTAACCTAAGATGGTGTGACTAGCTTCTTGAGCTTAGAGACACCAGGTGCAGGACCTTCACTTATAGCCGTCAATTCAGTAGTTTTGAGTTTTGAAACATCATCCAAATTAATGGAATCATCTGAATCCCTGATTACATCCTCAATGAGGACTGTATCAGTTACATCATGAGCTGAGCCCAACTCAGTTGTCTCATGTACCTCTTGTTCTTGGTTCAGAGGATTTCCTACCTCAGGCATTAAGCCTTCATCAGTAGTTGCCACAGTTGAGGTCTTAGCTATTTTACTTCTGTCCTCAGGTCCACCACTGGGTGGTAAATGAGTAGTAGCAGCCTCAAAAGTACCAAAGGTTTCTAAGTTTGGACTTAGAGACCCTGGTTCATCCTCATCTCTTTGGTTAGGGCTATGAGTGTCCACATCCATGTCACTGTCTAAGTCTATGTCCCCTGTTTGATGTGGTTGATGGGGACTGACATGTGTTGATGGGACTTTCTCTTTTAGCCCGGAGAGAAGTTTGGCTATTTCGATGTCTAGTTCATAAATTTGGGGTGCTGGTTCAGTAGTTTGGGCAGTGGGTTCAGCAGTTTCAAAAGAAGAATCTATTGGAATAGTTTTTCTAAGTCTTTTTCTTTTGAAAAGGATAGTAATTGGTGCTCTTGGTGGGGTTTGAGATGGATAAGACTGAGAGGATGTTTTAGTCACATCTTTAAGAAGTGCAGATTGTACAGTAGTTTGTTCAGGCATCTCAACCTCCTGAACAACTTTTCTTTTGGGTTTGGTGGGTTTTTGTTTTGTTATCTTGGGTTTCTTGGCCTTTGGTGGAGTAGGTTTGGAAGATGAGGGTTCCATGGGGACTGGTTCTGGTTCCCCTTGGTCATCTTCTGGCCAGGCAGCCTGTTTGTTGTGCCTTGAGTATGCTTGTGAGGTTAAGGGTTTCAAAATTTCAATTTTACCCACAAGCACCTCATTACCCAGTTCAGATATTATGCACTGCATAATGAACCTTGGATATAACAAAAACTTTTTCTTAGTGTTATTGTGATGTAACACCAACTCATTAAAGAAAAGTTTTGATGCCCTGAAATTTGTTTCATTCACAATAGAATGAAAGATGGGTTGAAAGGTTGAGGGCATCTGGTCATAAGACCCAGTTTTAGGACTCAAGCACATAATAATATAATGAAACAAAAGTTTATATTTTGGTTCAAAATACTTTTTAAAGATTGTAGCTTGTGAGAGAGTACCTTGATAACCACACTCAGTCATGGTTAGGTGGATAGCAGAGTTGTCAAACTTTTCAGGGGCATTCACATCATTCAACCCCAGTCTGTTTGAGAGTATGGCCTGTGTTATGGCCATTTGTCTTCCTCTAATTGTTGAGTTGAGGGAGATAACTTCATCATCCACCATCACTGTCTCAGCATTAGCCCAGAACTCATTTAGAGTTTCAGGATGAATTGGTGGGTCTATGGTGAGAGCGGTGAAATATTGGGATTTGACGACGAGATCAATGATCTCATCGTATTGGGACCAGCCTTCTTGTTTTTCTAAGTAGGCTCTGAGATTGTGTCCCTGTTTGAGAACTAAAGCCACGTGGTTTGTGTGTGTTGATGAATCGAACAGTGATTTTGTGTTGCAGGTTCAGGGGTTTGAGAGCTTTGTTGAGAGAGAAGGAGGGAATTTTTGTGTTTGAAAGGATAAGTGTTGAAAAAAGATATTTATCAGAAGTTTTTAACCGCTTGGATCTTCTTTATTAGAAGTTTTTAAACCGCCTAGGTTAAAAATCTCTTTATCAGAAGTTTTAAACCGACTAGGTCAAACTTCTGATGATGGGAAAAGTCAGATTTGCCCTTTTTGACTAAACTGCTGATGAAGGATTAACTTCATCAGTAGTTCCCATTTTCTCTTCAGTAGTTTTAACAGCTGATGAGAAATACTTTATAAATACTTTTATTCATAACTTCTGAAGGTTATTTTATCAGAAGTTAATCACTTTTCAGAAATTATCCCCATACTGATGTTTTGTTCATCAGTAGTTTCTCTCTTTTCAGAAGTTTTTCAAGTGTTTGAAAACAGATGTAAGTGAAAAACAAAAAATGTGCAGAAAAATAAATAGAAACACTTACAAATTTAGCATCCCTAGCATGGATACTAACTTCTGAAATGTTGATGTGTCAAGGGGTTTAGTGAAAATGTCAGCTATTTGATTAGCTGTTGCTACATGTTTCACTTCAATCTTGCCTTTTTCATAGCAATCTCTTATGAAATGATACCTGATTTCAATGTGTTTAGTTTTTGAAAACTGAACAGGATTTTGAATGATGCTAATGGCAGATTTGCTGTCTACAAGCAATGGTGTCTTGGTCTCTTTGATTCCATAATCAAGAAGTTGATATTGGAGCCATTGTATCTGTGATGTACAATTTGCAGCTGCAATTTATTCAGCTTCAGCAGTTGAAGTTGCAACAGATGTTTGCTTCTTTGATTGCTAGGACACTAGACAGTTTCCCAAGAATTGACAACCACCAGATGTTGATTTTCTTGACATTTTACACCCTGCATAGTCACTATCTGAAAAAGCTGATAACTTGGTATTGCTTGAAGCAGGATACCAAATTCCAAGTGTGGGAGTTCCTTTCAGATATCTGAAAATTCTTTTGACTGCAATAAGGTGTGATTCCCTAGGAGCTGATTGATATCTAGCACAGACACATGTTGAAAACATAATATCTGGTCTAGAAGCAGTTAGATATAAAAGGGAACCTATCATACATCTATACATGGTTTGATCAACCTGTTATCCTTGATCATCTGGTTCAACTTGTGTGGTTGGTGTCATGGGAGTGGAACATGATTTACAGTCTTGTAAAGAAAATTTGTTTAATAATTCTTTAACATATTTTGATTGATGTATAAAAGTTCCATTTGTTTGTTGTTTAATCTGCAGTCCCAAAAAGTACTGCAGTTCTCCCATTGTACTCATCTCAAATTTTGATTGCATGAGTTTCTTAAATTCATCACACAATTTTGTGTTTGGTGAACCAAAAATGATATCATCAACATATATTTGAACAAGTAAGATATGATTTCCAACATGTTTTATGAAAAGAGTATTATCAATGGCACCTCTTGTGAAGTTATTTTTGAGTAAAAAGGTTGAAAGTGTATCATACCAGGCTCTTGGAGCCTGTTTGAGCCCATAAAGAGCTTTGTCTAGTTTGTACACCCACTCAGGATGAGAAGGATCCTCAAACCCATGTGGCTGACAAACATACACTTCCTCTTTTATCTTTCCATACAAAAATGCACTTTTGACATCCATTTGATAAACTTTTATTTTGTTGGAAATGGCATAGGCCAGAAATAACCTGATGGCTTCAAGCCTTGCAACTAGAGCAATGGTTTCATCATAGTCAATCCCTTCTTCTTGAGAGTAACCTTGTACTACCAGTCTTGCCTTGCTCTTTATTATAATACCAGTTTCATCTTGTTTGTTCCTGAAAACCCATCTTGTGCCAATTGGTTGCTTGTTTGGTGGTAAGGGACAGATTTCATAAACCTGTTGCTTGTTGAATTGAAGCAATTCATCTTGCATTGCCTGCACCCAATTGTTGTCTTTGAGAGCTTCCTGGTACTTCTTTGGTTCCAACTGTGAAATAAATGCTGAGAATAGACAAAAGTTGGAAAGCTGGTTTCTTGTAAGAACACCTGATGCAATATCACCCATGATTTGATCAAGTGGATGATCTTTGTGTTCGATCAGTTGTTGTAAACCACTGACAGGTGTTGGTGGCTCATGTTCTTCAAACAAACTACTGAGGTCTATTATATTTGGTTCAGCAGTTTCAGTGTCTTCAGTAGTTGCAGGTGCTGAAGCAGATGTTTGAGTTTGGCCTTCAGTATTTGTTGAGTCAGAAGTTTGTGAAACTTCTGATGGTTTTGAAGTTGACTTAATGACTGTTTGAGGAGTCCATGGTGCTGGATCCTCATCATCAAACCTTTGATCACCATAATAAGTAGGTTTGGATGAAGTGACAGGCTTTTCAGGTTCAAAATGAAAGTTGTCAAGGTCAAAGAGTTCAGCAGGATGTGCTGGAATGAGAGTGTGTTTTGACACATTGAACTTGACATTCAGTGTTTCTTCTACTATCCTGGTTTTTGAGTTAAAAACCTTGTAGGCTTTTCTAGTTGATGAATAACCAAGAAAGTAACCTGAGTCAACTTTGGCAGCAAACTTTGAAATAGATTCCTTGATGTTCAAGATGAAACATTGACATCCAAAAGCCTTGAAAAAGAAGATAAGGGGCTTCATGCCATGAAGAACTTCATAGGCAGTCTTTGAATGTCTCTTGACAACAAGAACTCTATTTTGAACATAACATGATGTGTTAACTGCTTCTGCCCAGAAGTATAAAGGTAGGCCAGAATCAGCTAACATTGTTCTTGCTCCTTCTATTAAAGTTCTGTTCTTCCTTTCTACCACACCATTTTGTTCAGGAGTTCCGGCAACACTGAATTGTCTAATAATCCCTTTAGACAAACAGAAGTCATTCAGAGTTTTGTTCCTGAACTCTGTCCCATTATCACTTCTAATGGTTTTGACAGGTAGAGAGTATTGCTTCTCTACTTGTAGAATGAAGAACTTGATGATTTCAGCAGCCTCATCCTTGTATAATAAGAAGAATACCCATGTAAATCTTGAGTAGTCATCAATGATGACTAAGCAGTACTTCTTTTTACCAAGGCTCATGATCTTTACAGGCCCAAATAAGTCCATATGGAGTAGTTGAAGACATGCAGTTGTTTTTGATTCTTCAATAGACTTATAGGAGGACTTATGCTGTTTACCCTTTAAACAGGATACACAGTGTTCTTGACACTGGTATACTTTTAAGGGTAGACCTCTGACCAAGCCCATTTTTGTGACTTTATTTATGGTTTTAAAGTTCACATGGCCAAGTCTCCTGTGCCAGAGATCAGTTTCTGAAGTTGATGCCCTTGAGAAGAAACAGGCAGTGTTGTTCAGTACTTTGTCTTTTTCAATGTCCACTGCATAGACATTGCCACATCTTTTGGCAATTAACAAAGTATGATCTTCAATGATCTTCTCTATCAACTTCTGGCCTTCTGGTGATATGATCTTGCATGTTGTCTTTGTGAAAAAGGAAGAATATCCTTTATCACACATTTGTGACACACTAAGCAAGTTGTACTCAAGGTTTTCAACCAGATTGACCTTGTCAAACTGTATTTTGCCAGAGGAGACATTGCCATGTCCTAGCACATATCCCTTAGCATTGTTCCCAAAGGACACAAATCCATCTCTTTGACTGATAAAATTGTTTATCAGGTATCTGCATCCTGTCATGTGCATTGAGCCTCCACTGTCTACATACCAAATGCTATTCAAGCCTCTGGAAACTCTCTGCACAATATAGCAAATTAGTTAGATTTAGGAACCCAAGCCAGTTTGGCTTTGGGTTTGCTCTTGAGAACATTTACAGTTTGTTCTTGACCAAGTTTAGAAATCCATGTTTTTTTTGGCAATGGATTTTGCATTAAGTACAATGGTGGTATCCTTTTGAGGACCACCATCAACTTTGGTCATCAGTAGTTCTACCATGTTCATAAGATCTTTAATCTCAGCAGTTTGTGAAACTACTGATGATTTAGGTCTAACTACTGAAGGAGAATTTTGAGAAAAAGACTTTTGTTGAGATTTTGTCATTTTCTGAGAAAGGGTTTTTGCTGGTTGTTGTTTCTTGGGAGAAAAGGTTTTTACATAATCATTTTTGATTTGTTCCCCCACAACCAGTTGTTGATTTTTATTATTAAACTGAATACCCTTTCTATATCTGCAAAATTCTGTTTTGTGGTTGAACAGACCACAAATTTCACATTCTTTTGTCTTTTCTTTCAAAGACAAATCTCTGACAGTTTTGATTGGTTTTAGGTCATCAGTAGTTTTCAGGTTCTCAACTCCTGATGTAGTTGAAACTGCTGATGACTTAAAGTCAGATTTAATCAATACTTCTGAAGAACTTTCTTTGTGTGATTTTAGAAAGTTTTCATGGAAAGATGTGCATTCTTCCTCTTCAGAAGTTTCACCTGAAACAATTTTTCTCCCATCTTCAGTAGTTTTGGGAGAGAAATCTGTTGGTGTTTCAGTGTGATTGTACCCTATGCCAAACCTAACATTTGAAGCACTTTGTTTGTTTAGCAATAGTTGGTACCCCTTACAAAATTCCACCCATTTTTCACATGTGACCTTGGTGTCAGCAAGCTCTTGTCTGACATTTCCTAAGTCATTAATCATTATTTTGATTTGTGTTTGGGTTTCAATAGCAGAGTTAGTCAATTTAGAAACTTCTTTTGTTTTTGCAGAAAGTTTTCTTTCTAAATCACATTTTATTTGAGTGAGTTTTCTATCAGAATCATTAGCTTTTCCTTGTAATTGCACATTTGTCTCTCTTATGAGAGCAAAAGATTCTTTGCATGAATTTGAACATAATTTTTTGTCAAAGATTCTTTTGATACCTGTGACAAGGCAGATTTTGAGGAGCATCCCTCAAATGCCATTAAGGCAAAGTTCTTTCTGCCATTGTCAGGCTCTCCCCAGTTGATGTCAAACATTTTGTTGTCTGCATCAGGATTGCACTCTGTCGTGTCAAAAGGAAGACTGCTCCAGTCAACATACCCTGAGGTAAATAAACTTTGTTGAGAGGGTTGTTGTTGCTGTGGAGGTTGTTGAGCAGCTGGAAAGGGAGGGATTGATTGTTGGCTCTGCATCTGTTGAGCAGGCATCTGTACATATTGTACTTGTGGCACATATTGGTGTTGTGGAGCTTGTGCCTGTACAAAATGTGCACTCCCTTGTGTTCCATTATTCTTGTTATAATTGGGGTTAAAATTGTTTCCAGACTGAGATTGGTTAAAGCCAGAGCTTCTACATTCTCTAGCAAAGTGTCCCAACTTTTGACACTTATGACATCTAAGTTTAGATTTGTCAAAACCAATTTTTGTAGAACTGTTAAGTCCTGGAAACTTCCTTCCTGGCCTTTTGTAAAATTTATTTGTTTTTAAACTTAACATGGCCAGTTGGTGCAAAATATCCATTTCTTCAAGGTCATCACTGCTGAAACTATTTAAGTCATCCATGATAAAACACATGTTATCAGCAGTTTGACCAAAGTCATTATTGTCATAACCTGGGAATGATCTTTCAGATGAGATCCCAGCAGTTATGTCAATGTGGTCAAAAGATCCAAAACTATTTGAACAAGTTGGTGAGTCTTGTCCCAATAGTGCTGTACTACCAGGTAGATAGTCATCAGCAGTTTTACCAGAATTTTGTAACTTTTTCTTTTGATCAATTTCTCTCTCAAAAGTAAGTAATCTCCCATGAAGTTTTGTAAGAGTGAGGGAGCTAAAATCTGGTGAAGATCTTAAGACTATTGAGTATGTTTCCCATTTATCAGGTAAAGACCTTAAAAATCTATGAAGCATAGATACAGTTGTATAGGTCTGACCATTTAGTTTTAGCTCAGATATTAATGAGGAAAATCTTTCAAATTGCTGAGTTAAAGTTTCCCCATTAATGTGAGCAAAAGTTTCATATTGTTGAGCCAAGATTTCTCTGGTGTTGGCAATCACCTCTTCAGTTCCTCCAAACTGTTCTTTTAGGCAGTCCCAAAGCTCTTTGGCACTATCACAATGTAATAGGCCAGAATAGATTTCATTTGGGAGTGCCATTGCCAACATAGAAAAAGCTTTTGCATCAAGCTCAAGTTTTAGGAAATCATCATCAGTATAGTCTTTTGGTTCTTTTGGAATCTCTTCCTTAGTTTCAAGATTTATGTTTACTGGTTTATGAGGACCATATATCACAGATCTCCAACAACCTGTGTTGGTTTGTGACAAGGTATGTGCCATTCTCTTTTGCCATATGTTATATTCATTTCTTACAAGCATGGCAGGTTTAGTGGCAGAACCAGTATTATGAGGATCCATTTTAAAGAGTATTGATTTGTCAAATATCTCTTAAAGTGATGGATGTTGATAAAAGTGAGCTTATAATCCTTTATTGAATATCAATAAGAGCCTGTGTCTGATTCTCAATTTGTTAGATTGATATGTGATCAGATAAACCAGAGCTCTGATACCAATTGTTGGATCAGTAAAGCTGCTCTTTTAGTTGAACTTGCTAGTTGACACTTAAGGGTTTAGCAAGTTCTTGGTGAGTGTTTAGCACAGCGGAATGTTTATAAGTTTTATAGCTACACTTATCAACAGGAGTTATTACTCCCCCTGGAATCAAGAACTAATAAATGAGAAGTGTTTATTGAGAATCTAAGTATTGAATGAGAATGAAATACTTTGACAGATTCTCAGTAAACACGAAATGGAAATAACAATAATAAGAGTTGAAGGATTTCTTGTATTAAAATCAATGTCTAAAACAGAAGGATGAATCCTTCTATTTATAGACTTTACAAATACATGAACCTTGCCAAAAAGCAAGTTCAGAAACAAGTTGCAACAAGTTGCAGTCTTGGAACTTGTACATAAAGCAAAAGAAATACTAAAGTATTAAACTACTGATATACAAAGGCGGTGGAAAAGATCTTCTTTAAGTACTGATGAATGACAAACTACTGATGAGTAGTTTGTCTTCAGTAGTTCTTCAGTAGAAGTGTCTGGTTTGAACTTCAGAACTTCTGATGACTTCTTCTTTAGTACTTCTGAATCTCTTCTTCAGCAGTTTGATTCCTTGTCTTCAGCAGTTCCATACTTAGAGTATTTTGACAAAAAGTGAATTAGACTAAGGTTTGCAAAAGTGGTTTCACCAATCCTTTTTTTCCTAACATATACTCTCATTGACAGGTGAAAGAGAGGAACTGGGATTTTCATGAGTTTTGTCAATAGCCTCAAACAGAGGTTGCATGGTCTGTTGAACATGTGATGGTGAAGGTGGAGGAGTAAAAAGAGAATTAGCCCTGGGAGAGGGGCTTGTGAACATATGGCCAAGTGACTCAAATGTATCATGATGTGTTTCCCCTTGGCGTACAACATGATCCTTTTGTGAGGATGCATGAGGAGTTTGGACAAGTTGAGATATTTCCAACTGTTGTGAGGAAGTACCAACAGTGGTTTCTAGTTGCTTTTGTGTTGCAACAGAGTTATCTTCTGGTATCTCATCTTCCAGAAGTCTCTTTTGTGGTTGAGTGGTGGTTTTTGTGGATGGACGTTTTCTTTTGGAGATGGCTGGTGTGGGTTTCTCAGCACTGGATGTAGTGCCATGATCACCAGGAGCAGTGGGCTCAACAACAGAGGTTTGGACAACAGTTGTTGTCTTAGTCCTCTTTGTTTGTGTTTTTGAAACCTTTGACACTTTTGATACTTTTTCTTGGGTGTTTGAACCCAGCATTCTTGTGAAAGTTTCATCAGTTAGACTCTTCATTTGCATAGATTCACCCTTTTTGAAAACTTTTTCTGGTAAAACCTTTTGAAGGATTACACTTAAAATTCTTGGGTAAATTAGGAAAGCATTATTAGACCCAGACTTTATGGCTTTCACATTTGACACTAATGTAACACCCGAACCGATGGCGGAAACATCGAGGTGTCACGTATGAATGATTGTTCAGTAGCTCATGGTAGTACACAAGTTTAAATAATGCTTTATTTAATTACAATACTGAATTACATTAAAGTCTACATCAAATAATCAAACAAAGCTTAAAACTTCAAATATCTCCTCATGCTAGCTCTAGACTTCAAGCATCAGTATTTCCTGTTGAGTTTGGAAAAATGGGGGGGGGGGGTCAACTAGAAGTTGGTGAGAATACATAAGCCATGTCAAGCAATTAAGTTTAAGAATAAAAGTTTAGCAATTCATATGTCTATCGTAAGTTTAAGTCTACATGAATAAACATGAAGTGTTGAATGCACATAATCAAACCTTCGACTAGTTTAGGTCCATCCCGTCATCCACAGTTCACCTTAATATCATGTTGGAACGATAACAATCACCCGCGCTCCCCATAAAAGATGGTCAACGAATCTAGGTGGGATTGTCAATCCAATATATCTATTATTGAGTATCGCCGGCTTGGCCATAGCTAATGATTATGTATGTTGAAGCGTAAGTCTAACTGTTGTTGTTGTCTAAATCATGAGGCATTAAAGTTTACAACTAGACATGTATGTAGAATTGCTTAAGTATAATGTTGCAAGTATAAAGAATTTGCATAAACATGGTTACGTAAACTCACCTGAAATTCACTGTGTAAGTACTAGCAAGTAGCAACAAGTCTGAACTTGGATTAATTGAATTCTTGTATCCTATTACAAATAAATGATGCCTTAAATTCTAATGCAAATAAGTTTGTTTCATTTATTGATTGTATAGATAGTTTATTCAACTACCTAGACTCGCATTGAATGAATGCGCGTCTTAAAGTTTGTATGACTTAACGAACCGATAGTAACTTCGTTTGGTTTTCTTGAAAATATATGCGTATGTATAGTTATTGGAAATAAATAAGTTATTGAAGTTATTGGTAAAGACACATTTTGTATAACGAAATAATATTTACGTAGCTTGACTCAAATGTTAATTCGTCTCGTATCTTGGATAGTATATATATATGTACTTATTAATAAATATTTCTATTTATAACGACGTAAGATTTGAAAGTTAGAATTTATTTGTAAAAACATAATCTCGTCTACACATAATCATAAACTTGAAAGGCCGATTTGGTTCTTATATTTTATAAAAATTTGGGCAGAGTTTCCTCTGTTTTTGTAAGAAACCAGACAACACAAGTCGTCTAAATTTTCCCAAGACATCAATTGTCCAAAAATCACAAAACGCAATACTAATTAACTAAATTTTTTTTATACGCGATAAATGGCTCGAGTCATTAAAGTCATAATAAGCGAGAAACTATATTTAATTTTGACAAGTAATATACATTCAAGTTAATAAGGTAATTTTTAGTCGTAAGTCGGTTCGCTTCGTTTTACACTTTTAAATATAATATATATCAACACATATATGAATTAACTTGAAGTAAGTAAAAGAAATAATACGGCGCGCGCTTATACCTTTTCGATATCTAATCTCGCGAACCAACACGTAACTCGTCCCGTACCGCGTGTCGACTGGTTTGACCATGGCTGACCGTTGACTAATGTTGACCAGGACATGAAGGTTTGACCCGAAAGGAAAGGAACACATCAAAACCGCAACCAAGCTAAACCATGTCTGACCCGAAAAGAACATAACCCGAAACTGATTGATGTTGACCAGGTTTGACCTGGTCAACTATCGTTGACTGAGTCTTATAACTAATCCCAAGCACCTCCGGCTGCCCCCTGACATCGCAACCATCACCGGCCACCGTACAGAGCTGAACCAACAGCCCTATCCACGCCATAACCATCACCAAACCGGACCCATCCCTATGTTTCTGGCTTGTACTCGATAACCAATATGTAACCCAAGATCTGTTCCCTGTTCCGATAAAAACCCCACCATCGGGTCTGTATAAACCACCGGTTGGTTCCTATTTTGTATTTGATAAACTTAATCTTCTGTAATCACCTTAGTCTGATATGAATCCTGAGAGCCTAGTCTCATGTTTCCGGTTTGAACTCGTGACCCATCTTTCTGTTCGGACTGTACGAGAGGAAGATAAGAAAGGAGGTTAAAGGTGGTGATAGGGTGGTGGTCTGGGGTGTGTGGTGTGTCGGCTGACGGGTCCGATCGGAACCCAAATCCGGCCATCAGATTAACGAGAGGGAGGGGGTAAATAGATGTGTTTAATGGTGGCTGAAGGCAGATGGATGATGAAGATATGATGGTTGTTGGCGGCGGACGGTGGTTCGGGTGGTGCTTGTTTGCTGTTGGTGGCGGCGGCCGGAGCAGAGGGGTCGCCGGTCGGAGATTAGGAAGAGGAAAGGAAGTAGCTCGAGTGTGTGTGGAAGGAGATGAAGAAAGGATGGTGAAGATTAGGGTTTTATGTTGATGGTGAAGTGAGGAAGAAGGAGTTTGAAGGAGATTATAAGGGATGGTGGCTAGGGTTTTGATTAAGAAGATGAAGGTAAAGGTGAAGAGGAAGATATGTTATATAGGTAAGGTTTTGTAGGTGGGTTAGGTGGGAGGTTGTTACTTAAACGAACTAGTTACCGACTCGGGTCACGTTTATGGATTTTACTCGTTTAAATGCTAGATGATTATTTCACGAGTTATATTTGTTTTGATCAAGTTAAAATGAGTATTTGGACTATATTTTAGTTATACGTATATATTTTATCGCATTTTATTTACCATGAGCAGTTATTGTTTCTAATAATTATAACGACAATTACATATATGTTTTATATGTTAATGTCGTGTAAGAACGTATTATATGCTAACGAGATATTGGTGTTAACGAATTAAAAATCGTTTTATGAATAATTAGATAAATAAAATTATTATTATATTATTCGGGAAACGCTGGGCATTACAACTAAGTCTATAAACAGTCCCTGGGATAGATTGAAGTCAGAATCTGACAACATAGCATAGCCCAAGTACTGAATCCTCAATGGGATTTCATTAAAGGAAGTGGACTTGGCGGAGACACAGAGAAGGAGGGTATGGAAGAAAAATTTCATGACTGGTGGGAAAAACTTTTTGAAAAGTGTTGACCCAGTCATCTGAGCATCATACCCCCTTTCCTGAAACTCTGTGTGAAGCTCTGTTTTAGGGAAAGAGTCTTTACCTGACAGGTCGTTAAGTGAGAAGGTTGTGGATATCAGTTGAGGGGTAATGACGATACTTGTCTCACCAATTTTTGAGATAATGGAAGTAGGCTTTTTGTCTTGAAGTAGAAACTCAGCATTCAACCAGAATTCTTGGAGAGTATCAAGATAGATAGGGGCGTCAGCGGTTAGGATTGTCAGGTATTTGGATTTTAAGATGATGTCGATGGTGGAATGGAATGGAGTATTTTCATCTGTTTTTTACCAGATATGGGAGATAATTGTGGGTGGCTTTAGCTTGAAGATCCATTGTAATGGATTCCGAAGGTGAGAGTGAGTGGAATTTGATTAAGGGTTTGAGGATGAAGAAGGCAGTTTCAGTATTTTGAATACAATGAGACAGTATAACGATTATTGTGATAAAACAGGGTTTTTATAGGCTCTGGTGAAACCGCTGATGTGGCCAAAACTCTGCTTGTAGGAGCAGACGTGGCAAATATCTGATGGTTAAAACATCTGGTGGGGGACAGCTGTTTTTTTTATTATCATTATGATAAATATCTGTAAATATATATATAGATATGGATAATAAAACAGTTGTTTTATCTGATCAGAGGTTTGAAACAGATTTTTCAACCTAACAGTGGATAAAATGGATGAAACAGTGGTTGTTTTATCTTTAATGCTATTTTTAAGGATGAATTTTGATTTTCTGAAACATTTTAATGCTTTTATTAAAAACATTTGTGTTGTTTAATCCATGTTTAGCATGCCAATTCTAGAAATCAGATTTGTAAAGGTAGATGTGTATGAAAATTTTTGTCAACATATCTGCCAACTGATCCTCTGTTGGAACATGGTGCAGAGAAATCAAACCTTTTTCATAGCTATCTCTGACAAAATGATGTCTGATGTCAATGTGTTTGGTAGTGGAGTGAGAGACTGGATTTTTGATGATATTTTCAGCAGCTTGACTATCCAACATCAGTGGAGTCTGTAATGCAGTTATCCCAAAATCCAGCAATTGATTTTGAAGCCACATGAGTTAGGCTGTACAGCTTGCAGCAGCAATGTATTCAGCCTCAGCTGTTGAGGTGGAAACAGCTGCTTGCTTTTTGCTTTGCCAAGATACTAAGGCATTCCCAAGAAATTAGCACGCTCCTGATGTAGATTGTCTTGTGGTGTGACAGCCAGCAAAATCACTATCTGAATAACCTGAAAGCTCAATGTTTCCATTAGCAGGATACCAGATACCAAGTGTGGGAGCACCTTTTAGGTATCTGAATATCCTTTTCACAAGCCTGGGATCTTGCACAGACACAAGTGGCAAACATAATGTCTGGCCTAGATGCAGTTAAGTACAATAAAGACCCAATCATGCATCTATAATGTGTTTGATCAACCAGTTCATCCTTGTCATCAATAGTGAGTAGCTTGACTGTACTCATGGGTGTACTACATGGCTTACAGTCATTCATCTCAAATCTAGTTAACAAATTCTTTACATATTTATTTTGGTGAATGAATGTGCCATTTTGCAGTTGTTTCACTTAGAGACCAAGGAAACACTGAAGTTCACCCATAGCACTCATTTCAAACTCTGCTGTCATGAGTTCCCTAAACTCTTCACACATTTTGTTACATGTGGATCCAAAGATGATGTCATCCACATATATTTGAACAATCATTAAGTCTTTCCCTCTCAATTTCAGAAATAAGGTTTTATCAATTTTACCTCTTGTGAAACCAATGGATAAGAGAAAAGTGGAAAGAGTTTCATACCAGGCCCTTGGTGCTTGCTTGAGTCCATACAAAGCTTTATTAAGCTTGTAGACATGATCAGGATGGAATGTGTCTTCAAAACCAGGTGGTTGACATACATAGACTTCCTCCTGAATTTTGCCATATAGGAAGGCACATTTGATATCCATCTGATACACCTTGATGCTGTGGTTGACAGCAAAGGCTAGAAAGAGTCTAATGGCTTTTAACCTTGCTACAGGAGCAAAGGTTTCATCATAGTCTATTCCTTCTTCTTGTCTGAAGCCTTGAACCACTAGTTTGGCTTTATTCTTAACAACAATACCCCTTTCATCAGTTTTGTTTTTGAAGACCCACTTTGTGCCTATTGGACAAACATCCTTAGGCAGTGGTACAAGTTCCCATACTTATTGTCTTTTGAACTGAAGGAGCTCTTCTTGCATAGCTTCTACCCAACTGTTGTCTTTTAGTGCCTCTTGGTACTTGACAGGTTGTGTGAGAGATATGAACCCTGCAAAAAGACAGATATTGGAGGATTGACTTCTTGTTAGCACACCCTCTCTGATGTTGCCAATTAACTGGTCTGGTGGATGAGCTCTTAGGTAGATTAGATCTCCCTGATATGGTATGATGGCATTTTGAGGTGAAGGACAGAGGTTTGGTGACTCTGTTGTTGTAACATCTGTTTGCACTTCTGTAGTGCCATCAGATGTTTGAAATGGAAGTGGGGGAATGGGTCCAAGTGGAGTAAAACTGGACTGACTTTTGTCAACAGATGTTTGACTTTTGTCAACAGATGATTGGATAGTGGTTGTGAGAGGTGAAGCAGTGGTTTGAGGGTAAGACTGGCCAACAGTGGTTGACTCAGCTGTGACAGAGTTTTGACAATTGTTTTGAACAGCTGCTTCCTCTGATGCAGAAGAGATTTTATAGTGACTGGGGATCACAACATCTGTTCTGTAATCTTGTTGTGGAGACTGTGGAAAACCTGCATTGTTAGTTTTAGCAGTGACATCTTCAAATTTGAATTTATCTAAATCAAACAGTTCAGCAGGATTTGCTGGGATTTTTAGAGATGAAAGTTCATTGAACTTTACATTCAGAGTTTCTTCTATTGTCTTGGTCTTTGTGATAAACACTTTATAAGCCTTGGCAGTAGAAGAATATCCCAAAAAATAACCACAATCTACTTTGGCTGCAAATTTTGAAATGGAATCTTTGAGATTTAAGATGAAACATGGACAGCCAAAGATTTTGAAAAATGAAATTAATGGTTTGATTTTGAATAAAATTTCATAAGCAGTTTTTTGATGTCTTGGGTTGATCAAAACTCTGTTTTGAACATAGCAAGCAGTGTTTACAGCTTCTGCCCAGAAGGACAGTGGCAAACCAGAGTCTGCTAGCATGGTTCTTGCAGCTTCTATAAGAGTTCTATTTTTCCTCTCAACCACCCCATTTTGCTCTGGTGTTCTTGGGATGCTGTACTGCCTCACAATCCCTTTTGACAAACAGAAGTCATCCAATTCCTTATTTTTAAACTCTGTTCCATTGTCACTTCTGAAGACTTTTACTGGCAAGTCATATTGTTTTTCAACTTTGGTGACAAAGTCCTTCAAAATACCTGCAGTCTCATCCTTAGAATGTAAATAGTAAGTACATGTAAACCTAGAAAAATCATCAACTATGACAAGACAATATCTTTTTCTTCTTAGACTCATGATTTTAACAGGGCCAAACAAGTCCATGTGCAACAATTGTAGACATTGACTAGTTTTGGACTCATCAATGGATTTGTAAGAGCTTTTATGTTGTTTTCCTTTTAAATAGGAAACACAATGCTCATCACATTTGAATTCTTTTGATGGTAAGCCTCTGACAAGACTTTGTTTAGAGAGTGTGTTGATAGTTTGAAGGTTGGTATGACCCAGTCTCCTATGCCACAATTCTGTCTCCTTTGTGGAGGCAGCAGAAAACAAACAGACATTTGCCATAGGATTGTCCTTTAACATATCAACAACATACACATTGCCACTTCTATGAGCAACAAGTTGTGCTTTGCTCTCAGCAATGATGGTATCAATCTTTTTCACCACTTCTGGCCCAATAATCTTACAAGTTTTCTTTGTGAAGAATGAGCCATAACCTTTGTCACTCATTTGTGAAACACTCAGGAGATTAAACTTGAGATTATCAATAAGATTGACATTTTCAAACTTGAGTTTCCCAGCTTGTACAGTCCCTGAACCCAACACCTTACCTTTTGAATCATTACCAAAGGATATATCACCCCCTCCATGAGCTAAGAAGTCCAAAAGAAGGGCTCTACATCCTGTCATGTGCCTGGAGCCTCCACTATCTACATACCAAAGACTATCTAAACAAGCAGAAGCTCCCTGCACAGCAGTAATGGATTAGTTTTGGTGAGTGTCCAAAGCCAAGTTGGCTTTGGATGGGTCCTCAGACTTTTCAGACTCAAGCTTTGGAAGATGATCAGTGGTTTGAACTAATTTTTGAATCAAGTTCAACAACTGTTGCTGACCATTTGCCAGTGCTTGAATGTCAACACTTGGGGCAACAGTTGTTTGATCACTTCCAGACAGATGATAATACCCATAGGGATTTCTGTTCACTCTTGGTTTAGAGGGTCTTTTTGGCTCCTCATAAACATGTGACAGATTATGACATGGTGGTTGTCCATATCCTCTTGGGTACTTGCTTGTGGGTGGAGCATCTGTTACTTGGACATCCGTAGGAGCAGATGTTTCAAGACTTTTTGTAACAGATGTTTGGACAGGAGTGAAGGTATGTTTGGGCTTTCCTTTTGAAGTACTCACCACCTGATTTGCAAGATTTTTAGCTTTGTACTCTTGTATTTTTACATCAAAATTTTTGAGATACAAGTACTCTTTGGTTTTGTGATTCTTTTCCCACATATTGAACATGTGGCTTTGGAATCACATACACTTGTTCCTTTGTTAATATCATATGCTTTTAGACAATGGTTTGGACTCTGGCCGTCAGTTCTTGGTATTTTAACTCATCACCTAAGTTAATAGGATCATCTGAATTCCTACCAGTGGTAGTTTTAACTGATTCAGTCCTAGGAGGTGAATCCAAAGGATGAGAACCAGATGCCCCTTTTTTCTTGGTTCTAGGGACTTCCAACTGATTTTGGGGACACTATAGTGGCCTCATCAGTTGTTGCCTTCAAGGGAGTCTTAGTTATGTAACCACTGTCCTGGTGTGAGACAATGGTCTCTACATCAGTAGTGGCTGCACTTTCCATATATACTTACATCATTCAATTCTCATCTTCTTCTAAATATATCAAAACAATCAAACTCAGATCCTAACAGATGTTGCAAGACTTTTTGTAACAGATGTTTGGACAGGAGTGAAGGTCTGTTTGGGCTTTCCTTTTGAAGTACTCACCACCTGATTTGCAAGAGTTTTAGCTTTGTACTCTTGTATTTTTACATCAAAATTTTTGAGATACAAGCACTCTTTGGTTTTGTGATTCTTTTTCCCACATATTGAACATGTGGCTTTAGAATCACATACACTTGTTCCTTTGTTAATATCATATGCTTTTAGAAGAAAACAGTTTTTAGTGACATGATTCTTCTTTTCACAAAAATCACAGAACAAGTGGACAGTCTTTTCTTTCTTCTTCCCTTTTTCAGCCTTCTTTTCAGCAGATGTTTGAGCATCTGCTGGAGGGTTTTTCAAGGGAATGATTTTTGCCTGAGGTGCTGTCTTTCCTTTAGGAGTTTTAAAATCAACAGGTTTAAAATTCTCAAGAGTGCCACACTCATCAGACCAAGTAGGTTTAAATTCATAATTTTCAAGTTCAGTGAATGATGAGGAACCTTCTGGTTTTTCTAGAACAATTTTCTTACCATTTGGTTCAGTGATTTTAATCTCTTGACCCTGCAGGTTTGTTGGTACTATCTCAACTAACTTTTGATCCTTTTTGTCAGTGTTTTCAAAAGCTGGAGCAGTGGTTTCAAAACCAAAACCAAACTTCACATGACTTTTGGTTTGTTTGTTGAGTAGCATTTCAAAACCTCTACATGATTCCACCCAATTCTGACATTCAACTTGGGTGGACTCAAGCTCACTTTTACAACTCTGATATTTTGTTATCATAGTTTGGAGTTGGTCTTTGGTTATGGTTGCTTCATGTTTTAAGCTGCTTATTTCAGATTCCTTTTCAGTTAAACTTGTTTTTAATTCTTTTGAAAGTTTCTCAAATTTAACTTCATCATCTAAAATTTTCTTTATAAGGTTTTCATTCACCTCTTTGATGTTAGCAAATGCTATCACACATCTGTCAGAACATAAATCCTTAAGAATTTGAGGAGATACCTTAGCAGCAGCCATCAATGCACAATCACACTTGCATTCACAATCATCAGATGCACCCCAGGGATCTGAGAGATTCACAACCTCTTCTTCAGGTTTTTCACCTGCAACTACTTCATCAACAACATCATCAGTCACAACTTTAGATTCAGTCACCGCCTCCTCAGATTCAACTTCTTCTACCATAGCCATGAAACAAAAGTTTTCTGGTTCATTTTCAGCTTTGGCAACTAGTGCAAAATTTTCATCTGTTAACTCATATGGTAGACTGCTCCAATCAACAAAGCCTTGTGTGAAGAAGCTCTGATGACTGGTCTCTGCAGGAGCAGAGGATGGAGCAGCAGTCATTTGCACAGGTGCCTGAGCAGCAGGTGTTTGCACATAGTGGATCTGAGGAACAGTGGTTTGGACATACTGGACAGGAACAGTGTTTAAGGACTGTGCAAAATGAGCAGTGTTTTGCACATTTGGTCCAGGGGTATTATAAGAGTTTTGATAAGTGTTGGTCTGAGGTCTTTGATTTGGATAGGTGATTATAGGTGTACCATGTTGACTCCTACATTCCCTAGCAAAATGACCAAGTCTATGACATATATAACACTTTATCTTTGATTTATCCAACCCAACCTTTGATCTGCCAGTTAACCCTGGAAACCTTCTCCCAGTTTTCTTGTAAAAATTGTTAGTTCTTACACTGAGAAGGGCCAATTGGTGCATAATGTCCATTTCTTCCAAATCATCAGGGTCAAAGTATTTCAGATCATCATACTCAAAGGATATGTTATCAGATGCCTGGATATCACCACCACTTGCTGTGAAAGCATAGTTTGGTGAATAAGAATCAGAGTTAAAACCTGAAGTTATGTCAATGAAGTGATCATAACTCTGATCCTTAGTATTTCCAGGCACCTCATCATGACCCAAAAGTGTTGTATTACCAAATACATAATCATCAGACACTTTTCCAGAGTCCTAGAGCTTCTTTTTCTGGTTAAGCTCTCTCTCATAGGTCAAGAGCTTACCATGAAGTTGGGTTAGTGATAGGTCCTTAAATCCAATTGAGTTTCTCATAACAATAGCAATAGTGTCCCATTTGTCTGGTAATGATCTTAAAAACCTATGGTTCAAGGTTGAATGAGGGTAAGTTAGACCAACCAGTTTTAGTTCACTAATGAGACAGATAAACCTCTCAAATTGTTGAGTTAATGACTCTCCCTTAACATGACTGAATGTTTCATATTGTTGGTTAAGTATTTCACGATTGTTTTCAATAACCTCTTCAGTCCCACCAAATTGTTCTTTCAGTGCATCCCATAACTCCTTTGCACTGTTACAGTGTAACAGCCCAGCATATATATCATTGGGTAGAGCCATGGCCACAATACTGAAGGCCTTAGCATCTAACTCAATTTTCTGAAAATCCTAGTCGGAGTAGTTTTCAAGTTTCTTGGGATCTTCGGTACTCGGCACCATCGGAACATGTGGTCCGAAGATAACCGACTTCCAACACCCAGTGTTCTGTTGAGCTAGAACATGGCTCATCCGACGTTGCCAGATATTGTATTCAGATCTGACAAGCATCGGTGGCTTGTTGTTCGTGCCAGTGTTATGTGGATCGTGATTGATTGAAGCCATTCTCTGATTTTTCAAAAACAAAATCTGTTTATAAACGGTTGAATCGAAAATAAGCTATTACTCTGTTTTCAATCCGACAAACAAACGATATCAATAATTGTGAGCTGATCTGTTTATATTAAATTGATGGATTAGATCGAATTTAATTGACCAAGCTCTGATACCAATTGTTAGGATCTGAGTTTGATTGTTTTGATATATTTAGAAGAAGATGAGAATTGAATGATGTAAGTATATATGGAAAGTGCAGCGAAATGATAAACTATAATCAAAACAATAGGAATAAATGTTTTCTTTGATCAAAAGCTTTCATTAATTGAAAGATTACAATCAGTACAAATACTCCCCCTCAGCCTGATCACACAGTGATTGTTTGTCTGAGAGAATGTTTGTGTGTGATGCAATAGAACAGTACAAGCACTGTTCTATTTATAGACAAACCTAAACCACTGGTGACCTGTGCTGGCGTCACCTAAGATAGTGACCTCTAACAGAATAACAACATAAAACATCTGCCCTATACAAACTACTGTTGTATTACAAAACACTGTAAAGTAAACTACTGTTGAGGGAAAACTCTGATGGTCTTGCAACATCTGTTGGAGTCTAAGTGCTGTTGACTCCAACAGACCTTTAGTCTTCAGTACTTGATCAGCAGTTGTTTCTTCATCAGACTTTTGGTCAGCAGTTGTTCTCTATCAGTTGTTATCTAGCAGTCCTTTGTATCAACAGTTGTCATAGCAGTTGTTTGGATGGAACAATTGTTAGGGTCAGCAGTCTTTTGGGAAAAGTATGTTGTAAAGACTGTTTATTAGAGTGAATCAACTGTTAGTATATTTTGGCTTTTCAATCATCTGTTCTTCTTCAGGTCAGCAGACCCAACATAGACAAATATGTGGTTCAGAATGATTCTCTCAGTTCTCAATTAGTCAAGTGTTGATCCCTCCCAATATTTTATACTAGTTATATATTTACATTCAGGGCCGACCCTCAAGGGTGCGGGGAGGACATCTGGCCCGGACCCAATTTCTCGGTGTCACATTTACCCTCCAGCAATCCAGGTTTTCTTAACAGTGATGTCCTTAATTCGATGGATTTTTGTATGTTTGAGTCCTAAAGTTGTTAATCAAGTATTAATCAAAATGAAGAGAAGTTTATATAAAACAAAAAGTAAAGAAATGTTGAGATAGGTTAAGAAATAAAGAAGAAAATGAAATGGTTTGAGAAAAAAATTACAGGTTTATTAATGAGTGTAGGGCTAGAGAGGATGAAATGAAGATTGCTCACAGTTAGTTGTTTTTGCTTTTTACCGGTTGGTTTTGACTTCATTTTTAACATTTATTTTTGTTATGAAACAATTTTCTTTTTAATTGCCAAACTTTCACCCATTTATATTTTCACCCTTTGTGGGATTCGAACTCTCAACCTCCTCCAAGAGGGTTTGTTCTCTTAACCATTAGACTACAACCTAAGTGGAAAATAAAATTTGATTCATCAATTTTATATTACTTTAATCGTAGTTTAAAAAAAAATAGTTTACATTATTTATTTCGTTAAGGCTTAAAGCTAAGACTAAGGGGCATAATTTTTACAGCTCGGTTTAGGCACCTGAATTTTCAGGGTCGACCCTATATATTTTCAATGTGTCATCTAATTTTGTTTTGAACTGGTTATATATTTACATTATTCATGTCTCATTAACCACTTTGACCCAAACATGACCCGATAAATCGATGGATTTGTCATGAAACGTTGATCAAATGTATAACTAGGTTAGAGTCCCGTGGGGACCCACGGCAAGTCTCCAAGTAAAATGAAAAACCATAAAATATACCGTTACATGCCAAGTTATACCATACATAAACCTATATGTTCGATATTAGTAGTTATTATGTTAGATGACAACGGACAGCATAAAATTATCCAGTTCAAACAGAATCCAGATTTCTGAAACCAAAAACCCAAATCAGTTTCGACTGGATACAAAACCGAAAAATGAATATTTAATTCGGTTCGGATTATTCAGTTTCTTACAATTATAACACAAAAAATCAAGCATACCTGAGGCAAACTGTGACTATTTTTGGTCATGATCTCCTTCATGCTAGTTATCTCTTCACTGTATCACATTCAAAATAAACCATCAAATCATTACTATATTCCATTAATACCAAATTGTATAATAATAATAATAATAACAACAATTTTCATTTATTAAAACCAAAAATACAGTTCATCAAAGACTTAACATGTTAGTATGGACTCAAATGTTTAAATGCACCTGATCGTTGCTTTATAGTTGTGAAGGTCAAATCTTTAAACCCTACAAACGGCATCAATGCATCACATATAACTATTTATAAGAACAATATGTTTTGCTATGAAGACGATTGTAAATATAAAGAGACAACATGTCATAAGCAACTGTTTTCAAGTGAGGCATGCAAAGTAGTTTTCCTTCTTATAAATCCATAAAAAAACCCCCAAAGATAGTACAAATTAAAGTAATCCTTTGTGGATAACACACTATGGGGACTTATAAGAGCTAAATAATGAAAAGACAACATAATTACCCCTAACTCAAATTAAATGATTCCATAATCAACTACTGCACAAAAACCATTTTCTTTATCCTAAAATGCCCATAAAAGAATAAAAAAGGGACACACACACCCCTTACCTCTAATCTGGAAAAGCTCTTCAAGATCAAGGAACTACCCATGAATATCCTCGAAAATGGTAATGGATCACGACTGCGTCTCATTCCTAATGATTGTGGATGGTGATTGTCGATCCAATAATAATTTAGAAATTTCGTCATTTGATACTGCACAAAAACCATTAACCCAAAATGACCCGTTTGACCCTTTTTACATGTTTGACCTATCTCCTTTTAGCTAAAACTTTCACTCTACTCATTTGATACATTAGCCATTAAAAATTATCTTTAAAAAAAGACATCTTGAGATTGTCACCTTTAAGAGCACAAGTAGGAAATTTGAATGCAGGCATCACAATAATGTGTCATATCTTCCTAATACTCCCTACCATAAGTTCTCTATCAAAGTATGCTTACAAATAAGGGGTTCAAATTTACATTTGACTAACTTTAAAGCACATGTATAGAAACTGAGGTACATTTGATTTCTTCACCTAGATCACATGTATAGAAACAATTCAATTGGAGACAATAAAAATTTACAGTTCATCAAAGACTTAACATGTTGGTTATTAAGCGTGTATAGCAAGTCAAGAAACTAACATGTATGAAAAGTCTAATAAGAAGTCTGGTCGCCGCCAAGATCCGAATATAAGCACCTGGTGCCATTCAAATGATTGACATACACCCGTGATTTTATCGCCCGTTTGTCGGTATCCGATAGGTGTAATACATTGACTGAAATGTTTAGTAACTTTCTTGCTCGGTGTCTCTTTCTTGAAGAATCACACTGGTGAGGCGCTGCGATCACAGAACCCACTTTCACCACCACAATCCGTTCCCTTGTTTATTAGTATTTTGTATAATTGCAACAATCATTAATCTAAGTGAAAAAAGGTGGTAAGACAATACCTCAGTGTTTACAGCCAATCGTTCGTGATGAATCGACACAACTTTATATAGCTGATTCAGACTTTCACCACCACCCTACATAAGCAACAAACCGGTGGATAACAATAGTTATGTAGAAAACCAACTTTTAGCAAACATGAGCAGTGTGTAAGAACATGAAACTTACTGACCAGACATTAAATCATTACTTAAACTTTTCCAGTTTTCCTGCAGCCAAATGAGCTGTGTGTAAGAACATGAAACTTACTGACCAAGCATTAAATCATTACTTGAGGTTCACCTGCAACCAAATGAGAAACCAAACATTAAGAAAATGTAGTTACATTGATGAGTGCCATGAGGCTGCAATAAATTGATATAATTCTTAATAATGTATACATATCATATTCCTATACATAGAGGTTGCCTTAGTAATGTTGAAATTGATGTCCGGAAATAATTTGCAAAGGTCATGCTACGAATTAGAATTATTTTGAAGAAAATGATGCTTGACATTAGGAAGTGGTGTTACTGTTGTTTTTTGTGCAGGTTACATGCTAATATTACCCCTATACTGCATACTGGCTAAGAAAGCTACTTGAGTGAGAAAGTGGGTTAGTGAAGTATGATATTTTTAATAAAATTTCCCTGTTTAATTTCTGTTTTAGAATGTAGTATCTAGGGTATTGAGAAGGGATTGGAATTGAAGGATACTTGACTAACCTTAAAAGTTTCCTCTGACCTCATTCCATTTCCATCCAAATCTATACACTTGAACCCGAAGAGAATACGGTTCCCTTAAAAGAAGCGGAAGTACCAAATTATAAAATAAGACACTTAAAACATATGCAAGTGTATCATCAATGGCATACCAATAGTACTCAAGGCTTGGCTCGGATGATTTATCCTCTCCAGATAAAATGACGTAAACAAAATCTTCATTTCCGATGTTAAAAGTAGCCTAGCTGCAGGCCTAGTTGACCCATATGAACATTAATCTGCTGAACAACCGATTAAAACCAACAAAAACAGCCCTATACCTTTATAGAAAAATATATATTTATGTCCGCTTACTTTAGAGCTGGATAACAGCTGTAGAAGAAACCTTTACACTCATTTGTCCAACAAATGCCAAAAAAATAAACCTGTCACAAAGCAGATGTATCACCATTCACCTCTTTGTATCTACATAATAAACTCCAAATTAACCTCTTTGTATGAAACTTTATATGTGTGTAACTTGAAACACATCTAGGTATAGTGAAACTTATAATATTAGGTTCTAGCACATAGTTAAACATTTAACTATATCCATAAAAAGAAAACGATTCTGAACAGAAGTTTAAAGAACTTACTTGTCATGGGCACTAAAACAATAGCTCATACTGCAAGAAATAAAGGGTAAAATATGCAAGAAACCTTTAGGATAATCTTAATCAAAACAGGAAAAAGATCTTAACTGTATCTTTCTTTTGATTGTCACCGATTCAAGGTGCCAAATCGTCAGGCACGACACCGATATTTGCAACGTCATTGCCACCACCACCACTTTGCATCCTGGAATGCATAATAGAAGCTCGATGTGCAGGCTGACAATGTGAGGAGGTTACTAACGAAGTAAAAGGGCGGTTAGACGAAGACACTACATCAACGTCCGACACATTACAGCGCCTACATGTTGCACGCAACTGCTAACAAAACGTGCAGAAGTCAATTTGAGCAGACAATGTGGTACTAAAAAAATAAGACTGGATATCAACACCTCCCACTGTGCTTCCAGGTGTAGTGTTTCTGTAGGCGTTATTGCACGAACATTTGATGCATTCAGAAGCCCACCTGCAAGATATTGCCATTATTATTATTATTGTATCAAGGAAATATACCAAATATACTTTTTTTAAAAATCGAATAAAGATTCTTGTGAAAGAAAATCAATAGCATAAGTTGACTAAGAATAGAAGTTGCTCAAAGATTTTAGAATGCACAAAATAAGATAAAATCCACATAAAGAAACTTAACAGAAAAGGAACAAAATAAGATGAAATCCAGCAAAACATAGAAAAAACAAACGTACCAAAAACCATATCTGTCAAATTACCATTTCAATTAGTACACATAATAGTGAAAACTCAGTCAACAAAATGAAGTTGTAAAAAACGAACCAACAATAAAGCAAAACAGAAGAAAAAATAGGCAAACTAAAGAACAAACACACAGATAACATATCAAATGCAATACTGAAATGACGCCTTATAATAGTCACCAGAAACATCATCATGACAGTTATCTTTCTTTGTTGAATCTTAATTTCTTGAAACCCTAATACATGAAAAAAGGAATGGTAAATCAAGATTTCACAAATATGAAACAGGAACTATAAGATGTAATCCTAAGATGTAAAATGAAGATGGATTACTAAAAATAAAATCAGACTTACAGAGGAAGCAACCACCAATAAAAACCAATCTCCTCTTAAATAGCCTCTTTTCATTTGGTCTGAGTGAAGGATGTAAGATACATGGATTAATTAGTTTGAAAAGCCCTAATCGCACGATTAGGAATCTGCAGATGCGATGGCATGGATCAAAGGAAGAAGGAGATTACACATCTTAGGGTTTCAGACATCTGCGATGTATAATGAAGATGAGATGGAATGATTCTCACAATCAGAGATAGAAAGCTAGGGTTAGTATGTGTGGGTTATAACATTCAAAAGGATACATAGACGCGATTGTAGGTTTATATATGTCGGCGCCTAAGATCATATTGCATATAAGGAAGAAGCCCTTCTTAGCGGCATATTAGGGAAAAACTGGATATTATAAGGTAGGTGATATGATGTTAGATGGTTATTAGTTATGGTGTTAGATCAGAATCAGGAGGAGGAAGTTACATCAGAAAGCATGAAGATGAAGAGGAAAAGAGTCCAAGGGTGGCGATTTTCAGGAAAAAGGAAAAAATGGTTTTTATATGATTATTTGGATGTAAGATGGAGCTCCATATATCAATTTGGATCCTAGGAGACCCTCTCAAAAGCTAGGATTCAACCCTAGTGTTTTCATTTATTATATAGATAGATATGTTGCAACATAAATATGATCTCACCATCTCACGTTTTTATTAATCGCATAGTCCATAGATGATATAAATTGCTTACCCTTACGTAGTTAAAAAAATCATTTCACTCGGAATCTATTTATTAGTAATGATTATTTCACTACAAAATCAAGCCGAGCTTTAGCTTTAGACATTAACCGAACTACGACCCTAAGCTCGTCATTCATCTATCACCCAAGCTCAGTCCCAAGTTAACAAGGGCTATAGTTAAAACTAAGTTCCTTTCAAACTCTATATTTAAAGCTCTAGTTTTTGTCAATACTAATTTTTCAAACTCAATTAACGCTTGTATAGCTTTCAAGCTCAACTTCGGTTCGGGTCGCTTATAAACTCTTTGATAATTATTTTTACTTACACGTATCACCACATATTTAGTAATAAAGGTTTTTTAATATCATAATAGTATGTACTATGTAGAATAGTGAAGTTTCGTATGTCAAGCTTGTTTAAGCTGACTCGTTGTATGTATAATAGTGAAGTTTCGTACGTTAAACTCGTTTAAACCGGCTCGATTCAAAGCATTAGCATGGTAACATCAAACACTACTAATAAAAAAAAATAAAGAAAAAATAACAATTCTTAAATAGGAATTAGTCATTAAAACTGATATATAACATACTAAACCATACGAGAAAAACATCAAAGTACCAATTCTACCCCCACCCTTAGTATCCCTATAACTACAAAATGCCACTATAACAAAATGAAGGGGTATATTTCATAAAACAGATAACACATGTCCCTCTTGGTCATTTCACTAGCTTTCAAGGGTTCCTAGAACCAGAAGCACCATGACTACCAGTGTTGGTTGGAGAAGCATTTGGAGCACCCATTGTTATCCTCTGTTTTAGCTGTGAAAGCAATGCTTGATTCTCTTGGTTTAGAAGCTGTGCTTTCTTCCTTAACTTCTCATTCTCTTGCATTATCATACAATTCTCCATGTACAGCTTTGAGTTCAGTCTTTCCATCTTCTTTCTTTCTTTTTTAAACTGCAATCAAACACACAGACAATGATATTATTATTAGATTATTCAATAAAGAAACAGACCCAGATGAAAATGTGGAAAGAATCATGGATTAACATAGTCTTTAGAGGAAAAAATCCTGAATTTAAGGAATCAAGAAACAGAGCAAGAAACAGAGCAAATTAAAGAAATGATAATTTTTTTTTTATTTTTGTAAAAAATAAACAAAACCAAAAGAATAAAATCATTTAATACAGAAACCCACATCAATGATGGAAGGAATCAACGATTTACACAGATTTTGGACGTAAAAATCCTAACTTTAAGAAATCAAGAAAAAACAGAGCAAAATAAAGAAATGATCATTTATTTATTTTTTTGTAAAGAAATAAACAAAACCAAAATAATAAAATGTTTTAATACAGAAACCCATATTAATGATGGAAAGAATCACTAATTTACAAAGATTTTGACATAAAAATCCTTACTTAATAAAATTATAAAAACAGAGGAAAGCAAGGAAATGATGAATATTTGATACTGTTAAGAAAATCATGGAAACAAAAAAGGTTTATTTGTGATAAATAAACAAAACCATACAAATTGTTGTAAAATATGATTGATTACACAAACTCAGACCGAAAATACTCACAAATTTGATAGTTCAGAAAATAAAAACAGAGCAAGAAGATAGATACAACTCTGTTTTTGTATATTAAAAAGATTAGAGAGAAGACAAATGTGTGTATCTTATCAAGAAAGATCACCTGTGGGAAAAACAAAGGACTCTGTTTTTATGAATTTTAAACAACAGAAAGTAAGTAGAGTGTGACAAGATGACGCAAAAGAGCAATGATGTGTATATATAGTGGTAAACCATAGGGTTGGGGGGGGGGGGGGGGGGGGGTAGCTCTTCCGGCGAGTAAAGTAATGATGAGAATAATAAAGATTTGAAAGGATGGAGAAGGAGAGAAGAAGGCGGCAAGTATGGATGGGAATGGATTTAATGTGCTGCTGCTGCTTCTTCTTCTTCTATAATCATGATGATTATTACATTTTTTGGCTTTCATTACGTCATATGAATGATGGGGTCTCGAGTAGGGGTGTTTTCGGTATTTCAGTTGTAAAAACTTGTAACACATGATTAGTTTTATTTTTGTTTGAATAAAGTTAAAAATATACACCTAGTGTAATCACTAAGACCAAAAAAAAAAAAATGCATGCTAAAGGTTATGCCTAAGTATAGTATTTGTTTTTTAAGGGCAAGGGCATGTAGAGTATGAGTATGGAAGAGATAGGTATCATGTCGGTACTGAATTGGTACCGATATCGAATTTTCAGAAAAGTAGATACCGAATGTCATAGCGAATCTTTTAGTACGGTACCAGTATTCGTTACAGAATATTCTCTCTCTATGTTGTATTGGCAACGATACCGAAATTTTGAAAAAGTTAGTATTGAGTAACGTTCTGAATCTATCGGTACTTACCGATATTCGATAGCAAATTCTAATCTCTAATGCAGAGAGTCCTTCGGGGTTCATTGGGTTGGTTTTGCATACCACCGCAATCAAATATGGATGGCATTAATATAGATAATCAGAAATTTTTTAGTGAAACCGAACTTGATACTAAATGTAACGGTTTATTTTATTTTTTTTCTGAAAGAAAATGGCATTTTGTTTAATTTTTGGAGTGTCCTTTACAATTTGAGTTTGTTTGGTTCATTTGTAGTTCCCTTATTCATCCTAGAGTGATAACTAGATTTAAAAAGAAATGGTGCTTCAAGCAAGCCGCTAGAAGCAACCACAAATCCATAAAATACATAGTTACAACAAAAAATTACTAAAGTAAAATTACATCAAGCTTGCCATTCATTTGATTGATTATTTGCTCTAGTAGTTCAGTGACATTGTTGGTTTTCGTTCACAAATGTGTTTTGTTTTGAACTATGAAGTATAGGTTGATAAGCAGGGGTGGACATACAACACAAGCAGGGGTTGCGGACGTTGCGGCTCAACTTCACGCGCGTAGTGAAAAATTAGTGGAAAATTTGGTTTTTTTTTATGAAATTTGGAAAACATTGCTACTAAAATAAAAAAAAGGAAAAACGTTACTACTGGAAAATGTTTCTAGATCCGCCACTGTAAATGATAAGATACTATTTAGTAGGATAAAAATGTTGTTTATAATAAAAATGAATGATTATTATTATAAAGAAAATGTTATTAAAAAGTAAAAAAGCAAAATACATGATTTTGGTATTTAAGTGAAAGATAGAGTTTTAGAGATATAATGATGGGTTTGAATTGGTTGCAACCACGGAGGCCTCGCCCTGTGCTCATCATCACCATGCCAACCTCTCCCCCCTTCATCATCCATTTTTTCTGGATAATGTTTTTCGTTTTTTTTTCCAACTAAAAAAAGTTATGTGCTTTTCACTCAAAAGGGAAAAACCCAATTTCACTATTTAACAAAAAAACAAGTTTCAACATGATAGGTTTTCTAGTATATTAGTTATTAAAAGTTTCACGGTGAAGGGATAGGAAGCCTAATCTAAGGGGAGGAGGCGCCCCTATCCCCATAAGCAGGATTTCTCGCGCCAGACTCCGGCGCCAGGACCCATCTGCGCGCTGCCAACATAACATGCAACGCAGCGCGCAAGGTTACCAGCTGATAAACAACGAACAACACCTGATAAGCGCGTGCAACCACGCGCGGTATCTTCCCTTATCACTTTTGGTACGAGGTACAAAAGATAACAAAGGAAGATTCACAAGGATCTCTGACAGAGTACGCGCCAATGAGAAGGCGACAGGTGGCAAGGGTGGTCCAACCACCACTGACAAGGATGGCGACATGACTGTCCCTATGCTTCCACCATGCCATCATCAACAGTGACAGCAGACATCCCCTGCCGATGTCAGAGGCATGGTCAACGACTGTAGCAAGGACAGGGGCGCCGTCCGCCAATCAGAGCTCGCCACGTGTCTGCCTCGAGCAACAACCATGCTGCAGAATGACGTCGTCCACAGCAACCTGGTTTTCCCGCCATTTTTATGGGAAGCTTGGACTTGGGCTTTGACCAGGCCCAAGTAAGGATAACTTCTCATGGGCTTCTCTACTAAGCCCATGAGTTCTCCTATAAATAAAGGAAGACATCTCCTTGCAAATGGATCTGAAAATATTCATTGTAATCTAGCATTACTCTCTTGTAACTCTTTCTACTCGTTTATTAATAAGATTCCGGCTAATTACAGTGGACGTAGGTCACTCCCCGACCAAATCACTTACATCTTGTGTCTTTATTTACGTAACTCTCACACACATTCACACTTCTTATTCTCACCCGGGTTTAACCTAGAGGTTTGGGTAAAGGATTACTCTTGGCGAACGTAAGTATTAACCACACGGTGATTAGTGATAACCACCGTGATACTTATTGTTTCTTCACACGGGTATCACATGATGCTGCTCAATTACCCGAAATTGTTTACCCACGTTGAAACCGAACACATTAATGTACTTTATAATCATAAATGATAAATAAACAGTATTTAGAACTATCAGGTTTTTAGGATTGGTGGAAGATCCCGTTTCAAGTAACAGAATTTCAGCAGGTGATTTTAAACCATATAAAGCTATGTTTTGTGAGCTTAGTTTGGGACGCCAACCATGCACCTAAGTTGGGTGTGAGGTGCGAATACAACCACAGAGGGACGCTAAAGGGGTATGGGGCAGGGGCGCTAGAAGGGGTATGGGGCGGGGGCTTGGTTGGAGTCACGGGCGTCGAGTGAGTTATGTATATTTAGTATTTATTTATTAATTATATGATAAACAATCACTTAGAATCACGTTAACATAATATCACATTTAACATAAAGCGCCAATAAAGTTTCCCACAACACACCTTAGAGCATGTTTGGCTCTCCTTATTTCCACCTCCTTATAACTTATTACTTTTTCAAAAAGTTGATAAGTTAAAAAAAAATGTTTGGCAAATAATAAAGATTTAAGTAGCCTTTTAATCAGCCTCTTAACCATTCAGGTCTGAATCATTCGGCATTCAGACTGTTTGTTTCAGCATGAATATAATGATTAAGTGCCGAACCATTAAGCTAATAAGGGATGCTGAATGATTCAGCTCTTAACCATTCAGAGCCTCTTAACCATTCAGACCATCTTAATGATTCAGCACCTAATCAACCAAACAACCCCTTAATGTTTTAATTTTTCATTTGCCTATAATAAGCTGTTTTGGAAAAGTAAGAAATGTGTGACTTTTGAACATCCTTATAACTTATTGATAAATATTTACCTAATGCCCTCCTTATATCCTTTTTGACCATTTTATTTGAATAACTTAAACCAAACACTTTTTACAAAATAACTTATTGACTTATTGTTTTTCCCCACTACATAAGCTAATCCATCCACTTCTAAAAACATCTTTTTAAAAAGTCATATGTTAATAAGTTCTTTTAAACAAAAGTCATTTTCGACTCAAATAAATTTATCCAAATATACCTTAATGGACTTAAGGGTGAAAAAAATGTGCTACATGACATCACTAAAAAAATGTGGTACATGACGAGAGTTATTTTTTTTTTTCTCACATAAAGTGCTGATAGTGCCCAAATAAACCACAACATATTGTCTAAGATTATAAATTAAGAAACTCGAAAGATTATAAATTAAGAAACGTGCAATACTCTTTAATTTATGAAATAAAAAATGAAAACACCTCATAATGTTACAAGCATAAAAAGAGGATATGAAATGAAATTGGGTAATTTAAAAATTATTAATATGATTCGAGTAAAAGTGAAAGATAATTAATGTTTTAAAAGATGAAATTGGTCGATAGAGACAGACCATAACACTTGCCTCGCAATTATTAACATTGATCATTTTCTTAAATTTCTAAAGTCACGGCTAGACGCAAAGTTTATATTCGTATCTCATAATTGTGTTAACAGTAATGAGTCGTGCCATTCTCCATTTTATGTACTTTTTAACTCTTTCATACAAAACATTTTTATAAATCTTTATGCTTTTTTTTTTTTTTTTTTTTTTTTTTTTTGAAAAGGCAAACTTTTATTCCACACCTAAACATATATACAGTCTTTTACTAGTTGCTAGTAAGCACATACCAATTATCACCTATTACATAAGGAAGAATTTCACTTCAAACTAAATAAATCAAATGCCGGCCATTTCTTCCACTCACCTGACTAATCTTGCCACGGTTTTTAACCCACATAAAAGTTATTGCCTGGATCGCTGCACACGTGCCTTGAACCGACGGGCGTTTTCTTGAGAAAATAATTTCGTTTCGCGTTTTGCAAATTGCCCAACATGTCCCCAAAGTAATTAGATAGAAAACCTTGCTTTTCTGTTTTGTTCCATTCCATTCTTTGTGCTCCTTGAACAAATCTCTCACGTTATCGGTTGTGATTGTAAGAACCTTAATCCATGTTATCTGCTGTGATCCTAAATTTGTTTCCTATTGATAAGTAATCACAAATTAACCTCATCGAGCAAAACAGGATATAATCATTAACTCAACATGAAAAGAAAGCAATTCATTTTTTCGTATGGTGCAAATGTGCAATCGTGGTCTTCAATCATGACTTGAACCAAGAAAATATCGAATGTTGTGAGTGATTGTGCTAATTAGAGTTTACTAGAGTGTGATATATATACATAAACACATTTGAAACGAAACCTTGATGTTGGAAAAATCTCGTTGGAAACCAATTACTACAAATTTACTACGCAATTTTCAACAAATTTGCGACGCATTTCCTACGCAATTTCCTAAGTGTTTTGTCCATGTATTAATTTGTTCCTATTACATGCGTAGCAAAAAATAGAGCGTTTTTTTATTTTTTTTATTTTATTGATGAGTAACAACTCTGTCAAAATTTATGACGCATTTTTTTTTTCCGTGAGAAAACCTTGTAGTAAATAGCCAATTTTCTAGTAGTGAAATACTTCAAAAAATAATAACACTATCCATGGAGCTTTTAAATTAATATATGGGGTCTGCTCTTTCTTTCTTCCGAGAGTATGCCAATATATATGATCTTAATTCTTAACGAGGTGTAGGGCTTTGCATCTGATGAATAATTTTTTTTTTTTTTTAAATCAAATACTTCAAAAAATAATAATACTATTCATGGAGCTTAATATATATAATAATTAATTTTCTAAATATTTAAACTGGTAATTGGTCTACTAGGTTTTTATATGGGTCCACGGTCCACCCGGACCTGCTTTGTTATTAAAACAGTACAACCCGAACAGGACCCCTTTTATTAAAGAGTCATGTTAGTTAACCCAAAACCCTTTTTTTCACATGTTGTATTTGGGTCATATTAAAAATTGACGCCTTTATTCACGACACGGCGAGAAGAAAGATGATGAAAAGTTCATGGCCATGTACAACCAAAGATGGAAAATTTTCATTTTTCGGGTGAGAGCGATGAGAGAGAAAAATTAAATGACCGTGAAAAAAGCATTTTATTTACCTTCTATGTGAAAGAGTGAGAATTATCGTGCAAAGCTTTTAATTAATTTATTGACATATTTGCTTTCGGGCAAATTACTTCAAAAATCAAAATTGATTTTCTTAATACAATTAACTTTTGAACATAGTCCACAACTGACATGCTTACGTACATGCTTTGGCCACTCAACACCGTTAGCAACATCCAACTTTAACACTTTTCCTGTCTCTTCATGTCTTCATGATATCGCAGATAGAGCAACCTTGAATTTAATTTTAAAGTACGACTTTGTTATGGTTGAGCTGTAGACAATGTTTTAAAAATTGAGTTTAGAATAGTGTTTTGTTAGTAGCATTTATTTAGGGGATATCTAGAATATATATATATATATATTTTTTCAAACGATCAACAAAATATTATTCCACCAATGCTAGCGGGACACTAGCCTTTCACCGTACAAAGTCAATATATACAAAACACCAACATAACAACAAACAAACGTCACCAGCCAATGTTAGAAAAATTAAACTTGCACCAAGATGTCCAATCCAATTGCTGTGAATCTGCCCTTGCCTTGACCTGAAATAGACTACGGGATTTTATATCACCAAGTACCTTTTGAAGTGAAACTTGTCTTTGGTTAAACACCGCTTCTTTCCTATGTTTTCAGATACACCAAACCGTAGTCAAAACCACTGCATAGAAAGCCTTCTTTGTCTTCATTGATCCACCAAAATGATAGTGTAACTCTAGTAAATCCTTAAAGTGAAAGATAATAGGAGGACTCGCTTTGCACCATTGCGTCACTAATAACCATATCGTTTGAGAAAACGCACAAGAGATAAACAAATGGTCCGTAGTTTCCGCGTGATCACCACAAAAACAACACAAATCTGACCCGACAAGAACATTTCTGCGAAGAAGAGCAGCCTTGGAAGGTAATCGGTCCAATTCAGCCCTCCATGCGAGTATTAACACCTTCCTAGGAACCCAAGAATTCACCTCCACTACATAAGGAGCCTGCACAAATATGAGGGAGTGCAGTTTATACTTGAAGTCTGCTACTGAGAAGATTCCACTGCAGTTGAGACTCCACTTCCACCGTTCTGCAGCGTTGGATAAGGACGGAACAGGCACGCTGCAAAGGAGCTGATGCAGTTCGGCCAGTTCAGCTGCAGAAAAAAATCACGCTTCCAATCCCAGCCCCACCCCAGACCCGACTATAACGCCCGTTCAGCGACGCACACAAACTTATTTTTTTCTAGCGCGAACAATGCTGGAAACGCAGCGGCCAGTGGCACATCCGCGGCCCAGCTGTCCAGCCAGAAAAAAACGCCCACCCCGTCCCCAATTATCCCATGGATAGCCCAACCCACATCCACCCCAAGCCTTTTAACCATCTGCATAGAAGAATAAATATGCTTCCAGGGACCGGGAATCAAAACTTTTGACGGAATCGGATTACAATCCCTAGAAGAACCATGAAATGCCCAAATAACCTTTCTCCAAAGTGCGGAAGTGTCGATTTTAAATCGCCACCACCACTTAGCAAGCATAGAGGAGTTTGCGTCCTGAAGAGAGCCGAAGCCGAGACCACCAAATTCAACCGGGGCACTTACCCTTTGCCACGCAACCCAATTCATTTTTGTCTTTTCATCCGATCCACCCCCCCCCCCCCCCCAAAAAAAAAAAAATAACCTTCTCAGTTTATCAAGTTCTTCATTAACCTTGACAGGTGCTTTGAAAATAGAGAAGTAATACGTGGGTAAAGCATTAAGAACGGATTTCAAAAGCGTCACCCGTCCACCAAATGATAAGGTTTTCGCCTTCCACAATGACAACTTGTTCTTAAAAGATTCCACAACCGGTTTCCAATTCTTATAAAGATTCATATTCGCCCCCACCGGAATACCACGGTATGTGAACGGGAAGGAATCGGCTCTACATAATAAAACATTAGCCATTTGTGAAACCTCATTAGAATCCACCCCCAATCCGAAAACACAACATTTCCCAAGGTTCGCTTTTAGTCCCGATACTAGGTAAAAGCACCTAAGGATCCGCTTCAAGTTTTTAGCATTTGTAATGGACCATTCACCAAGAAAGACAACATCATCGGCATAAAGCAAATGTGATAGAGAAAGCCCACCCGAACCACACACCAAACCTCTAAAAAGACCCACCTCCGTAGCCTTCCGCATAATACCCGACAAGGCCTCCATAGCAAATAGGAACACAAATGGTGAAAGGGGATCACCTTGCCTAAGGCCACGACTACACACAAACTCATTGGTAGGAGAGCCGTTTACCAAAACCGGTGCTCTCGCAAACCAAACAATTGTCATCACCCAATTACACCACCTTGGCGGGAAATTCATTTGTAACATAATCGACTCCAAGAAATCCCAATTTAAAGAATCATACGCCTTTTCAATATCCACCTTGAAAATCATCCCTTGGCGTTTCATCCTCTTCATCCACCCAACCACCTCGTTCAACATAAGCGACCCGTCCGTGATATTTCTACCGGCTAAGAAAGCCGATTGCTCAGGAGATATCAACTTCCCGATGATCGGCTTAAGCCTAGCCACTAGAACCTTGGAAAGGACCTTATTAACGCATCCAACCAAACTGATAGGTCTGTAATCCTGAAGCCCCACCGGATCATTTTTCTTTGGAATTAAAGAAATAAATGACGGGGCACAACTGTAACACCCCAACCGATGGCGGAAACATCAAGGTGTCACGTAGTGACGATTGTTCAATAGCTCATGGTACTAAAGTGTAAATTTGAATACATTGAATTAAATAGTTAATTACATTGAAAGGAAAATTAAAAAATACAATAATTCTAAAGCGTCAAGTCTAACTAAAATACAATAAAGTCAAAGCTTAAATATAAATCCAAAGCTTAAAAGAAGCGTCTCAAAACAACCTGAAACATGTACGAAAATAATTTTGTCAATACAAAAATTGTATTGGTGAGCATACTCTGTTTGATTACATATAGTAGAAAAGTGTTTCGCAATTCACGTGTTGTATACTGTTTGCAATTATGCAATAAGTAATATCCGTTCAAAATCAACCCTAAGAAATATGTATCAAGAATCAAGAATCAAAACATTTTTGAGTAATATGAATCACAAGACAATGACCAAGGTCTCTCAACAGAGTCACAAGGGGTATATACCATAGTACTATTCATTGAAATGCCAGGCCCTCAAAGGTTAATGATTTTGACAAGTCATAGACACACAAATTAACACAAGCAAACACACATGAGAATTGCTATTTTAGTAAAAGGAAATAGAAACTTGATATAAGTACATGAGTAGCCCCAAAAGTAAAATGAAAAAGGGGAAAGATATACTCACAGTGTGCGTAGGGATTTGATCCTACCGAATGACGAGTGTTTGAATAATAAAGATGCCAAAGGATTTAGCCTAAATGAATAATAATTCATAAGAGAGTGAATCTTAAAATCTAAAATATCAAGGATTGGGTACTTAGGGGGTTTTTTTTTCTTTCCTGAAAAACAATTCAGCATAATGTTTTATACGATTAAAAAAATAAAAAAACAATAATAGATTCTAGTAATTATAACGATTCTCAAAAAAATATAGAATTTCAATAATAAAAATTCTACTTTTAAAGATGTTGTATATTGATACACGTAAATGATTTAATTGGACTTTATATATTTAAAATGGATTAGATTGAAATAATAAATAAAAAAATAATAATAATAAAAACGCCACCGCACTGACTCAAACTTCGTGGCAATAGTTGGTTCAAAGATTTTCTAACAAGATTACACACCAACTGAGCCACCACTAGTGTTTGTTCAAAACAAGAATATTAAATATATATAAAAAAACAAACGCTAAAGACTTTTACCCTTGACTCTCTTTTCAAATTCTTAAGAACCCTAAGTTTAAATCCTTAAAAATTGAACATAAAAACAATTAGGTATGGACTTACAATTATAGGGCTTTTGTACTGCATACAATATCGATTTAAGAGATGGGATTAATTAGGACAAATCGAGACGAAAATGGTGCACATGCGAACCAAAGGAATCTGACAAAGAAACCTCAAATTTGAGAATTTTTTATGGTTGTAAACAATTGAGATGGGGGGATCCTAGAATCGGTACATTATGTATATGGGGGTGAGTTTAATTGTAATGAAAGGGAGTATAAATGCAGATTGCGAATTTTGTGTATGGACGTTTAAAAAAAACGAGTTAAAAACATAATTGACCATAAATCACATCTTTACTCACGAAATTAATAGTTAGTATATTTATTATTACTAATAAAAATCATTTAAAGAATAATATAATATCAACGGTTTAAAAAATCAAATTTATTTAATTCAACAAGAAATACTTACGTTTCAAACTTATCATTTTTATTAGTAGCATTAATTTTATTAAAATTATGAGTTACAATTCTTAGAAAACAATACTAATTTTCTTTGATGATTACTTTTCATTTATGCTCCATTAGTGGCATCCAAGTTAGCATTTATTATTATTATTTTTGAATTGACAATCTTAAGAAACTATCCATTTTTTTATCATTTAACTCATTTCAGTTAAGTAATAAATTTATTTTATAAAAATATAGGGTGTTACAACACTACCGCAAACGTTACGACAAAAAAAAAATATCGTTTAGGCGATTTTCAACTATGGATTATTGTTACTTTAGATCCCCAAAGTTATAATAAACTTATTAGAAAATTTGCGAATGTTACAACAACCCGGCCCCAAACCAGCCCCATTAAAGAAATCATCAAACAGTCGCACAAAGTCTTCTTGAAACCCAGACCAACACCTCTTGAGGAACTTGAAATTGAACCCATCAGGGCCCGGTGCTTTATCACCCTCACAATCCCACACCGCATCCTTTATTTCCCACAAAGAGAAAGGCCGACAAAGAAAGCTTGCGTCAGAATCCGAAACCTTATTCAGGTGAGGACAGACAATTTGGGGCCTCACCGAATTAGGCTCCCGAAATTTCTCCTCAAAAAAAGCATAAGCACTATCCTTAATAAACGTGGGAGACGTCACCCATTCACTATCAACCAACACACCATGGATTCTCTTACTAGATACATTAGAATTAATAATTCCATGGAAGAACTTGGAATTCTCGTCACCATCGATTGCCCACTTCACCCTCGCCTTTTGTTGAAGATCCATTTGTTTATGCCGGTCAAACTCCAATATAAACGACCTAGCACAAGACCGCGCATCCAGTTCATGTGGCAACAAATCCCTATCATCCGCCAAAGAGTCAAGCCTCTCAACCTCCTTACGTTTTATCTCATACTCGCCATTTAATTTCACCCTTTCCAACCCAATCCATTCTTTAATTTTTTTTTTAGGAACTTCAACTTTGTGATGATGGCAAGATCCGATGGGCCAGAAAACGAGAAACCATCACAAAGACCTAAGACGTGGTCAATAAACCCTGGGAGTTCTAACCATGAATTGAAGAAACGGAATGGGATATGCCCAAAATCTGATGGAGTCACCGACAACACAATAGGACTATGATCAGACGCAAGTCTAGACAAAGCCGTAACTGAAGCTTCCCTCCATTTAGACATGAAATCATTAAAAACTAAATATCTATCCAACTTACTCAACTTTTCACCACTGTCCGACATGTACGTAAACTTCAGACCCCCCATGTTATACTCATGTAAGTTTGCCCTCCTAATGAAATCATTAAAGAAATCGGCATTTAAGGCCACAAATTCTGTGTTCTTCCGTTTCCGTTGACTCCTCACATCGTTAAAATCCCCAAGAAATACCCATAAACCAACCCTGGAATTTTTAACCCCAAGTAATTCATTCCACAACCTACGCCTTATAACAGCGTCATTAGGTGCATACACATTCCCCACATTCAGAATATCACCAGATGCTACAAGTACACCAGTAGTAACCAGAAAATACCTATTCTTAACCACAGAGGTTACCTGAAAAACAGATGGGTCCCACAAACTAATTATACCCCCGATCTACCCTCAGCGTGCACCTGCTCAAAACTAAAAACCGATATACCCCACAGACAATTAAAATGAAAAAACGAACCTTCAGCCAGTTTTGATTCCTGAACCCCAACAAAATGTGAACCATGACTCGTCTTTAAACCTCTGATCCAGGATGTTTTCCTATCATCCCTCACCCCCCGTACATTAATGCTCAAAAAATTCATTGAAAACCAGTGACAGCACCTTCACCATTAACCACATCCTGAACCTACCCTTCAAATCCTCCTAAATCAACACCAACAACTGAGCCTGCTTGTTCCGTAAGACGAACCTCAGCCTACAATGCATCCATACTATCCCTACTCGCATCCCCAACATGAGAATCATTAGGAACCGAGTCAGGAACACGAAATTGAGAGTGAGTAATATTATCAATATGGGAAGTATTATTATCATTATTATCAATAGGGAAAATGTTTGTACGAATATTATTATTACCAGTATGAATAGAGTTAACATCTCGATCCCCATTCGATGCCATCCCTGGTACACGTAATTGTGTGCTGTTAACCATAGTCTCCCCATCCGAGGTTACTACAGTATCAGTGTTCCCCATATTGTCGTGTACCGGACCATTAATACGGTCCATAAACGGAGGGATAAGAGGAGTGGGCTCCTTCTGGGCATGGTCCACAACATTCACTTCTTAGGTTGGGCTTCTAGAAAGCCTGGGTCTTTTCCTAGATTTCTTATTTTGGCCCAAAGAGCCACTATGGCCCACCGATAAACAATTAAATGCATTTTGTTCCCCCCCCCCCCCCAAGACCTTTGGGGTTCCCTAGGAAATCCTTCATCCCCATGCACTGCACCCCTTCGTTAAACACCTGGTCGTCCGTTACCTTCTCCGGCACAGATCTGATAGGTGAAACCGCCATGTTATTGTCGTGTCGAAACTCTCCCTCCTCCAGGTCATCGTCTTTAATAACCAATTCTTCAGACCCCAGAGCAACATTTTCTTCCCCAGAATTTAGACTTTCTATCACCTCGTAAACGATCGGATCTTCCGCCTCCACGACCCAGACCTGGATCGAAACACCCCTCCAGACCACCTTTATCTCCTCATCAATTCTTTTATCCAGCTTAACACTAACCCACACCTTCCCTTCCAAATTATTGGGTGATAGCCATGAATAGTTTGATTCCTTAACAACCCTACCAAAGAGTTGACCCACCTAGTTGAAGAAATTAGACTCACGAAGCTGCAACGGCATTCCAGACACCTTCAAACACACTACCCGTTCGAACTCCATATTACTCCCGTCCCATAACACTGCTGAGGAAAGGAACGAAACCCATAACTCATCCTTCCTGCTAACGAACTCAAGTGAGACTCACAGGACTCTCTTCATAACCACCGGATGTCATCATCTTCTTAAGTCCTTTAACGGATTTGAGGTCGATAACCTCACTAATGATAGTTCGCATAACGCAATGCTCCGGGTACATCGCACCCCTTTCTTCCACGATCAGGACTTTAGCGGAGGAAGACGGAGGGTCTGGCACCCCTGTGGTCGCCTCCTTAAACGAGAAACCAGCCCTTTTATTAACCGGAAGAAACTTCGTGTACGTCTTAATTGCCATCAATTTCCACCATCTTTGCCGACTTTTGTATTCGGTCATCGCCTCCACCCAAGGCTCTTTGCCTCTGCCACTTGACGACTCGACACTCTTCCTCCGAGCCGTGGTTCTTATGGGGATAGTGTCGTCTTCGGGGTCGGGAAATTCATCATTCAAATTAAGCTCGGGCATGTTGGTAAACAGCCCGTCCGTTGAAGGTGTACAATTTCCCGAGTCGGAGGTTTTAGATCGTTTTTGAGAACGACCACTCCTTCCCCTTCCCCGTCCCCTTCCTCCACGAGGGTCGGTCGGCCCAAGTGGAGTTAACTCCGGAATATCAAGGGGAACCCACTTCGAATGAACTACTTGCAACTTCCCAAGAGTCCAACGAAGTAAAACCATTCTTAACATACGTCCACTGATAATCGTTGAGGGTCGCGCGTATGATGTCCACATCCGACGATCCACTTGGCCAAAGACGTTTCTATAATTTATAAAATAAATATATAGTTAACAATTTTTATAAAAAATATAAAGTAAACGATTTATAAAAAAATAACATCATATACCTGTGTGATGTAGAAGGAGTTGAATCTACTCATTTTTTTTTCTGTAAATCGATCCATTTACCGGTTATTTGATCCATCCGCCTTCACGTCATACCGGTAAGTTGTTCAAAGTGGGCCTTCACTCGCAGCCAAAAGTTTTCGGATGGTTGTTGATTTCCGACGCGTTTATCCTTGGAAATATGTAAAAACGACTTGGTCAACGCCACTTCTTCTTGTTGCGACCAGGGAGTTCTTTCTTTTGGCCCGGTATCTCCTCCTCTTCTTCCTCTTCCTCTTCATGCTTGCACCGGTGTCTCTTCTTCTTCTTCTTCTTCTTCCTCTTCCTCAACTTCTTCTTCATATTCATCATCATCTTTTTCCTCAGAATCTTGGACCGTATAGTTATGTGGATCGCGAACCCCATAACGGTTCAACATAGGTAGATCAATCGGATCAGGAGGTGCTTGAAACACTCCGGATGCGATTTGGGTTGGCATGTTAGGTTGTGGGTAGTTGAGTGGATATTGGTTTGGAAGCGAGAATTGTTGGGTTTGAAACATAAGGTTTTGAAAACTTTGGTTTTGATAGGATTGGTGTATAGGTTGTGGGATTATTGGTGCGTCTTCAAAAAATCGAGTCGATTCGCCTAAGTTAGGCCGAACCTTTGGTCTAAACTTTCGTTTCGCAGCCATTTGTTTCTTGCTTGATCCTTCCATTTTTTTTGATTGTAGAGTTTGATTGTATGTTGGTTTGATTGTGTGTATTTTGAGTTGAAATAGAAATGTATATATAGTGGTGATTTAGTAATTTTTTTATTACCTTGAACGGTCATTTGACCGTTAGCCAACGGCTAACTCATCGTGATGGCCATCACGAAATAAACGTTCGCGGCCGTGATAAATTTGGGTGGGGCGGTGTTTCGCGGCTATCACGCCATCACGTCGGGGCTATCGCGGACCGCCCCGCCTGACCTTACGATTTATAGATCTGCTATAGTATTGTTTAGGTTTCATTGGTGACTAGAGTTGGTGTTGCGGATATGGAAATTGAATCAAATGGTTGAATTTTTTTTTTGAAAATTGAACTTCGTTAAAACCGTCTAAAAACTCGTCTCCAAAGAGGAGAGCGAGCCGCCGAAACACAACCTTACATCAACCTATATGTACACCAAGAATCCCAATCTCAATCATTGTCTTTTCGCCTTTGTTTATACCATAAAAAAAAACCAAGAGAGACTTTATGTTCGAAAATTGAATGTGTTTTGTTTTAGGTTTCAGTCATGATAGAAAATTGGAGTGATTTGTTGACAAATGGTGGTGACAACAGGAAAAACGTTTTGAACATAAATTTAAGTATATGTGAGATTTAAAAGTTGATATAAAGTTCTAATGGAAAATGTTATTTTGAAAACCCACTCTTGATATGAAAATCCTAAGAAAAATCTTTATTATTATTATTATTATTATTATTATTATTATTATTTTTTTTTTAAATTAGGGCATGTGACATACACATGTTAAAGCGTTTTTAGCAATAAAAAAATCAAAAAATGTTAAAGGATTAAAAAAAAATTCAGACAATTTTCACAACTCAAATAAGTTTTCGTTCTAGTCTTCCCTAGGTTCCAATACCTAAAACAACAGTATATGTTAAGATATACACATCTACTTTACCCCTTTGTTTTTGTTTTTGTGTATATGACATGTAATAAACATATACACGTTAATTAAACTATGCATTCAAATGTTATATTTTATAATAACTTTATGAAAAGTACTAAAAAGGTTACCTCAATTTTTTTTTTCATGTCCATACCAGTATATCACACTTTTGAAAACGTTCTCAACTTTCTCCATAATTGGTAATCATATACAACCTTAAATGTAATTTTATATATTAGGTAATAAAATTGATTTTTATCTTTAAAAACTCAAGTATTACAAGGGTTGAATGTATGTAGTTTTGTATGTTAAGACCATGTTTAGTGGTAAACACGTTAAATGAGTGTTTTCCGCCATGTGACCTACACGTAAGCATTGACACTTTTAATGAAAAAATAATGTAGTGGTTTACCCAATTTCACATGCATCTAATGATATACATACATACATACATACATACATACATACATACATACATACATACATACATACATACATACATACATACATACATACATACATACATACATACATACATACATACATACATACATACATAGGGAAAGGATAATGTGGAAACCCTTGTTATATGGTAAACTCTGGAAACTCTGACTTCCCAATTTTTTTTAATTTTGAAAAAAATAGGGCATGTAATATACATGATTTTAAGCATTTTGAGCCAAAAAAATAAAAAAAGCGCCGAGTAGTTTTTTTTTTTAAAAAAAAATTAAAGTTTTGACTAACACATGTTAAGCGAAACTAACACGTGTTAACCATTTGTTACCCGAAGACGGTTTTTTATTTTTTTTTAAAAAAATGGCTCGGCGCTTTTTCCTTTTTTTTGGCCAAAAATGCTTAAAATCATGTATATTATATACCCTAAAATTTTCATATAAAAAAAAGTCGGGAAGTTAGAGTTTCCAGAGTTTACCATATAACAAGGGTTTTCTATGGATCCCTACCCTACATATATATTCATATATGTATATGAGTGTATGAGAGAGTAATTAATATGTATGTATTGGAGTGTGTGGAGTTGCTACATAAACCATATCACTTGGCCCCGTTTCACATGCCCTTTCACATGGTACAAACGAGTTATATGAGTTAACTAGCAATAAGAGCCGCCAGGGGCAGATATATATAAGAACTAGGGGGGACGTCTGTTACCCTCGATTATCGTGGTGAAACGGAATTTTTCTTTTGACATAACCATTACACCACCTTACATTTGCATAAAGACTTAGCAACGTCAACACGTACAACAACTCTTCTGTCAAAATATAACAACTGAGAAGTACAGTATGAAAACATATCATATTATAACCAACTCGTTTCCGTAAAAAAAAGTTACGTCGAAATGTGAATTTATACCATTTACGTCAAAACATAAATTTATACCGACGCATACATAAAAATAAACACATAAGAAATAGCGTATTGTTTTAATTTACCGTCGAAATGTAGACCAGCTTAAACCGTATATAAGAATAAGTATGAAAACGTATTATATTTGACCTGACTTATTTCCGAAAATATTTGGTTTCATAGCTAAAAATAAGCACATGCGAAAATAACGTTTTCTATTTACGTCAGCACGTAGACCAATTTACATTGTATATAAAAATAGGCATGCAAATGTATTATATTTGACCTGAATCATTTCTAAAAACTTTAGGTCAAAACGTGAATTTATACTAACACATATATAAAGATAACACATGAGGAAATCGTTCATTTTTAAGTAAAAGAATGAAAAAACAGGGATGAACTTGAAACGTTAGAAACTAAAGGCACATATTATATTTGCACCTTCTCATTTTCGAAAACTTAGAGTCGAAACATAAATTTATATTGATACATATAAAAAAATAAGCACCTGAGAAATTCGGTTTTTTTTTTCAAAGTCAAAGAATGAAAATACAGAAAGAACATATACATCACTAAGGGGCTGTTTGGTAGCCTCTTAATCAGCCTTTTAACCATTAAGGTCTGAATCATTCAGCATTCAGACTGTTTGTTTCAGCATCTGAATGGAATGATTAAGTGCTGAATCATTAAGCTAATAAGGGATGCTGAATGATTCAGCTCTTAACCATTCAGGGCCTCTTAACCATTCAGACAATCTTAATGATTCAGCACTTAATCAACCAAACAGCCCCTAAGATTTATGATGGCACTAGATGTTCAACTATCCGTTCAAAAAAAAAAAAAAAAAAAAACTAAATGTTCAACTGCTTTGATTCGTTTAAACTTTCGGTGCCCCTATTTGATGCGACCAATATATGAGGGAAGGGTTTTTGGTTAAAGAAATTGGGTTCTGGTTATGCATCTAATAACTTATTTTGGTGGGAAAAAGTCCGATTATTTGGTTAAAAACCGTATTCTAACTACTTTGGTCACGGACACGGAGTCTAGTTCTTTACTTAATCGAATATACGGTGAAAAAAATAGGAAGTCGTAGAAAATGAATCAAACGGACTCGATTGAACTCATTAAAGCGACATTGAAACCGTCTAATTGAACTCGACGATTTTAGTTTTTAGGTTTTCGCTTTTTTGAATTTTTAGCTTGTAGTTTTTAAAATTTTATCTTAAGGCTCTTCATTTCAATTACAAAACAAGACAAAACAAGTTACATTTAGATGGTGGGTAAACGGGCAACAAGCTGCGCCGCTATCCTCTTTTGAATTGCAAAGCCTATCCTGCTAAACACAAACACTTGGTTCTTAGGGCTTTGCGAGTCACTGTGGACCCCACCTTCTGCACTCGTTTCAGAAACCGTACCGCTTCAGGGGCTAGAGATCAAAATGTGTCAAAAGCAAACGGCAGGAACAATGATAAATTTTTGTTATATCATTGTGTCTTTTTATGTGTCATTGTGTTTTTTTCGTCATTGTGTTATTTTTACGACTCGTTGTGTTTTTTTCTCGACATTATTTTATATATTGTTAACCCATTATATTATATTTCATGATCTATTATATTTTTTATTTTTTTTCATACCATTCTCATTTATTTCACAAAGATAACTTACCCTCCATATACTTTTTCAATATTATATTCTTACACCTTATATCACATAAAGTTACATTTATAAGAATTTAAACTCATATTTGCTTATATCACTTTTTTTAAGAGACAAGTATCATACTAGTAGGTCATGACACATTCTGTTTACGTCAAAGTTGAAACACTATAACTCTAGTTATAAAATATAAAACATTTTCTTTCAAAATTATGTTATGCATATTTAGTACGTATCTTTTATAGTTGTGTAGTATATATCTATATCAAACATTAATATGAAAAATAAATGATAGTTATGATTTGGGGGAGACATGATATGAATGTCTTTCAAATAAATGTATGGTAGTGACCAAAAGATTTTGCATGGCAATTGATAACTAGCTAACAACCATATGGGTGCCTCATCTTCTTCTTCTATCATCATTATCTTACGTTGCTCCATTCACACCCTATTACTCGTTTCCTCATCTTTATTACACCCCATATTTACCCACCAAATAAATTAATAATGCTATATTATATTTTGAAAAACCTTAAGGCCAATATTTTAAAAGAATATTCATGGATATATCTACTAGTCCCCATTTTTAAATTCATAATTAATATTATATTTAATTAATATTATTGGTGAATATATTATCAAGATGATTATGCATTTTCATGCCAAGCAAGCCTTGCCGATTTATACATGCTGCAACTTACGGAATGCTTGTGCCTATTTGCCGATTGTTGCCGAGAGGAGTTGCCGATGGCACTCCGTGTACCCTTAGATATAAGATTATAAAGTGAACATAATATATAAATTAAGTATTTCAAGAACAAAACTAAACAAATATAAGGTTTAATTTATAGAGTAAAGATCAAATACAAATAGTTTAACCTACAAACTATGAGAAGTGAAGGAGGAATTTTTTTTCCCATCTGCTTAAACATACTTTCTCGATAAATAATAAAAAAAAATTAGCGTAATTACATCATTACAATAATTATAGTAGTTTACACTAGAGTAATTATGTAACTACTCTACACAAAAAAATATTGTTTTTTTGTTTTAAGATTTCAGCACTAAAGTACATGTTTAACAATATGGAAAAAAATTCAAAAAAAAAAAAAAAAACCCACCTTCACTTTTCACGTTAAGAGTTATTTGTAAGATAAGAACTATTTATACAAGAACTTTCCTCTAATTTAAATTATCAGTGTTTGATGTTTTCAAAAATTTTCGCTTCTTAAGTACATATTTTAATATTGTATCATGTAGGACATGGGTCACGATTTTATTAAAATAATATTAACAAAATAATAAAGATATACACTTTATACATATTTTGGGAAACAGTAGTACACGCACCATGTACGAAAATTAAAAAGACATACACAAAAGATTCAAACCGTTGTCTTTGATAAGACCTTAAACCGTTTCTTCTTGTACAATTTTCTCTTCGTCTTTAACGAGGACTTGAACAAAGTCTTCTTGTACAATCCTTGGCAAGATCTTCAAGACATAGAGTCTTCAACATGATCCTTTTTGTGCACTTTTTAACTGCAAGAATGAACAAATAAGATGTTGACGGTTGAAGCTGAGGCACGTGTTCAACACGCTTCCCTTAAAACAGATTTCGCGCCTCTGCTAAAGATAACACGTCTGTCTCCCAGGGTACAACAGCCGAAGCAGTCTGTACTACCGGAGAAGGCCACGCACTCGAGGTTAAACTAGGTAAAATTGTAGTGTATGATATTTGGAACGAATAAAAATAGTAAAGAGTATTCCTTTATACAATTAGTCTTCAAGTATCTCTCTTTCTCCAAGAACATCATATTTCATATATATGTTCTATTCTATCTAGTATCACATGAGGCATATAACCTACTAAATATACTAGACTTGAGGAAGGGTGAAAAGTCTCACTTAATTTGTCACTTAATTAGAGATTTAACACTCTAATTTAACTCATCAAGTGTTACAAAAGAAACTCTACTCAAGAGTCTCTTTTATTCACCACATGAAGACTCTATATAATAATATCTCTAAATTAAATTTCCATTCAATATTTCAAAATTCCAACATATCATTTACTTAATAAATGTTTAGGTTATGCGCATAAATTGTCAAACTAATTTGTTTATATAAATACCACAACAATATACTTTTAGAGTCAAGTTATCCTACTAAGTGTAATAAAAATGAGAAAGATGAGAAAGATACAAAAAACACAATAGATGATGAAATATGACAGAATGAGCCACAAAATTTAACACAATGACGAAAAATATAACACAATGCTGAAGAAAAAAAGACCTAGTGAATCGCAAAAACAACACAATAATAAAAATAAGAAAATGACAAAATGCTACATAAATAACACGATGATATAATATAAATTCTATAAACTACATGCTAAAAATCCGAAAAAGCGAAAACATAAAAACTAAGATCGTAGGGTTCGATGAGACGGTTCCAATTTCGCTTGAATGAATTTAATAAAAGTTCGTTTGATACCCTTACTACGACTTCTTATTTTTCTTATATTTTTTATAGCTATTTAGATGTTGAAAATTGCCAAAAAAAAAAAAAGTCACATAATCTATATTAAGGAGACATACGCATATGTCCTAAGTAAAAGGTTATTTGTAAGTTGGTTAAATGATAGCAATATTTCTCTCTCTTTAAACACAGTTAGAATCAAGTAAAAATAAATTTTTTTTAACGGCCAATAAATCAATCTCGACACTCGAAAATAACCCGGGTCAACCAGTAATTTCACACCAGTTTTTAGGGAAAACTTGCAGCCTGAAGGCCCACTGCGGTAAAACGCGGCCTACCAGCAGTATTTTGATGCTGGTAGAACTCGAACTCTCCACCTCCCATAAGGAAAGCAGGGAGGGTGACACTCCACTCTAAGGGGATTGAGAAGTAAAAATTATTTGGACACCCTAGGTATGCCTCGTATAGCTCTATACGAGGCATATACGCTTTATTGTCCCCCATTCAGACAACAATCAAACAAAAGAAAAAACCCTATATGCCTCGTATTGGCCAATACGATGCATATAGGGTTCACGTGTGTCCTTTTCAGTCAACTTGGCAGACCAATGATTGGTGTCATATCCCTCGTATAGACCTATACGAGGCAGATAAGGGTCCTGTATTGGTGACAAGCCTAGTATCAACCCAATACGTGGCACATTATATGCCTCATATTGGGTTATACGAGGCATACCATTGTTTTTTCCTTTTTCTTTTTTTATCTTTTATAAATTTTTAAATATATTAAACTAACTTAAAAAAAATATAAAAAAATTACAAAAAAAATAGTTTTATTATTCTCAATCCAATGTGACAAAAATTCTCAGTTTTTGTTACCGATATGATGTGTTTTCGGTTTTTTGGTTTTGTGTAGCTTCTTTTGTTAGGTTTTAAAGATGTTTGCTTTGTTTCTGTAGAGTTGGACCTGTCTATATCCCATAAGTGTTTTAGTTCGTTAATCGATTGATCGATGCATTTCGGTATTTTCAGAAAATGTTGTATTTTGTTAATCGATTGATCGATGCATTTCAGTGTTTTTTAGCTTATTTTGTTAGGTTTAGCAAAACGTCACAAAACGCGGAACACGTCTCGTATTGGTTACAAAAATTGATTTTTTTAGGCTTTTTTTTATCAAATTTTATTCAAAGAAATAAAGCTATTTTTTATATATATTTTTTAGAATTTTTAAAGTAAAATTAGTATTTTTAATTAAAAAGGAAAACCTAAGTATGCCTCGTATAGACCTATACTAAACATATAACAGGCCTAGTATTGGGTTGATACTGGGCTTGCAACCAATACTGGACCCTTATATGACTCGTATTGGTCTATACGAATCGTATCAGGACCCATATCAGCCCCAATACGAGTCTCATATCTGCCATACGAACCACACAAACACACACAGTTCGATCAAACACACCCTCAAACACACTCGTTGGTGGACCATTAGTCAATTAAGGTATGTTTTCTTTATGTTTTCACATATATTTGGTTAGATCTAGGTTAGATTTCTTGATTAATTGATCTAGGTTAGATTAGTGGGCTTGAATTTGGGGATCTGATATGGGATTCATGGATATGATGAATGAATATGCCTCATACAGGGCAATACGAGGCATATTCATTCATGAAACTTGAATTTGGGGCTGATGAAGATGAACAGATCTGGGTATCTTGTTGAAGATGAATGAATATGCCTCATACAGGGCAATACGAGTCATATTCATTCATAGTTTTATTTTTTTTAATTTTATTAATCTTTTACTTTAATAATAACAATAATAATATATATGCAAATTTTTTATTAAAAAATATTTATTTTTAAAAATAACATTATTTTTTATAAATAACATATTTTTTTTTAAAATAACATATTTTTTTAAAATAACATTATTTTTTTAAAAAAATAACATTATTTTTTTAAAATATCATTATTTTTTTAAAAATAACATTTTTTTTTAAAATAACATTTTTTTTAAAATAACATATTTTTTATAAAATTACGTAGTATGGCGGATATATTTGATGACGGCGACGCAGACTTTGACGGGGAGGAGGGAGGGGGACCACCACCGCCACCACCACCACGAGAGGTTGACCCACTTCTGGCTCACCCGTACTTGGAGTTTCCTGCTGGCAGCCAGGCGTGGCGCTGCTGTCAGAAGCTTAGGAGGATGCAGGTATTATTATTACTATTATTATTATTATTATTATTATTATTATTATTATTATTATTATTATTATTATTATTATTTATTCTTTATTCTTTATTCTTTATTATTGTTATTGTTATTACCATAATGCAGGTCGCGGCTCACAAGTCCGTTTCTTATACTGCGTTGGAAGAGTTTGGTGAGCTGGCCCGGGCACGTGATATCATCGGCGTTGATACGCCCTGGAGCCGTATGTTTGATGGTGCCCATACTCCGACGTTTCGGGAGCTGACTGTGGAGTTCTTGTCTTCCTTTACTTTCACCCCACGACCAGCAGATCGACCAGAGGAGGACGATGATCCCGCGGATCCTTTCTTCGAGATCACCTTCCGTCTTGTGGGGCAGACGCTCAGGATGTCCCTACGCTCATTCGCGTGCCGGTTGGGGTTTTACACGGAGCCTGAGATGGATACCGCGTTATATAGAGATGCTATACGCGCGACGTCTAGGCCTACGTTGCTTGGGTTTTGGGCGGTCATAGCTCATAGTCGCCGGTTTCAGAAGGAGAAGGGCAGGGTGATCGCCATTCGTGACCCCCTCTACCGATATATGCACCGGTTGATCGCTACGTCGATCCAGCCACGCCAGTCCTCCCGCGAGTGGTGCACGAGGACGGACCTCTTTTATCTTTACTGTCTATTATATCAGAGGCTGTGCGCGCTCGCGCGTTGTATGGCGGAGTGGTTTGCCTCCGCCATACACCGTCAGCAGCGGGGAGATTTATACAGCGGTGCGTATGTCACCATCCTTGCTCGTCACTTGGGGCTTCTGCCCGATAGTGACCCCCACTTGCGACCTCCGCTCCAGCCATCTCAGTTGGATCGTAGGACGATCATTGGCATGCGCGTTACGCCCAAGTTCGCGGGATGGGTCGGCGTTTTAAGATCGCCGAGGGAGAGCTTTTTGTGCCGGTGGAGTTACCGGAGGTCATCCCACCTTACCCATGGGATGTTGAGGAGGATATGGTGGAGGACGTGGATGGTCCGTTTGAGGTTGATCTGGAGCCAGAGGCTGAGGATGAGCCGGCGCCTCGAGAGCCACCTCAGTACCCGGCTCACGTTTACCGGGGTGCCCCTCTTGATGTTGTAGAGAGGATGCGTCGTATGGAGCACATTATTCGGGATCTGCGTCGCGATCAGGACGAGATGCGCCGTGGTCACAACGTTATTCTAGACTGGATGACGTGGCTGGCTGAGTCGGAGGCAGAGAGGAGACAGCAAGCAGGATTACCGGTCAAACCCCCACCAGCACCACGACCACCACCAGCGCCACGTGGGGCAAATGATGCAGATCATTAGTTTTTTATTTTCTATGCTTCAGTTATTTTGAATGTATTCAGTACTATTATGACTTCTTTTGTATGAACTTGTTGGTTGATATGTATATATTCAGTTCAGATATTTATGTTTGTGATGTTTATTTACTGTTGTTAATAGTTCTTGATCAGTTATTCAGTTACAAATCAACTTAAGTTATTTATCTTTGTGATGTATATACAATTGCTACAAATCAAAACTATTTAAAAAATGGAAACAATGTTTAAAAAACAAACCCAATTTCGAAAATTATACGTTAAAAATTAAGACTGTTAATGACGTATTAAGAAGACTCAATTCAACTTCGAAAAATATACGTAATAAATTCAGACTGATATTGACGTATTAAGAATAGTCAATTCAACTTCTAAAAATATACGTAATAAATTCAGACTGATATTGACGTATTAAGAAGAGTCAATTCAAGGGGTGAAGATGATTATCTGCCAGGGAATATAGTGGACATTGAGATTAGCAACTTCATGACTTTTAATCATGTGGTTGTTGGTGTTGAGAAAGTTGTTGAGGTTATGAGTTTGTGTTTGTGCAGTTGCTTGGGAGGGCTGCGACTATCGGTGCGTTTGTTAAGCGCGACGAGGAAGCAGGTTATACCAAAATGATATTGACGTATTAACAAGAGTCAATTCAACTTCGAAAATTATATGTAATAATTTCAAACTGATATTGACGTATTAAGAAGAGTCAATTCAACTTTTAAAAGTATACGTTAAAAATTCAGACTGATATTGACGTATTAAGAAGAGTCAATTCAACTTCGAAAAATATACGTTATAAATTCAGACTGATATATATTGACGTATTAAGAAAAGTCAATTCAACTTCGAAAATTATACGTTAAAAATTAAGACTGTTATTGACGTATTAAGAAGAGTCAATTCAACTTTTAAAAGTACACGTTAAAAATTCAGACTAATATTGACGTATTAAAAAAAGTCAATTTAACATCGAAAAATATACGTAATAAATTCAGACTGATATTGACGTACTAAGAAGAGTCAATTCAACTTATAAAATTATACGTTAAAAATTCAGACTGATATGTATCAGACTGTTATTGCACTCGTTCAAAAAAAAAAAAAAAATCCTCGTATTGCACTCGTATAGCCCAATATTTGAAATATCAGACCCACATAGTCCACAAAACCCTAAGTATGAAAAAATTAAAAAAATTAACCCTATATGCCTTGTATAGCTTTATACGAGGCATATAAGTACGAGGTTGCAGGCTGTACGTGCTTTGGAGTCAGTGTTTCAGCTTTTTGAGCCCTATATGCCTCGTATAGCTTTATACGAGGCATAACCAGGGTGTCAAATTAGATTCCTTGGGTGTCCAAATAGCCAGACCAAAAAAAATCATATCTTATAAAAAGTGTAACAAAGGTATTGATAAACCACTTTATAACGATGATGCACACTGGCCAATGCCTTTTCTATAGATACGAGATAAAACGTACGTGTGTGGATGTTATAGAAGTGATTAACGAAAATCTTTTCTATCCTTTTTAGAGAATTGAATGATTATGATGCTATACAAATGATGCGCTAGTGTATCCATGAAACAAAAGTTATATTAAGAGGAAAAAGTTGTACCTAATGACAAACCTATCACAATATTTCCTACGCTAACTAGTGTTATGAGTAAAACACTTTCTTGTGATAAATTGTTGCAAGATGATCTATGCATCATGACATGCGTTAGCACAATCCTCTCTATACCTAGACAGTTTAGTACTTTTTATACTTCACATAAATCTTTGCGATGCAAAAAGAGGTAGCGGCGCAGTTTGTTGCCCGTTTATCCGTTATCCAAATGTAACTTGTTTTGCGTAAAAAAAATTGTATAGAAAAAATATTTGAAGATGTTATATAGAGTAAATATACTCAGCATCTTCATTACGTTCATAATTTTTTTTTTTCTGAAGAATTTTGTATTAGTAATCAAGCATGTCAAGTTACTATGGTTGTAATTGTTTAGCGTCTCTTGTTCACACTATGTTAAGAACAAATTGCAATATAGTCTCTGTTTGATTAATGTGAAATACAATCCAAGACTTCATTCAAACTTTTATTTGTTGCCCTTGATCTCTTATATAGAATCGATAAACCCGCCAATGATCTCCAGATCAATTGGTTTTGTGGAGGTGAGAAGGTTTACCCATTTAGATGGGTTTCTGTTCGCAATGTCTTAGGGTTGAATCTGGGCGGAGGGTGAACATTAACACCAGTTCAACCTAGTAGTAATATGTCAACCACGGAATTTCTACCCAGAATTTGAGTGATCAAAGGCTAAAGGCCTAACCGAGTGATTTAGCTGTCTAAAAAATCAATAAAACCATACATATTCATATTCTTCTAAGTTATACATCATAAGTATTTGACATTATTTAAGTACTTGAAGGATACAAATATGTGACCAATTAGATATGTATCCTTTTAATTTCATAACGTTTCAATTATGTGATTATTAAAATAAATAAAAAAAAGAAAGAAAATCCTCCATTGACATAGAGCCCCAACCCCAACCAAACCTCCATTTTCATTTTTTAATTAATTGTTGAGGTAATTTTTCATCATTTCATATAATAATTACCAACCCATGCAAAGGGTAATGATGGAATTTCATTATTACTGTTGCCTTAATTGCATTTAACCCTACACGTGACCCCTATGTTTTGTAATAAAAGCCCCTCTCCTTATTATTATCCTTTTTCACTTCTTTAATCCCTTTTCTCCTTTTTTTTTTAATATTTTTCTCATCCTATTATCAATAGAACAAGTAATCGCTTTTAAGCATTTATCAAACCAAATGAGAGCATTCACAGCCCGTTCCCCCTCCCTTATCATATCTTTTAAAAAAAAAAATCATAGTTTTCTAAGACTATATGTAATAGGCATTATAAGGGCATGAATAAGTTTGATAATGCCCTTAAAACCGTTCCCCTAAGCATTATAGGGGCATGAAGAATGAGTGGCATTTCTAGTATAATGTCCAAATAGGAGAAAAATAAGGAAAGTAATTATTGAAATGACATTAAAAAAAAGGTTAACCATTACACATTCTTTGAGGGGGTATTATGATGATGATGTGGCGAAAAATGCTCCTTAGAAGGCATTAACCATTACTCATGGTCTAAATTTGCTTCACTTTTTTAAATTCTCTCACATCTCATTTCTCATTCATATCCCCTATAAGCTTTTTTTTATTATTATTTTCTTTCTTTACAACCAACATCAATCCACTTCACATTCAATTTGTATTATTTTATTATTATTAAATGATATGGGGGAAGGATGGAAGACCCCATATATGGGGGTTCAACATAGATTTTTTGTAAATTTTAAAAATGGGGTATGAGGAAAAGGGTTGGGATGGATTGAGTTTTTGTGAGATTTTCTTAAATTTTAAGAATGGGGGAGGGAATGGGGGATGAGTTGTGAATGCTCTAAGTATATATAAATTACGTGTTTAATCTCTTATGTTTGAACTAATATAAGCGTGTTTATTTGTGAAACTTATTACCAATATCATTCACCTTTTTTTTAAGGCTAACTTCATTAACACCAAAGCAGGCTAATTATCTCCAAGACGGAAATAAAAGCCAAAAACAAGAAACAATACAATTACATAATATCAAATTTATATCAACCCTCCCATTCACTCGCTTCCTTTTTAAACCGATTTTTGTACCACAGAAAACTCAATGCCTTCACATCTGCAACAATTTCCACCGCATTCAGTATTTTACGGCCAAATACTAGCTCATTCCTCGCTTTCCAAATTCTCCAACATGCTATAATAATTATACCATAAAGCACATCTTTCTTGTTTCGAGTTTCGCCAAAATGATTAAATAAACTAAGTAAATCTCTTAATCCAAAGTATAAATAGGCGGTATACCACACACACCATGAAGAAATACCTTGTCACACTCTCGCTGCCAAACTACATGCCGAAAATAAATGGTCTGGGCTTCCTTCACCATCTTCACAGAACACGCACAATTTATCATCCACTAAAATATTTATTTATTTATTTTGCTCAACACTAGTTTTGTAGGGATCCTATCGATGTCCGCCCTCCACATAAAGATATTAACCTTACTTGGAAGCCATTTACACCACCTATAAATAGAATCCACCGTCGATATCCCACTATTAGTCAGCCATTTTTTTGCTTTCGCCACCGAAAAACACTTATCAGTCCCAACATTTCAGACCCATCCGTCTTCTGAACTAGAAGCTGTAAGCCCATTCAACATTCTTCTACAGTTCTGCCACTCTTTTACTTCCTCTTCAGAATTCAAATCTCTAGCCCAACTTCATTGAATCTCCCCTTCCAACCTGTTGCTCCACATCTTGGTCGCAACCATGATCCCTTTATCCTTCTCGCCCGTTAATTAGTCATTTTTTTAAATTTAATTAGTTAAGACATTAGTTAATATTTGGAAAAATCAAGCACATCTCTCTCTCTCTCTATATATATATATATATATATAATACATTTCAAATCCTTTAATGCATAAGGTACAACCTAAAATGCGGTAAATTAGTCTTTCAAACACTGTTACACCTTGATGCTCATCTTAATTACATTATAACTCTTTCATATTTAACCAAGTTGTAGATAATAAATTAGTAGTTACACTTTAACCCTCTTACAAAAAATTAACTATCCCACGGATTTTAAATGAATATAACTTTTTTTCGTACATTAATATACTCTTAAAAATATACCATAAAAACAAACATTTTTTTTAATTTGAGTATAGCATCTCTATAGTTTTTTCAATTGAAAAATTTGATATATAATGTGATTAACAATGTCGAACATTTGAACGTTTGACAAGTGATTTGTATAGGGTAACACAACCACAAGGAGAATCATTAAGGGAGTTTATTACTAGGTTTGGGAAGGAAACACTTGACATCCAAACCTAGATGTCACAACAGCAGTACAAGCATTCAAGATGGGACTACAAAAGGATTCACCATTCTATCAAGAATTGGTGATGAACCCTTGTAGGAATCTCGATGAAGTTAGAAATAGAGCATTGAGGTTCATTCGTCTTGACTCTTGAGGATGACAAGAAGATACATGAGAGGATAGAAGCATCCTCAAGATACAACAATCCTAATCGAAAATCCACTCCCACATATGAACCTTATAAGCATAAGCCTTATGATAAAAATGATAATAAGAAGGTCAATGTGGTTGAGGATGATGATGATGAGGATTATCCTAAACTATCAGATTATTGTTTTTCTGTTGATGTAACAGGTCTTATGTATGCTATGAAAGATCTTGGTGATAAAGCAAGATGGCCAAGGAAGAATGACAAGGCAGGATGGAAGGACAAGTCCAAGTGGTGTGCTTTCCATGAAAATTTTGGTCATGTTACTGAGGATTGCATTGCCTTAAGGAAGGAAATTGGATATCCCCTTAGTAAAGGCCATCTTAAAGATCTTTTAGGAAAACAGAAGGCAAAGACTCAAGATGTCATTACCATCCCGGAAAGAGCAGCATCTCCATCTAGAGATGCTGGCAATATCAATTTCATCTTTGGTAGCTCGGATATATGTGGTACATCCTACTCAGCAGCAAAAGGGCATGCTAGGGAAACCAAATCCGAGAAAGGGGAGAGACCTACGAAGAATACCATGTTAACTAGTTCAAGGGTGATCAACTTCGAAGAAGATGATTGTGAAAACATCTTGGATCCACATCACGATGGTTTGGTAATTACTCTATATATTGCTAACCATTTTGTTCGCAGGATACTAGTAGATGGAGGAAGCTCAGTCAACATAATTCAACTGGAAGCTTTGAAAAGGATGAACATCCCTGAAACTGAAATAGTTTCAAAGTCATCCATCCTGGTTGGTTTAAGTGGAGAAACCAAGAGTACAGTTGGGGAGATTAAACTTCCTATATATGTCGAAGGGGTAAATTCTATAATGTCATCCTAGGTAGGCCATGGATACATGACATGAAGGCAGTCCCATCGACATATTATCAATGTGTGAAGCTACCCACTCCTTGGGGAGTTGTCAAAGTGAACAACGATCAACAAGAAGCTAAGGATTGCTACACAACATCGATGAAGGCATCGTCCCAATCAAGACAAGCATAGCAATTAAAGCAGGATGCACAGACAAAGCACATGTTGATCAGGATGTAAAGGCACTTTGCCTCAACGAAGATAACAAGGATATCACTGTGCAGATTGGTAAGAACATCCCTAAGGATATTGAACAATCATTAATTTCGCTTTTGAAGTGCAGGATGTCAACATTCGCATGGAAACATGAGGATATGACAGGCATTTCCAAGGATGTCATTACACATAAGCTTGGAATCGATAAAAGCTTTATACTTGTACAACAAAAACAAAGAAAATTTGCACCTGAAAGGAATGTCATTATTCAAGAAGAAGTTGATAAATTATTAAAGTCCAAGATGATAAGGGAGGTCAAATTCCCAAGATGGTTGGCCAATGTGGTAGTGGTGCAAAAGAAGAATGGAAATTGGAGAGTATGTGTAGACTATACAGACCTCAATAAAGCTTGTCCTAAAGATGCATTTCCTCTTCCACATATCAATTCAATGGTGGATGCCACAGCGGGCCATGAAATGTTAACTTTCATGGATGCATCACCAGGATTTCAACAAATACAAATGGAACCAGAAGACCAAGAAGATACTGCATTCATGACACCCTCAGGTATTTATTGTTACATTGCCATGCCTTTTGGACTAAAAAATGCAAGTGCAACATATCAAAGACTAGTAAACATGATGTTCAAAGAAAAGATTGGGGACACAATGGAGGTGTACATTGATGACATGGTAGTCAAATCCAAAAGAGTAGAGGACCATCTTCAAGATCTCAAAGAGGCATTTGACATCCTAGATGCATATAACATGAAGTTTAATCCAGCCAAATGTCACTTTGGGGTTGGTGTTGGCAAGTTTCTTGGATACTTGGTAACCAATAGGGGTATAGAAGCCAGCCCAGAACAGATTAAAGCCATCCTAGATCTCGAATCTCCTACAAATATCAAGGATGTGCAAAGGTTGACTGGTAGGATAGCAACCCTAAACAGATTCATCTCAAAGTCTTCAATAAAATGCAAAGAATTCTACGACATCCTGAAAAAGAACAAGAAATTTGACTGGGGACAAAAGCATGGGGAAGCATTGCAAAAATTGAAAAAGTATCTCGCAGCAGCTCCACTCATGATGAAGCCTGAGGATGGTGAGCCTCCCTTGTTGTATCTTGTTGTCTCTGGAAATGCAATCAGTGTAGTTTTGGTAAAAGACTTCGAAGGACAACAACATCCTGTATATTATGTAAGTAAAACTCTATTGGATGCTGAAACAAGGTACTCACGTCTTGAAAACTCATTTTAGCTTTAATAATGGCATCTACCAAGTTAAGGAATTATTTCGAAACACATAGGATTCATGTTAAAAATAACTATCCTATTAAAAATGTACTTAGAAAACCAGAAATGTCAGGAAGGATGGAAAAATGGTCAGTAAAATTAAGTGCCTTTGACTTGGTATATGAGCCTAGAAATGCAATCAAATCATAGGCTCTAGCTGATTTTGTGGCTGATTTCAGTAGTGACATCCTAAGTGAAGTAGAAAAAGAAGTACAACAATTAGATGAAAATATGGAAAAATGGACTTTATACACTGATGGTGCTTCAAACATGAGAGGTACATGATTAGGGATACTACTAAAATCGCCATAAGGGGACCTAATACCCCATGCAATTTGATATGCATTTCAAACAACCAATAATGAAGTTGAATACGAAGCACTCATTGCTTATTTGCATCTTGCTAAGGATATGCGTATTGTAAATTTAGAAGTATTTGTTGATTCCTTATTGATTACTAACCATTTTAATGGCTCCTATGTAGTTAAAGGTCAAAAATTAGCTGTTTATCTTGAAATAGTTAAAAATATTTCTTTGTAGATTTTACACTAACACAGGTACCCAGAGAAGAAAATGTTGAAGCTAACGCCCTGGTTAATTTAGGATCCTGCTTGAATTTACCAGAAGGATCCAAAATTCCAATTATCCATATCCTGAAACCAGCCACTGAAGTGTTACATCTTGAGGGTGACACAGTCTTTGCTACTCAGGATCAGGATGATTCATCTTGGATGGCCCCTATAGTGAAGTATCTTGAGGATGGTGACATCCTTGATGGAGAAAATGCTAGGGCTTTCAGGATGAAGGTATCAAAATTTGTTATTATAAATGATATATTTTATAGAAAATCTCTTGCAGGTCCATATTTAAGATGTCTCAACAAGGAGGAAGTTAAAGAAGTTCTTAAAGACATCCAAGAGGAAGAGCTTTATACTCAAAGACCCTTAGGACAGGATACTATTGGCCAACCATGAAGAAGGATGCCATGTTGTATTCTTAGAAATGTGATGCATGCCAAAGGCACAACAAAATCCTACATCAACCAGCTGAACCTTTACATCACATTATCTCACCATGGCCTTTCATGAAATGAGAAATGGACATAGTGGGAAAACTACCAAAAGCTCCTGGTGGAAAGGTGTTTATGCTAGCAATGACCGACTACTTTTCTAAATGGATAGAAGCTAAAGCCTTTGTACAAGTTAGAGATAAGGAAGTAGTATCCCTCATCAAGAGGAATATCCTGACCAGATTTGGTGTTCCAGCTGAGATCATTCGTGATAATGGATCTCAATTCATTAGTAAGAGGACAACCATTTTTTTGTGAAAGCTGGGGGATCAAGATGATTACCTCAACACATGTCCATCCTCAAGCTAATGGACAAGTAGAGTCTTCTAACAAAATCATTGTCAACAATTTAAAGAAAAAGCTAGGACAAAAGAAAGGAAAGTGGGCAGAAGAGCTTCCATTTGTGTTGTGGGCTGATAGAACAACTTCTAAGAATGCAACTGGCCAAACACCATTCTCTTTGGTTTTTGGTGCAGAGGCCATGCTTCCAATAGAGATGGTGATGCCCACTGCTAAGAAACATCTTTAGGATGCAACTTCAATTTCAGAAGCTTTGTTGCAGGATCTAGAAGTGGTGGATGAACTTAGGGATGCATCTAAATTAAGGATGGCAGCTTACCAACAAAGGATAACAAAGGCTTACAATAAGAATATAAAGATCCGAAGATTTCAAGTAGGTGACTTGGTTCTAAGAAAAGCTTTTTAGATTACTACAAATCCAAGTGACGGTAATCTAGCACCCAAATGGGAAGGTCCATATTTGATTGATTCTGAGGCTGGTAAAGGGGCATATTGGCTTTCGACTATGGAAGGTGACATTCTCCCAAGATCTTGGAATGCAATCCATTTAAAGTATTATCACACATGAGGTATGAAGTTGTATATCTTTATTTTCATCTTACTTATATAACAAATGTCACAACTACACATGGTCTAGAAATAGTCCATCCTGAGAATTTTACAGAACCATCCTGAAGATGGAGCTTTGAAAACTAGGGGGTTGGCCACCCTCTACTACTTTAAGGTATCTGATACCTTCTTATGGTTTAAAGGGTTTCACCTTTATCCCGATTTGGGTTTATACACCCCGCCTGGAGCGCACGCATTCATGTATATCCTCAGGATGGTGAGACCAGTTCATGTAATAGTGGCTGACAATTTCATCATCTTTGAGATATGCATTGAACCCCCAATGTTTAGGCATTATTCAATGTCTCTAAAGTTTGGCCTAGTCGCTAGTTATCCTTAGGCTAAAACGCCAGTTATCTTTGGCCTTGTCGCCAGTCATCTTCAGGCTATAACGCCAGAATGGGCTTGACCCCAATATTTACTAAGGTCTTGTCGCCAGTATATCGTTCTTTCTACAAGATATTCTTAAATATTATTATCAAAAGATAAAAGGTCTTAAGTCTATCTTATGGATACAATAGACTGAACACTAGGGACATCCTGAAGATAATAAAGCATATCGTAAGGATGAACAGGAAAAACCTTGAGAAATATCCTAAGGATAATCAGGAGAAATCTTGAAAAATATCCTAAGGATGCAACAAAGACAATGCACTGAGGACATCCTCAGAATATTATTGCTAAAAAATCTCTCTTATGAGGGAACTTGATGGCAATTTTGAAGACAAAGATATACTTTTATAACTTGTATTTCCTATTCTATGCTTGTATTGCTGAATAATAAAGAAAGGAACACAAGGATGTAGTGTCAAAAGGTTACCATTTTATTTATTTATTTATCAAAGGAATGTCAACCCCTGGCTTCATCCTAAACCAGGACCCATCCACCAGGGGTCAACATCTAAAGTCCAGGTCAGATAAAGATTTGGGGCTTCGTTTTGAAACTCAAGATCCCTCCACCCCAAACCTTTCATTGTTCAACATGCAAGAAAAGTAAATTGTTCAAACTGTTTACAGACCAACCATCATAAAAAAAACAACCACAAAAACTTAAAAAAAAGTGGGCTCAGGCCTATTCATCTTATCCTTCATTGCCCACTGGAACATCAAACTCCTTGGCCATATTAGCATCCACCACTCTAGCCTTTGTAGCCACAGCCTCGGGAGCTTCAAGTCGTAGAGGGACATGCTAATATAACACCTCCTTTCCATCCAACCTCCTAATCTTCTCCTGCCAAGCTTCAACATCCCACTCATCCTGATTGAAATTGGGATCTTTAGCTTGGAGGGCAATTTTAACCCTGGCTTGAAGGACAGAAAGGGTGGCAGACTTCATGAGCTTTTGCCTGTACTCCTCCAACTCTTTTTCATTCTCCCTAGACATCTTGGTTTTCTCAGCCTTCAACTGCTTCAGCTATGCTTCAGTTTTGGATAGCTTCTCTTCATAATGTTTCCCACTTGCAAGGGAAAGTCTCTTGTGATCCTCCAAAGCTATCTTGGCATCATGAAGATAAACAGCAGCTTCATCAAGCAATTTGAGCATATACTCATGGCCCAACAAAGAAATAAAGAAAACAGGTAAGTCGTCTATCTTATATTTTATCTTAAAAATACAGTGATATCTTCAGGATGACACTATACCTGGAGTGTGAAGTGAGAAATTCCAGGCAAAACATCATGGGCTGAAAGACCCTCAAACGAGGAAGCATTCTGGCTGGAAGAAGCCCCAGAAGTCTTCCTCTTCTTAGAGGATGCAACCTTTGGCTTGGGAGGTGGGCTGGTCATCCTAGAGCTGGATGGAGATGTAATCCTTGCAACCTTAATGACATCCTGGCTATCTATGTCATCTAAGTCAAAGATTGGCTTCTTGGCTAAAGATGGCAAAAGAACAGAGTTAGCAAGTGAATAATAAACAGAACATCCCGAGGATGTAAAATGAAAAACTAACTAGACATCTCGGTGGCTTGGCTGGTGGAATAGCTCTCTTCTACCTCAAATGTTCTTGCTGCCTGAGGTAAGTCAGTAACTGCCTTGTCTCTGAAGAATGAATCACTCAGAGGAGGAGCAAGCTTGGTAAAAGAAGCACCCGTAACATAACAAAAATATTTTCAAAATATTAGTGATATCCTCAGGATACAACTACAAAACTTTTTCATCCTAAAAATAAACTTTATCATCCTAAAAAAATATTTACCACTTTTCAACCATGACATAGGAATATCATTCCCATAAGGAATGGAATCCCTTCTCATAAAGAAAATTTTTGACTTCCATGACCTTTCTGACTTTATGACATTGTACAAGAAATGAGGATTTTTGTTGATAAGCTGAAGAACAAAACGGTTTGACCCGTGTGTTTTCAACTTATAAACATAAGACAAGTCTCCAATCTGTAGCTAGATGCCATGGTTCTCAATGATCTTATTACAGATCATCAATATTTTCCAAACCTTAGGCATAGCCTGAGCATATGCCATCCCAGTAACATCAAAAAACTTCTTGATGAAATTGGGGAATGGGTATCTCAAGCCAAGATGGAAAGGCAGGTACAGGAAGCACACCCAGATAGAAGATGCAAAATCAGATTTTGCATTCTGGTCATAAGACCGGAACACAGCTGATTCAGGGATGGCCCCTGAGTTCATCAAGTTCTAAATGTCCTTATCTGTGAAGGAAAAAACCTCATTAGCAGGTTCCTTCAATAGATTTTGAGGGATGAAGTCCTTGTGGATTCCAACACTTTCTGATGCCCTCGTTGATTTCTTACTCATCCTGAAAATTTTGTATATAAAAGTTTGAAGATCAAAGAAAAAACAGAGAAAGAGAAGAAAGTACCTTCCTAATAATCTTGATGTGGTTATAAAGGAAGGATTGAAGTATAGATATAGACGGTGAAAGGTGATATGGTGTAACGGTCATCTCTAGATCATAGCCTAAAAAGTAGCCGTTACATCCTGTCAGACATCTAATCACCTTCAGCAGATATGCATTAGAATTAAAAGTATTATAACCGTTTAGATATTAATGGTAACATATTTTTGGGAACAATTGTTGGTGGTGAAATATTTAGGATGGAATTAACTTATATTTTCTATGTGACATCCTCAGGATACTAAAGGCTGAACATGATTCAGGATGCAACTGCATATTATCTTATGTGCATCCTGAGGATGGACTAACGAATTATCTTATTGTTACATGAATGCAGGTACACTTAAACAATGTTATGCCTCATAACTCTTCCCTAACGGCTATATACTCCTATTCAAGCTAAAAGAGCTAAGGATGGAAGAGGAATACATGTAGAAGAGGTCCTTCGCTAAAGAATAGGTCAACATGTAACCGCTCGACATAAATGAGAGGCGAGAATCAAGGAAACAGTTATACCAATGTCTATATTGGTTAACTCTGCTTCAAAACTCACCTGAGACAGTCAAAGACAACAATAAAGAAGGCGGATTTTATGGGATCTTTATTTATTTACTTGTAACTATATAAAGGGGTGTGATACTGTGATGAACAAAATAGGACACTGGCTTACTTATCATCAAACACTTGACACCTAATACACACTTACAACACTTGAACTAAGACTTTCCTTAGTCTCACACACACTACACTGAACTGTAATCTTAGTAGTTCGTTCATCCCACTTCCAAAGTTGTAATCTTTTTACCATATTAATATTAACAAACAAGGCAGGGGCCTAGACTCCTCCCGAGGTTTTGTGTTGGCGATCATCATTGATTAAGGGCTTTCCTCGTATATCGAGTGTTGTTCTTTTGGTGCATTTTATTTATATTGAGTATCTACATCTTCGATATTCTACAGTTACATCCTTAGGATATAACTGTCCATCCTCACTTTTTCCTTTGTCATCCTGAACATAGTTGTCAGTAATAGTTTCTTTGATATCCTTAAACTGTCATCCTAAAGATACAACTGATTTTCATACATTATAAAAACTTTTAGCACTCTACCTCACATTTACTAATTTGGAATACAAAGTTATTTTTTACTTAATAATTTTTGACCAAAACAATTTCAATCCCAAAATTCTAAATAATTTTCTGGTTTCTTGACTCTTTATGCCCTTGTTTTAGGTATAGTTTCAGGTGTTTAGTTTACTCCGACAATACAATCTACTTAAGCCGTTGTACCATGAGCGACAGACATGATTCACATGGGTGCAAAGGTGTTCAAAACCAGATACCCGAAAATTCGGATAGGATTTTCGAAATTTTCGAATACCTAGTTTCATTATCTTATCTGTATCCAAAATTACGGATATCCGATCACATAGTGAATACGATATCCGAATGTCCAATTTTTAATTTTTAATTTTTTTATTTATACAAAGCAGGATATTTCGGGTATCCGATTAAAAAATATCCAAAATTTTCAAAATCACTATCCGAACCTGTTGTTGGTGAAATCCTCAAGATATTACTGACTTGTATTTATCCTTTAATATCCTCAGAATGCTAAAGGCAGAACATGATTCGGGATGTAACTGTGTATCATCCTATGTACATCCTGAGGATGGACTAACGAACTATCTTAATGTTATGAATACACGTATACTTAAAAGACTTATGACAACGCCCCAACGGCTCTATTGACTTATTCTAAGTCAAAGGAGAAGAGAATAACGTGTAGCTCAAGTCCTTAATGAAGAAGAGGTCTAAGTGTAACCGTCCAAGATTAAACATAGGCGAATATCTCGGAAGGAAGTTATGTAACGGCTGGGAACTCATTCAAAAGAGAGACGTTGAGCTGAAACAGTCCTAGCTTAGCTGATTTTTAGGGATATCTTGTTTAATGTTTAATACTATAAATAGGGATGTGATGAACGAAATTAGGACACTTGACACTTGATACACACTTCGCAACACCTGAACTTATACTTTCCATTAGCTCACACACAATACACTGAATTGTATTCATAGTAATTCGTTCATCCCATTTCCAAAGTTGTACTCATTTATTTCATTAATATTAACAAACAAAGGCAAGGGCTTAGAATTCTCCCGAGGTTTTGTGCCGGCGATCATCATTGATCAAGGGTTTTCCTCATACATCGAGTGTTGTTATCTTGTTACATTTCACTTACATTCATTCTAAATATCTTTGTCTTAGACAGTTACATCCTCAGGATATAACTGTCCATCCTGACCAATTCCTGTGTTATCCTGAACATAGTTGTCAATAATTATTTCTTTGACATCCTGAACGTGTCATCCTTAAAATATAACTAAGTTTTAAACAAAATAAACACCTTTAGCACTCTACCTCACATTTTCTAATTTGGAATACAAAATTGTTTCTACTTGATAATTTTTGACCAAAACAGAACCAGAATCCGAATCTGAATTTTTGGATAGTGCAAATTCGAATATCGAATAGTTCAAATCGGATAATTTTTTGAACACCCTTACCTACGTGGCCCAAATATTTTTTAAGGGGCCACGTAGGTAAGGGATTTCAGATTAATATTTTTTGAACACCTTTCACTACCACCATCACCTCCACCTAAATTAATATTCAAGGTTTACAGGGATTTCAGATTTGTGCAAAAAGCAGCTCGTTCCACGTGTCAGGAACACCTGGCAAGCACCAATGCAAACAATCTTGCATCCATGGAGCTGCTCGCATCGAGTATCTTGATATATGCCCTTCCTCTCTCACCAATGACAGCCCTGTTACATCCAGCAACTTAACATTTGTTCCCTTAACAACACTTGTAGCAATCGGATCACTAGACTCATCTTGCAACACTTCTAGTGACCCGGGTGTTGTGCTGTCACATGTACCTCCGGTGTTCCATTCTCCATTAAAGAAATGTCTAGGTAAAATCGACCTAAAAAAAGCCTTTAGACCAGGGTGCTTTGGTAGCTTTGAATTCACCCACCTCACAACACTGTGAATTGTAAAGTTTTTAGCCCCGCCAATAACTGCAATTCTCCTATTGGTGTTAGGTTTCCCTCCAACATACATAATCCATCGGTTTGCATTAAGCTTCCCTCTGTTCCAGTGATGCCCTGTGTTGAGAACAAGGACATGAATTCTGTCAAGAAAACATTTCAAAAATGATGGTGGCCGATCAAGGTGCATTGCATAATCTGTAATTTCACTTGTGGGGTCAATGGGCTCTATGTCACATTGATTACTGTTGTGGTGGTGGTGGTGAAAGGTGGAGGAGATGGTGGTGGTGGTGGTGAAAGGTGGAGGGGATGGTGGGTAGTGGTGGTGGTTGTGGTGAAAGGTTGAAGATGGTGGTGGGTGGTGGGTCTGATTAGGGAAGAAGACAATTGGGGAAGAAGGTAATTTTGCCCCTAATTTGACGAAAATGCTCCTTACTTAACTGAGAAAATTTAACCGGGTTAAGTGATTGGACTGTTTTGCTCTATTTTCTTAAAAGTCAGGGTGTGTTCAAAAATTTTTAAAAGATTGGACTGGACATGCATATTGGCCCAAACCTCAGGGACGGTTTTGGTAATTTACTCTAAAAAACCTATTTATTTTTATTTTGTGAATGGTGTTCCTAGATGGTTCTTGTTTTGGTCAAAAATTAACTAATCAAAAATTAACTTTGTTTTCCAAATTAGAAATGTGAGGTAGTGTGCTAAAAATATTTATTGAACTAAAAATTTGTTATATCTTGAAGATGGTCACGTTTAGGATCCTAACGATTAAAATTTGACAACTATGTTCAGGATATCAAAGTAATTGACAGAAAACAGACAGTTATATCCTTAGGATGAAACTGTGAATAACAAAGTTAATTATGCAAAGAGAAATGAAATGAATCAAGACAAGAACACTCGATATACGAGGAAAACCCTTGATCAATATTGATTGCCGGCACAAAACCTCGGGAGGAGACTAATGCCCCTGCCTTTGTTATTATTATTAAGTATAAAATTGAGTATTACAACTTTGAAAGTGTAATGAACGATCAGCTAAGATTACAATTAGTGTTGTGCGAGTGTGTGTTTGCTAAAAGAGTGAAAGAATAGAAGAGAATGTGTGTCCTATGATCGTCCATTGCACCCCTATTTATAGTAAGAGATTACAACTTCCATCCCGAGATATCCGGGATATCATCAACTAAGTCCACTAGCCGTTTGAGACTCTCCCACGTTCACACGAGCTTCAAACGTTCATCAACTAAGTCTCCGGGAATCCAGCAAGACCTAGTCAAGTTTCATATTTGTTCAAACATTACTCGCATTTCGAATAAATTTAAGGTAAACGGTTAGTCCATCCTCGGGATGTACATAAGACAATACACAATTATATCCTGAACCCAACATTATCTTTAGTATCCTGAAGATATATAATAAAGAATAAATATCATCCTAAGAATTTCACTACCAACAGTTCCTGTTGGCTATCGGCTCGGTGTCATACTCAGGCCTCTTAGATCCGCATATTTAGAAAGGACAATCACAGAGCGTGCACACACAAATTTTTTTTCTCCCCCTTCTCTATCTATGACTTGGGTCATAACAACTATTGGTCCTAGATCAACCATGGGCCTCATCCAACTGTTATCGCTATAATATTACAAATGTGGTTTTGTGAAACAATATGGTATTATTGTTGTTTGTTAGGGAACCCTTTAGTTGGCTTAGAGCACACACAATGCTAGCAAAAAAACCACTCCATGCGGGCCCACCTCAAACCCAATGGACCGGTTCAATGCTGCGGACTGACCGAACATATTCAACCTCCTCCAATAGTAAAAACCTTCTCCTTGGTCTATCTACTCCCACCGGACCGTCCGGTGGGAGTGCATTGTGGGTGCTCTTAGTAAAAGATAAACATTAAACCTGACATTTAGCTTGATGGGTGATGCTATAAGTATTCTCGTTTAAAAATATCTTAACTTTGTTCTCATTCTTTTTTTTTAATTAAGGCACGGGCTTAACCTAGAGATAGCAAAAAATAAGTTTTAGCCGGTTTACAAACTGGTTTGGCCTTCTACTGGTTTTCGGCTAAACGTTTAGGTGCCAGTTTTAGTTCGGTTTTGGCGGGTTCAATTGTCAATTTCTTAACCTGGTTTTAGTTTTAGTTTTAAACCAGTTCGTGTTTTTCGCACATTTTGTATTCAACAAAAAATTAAATAAGATTCGAGTTTGTTAAATTTTTGGTTTTTCAAAGAAAAAAAAAAAGAGAAAGTCAATATACAAAAATAAAATAAAAATTACTTACAACAACAACAGTTGTAGTAATAACAATAACAACGACAATAATAATGCATTTTAAAACTAATACGTGTATGATGTATATGTGTTGCACTCTTGTGTATGTATATGTATATCTATATGTAGGTTTAGGATCCTGTACAAAGTACATTTTTCGTGAGAAGTGTGAGAAGGACTAAAAATTGACATGTAGACATCATGTTTTGGATTTAGGAATGATTTTTTAGGTTGTTTTAACTTGAAAAACACCAAACACAACAATCTAAAACACAATACAACGTATTATAGTCATTAAATTTAAAAAACAGCTAAAACACACTACTTAACGCTTTAAACACACTGCTAATGTTCTTAGCATGATGTTTTAAGTTTTAAGCCTAAAATACATTGTTTTCGGGTTTTAATTGTTATGTTTGGTGTTTTTATAGGCAAAATAATCCAAAACATCACGACTAAGTTTAAAAAATGATGCCTAAGTATCAATTTTTAATCCTTCTCACACTTCTCACAAAAAAAAACACTTTGTACACGATCTCGACCCTCTACATGTATGTAATTATTTACTTTAATATATATATATATATATATATATATATATATAATAGGGGAAAGTTAATTTGAGAACACCTATATTTCGTGCGAACCGTGAGAACGGCATCTAAAACCATTCAAATTCAAAATTTCTTTTTACACTTGTCTTTATTACTAAAATACAATCTCAAAAACACAATTTACGCGTAAAAATTCAAACGTATACGAAAATAATTTGTTTTTACACATGTGTAAATTTACTGTTTATACATATGTAAACTGTTTCATTTACACATGTGTAAAAAGTTAATTTGAAAGTGTTTTTGCAAGAAAAGATGAATTATTTGGAAATAAAATTCATTTATTAATGTTATATTTTAATTATAATTAGGTTTGTATTGAAAAAAAATGATTTTGATTAGTTTTCTCACTTGTTCTCACGGTTCTCGCGATATTTAGCGTTCTCAAGATAACCCTCCCCTATATATATATATATATATATATATATATATATATATATATATATATATATATATATAGGGTTAGGATATTTTGGAAACCCATCCTTATTCGGTAAACTCTGGAAACTCTGACTTCCCATTTTTTTTTCTGAAAAAAATAGGGCAAGTAATATACATGATTTTAAGCATTTTGGGCCAAAAAAAAAAAATAATAAAAAAAGCGCCAAGTAGTTTTTTTTTAAAAAAAAATAAAATAAAATTTTGACTAACACATGTTAAGCGATAATAACAGGTGTTAACCATGTGTTAATTATATGTTAACAATAGACGTTTTTTATTTAAAAAAAAAAAACTGTTCGGCGCTTTTTCGATTTTTTTGGCTCAAAATGCTTAAAAAAATGTATATTACATACCCTAAAATTTTCATAAAAAAGAAAGTCGGGAAGTTAGAGTTTTCAGAGTTTACCATATAACAAGGGTTTTCTCTCTCTCTCTCTCTCTCTCTCTATATATATATATATATATATATATTCCTGTTTTTTTTGGGTTTGAAACTAGTTCGGGGTCGGGTCGTGTTGGCAGGCTAGAAGGTGAAATCGGTTTCAAATCGGCATGTTCAATGGATTCAAGACCAGTTTGGGGTGGCATTAGTTTTAATACCGGGCCGGGTTGTCGGCTTCAGTTCCCAAACTGGTTTTTCCCCTCTAGCTTAAACGACATGGCACTTTGGATAAGTATTTTTTTGGACTTCAGCCGAAGGTTTATTGGGCCCAATGAAAGCATAAACATTATGCATGTTCTTAATTTTAGTCTTTCTTAGTTGAGGCCAAGGCCTAAGGGTAAAATACTGCTAACTTTTTGTTATAAATGCTTTTGGAAGTTTTATTTTCCCTTTTCAACGATCAATTTCCAAAAAAAAAAAAAAAAAAAAAAAATTACTAACCTAATTAATTGGTTTTATCTTTACTACATTATAAAGAGTGAGCAATTGGCAAACATGTCTGACTTGGTAAAGTTAAGATGAGATGTGAAAAGTCATGTGCTTCAACCCTCAAATGTCATATAAATCTTCCCCAAATTACCCTTCAATGCATTAAGATACTTGTACTATGTAGTAAAGATAAATAAAGGTTTATTTTCTAGATAATTAAGTTTCTATATTTGCTTCAAATTGTTATATATAGGGGTGTTTGGGATTGATTATTGAAAACATATTATGCGTTTTGGAAAAGCAGGGGTGGAGCTGCTTATAGATTATTGCGTTTTGATGTCCTAAAAAACAGATTATCTGCGTTTTCAAAACGCAATCCAAACACTAAAAACTGATTATCTGCCTTTTCAAAACGCAATAATCTAAAAATCAGATTCAAAACGCAATTCCAAACACCCTCATAATATTATGTGATGTGGTATGACCACAAGCTTCAAATAATTATATTCAACAAATATTAATTTTACATTTTCTTTCTTTCTTTAAAAATGCATATGTTTATATAAATATACAGTGTCGTTCATCATGAGAATTGCTGAAACAAATTAATTTATCTTTATCTTTGCAGAGAGTTAATGGTGGTACGAAGTGACGCACACACAACACCGAGTAGTACGGTACATTTTGATTTTCTGTTGATAAGGTTTTTTTTTTAATTATTTAATAAGAACGATACTTGGGTGTCTTGTGTACACATCATCTCTTAGATGTTGGAAGTTAAGGACATATGGTTGGAGAATTTACATAGTGTGGCATGAAAAGTTATAAGAACGTATATGTTGGATATAAAAAAATATAGTTTATTTTCAAAGTTTAAACAATGAAGAGAAATGGATTAATTTCATATACATAGTTTTTCATTCAAAGACAATTACATTTTTACACTTTTCCTACAGCTTGGTGGGCTAACACGGCTACGCTTGTGCATTGTTGAAAAAAATATATTTATCTTAACCATCCCGCAGCAACGCGCGGGTTTCCCACTAGTTTAATTAATAAGGGGAAATATTATAAAAAACGCTAAACTTTCGGTTTTTTCTTACTAAAGTCACTCAACAATGTTTGCACATAAAAAGACTACACTCTCAGTTTTTTCTTACAAAATTCACTCAACATTTCTTTGTACTTAAAAAACACTATACTTTTTGTCTTTTCTCACAAAAGTCACTCAATATATTTTTTTTTTGTCATGTGTTGTTTTTTGTAATTTTTAAGATATTTTGTAATTTGTAATTATATATTTACTAGATTATCCCCAAGTGTTTTCTGTGATAGACAAATCTAATATGAAATGACAAAATGTATGTACCGTAAAAGGAATATGTCATTTTTTCTGGATTTTTTCAAGGATCAACACTCGATAACTCACAAAACCTACTTCTAATTCTAATTCTACGTGTGCACATTTTGTTGGAGTGAAGTCTCTACACAACTTTGTCACTTTCTCAAGACATTCTAAAGTTGTGATGTGAACCTGGAAAAAATAACCAAATAGGTATAAAATGATATGTCATGGCGATAGTTGATTTTAGAGGCGTGTATGGTGGGGTGATTAATCATCACTTATCAGCTAGAGATTTACTTGGTGTCTAAGAATCATAGGTTACATCTAACCAGTTTAGCAACTTTTGTAATCAATGGTCTTAGGAATACAAAAAAAAAAAAAAAGATTCTTAACAAACTGACGACATGTGTGAATAAATATGTAGTTATTGGGTTTTTATATGTAATAATATCTTCAAAAGCATATATACCATCTTCAACAACTCTTTCTTTTTCTTCCAACTCACTTAGTTTCTGTTCATACATCATTAACTTGTCATTATAGCTTAAGTCATCCCTTGCTTCTAGGCTGTTCAAGATCTCATCTTCCATGGCCTTCTTCTTTGCTGCCTTTAAACTCTTCTCCATGAGTTCTTTTGAAATTGATATGGGAGTAGGGTTTAAAACAGTTGTTTGAGTGGGTACAGGCTTAGGAATATCAGCTGGAGTAGGTTCAGTTGCCTTAGAAGGTTGCTCAGGTTGTGTGCAGGAAGTATCAACTACTGAAGGGTTGATTTGAGTATCAACTACTGAAGGATTGTCTTCAGTACTTTTATCTTGGCCTTCAGCAGTTTCTTCTCTAATGCCTTGGGATATCTTTTCAGCTTTCTCTCTAAGGAGCCTTTCTTGGTTTTCAATCCAGTCTTGTCTTTCTTTCAATGCAATTTCTTGCCTTGTCTTGGCTAATTCTTTGTGAGCATCCTTGAGATGTTGTGCTTATCTGGCCTTTTTGGAAGCTTCAAGAGACATAACCTTTGGTTCCTTTAACATCTTCCCCTTTTTGGCTTCATCCACTTCTGGAAACCAAGGAGGTGGAGGTGTTACACGGGATAAGTGAGCAAGTTGTCTTCATTGTGGATAGACAATGATGTCAGGCATGCGGCTCACAATTGTGGCTACACGTACATAGCAGTTCGGTATATTCGGTGTTAGTTATCATGAATGGGCTAGCTACCCTTGACATGCGACGAACTAGTGGTTACACGGTTCTTGGAACCAACTCAAATACTTATTTACGTGGTTTTGGAAACCAGCGCAGTTACATACTCAGTTACTTTACTTAGTGAACTCACCAACATTGTTTGTTGACCCACGATTTACATGCTTTTGCAGGTAGTTAGCTTCCGGTGCCAGGATTAGAAAGCACTGCACACTTCACTGCATTTGGGGTCTTGGGCATACACCTAAATTACATATTATGTTTTTTTTACATTTTCTTTCATATGGTTTTAATTTGGGCGCGTTGTTTTGCGCATGGTTTTTAAAAGGTTTAAATTTGGTTTACGCTTCCGCAGCTTAACTATACTTGGTTTTGAAAACGAACTAAATGGTTTGGGCATTTAGAGTTCGTTCATATGGCTTATGGCTATGGGATCATGGTATGTCATGCGCCTCGCGGTATAAACCCCGCAGTGTAAATTTGAGGGTGTGACAAATACAAGTTTGTAAAATGCAAAATGAAACCATTTCATGAAGTATGTGTAAATCTAACGTGTTTTAAAAAACCAATATTTTAAATGACATGAATGATAAATCAACGTATGTAATAGATTACCAATATTAAAGAAAATTCATAATTCATCATTTGAGTCTTCAAATGATGAATAAAACATAAATATAAATATAAATATCATAAAACATTGAGATTGTTTCCATAGGAAACTTTGACTAACTAAAGTAATTGAAATGTTATTAGTGACTTGTGTGGGCGTACTTTATCCTATAAGTGAATGCTCATCCCGAGAGTTCCCAGGTCGGCATTCGGGTCCCTCGTCTGATTGGGATTTATGCGAAATGCCAGGCCTAGACAGAAAACTCAGGATACAGGCGCTTACCCTTCCACATTGCATGTGCCCCATCACTAGTAAATTCCAAAACTTTAGTGGGATTAAAAACGAGATGTAGAAATAGATCCTTGAGATGCGGATTTCACCCCTAACTCAAAGATGTATTTCAAAATTGAAAATGATTGTGGAGGGAAACCAATCACTAAGTAAAAGATATCACTCCCAGCTTAGTGGTTAAGTTTCTTTTTGAAGGAAATACTCTTTGAGGTGTGGATGTCACTCCTATCTCAAAGATATATTCCTAAGATAAATAACATATAGAGGAGTGAAACTAATCACCAAGGTATGGATACCACTCCTAACTTGATGATATCATTTCGTTTGTGAAATTCGAGTGTCGTCTTCGCCAAGCACAATATCGAAAGAATAACAAGAAATAATCATAACGAAAATATCTTGAAAGAAAATGTAAGAATAATGAGAAATAGACATGAGAGGACTCGTGAATGTAAGCTTAGCTTAGTTATAGATTGGCTCTGATACCAATCTGTAACACCCCAACCGATGGCGGAAACATCGAGGTGTCACGTAGTGACGATTGCTCAATAGCTCATGGTACTAAAGTGTAAATTTTGATACATCGAATTTAATAATTTATAACATTGAAATGAAAGTACAAAAATTCTAAAGTGACAACTAATGCTGAAATATAATAAATCCAACATCTAAGTAAGATTCCAAAAGCTTAAAGGTCATCTCATAACAACCTGAAACATGTACGAAAATAGTATATGTCAATACAAAAATGTATTGGTGAGCATACCCTGTTTGAATAGATATAGTGGAAAATGAGTTTCGCAATTCACGTGTTATACTGTCTACAATTTAGTGTTCAAGCTATGTACAAATGCTACCCAAAATCAAACCTTTCGTTCATAGAATCAAGAGTCACATATATATAGTATTCGCTCATAGTAGGCGACGAGAATAATCGTTCACACATAACAATAATCAAGTACTATTTATTGCTATGCTAGGCCGCCCAGCGGTTAATGATTAAGGTCATTAGTACACACTATCAGCGATCAACAAGTAAAACACATACAAGAATTGCGATTGTGTATATATGATAAAACATGATTAAGTGAGTGAAGTAATAAGCGTACATGAATCACCCCAAAAGTGTAAAACATGAAAAAGGGGAAAGATATACTCACTTGATTGTGATGATGAACTTTGTAAGAAACTTAATGAGTATCAATGAATTTTGCTTAAACCTTAACCGCGCATATTTAAATAATCCGGATACTATTAAGGGCTTCTTCGAATTGTTGGCAACCCAAAGATATGTTTATGGTTATTAGTGATTAGTGTCATGAATCATTTTAGTGGTGAATTGCATGCTACGAAACTTTGTGATCCTTGTAAGTTTTGAGTAGCAATTCAACTAAATTCATTAGTATCACCTTAAATCACAGTACCGGAAAAAAATATCCGTGTAAGTTATATTCTTTTTCATGTAAAAAAAAAACTGTCGAACCCATCTTCATATTATAAGTAATAATACAATTATATTTTACATAATATCCGTTTTTTCTATAATTTAATAAATCAACCAACAATAATCAACATAATGTTTTTCAATATCACATTTCAAAAAAAAAAAAAAAAAAAAAAACATGTGGTTCATGAATTATCTATTTTAATATTAAAATTAATTTATATAAGAAAAGTAGAAACAAAACATTAGAACACCATTTCCTTTCCCTACGACCATTCAATCGATAGAACTTGATTTTTACTAGTTTTCATGGACAAATTTTAGTGTGGGTGTGTGTATAAAAAGGTCTAGACTTGGTTGGATGGTTACCGAAAAGTCACGGTGTGTAAATCGAATGAAGCGGGAACTGCAACGACGATTGAAGCGGCACCAGACGACGGAAAATTGTGGAGCTAACTCGACATGTTTGCTGGATTGTCGGACCAGTGGTGGTCGTGAGATGGTTGTGGTTTGGTGGTGACGCTTGTCAACGCCGGCGAGCACAGAAAAGACCAAAAGACCAAATGGGTGTTGATGGTTATCCGATGGCGGTGTTATGGTTCCGGGAAGAAAAGGCGATGACTGCGAAGATGATGTGCGCCGGAGAAAAGCTTGTGTTTGTGTGTAATCAAGTTTTCTAGACAATGATCAATAATCGTTGATTTAAATATATTTTGATTATGATGTACCGGTTACAAAAAAAATGAATTTACAGTTTCGTTTCGTTGACCATTTCCGTTTCCGCAACTTTCAAGCGACATAAATTAAAGGAGAAATAATGATGTCCTATAATATTTTTTTCCCTTTTGACGTTTATTGATTTACATATTTACTTTGTTGTTATCATTTTTTTTTCAAGTTTGACATTGAAAGACAAATCTTAGTTTTGTATTTATTATTATTATTATTATTATTATTATTATTATTATTATTATTATTAATTTAGTAAATAACATGTTCGGTAAAACGTTAGTAATAGTTCGTTTGTACAATGATGTAATGTCGTCTAAGAATTCACTTTAGGTCCCTAAAGTTATAATTAAATTATCTGACAAATCTCAAATGTTACGCATGGTTAGTTGAATGTCAGCATTGGGAATTTGTTCTGGTGCATCAGCATCATCTAGACCAAGTCTAATTCCCAAAGTAGCTGGTGTGGTCGCCATAACTTTCTCTTGGATGGTTGATTTGAGGGAAATCACTTTGTTGTTCACAGTCACCGCCTTGGCGTTTGCCCAGAACTTGTTTAGAGTTTAAATGTGTATTGGAGGATCAATGGTGAAAGCTGTGTAAAACTGGGATTTGACGACTAAATCAATGAATTCGTCGTATTGAGACTAGGCTGAATCTTTCACGAAGTAGCCTTTTTGATTATGTCCCTATTTCAGAACAAGAGCCATGGTGTATTTTGATCGAACAGTGTTTTTGATGTTGCAGGGGAGGGTTTGTGAGTGTTTTGAGAGAGAAAGAGGAAATATTTGCTCTGAAATGTTGATGTGTCAAGGGGTTTGGTGAATATATCAGCTATTTGATTAGCTGTTGTCACATGTTTTACCTCAATCTTGCCTTTTTCATAGAAATCCTTGATAAAATGATACCTGATTTCTATGTGTTTTGTCTTTGAGAATTGAACAGGGTTTTGAATTATGCTAATGGCATATTTACTATCTACAAGCAATGGAGTCTTGGTCTCTTTGATTCCATAATCAAGTAATTGATATTAAAGCCATTGAATCGGTGATGTACAGGTTGCAGCTGCAATGTACTCTGCTTCCGTAGTTGAAGTTGCCACAGATGTTTGCTTCTTTGATTGCCAGGACACCAGACAGTTTCCTAAGAATTGACAACCACCAGATGTTGATTTTCTTGACATTTTACACCCTGCATAGTTACTATATGAAAAAGCTGTTAATTTGGTTTTACTGGAAGCAGGATACCAAATTCCAAGTGTAGGTGTTCCTTTCAGATATCTGAAAATTCATTTGACTGCAATTAGGTGTGATTCCCTTGGAGTTGATTGATATCTAGCACAGACACAAGTTGAGAACATAATATCTGGTCTAGATGCAGTTAAATAAAGTAGGGAACCTATCATACATCTATACATGGTTTGATCAATCTGTTTTCCTTGATTATCTGGTTCAACTTGTGTGGTTGGACTCATGGGAGTGGAAGCTGATTTACAATCTTTAAAAGAAAAATTGTTCAATAATTCTTTAACATATTTAGATTGATGTATAAAAGTTCCACTTGTTTGTTGTTTGATCTGCAGTCCTAAAAAGTACTGCAGTTCTCCCATGGTACTCATCTCAAATCTTGATTGCATGAGTTTCTTAAGTTCATCACACAGTTTTGAATTTGTTGAACCAAAAATGATATCATCAACATAAATTTGAACAAGTAGGATTTGATTTCCAACATGTTTAATGAAAAGTGTTTTATCAATGGAGCCTCTTGTGAAGTGATTTTTTGAGTAAAAAGGTGGAAAGTGTGTCATACGAAGCTTTGGGAGCTTGTCTTAGCCTATAAAGAGCTTTGTCAAGTTTGTACACCCAATCAGGATGAGAAGGATCCACAGACCCAGGTGGCTGACAAACATACACTTCCTCTTTTATTTTTCCATATAAAAATGCACTTTTTACATCCATTTGACAAACTTTTATTTTGTTGGAAATTTCATAAGCCAAAAATAACATGATGGCTTCAAGCCTTGCAACTGGAGCAAAGGTTTCATCATAGTCAATTCCTTCTTTTTGAGAATAAGCTTGTACCACCAGTCTTGCCTTGTTCTTAATGATTAGACCAGCTTCATCTTGTTTGTTTCTTAAAACCCATCTTGTTCCAATTGGTTGTTTGTTTGGAGGTAAGGGACATATTTCCCAAACCTGTTGTTTCTGGAACTGTAGTAGTTCATCTTGCATTGCTTCAACCCAACTGTTTTCTTTGAGGGCTTCCTGATATTTCTTTGGTTCCAACTGAGAAATGAATGCTGAAAATAAGCAGAAGTTGGAAAGCTGATTTCTTGTAAGTACCCCTGAGGCAATATCACCCATGATTTGATCCAATGGATGATCTTTGTGTTCAATCAGTTGTTGTAAACCACTGATGGGAGTATTCTCTTGAACTTCTTCAAACAAACCACTAAGGTTACTAATATCTGGTTCAACTATTTGTACATCTTCAGTAGTTGTAGGAGCTGAATCAGAAGTTTGAGTTTGTTCATCAGTAGTTGTTGAATCAGAAGTTTGATGAACTTCCGATGGCTTGAAAGTTGATTTAATGAATGTATTAGGAGTCCATGATGGAGGACCATCATCATTAAACCCTTGATCACCATAATAAGTGGGTTTAGATGAAGTAACAGTCTTTTCAGGTTCGAAATTAAAACTGTCAAGGTCAAAGAGTTCAGCAGGATGTGCTGGAATGAGTGCATGTTTTGACTAATTGAACTTGACATTCAGTGTTTCTTCAACTATCTTGATTCTGTAATTAAATACCTTGTAGGCTTTTCTAGTGGAAGAATAACCAAGAAAGTAACCTGAATCAACTTTAGCAGCAAACTTTGAAATAGAGTCTTTGATGTTGAGGATAAAGCATTGACATCTAAAAGCCTTGAAAAGGGAGATAAGGGGCTTAATGCCATGAAGAATTTCATATGCAGTTTTGGAATGTTTCTTGGTGATAAAGACTCTACTATGAACATAACAAGCTGTGTTGACTGCTTCAGCCCATAAATAAAAAGGTAGGCCTGAATCAGCTAACATAGTTCTTGCTGCTTCAATCAATGTTCTGTTCAGGAGTTCTAGGAATGCTGAATTATCTAACAATCCCTTTGGACAAACAAAATTCATCCAGAGTTTTGTTCCTGAACTCTATCCCATTGTCACCTCTTATGACTTTGACAGAGAGAATAATGTTTCTCTACTTGTAGAATAAAGAACTTGATAATATCAGCTGCCACATCCTTGGAAAATAAGAAGAAGACCCATGTGAATCTTGAGTAGTCATCAATGATGACCAAGTAGTACTTCTTCTTACCAAGGCTCATGATTTTGACTGGCCCAAATAAGTCCATATGGAGTAGTTGAAGACATGCAGTTGTTTTTTATTCTTCAATAGACTTATAGGAGAACTTATGCTATTTTCCCTTAAGACAGGATACACAGTGTTCTTGACACTGGTATACCTTTAAGGGTAGACCTCTGACCAAGCCCATCTTTGTGACTTTATTTATGGTTTTAAAGTTCACATGGCCAAGTCTCCTATGCCAAAGGTCTGTCTCTGAAGTTGACACCTTTGAGAAGAAACAGGCCGTGTTGTTCAGTTTTTTGTCTTTTTCAATGTCCACTGCATAGACATTGCATAATCTTTTGGAAATCAACAAATTATGATCTTCTCTATCAACTTCTGGCCTTCTGGTGATATGATCTTGCATCCTGTTTTGGTGAAAATGGAAGGATATCCTTTATCACACATTTGTGATACACTTAGCAAGTTGTACTCAAGATTTTCAACCAGATTGACCTTGTCAAACTGCATTTTACCAGAGGATACATTGCCATATCCTAGCATATATCCCTTGGCATTGTTCCCAAAGGACACAGGTCCTTCTCTTTGACTTATGAAATTGTTTATCAGGTACCTACATCCTGTCATGTGCATTGAGCCTCCACTAAGAACATACCAAATGCTATTTAGACCTCTGGAGACCCTGCACAAAGAGTAGATTAGTTAGTTGTAGGAACCTAAGCCATTTTGGCTTTGGGTTTACTCTTGAGAACAAGAATAGTAGCAGTTTGTTGTGGACCAATTTTAGACATCCATGTATGTTTGGCAATGGATTTATTGTTAAGAATAATGTTGGGACCTTTTTGAGGTTCACCATCAACTTTGGTCATCAGAAGTTTAACCTTATTTATCAAATCTTTTACCTTAGCAGTTTGTGAAACTACTGAAGGTTTTGGTCTAACTTCTAAAATTTTTTTTTTGAGAGGAAGACTGTGGTTGAGATTTGTCTTTCTCTGAGAAAAGGTGTTACTTGTTTGCTGTTTGATGGGACAGAAAGTGTTTTCATAATCTTGTTTGATTTGTTTTCCCACAACCAGTTGTAAAATCTTCTTGTTGTACTGATTTCCTTTTCTATATCTACAAAATTCTGTTTTTTGGTTAAACGGACCACAAATTTCACAAGGTTTTGCCTTTTCTTTCAAATTTTCAGGAGTTTTGGAAGGCAAAGTACTGATAATTGTTATGTTTTGAATTTGGTCATCAGTAGTTTTCAGGGTCTCAACTCCTAATGTAGATGAAACTACTGATGATTTAATGTCAGTTATTTCTACTTCTGCAGGACTTTCTTTTTCATTTTTAATAAAGTTCTGATGAAAAGATGTGTAGTCTTTCATGTCAGGAGTTTGATCCGTCTTACTCCCACCATCAGCAGTTTTGGGAGTAAAATCAGTTGGTGATTCTGTGTAATTGTACCCTATGCCAAACTTAATATTTCATGCAGTTTGTTTGTTAAGCAACATTTGGTAACCTCTACATGACTCCACCCAATTTTCACAGTCAACCTTGGTGTCATGAAGCTCTTTTTTGACATTCCCTAGGTTTTCTATCATGCTTTTTATTTGTGCTTGGGTTTCAATAGCATTATTAGTCAATTTAGAAATTTCTTTTGTTTTTGAAGCAAGTTTTCTTTCTAAATCACATTTAATTTGAGTGTATTTTCTTTCAGAGTCATTGGCTTTGCCTTATAGATGCACATTGGTCTCTCTTATTAAAGCAAATGATTCTTTGAATGATTTTGAGCAAAGTTTTAAAAGAGACTCTTTTGATACCTGTGATAAGGCAACATTAGAGGAGCATCCCTCAAAAGCCATTACGGCAAAGTTCTTTCTGCCATTATTAGGTTCACCTCAGTTGATGTCAAACATATTGTTGTCTGCATCAGGACTGCATTCTGTTGTGTCAAAAGGAAGACTGCTCCAGTCAACATTCTCATTTGTGAAAAGACTTTGTTGAGTGGGTTGTTGAGCTTGTGGAAGTTGTTGAGCAGCAGGAATGGAAGGCATCTGTTGTTGGCTTTGCTGTGGATGAGCAGACATCTGTACATATTGTATTTGTGGCACACATTGGATTTGTGGAGCTTGTGCCTATACAAAATGTGCACTTCCCTGTGTTCCAAAATTCCTATTGTAACTAGGGTTTGATTGGTTTCCAAACTGTGATTGGTTAAAGCTAGATCTTCTACACTCTTTAGCAAAGTGTCTAAACTTCTAACACTTATGACATCTCAGTTTTGATTTGTCAAAACCAACTTTTGTTGAACTGTTCAGTACTGGAAATTTCCTTCCTGACCTTTTATAAAATTTGTTAGTTTTATTGCTTAACATGGCCAGTTGGTGTAGTATGTCCATTTTCTCTAAGTCATCACTACTGAAATTTTTTAAATCATCCATGATACAACACATGTTATCAGTAGTTTGACTATTTTCTTCATTGTCATAAGCTAGATATGACCTTTCTTATGAGATCCCAACAGTTATGTCAATATTGTCAAAAGATCCAACAGTTTTTCTAGAGTTTTGTAACGTTTTCTTTTGATTGATTTCTTTTTCAAAAGTAAGTAATCTCCCATGTAATTTTGTGAGTGAGAGAGAATCAAAATCTGTTCCTGACCTAAAAACTATAGAATAAGTTTTCCATTTTTCTGGTAAAGACCTTAAAAATCTATGAAGCATAGATGAATTTGTGTAGGTTTGACCATTTAACTTTAACTCAGATATTAATGAAGAGAATCTTTCAAATTGTTGTGTCAAAGTCTCTCCATTAACATGAGTAAAGGTTTCATATTGTTGAGCAAGAATTTCTCTAGTGTTGGCAATCACCTCATTAGTTCCTCAAAATCGTCCTTTTAGGCAATCCCACAGCTCTTTGGCACTTTCACAATGTAAAAGCCCATCATATATTTCATTTGGGAGAGCCATAGCCAACATAGAGAATGCCTTAGCATCTAGCTCAAGTTTAAGGAAATCTTCTTCAGTGTAGTCTTTTGGTTCTTTTGTTCTTTCTACTTTAGTTTCTGGATCCGTGATTACTGGTTTATGGGGTCCATACATGACAGACTTCCAACATCCAGTATTTTTTTGAGATAAAGTATGTGCCATTCTTCTTTGGTAGATATTATATTCATTTCTGACTAGCATAGGAGGCTTATTGGCAGATCCAGTATTATGAGGGTCCATTTTTAAGAAATTTGATTGATCAATGGTTTCTTAAAGTAATGGATGTTTAAAAAGTGAACTGAAATCCTTTATTGAATATCAATAAGAGACTGTGTCTGATTCTCAATTTGTTAGATTAATATTTGATCAGATGAACCAGAAGCTCTGATACCAATTGTTGGATCAGTTTCTTGTTTATAAACAGATTCTTATTATGAAAACTTGTTTTAATAACTATCAAAGTAATTTGCAAAGCAGAATAAATGTAAAGTGTTCAAGTTAAAGCTTCACTTTAAACAGGAGTTATTACTCCCCTTGGTGTATGAACTAAAGCAGTAAATGAGAATCTAAGACAGTTAATGAATAAAACAGTAAATGCTTCAAATGATTTTCATATATAATGGAAATTATAACTACACAAGGATTGTCTAAAATTAATAGTGGGATGAACCCATCTATTTATAGACTATAAGTATACGTACAAGAGAAGTATTGAAGCAATATAATATGTACAAATACTACAACAGGCTGTAGCATTGGTACTTGAACAAAGACTTTAACAAAAGTAATATTAAACTAAAACTACTGAAGTATAAGTCGGTTAGAAGCTTCTATCAAAACAACTGATGAGTAGTTTGTCTTCAGAAGTTCTTTAGAGACTTTGTCTGGTTGGTCTTCAGAACTTCTAATTATTACTCTTCAGCACTTGATATCTTCTTCTTCAGCACTTTCAGTCTTCTTCTTCTTCTTCAGCAGTTTCTATACTTAGAATTATTTTGCAGAAACATGAATTAGACTAAGGTATCAAAAGTGGTTTCGTCAATCCTCTTTATCCTTACAGTAAGTATAATGTCTTTTGTGTTTTGGATAGATGCACTCCATGTGTTTGATGAAATGCCTGACCGGGTTAACATGGGTTACTTCTTTTAGTATGTTAGAAGTTAATGGTGAATGTATAAAGATTATAAATTTTTAATCTTTGGTGAATGTGGTTGTGGTAAGTGATGGTTTTGATTTTTTAAAAATGCGGTAAGTGATTTTTTTATAAAGATTATAAATTTTTAATCTTTGGTGAATGGGGTGAATAAATTAGCTTGATCAAATTGGTTTCTGTTAGTATGTTAGAAGTTAAAGGTGAATGTATAGAAGGTAGTTATAAGGTCTTTTGTGTTTTGGATATATGGATGTCCATTTAAAGTTAATGGTGAATGTATGGAAGGAAATTATATTGTCTTTTGTGTTTTGGATATTTTCACTCCATGTGTTTGATGAAATGCCTGACTGGGTTAACATATGTTATTTCTGTTAGTATGTTAGAAGTTAATGGTGAACGTATAAAGATTATAAATTTTTAATCTTTGGTGAATGTGGCTGTGGTAAGTGATGGTTTTAAGTTTTTAAAAATGTGGTAAGTGATGTTTTTTTTAAAAAGATTATAATTTTTTAATTTTAGGTGAATGGGGTGTTTAAATTAGCTTGATCAAATTGGTTTCTTCTAGTATGTTAGAAGTTAATGGTGAATGTATGGCATGTAGTTATAAGGTCTTTTGTGTTTTGGATATATGGATATCCATTTAAAGTTAATGGTGAATGTATGGAAGGTAATTATAATGTCTTTTGTGATTTGGATATATGCACTCCATGTGTTTGATGAAATGCCTGACTGGGTTAACATATGTTACTTCTGTTAGTATGTTAGAAGTTAATGGTGAATGTATGAAAGGTAGCTATAATGTCTTTTGTGTTTTGGATATATGCACTCCATGTGTTTGATGAAATGCCTGACTAGGTTAACATGTGTTATTTTGTTAGTATGCTAGAAGTTAATGGTGAATGTCATCATCATCATCATCATCATCATACTCAGTTAATCCCACCTATAGCAAAGCTAAGGTAGGGTCTGAGTAGGGTAAGATGTAGACAACCTTACCTCTACCCCTAAGAATAGAGAGGCTGCTTCCAGTGAGATCTCCGGCTCGATGTGGTTGGGTATCAAGCCTTGGACATAAGGCACAAAACACTTACCGATCGAGACAAACCCGATCGGTGCATGTACCCCTTTGTCTTTTTGCTAGCAACGCCACCACATGATGCATGATTAACCGTCCGTCGTTTTATGTGTTATTTTTATTAGTATGTTAGAAGTTAATGGTGAATTTATGGAAGGTAATTAGAAGGTCTTTTGTGTTTTGGATATATTGATGTCCATTTAAAGTTAATGGTGAATGCATGGAAGGTAATTATAATGTCTTTTGTATTTTGGATATAGGCACTCTATGTGTTTGATGAAATGCCTGCACGGGTTAACATACGTTACTTCTGTTAGTATGTTAGATGATGAGTTGGTCACACCGGTTAACATCTCATCTATTTTTTGCAGTTTATAACGAAGACCCCCACTAGTTATGTTAACATACGAAGTCCAAGGAAGCCGAGAAAAATATGTAGAAAAACTTTTGAATAACGTTTTCTTTCTGGTACTCAATGTATAGAATTGCTAGATTTATTTTGTTAAATTGGTTAATAGTTTTTAATGATACTTTGTAATAACGTGTGTTAATATTTGGTATGTTTTCTTTCTCAGTAAACTTATGAAGTGAAAACTATAGTGGTAAGCAAGACAAAAAAAAAAGACTGAGAATAAATACAAGTTTAACATATGTTACCAAATAACACATGTTAACCTCTCAAGAAACATTAACACATGTTGCCCTTCCACGCAGTTCATTTGAATGAACTGGGTAGGTTTTTCTCTTGTTTAATAGTTTGTAATGATACTTTGTAATAATGTGTGTTAATAGTTTGTATGCTTTATTTCTCAGTAAACTTATGAAGTGAAAAATATAGTGGTAAGCAAGACAAAAAAAGCCTGGCAATAAATACAAGTTTAACATGTGTTACCAAATAACACATGTTAACCTGTCACACCACGCCAATGGCGGAAACACATGGCGCAACGCTCGATAGAATATCAAAGTCAAGATTAACATAAACCCTATTTAATTAGAAAAGATTATTTTATTAAGATGTTGAAATGAGTACCTTATTACAACATTTTACAAAAACAACAATCAACAAGTTCAAACATGGTGTTTTTCCATCCAAGTCCCAACCCAATGGAAAATATTGATGAAACCCCGATAAGTATTCGACATCCCATATTTCACCGCACTAGCCTCATATCTATTCAGCACTTAGTTACTTGAAAAATATGTTTATAAAGACGCCAATATATATAATATTGGTGAGTTCACAGGTTTTAGTTCCATAACAACAACATTTTAACAACAACAATATGTGCGGAACAAACACAATTAGTGACCTTTGTAAGGAGTAGCTAACTCCTACAAAACTATGATGACGAGCAATCCCTTGAGCCCATAACCAAACCAAGACTAAAATTTCCCCGTGAGCAGAAGTTGTTTCTCGGAAAATAACAACTTAGTTCAGAATACGTGCACCCCTAGCATACACAGTTGCATAATCGATGCTATCGATTAGGGGTGGGCCTTGTCAGGCACCAATAGCACTATCCAAATATTCCTTCGGTTCTCAATTTCAACACACACACAACATACGAGTAAATGGTTATAGTAGCGAGGACTCACCCTGAGTGGTGTACAAACAACAAAACCCAAGTACTCATCATGCCATTTATCACATTTTAACATTTAAATTTTTTTTGACATGTAACAACATTTGACAAATATATCTTTCCCCCAAAGCAAAACAATAAAAAGGGGTCGTGAAACTCACCTGATGTACAACGTGCAATCACCTAGCAGAGAATAGCAAGTCCGAGGTCAAGCACCTACGAAGGTCCTAGTGCGTATAAGTCACTAAGCCTATAGCGCGTGCTATCTGGCAAGTTGTACACCCAACTCCCAACACCACTATTAGACACAATTCCCCTTTTAATTAAACATATGTCCTAGGATTGTTGGTGATGGATTACCCTTGTTATAAGTTACACTTATGTTTCCGTATTAGTTAACTCACAATACATTATCCTCAACTCGACTCATTAAATAATTATACTAGGATCTTGTCGACCAATATTTCATCTTCAACACTCGACTCGACTCACTTTACCATATATTTATTTTCCCATTAAATAAATATACCATGATCTTGCCAATTCAATAACATGTTTTACTTTGTTAAGCTGCATACTTAACTTAGTCTTAAACGTGTAATCGTTATAGATTATTTAACGTTAATTTTCCTACGAATATTTTCCAACACTTAGGAAAGTGTTACACATTTTCACCCATAAATAACCTTATATATTTTGGTTCAATATATATATATATATATATATATATATATATATATGGTAGGGTTCAAATAGGAACCATACCTTAAGTAGGAACCATAGGAATCAATCTTAGCCATTGATCTCTAATGGCATGATTGTAAATAAGTAAAACATTAATTAAATATTTAATTAAATCAAAGGGCAATGTGGTAATTGTATATACACTATTAATAATACATGTTTAATTAGTTTCCTTTATAATCCCATTATTTTAGGAAAGTATTTATTTTTCCCTATGGTAATCATTCTTCATCAATATGTGCCGTACATGATGTTATATAGTTTTGGATAATATACGTTGGTGTATATTATATGGAAAAGGTAATCGATCAAACCTTAAATAAGATAACGAGGTCAAATGTATCAATATACACTGATGTATAATTATACACTGGTAAAGAATGATAGTATTAAATACATATATTATACACTGATGTATAATTATACACTGGTGTATAACAACTAACAATAAATCTTTTCATCGCTGTCTCTCTCTCTCTCTCCATATATATATATATATATATATATATAGGTTTAGGATCCTGTACAAAGTACATTTTTCGTGAGAAGTGTGAGAAGGACTAAGAATTGACATGTAGACATCATTTTTTGGATTTAGGAATGATTTTTTAGGTTGTTTAAACTTGAAAAACACCAAACACAGCAATCTAAAAACACAATACAATGTATTATAGTCATTAAACTTAAAAAACAGCTAAAACACACTACTTAACGCTTAAAACACACTGCTAATGTTCTTAGCATGGTGTTTTAAGTTTAAAGCCTAAAATACATTGTTTTCGGTTTTTAATTGTTATGTTTGGTGTTTTTATAGGCAAAACAATCCAAAACATCACGACTAAGTTCAAAAAATGATGCCTAAATATCAATTTTTAATACTTCTCACACTTCTCACAAAAAAACCACTTTGTACACGATCTTGACCATATATATATATATATATATATATCATGAAGTTAAATAACTGCCATATATAACAATTTTAATGAAGTCAAATAACTGCCATATATAACAATTTTAATTAAATTAAAAGATAATATTTAATTGTCTTATTACATAACTACCCCTAGATTAAGATCAAAGATGAATGGCTCAGATTGGTTCCTAAGTTCCTAACTAGGGTATTGGTTCCTATTTGATCTTTTTCCTATATATATATATCTTCATGTCCACATTCGACGCGATAACATATATACGTATCTTGTAGGAAGTTATACAATATATACTTATCCGTCCATTTCACATTCTGTCCGATAACATGTCGTAATAGAAATACGTCAACATTCAATTATTTGTATTTATACATTCCCGCGTCCCGAATTATACAAGTTATACATATATATATATTTTGTAGGAATAATTACTTGTCGTCGTAATATTATTTTTCCTACATCCAAAATAAATTTTTGGTTATTTTTCTTCAAATCCCAACATGTTTTACTTGGAATTTATAAAATAACTTTTGTATTTTCATACACCAAGACTTGGTTATTTTCAACATAAAAAATGCTCCAACACTTTTATATTCCATAGATATAAAAGCGTTCATTTTTATACAATTTTTACCAAGACTTTTAAATTACCAACTTATGATAAAAACCTTTGTTTTTATATTTCTCAACATATTTGTTAATTTATATTTTTATAAAATTCTATTTTATAAAAATAACATTTTGTATGAAATTACAATTCTTGAAAAAATTTTCATTAACAACCTTGGAAAGTTACATCTTTCTATTTTCAACACTTATCTTTACAAAAATCACATTTTTAGCCACAAGTTTCCAAAATAACATTTTGCACTCTCTAACTTTTAAAGTTACCAAATAACATCCTCAACTTTTAAAAGCTACATTTTTATCCTTATTCTTTCAAGAATGACAAATTCTTACTAAACTAGTAACTTAGTTTTGTCATCATGGTTTGTTTTAGTGTTTCAACACTTTTAATAGTCCATAATGATATTATTAATGATAATAATAAGTGTATTTGGTAGTTTTAGTCCAAAATGTCCACTTTTGATGTTTCAAAGTTAGTAACTTTGAACATGGAACTTTTATATCTTTCAACAATTTATAGATCCGTCATAATATTATGTTTTGGATAGTCATTTTAAGAAAATTTAAACCACTTTTAAGTGTGTTCAAGTTATCTTGATAAAAACCATTCAAAACATCTTCAAACATAAGTTTATGTGAACTTTTTAAACTACAAAAACACTAACATTTTTCTATAAAAACTCATGGCCATATTATCATTTTTATAGATCCATGATGAACTTGTAAAAACATGTATTATCTCTTGATCAAAACCCTAGTTACATATTATGTTAGAATCTTTAACATGTGTAAGATTATGTTAACCTTTTAAACTTACAAAAACATTAACAACAATCTTCATACCCTACGGCCCATATTCACTTTTTAACACTCCCATTTTAGTCTTGTTAATCATATGTTTCATTATATGAAAGCTCATCATCATAACCCATGTACAACTTGCTTCTAACACATGTTAAATAAAAACATACATAAACAAGAAGCGAGGATAAGAAACTTACAACTAGCACAAGGCTAGGGAAGACTCAAAACTCAAGTGGAAATGAGGTTTAAGTGTGTCTTCCAAGGGTTAAGCTCCAAGTTTCTTGTACACACTAGACTCAAAACCCTAGTTACATAATTAGTTTGTCCAAATAAAGAAGAAAGATAGAGTGGCTTGGAGCCACCTATGGGTCGGCCTATATGGCTTTTTGTGGGTCCTACTTTTCTAATAAAATATCTCATAATCATTTAGTTAAGTTCCAAGTGTTTTGGTTAGGGTTTTCGGGGTTTTAACGCGTGTTTATTACGAGCTATTTCGGACATATAATTGACTCCCAATTACCTTTAAACATGGATTAGTTTAGGCATTGGTAAGTTATTTAGGCTTTATTTGGGTGAATTTATAAGTTTCACGCGTATCGGGTCCGATACGCGAACTTTATTCGTTACCGGGAGATTTATGTTTGGAGTTTCCAATTATGGTTTTGGAGTTCCAAAACACATAATATTTCATGAAAATACCCTTTATTTATATCCTAGGTGTTCAGTATCGTTTTAAGTTAATTAATTGTTACCGGGTAATCACCAACGTCTGTTCCGGACAAGTTTATTTCCACGCGATTTCACCATGCCTTTAATTAAACAAATGCATTCCTATGCATCATATGGGGAATTTGCTATTCTCTAAAGGCTAAACTAATACAATTAATTTAGAATTGCACTTAATTACCATTAATTACATATACTAATTTCTAATGGAAACACACCGATTTTTGTCGGATGTCACATAAACTCTCATGCAACATTAACACACGTTACCCTTCCATGTAGTTCATTTGAATGTCCTGGGTAGGTTTTTCTCTTGTTCAATAGTTTGTAATGATACTTTGTAATAACGTGTGTTAATAGTTTCTATGCTTTATTTCTCAGTAAACTTATGAAGTGAAAACTATAGTGGTAAGCAAGACAAAAAAAAAGGTTGACAATAAATACAAGTTTAACATATGTTACCAAATAACACATGTTAACCTCTCATGCAACATTAACACATGTTACCCTTCCATGCAGTTCATTTGAATGTCATGGGTAGGTTTTTCTCTTGTTCATCTTGACTTTACTAGTGTTTGTCATTCTTGTTGAAACATGTGTTATATTAGATGTAAGACCCTAACCCATAAACACGCAATTAGCGTTTAGATCCACGGGTTTAGACCTTACTTAAAACCACTACCGATTAAAACTTTGATAGTTTTTATAAACTCAACCATTGAGACCATATACATTTCTTATTCCCACAAATTTTACATTTTAATTATTGAAACACATACTAGGATTTCACGAATTTTTTAACGGGAGTCTCTTGAATATATCGCGGAAGCTTGATGAGTGTTCGGGTGTGTTCGGTTCTTCTCGCGACTTGATCCTTGCTCCGGGACTTCCATCATATATATGTTTACCTAGCACCATTACACAAAGAATTGTTAGTGGGTTGTCAATAATACATTTAAAATAGTATGAGAGTCATTATACGTCGAAACGGAACGAACTAGGCTAAACGGCCCCATATCAGGAGAAAAAAATGTTACACTTTTTGCACAACAGCTGTTCGGGTCGCTTTTACCCCTTCTAAAACCCATAATCTGACTTAGACTTTCAAATAAGAAATGTTCTTCGTTCAAAGACCTTTCCAGGCATATAAAGAACACATCCAATATTTCTATGATTTTATATGAATTGTTAAAAATCAATTTGTCCAACCGAACGGCCGTTCGTCCATGCGAATGCCCGTTCACTTGGACACGGACAATATCCGACCTTCTGTAATGACTGAACGGTTGTTCACACTTAGTGAACGGTCGTTCGCTGCTGCTGCTGCTTGTTTGATGATTTTAGAGCATGGGAATCACGTCGCAAACGCATTTGATGATTCCCAAAGCCTGAACATTGACTTGTCCACTAAATAAACCTTTGTTTAACTGAAGTTATAGCTCGGTTCATGATGTTATGACCTGGTTCATAGTTTTTAGAGTTTTTGTCGATTTTTACCCAAATCGACCCGTTAAGGCCTTGAATCAAGCAAGGCACTTTTTGACCACACAAAATGCATACAATTTGTGTTGTTAAGTCATTAGACACTTGATCAACTAAAGCATTTGTCCGATTTGTTTCTTATGATTTCGGTTCTTAGTTTCAACCTTTAGTAAACTTTTAATTCCCAAAATGCCCCTTATAGCCAAATCTTCTAATTTAGCCATCCATGGCGACACTTCTTGTATCAAATCCAATGTTTCTGACTCAATGAATTGTTTAAAAACCTCTAAGTCCTTCTGGACTTAGATTTCCACCATTTCTCAAGTTTTCTCTTATTTAGACAATTCTAAATACATTAGCGCGCATTAGACATAGTTATGGAAATAACTAACTTGATTGGCACCTACACTTCATGTGAGTAGTTTTAGTACCCATGTTGCTTCGCCTGAAGGCATTTATTTAGCTACAGACATACCGGGTGGCCTTGACCCATATCCATACCTTGTGCTTATCCTCCATGATTCTTAGCATCAAGTGTGCATGCGGACATGCAGTTACCCGTATGCTTTCTAAATAGACAACATTAGTTTCTCGGAACTCAAATGGTTATACCTTGCCACTTGATCCGTTGACCTCGTGAATCTCAATGCTTGGAATACAAGCATCAAGTGTTGGACTCAAATGATGAGGACTTCACCATTTGACCCGTTTAGGCCCATAGTTCATGATACTATATTGCCTAAGTTTTTTACTTATGGTTCAAGTGATACAAACTTGACCCATTTAACATCTTGCTTAACAATTTCATTTAAATGATTTCATTTGGATTAAAAACATCATTTCTCACATGTCTTTCTTAATTTACCCGTTTGATGAATTTCACCATTCGGTCATAACTCATTATCTTGATAAAAGTCATAAACCAAGTTTTGTTTTGAGTGGACATAAGGCAAGTCATTTAATACATTCCACCACTTGACGAACAGGTGGAAGTCCAGGTAGTTCCTCTGGAAAGACATCTGGGAAATCACGAACTATAGGGATGTCCTCAATGCTCGTTTCAACTTCAGCTCGAGTGTCAGAAATGTTAGCCAGAATGGTTGGATAGCCCTTTCGAATACACTTCTGGGTTTTCAAGAATGAGATGATACCTAACATGGCACCACCACGATCACCCTGAATAGATAAAAGTTCTCCACTAGGGAGAGGGATACGAACAATTTTCTCACGACAAAGAATTTTAGCAAGTTGTTTGGACAACCAATCCATGCCCACTACAATATCAAAGCTTCCCAAGGTGATAGGTATGGAATCGATGGCAAACAGTTGACCATATAATTCGAGCTTACAATCTTGATGGATATGGGTCGCCTCAACAGGCTTGCCATCAGCTAACTCTATAGAATGTGGGGGTTCAAGAAGAGTAGGGGATAACCCTAGGAATTTGCTAAGTTTTATAGACACAAAGCTGATATTCGCACCGGAATCGAAACGAACAGCAACAAGATTGTCTTTCACAGAAAACATACTTGTTAACACATTGTTGTCACTCTTGGATTCACCGAGCCAATTACGCATGCTATTCCCTGAGCACCTTTGAGGTTGTTATTGCCATTGTTGCAATTGTGGTTGAGCTTTCCTCTTGAAGTGGGTTTCAGTTCCCTACTAGGAATACCCTTTCCCAGCACCTCGTTGTTGTTGCTATGCTAGTTGTTGCTTGTTGGAGAACTTATATTTCACCCCATCCTACATTCTCTTGCTATCACCTGAATCAGAAGATGAAGCACTTTCGAAAAAAGTACCATGCTCAACAGCCTCATTTATGAGCCAGGTGAAAGATTAGTTAGATTCCAGTGACCATACCACGAATATGTGGGACCAGCCCTTTTGGGTGTAAAGCTCAATCCACTAGTAAGGTAGGTTAATTAGATTTGAGCATATAGTAGCCAACTCATGTGGCTTGGTAGTGTATGCGTCAATCTCAGACCCAACAGTCTTTAGGTAATAGTGTTCGGTCTCAACTTTCTAAATTTTAATCACAGGGTGTTACATTCTCCACCCAAGTATCTGTAACTCATCTAGGGTGCCTGTAGCATACCTTAGCAGTTCTTCCTAGGGCGGATGCACATGGCAAAGACTGCCTCTCCCTTGTCTAAACTATCGAAGTAGTCCAACAGTCTCGTTCAGTCCCATTGGAGTTATTGAGGCTTACAACCCATAAAATGCCTTGAAAATACGTTGGCTGGTTGTTGTTGTGGCATGTGCTTTCAAGGAATAAGAAAGTTCAAAAGCGAAAGTCAAGGGAAAAGAATGATTTAGCAGAATAGATATTTACCAGCTTGGAAAGATGCGGGGGCCTCAACCACCCTATCGTTGATCATAAGAACTTAGTCTTATCCGAGTTCACAAAAGAAAAGAAAAGAAAGAAAAGACAAGCAAGGAAAAGGTAGGAGCCAATCGCCGCCACGCTTTGTCGAGATAGTAGAGCCTTCATCCTCACCTTCCATGTGTTCGTCCTGCTCAGGTTTCTTTTCCATCCCTTCTTCTTCCTCTTTCGCGGGTGTCAGTGTTTTATGGATCTCATCACATACAGTCTCCAACTCCAGTCTTGTGTAAGCCAGTTTAGTGGTCAGCTGCACCACTCGTTCCTCCAATCGTGGTTGTCAGTCATAAGTAGGTTTCGTTTTCCCTTGAGATGTTGCACTGCGTCGTAGGATTTGCGTAACTCCCCAAGAGTGTGGGTAACAAGTCCTGATCTAGTGTGTTCCCATGTATCTACCACATACTTATGAGAAATAGGGATACGCATGTCATATAATTGCTCGTACTTGGCGTAAATGAACTAGAGCAAGAATAAAATTTTACGTGGGTAACCCAGTCTCGTTTGAGTTTCAGATGAAAGTAAGAAAGATCAAGAAACAAGGGACATGAATCAATTGTCTCCTTGCTCAGTGAAAAAGGTTGTGTCTCAATATTTGATCTCTCCTAATTCAATCGGTTTAGGTTCCTATTTCAATTCCTCTTTTAGTGGTATCGCGTCATAGACATCGTGCAACTTTCTGTGTACGTGCGCCACAACGCCCGCAAGGGTTATCTCCCCTGCACCATTGCCGATTTCCCGTCCGTGAAGTTTGTTGCGATACTAATCCCAATATTGCGCTACCTGGTGTAATCCTGGTCCCTCACCAGTGACGTGCTTAGATACTAATATGTCACACCCTCAAATTTCCACTACGGGGTTTATATCTCGAGGCGCGTGACACCCTAAGATCCCATAGCCATAAGTCATAGGAACGACTCTAAATGCCCAAACCATTTAGTTCATTTTCAAAAATACAATTTAATGTTTAATCAAAAGTTTAAGTAAGCTGCGGAAGCGTATACAAAAAATAACCGTTTTAAGTTCTTGCGCAAAACAACGCGCCCATATGCAAAACCAAATAATAAATGAAGCATAAGTTTAATAATGTTCAATAACCCACGACTCAATGATGCATGACCTACAATGCTCCAAACCTAGCGACCTGCAAAAGCATGCTAGCGTGTGTCAACATAAAGTTGGTGAGTTCACAGTTTAAGTAGCAAGTTTAAAGTCACCAAAGTTGTAAAAATCATCAGTTTTAAGCTTGTCAGGGGTAGCTAACCCACTCAATGTAACTAAACAGGTGATTATTGGGAACATACAGATGATACAGTGCCCAGCACTAGTGTCTATCAACACTAGCAAGAAAATGTGGTCAGAAGTTCATGCCTGCGACCCAAGCACCTTAGGCATGAGGTTGCTACACAACCTAATTGCGCTATCAACTAATACCCCGTTCGCTCCAACGATTAACCCAATAATATTGCGGGACTTCCAAACGATAGAGTTTGTTTAGTTCACAAAGGACAGTTCAAGTTGCAAAACTGATAAACGCAATCCACACAAGGAATCGAAAACCCGACCCACACAAGGAGTAAACCCGGACTAGAAAAGTTTAGTACGTTGTCTCAAACCCGAGACGCATGCTTATGAGAAAAAGTAGTGAAACTCACCTTAAGTTGCGTTGAGTGCTAAATCTAAATCCAAGTAAGAAATAGAGACTCGCTACCGACTCCCTATTATATGTGTCACTATGTGTCACTTATGAGAAAAAGTAGTGAAACTCACCTTAAGTTGCGCTGAGTGCTAAATCTAAATCCAAGTAAGAAATAGAGACTCGCTACCGACTCCCTATTATATGTGTCACTATGTGAGTACATGCGTATATACGATACACCATATAACTCGTTTGTCCATGACGTTAATTTACGCGAAAACGTTTAAGTGACACCTATTGTAACTACAAGCAGAAGTAGACCCTACAAACCCGTTGGTGAATGTTATGTTTATTATCAATCATACGCGTCATTTACATCTCATGTAAGTGTACATGCAAGATCAAGTCAAAATCAAATCATACAAGACTCCAAATAAGCACATATACACATGATGTGCTACGTATGGTCTAAAAATATAAACAACCTAGACACCTAGTAATATAAAACAGACTCAACTAAACTAGACCACACGACAGGCAAGTGTACCTATCAATGCAGTACCGACTAAGTAAGTCCGAGTATCGAACCCACAGGACACTAATAGCAAACAAAACTAGACTCGACTAAGACTTAAAATAAATGATTTAAAAGTTGATTTTTGGTTTTTTAAATAATTAATTAAAATAAATAAAGTAAATGTGTAAGATAAACTGACAGCAAAAATAAATGAGGAAAATATCAAGATAGGAAGGCAACTACCTAGGGCAAGAATCCTACATGCAAGCTCACAACTCTCGGTAATGGAAAACTGAATGGATACCAGATTCTAAAGATAACTTAAGAAACCCTAAGACGTGCTAGATCTCCTCCTCGTCTCACCAACACACCCCAAAGAATCCTAGAACAAAATACTGGCTATCTAGCTCGGATCACCTCCCGGTCTCACCTCACTAGGATGTTAAGGTACTCTAATGACAGGATCACCTCCCGGTCTCTCTAATCACAATACACCCGAAGATGTAAAGGAGTAATCTAATTGGTTTAACTATGACTTGGAATTGGAAGAAACTAAAGACAACTAGGATAGGATCACCTCCCGGTGTCACCCAAAACCTAACACCTAAAGCTCTAGACAACCCAACATTCCATCACCTCCCGGTCTCAAGAATGAAAGAATACCTAAGTTCTCTAAATTCTCTAATAAAGTTCCTATGGCTTTTGTGAAAAAACCATAAAATAAGTAAAAGCACCTAGCATGTAACTCTAATAAACATCCAAACATGAAAGACATTCACTAAGACGTTTATGGAACTCTTAAAAATAATAAATTAGACTTAAGCATGCACACACATCATAATAAACACCAACCAAATCGTTACCAAAACATTAACCATTCGAAAATAAATCCAAAACCGATAACTATAAAATTAACATGTATTCATCATACAACCTAGGTAGCCATAAAATATTTTGCTATTCATAACAACGGAACAAGATAAAAACATAGGTCTAAAATAACACATAGTCTTGGTCTCAATATTCATGAACACAAAGTAAATAAATATAAAAACTAAAACGTTTAGTGATCAAACCCGAGCCTTCAATCTTAAACCCGTTCTTTCCTCCCCTTCTTTTAACCTCTCAAGAATGACTAGGAGTGTTGCTGTCGAACTTCTTCTCCTTTTGCGGCTGATGTTTTTTCTCGAAATAATAATACTCCTCTTTATAATATGTGCCGCCCTCCTCCTTATTTGCCTTTTGGACTTGGGCCCTCAAGTTTATATATATATAGGGGGTGGATAATATGGAAACCTCATCTTTTGGAAAAACCCTAGAAACCCTCTAGTGACCATTGATCAAGTTTGATCAATGGTCCATAATTAATTCCTATATAATATTCAAAAGCAAGTGGGTCACCATAATAAAAAATAGGATTAAGGGCAATATGGTAATCTTGAATTAATTTTTTAAAAATTAATTTTATGAATCCTAGGTTTAAAAAGGTTGATTTGACACTTGTCAAGTCACCTCTCTCCTACTTTATGGCACTTTTTCCAGCATGAATATTAACGTACGTTAGTGTTGTGAAAAAAAAATCTGACCTCGTGTGAGACATCGCTAACATGTGTTACCAGGCATATACTAAAAGAACATATTCAAAGAACACATACAATGTGTATTTATTTAAGAAATGATAAAAACGATCGTAACAATCAACACTAAAACATATCAAAAACCGTTTAATACAAACATAATTATTTGTGAATTTTAAAACAAACTATCATAACAAACATAGAAAAAATCTAGTTATTCTTCGTTCTTGATCCTCATCATCATCTTTAACTCAAAAACATCTCTTCACCTACAAAAAAAGTAAACACGTGTTAGCTGGGCTCTATAAAACACATAATGGGACATCAATGACATGTGTTAGTGTATTCTAAAATATATGTTTTACTGAAATAACGTATGTTATACAAACCGTAACACATGTTAGTTGGGTATATACTAACATGTGTTAGCATCACTAACATGTGAAAGGGCGTATACTTACATGTGTTAGTTGGGCTCCCCAACTAATATGAACCCTAACACCTGTTAGTTAGGCATATACTAGCACGTGTTAGCATCACTAACATGTGAAAGGGGGTATACTTACATGTGTTAGTTGGGCTCCCCAACTAATATGAACCCTAACACCTGTTAGTTAGGCATATACTAGCACGTGTTAGCATCACTAACATGTGAAAGGGCGTATACTTACATGTGTTAGTTGGGCTCCCCAACTAATATGAACCCTAACACCTGTTAGTTAGGCATATACTAGCACGTGTTAGCATCACTAACATGTGTATAAAACACATGTTAGTTGGGATCCTAAAACACATAATCAAAAAAAATTAATCACATGTGATCTATCAACATCATGTCCCCTATCCAATAATAATCTAACATAAACAAAATAGTAATAAAAAAAAATAAAAAAAGGTTAACATAAGTTTTTTTTTTTTTTTCATTCAAGCATTTGATCAAACACTTGGTGTGCAACCAAAAACTATCTCCAAAAAATATTATTATTATTATTCTAGCAAAACCCAAAACCTATTTCACTAAACCCAAAACATAATAGCTTATTATTATTATTATTATTATTATTTTATTATTATTTTGAGAAAGATTCATTTTTTTACAACAATTTTTTTGGAAAACAACTTCTTCTTCACTGAATCACTGACGTGATTCATTTTTTTTTGGCAAACAAGGTTTTTTTTTGACAACAATCTTGTAGTTTTATTATTTATTAGATCCAGATCTAGATCTAAACTACAACTCCAGATCTAGAAAAGAGAGGGAAGAGGAGAGAGAGAGAGAGAGATAGAGAGATAAATTGCATTTTACCTACTTTAAAATCTGAACAGAGCATCACTCGAAAAGTTTGAAACAGAGCATCAGTTGTTCTTCGAGATGATTATGACGAGATGATGACGATGGTGGTTGTTCTAGTGGTTGGAAGCGATGCAGGTGGTGGCCGGTGGTGGTGGTTGTGGTGGTGGTTGTGGTGGTGGTGGTTCAAGAGAGAGGATGGTAGAGAGAGAGAGGAGGGTATGATTTATGATCTGCATTTGAATTTTGAAAAACAAAATGAAGAGAGAGATGTGAGAAACATATATAGGAAGAGAGAGAAGGGAGTGGTAAAATTGACTAAATTGCACTTTTGAATATTATTATGTAGTAGGTGATGTGGCTTAATATGGACCAAGGAATGGGTTTGCTAGGGTTTTTTCATTTGGAAGAGTTTCTTGTCTATACTTTCACTATATATATATATATATATATATATATATATATATATATATAGGTAGAGGATCCGGTAGGAAAATTGTTTTGTGTAGGAAGTGTAGGAAATGTTTTCAACCGTTGGATCAAATATGATTAAATCTTTAGATGAAGGGCATAATAGACTGTTTATCCATTTTATTAATTATCATAGACCCACTAATTTAGCAACTAAAATCTGGATATATATGAAATTTAATCATCCTAAAATAACTAATTCTTTCTCATTTTCATAACAATCATAAGATATTCAATCTCTATAACAGTTGTTGTTGGATCAGTAAGTTGCTCTTTTAGTTGAACTTGCTATTTGACACTTAAGTGTTTAGCAAGTTCTTGATGAGTGATAGCACAGCGGAATGTTTATAAGTTTAAAGCTACACTTATCAACAGGAGTTATTACTCCCCCTGGATTCAAGAACTAATAAATGATAAGTGTTTATTGAAAATCTAAGTATTGAATGAGAATGAAACACTTTGACAGATTCTCAGTAAACACGAAATGGAAATAACAATAATAAGTGTTGAAGGATTTCTTGTATTAAAATCAATGTCTAAAACAGAGGGATGAACCCTTCTAGTTATAGACTTTACAAATACATGAATTGCCAAAAAGCAAGTTCAGAAACAAGTTGCAACAAGTTGCAGTCTTGGAACTTGTACATAAAGCAAAAAGAAATACTAAAGTATTAAACTACTGATATACAAAGGCGGTGGAAAAGATCTTATGTAAGCACTGATGAATGACAAACTACTGATGAGTAGTTTGTCTTCAGTAGTTCTTCAGTAGAAGTGTCTGGTTTGAACTTCAGAACTTCTGATGACTTTTCTTCTTCAACACTTCTGAATCTCTTCTTCAGCAGTTTGATCCTTTGTCTTCAGCAGTTCTATACTTAGAGTATCATGACAGAAGTGAATTAGACTAAGGTTTGCAAAAGTGGTTTCACCAATCCTTTTTGTCCTAACAATCTCCCCCTGGATTGATGAAGCCAAAACCTTACTAATTCCTTATTGTTCTTTTCTGTCCTTCACAATTTTCCATATTCCTTTGAACATGGAATTCTTGAGCTGGTTTAGTTGATCATCAGTAAGAGACCCTTTCTTTGGTTCTAAGTGTTGGATTGTAAGCAGGTCTTTGGTTGATAGTTTCTTCAGTTCATTCATCGACCTATATTCCCTGCTTGTTTGATCTCTTCTTGTCACAAGTACTGAGTTGTTATCAGTAAAGGACCATCTGATGATTGGTACTTTAGACTTGTCAAAGTCTGCAGTGTAGGGAACCGTGGTAGTACCCTGGGTTTCTCCTGAGTGTTGAATGTTTTCTACTTCAGTGACTCTCAGGTGGGACTCACTTCCTTGTTCTTGTTGCATCACATTAGGTATCTGAAATGTTGGTAAATGATGTTCAGTTACTACCTTAGTGTGCAGTTTGTCTGTGATGGTTTTCTGGATTTGATATGCAAAGGTGGAAGGATCCCTGAATTGTGTGAGCAGAGGCTTCTCTTCTATGTCAAAATCAGAATGTACTACTGTACTACCTTCTAGTAGTACCATTTTGAAATCAGTCTTCACTTTCTCCTCTGACTTCTTTCTTTGTGTAGCTGGTCTTCTTTGAACACCAGAAGTTCTAACTACTGAAGTTGAAGCTTCAGCAGTTTGAAACTTCTCTGGATTAGCAGCCCTTGCAGCCTTGTATATTCTATATGTGTCCACCAATCTTTCTTCTTTCCATTTGGACACTGAGGCTTTTGAACCATAACCATTAGCTACCAGTTCTTCTATCATCTGAGCTCTCTTGGCCTTTGTGTCTTTACTTGTTGCAAGTTTATCTGCAATAAGTTGAGCTCTTCTTGTCAGCTCTTCCATAGAGAGTCTCTTCAATGTGTGGGCTTTGATTTTACTGTTCTTCATAATGTAAGACATCAGTTGATGTCTTTTGTCTTGTTCAGCAATTTCATCTAGGCTAGCCTGCCTTTGGAGTTCAGCTTCACAAGCCTGGAGTTTTTCTTCATGGCTTAGATCTAAGTCATCCCTTTCTTCCAGAGTTTTCCAGATCTGATCTTCTCTGGCCTTCTTTTGGGCTGCAACTAAACTCTTCTCAAGTAATTATGCTGATTGAGAGATTGGAGAAGGGTTTAGCACAGTCAATGTGGTAACTGTTGTAGTAGGCCTGATAGGAACAGAGGTTGGTTGAATAGGAGCAGTTGATCTGGAAGGGTCAGCAGTTTGAGTCTTGGAAGTGTTAACTTCTGATGGGTTGACAACTTCTGAAGGTTTGTCAACTACTGAAGGATTGTCTTCAGTACTTTCTGATTCTTCATCAGAACTTTGGCCATCAGAGGTTTCTTCATTGTGCCCTTGGGATTCATCAGACTTTTCAGCATCTTCTATTTCTTGAATAGAGACACCAAATTGTTGTGCCAGTTTCTCTTTTCTGGCTTGATCTTTTTGATCTCTTGCTAGGATAGCCACTCTTGCCTATCTTCTGGCTTCAAGTGTATCCATAGGTACCTTGATTTTCTCCCCCTTTTTGGCTTCATCAGCCTTTGAAGTTGAAGCTTGGGAGAACTGACCTCTAAGATGAGCAATCTGTTTGCTGTTGTGATCAATTTTGTTGGACAGATCATTCATCTTCGTCTGTATCACTCCAAATTGGTTCTTCATGGACAGCTCCAAGTTAGCTGTGTATGTTTGGAAGTGATTCTTGATGAGGGTGCTCATCATGTGGTAAAAGGGACCATCTGGGCTGCATAGCTGGTTCAGGTCTATGCTTGTTTGCCCAGGGAATTGGGTAGGCATTTGTAGTGAGGGGTGTGTTTTTGGTTGATCTTCTTGTTGTACAGAAGATGCCACTCTAGGGGAATCATGGATTGAGTGGGCTTTAACCTGAGATGGTGTGACTAGCTTCTTGAGCTTAGAGACACCAGGTGCAGGACCTTCACTTGCAGCCGTCAATTCAGTAGTTTGGTGTTTTGAAACATCATCCAAATCAATGGAATCATCTGAATCCCTGATTACATCCTCAATGAGGACTGTATCAGTTACATCATGAGCTGAGCCCAACTCAGTTGTCTCATGTACCTCTTGTTCTTGGTTCAGAGGATTTCCTACCTCATGCATTAAGCCTTCATCAGTAGTTGCCACAGTTGAGGTCTTAGCTATGTTACTTCTGTCCTCAGGTCCACCACTGGGTGGTAAATGAGTAGTAGCAGCCTCAAAAGTAACAAAAGTTTCTAAGTTAGGGCTTAGAGACTCTGGTTCATCCTCATCTCTTTGGTTAGGGCTTTGAGTGTCCACATCCATGTCAATTTCTGAGGCTATGTCCCCTGTTTTATGTGGTTGATGGGGACTGACATGTGTAGATGGGACTTTCTCTTTTAGCCCGGAGAGAAGTTTGGCTATTTCAATGTCTAGTTCAGAAATTTGGGGTGCTTGTTCAGTAGTTTGGTCAGTGGGTTCAGCAGTTTCAAAAGAGGAATCTATTGGAATATTTTTCTTAGGTATTTTTCTTTTGAAAAGGATTGTTATTGGTGCTCTTGGTGGGGTTTGAGATGCATGAGACTGAGAGGATGTTTCAGTCACATCTTTAACAAGTGCAGATTGCACAACAGGTTGTTCAGGCATCTCAACCTCCTGAACAGCTTTTCTTTTAGGTTTGGTGGGTTTTTGTTGTGTTATCTTGGGTTTCTTGGCCTTTGGTGGAGTAGGTTTGGAAGATGAGGGTTCCATGGGGACTGGTTTTGGTTCCCCTTGGTCATCTTCTGGCTAGGCAGCCTGTTTGTTGTGCCTTGAGTATGCTTGTGAGGTTAAGGGTTTTAAAATTTCAGTTTTACCCATAAGCACCTCATTACCCAGTTCAGATATTATGCATTGCATAATGAACCTTGGATATAAGAAAAACTTTTTCTTAGTGTTATTGTGATGTAACACCGACTCATTAAAGAAAAGTTTTGATGCCCTGAAATTTGTTTCATTCACAATAGAATGAAAGATTGGTTGAAAGGTTGAGGGCATCTGGTCATAAGACCCAGTTTTAGGACTCAAGCACATAATAATATAATGAAACAAAAGTTTATATTTTGGTTCAAAATACTTTTTAAAGATAGTAGCTTGTGAGAGAGTATCTTGATAACCACACTCAGTCATGGTTAGGTGGATAGCAGAGTTGTCAAACTTCTCAGGGGCATTCACATCATTCAACCCCAGTCTGTTTGAGAGTATGGCAGATGTTATGGCCATTTGTCTCCCTTTAATTGTTGAGTTGAGGGAGATAACTTCATCATCCACCATCACTGTCTCAGCATTAGCCCAGAACTCATTGAGAGTTTCAAGATGTATTGGTGGGTCTATGGTGAGAGCGGTGAAATATTAGGATTTGACGACGAGATCAATGATCTCATCGTATTGGGACCAGCCTTCTTGTTTTTCTAAGTAGGCTCTGAGATTGTGTCCCTGTTTAAGAACTAAAGCCATGTGGTTTGTGTGTGTGTTGATGAATCGAACAGTGTTTGTGTTGCAGGTTCAGGGGTTTGAGAGCTTTCTTGAGAGAGAAGGAGGGAATTTTTGTGTTTGAAAGGATAAGTGTTGAAAAAAGATATTTATCAGAAGTTTTTAACCGCTTGGATCTTCTTTATTAGAAGTTTTAAACCGCCTAGGTTAAAAATCTCTTTATCAGAGGTTTTAAACCGACTAGGTCAAACTTCTGATGATGGGAAAAGTCAGATTTGCCCTTTTTGACTAAACTGCTGATGAAGAAATATCTTCATCAGTAGTTCCCATTTTCTCTTCAGCAGTTTTGAACAGCTGATGAGAAATTCTTTATAAATACTTTATTCATAACTTCTGAAGGTTGTTTTATCAGAAGTTAAACACTGTTTAAGAAAATATCCCTATACTGATGTTTTGTTCATCAGTAGTTTCTCTCTTTTCAGAAGTTTTTCAAGTGTTTGAAAACAGATGTAAGTGAAAAATAAAAAATTTGTGCGGAAAAATAAAGAGAAACACTTACAAATTTAGCATCCCTAGCATGGATACTAACTTCTGAAATGTTGATGTGTCAAGGGGTTTAGTGAAAATGTCAGCTATTTGATTAGCTGTTGCTACATGTTTCACTTCAATCTTGCCTTTTTCATTGCAATCTCTTATGAAATGATACCTGATTTCAATGTGTTTAGTCTTTGAAAACTGAACAGGATTTTGAATGATGCTAATGGCAGATTTGCTGTCTAGAAGCAATGGTGTCTTGGTCTCTTTGATTCCATAATCAAGAAGTTGATATTGGAGCCATTATATATGTGATGTACAACTTGCAGCTGCAATGTATTCAGCTTCAGCAGTTGAAGTTGCAACAGATGTTTGTTTCTTTGATTGCCAGGACACTAGACAGTTTCCCAAGAATTGACAACCACCAGATATTGATTTTCTTGACATTTTACACCCTGCATAGTCACTATCTGAAAAAGCTGATAACTTGGTATTGCTTGAAGCAGGATACCAAATTCCAAGTGTGGGAGTTCCTTTCAGATATCTGAAAATTCTTTTGACTGCAATAAGGTGTGATTCCCTAGGAGCTGATTGATATCTAGCACAGACACATGTTGAAAACATAATATCTGGTCTAGAAGCAGTTAGATATAAAAGGGAACCTATCATACATCTATACATGGTTTGATCAACCTGTTTTCCTTGATCATCTGGTTCAACTTGTGTGGTTGGTGTCATGGGAGTGGAACATGATTTACAATCTTGTAAAGAAAATTTGTTTAATAATTCTTTAACATATTTTGATTGATGTATAAAAGTTCCATTTGTTTGTTGTTTAATCTGCAGTCCCAGAAAGTACTGCAGTTCTCCCATTGTACTCATCTCAAATTTTGATTGCATGAGTTTCTTAAATTCATCACACAATTCTGTGTTTGTTGAACCAAAAATGATATCATCAACATATATTTGAACAAGTAAGACATGATTTCCAACATGTTTTATGAAAAGAGTTTTATCAATGGCACCTCTTGTGAAGTTATTTTTGAGTAAAAAGGTTGAAAGTGTATCATACCAGGCTCTTGGAGCCTGTTTGAGCCCATAAAGAGCTTTGTCTAGTTTGTACACCCACTCAGGATGAGAAGGATCCTCAAACCCGGGTGGCTGACAAACATACACTTCCTCTTTTATTTTGCCATACAAAAATGCACTCTTGACATCCATTTGATAAACTTTTATTTTGTTGGAAATGGAATAGGCCAGAAATAACCTGATGGCTTCAAGCCTTGCAACTGGAGCAAAGGTTTCATCATAATCAATTTCTTCTTCTTGAGAGTAACCTTGTACTACCAGTCTTGCCTTGTTCTTTATTATAATACCAGCTACATCTTGTTTGTTCCTGAAAACCCATCTTATGCCAATTGGTTGCTTGTTTGGTGGCAAGGGACAGATTTCCCAAACCTGTTGTTTGTTGAATTGAAGCAATTCATCTTGCATTACCTGCACCCAATTGTTGTCTTTGAGGGCTTCCTGGTACTTCTTTAGTTCCAACTGTGAAATAAATGCTGAGAATAGACAAAAGTTGGAAAGCTGGTTTCTTGTAAGAACACCTGATGCAATATCACCCATGATTTGATCAAGTGGATGGTCTTTGTGTTCGATCAGTTGTTGTAAACCACTGACAGGTGTTGGTGGCTCATGTTCTTCAAACAAACTACTGAGGTCTATTATGTCTGGTTCAGCAGTTTCAGTGTCTTCAGTAATTGCAGGTGCTGAAGCAGATGTTTGAGTTTGGCCTTCAGTATTTGTTGAATCAGAAGTTTGTGAAACTTCTGATGGTTTTGAAGTTGACTTAATGACTGTTTGAGGAGTCCATGGTGCTGGATCCTCATCATCAAACCTTTGATCACCAAAATAAGTAGGTTTGGATGAAGTGACAGTCTTTTTAGGTTCAAAATGGAAGTTGTCAAGGTCAAAGAGTTCAGCAGGATGTGCTGGAATGAGAGTGTGTTTTGACTCATTGAACTTGACATTCAGTGTTTCTTCTACTATCCTGGTTCTTGAGTTAAAAACCTTGTAGGCTTTTCTAGTTGAGGAATAACCAAGAACGTAACCTGAGTCAACTTTGGCGCAAACTTTGAAATAGATTCCTTGATGTTCAAGATAAAACATTGACACCCAAAAGCCCTGAAAAAGGAGATAAGGGGCTTCATGCCATGAAGAACTTCATAGGCAGTCTTTGAATGTCTCTTGACAACAAGAACTCTATTTTGAACATAACATGATGTGTTAACTGCTTCTGCCCAGAAATATAAAGGTAGGCCGGAATCAGCTAACATTGTTCTTGCTCCGTCTATTAAAGTTCTGTTCTTCCTTTCTACCACACCATTTTGTTCAAGAGTTCTGGCAACACTGAATTGTCTAATAATCCCTTTAGACAAACAGAAGTCATTCAGAGTTTTGTTCCTGAACTCTGTCCCATTATCACTTCTAATGGTTTTGACAGGTAGAGAGTATTGCTTCTCTACTTGTAGAATGAAGAACTTGATGATTTCAGCAGCCTCATCTTTGGAAAATAAGAAGAATACCCATGTAAATCTTGAGTAGTCATCAATGATGACTAAGCAGTACTTTTTTTTACCAAGGCTCATGATCTTTACAGGCCCAAATAAGTCCATATGGAGTAGTTGAAGACATGCAGTTGTTTTTGATTCTTCAATAGACTTATAGGAGGACTTATGTTGTTTACCCTTTAAACAGGATACACAGTGTTCTTGACACTGGTATACTTTTAAGGGTAGACCTCTGACCAAGCCCATTTTTGTGACTTTATTTATGGTTTAAAGTTCACATGGCCAAGTCTCCTGTGCCAGAGATCAGTTTCTGAAGTTGATGCCCTTGAGAAGAAACAGGCAGTGTTGTTCAGTACTTTGTCTTTTTCAATGTCCACTGCATAGACATTGCCACATCTTTTGGAAATTAACAAAGTATGATCTTCAATGATCTTCTCTATCAACTTCTGGCCTTCTGGTGATATGATCTTGCATGTTGTCTTTGTGAAAAAGGAAGAATATCCTTTATCACACATTTGTGACACACTTAGCAAGTTGTACTCAAGGTTTTCAACCAAATTGACCTTGTCAAACTGTATTTTGCCAGAGGAGACATTGCCATGTCCTAGCACATATCCCTTAGCATTGTTCCCAGAGGACACAGATCCATCTCTTTGACTGATAAAATTATTTATCAGATATCTGCATCCTGTCATGTGCATTGAGCCTCCACTGTCTACATACCAAATGCTATTTAAGCCTCTGGAAACTCTCTGCACAAGATAGCAAATTAGTTAGATTTAGGAACCCAAGCCAGTTTGGCTTTGGGTTTGCTCTTGAGAACATTTACAGTTTGTGCTTGACCAAGTTTAGAAATCCATGTCTTTTTGGCAATGGATTTTGCATTAAGTACAATGGTGGTATCCTTTTGAGGACCACCATCAACTTTGGTCATTAGTAGTTGTACCATGTTCATAAGATCTTTAATCTCAGCAGTTTGTGAAACTGCTGAAGATTTAGGTCTAACTACTGACAGAGAATTTTGAGAAAAAAGACTTTTGTTGAGATTTTGTCTTTTTCTGAGAAAGGGTTTTTGCTGGTTGTTGTTTCTTGGGAGAAAAAGTTTTTACATAATCATTTTTTATTTGTTCCCCCACAACCAGTTGTTGATTTTTCTTATTGAACTGAATACCCTTTCTATATCTGCAAAATTCTGTTTTGTGATTGAACAGACCACAAATTTCACATTCTTTTGTCTTTTCTTTCAAAGACAAATCTCTGACTGTTTTGATTGGTTTTAGGTCATCAGTAGTTTTCAGGTTCTCAACTCCTGATGTAGTTGAAACTACTGATGGCTTAAAGTCAGATTTAATCAGTACTTCTGAAGAACTTTCTTTGTGTGTTTTTAGAAAGTTTTCATGGAAAGATGTGCATTCTTCCTCTTCAGAAGTTTCACCTGAAACAATTTTTCTCCCATCTTCAGTAGTTTTGGGAGAGAAATCTGTTGGTGTTTCAGTATGATTGTACCCTATGCCAAACCTAACATTTGAAGCACTTTGTTTGTTTAGCAATAGTTGGTACCCCTTATTTTGATTTGTGCTTGGGTTTCAATAGCAGAGTTAGTCAATTTAGAAACTTCTTTTGTTTTTGCAGAAAGTTTTCTTTCTAAATCACATTTTATCTGAGTGAGTTTTCTCTCAGAATCATTAGCTTTTCCTTGTAAGTGCACATTTGTCTCTCTTATGAGAGCAAAAGATTCTTTGCATGAATTTGAACATAGTTTTGTCAAAGATTCTTTTGATACCTGTGACAAAGCAGATTTTGAGGAGCATCCCTCAAATGCCATTAAGGCAAAGTTCTTTCTGCCATTGTCAGGCTCTCCCCAGTTGATGTCAAACATTTTGTTGTCTGCATCAGGATTGCACTCTGTGGTGTCAAAAGGAAGACTGCTCCAGTCAACATACCCTGAGGTAAATAGACTTTGTTGAGAGGGTTGTTGTTGCTGTGGAGGTTGTTGAGCAGCTGGAAAGGGAGGGATTGATTGTTGGCTCTGCATCTGTTGAGCAGGCATCTGTACATATTGTACTTATGGCACATATTGGTGTTGTGGAGCTTGTGCCTGTACAAAATGTGCACTCCCTTGTGTTCCATTATTCCTGTTATAATTGGGGTTAAAATTGTTTCCAGACAGAGATTGGTTAAAGCCAGAGCTTCTACATTCTCTAGCAAAGTGTCCCAACTTTTGACACTTGTGACATCTAAGTTTAGATTTGTCAAAACCAATTTTTGTAGAACTGTTAAGTCCTGGAAACTTCCTTCCTGACCTTTTGTAAAATTTATTTGTTTTTAAACTTAACATGGCCAGTTGGTGCAAAATATCCATTTCTTCAAGGTCATCACTGCTGAAACTATTTAAGTCATCCATGATAAAACACATGTTATCAGCAGTTTGACCAAAGTCATTATTGTCATAACCTGGGAATGATCTTTCAGATGAGATCCCAGCAGTTATGTTAATGTGGTCAAAAGATCCAAAACTATTTGAACAAGTTGGTGAGTCTTGTCCCAATAGTGCTGTACTGCCAGGTAGATAGTCATCAGCAGTTTTACCAGAATTTTGTAACTTTTTCTTTTGATCAATTTCTCTCTCAAAAGTAAGTAATCTCCCATGAAGTTTTGTAAGAGTGAGGGAGCTAAAATCTGGTGAAGATCTTAAGACTATTGAGTATGTTTCCCATTTATCAGGTAAAGACCTTAAAAATCTATGAAGCATAGATACAGTTGTATAGGTCTGACCATTTAGTTTTAGCTCAGATATTAATGAGGAAAATCTTTCAAATTGTTGAGTTAAAGTTTCCCCATTAATGTGAGAAAAAGTTTCATACTGTTGAGCCAAGATTTCTCTAGTGTTGGCAATCACCTCTTCAGTTCCTCCAAACTGTTCTTTTAGGCAGTCCCAAAGTTTTTTGGCACTATCACAATGTAATAGGCCAGAATAGATTTCATTTGGGAGTGCCATTGCCAACATAGAAAAAGCTTTTGCATCAAGCTCAAGTTTTAGGAAATCATCATCAGTATAGTCTTTTGGTTCTTTTGGAATCTCTTCCTTAGTTTCAAGATTTATATTTACTGGTTTATGAGGACCATATATCACAGATCTCCAACAACCTGTGTTGGTCTGTGACAAGGTATGTGCCATTCTCTTTTGCCATATGTTATATTCATTTCTTACAAGCATGGCAGGTTTAGTGGCAGAACCAGTATTATGAGGATCCATTTTAAAGAGTATTGATTTGACAAATATCTCTTAAAGCGATGGATGTTGATAAAAGTGAGCTTATAATCCTTTATTGAATATCAATAAGAGCCTGTGTCTGATTCTCAATGTGTTAGATTGATATGTGATCAGATAAACCAGTGCTCTGATACCAATTGTTGGATCAGTAAGCTGCTCTTTTAGTTGAACTTGCTATTTGACACTTAAGTGTTTAGCAAGTTCTTGATGAGTGATAGCACAGCGGAATGTTTATAAGTTTAAAGCTACACTTATCAACAGGAGTTATTACTCCCCCTAGATTCAAGAACTAATAAATGATAAGTGTTTATTGAGAATCTAAGTATTGAATGAGAATGAAACACTTTGACAGATTCTCAGTAAACACGAAATGGAAATAACAATAATAAGTGTTGAAGGATTTCTTGTATTAAAATCAATGTCTAAAACAGAGGGATGAACCCTTCTATTTATAGACTTTACAAATACATGAACCTTGCCAAAAAGCAAGTTCAGAAACAAGTTGCAACAAGTTGCAGTCTTGGAACTTGTACATAAAGCAAAAAGAAATACTAAAGTATTAAACTACTGATATACAAAGGCGGTGGAAAAGATCTTATGTAAGCACTGATGAATGACAAACTACTGATGAGTAGTTTGTCTTCAGTAGTTCTTCAGTAGAAGTGTCTGGTTTGAACTTCAGAACTTCTGATGACTTTTCTTCTTCAGCACTTCTGAATCTCTTCTTCAGCAGTTTGATCCTTTGTCTTCAGCAGTTCTATACTTAGAGTATCATGACAGAAGTGAATTAGACTAAGGTTTGCAAAAGTGGTTTCACCAATCCTTTTTGTCCTAACAGTTGTTCGATTCTTCCTTATTTTCAAATATATAATTCTTCCTTATTTTCAAATGTATAACCAATCTCTATTAGTTGTTCGATTCTTCAAGTCATGGCAGAATAAATAGTGTTTTATACGAAAAAATAGTGTTTTATACGAACAAGTAGTGTTTTATACAATTTTATGGCCATGTTTTGTTAACATGTATGAATAAATAGTGTTTTATATGAATAAATAGTGTTTTATACGAACAAGTAGTGTTTTATACAATTAAGTAGTGTCTTTATAATGCTTTCCTTTATATCTTTTTTATAAAAGACCTGGTTTAAGGAACAATATGGTTTTATATTAATGAAAATGGTAGGAGGAAGCCACCGATTGAAAGAATGTAGAAAGATGAAGAGGGTAAGTTAATATGAGAGAGAAACAATTAAAATATATTCTAATTGAAGATTCAGTAGAGAGAGAAACTAACATGAATTAAGGAATGGTTTAAATATCAAATACAATAAAATGACTTTCATGCCCTCTTTTAAAACACTTATTGGACCATCCTACCCTTGAGTATTAAATTATAATTAGTATAATCTTAAGTAACCTAAACTTTTAATCTAAACCATTGATTTCTAGATCAAACGGTTGAAAACACTTCCTACACTTCCTACACAAAACTATTTTCCTACCGGAACCCTACCCTATATATATATATATATATATATTAGTAGTAGTAGTAGTAGTAGTAGTAGTAGTGGTGGTAGTAGTGGTAGTAGTGGTAGTAGTGGTAGTAGTGGTAGTGGTAGTGGTAGTGGTAGTGGTAGTGGTAGTGGTAGTGGTAGTAGTAGTAGTAGTGGTGGTGGTGGTGGTGGTGGTGGTGGTGGTGGTGGTGGTGGTGGTGGTGGTGGTGGTGGTGGTGGTAGTAGTAGTGGTGGTAGTAGTAGTCAGTAGTAGTAGTAGTAGTGGTAGTAGTAGTGGTAGTAGTAGTGGTAGTGGTAGTAGTGGTAGTGGTGGTAGTAGTAGTAGTGGTGGTGGTAGTAGTAGTCAGTAGTAGTAGTAGTAGTGGTGGTAGTGGTAGTAGTAGTGGTAGTAGTAGTAGTGGTGGTAGTAGTGGTGGTGGTGGTAGTAGTAGTAGTGGTGGTAGTAGTGGTAGTGGTGGTAGTAGTGGTGGTGGTGGTAGTAGTGGTAGTGGTGGTAGTAGCGGTAGTAGTGGTAGTAGTGGTAGTAGTGGTAGTGGTGGTGGTAGTAGTAGTAGTATTTCCGACTCGGGGGCTTGACCAAAGAAAATAGGTCAGCTAGGTTCTTCGCATTACGCGAAGAACCTTTTTTCACAGAAAGTTTATCAAATTTATTGTTTAGAATTTTTTTTTCTTTTATTACGCAAACCTCCAACAAAAACCCCAATCATAAAATATATAATTAACTACATGGGATCCGTTCATGGTGTAATTTTTCATGCCTACGCAAACACGAAAACCTGCAAAAAGACTCAAAAACAAAAATAATAACAAAATACAAAGACAATTCAAAAATATTACATACTCTACAACTGGGTTTTCATGCAGTTTCAATCAGGTGACTTATATTTTATCCACCCATATTCAACCCGTTTAATTCTTTTCTTTCATCACTACCCATTATAAAATAATTGGTGAATTTAAAAATATGTTTGAAAAACTCATACGGGTTGAGCCACCTATCCATGCACTTACTAGACCAAAACTGAAGTTTAGCGTGTACTGTTGGCCCATGTAATAACTAGCCTTATCCCGTGTGTGGTCTGCTACAATCTTTCTTTCTGCCATCACTGCATACAGACACTAAAACAAACACGATCACGGGCACCAGATATATAAAGAAAATAAAAATAGAATAAAGCACACAAAAACAAAAAGACACGCAAGCACATGAAAAATAAAAACAAAAACTGACTCAATACGCAAGCACACAAAAAGAAAATAAAAGCCTACGACACTCTAGACACACTAAAAACCAAAAAGACTCAAATAAGACCAATTAATCAGTGAAGTCCTAATCAAAGCTAATTTCGCAATCGACAAGTATCCCCAGAAATGACGCCAAAAATTTGATGTGCTATGTATGGTCTAAAAATATAAACAACCTAGACACTTAGTAATATAAAACAGACTCATCTAAACTAGACCACACGACAGGCAAGTGTACCTATCAATGCAGTACAAACTAAGAAAGTTCGAGTATCGAACCCACATGACACTAATAGCAAACAAAACTAGACTCGACTAATACTTAAAATAAGTGATTTAAAAGTTGATTTTTGATTTTTTAAATAATTAATTAAAATAAATAAAGTAAATGATTAAGATAAACGAACAGCAAGGATAAATGAGGAAAATATCAGGATAGGAAGGCAACTACCTAGGTCAAGAATCCTACATGCAAACTCACAACTCTCGGTAATAGAAAACTGAATGGATACTAGATTCTAAAGATAACTTAAGAAACACTAAGACGTGCTAGATCTCCTCCTAGTCTCACTAACACACCCCAAAGAATCCTAGAATAAAATACTGGCTATCTAGCTCGGATCACCTCCCGGTCTCACCTCACTAGGATGCTAAGGTACTCTAAAGACTCGATCACCTCCTGGTCTCTCTAATCACAATACACCCGAAGATGTAAAGGAGTAATCTAATTGGTTTGACTATGACTTGGAATTGCAAGAAACTAAAGACAACTAGGATAAGATCACTTCCCGGTCTCACCCAAAACCTAACACCTAACGCTCTAGACAACCCAACATTCCATCACTTCTCGGTCTCAAGAATGAAAGAATACCTAAGTCCTCTAAATTCACTAATCAAGTTCTTATGGCTTTTGTAAACAAAACCATAAAATAAGCTACAAGCACCTAGCAGGTAACTCTAATAAATATCCAAACATGAAAGACATTCACTAAGAAGTTTATGGAACTCTTAAAAATAATAAATTAGACTTAAGCACGCACACACATCATAATAAACACCAACCAAATCGTTACCAAAACATTAACCATTCAAAAACAAATCCAAAACCGATAACTGTAAAATTAACATGTATTCATCATACAACCTAGGTAGCCATAAAATATTTAGCTATTCATAACAACGGAACAAGATAAAAACATAGGTCTAAAATAACACATAGTCTTGGTCTCAATATTCATGAACACAAAGTAAATAAATATAAAAACTAAAACGTTTAGTGATCGAAACCGTGCCTTCAATCTTAAACTCGTGCTTTCCTCCCCTTCTTTTAACCTCTCAAGAATGACTAGGAGCGTTGCTGTCGAACTTCTTCTCCTTTGGCGGCTGATGTTTTTTCTCGAAATAATAATACTCCTCTTTATAATATGTGCCACCCTCCTCCTTATTTGCCTTTTGGACTTGGGCCCTCAAGTTTATATATATATATATATATATATATATATATATATATATATATATATATATATATATGTATGTATGTATATATTATTATTATTATTATTATTATTATTATTATTATTAGTAGTAGTAGTAGTAGTAGTAGTAGTAGTAGTAGTATTATTATTTCCGACTCGGGGGCTTGACCCAAGTTTCTCGTTTATGCTCCAACGTCCATGAACACCTGCTCTCAAGTGTTCGTGTCTCGATTAAAATTCTTTCGTTTTGAGCTCATTTTCTACGAACACCTATAAAATAATAAAATAAATAAATACCTAATAAAAATGACACGAAATGAATAAAAACTTGACCAGATAATATACAAAATATAGGAGAAAAGATGTGTGTTTTGCAACACATCAACACATATATCACAATCTGTGTTTTCAAGACAGATTATGCACTTACATAAACGATTTTATTAAAAATACCTACACAACGAATTAGACTCCCAAACTTTTACCGAATATTCCTAGGAGTCCAATAGTCATGCCACTACTTTTATTTCGCATCAAAACCTTGTTGAAAAATTATGTAAAATCAATTACTACAACTAGGTTCTGAAAGCTTTCACTTCAGGTCAGTTTACTATAAAAATTCTCAAATATTGTGTATTCATCCAAAATTGGAAAAGCCAAATTAGTCCCATATCAACCTATTGACCAAATTTCACGACCTATTTCTTTATAAAACTCAAGTTATAGCCGATTAAAGTTGACCCAAGATTTTAATCCGAAAATCCGTTTTGACCTTTATTAGAATAAAATTCCAAACATATAACAAATGACAACAAAAACGTATGATCTTACCCATTCCAGAAACCTAAGACCATGTACGACATGCAGATAACAAGAATAGATCAAAACCAATATTTTAAGTCAAGTTACCAAGCCTACAAGTCGACATACACATTCTGTCCAGATTTTAAACATGCAATCTTCTCAACTATATCAAATCCTAGGTGTATATTATCAATCAGGAACCTTAAATAACCATCATACACTATCCCTATTACATTAACAAGACCAAAACATGCAAGATTCACCATGAATACAATCATCTACAAACCCTAGATGTTCAACAATCAATAACATACACTAACATGCAAACATAATCATATAACTATCATGAAACCTTATGTTTAACATGTTAATCTTTTGAAAACTCATGTTTTTATCTTTATAACTTTGTTTCAGATCTAGAAAAACTATATTATCGTGTTTAAACATTATCAAGAAGGTTAAAACACAAAGGTTTAAGACAATATACCTAAAACACTGCAAAATCAAGAACCGAACACCTTCTAATCTTTCCGGATGATGTTCTTGAGCCTTAGCAGGTGTTAGAGGGTTTATTTTTGTTATGGGGGTTGTTATGGACAATTAGGGTTGTGGTTATGAGGTGCATGGGGCTTAAGGTTGCTTAAATAGGTGTTTAAGTCGGTTTATTTTTCACTTTGCCATGGCCCGTTTCGAGCGGCCTAGTTCAGCGTATTGCATGTTTTCTTCGATGTTTTCGTTATTTTGGACCATACCAAGAGTAACCCCATGTATTTAGACCCCAACCATCCTAACGGTTCACTGATTATGATTTTGATAACACGTTCGGTTTAAATTCACGTAATCACATGACAGTTTACACATAGATTCACAGAAACACGTAAATGCAATTAATATCAAACAATTAATTCACAATTATTCATTTTCACAATTCACCAACGTTCACGGTTTGATACTCGTGATACGTAGTTTGGTAATTCCCCGAATCACCTTTCTATGCAGTTATTATCCTATGACTGTGCAACGTGTGACTCACCTAACTAACCCTAGTTAAGTAACATGACGTGAATGTAAGTAAAGTTAACTAGAGCTTAGTTAAAGTAAAAACCTGAAAATGCGGGGTGTCACACAAACCGACTTTAACATTGAATAACGCTATTTGGATTGACAACCCACCTAGTGGAAGTACCTATGTGTGTGGGAAGTCCTAGGTTATTGTTATTTCCTTAGTCTTTGTCATCATTAAGGTTTGATTTTGGCCCGTATGTGTACTTACATGTTTTTCTTATTTGCCTTGAATGAAATGTGACACATGAATTGTAAAACATTTCTTTACACTTATATTATAAGTATACAAACCGAGTATGCTCATCAACATTATTTATGTTGACAAAATTATTTTCATATATGTTTCAGGTTGATTGTTGAGATACTTCATGTAGGACATTTGGACTTAGTAAAGACTTAATCCATGTAGATGCATAATCCATGTAGATGCATTATTGTGTCTATCGCTTTCAGATTCACATCATAATAGCGAAGACCACTAACAACAACATCCGCAAACTTTAACATCCCCTAGATTATTAAGACTTAGGGCCTGTTTGGTTGATTAAATGTTGAATCATTAAGAGGTCTGAATGATTAAATGCTGAATGGTTCAGCTATGCACCAAGTCTGAATGGTTCAGCTCTTAACCATTCCATTCAGAGCCTTTTTTTTAGGTTGAAACAAACAGTCTAAATGCTGAACCATTCAGAGCTGAATGATTCAGAGCCTCATTAAGAGTCTACTAAACAGGCCCTTAAACCTCTACAGTTAATACCTTAATCTTTACCAGAACCCTTGGCCGGAACCACCTACTCCACCGTCACTTGTCACTAGTGGACATCACCGCTGAAACCCCATCGCTGAACACCATAGCGCCAGCTGGTCAAAGACCCAGGCCGAAACCCCTTCTTTCTTCTCTGATCTCTTCGATTCTCTCTCTCTCTCTCGTTCTCTACCGTCTCACTATCTGCTTTCTCTTTCTAACATCTCAGATTCACTTTCTCGTTTCTCTTTCTCTCCCCCTCTCTCTCTAGAAAAGATGGGTGTGAGTGTGAGATGGTTAAGAGATGGGGGGTTGGTTGCTATTGTGGTTGCCGTCGGGGATGGTGACTAGAGCTCCTCTTCCGGTTCGTCTGTCTCCCTCTTTCTATTAACCGAAGTGTGGGTGTGTTAGTGTGTTTGTTATTTTGTTCAGTAGGAGAGAAGGGGGGGTGGGGAATTGGGTATATATAGAGGGGTTGGTTTGATGGTTTTTAATAAAACCATTTGAACACCAAATGGTTCTGAGAGTGTGTTGTCACTACAAGGGGAGGACACTTGTCCTCCCTAGTGACTCACCAAATGGGGTGTCGGGTGGGTTCATTATCGGGTATTAGTTTGGTTACGTAACATACGTTTGCCTATAATAAATTTATATAATGGTTCGGGTTTCAGTCTCGTATCAAAACGTATGGTTTATTATTTCTAATTATTATTACTCAGATATTCATTATACTATCTTTAGACGCGAAAAATTTCTAGGTCCGAAATCGGGTTGTTACAAAATACTTGTTTTTTAGTTGGGTACTAAAGTTATCTTAGTTGTAAGACTGTCCGTTATTGGTAGAGGTGAGTGGGGGATTTATCGAATAATATTTTGTCACGTCAACGCTTACTTGGCAATGGCTAGCGGCCGGCGGTTGCTCGCGAGAGGGTGTTATGGGTCAAGGTGAGTGATGGTTTTTTTTTTTTTTTTTTTTTTTACCAAATCTATTTAAATATTTACCACAATTTTTTTTATAAAAACAAACATTAAACTAAATAAAAGAAAAGTTACACTTAAAAAAAACATTACACTAAAAGAAAACATTACACTATAAAAAATACATTACACTAAAAAACAAAAAAGAGAAAATTACACTAAAAAAAATAACCTAACGTAGGCCCGAGTGTAACATTTGTCACGCCGAAACGTGCTGAAAGTTATGGCCAACCGTCCGAAGGTACTCCATTTTGGTGAATGCGACGAGCACGTCATCGGTTTCGTCGGGCATATCATCCTTTGCCGCTTTGTACGTAGTACGAAGTTTTTACACTTCGATTTCAAGTCCCCGAACTTGTGGGAGATGGAGTCATTGGTACGGTTGGTACCACCTACAAGGTGAACTTGTTGGCCGCGAGCCCACCGTGAACTTGTTGGTACGCGAGCACGAGGGCTAACTCCTCCTCGGTCCACTTCACCATGATGAAGTTGGGTTTGAAAATTGAAGGTTTAAGGTTTGAGAATTTTGAAGAAGAAGGTTTGTGTGAAGAAGAAGAAGAAGAAGGTTTAGGGTAAATAAATATAGGGAGGGTAATACATTTGGTTCGTGAAAATTAAATTTTTGAATTTTAAACCATCAGCCAGCTCGTTAACGGACGCGAGCTGGCTCACGTCCCATCGCTCGTTGACCGCTTCACGTGAGCCTGTTGTGGATAACGCTAGCCACGTGTAAAAAATTGTGGCTCACGGCTGGTCGCTTTCGGGCCACAACGGAGAGTCTAATAAATTATGAAAAACTCAAAGTATAGAATCAAGTCTGGTAAAGAAAGGGGTTCTCATTGATGTGAAAGGTTTACCAAGAAACACGGACATCTAGATGGACCTTGTCTAAACAACGACTTTTGACCATTGATCCTCACTGTGACATATTTCAATCCACTATCATCCTTTTAAATAACAACCACCACCATGTCAAAACAGCCAAACAAAAAGATTTCTCAGCAACAAGATCTCACACTAGAAAATCCCAATCTGATTCCTCATATAGTGAGTTTAATTTCCAAATTTCATCTCTTTAAGTTAAATTTTTTTATTGTAACCTCTTTTTTTGTGTGTGGTTTCAGGGATGTTGAAGATATTACTACTTGTGTTTGTCACAGTGTTTTCTTCATGGGTGTATAAAACAGTTGTTCCATCACCTCCCAAGACTCTAGGATCTCCAAATGGACCTCCTATTACATCTCCAAGAATAAAGCTAAGCGATGGACGACATGTCTCGTATATGGAATCCGGTGTTCCAAAAGATGTAGCTAAATATAAAATACTTTACTTGCATTGTTTTGATTGTAGTAGGTACTACAATCCTTTTGCCTCAGCCTCACCGGTATGAATTAATCCTTAATTAATTAAGAGGTATATTATTTGCACAACAACTTTTTCAATTTGCACAATCCTATACGGTCCGTAGAGGCCTATACGGGTCGTATAAGATGTCAGTACAATAAATGTTAAATATATACAGGCCGCAGAGGGTAGGGATGAGCTCAGGACGGTATCGGTACCAACCGATACCGATCCCGAAAACTTCCAAAACCCAATACCGATACCGAAAACATGCGGTACGGTACGGTATCGGTTTGGTACCGGTGCCGTACCGGTATGGTATCGGTATTTTACCTTAAAATACCGATACCGAAAATACCGAAAACCTCTAAATATGAGTACCGATACCGAACACCTTCGGTACGGGATCGGTATTCGGTACGATATGCTCATCCTTAGTAGAGGGGTACATATGGGTCGTATAGACAGAATATTTTCACCTTGGTATTCTTTTGGAATTGATGTGTTGGGTTTGACCTTTAAGGGCCGTAAAGGTCTATACGGGCCCGTAGTTAAGCCACTTCTACGACCAATAAAGGACCTTTACGACTCTTCCCCAAACCTTTAACAACCCTCTACGGCCCGTAAAGGTATATACGGGCCGTAATTATGTTTTTTTAAGTGTTGTTGATTAGTTTTAAGCATTTTATTTGAGTTTTTTTATAAAAAAAATTCTTCATTTCTTATTATAAAGGTAAAATAGCATAAACAACATTTTTTTTTCACTTAATAATTAAGTATACATTATAAAACAACGTTACATCCATGTCTTATACATGACCCTTTTAATTAAGTTACAGTTTTCATCCGTGTGTTATACAAATCAATCTTTGGCACACATCATCTTAATTATCTTCCGTACTTATGTTTAAATTTGAATTTTATTAACTCCCAACTAGAAACTTAAACAGTACAACAGAGTGACGCCTACATGTGGTGAATTTGCTTCCTAGGTCGAGCGGTTTCAGTTTCATCACATGATTTTAGAATTTCATACATTTGTTGTTATCAAAATTAAAGTTACTGTTGGAATAATCAAAACTAAAAAAATTCTATACTTAATTAGACATCTTTATCTTAACTATAAATTGTTAACCTAATATCAAGTCGTCTCAATACATATGGATCACAACAAGACCATAGCACAAATGAGTTGTATACTCGAAGTAAACATGCATAGAGATTTTAGTTAATCACAGGTCTTCACCCTAACCGTCAGCAAGTATTCAGAGGCCATCATTTAAATTGGGGTTCTTTTAATTCAATTCTTTTAGATTTTTTGTTCGTGTTCAGCAAATCAAATGATTTGAGTCCCTGCTAAATGTTGATCGAAGTTAGATCTGTTTATTTATAAATTATTATTTTTTAGTATACAAACAATTTTATTGTAGCGGAAATACATCCATAACAATCTCATAGAATACATCCTTGATTCCTACTAGCTAATATAGGCTCACACAAACAAAGAATACCCAATATGTTACATAATAAAAGAAAAAAATTTAAAAAAAAATGTTGTTTATGTTATTTTTATCTTTATAATAAGAAATGAAATTTTTTTATAAAAAACTCAAATAACATACTTAAAACTAAAAAACAACAGTTAAAAAACATAATTACGGGTCGTAGAGGTTGCCTTATAAATGGCTCGTAGAGTTCTTTACAAACCGTAAACGTCCAACCCAACATATCATTCCAACACAATACTATTGGCAATCATTACCAATGATTGGGAAACATGTACTACCCGTATAGGGCTATACGGGTCGTATAGATCCCTCTATAGCCCATATAGCCTTATACGACCCATATAGGGTTGTGCAGATAAAATAGAGGATTGTGTAAATAACCGGAGCCTTAATTAATCAAATTATTCTATTTTTTTATGTGTTTCGTTTTATGATCAAAGATGAGTTTTACAGGCTGTTGTTGAAGAGTTAGGAGTGTACATTGTTGCTATAGATCGTCCTGGTTATGGAGAGAGCGACCCTGACTCGAAGCGAACGGTGAAAAGCTTCGCATTGGATATCGAAGAGATTGCTGATGAGTTGAACCTGGGGCATAAATTCTATGTGGCTGGATTCTCTTTGGGGGGACAAATCGTCTGGTCTTGTCTCAAGTATATCCCTCACAGGTTTGTTTCCAATTCTTGATAGTCTTTTAAGTTGGTCAATACATAACTGTCGTAAAATTCTTTGATTTCTATGTGGTGTAGCAAAATTACAAAGGCACACGGAGTGATCCGTGATAGCCTTGCGTGATGGACGAAAACCATCATAGCTAGCAATGTACATCGCAAGCATATTGTTGTCAAAAGAGCCATTGGGGGACGTGGCAACGGTCATACGACCATTTGGTTTAACACACACACAAAAAAAAAAAAAAAAAAAAAACTAAATTTTACCATATTATATATACTCCTTATTTTTAAACCAAATAACATACAACACACTCACATTTGAATTAACAATATATATATATATATATATATATATATATTATCAAATGAAAGGTTCAAACAAAAAAGTGTTAGCTACATGGCGGCGAAGGTATGAATCTAAGGTTATAAGTAATCTAAGTGAACCCAATACTTATTTTATTTTAATATAAAATAAAAAAATCTTGGTTTTAATTTATTTAAATTTATAGTATATTTAAATAGTTAAAAGCTAAAATCGTCACTAAGGTTTGGTCAGATTTGCCTGTTTCATCCAAAAAGTGTGTGTGTGTTTTTTTTTTTTTTTTTCAACTTGACCTTTGAGGTTTGTAATTTATTGCCAGTTCCGTTCAATTGACTAACTTCGTCAATTTATAACGTTAAATCAAGGGCAAATGTGTATTTTTACTTATGGTACAACTTTTCAAACTAAATGTACAAGTTAAAAAAAAAAAAGCTTAATTAAATTAAATTAACCAACCCCACCCTCACCCCACCCATTTTCTTCTTCATCCCCTTTCTATCTCTCTCGCTGACTTTCACACACTGGTCATCACCATCTCCATCTACTCTCTCTAATCTCTACGAAATCACAATCATCATCCACCTTTTTTAAATCTTGCATCTTGACCACATACCATATTTCTCCACCCATCCCCACAGAATATGACGAACATGCCACCCAAATTTCTCCGGAGACGTTTGAATCACCACCCCGATTCTACCGCCTCATTCACCAACCACCAACGATTTATGGCAGACCTCCGTCTCGTCTTTCAGATCTACGGTGTTATGGTGGCGACAATGGTTGGGGTTGTTTCTAGATGTGATGGTTGCGACGATGGGTGGTTTGCCGTAGTTAATAAAACTTAAATCAGAACTCACCTTTAGATTTGGAGTTGTTTTGACATGTTTCACCGATGGTAGTGGTGGTGTTCCCTGACTATGGTGATTGTGGGGACATTTTCAGGTGATGGGTGATGGTAGTGGTGGTGTTTGGTTAAGAATATGGTGGCTGGAGTTGTGGGATGGAGTAATCGGAGGAGATGAAGCACACTGGTGTGGATGAGGGCAAAGTACTATGATGGCGGAGCTTGTGGTGGCAGGCGGTTGGTGTGGGTGGGGTAGAAAGATGTAACAGAGAGTGTATATGTTTGAAATTTTGATTTGTGATTTTTTAAATTCTTTTAAAGGTTTTCTAGTGTGATATAAAAATGAAAAATAAAATAAAATGTATATGTAAAAGGACATAATTGCCCTTGATTTAACGTTGGAAATTGACAAAGTTAGTCAATTGGACGGAACTGACAAAAAATTACAAACCCTATGGGTCCAGCCGTCCAGTTGAAAAAAAAAATGTTTTGGATGGAACATGCAAATCTGACTAAACCTCAACGACGATTTTAACTTTTAACTCTTATTTAAAAAAAAAATGTCAATGATGAATGTCATTACCATCCCACTCATAAGTAGTTATAGATGTGATGAAAATGTAAAGAAATAAGGTAAGTACATAAGGATTGGTTAAATATAGTGTGATGGTGTGATAACCACCCATGTGTTGTAAGATTTTTGAAGGTCAAGATATGAATTACAATCAAAACAATCGAGCAAACCAATTTGGAGACAAAACGCGTCTCAAACTCTTTGTAATTGAACTCAAATTGACACCCAAACGAGTTTACAAAATCTAATATTTAAATTATAATTGTTGTTAGTTATAAGGAATATGTACTGTGCTTGAAATTTCAAGTCTTATAATGAGGTATTTTATGACATGTGGCATGTGGATCACACATCACTTATTGTGAGATTTGAAATTAAAAATGAGTGTAGTGGTTTTAATACTCAATTATTTTATTTTATTTTTAAATTTAAAGCAAATAACATTTTATTAAAAATATTTCATTAAACACAAATTAAAAAATTACAATACCATAAATAAAAATATTTATGAGGCAACTCCATAAATAAAAAAACACAAATAAAATTTTCTTTTGAAATTTAAAACAAATGATATTTCATTAATTTATTTTTTGGGGCAACTCCTCCAATACTTTTTTCATTATATCCGCATCACTACAACCGCTACCCCAATAATCTTTCACACGTTGAAAAACTTCTTGAAAAGCATGACATCTCCCGTACAATAATCTTAGAATTAAATTGTTTTCATGCAATTGTAATTGTTGTCAGTTATAATACATATGTAGTGGGTTTGAAGTTTTCAAGCCTTACAATGAGGCATTTTATGACATGTGGCATTTGGGTCACACATGAAGCATTGTAGGGCTTGAAATTAAAACAAGGGTGTAGTGATTTCAAGTCCCACAAAGCCCCTTGCAATGATTACTTAAATATTTTTTTTATATATTTAAAACAAATAATATTTCATTAAACACAAATAAAAAAATACAATACCATAAAAAAATATTGGGCAACTCCATAAATAAAAAACACAAATAGTTTTTTTTTTTTTTTTGAAATTTAATACTAATAATATTCCATTAAAATTTTTGTTGGGGCAATTGCTCTAACACATTTTTTTTCAACATATCCGCATCACTACAACCGCTACCCCAATTATCCTTTACACGTTGAAAACTTCTTGAAACGCACGACATCTCTCGTACAATCGGTGCTTTCAATCTTAGAATAATTTTTTCATGCAATTGTAATTGTTGTTAGTTATAAGACATGTGTAGTGGGTTTGAAATTTCAAGCCATACAATGTGCCATTTTATGACATGTGGCATGTGGGTCATACATGGGGTATTGTGGGGTTTGAAATTAAAAAAATGTGTAGTGGTCTCAATTCCCACAAAGCCCATTGTAATGATTACCCAATTATTATCCGTTTTTTTTTAATTTAAAACAAATAATAATTCGTTAAAAATATTTCATTAAACACAAATAAAAAAAATTACAATACCATAAATAAAAAAATATGGGGCAACTTCGTAAATAAGTAAAAAAAAAACATTTTTTTTAAATTTAAAACAAATAATTTTTCATTGATTTTTTTTTTTGTTAACTCCTCCAACATTTTTTTTCCAATATATCTGCATCGCTACAAGCGCTACCACAATTATCCTTCACACGTTGGAAAACATCTTGAAACGCATGACATCTCCCGTTTATGTTGGTCTATTTGCTTGAAATCGAATTGTTTTCCTGATGTTCCCCTCTATCCATTGCCTTGAAAAATGTTTCTCGAATCCTCACCCAAAATAGCGGAGAACATTAACAGTTGGAGGTCTCACGATTTGATTGGACAATGGACTGGTGATGACAGTGTGAAATCTTTCACGCTTGAAAAGAAACAACCCCTTCCCCGCCCTTGGGGGCGGTGTTCCCTCGTGAAATTGGGTGTGAAATGCCCCCTTCTACGCCCAATTTGGATGCCTCTGCAGATGTTCTTACTTACATGAATAATTTTTTTTTTTTTTTATTTTCTTCTCCCACCATTTGTACAACATGTCTTGGGTTTGAAAATTCCTTTTCCATCCTTAAATCCCTCACTCTTTCAATCTCCATTCTTAAAAACCAGTAACAATTACAAACTCTACAGAATTTCCATGTTTGGAATTCGTTGTCAAATTCTCCATACACAAAGTCTCCATTCTTAAAATCGATATCTATGTTTGTCGTCTTTATTTTTCATTCTGATTCTGCATACACAAAGTGGTATTTGATTTCCATTGTTTGTTGTCTTTTTTCTTTCTTGAATCGCAACAACTCGATACTTGAAATTTTACTCAGTATTTGCATTATCGGTCGATGATTAAAAACAATGAATGTGATTTACTATTCTGAAGGCCTGGGTTAAGCAAATATACAAAATTTTTAATGGTAGAATCCTTATAATATTTTTCCTCGTAAGATCTAGCAATCCTTGGTCGATTATGAAAAAAAAATAAATTGAATTTGATTTATCATTTTATTGTACATATGTTGTTAGACTGATAGGAGTGGGGCGAGATAGATGGCGTGGAGGGGGGTTTTGGGCGGGAACACTGCTGCCAAGGGTGGGGGGAAGATGGCGTGGCCCCTTGGGCGGGGAAGAATTCACGGGCGTGGGGCGGGGCTTGGGTGTGAGGTGGAGCATTCTGATTGGTCAGTTTTTTTTTTTTTTTTTTTTTTTTTTTTTTTTTTTTTTTAACTTTAACACAATATAATATTATTTCCTTCCCCCCTTTCACACCCTACAATTTTCACCCTTCACACACGGGTCTCACAAGTGCCATATGGCGCATCACGCCCCTCCTTCCCGCCCCTCCACCCCGGGTAGTCTTAAAAGGTTTGATTACGTAACAATTTGCAAAAACTGGGAGTGTAGAAGTTGTTAAAATATTATTATGGGCATCATTACACGTTTGCACTTAAAACAATTATGAGTTGGTCGTTTAAATCAAAAGTTACCTGTTTCTTTTTGTTAAGGTGTATCATATTGTTTATTTAGGGTGTTCGCGAGACTAAAAGAAATAGTGGGTTGTTGATATGTTAATTGTGTTAGATCTATTATGAACGTTATTTTCCCGTACGGGTATAATAAAATTTATATAAAATTTAAATATATAGTAACTAAGATTACATATTAATGTAAATTATTGAAAAATTTTAATATATAATATAATTTCTAAAAAAAAAATCACAAATCTCTAAATATCTCTTTGTATACAATATAGTTGTTTTATTTGTTAACATTGCTATATCTATCTAATATTAATAATTTAGCACTGACTTTGCTTTTTTACTCTTTATAACGTGATGCACAATTGGCCATAAGCGAAAACATGGTATTTCAAATACAAAGCAATTCTAGATAGCGATTGTCTTTGTCTTTTACTTATCGTCATCGTGAGTCATACATATAAAGTTTTTTTTTTTTTTTTTTTTTTTTTTTTTTTTTTTTTTTTTTTTTGAAATTGGAACATAATTTTCTTATTAAAGTTAAACAAAAAAAAGACATTCAGTTAAAAAATTATAGTTTTCGAAAGTGATAATAAAATGCGGTAAATAACCTAAACATAAATAATTGTTTGAAAATTATAGCATAACTAAGAAATAAGTCAAATCTGAAAACATTTTATTATTGTGTCAGTGATCAACAAAGAAGTAAATTGTTACAAACTAACCCTCTGTAACACATATAACAACATAAAAATATCGTAACTTAAAGTTGAGAGAGATAAAAAATCTAAAGTTAATTGGAAATATCTTAAACTTTTAGCAATTATTAAATCACAAATGTAAAGAGTTTAGTATTCTGAAATTTAAAAACAATAACTTTTAATTCACAAGAATGTTAAAAATGAATCAAGCTAATTAAGAGCATGTTTGGCTCTCCATTTTCTTTTCTCCTTCTTCTACTTCATTTTCTCCTTAATCCCAAAAGTAACAATTTCTATCTTATGACTTTTCTTGTCTTTTCTCCTTTTCAAAGCACAAAATCTTTTAAAAGCTCATTTTCAAATAATTACCCAAACACTTTTTTTTTTTTTTTAACTTTTGACTTCTTGAAGAAGTTATAAGTCAAAAGGAGGTGAGGAAATGGAGAGCCAAACATGCTCTAAGTATTCAACTATGTACAAATTAAATTTATATTTTTAAATTGTTATCTCAAAGTTTCTGATTTATTTCACAGTTAAATTATTTAATTTTGAAAAATCATATTTTGATTAGATGAATTGATGGAGGTAATTTGAACTATTTAAATTTGGTTTGACTTTAAAGTTTGAAAATTTAATTTTGTAATTTTAAAGTACGCTAAATATTTTTTGGTTTATAATTATAAATAGTTTTTAGAAATGATTAACTATATTTGATGAGATTGAATATGTAAAAAAATGTTTGTCTTATAATATTTTTATATTTATTAATAAAAATAATTATGAAAATAATTTAAATACTAATTGAATGACATTTATTGTTTTGAATAGTTAATGTAAGACTTCATGAGGGAGTGACATGTGTCCCTTATATGTTTTTTTTTTATTTGATAGTGTAGATACGTTGAAATTGGAGATGTTTTTTTGTTAAATTAGATATGAATGGACAATTTGTTGTGTTAATTACATGTGTTTAAATACATATTAACCTTTTTTTAATTATATTTGTCTTTTGTTGGGTTTTTGTTAGAGTCAATATTCCGTCGCAACACGCGAGTTAGCGTTAAATAAAAATAATAGATAAATCAAATTTTATCTTAAATCTTAATTTGAATTATCTTGAACCAACTTTTAGTCCAAATAGCATTAATCCTTCAGATTATAGTTGTTTTGCATATTTATGTGATAAACAGGCTGGCAGGAGCCGTTCTTATTTCTCCGGCCATCAATTACTGGTGGCATAACCTACCTTTAAACTTAACAAACGAAGCATATTCTCGGCTACCTAAACTGGATCAATGCGCTTTCCGTGTGGCTCACTACTTACCATGGTTAACCTCTTGGTGGAACACCCAGAAATGGTTTCCTTGTTTTTCTGTTGTGCGTGAAACACCTAAATATTATACTCCTGCAGACATTGAAATTTTGACAAAGCTCTTTGGTTCCATGGATCCAGTTCAGGTATTACTATAGACTATACAATCACACATAGTATTATATCATCAATATCTAATTTTACTAATTAAAAACAATATAGCTAGAGCAGTTGAGCATATGAAAATCATGAGAATAGCTGGTTGACAAAGTGTTTTACGAAAATGCCCCCCTCCCGTCTTTTTGGAGAGACTGGGGAGACGTAATGATGTGGCAGTGAGTTATTGGTTAGACATGAAGACGTCTCTAGAGACGTCTGAGACGTCTTGGAATGTGTGACCCGTCTCTCCAAAGAGACAGAGGGGGCTATTTTCGTAAAACACTGAGACTATTTTCTTGATTTCCCCTTAAACAAAATATATTATTCCCTGATCTGTTTGTTCGTACTCAAGTATCTTTTTGTTCTCTCATAATTACTATCCTTACCATATATATATTTTTATTATGCTATTTTTTAATGCGTTAAGGCCCAAGCTATGTTATCATCACCAAGACTACAAGGGGAATTCGAATCTATTCAACGCGACATGAATATTGGATTCGGAAAGTGGGACTTTGATCCAATTGATCTCAAAAACCCATTTCCAAACAACAACGGGTCCGTTCATTTATGGACGGGTCAAGAAGACTTGATTGTGTCAGCGCCATTACAACGATATATAGCCCAACAACTTGAATGGATCAACTATCATGAGGTTAAAGGTGGTGGACACTTGTTTTCTTTTGCGTATGGGATAACCGATCCCATTTTAAGGAGCTTGTTAACATAAACAAGAAGCTTCACTATGTTAACTCAATAATTAAAATTGGTTGTCTTTTGTAGTGTCATGTGTTATTGAAACTCTTGTTTTTATTTTTATTATAAAAGTGGTATAAGACATTATCCTATACGAATTACTATTTGTCTTCTTTATGTGTTTTCTTTTATTTTAAAACTAGATTATACTCCGCGAGAAATCTAATATAATATATTAATTTTACATATGAAATAGACTGATTATTAACAAAAACATATATGTGGATCCAAAATATAAAAGCATAAAATAAATTTACCTCATGGTCACACTGAAGTTTAGTTGGTTTCGAAAAAGAAGCAAAAATGACACACAGTGACTCATACATTTGCACAGCTGTGCCCTTAAAAAAGTTGCCACAACCAGCAACAAACTACAAAATTGCAGGCAACAAAAACTTAACAAAAGCATTGATGGATACACAAATCTAGTCAACATGTAACATCGAGAAATTTTCAACACGTATATTATAATTTTTTTTTTCATTCATAACGTGCCTAAGTCTTATTTTCCCGACCACACAACTTATATATATATATATATATATATATATATATATATATATATATGTATATATAATAATAATAATAATAATAAAAATAATCAGCTTTATAAGTTTTTAATTTTTTTTGGCTAAACAAACTCACATTCTCCTTGGTCCAGCCCAGAAACGAGCCCACACAGACAGCCCAGTACCCTAGCCCATTTAGCCCTCCAGCCCACTGTCCTCTCCCATTCCCTTTGCTGTCTTTAAAAAAATTATGTCCCACGCCGAGGTTCGAACCGGAGACCTTCCACACACACACATACGCGTTTACCACCTGGGCCACACCCTTGAGTTGTTTTAATCCAGCTTTAATAATATATAAGCCCATCCTAACTCTTTCCTTTTCCCTTCCCCTTCGTCGAGCAACAGCAGCAGTGTGCATAATTATTTTTGAAATCATAAATTTGCCATGTTTAGTTATCTTTGACCACTAATACATGATTGCCGGCCTAGATTGACTCACCAATACGTTGATTATCAATTGATTGATAATCAATTGACCCATTTACGCGTTTATGTTTAAAGCAAGGTCAACGATTTCCATTTCGAACAACCAAACCATTTCATTATAAATTGATCATTTCAGAGCAGTCACAACTCGCCATTTCATCTTTCTAAACCTCCAATTCATCCCAATTATCCTCTGTTTTTGGCAATTAATCGTGTTTTGACTTTTTTTTTGACCTGCCAATCGTGTTCATAACGTCATTGTAAGTTGAGTTTTCTTTATGGATTTTGTTCATCGGCAATCAAAGAGCAATAACCCTATGATGAATCGGGTTATTGCTTGTTAAATTGGTTGATTGAAATTGTTAGGGTTCGAAGTGGATTTTGGGGAAGAACTTGTCGAAACTGTTTGGTATTTATTTTATATAAACCACAACCAAACACAACCACTGGTCTAGACCAGGTGGTTGTGTCTGGTGCACACTCTATGGTCCACGTGGGTTCGAGTCCCATCTAGGGCAAAACCTTTATTTTTTTGTTTAGTTTTTAAATCAAGATTAAATATATATTACATATAATTTTATAAATTGGTTTCAAAATATTAAAACTCTTTTGTAAATTCTAAAAAAACCATCTTATATTAATCTGATGTAAAAGTTCAACTTACAATTTTTAGTTTTCAAAAATTTATTTATTTAATATATATAATAAATAAATCAAGTTTATTCTATTTTATTTATGTAACACCCCAACCGATGGCGGAATCATCGAGGTGTCACGTAGTGACGATTGTTCAAAAGCACATGGTACTTAAATGTAAATATTATTAAATGAAACTCAAAAATTGTCTTACAAGGAAATGGAAATACAAGGTCTTAAATGAAACATAAATAACGAAATAACTGCATAATAAAGCGCTAAAAGTATCTTGATCAAACTGCACCTGAAACATGTACAAAAATAGGTTTGGTCAACATAAGAAATGTTGGTGAGCATTCCTAGTTTTGATATATATAGTAGATTAAAAGTTATACAATTCAAGTGCAAGCTACAATGTGGATATGTAAACCATGTATCAAACAAATGAGCGAAATCAACCCTGTGACTGTATAATGTACTGTATGAACTGTAGTGTACTTATCCAACAAGTGGATAATAACTTAACAATGGCCACGGATTCTCCGATGAAAAAGGGGGAGAATCAACCTAGGCGGGTTGTCAATCCAAATAGCGCTATCCAATGTTAAGGTCGGCTTGTACCATGTTAATGATTTCACTAAGTACAAATGTAATCCACATGTAATGTCTAAGCATAAAGCACGTTGTAAGCAATGCACATAGTACTAGAATTGTATTTGTAAAATGTAAATTTGAATTTGAACTTGTAATAGTGTACATGAATCACCCCAAAAATGTATAAAAGTAAAAAGGGGATAGGAATACTCACTGTTCACGTAGTAACTTGAAATTGGACTGGACAACGAAATATGAACTTGAGATTTCTCCCAAAAGATTAACCTAAAGTAATTAATAATGTGTGAGTGAAATAACCCTAGGATGCATGTATATCTAGGGCTTCGAATTGGGGATTACGTTTATTTGTGTAAATAAACAAATTGTTTATTAATTATGAGGAATTTAATAAATAAATGAATAAAAGTCTTTTAATGAAATTTGAATTTAGGATATACAAAATAAAGTGTTTGAAGTGTAGAAATAATTTTTATAAAATTATTTCATTTAAAATAGATTTTTAAATCTATTTATTTATAAATAGTCATTAATTAACTTTAATATTTAAAAATACTAAAATTAAAGAATTCTTATTTTAAAAATCATATTTCTGTTCTAAATGATTAAAAATAATTTGTATAAAATTTTGGTGCAAAAATGATGAAAATTGGATTTGTTATGATTTAATTATGATTAAATCTAACAAAAATTGATTAAAAATATAAAATAAATGATTTTACTGAATTAAAAATTATTTCAGTAAAGTTTAACTTTAAATAAAGTCAGGATAAATTTTGGAGAAATTAATAAAATTGTTTTGATGTATAAATGGATTTTTATAAATCTAATAGATTAAAAATGATTTAATTATTATAAATATTAAATAAATGAATTTCTGAAAAATAAAAATTATAAATGAAACTTTTATAACAGATTAAACATATGTAATTTTTTTAGAATTTATAAAATAGTTTTGGTATTTTAAAAAGAATTTAAAAGATTTAAAAGGATTTAATATTTATATATATTTAATTGTTTGCTTTTAAAAAGAAAAGACAAGAAAAAGGAGCAAAAACCGGCCAGAGCCGGGACTCGAACCCGGGTGACCCCTGTTGTGAACCATGGTCACAACCACTTGGCCTAGGCCGGTGGTTGTGATCTTTCTGGGTTAGAAATAAATATATATAATATGCAAAAACAAGATTATCCCCAATTGAAGAACACGAGCCCTAGAATTTTCAATCAGGCAATCCAGGCAACATGAGCTCGATTAATTATAGGGCTTTTGTTGCTGGGTAGCCGATGAACAAAACCCATCAAGAATATAGAGCTTACAGTGTGTAATCGTGGGTAATTGACTGGTCAAAGACCAAAGTCAAACGTCGTGCAAAAAGGAGATCAACAGAGATTATTTAGAACAATTGGAGGTTTAAGAAGATGAGTGAGCGAGTTGTGAAGCTGTTCCAAGGCTCAATTTATAGTGGGGATCAATAGGTTAGGTTAATTGGTAAGTTGACTCTGATTTAAATGTATACGCGTTCGAATTTCAAATTGGTCAATGGTCTGTTGTCAATTGACGTGTATAAGAGTTGTAATAGGCCGATAATTGCACTAATTTACCAAATATGAATCAATTATACGTTAATGGGACGGATTGATTATCATGGCAACCCACAGTTGACTTTCCTTGTCAACTGTGAGGTTTTGAAGGTGTATATTAATATAAAACGTGACCGGGTTATAACAGATACAAGGGTCCAGCCCAGATGGTTATGTTTGTGTGCAGCTGTGGCTTTGGCGCGGGTTCGAACCCCGGCCAAAGCAGATAATTGTTTTATTTTTTTTTTTAAACAGCCAAGGAGGATTGGGCCTTGGGTGATGGGCTAGACATTTGGGTTTGGGCTGGGCTTGGAAGCTGTTGGGCTCCATCAGATGGGCCTCAACATAATAATAATAATTATTATTATTATTATTATTATTATTAGTATTATTATTATTATTATTATCTATGATTAAACGAACCCGAGTAACAAAAATGCCACGTTTATTAATTGTGATAAAACGTACAGATAATTAAACGAATACAATGAAAAGTGACGGATGTCACAGCATCCCCTACTTTTAGAAATTTCGTCCCGAAATTCCTTTAAGTGGTAGTCTCTGGAAAGAGGTGAGGATACTTAGACATCATTTGGTCCTCACGCTCCCAAGTAAACTCTGGGCCTCGTTTGGATTCCCAACGAACTTTGACAATAGGAATTCGGCTTCGCTTAAGCGTCTTGACATCTCGATCCATAATCTCCACAGGTTTCTCTATGAAGCGCATCGATTCGTCAATCTGGATATCCTCTAAAGGAACATGGAGGTTATCTTCAGCCAAACACTTTTTGAGATTAGAAACATGAAACGTTGGATGAACATTATTGAGTTCCGGTGGTAAATCGAGCTTGTAAGCCACCTTCCCAACTCGTTCAAGGATTTTAAAAGGGCCTACGAATCGTGGTGCAAGTTTCCCTTTCTTTCCAAACCGAAATACACCCTTCCAAGGTGAAACCTTGAGAAGTACCATGTCCCCGACTTGGAATTCTAGAGGCTTGCGCCTTTGATCGGCATAGCTCTTTTGTCTGCTTCGAGCAACTTGTAAGTTCTCACGAATGCGATGAATTTTGTCTGTCGTTTCTTGTATTAGTTCGGGACCGGTGATTTGTGTTTCACCAACCTCGCTCCAACACACAGGGGAACGACATTTGCGACCGTAGAGTGCCTCAAATGGTGCCATGTTAATACTGGAATGGTAGCTGTTATTATACGAGAACTCAACCAACGGTAGGTGCGTGTCCCAATTACCACCAAAGTCGATGATGCACGCTCGAAGCATATCCTCCAATGTTTGGATGGTTCGTTCAGTTTGACCATCCGTCTGTGGGTGATAAGCCGTGCTAAGATTTAGTTGTGTACCAAGTGCGGACTGAAATGTCTGCCAAAAGCGAGAAGTAAACCAGCTATCACGATCGGAAATAATGTCTAGAGGAATACCATGACGGCTGACAATCTCACTGATGTAAATCTTAGCCAGTTTCTCAGCTGTGTAGGTCTCACGAATGGGTAGGAAGTGAGCAGATTTGGTCAAACGATCGACAATAACCCAGATACTGTCATGCCCTCGGGTGGTGCGTGGAAGCTTCGTGATGAAGTCCATAGCAATGCTCTCCCACTTCCATACTGGTATTTCTGGTTGCACAAGTAAACCAGATGGACGTTGGTGCTCAGCTTTGACTTTAGAACAAGTAAGGCATTTAGCCACATAAAGGGCTATGTCCTTTTTCATACCGGGCCACCAATACAAAGTACGCAGATCCTGATACATCTTATCTGCACCAGGGTGAATGGAATAACGAGACTTATGGGACTCGTCCATGAGGAAGGTACGCAGGTTGTCACGATCAGGGATCCAAAGACGGTTCATGAAATAAAGTAAGCCATTTTTGGTTTCCAACTGATTTTCGGCTCCACACGACATTTCTTCGTACATGTTGCCCTCAGTAACAGAGATATGTTGGGCTTCAATGATGCGGAGTTTGATATCAGACTGGACCTGAGCACAATAAAGCTGGGCATGACCTTTACGACTAAGGGCATCGGCTACAACATTCGCTTTGCCAGGATGGTAGCGAATCTCGCAGTCGTAGTCATTTAACAACTCGACCCATCGTCGTTGTCGTATGTTCAGATCTTTCTGGTTGAAAATGTGTTGAAGACTCTTGTGGTCAGTGAAGATCACACATTTTGTACCATATAAATAGTGACGCCAAATCTTAAGTGCGAAGACGACCGCTCCGAGCTCAAGATCATGGGTAGTGTAATTTTTCTCATGGTTTTTCAGTTGTCGTGATGCATATGCTATAACCTTGCCTCGTTGCATGAGAACACAACCAAGGCCTTGATTAGAGGCATCACAGTAAACCACGAAATCCTCACTGCCGTCCGGTAGGGTGAGAATTGGAGCATCACACAGTTTCTGCTTCAAAGTTTGGAATGCTTCTTCCTGACTGGGTCCCCATACATATGGTTTATCCTTATGGGTCAAGGAAGTGAGAGGTAAAGCAATCTTGGAAAAGTTGAGAATAAATCGACGATAATAACCCGCTAAGCCAAGAAAAGAGCGAACTTCCGTGGGAGACTTGGGTGTAATCCAATTCTTAACAGCCTCAATCTTAGCTGGATCCACGTGTATACCCTTATCACTGATAATGTGTCCCAAAAATTGAACCTCTTTAAGCCAGAATTCACACTTGGAGAATTTGGCATACAGTTGTTCATTCTTCAAAAGACCCAAAATTTGTCTAAGGTGTTGCTCGTGGGCTGATTTAGTCTTAGAGTAAATGAGAATGTCATCGATGAAAACAATTACGAACTTATCCAAGAAGGGTTTGCACACGCGATTCATGAGATCCATGAAGACAGCGGGTGCATTTGTTAGCCCAAAAGGCATAACCATAAACTCGAAATGCCCATAACGTGTACGGAAAGCTGTTTTTGGAATGTCGTCTTCATGGACTCGTAGCTGATGATATCCCGAACGAAGATCGATCTTTGAGAAACAAGTCGAACCTTGAAGTTGATCAAAGAGGTCATCAATGCGAGGTAAAGGATACCGGTTTTTAATGGTGAGTTTATTCAACTCCCGGTAATCAATACACATACGGAAAGACCCATCCTTCTTCTTTACAAACAAAACTGGAGCTCCCCAAGGTGATGAACTGGGACGAATGAAACCCTTGTCTGCCAACTCTTGAAGTTGACTTGCAAGTTCTTGCATCTCGGAAGGTGCAAGGCGGTATGGAGATTTAGCAACGGGCGTAGCACCAGGTACAAGATCAATACGAAACTCGACAGGACGCACTGGTGGAAGTCCTGGTAAATCATCAGGAAAAACTTCGGGAAACTCGCGGACAACAGGAACATCTTGAATACTTTTGTCTTTACCTTTCTTTTCCACAATATGGGCCAAGAAAGCTACGTATTTCTTGCGTAGATATTTCTGTGCTTGGGTGCAAGACATGAGTTTAAGACCACTGGATGGTTTCTCACCATAAACCCGTAAAAAGTCACCCGATGCGAGAGGAAACCGAATAAATTTCTCAAAGCAGACAACTTCGGCATGATGTTTAGAAAGCCAATCCATTCCCACGATAACATCAAAGCTTCCCAATTTCATGGGTATAAGATCAATGGTGAAGTCATGTTCGTTAAGGCTAAGAGTACAACCCTGAATGATAGAATCGATTGAGATGGGTTTACCATCTGCGACCTCGACTGTGAAAGGCGCTCCTAATCTAGAGCGAGTGTGAGATAATAGAGGTTCGAATGCTAATGACACAAAACTTTTATCCGCACCAGTATCAAATAAAATTGAAGCATAACGACCATCAAGTAAAAACGTACCATTCACCACGTCATTAGTTTCCTGAGCTTCTGTTGCATTGATGTTGAAAGCTCGACCACGAGCCACTGGGTTTGCTGCATGGTTTGCTGGGACAAGTGCTGGACATTGGTTTCTGAAGTGGTTCGGATCACCACAATTGAAGCAAGCTCGACCATATGCTATAGGTTGTGGGTTTTGGCGAGCTGGTTGAGGGTTAACAGGTTGAGCATTAATAGGTTGAGGTCGAAACGTAGATCGACATGTGGCAGCTACATGACCATACCTACCACAGGTGGTACAGTGGCGGCAAGGAAAATTTGCGGGGTGATGGTACTGACAGGTGGCACACTTGGGTAAGTTTCCACTATAAACCTTCTTAGCAGGAGGAGCCTGAACCATTGGAGCCTGTGCTATTGGAGCCTGAGTTACTGGGGCCACAACAGCATAGTTTCTACCCTTGGCCTTCCGTTTCCTAGTGTTGGAACCGGTATTGTCTACAGCAACTCTTGATGATTCAGTAGTAGGGGTGGGGGTCTTCTCAGTTGATTTCTTGGTTCCTTTCCTAACCAAATTTCCCTTTTTGACGTGCTTGTCAGTCAAGGAGGCTGCGAGCTGAATGGCTTCTTCCACCGTAGTGGGTCTGCTTCCAGTGACTACATCTTGAATTAGGTCAGGCAGTCCCTCAATATACTTCTCGATTGCTCGAGAGACCGGGGTAACCATGTGTGGAACCAAAATACTGAGCTCATGATAACGGGTGTTGTATGCAAGATTTTCACCACTGTCCTGTTTTAACCCATGGAACTCTTCCTCTAGCTTCCTCATTTCATTCCTAGGGCAGAACTTGGCGATCATAAGTTCCTTGACCTCAGTCCAAGACAAGGATAGAGCAACATCAGCGCCCCGATTACGCTTCTCACCATTCCACCAGGTCAATGCCCCCTTTTGAAGGACACTGGTAGCATAGCGAACGCGGAGGTTATCAGGACACTCGCTGTTCACGAAGGTACATTCCATACTTTCAAACCATTGGAGGAGGCCAGTAGCACCCTCCTCTCCAGTAAACTTCGTGGGATTGCATGAGTTGAAGTGTTTGAAGGTACACCGAGTTTGAGTTGCACCCTCAGTATTGGTACTGTTGCTGTTCTGGGTTAACTCACTAACAAGATTCGGAATCACTGCAGCAATTTGCTCAGCGACAAGAGAAGCAAGACGACGATCAGAACGTTGTCCAGAGGCACGAACAGTGCGTTGGCTAGCATCACGGAGCATACGGCGAGCAGACATCTACAAGACAGTCAATGAAAAGTTATGAGATTAATAAATGTAAGTGTAATAGTGCATAAGAGTTATGATCACAAGATATCGTATGTGAAATAAAGGTATATCATTTGAAATACATATGTATAACATGTTTGGATTGCCCTTGTCTAGCTATAAAGCCCAACAAGAACGTTGACTTTTCAAAGAAATTGAGCCCAATGGTGATCAAAGAAGACATGCTTTAGCCTATAAGTGGACACTCACTCCAGGAATCCCCAGGTAAGCATAACAGGTCCGTAAATGGATTTATGCGCTATGCTTGCCTATGCCAGAAAACCCAGTGTACAGGCGTCCACCCTTCCAGATTGCACGTGTCCTTTTTCACACTCATTAAAGTTCAACAACTTTGAAGGAGCAAAATAAGAGTAGGCATTATGCCTAAGAGTGTCTTTATGAAAGGTACTGCTCCCGCTCCATGATGATGTAGTCTTTCCACTCCTTGTAGGACACCATCCTTATACGTCATGATGAAAGATGAGGAGAAAGGAGAAGAAAGGGAAAGATTAAGGAAGGAAAGTGAAGGGTAATGAGAGGGATGATAAATTAGGAAGTGTTGTACCTGAAAGTTGAAATTTGGTTATAGTCTAGGCTAAAAGGCATTCTAATAACCTAATTCCCTATAACCATGGCTCTGATACCAATCTGTAACACCCCAACCGATGGCGGAATCATCGAGGTGTCACGTAGTGACGATTGTTCAAAAGCACATGGTACTTAAATGTAAATATTATTAAATGAAACTCAAAAATTGTCTTACAAGGAAATGGAAATACAAGGTCTTAAATGAAACATAAATAACGAAATAACTGCATAATAAAGCGCTAAAAGTATCTTGATCAAACTGCACCTGAAACATGTACAAAAATAGGTTTGGTCAACATAAGAAATGTTGGTGAGCATTCCTAGTTTTGATATATATAGTAGATTAAAAGTTATACAATTCAAGTGCAAGCTACAATGTGGATATGTAAACCATGTATCAAACAAATGAGCGAAATCAACCCTGTGACTGTATAATGTACTGTATGAACTGTAGTGTACTTATCCAACAAGTGGATAATAACTTAACAATGGCCACGGATTCTCCGATGAAAAAGGGGGAGAATCAACCTAGGCGGGTTGTCAATCCAAATAGCGCTATCCAATGTTAAGGTCGGCTTGTACCATGTTAATGATTTCACTAAGTACAAATGTAATCCACATGTAATGTCTAAGCATAAAGCACGTTGTAAGCAATGCACATAGTACTAGAATTGTATTTGTAAAATGTAAATTTGAATTTGAACTTGTAATAGTGTACATGAATCACCCCAAAAATGTATAAAAGTAAAAAGGGGATAGGAATACTCACTGTTCACGTAGTAACTTGAAATTGGACTGGACAACGAAATATGAACTTGAGATTTCTCCCAAAAGATTAACCTAAAGTAATTAATAATGTGTGAGTGAAATAACCCTAGGATGCATGTATATCTAGGGCTTCGAATTGGGGATTACGTTTATTTGTGTAAATAAACAAATTGTTTATTAATTATGAGGAATTTAATAAATAAATGAATAAAAGTCTTTTAATGAAATTTGAATTTAGGATATACAAAATAAAGTGTTTGAAGTGTAGAAATAATTTTTATAAAATTATTTCATTTAAAATAGATTTTTAAATCTATTTATTTATAAATAGTCATTAATTAACTTTAATATTTAAAAATACTAAAATTAAAGAATTCTTATTTTAAAAATCATATTTCTGTTCTAAATGATTAAAAATAATTTGTATAAAATTTTGGTGCAAAAATGATGAAAATTGGATTTGTTATGATTTAATTATGATTAAATCTAACAAAAATTGATTAAAAATATAAAATAAATGATTTTACTGAATTAAAAATTATTTCAGTAAAGTTTAACTTTAAATAAAGTCAGGATAAATTTTGGAGAAATTAATAAAATTGTTTTGATGTATAAATGGATTTTTATAAATCTAATAGATTAAAAATGATTTAATTATTATAAATATTAAATAAATGAATTTCTGAAAAATAAAAATTATAAATGAAACTTTTATAACAGATTAAACATATGTAATTTTTTTAGAATTTATAAAATAGTTTTGGTATTTTAAAAAGAATTTAAAAGATTTAAAAGGATTTAATATTTATATATATTTAATTGTTTGCTTTTAAAAAGAAAAGACAAGAAAAAGGAGCAAAAACCGGCCAGAGCCGGGACTCGAACCCGGGTGACCCCTGTTGTGAACCATGGTCACAACCACTTGGCCTAGGCCGGTGGTTGTGATCTTTCTGGGTTAGAAATAAATATATATAATATGCAAAAACAAGATTATCCCCAATTGAAGAACACGAGCCCTAGAATTTTCAATCAGGCAATCCAGGCAACATGAGCTCGATTAATTATAGGGCTTTTGTTGCTGGGTAGCCGATGAACAAAACCCATCAAGAATATAGAGCTTACAGTGTGTAATCGTGGGTAATTGACTGGTCAAAGACCAAAGTCAAACGTCGTGCAAAAAGGAGATCAACAGAGATTATTTAGAACAATTGGAGGTTTAAGAAGATGAGTGAGCGAGTTGTGAAGCTGTTCCAAGGCTCAATTTATAGTGGGGATCAATAGGTTAGGTTAATTGGTAAGTTGACTCTGATTTAAATGTATACGCGTTCGAATTTCAAATTGGTCAATGGTCTGTTGTCAATTGACGTGTATAAGAGTTGTAATAGGCCGATAATTGCACTAATTTACCAAATATGAATCAATTATACGTTAATGGGACGGATTGATTATCATGGCAACCCACAGTTGACTTTCCTTGTCAACTGTGAGGTTTTGAAGGTGTATATTAATATAAAACGTGACCGGGTTATAACAGATACAAGGGTCCAGCCCAGATGGTTATGTTTGTGTGCAGCTGTGGCTTTGGCGCGGGTTCGAACCCCGGCCAAAGCAGATAATTGTTTTATTTTTTTTTTTAAACAGCCAAGGAGGATTGGGCCTTGGGTGATGGGCTAGACATTTGGGTTTGGGCTGGGCTTGGAAGCTGTTGGGCTCCATCAGATGGGCCTCAACATAATAATAATAATTATTATTATTATTATTATTATTATTAGTATTATTATTATTATTATTATCTATGATTAAACGAACCCGAGTAACAAAAATGCCACGTTTATTAATTGTGATAAAACGTACAGATAATTAAACGAATACAATGAAAAGTGACGGATGTCACAATTTATAAAAATCTATAAAAATATCGAAACGATCTTATTAATTTCCACAAAAATTATCCTGAGTTTTTATAACATAAAGCTTTTCAGAAATTATTTTTATTTCTGAAAAACCAATTATTTAATATTTTTAATCAATTTTTGTTAGTTTTATTCATAATTAAATCATAATAAATTCAATTTTTAATATTTTTGCACCAAAAATTTATACAAATTATTTCTAATCATTTAGAACAGGAATATAATTTTTAAACTGATAATTATTTAATTTTAGTAATTTTAATTATTAAAGTCAAAGTTTGACAAATTGTTATAAATAGATTTAATAATCTATTTTAAAGAAAATAATTTTATAAAAATTATTTTTATACTTTAAACACATTCTTGTGACCATCCTAGATTTAACATTTATAAAAAGATTTTTAGTTATTTATTTACTAAATTTCTCTCAATTGGCGAATATTTTTAATATTAATCAAACGAGCAATTATCCCCAATTCGAAGCCCTAGAAACTTATACATTTGTAGACTTGGTAGACTTAGACATATTCATTACCTTATTATAGGGTGATACTTGATACATTTGGACAACACAATTATCTAAATTTCTCAACAGATATAACATTTTACCAAGGTGAGTTTTACATAGCCCCTTTTCTATTTATCACCATTTTTGGGGTGAAACTTGTTACAACATCATTTTATGCAATTCAATCATCAATGTGTCTATGTGTTTTCTATGTTGCATTATGTCTTGAGCATGATTAGAGTAAGCACCATTCTAGCATAATCATTAACTCCGTACAAGCCGGCGATATACATTGATAGATCTATTGGACTGACAATCCCACCCGGATACGTGCCTCCTACAAAGGTAGCGTGGGTGTTTGTTATCGTATAACATATTCAAGTGAACCATGAGCGTATGGTATGTATCATATTATAACAGTCATCAGGGTTGGTTATGCACTCGATTTATTTCTAGTATGTTCTCACATATGGACTAGATTGACATGACACATGAATTGCACAACATTTTTATTCAATTATCAAAAACCTATGTAATTCTCACCAACTTTTGTTGACCCAAAACATTTTCAACTTAACATGTTTCAGGTTCTATTTGCTTGAAGATTTGAATTGATGCTTGAAGATATGTGTATAGTTTTATTCAATTTGATGTACAATTGTATGTAATTCATTTAAATCAATTATTGAAATTTATTATTTACCATGAGCTAGTGAACAATCATCAATACGTGACATCCCGATGTTTCCGCCATCGGTTGGGGTGTTACACAACAGACTCAATTTATTATATGTGCTAAAATAATTATCCAGAATGGTAGAAAAACATTGACCACCCATTGAGTTGAGGTCTTGACCATGAGAATAACTAACATGGTGTCTAAAAATCAAACCTATATCAACACAACGTTTACATATCAAATTTACATTAATTAACTATACTAAAAATCAAAAGTTTATGAATTCACCTTGGATTTTCAAGTGTACTAGCCACCCAAAAAGCAAAATAAGGGAATCCAAAAGGATGTAATGCTGCACAAATTTTACCAATAGTAGAGATAGTTGACGATGACTTTGGCTGAGGAGGCTGGCTCTTCTTGGATCCGGATGTCACGGAAGCATTTAGAGTAAGGTTGACAATTCTGCTGTTCAAATAAATAAATAGATACATGATCATAGACTGAATCAAATATACATGCATGATTGCTGCTTAATAACAGGGAATGCGTTTGACTAATGCAATCTATAGGCAAAAATAAAACATATGAAGTAAAAAAATGATAGAAAGTATTATGTTAGTTAGCATAATAGACAGAAGGAATGAAAGAAAAAGAAAAACACAGGTCTATGATTGTAAATCGTCATGAATACCTGAAAAGAAATCGTCAGAACTCAAGCCAACAGTAGCTGCAGCCAAGCAAATCATCACTCCCTACAAACAAAACATATAACATCTAGTGATCAACAATGCAAATCTAATCTCATAACAACTCTCATTATACCTTGCGGTGATTTGGTCTAGGCGAGTAAGTATACTCATGAGTTAAAAAAATAATCACAGCAGTGCTTGGTAAAATAAAAATCAAATGGTGTAAACTTAGTTTTTATTTGCAGTTTGACCTCTTTTGTGGTAAGGTAATATCAGCAACATTACTCTTTGCATTCAATTTCACATAACTCGCAGGAGAGCTCCATGACAATAAATTCCCTAAATAAATATCACAAATCATCATAGTAGTTAATCACATACCGTACGTCGCTGCTCACATCTTCTTCATCTTCTCATTCAATTCCTTCTTTATGGCTTTCTCTTCTTCCTTATTTTTCTGTAAATTAAAAAAAACTTAATATATACAAAAGTAATAACTGAAACTAATTAACTCAATAAGAGTCCCTAGAAAATTCAATGCCTTAACCCAAGGTTACCTACTAATCAGATCAACAAGACTCATCGGATTGAAGTTCATGGACAACCGATCTAACCAAAGAGAGAACATACAATAGAAAAACGCTTATGATAAATAAGAATGAGAATTGTATCCACGTTAGCACCACTATCACCACCCATCAATCCACCAACTCCCTAATTAATAACCACGCCGCCACCCGATCACAAACAGTAGTATGCAACCTTAATACCACCAACAACTATTCATTCACCAGTTTATAAACACTCATGAACAAAGTAGGTAGAGTTTTGATATCTTTTATTCCCCTAAAATCACCTAATGTCACATGGCATGGCACATGGAACACTTAAGGGGGAGGTTGACCTCTTTGAGTGCCATGTAAAATTTTTAGCTTTGGAATATATATGGGAAAGATAAATTGAAAACCCTCCCCAGTTAAGAAAACTCTGAAAACCATATCTCAACCATCCATTAACTTCAATCTATGGCTCACATTTAATCTATTTATTTCTTTTTTTTAAATAAAATTAAGATAACATATTAAAGTACCATAAAAGGTAGGATTGTCCATGGTGGTTTTGCACCTTTTCTTTTTTCCCTGACATACACAGAGCCATCATTTCAATTGTTGTTTCTCTTTCCTCTAACACTTTATACTTTGAAAAGAAATAGGATAAAGAAATTAAGAAAATTCAAATGATGTTAAACTTCATTTGCAGATCATAGAGGTACGTTTATCTTTCTCTGGTTTGTTCATGATCAATTACAAACCGATTCGTCTTCTTCTTTTTAGGGTTTTTAAAATTTGTAACATCTTACAGGTCGTTTGGTTTGATTCCTCATTATCTGACTCCTATTTTGTAACATTATAGAACAAGTTTGCAGTACAAATCGATTTGTCTTCTCCCTTTTAGGGTTTTTAAAATATGTAACATATTACAGATACTTTAGTCGGTTTCTTTATAATCCAGTTGCCAGACAATTATTTATAGGGCAATTTCCCCCAAAATAGGATTGTTAGGGTTTTAGGGAACCTAAGAATGATTTATTTTCTTTTTTAGGGATTCATAAACTCAAATCGATAACAAAATGTATTTTTTCAAAAAGAAGGGAGTTCAAACGATAACTTGGTTTTGAATGTGATAATTGTTTTTTTAAACCGTTCCAACATCGGTCTTATGTTTTGTTTTCTAGGATGCTTTAGCCCCATTGTTTTAGTGTATATCGGTCTTTGAGGAGATTATATATTAATAATATTGTTTTTTAAACAGTTTCTAAAATAGTTTTTCATTTACACAATATTTGTTTGTTACAGGTTTTGGCTTAGTTTAAAGAGTTGAATCAGAGATTGTTTATGCATTATTCTATGGCTTCTAATACAAAAAGGTATGTTTTTGGACTGGTATGATTTGTTTCACAAAGTAAACTTTGTTCTTTTTTTACTATACTCAATAAGGGATGAAAAATGTATACAAACACTCTCAAATTATTGTGTTATTGATTGTATAGTAACATAAAATCAAAAGCATTTTGATTCTGCAATAAAACCTTAATTGTCCATTAATGGGTAATACAAAAGGTTTTTAAAGTTAAGATGTAGATAGGGTGGTGGATGAAGAATGAGATAATTACATATAATTCTAACCTCGAATTAACCAACTGCTTTAGTGTCCATTTGACCATATAAAATCAAAGATTTCATATTATAATGCTAAACTTTTTTCCCTTAAAAACATCTACAACGCACGTGTATTATTTAAAAAAAATCATATTATCGTTTCCAAATTATTAATATTAAAGGTGGGTAGGGTAATTGGTTATTTTTGTATACCTTTGCAAATATTGAAATGCAACATTATTGGTTTACATTGTTGTAATGTAACATAAAAAATAAATTAGTATTCAAGTTTTAATCTTTTTTAATGGTTAAAAACGATACAAAGTGTAATCTTCATGAGGATGTTGTGAAACAAAAGGACACCAAAGCTAAAAAAAAAATATAAAGAAACTGAAGAAGGGAGATAAAAAAAGAGAGAATGCTTAAAGACAAAATCAAAGAAAAGTTGTGTTCGGATCTTTATGTAATTGTTATTCGAATATCTCTTTAAGTAATTGCTATTCGGCTGTAATGACTTATGTACTTATAAACAATTATGTTACCAAAACATATACGTTTATGTAATTTATGAATTATGTTACATATTCAGCTGTAATAACTTATGTTATTATTCAATTGTAACTAGAAAAATATACTTATGTAAATGTACCAGTTATGTTACTTAGTCGGACGTAACAACTTATGTTACCTAGTCCATGTCATATAAAAAATAAGTAAATAAACGATATATAATATTTGTTAAGCTGTAAACAACTTATGTTATTATTAAGTTGTTACTAGAAAATATATATTTATGTTGTTATCTATTCATTTGTAACTAAGAATGTTAAATACATAATTCAAAATGTTACATAGTTCGTGTCACATTAAAATAGTAAATAAATGATATACATGTATAGGGTCAGGATCCTGTACAAAGTGTTTTTTTTTTTGAGAAGTGTGAGAAGGATTAAAAATTGATACTTAGGCATCATTTTTTGAACTTAGTCGTGATGTTTTGGATTGTTTTGCCTATAAAAACACCAAACATAACAATTAAAAACCGAAAACAATGTATTTTAGGCTTAAAACTTAAAACACCATGCTAAGAACATTAGCAGTGTGTTTTAAGCGTTAAGTAGTGTGTTTTAGCTGTTTTTTAAATTTAATGACTATAATACATTGTATTGTGTTTTAGATTGTTGTGTTTGGTGTTTTTCAAGTTAAAACAACATAAAACATCATTCCTAAATCCAAAACATGATGTCTACATGTCAATTCTTAGTCCTTCTCACACTTCTCACGAAAAATGTACTTTGTACAGGATCCTAAACCTACATATATATATATATATATATATATGTTAGAGTGTTACAAATTGTACTTCTTTCTCAAATGTACAACTTGTATGTTACAACTTTTACTTTCGACATTAGATTCACAAAAGATGTGTTAAAAATTCACATAACATGTGTGATATACTATCATAACATATCCCAAGAAAACCAAACCAGCCTGAAACAGTCATTAACACTAGTTAAGATGTAAAAAGTACAAACTTATACATTGTAAGTGTGGAAAAGCAAAAGTTGTTTAATGGGTTGAGTAATCCATCAAGAAAATTTTAAGAAAAAACATTAATATTTGATATAAAGTTCACAATATTTTGTGTATATATTCAAAAGATGTTCTGAAAAGGTACACTTATGGGAAAACTGAAAGGTTATGTCATGTCAGACTAAGGAGTATACAGTGATGTTTTGTCATTTCATAATAAGTACTAGTATAATACTAAAAAGGTAAATTGTTTTATGATAAAGAATAAGAAGTAAGCATAAAAATATAAAAAATGGATTGTAAAAAAACAACAGATAGTTCTTTTTTTGTTTTGAACGGTGACTTTCTCAATCGTGTGGCAGAGATCATCACACCCGCTTCTTAGCAGGCCCTAATCTCCCACGCGTCCAGACTATATTGTCTGAATCGGGTCCATGCTGGTACAGTGGGGACTATGGTGTTCGCCCGGAAACCGTACTACCTCCACATGAGTTTCCTCGCTGGAGTAACAGCTGGAAAGAGACAAAAAGAAAGAAACGAATAGAGAATTTATCGGTCGTTACATCATCCCCCCGTTGAAAGGAATCTCGGCCTGAGATTCACTCAGCTTCAGCTGTAACATGTCTAGATTCAAACGCACGGACTATACAAGTTAGCAATAACATTGATTAAATGAAGTAAAGGCTCCGGTGTATAGAGAAGACCTCACCGTTTAAGAAGTAACCATAGAAACGATGGAATCCACTATTTCTTTATCATTACTTTTCTTTTTTAATACCTAGTATAGTAAAATTTCGTATTTCGAGGTGAAATGCCTAGAAAAAAAAATTGTGGTTGGGAAGGTTATAGTAGCCAAAGCCATTGGAAACGGGTAAGCTCAGATTCGAACCTGCATAGCTAATGGCTTATAGGTTTTCCTCTTAATAGCCTACAATCCCTTAAATGTCGTGTAACGCCTCAAATTCATTAAACACACTTAATTATCAAAAAAACGCCTTATCAAGGGGCATAGAAAAGAAAAACGATTAAAATTTTTTAAACTTCATGTGATCAACCCCTTAACTTGAATTAAGTTAATTAAGAATCCAAATATCTAACTAAACATAAGAGTAACTAGAGGGACTGATTTGAGGCAAATGGTAAACAAGGGTGAAGGGGGTTAATATGATAAGGGAAGGAAACTTCCCTTGTAAATCCCCTAGAAATGAATAACACACCCAAACACACACTTTTCTCACACACTAGTTCAACAATATGAAACCAGTCCCAAATTCAGCCATGAATCAAGTTACTGAAGATTGCATGATACTAATTCGAGTTATCTAGGGCCCATCTCACCTCTAGGTAAGTCATACTTCATTACACTTTGTGTATAATAATCTAAGTGATAATGTGTGATGTCTTAAAATTCATGTTTCTGGCAATTTACTGATTTGAGAAGGTAACCCTACGACTAGGGAACCTTAAAATAAATTAATCATAGTTAACCATGTTAGTGCAGCTCCAAATGGTGTGATTCAAGATTGGTCTTGTAGGTTTTATGTTAACCCTATAATTCATGAAAAATTTTTGTGACGAGGACTTGAATTGTGAAACTTATCATATTGATTTAAGGTCTTTAAATCGCGAAATTGATGAGATTGAGTGTTTGTTGAATCATGGAAACCTTGAAATTTAATTGGGGCTTTATCTTGGTAGTCTAGCTAGTAAACAAATGTTAATTGTGAAACCTTGCCCGCCAAGTGCATGACGAAATGCCATAATGAAACTCGATTTCATTAATTGTGTGTTAAAAGCGTCATACTTGGAAGAACTTGTGTGGTTATTCAAAACCGAGTCTAACAGATTACATGGATGTTTATGTGCAACGTGACATCTAGGTACTAAGCAAGAAGCATCAGGAAGCTAAGCAGTAAGGGATTTGAAGTTAAAAGCCCACGACTAAGGTAAGTTGATCTACGACTTAATCACCATAACTTTACGTTAACCGTATCCTGGCGAATATAGTAGTAGTCCATTTAGATGGTTGTGGTTCCCATTGTGGCTCATGGGTTGTCAAATTAAGTATAAACAAGTCACTAGGACCAGGCAAAGGGTCGTTCCGCGAGTGGCACACGTGGCTACGGGCGCAAAAGTATAACCTCAATGGTAGGGTGACTTGGACGAATGATCACCTTACCGAATCAAGACAGGGTTGGGAAGGGGATATCATGTGGCGTTTAGTTGGGAACTACGCGTAGTTGCGAAGCCATATTGTGTAGGAATTCGGACTATTGAACGATCAATTAAAGGGATTCTTTAGAACATTCCGCCTTTGGAACACCTTATTGCAGGTTAACTAAGTTAAACGCTTTGAATGGCTCATCATCAATGTGCTTAGATAGTGTCAAATCATGATATAGTTGGACATGAGTTAACTAGTCAATAATAATGGGGGTTTGTTTGCATCATTGAAGGATCGTTAGGAACCTAAAACGAAAATTGAGTAAGTTAACAACGTGACCGGTTATCGGCGAGGCTCCTTTGTCTAAAATGATGGGGTTGCGTTACTTGATAAGTTGGGTGCGAACCAGGTTGTTTAGGGCTGCTTTTTGCAGCAAAAAGAAAGCATTTTTGCCTTTAGGGGCCGTAACCTATGGCCTTAGACCGTAGGTTACGGTCTAAACCTTCGACCCCCTTTAGAATTCCACCACCGTAACCTTCGGCCAAGGGCCGTAGGCTATGGTCAACTTTACCAGAAACAGCAGTAGCCATTGGTGGCTGCCGTAAGCTATGGCTTACGGGGTGTTTCTCAGCCCACACCAAACCTTGTTTTACTCATTTTTAACATACAAGGAGCAAACACGGGGGTAGTGCATTAAGCACTAAGACCCGGAAACACACCAATTACACGGTCGTGGGGAGCTAAGGCTCAGTCGAACCGACAATTGGAAATTCACGATCATATCATTATATGGTGCAATCAATGAATGTATTCAAAATATTCTCTAACTCGAGATTAATCTTTCAGCACAAGATGGCTGATGATTCCACGTGTAGTGGACAAACCCTCGTGACTAGGGGTGAAATCAAGGAGGTCGTTTCAGAGGAAATCGGAACGACTATACAAAATGCTATGCCGGGATTCCTAGACAAACTTCAGACAACGCTTATCTCAGTCATCGAAGAGAAGTGCAGCGAGCTCAAGGAGAGTATTCTCAAAGAAGTGCTTCGAAACAAAACTTAGAAAACTTGTCCATACGAAAAATTTATGGCGTGTAAACCGAGTTTATATCAAGGGGAGGTAAACCCCATCCAATGCCAACGATGGCTATCAGAGATGGAAGATATCTTTGACCGGGCAAGTTGGAAGAACAAGATAAGGTGGCTTATGCCACCGGCCAATTGTGCGACCTAGCCAAGAATTGGTGGAATGTGAAAAGAAGCAGGTTGAGCTCGGAAGCCTTAAGGGCTATGACATGGGCGGAGTTCAAAATGTCATTTATCCAACATCATAGCCCCAAGGCGGCGGTAAATCAAATTAAGGAGGAATTCACCCAACTCCGACACAAAGGGGGAAACAATAGACCAGATCACGTGGATCTTCTTAGATAAACTCAAGTTCTGCGGGGAGTTAGCTCAAACCGAAGAGCAGAAAATATACTACTATCACAACATGCTCGGGGCGGAATTTAGGGAATTCATGACCCCCTCGAGGTATAAAACCTTGCCTGAAATCATCAATGCGGCTCGCGAAAAGGAGTTGGAACTCAAGAAACAAGTTAGAAAGGGTGAGAGGAGGTCGGTTGACCCAAACCTTAGCCCGAGAAAGAAACAAAAGGTTGAGGAATCTCCCAAAAAGGATAATGTGAAGGGCGGATCGCTTAACGCATGTAAGATTTGTGGTAGAGGCCACACGGGAGACTGTTACTTTAAAAACAAGTCGTGCCCAATCTGCAAGAAATTGGGACATATAGTGGGTAATTGCCCTGCTAAAGCTGACGAGTCTTTCAGTGCTACAAACCGGGGCACAAGAAATCCGAGAGCCTCGAAATCTCAAAGTCAAGTGTCAAGAATGAAAGCCCGAGAAAAGCTCCCAAGTCATAGGCAAGATCGTTCAACATCAACGCCGAAGAGGCAAAGCTAGACCCGAATGAGGTCACATGTACCTTCCTCGTTAATTTTGTTTTTGCAAAAATATTATTTGATACGGGTGCGAACAAGTCTTTCGTCTTGCACGAACTTATTCAGCTCCCATCTTTCATTCTTGAAAAGGTTCCTATTCCACTTGAGGTAAAAGTAGGTGATAACAAACATTTTGTTGTTCTTGATCTATGTCGAGGTTGCACAATCATTATCTTAAGAGTTTCCCATAAAACTAGTGCCCATGAAGATGGGAGAGTTCGAAATCGTGGTTGGCATGGATTGGCTATCCAAACATCATGCCAACGTGGACTGCCACCGTAAAGTGATACAAGTAACATCGCCAAGAGGAGAGCATGTCATAATTCATGGAGAAGCAAGATGCAACCCCATCCTATGCTCAATAATTGAAGCTCGGAAACTTATACAACATGGGTGCAAGGCATATCTAACTCATGTGTCCGACACCTGAAACAAAGTCATGCAGATCAAGATGTACCGGTAGTGCGGGAATTCACTGATGTTTTCCCGGATGACTTGCCAAGCATCCCGCCTGAGCGATAAATTGAATTTGGGATTGAACTAATCCCGGGAGCCAAGCCGGTGGCTAGGGCACCATATCGCCTAGTCCCGTCTGAGCTCAAAGAGCTAATGACACAACTGCAAGACCTTCTCAACAAAGACTTTATCCAACCGAGTGTGTCTCCGTGGGGAGCATCGGTGTTAGTCGTAAAGAAGAAAGTCAGTAATCTCCGCTTGTGTATAGACTACCGAGAGCTAAACAAGCTCACGGTAAAAAAACAAGTACCCACTACCCCGAATCGATGATCTATTAGATCAACTTCAAGGTGCCAATTGGTTTTCCAAAATCGATCTAAGATCGGGGTATCATCAAATCAAGGTATGGGAAGCTGATATACCCAAGACCGCATTCCGGACACGCTATGGACATTACGAGTTCCTCGTGATGTCATTTGGATTGACAAATGCTCCCAAAACTTTCATGGACCTTATGAACCGGGTGTGCAAACATTGGACAAATCCGTGATCGTATTTATCAACGACATCCTCATCTATTCCAAAAGTGAGGCGGAACACGCCCGTCATCTATATGAGGTACTCGAAACACTCTGAAGGAAGAAACTTTATGCTAAGTTCTCGAAGTGAGCCTTTTGGCTTCGAGAAGTTCAATTCCTCGGGCACATGATTAGTGCCGAGGGTGTGTTGGTGGATCCTTCCAAGATCGAGGCGGTATCTAAATGGAGCCCACCTAAAAACCCGTCCGAAGTTTTCTAGGACTCGTGGGTTATTATTGAAGGTTTATATAGGACTTTTCAAAAATCGCCACCCCACTAACCAAGGTAACCCATAAGGAAGAAAGGTTCAAATGGGGTGAGGAGCAAGACAAAGCCTTCAATATTTTAAAAGACAAACTCACGCATGCTCCCGTGCTCACACTGCCCGATGGGACGGAAGACATGGTGGTGTATTTAGATGCCTCACACCTTGGGCTGGGGTGTGTACTCATGCAACAAGACAAGGTCATCGCCTATGCCTCGAGACAATTAAAAACCCATGAAACCAACTACCCAACTCATGACCTTGAGCTAGCATCGGTTGTGTTTGCACTCAAAATCTGGAGGCATTACCTATACGGGGTAAAAATCACGATTTTCACAGACCACAAGAGCCTTAAGTGCTTCTTTGATCAAAAGGAGTTGAATATATGACAAAGACGATGGTTAGAAACACTAAAAGACTACGACTGTGAAATTCGTTACCACCCGGGCAAAGCAAACCGGGTGGCTGACCCCTTGGCAGAAAGGAGGATCATACTTCTATCCAGGCGAGGGCTATGCATCTCATCATCACTTCGGGCCTTATAGATCGGATGTGGGAGGCTCAATTCGAAGCCTAAAAAGAGGAAAACCGGAAGAAAGAGAGAATTAAAGGTCAAGTTGATGACCTTGAAGAAAATAATTGTGGGTTGAAAACTCGACTCAGTAGAATTTGGGTGCCTAACTCCTGCGAAGCACGTAAATCCCGGCACTCAATTCATCCCGGGGCCACCAAGATGTACATGGACTTGAAGAAAAATTATTGGTGGCCTGGAATGATAAGGGATATGGAAAAGTATGTCGAGAGGTGTGTGACTTGCTTACAAGTCAAGGCGGAACACCAGAAGCCGTACGGGAAACTCTAACCACTGGAAATACCCGTATGGAAGTGGGAACAAATAACCATGGACCTATTAACTAAATTGCCTAAAACAGCGCGGGGATATGACTCTATATGGGTCGTGGTTGATTGATTGACAAATAGCGCCCATTTCATTCCCATTCGCGAATCTTACACAACAGAAAAGATGGCAGGTGTCTTCACCAATGAAATTATCTCACGAAACGGAGTGCCGGTATCCATCATGTCTGACTGGGATCCTCGATTCACCTCCTGCTTTGGGCAAGAATTTCAAAGCCAAATAGACACCATGGTGCTACTTATCACCGCATTCCACCCACAAACCGATGACCAAGGCGAGCGAACCATACAAACACTTGAAGACACGCTGCGCGCGTGTATTATAGATTTCGAAGGAAGTTGGGATACTCACCTACCGTTGATGGAATTCGCCTACAAAATAGCTATCATGCTAGTATCGACATGCCACCATATGAAATGCTCTACGGGAGGAAGTGTCGAACACCCGTGTGTTGGGGCGAGGTAGGTCCACGGGAACTCGCTCACAAGGATGTGGTTAGCGCCACAAACAAAAAGATTGATATCGTACGCGCGCATCTGAAAGCCGCCCAAGATAGGCAAAAGTCCTACGTGGACAAGAGGCGAAGACCAATAAAGTTCCAACTGGGGGACTATGTGATGCTCAAGGTATCCCTGTGGAAAGGGGTTATTCGGTTTCGTAAGAGGGGCAAATTAGGTTCAAGATTCATTGGACCGTTCAAAATCCTCGAACGGGTGAGACAAGTCGCCTACCGGTTAGAATTGCCTGAGGAACTTAACGACATCCACAACACATTCCATGTTTCATACCTTCGAAAATGCTTGGCAGATCAAGAAACATATGTACCTATGGGAAAGATTGAGCTATGTGGTACGACCCATAGAGATTCTAGACTGAAAGGTGAAACTTCTCAGAAATAAGAGTATCAACCAAGTGAAGGTCAAATGAGATCATAGAAAAGGTTTGGACACCACATGGGAGTCCGAAGAAGAAATGAAGAGCCTTTATCCTCACTTATTCGGTACGTCACTAGTTTTGCGGACGAAACTCCCTTTAAGGAGGGTGGAGTTGTAATGCCCCAAATTCATTAAGCACGCTTAATTATCAAACTTTGCCTTATCAAGGGCATAGAAAAGAAAAACGACTAAAATTTTTTAAACTTCATGCGATCAACTCCTTAACTTGAATTAAGTTGATTAAGAATCCAAATATCTAACTAAACATAAGAGTAACTAGAGGGACTGATTTGAGGCAAATGGTAAACATGGGTGAAGGGGGTTAATATGAAAAGGGAAGGAAACTTCCCTTGTTCATCAACTGGAAACGAATAACACACCCAAACACACACTTTTCTCACACACTAGTTCAACAATATGAAATCATTCCCAAATTCAGCCATGAATCAAGTCACTGCAGCTTGCATGATAAAAATTTGAGTCATCTAGGGCCCATCTTACCTCTAGGTAACTCATATTTCATCAAAATTTGTGTATAATAGTCTAAGTGGTAATGGGTGATGTCTTAAAATTCATGTTTTTGGCAATTTCCTGATTTGAGAAGGTAACCATAGGACTAGGGAATCTTAAAACAAATTAATCATAGTTAATCATTTTAGTGCAGTTCCAAATGGTGTGATTCATGATGGGTCTTGTAGGTTGTATGTTAAACCTATAATTCATGGCAAAATTTTGTGATGAGAACTTGAATTATGAAACTTGTCATATTGATTTAAGGTCTTTAAGTTGTGAAATCGATGAGATTGAGTGTTTGTTGAATCATGGAAACCTTGAAATTTAATCGGGGCTTTATCTTGGTAGTCTAGCTAGTAAACAAATGTTAATTGTGAAACCTTTCCCGCCAAGTGTATGACGAAATGCCATAATGAAACTCGATTTCATTAATTGTGTGTTAAAAGCGTCATACTTGGTAGAAGTTATGTGGTTATTCAGAACCAAGTCTAATCGATTACATGGATGTTTATGTGCAGCATGACATCTAGGTACAAACTAAGAAGCATCGGGAAGCCAAGTGGTAAGGGATTTGTAGTTAAAAGCCCACGAATAAGGTAAGTCGATCTACGACTTAATCACCATAGCTTTACATTAACCGTATCCTTACAAATATAGTAGTAGTCCATTTAGAAGGTTGTGGTTCCCATTGTGGCTCATCGGTTGTCAAATTATGTATAAATAAGTCACTAGGACTGGGCAACACGCCGTTCCGTGAGTGGCACACGTGGCCACGGGCGCAAAAGTATAACCTCAATGGTAGGGTGACTTGGACGAATATTCACCTTCCCGAATCAAGACATGGTTGGGAAGGGAATATCATGTGGCCTTTAGTTGGTAACTACGCGTAGTTGCGAAGCCAGGTTGGGTAGGAATTCAGACTATTGCACGATCAATCGATGGGATTCTTTAGGAAATTCTGCCTTTGGAACACCTTATTGCAGGTTAACTAAGTTCAACGCTTTGAATGGCTCATCATCGATGTGCTTAGATAGTGTTAAATCATGATATAGCCGGACATGAGTTTACGCGTCAATAATATTGGGGGTTTGTTTGCATCATTGAAGGATCGTTAGGAACCTAAAACGAAAATTGAGTAAGTGGTTAACTCTTTCCACTCAATGTGGTAGACATTCCCGACTCTTTCACCTCCATCGTCTATTTCTCTCTCTGCGTCTCTCTCTCTCTCTCTCTCTCTCCCTATCTATCTCTCTCTCTCTCTCTCTCTCTCTCTCTAGGTGACATAATCCCTAACCAAATGTTAGCCATCATCATTGATAAAACCATTCTTGTGGGTATAAGGGTTTACATAAACCTGAGTTACAAATGGTGGATCTATATTAGTTATTTTGATAGAAAGAAAGAGAGATAAAGGATATTGAGTAATAGATGGACAATAACCTACCTCCCCCAACTCCATCATAAAAAAGATACCTAAAATGGTTTGTGGTTTTATTGTTTCTGTTCTGTCCAAAACAGGTGCCGGGCAGGTTCTTCAAACTTCCTAAATTGAGGATAAGCACATGTATCTAGACCATACATGTGTCGAAAGCACGGTGGCAAGCATACCAAAGCCCACGCTGAAGCTGGGTCGTATGCGTAAATATGTTATTGTGGCACAGAAGTTGAAGAAACCAAAGTTGAAGGCGTGCGCATTTGTAGATGAGGGAGGCAATGGCCGTAAGGTATGTATTTATTTAAGGTCTTGTTGGTGATTTGAAACAACTTAAACGGATCTAACATGTGAAAAAAATATAGATGTACCTATTGTGGAAGAGATAGAGACATGTACTGGAGACAAGATGGAAAGTCTTGGATGTGGTGATAAGCAGGCTGAAGTAAAGCAAGTACACGTACAGGATGGTAGTGATCAGTCGTTAGCCCCTACAGGTAAGGCCGTGTTACGTATGTATAGTTTTTATGCTATCTGTGCTTAGGTAACAACTACATTTATGGTTATTTTGTTTTTCTTAAGCGACCGTTGATGTTGCCCAAGATGACATCACCGCTACTTGCGGTAATGTGGAACAAAGTTCGAGCATAGGGGAGTTGAAGGCTAATGAAACCGCACTGTCCACCAAGCCTATCGACATGCCCAATTCTATTGTTGGGCCCCACCATTTGAAGTAGCTGATGCCAAAACAACAGATGGCGTTAGTTAGATATTCGATAGACCACATAAATCAACCGAGTGTTGCATACGTTACACATGCATTAACATATGTTAATGCATGTGTACCTTATGGGCACACATGTCTTCTGTGTGTGTCTATGCCAGAAAAATTGGTAATTTATTTATACAGAATGTATATAAAGTTAACATGTGTTGAATGTTTGCTGTTTTCTTGTTGTATATTCAGGACGTGCTGGGAGCTCCATAACGATGGCTAGGTGAAAGTCCAGATCAACTTAGGGCGTTGGTACAAGAACAATGGAACCAGGTGGACAAAGTGGTTGCGGCTGAAATGGTTATAGAGAAAGAGGTTGGAAGTGTACATGGGGACCAAAATGGTGAGTTTGTTAAGGTTGTGATTGGTTAACATAAGACTGCTGCGTCTTATTGATGAATTCTTATTTTTTGTGATTGTTTTGTGAATGCAACCAGTTCCGTAGTTATCATACGGAGTATGCCTCATCCGGTGCCAAGCGATGGCGGAAAAAAGTCAAACACTGAGGAGGCAGTTAAGGGAAATGATCCTATTGATGGCCCTAGTTTAAGTGTTGGATTAACACAGTTAGAGGAAAATCAAGGTATTAGTGTGTTGTATAAGAAATTTGAGTTTTTAACTTTTGTATATTAGAAGGACACTTATTGTACATTTATTGGGGGTGATGGGTTGGTGAAACCGGATCAAACCCTAGTGGAGGAAATGTCAAAGGAGATAGTTGGTGAGGCTGTGAAGTATTCAGTAAATGCAGTTGTTGGTGCGATTGCACCAAACATTGTTGGTACGTTTTTTTAAAGATATACATCCTGATGAAAAGTTTTAGAATTGTTATGTGTGTATTGGTTGTTGTGTAGGGACGTCATCGGCTGGCGGTGAACACACACCACCACCGTATCCAATGGTCTAGCCTGTTAGTTCCTTTGACTCTGCAACGGGTATGTTGACCGATCATGGTGTGCATACTGGCTGGATGCAACAAAACGAAACCTCCTGCGCGAACAGACGGTCTCATATTTTCACAAGTCGCCATTCATGATTCGAGAGGTTGATTTAGCGGCTGGTGTGATGAGGGATGACGACGGGATACGGGCATACATTATTAAGGATGAAGGGGATATGCACAGGTTGTTCGGTGACTCACTAAGAAGACAGGTAACCGAGAAAAATAGGTTTGTGATATGGTCCTTGCCTTTTAGCATGTAAACGACACATGCGTAGATTCTTGTTACGTCTGTAACATGTTACATATGCATAACCAGGAAAAGCATGTAGCATGTGTAACAGATGTCTTGTTCCCTACGTTAACTGACCTGTAGCATATGTAACACATGTTTTAACGTATGTTTGATAAGCATATGTAATAGGTTTATTAACATGTGTTAGCATATGTGATTCAGGAAAGAGCGCGATGGCAAGACAGGCCGGGTTACTGTAACCGATGCTGAGTTGGAGAACGCAGTGGCAAAGTAAGTACTAGTACATATTTATTTGTGCTGGGGGATTCCTTATTTGTAGGTTTTAAAAAATAATTTGGGCTGCTAGTTTGTGTTTTATAACCGTATTTTCTGTATGTCACGTTGTATTATACAGTGAGGTGTTGCTCAGAAGCCTGTTTAATGTGGAAGCGACTCGTAGCATGTTCAAGTCGCTGAAGCCAGGCATATTGGTGTTGGAAGGGATTGTAGATTGTTGGGTCGATGTGTTGAATTATGAAGAGAAGCTCAAATCACCGGAAGCGTATCTCCGGTTGTTTTTTTGGTACAAAGGCCGTGGTAAGTATTTTGACCCAACCATGTGTAAATATTTTTCTTGTTTTATCAATGCCTGGGATAATAAGTGGTTTTCTAAAAACGACGAAACAGTTCTTATGGATGCTACACGATTCCATGTGTGACGAGAAGACACGGGAGGCACGGTTTTTCGAGTATAAGTAAATTTGTGTGTTTCAATTACTAATTCGAATTTGATTTTTTCCTAATATAATCATACCTAGTAATTGATTCAGTCAATTAGTCGAAGCTTTCCTAATATAATCCTAAACCTTCCAATCCAAATGATAATTAAAAGAATATATAGCACTTGACCAATAACTATCAACAGATATAGATTTGAAGAAACATAAAAGCACTATAATATTTATGATATAAATGTTCATACCAATAACGGTGTTTCAATTTTGATTAAAAAACCAACAATAGTAATAATAATGTGTACATGAACTCTTTATCCCAAAGAACATAGGTTTAGGATGCAAACTCTACTAATTCGCAGCGTGTCAATCAATATCATTATACTCACAATAATCAAATTACAGTCCACAAAACAGTACTAAGTACAAGTCAATTAAATCTTGTAATTCAGTTATAAAAAAATGAAATAAATCAAATTAACAACAAAAGGAAGATAATATAACAAAATCAATACGTTGAGATAATAAAGACAAAGCTAGGGATTGCTTTTTTTATTATAGTACGCATGACATGGTATAAGTTTCTTTACCTAATTTGATACTCCCATTACAGAGTTATAAGATAAGTCACTTAAAACTTTGTGTTCACAAATTAAATGAGATGCATAAATTCATACCTATGATGCTTCACTTTGTACAGAAAACACCTTCTAACTATTTGTTCTGCTATTAGTTCTCCCTCAGCTAAATGGCTGTGAATCAGCATCTCATTTTCAAATAACAAAAATCCGACCTTCCTCTTTGCGAATTATGTACTCAACTATATGGAACGGCTGCACAAAATCGAAAGCATCGCAAAGATGGCACTGGAGCAATGATTTCGTCTATATAATAATTAGGGAGAAGATAAAATTTTAAAAGTTTTTATTAATCAGCTAAGTATACATTAATAATTAAAAATCATATATGAGCTAGTGAATGAACATTGTTTATGATACCGTAGTATTTTATACAATATAGCCCCCTCTCTATTGATAAAAACAACAAAACAAACCTTGAAATTCCTGATTTTCCATAAGCATCATAAGCTTGACTTTGATATGGATTACTCAATACTTGGTAAGCTTCTCCTAACATGCGATAGAACATCAAATCTTTAATTAAAACATTATACTGAGATAAGATAGTTATAATAAGGCAAAAAGTTAAAAGAAAAATCAAATGCATATTTTTTTTAGTTTTTGGATATAAGTTATTTCTCAATTAAAGCACAAAATAAATGCTAACTCAAATCGTGTACCTATCTTGTGAGATCTTTAATTAATAACTTATCTAACTTCTGAAATTCTTCTTCATATACTGGTTACTTATACTTTTCTATCAGCACATGAAAAACCTATAATCTAAGTATTAAAGGCACACTGAAAAAAGTAACATTTAAAAGAGTGTAAAGATAAAAATAATGAAACTTCAATCTTCTATATGACATTATCTAATCTTTTTTAAGTATACATAACGAAGTACAGAAACGAAGATGAACACCCATTTCTTTAAAAAATTCCCATAAAATTTGAAACCTATACAGACTTTTCATCCCAATTGATATGGGAAATTCCCATAAAATCGAAAACCAAGACAAAGCTTATAAACTATAATTATAAAAAAAAAAGGTTAATAGAATTTAAATTCACAGTTACCGACACTGATTATCTACTTATGTGACCATTCCATACTTTTCATCCTAACACCGCCGAATGAGGAAAAAAACATAACAACACCAATTATTATCAAAATCAGAATCAGAGGACCAAAACACAATTACAACTTGTTGTATATACAGGTAATTTCTATTAAAAGTCTAACCTTGCCAATGATTTGGATGAATCGTAGTAGAAGTCGTAGAAGACGCACACTCAACGGAAACATATGAGTCTCCGATTTGATGATTTAAGCGGCCATCAATCAATCAATAACATGGATTATCGATATTAAATTGAGATATTAGAAGAGAAATAACCTCATAAGTCAGAATTGAACAATATCAAATCCAAATCAAATTAACCTTTTGACCATCACCTTATCCGACCACCTCATTTTTTAGATCTGAACCATCGGATGCTTCGATTAAATTCTGATTCAACACCTAAAACAATAGAGTAGCTTCATTGTAAGGAGTATTAGATGTTAGAAGGGTAATTCTTGAATACAATGATGCATTACAGTTCTACAAAATCAACACTAAATCAAAATCAAATAAAAGTATTACAGGAAAAGCACTTGTATTAACTATTAAGCATCATCTACCAAAAAGAAGATGGAGAACCTGTTGTGGATGACACCAAACCAAAAAAAAAAAAAAAAAGAAGGAAAAAAATACTGAAACAAATTGAAACAATACTTAAATCGAAGCTTCATATACAGACCCATATGAAGTTTCTGAATTGAAACCAAATTGAAGACAGATCCATAAAACGGGGCAGACTTAGGAAGAATTAGAATCAAGATATGTACCTTGATGCGTTGAAACGGTAGATGCGTAAGGTTACAATAGTAGGGAGAAACTGATGAAGGAGATACATAGGGTTTAGAGAGAGAGAGAGTACTCGTGAGTTTGATATTAGGAATATTGATTTTGATTATGAAATAGGAAACTTATTAATGTGATATAAAAATACTAATTGTGATTAAAGAGGGAATAATGTAGAGAGGAGGAATAAAGGTGGGATTTTAAAAAAAACTAAAATTCTTAACAAAATGCCATGTGGACAAATGGGGAGAAAATTAGGAATGAGGTGTCTCATTGAGTGTCATGTGTACACCATGGCTTTTATTTATTAGTATTTATAGATTATAAATTTCCATCACTAGCTTGATATTTTTTTCATTTATAAAAACCCTGTGCAACGTGGCAAATTGTGGGAATTTTAAAAAACATCCCATCACATGTATAAACTTCCTTCTCTCACCCAAACCCTAAAAATCCATCATCTCCTCTGTTCCACCACTCACCCACCTCCGTAAACCCACCAACGACAACAACACTAATCTCAAGATTCAATCGAAATAACAATAAACAAAACTCTATTTACAATCTGTAAGTTTTCCCCTCTTTTAAACCCTAATCAACTAATACTTTGATTATATGTTCACAGATCATTGTGATGATGATACTGACGAATCCAATTATTGTTCTCCCAGACGACGGTCCACAAAAACTAAAGACAGTAGACGTAGTAGCAAACACAGTAGCCGCAAGTACTCCGAATCCGAAGACGATTCCGATTGATCCGATTCCTCTCCAAGACAACGGTCCAGAAAAACCAGAGAATGTAGTCGCAGTAACAAACACAACAGACATAGAGATCTAATTCTGACCGTTCAAAAGATTATTTAGACGATGACTGAATAAGTAAAAAAGAAGAAATCAAAGAAGATTAGTGAAGAGGAGATTGCTGAGTATTTGGCTAAGAAATCACAAAAAAAGTTTAGGGTTTTTTTTTATAGTTATTGATGATTGAATATGATTATTGATTTGTTTGTTGTGATGTTTTAGGCATTGAAAGTGGCGAAGAAGTTGAAGTCTCAGAATGTTTATGGATATGTGAATCACTCGAATCCGTTTGGTGATTCTAATTTTAATGATAAGTGAGTTTTTGGTTATGTGTTTTCCTCTAATTATTTCCTCCTTCATTTCTCTTGCTTTGGTTTCTTCTTCAGATCTCACTACCAACCCAAAAAGTCTACTATCATGTATTTAAATATATAAAACCTTTTAAATGGTTGTATCTAAAAAATCTTGAATTCATTAGTGTAAGGCAATTGGTGTTATTTATATAAAAAATAATACAAGCTGTATATCGGTTACTCCGACCTATAGTTTTATTAGGGATAGTTTTTTAAGTTAGGGCACTCAATGTGACAATTGAGGAAGTTTGTGATGCATTTTTATCATGTAACTTTATTTAAATTGTACAAAAATTTACTTTTTTATATATTTTTTTCATTATAGTTTTTATATGATTAATTGTTTTGTAATTAAGTAATCATATAGGAAATGCAGATACGCTAGGGACCGAGCTGCTTGCTAAAAGAGTACAAAAATGACACCCCTGTCAATCTTGGTCTGGTTGAGAAGTTTCTAAATGTGGTTCTTGATGTACCGTTTTTGTTTAAAATGTCACACCCTCAAATTTCCACTTGCGGAGTTTTACCGCGAGGCGCATGACAAACCAGGATCCAAGTCAACGGTCACAATAAACAACTCTATATGAAGATACATGACATTCAAAAAGAAATAGTTTTCATAAACTCAAAACCAATAGCGGAAGCATTAAACATGTTACAAACCATAGACCCAAATGTACCAAGTGTTTATTACAAACATGAACTAAACCTAGACGCCAATGCAGACCCGTGCGCCTAGTTCCATTTGTTGCTACCTTAGCGACCTGAGAAAACATGCCAAAAAGACGTCAACATATAATGCTGGTGAGTTCACAGGTTTGTTCAATATGTTACCAAGTGTTACCAAAACGTTACCATGTCCATACTATATCAATGTTACCAAGTACGCTAGCTAGGCGTATGGTTTATTACTACTACGATTGGAAAACCATTACTAGACACGTTTAGCAATGTTCAGCAATGTTCAGCCCGAATGTTCAGCATGTTACCAATGTTACCAGTTCGAGACAATATGCACCCGCCCGACCCTCCAAGCCGACGAGTGGGGCAGGTCACGCCCAATAGATCTATCCACATTTCCCCCGTTGTGCATCCCCGCACATTCATGGTTTTCCCCGGGACTTTAAAAGATCGTATAGCAATGCAAAGTTTAAAACCATAGTATTACATATGTTACCAAAATAGTTCAGCGCATGTTTTCCTCCCCCAAAAGTTAAAGCAGTAAAAGTGGGGCCGTGAACTCACCTTAGATAGCGTTCTTCGGTTACAAGTAAAGATGTTAAGCCCTTGATAATCCCTCTACCGGAGATCTATCAAAATGTTCATATAAGTGTTCTGACTAATAACCATAAGGTTATCTAGTCCCCGATTGCCCAGATCGTAACCAAGTATGTTTTAAAACGTGTTTAAATGTTAAACCGACACACTAGACCGACCCGACATCCCGTTGGTGACCCATTACCCTAACTAATCAAGTACACATAGATTACACACAAGGTTCAAGCATAAAACACTTAGTTTGTATCAAAAATCTCATTTCTGCATCAGAACGGTCGAACCAGTCGGATTAAGTCTCCTTCGCCCGCTTTAAGTCTCCTTCGCCCGTTTTATGTTTCGTTCGACCGTTTGATGTCTCCTTCGACCGTTTTATCACGTTCGCCCAAACATAACCCAGGTTCGACCCTGGATTCTCTCCTTCGCACCTTCGATCGGTCGAAGGAGTCCAGGTTCGCCCCTGTTGTGCAAATTTTCCTAAAAACGCTTCAAACACATTCAAAACACCTCGAAACATCATCAAACACAGCAGTCAAGCATGAATAACTTATCCCTACAAAACCCCATCGATTTCTCCCGATAATACGTCCATTTCAGCCCTTTCCCAAAATGGTAAGAATTATGAAAATGTCACAATCATGCATGGATTCTTTACCCAATTTGGAAACTTTTGAAATCAATCCATTTTCAACTTAAAATGCTTAGTTTATCGAGTGTTCGATTTCTCCTTACTAGTTCTATTGATTATAAATATCATTTATCAAGTCTAGATTCATTAAAACCCCCAAAATACCCATAACATCACCATCTATCCAATCCTAACCCTAAACAACAATAACCTAGCATCAATAACAATCCTATATCATGTTACTATCATAGATACAGCAGCAAATCATTGAACAACACATAACACCACATAATACACAATTCACATATGTTTATCATCATGAAGACCTATGTTTAAATGATAAGGTTTTGATTTAGAAAGATGTTTTAAAAGGTTTTTAATCATGAAAACACCCTTAGAACAGATCCGGACAATTAGGGTTAGATGAAAACGAATTAAAATGCTTTAAAAGGATTTAGGATCAAGAACACACCTTGGATTCTTGTTTAGATGTTGTAGATAGGTTAGATTATGCAAAAGAAGAGCAAAAACTCCTTCCTTAGTGATTAAAATCGTTTGAGAGTGTTTTGAGACGGTTAGGGTTTGTGAAATGGTGAAAAATGACAAAGTTTGGTATTTATACTAATCCTCCTTCGCCCCCTATCAGTGGTTGAAGGTGGCCTCCTTCGACCCTTCCACAGGGTCGAATGAGCCCTGTCCTGGTCGAAGGGAATTCTTTCAATTCCACATCCCAGGTTCGCCCATTTACAAAGGGTCGAACCAACACAAAATTCCTCCTTCGACCACTCGAAGTGGTCGAACCAGAACCCATGTTTATCTAGTTTTCCAGTTTGTCGTGTTTAACGCATTCTAACACATCTTAACACATGAGCATGCAACCTTAGTCTATGTTTAACATATTTAAGCACGGATAATCATTTACACATCATTTAAACACATCTACGTATATAATCCACCACACGACCCATAATCTACACATATACTTAATTAGTTCATGTAATGTCACCAACAACGGGACCCGGTACTAGTGTATTCCCAAAACGACTCCCAATGAACCTCCAGATCATTGTACCCTGGACAATCCTAACTTGACCCGACTCAACTAACCCAGTTAAGTCCGTTTATAAACGTTTCCCGCTAAGGTAGACTTAGATGTTACTAAAATGTTTAAGCCAAATATACCGGGTGTCACAAAAAGAGTCGAGGCAATGCTTTACATATCTAACTTTGAGTCCGATGTCGAGTATCTTAAACTATCTTTTTTAAACTCTTGAGGTATTTAGCTTTGTTTTCAATTGGTTGGGTATTGGTTTTTTCAAAGAATGAACTGTTTCTTCTCTTCGTTATCGACATTGGGATGAACTAAGCTGTGACGAATGCGATTTATCTAGGGTAGTTGTAGGTGGCAAGATGGTCGAATTTTGTTCATAACTGCTGAGTATTCCTCATCGCTTTTGCTTTTGTATTCCTATCATACTGTCACTCAATCATGGCTTCTGGTCACCTTTTCCTTACTCAATTCTTCAGATATATCCCATACACATAAATTATTATTATCGACCTTACTCGCTAATACGATCTCCTGATAATTTATACTTTACCAAAACAGTTCCATATTAGTTAACCTTTTCCAACCCACATTTTATCACGCCATATTATTTTTGTCAACCCCAGAATGCTCCCAGGGTATAAACTAGTATAATCATATATATATATATATATATATATATATATATATATATAGAGTAAAGTTCACGTACATATAGCTTTATCGTACGAACAGTACGAACTGAAGTAAAAAACATACGGTGGCATTTCTGTAAATATTGGAAACTTTATATAACTAGAGTAATTATATAATTACTCTAGTTATATAACTAGCGTAATTATATAACTAGAGTAATTATATAATTACTCTTGGGTAATTACTCTAGAGTAATTATATACACTAGAGTAATTATACAAACAAGAGTGGTGGTCATTATTTACGAAAATGCCACCGCCACTTTTTTACTCTAGAGTAATTATATACACTAGAGTAATTATACAAACAAAAAGTGGTGGTCATTATTTACGAAAATGCCACCGCCACTTTTGTTTTGTTCCCTTCAATTCGTATGTTCGCACGATAAACTTTGTATGTATTTGATCTTTTGTCTATATATATATATATATCAACCTATCTTATAATTATAATATTTCTTTTTATGTAAGATGGAAACAATATGTAAATATCTTTTAGGGGAGGGAAGGGCGCAACCATAAGGTTCACTGAACTACTCTAATTTCTAGAAATCATGCATTGTCATATCACTTTACTTTACTGATTAGTTACCCTAAACTCAATTATAGAGACATTAATACTCTGAAATATTTTTTATTTTTGTTTTTATTTATTTTGTTAAATAAAATAGACATTTAAATTAAATTTAATACAACATAATTAATTAAAACAAGTACATAACTAATATTATAATTACTACAAAACTAAAATTAAAATTAATACATACCTAAAATTAAAACTAAGATTTAACTAATTAGACATTTAAACACACGATTACCTAAATTAATAACCAAAGAGGGAATCCGGCGACAGGCAGTCACAATCATTACCATGCCAGTTTAACCTCATGTATCGAAATCCAGAGCTTTCAGATGACAGATGTTGGGATCAGTTTGCTCTTTTTGCTAAGTAAGAACTTGCTATCTTGACACTTAAGTGTTTAGCAAGCCCTTGTAAATCAGATTATAAGCACAGCGGAATGTATAAGTTAAAGCAACACTTTTTATACTAAGGAAGAGTTATTACTCCCCCTTGATGATTGAAACTAATAAATGACAAGTATTTATTATGAATCCAAGCAGTAAATGAGAATTAGATACTTAGACAGATTCACAATAAATACTGAAATGGAATAGAACAGTGAGAGTGTTTGAAGGATTTTTCTATTAAAATCAATGTCTAAAATAGAAGGTTGAAGCCTCCTATTTATAGACGTTTACATACATGTATCTTGGCAAAAAGCAAGTACAGAAACAACAGAAACAAGTTGCACAAGTTGCAACATTGAAACTAACAAATACAGCTAAAAGTAATAATAAACAATAAACTACTGATGCAAAAGGCGGTGGAAAATATCTGATGCTAAGTGCTGATGAATGACAAACTACTGATGAGTAGTTTGTCTTCAGTACTTCTGAAGTGAACTTGTCTGGTTTGGACTTCAGAACTTCTGATGAAGTTTCTTCTTCAGCACTTCTCTTATCTTCTCTTCAGCAGTTCTTTGTTTTCTTTTCAGTACTTCTATACTTAGCCAAAATGACAGAAGTGAATTAGACTAAGGTTTCCAAAAGTGGTTTCACCAATCCTCTTTGTCCTAACAACAGGTAAATGATTTCTTCATCCGAATCCATTACGCATTCGACCCCCATTTCTTCATTCGAATCCATTAAGCATTCGACCCCGGGATCGGTTTCGTAACCTTCAACCCAACTTTAAATATTTGGCATTGTAGGAGGGTTTTGCACGGTAGGAGTGCTACACATTTGCATCGTAACAACGTCTCCAATTCGTATTGCACCTAGTTGTAGTAGAGCCATTGTGTAATCATAAACATAATACAACTCTTCCAGTCGAATCTTCAGGATGTTGTAGCTGATAAATTTCAAATGTTGGAGGGTTTGAAGTCGGTGGGTTTGTAGGAAGTGGGTTTATAGCCGTTGGGTTTGAAGTTGGTTCTTTGTTTATAGGTGGATGGTTTTGTACGACGACGGGATGATCATCGACGACATGTACGCGGAAACAAATCACCACCACCTATTTAAGATAAAATGTGGAGAAATTTAATGAAATTGTTTAAATGTGATGTGGTTTAAATAAAGATGGTAAATGGTTTATATAGAGAGTTAAATTTGTAAACATATTTTGGAGGAGGTGGGGTGAAGTAACTGTCGAATAGAGAAATTAAACTTTTAAACGGGTGAATAACCCTTGCTTTGATCCATCAAACGATAACCGCCCCACTACCACTACCACCAATGGCAATGGGTTGGGTTTGGGATGGGATTAGGTCATCCCAGCCCCCTACCCGATTAAGCATGATTGTCCCAAACCCGTCGGGTTTGTATCTGGTAATTACCCATCGGATATCGGGTATACACGCGAGTTTCGGGTAAACTCGTTAATTTTCAAAACTTACCCATCGAGTATATCCGACTAAAAACTCGTCAGGTATCTATTGGGTAACTACTAACATATACATTTAGCATTATTGAATATATATATATATATATATATATATATATATATATATATATATATATATATAGGGGAGGGTTATCTTGAGAACACTAAATATTGTGAGAACCGTTGTAACACCCCAACTGATGGCGGAATCATCGAGGTGCCACGTAGTGACGATTGTTCAAAAGCTCATGGTACTAAAATGTAAATTTATGATTATTGAATATTGTTTTACAACATGTGAAATTAAATACAAGTCAACAAAATAAAGATAATTGATTGATTTAATCTAAGTCCAAAGTCCTATGTGAAGCGTCAAGCAGCTTATCCTGAAACATGCACGAAAATAATTTTTGTTAGGATCTGAGTTTGTTTGTTTTGATTATGTTTAACTAAATATGATAGATATGAAATGAATATAGAATGAAAGTGCAGCGGAATAATAAACTGTTAATCAAAACAAGAGAGTAAATGTTTTCAGATCGAAAGCTTTCATTAATCCAAAAGATTACAATCGTACAATTACTCCCCCTCAGCCTGATCACACAGTGTTTGTCTGAGAGAATGTTTGTGTGTGTGATGCAATAGAACAGTACAAGCACTGTTCTATTTATAGACAGACTCAAAGCACTGATGACCTAGGCTGACGTCACCTAAGACAGTGACCTCTAACAGAATAACAAACATAAACATCTGCCTATTACAAACTACTGTTACATTGAAAGCACTGATATTAAACAGCTGTTGAAGATAAACTCTGATGGTCTTGTATCCACTGCTGGAGCCTAAGTGTTGTTGGTTCCAGCAGTGCTTTGGTCTTCAGTACTTGTATCAGCAGTTGTTCTTCATCAGACCTTTGGTCAGCAGTTGTTCTTCATCAGTTGTTTACTCAGCAGTTCTTTGTATCAGCACTTGTTGAGCAGTTGTTTGGATAGAACAGTAGTTAGGGTCAGCAGTCTTTTGGGAGAAGTAAGTTGTAAAGACTGTTTATTCAAGGATCAAACTGATAGCATGTTTTGGCTTTCTAATCATCTGTTCTTCTCCAGGTCAGCAGACCCAACAATCTCCCCCTAGAACAGATGATGCCAAAACTCAGCTTTATTTATTGATCTTTATTCCTCAACAGACTTTCTCTGATTTGACCTTTGAATTGCAATTCAAAGTTCAGAGCAAATAAGTCTTCTTCATCTCTTTCTAGGTCCAGATTTAGCAATGTTTGGTGATCTTCTGCACATAGGCTGTAAGCATCATCCATGCTGATCTTCTGAACCCTTCCATCTGACCTGAGCAATGTCAATTCGTGGTTGTCTTTGTTGAGTTTCCACTTTAGAATTTTTGAGTCAGTGGATTTGCTGAGATGAACTTTTATTCTTGATGAGTTGGGTGAAGGAGGTCTTCCAATGAGTTCTCTGAGCTTCTCTGTTGTAGGATCAGAGAAATAGTGTATTTGATTGAAGAGCCCTTCTTTGATGAATGTGTCAGCAAACTTTCTTTGATCTTCCTCTGACATTTCCTTCTGCTTCTTGAACTGTCTTCTTGCAGCAGTTGTGAGATCAGAGGTTTCAAGTAAACTGTCCAGGTTAAAGGTCTGTTGGGGTCTCTTCATCATTGGTTCATCAGTGTAAATTGGTTTCCTTGGAAGGCTGGGATCCTTTTTCCTATTTTCTTCCAGACTTTTGTAAGTTTCAACCAGCCTTAACTCTGACCATCTGGAAACTGACCTCATCTCCCCATAGTTGGCAGCTACAATCTCCTGCCTCATCCTTTTGAATTTCAAGGCTCTGACTGGGTCTCTGCCTTTGCCAAAGTTAGGAGTGGAGACTTTAGCTTTGGGGTCTTTGGCCATTTCTTCAATCCTGAGTAGTTCTTCTCTCAAAGCATGAGTAGTCCAACCATTGAACTGCTTTTTGTTTGCTTTGTAAGGCTTGGTTGCCATTATCTGTTCAAGAAGAGATTCCCTTACCTCCTTTTCCAAATCTACACTGAGAGGCATGGAGGACATGGAATTGCTCAGGGTCTTAGCAAAATCTTCAATCCTTCTGAGTTTGCTAAGCTCTGCTGAATGGATGCCCTGAGCAGTCCTGTCATCCTTCCCTTTGCATTTCTCCCTGATGATGGCATCCACCTGTTCACCCTTGTATTTCAGATAAGTATCAATGTTGAGGGGAACAGGGAAGTTTGGGAGAGATGGGAAGGATCTTTCTGATGGCTGTTCAGTATTGTAGAAGGATTGTAATTCCCCCTTGAGTAGATCAAGTTCAAGGGGATACTGAACAACCAATGGTGTAATGGTTGGTGGTGGTCTATGGGATCTGAACTTGGATGTGTGTGGTCAGAAAGATGTGATTGGAATAGCTGTGATGGGAGGAGTGGATTGGGCAGTTGAAATGGTGGTTGGTGATGTGTGTATGTTTTCATCATGTACAACAAAGGTTGATTTTCTCTTCCTTGTGTACATGATTTTTGGTGATGGTGATTTGGTAGCAGTGGTTGGATTAACATCTGTTGGCCTTTTAGTAGGTCCAGCAGATGTTTGGGATTTAGCTGGTGATGTTTGTTTGGTGGTTGTATGTTCAGGTGTGTTTGTTGGTTTAGGTATGTTTGTTGGTTTGGGTGCAGTGGTTTGGGTAGCAGTGTTTTGAGTAGTTTCAGTGTTTTGGGTGGCAGTGGTTTCAGTAGCAGTGGTTTTATCAACAGAGGTGTTCAACTTAGATGGTGGTTTTCTAACATGCTTGGCAGGTCTTTTCATCCTTTTAGAGGATCCCACATCTTCAGTTTCCCTTTGTTGTTTCTTTTTGAGTTCAATTAATGACTCTGCTTTAACTTCCAAAGTGTCAGCTCTTTTCTGTTTCTCTTGAGCAGCCTTTTCAGCTTCTATGTTTGCAGAGTCATCTACAGCTTTATTCTTCTCGGTGGTTTGTTGTGGTGGTTGTTGTGGTGGTGCTGTTGTTGCTTGTTGTTGTTGTGGAGCTTGTTGTTGTGGAGCTGATTTGGTAGACTCTGGTTTCTTGGCAGACTTGGCTTGGCCTTTTTGAGAAGGAGGACAACCAAAAGGATCTAGGTTTGGTAGCCTATCTCTGCCACTCTCCCCCTTTTTGGCATCATCAGCCGTGAAAGCATCATCATTTTCATCCCTGAGGATGGTGGTAGGGGCAGAGCCAGTAGTCTTCAGCAGGTGGTCCTTGATGGCTTTGATATCAGCATGGGTATCTTTGTACCTTGCATCTACCATATTCCTGATCTCAGCCATGTAAGTTTCATGTGTCTGATCAGCCAGTTTTCTGTGAGCTATGATGATGGGGGAAACTGATTTCCATAACTCACTGGCTATATCAGCTGTAGATGGTTGACTCTTGGAAAGATCTGCAATTGAGCTCAGTATAAGCTTGACATCAGATTTGATGTCAGCAACAGAGGTTTCAATGACAGAAACTCTGTCCGTCAATTCTTGGTATTTTGACCCATCTCCTAAATTAATAGGATCATCTGAGTCCCTACCAGTGGTAGTTCTACCTGATTCAGGCCTAATAGGTGAATCAGATGCCCCTTTGTCTTGGTACTGGGGACTTCCAACTGTTTTTGGAGACACTATAGTGGCTTCAACAGTTGTTGCCTTCAAGGGAGTCTTAGCTATGTAATCACTGTCCTGATGTGAGACAGTGGTCTCTACATCAGTAGTGGCTGCTCCACTTGAAAACACACCTAGAGTTTCATTGAACTCAGGTGGTGTAACCTCCTCTTCTGTTTGTGGGATAGCAGATTGTACATTCTCAGGACCAGTCACTTGTTGGAGTATACTCTTAGTGACAGGTGGAAGAGAGGAACTGGGATCTTCCTGAGATTTGTCAATTGCTTCAAACAGAGGTTGCATTGTTTGTGGGACATGTGATGGTGAGGGTGGAGGAGTAACAAGAGAATTAGCCCTGGGAGAAGGGCTTGTGAACATTTGGTCAAGTGACTCAAATGTATCATGATGTGTGTCCCCTTGGCTTACAACATGATCCTTTTGAGAGGATTCATGAGGAGTTTGGTCAGGTGGAGGTATGTCCAACTGTTGTGAGGAAGTAACAACAGTGGTTTCAGGTTGCTTTTGTGGTGCAACAGAGGTTTCTTCTGGTACCTCAACATCCAGAAGCCTCATTTGTGGTTGAGTGGTGGTTTTTGTGGATGGATGTTTCTTTTTGGAGGTATCTGGTGTGGGTTTCACAGCACTGGATGTAGTGCCATGATCACCAGGAGCAGTGGGCTCAACAACAGAGGTTTTGACAACAGTTGTTGCCTTTGTCCTCTTTGTTTGTGTTTTAGAAACTTTTGACACTTTAGACACTTTTTCTTGGGTGCTTCCACCCAGCATTCTTGTGAAAGTTTCATCAGTTAAGCTTTTCATTTGCATAGCCTCACCCTTTTTGAAAACTTTTTCTGGTAAGACTTTTTGTAAGATTACACTAAGAATTCGTGGGTAAATAAGAAAAGCATTGTTTGACCCAGACTTGACAGCTTTCACATTTGATACCAAGTCCATGAACAATCCCTGGGAAAGATTGAAGTCAGAGTTTGACAACATGGCATAACCCAGATATTGCATCCTCAATGGGATTTCATTAAAGGATGTGGACTTAGCAGAGACACAAAGAAGAAGAGTATGGAAGAAAAATTTCATGACTGGAGGAAAAAACTTTTTGAAAAGAGTTGATCCAGTCATCTGACCATCATACCCTCTTTCTTGGAACTCAGTGTGAAGCTCTGTTTTAGTAAAGGAATCCTTACCTGCCAGGTCATTCAGTGTGAAGGTTGTGGATATGGTTTCAGGGGTAATGACGATACTGGATTCTCCAATTTTGGAAATAATGGAAGTAGGCTTTTTGTCTTGTAGTAGAAACTCAGCATTCAACCAAAATTCTTGGAGTGTATCAAGATAAATGGGGGCGTTAGCGGTTAGGATGGGTAAGTATTTGGAGTTAAGGAAAATGTCGATGGTGGAATGAAATGGAGTGTTGCCATCTGTTTTGATCAGATAGGGGAGACAATTGTGTGTAGCTTTGGCTTGAAGATCCATTTTAGTGGATTTCAAAGGTGAAGATGATTGAAGATTGATGGAGGGTTTGAGAATGAAGAAGGCGGTTTTCAGTATTTTGAATACAATGAGACAGTGTAACGTCTGTTGTGGTAAAACAGGGTTTATATAGGCTCAATGAAACCGCTGATGTGGCCAAACCTCTGCTTATATGAACAGACGTGGCAATCATCTGATGGATGAAACATCTGGTGGAGAACAGCTGTTTTTTTTTTTTGGCAAACAACTGATACAAACAGCAACAACTGATGCAAACAGCTGTTGTAGCAAACAGCTGTTTTTTTTAATATAGTATATATATAAGGAGACAGTTGTTTTATCTGAACAGATGTTCTGAAACAGATTTTTCAACTAACAGTTGTTTTATCTGATCAGATGTTTTGAAACAGACTTTTCAACCAACAGTGGATATGAATGAAACAGTGGTTGTTTTATCTGATCAGATGTTATAAACAGATTTTTCAACCAAACAGCTATTTTAAAAATTTGATTTACTGAAACATTTTATTAAGATTTATTGAAGCTTTATTTGTTTAATCCATGTTTAACATACCAATTCTGGAAATCAGGTTTGTAAAGGTAGATGTGTCTAAAGCTTTTGTTAACACATCTGCCAACTGATCCTCTGTTGGAACATGGTGTAAAGAAATCAAACCTTTTTCATAGCTGTCTCTGACAAAATGGTGTCTTATGTCAATGTGTTTGGTAGTGGAATGAGAGACTGGATTCTTGATGATATTTTCAGCAGCTTGGCTGTCCAACATGAGTGGAGTCCTAAGTGCAGTTATCCCAAAATCCAGTAGTTGATTTTGAAGCCACATGAGTTGGGCTGTACAGCTTGCAGCAGCAATGTATTCAGCTTCAGCTGTTGAAGTTGAAACAACTGCCTGCTTTTTGCTTTGCCATGAAACTAAGGCATTCCCTAGAAATTGGCACCCTCCTGAAGTGGATTTTCTTGTGGTGTGACAGCCAGCAAAGTCACTATCTGAATAACCTGAAAGCTCAATGTTTCCATTAGCAGGATACCAGATACCAAGTGTGGGAGCACCTTTGAGGTATCTGAATATCCTTTTCACAGCAATAAGGTTTGACTTTCTGGGTGAAGCCTGGGATCTGGCACAGACACAGGTAGCAAACATAATGTCTGGCCTAGATGCAGTTAGGTACAATAATGACCCAATCATACATCTATAATGTGTTTGATCAACCAGTTCATCCTTGTCATCAATAGTGAGCAGCTTGACTGTACTCATGGGTGTGCTACATGGCTTACAATCATTCATCTCAAATCTGGTTAATAAGTTCTTTACATATTTGTTTTGGTGAATGAATGTGCCATTTTGCAGTTGTTTCACTTGAAGACCAAGGAAGCACTGAAGCTCACCCATGGCACTCATTTCAAACTCTGCTGTCATGAGTTTTCTGAACTCTTCACACATTTGGTTACATGTGGATCCAAAAATGATGTCATCCACATATATTTGAACAATCATTAAGTGTTTCCCTTTCCATTTAAGAAATAAAGTTTTGTCAATTTTACCTCTTGTGAAGCCAATGGATAAGAGGAATGTGGAGAGAGTTTCATACCAGGCCCTTGGTGCTTGTTTAAGTCCATACAAAGCTTTGTTGAGCTTGTAGACATAGTCAGGATGGAATGTGTCTTCAAAACCAGGTGGCTGACATACATAGACCTCCTCCTGAATTTTGCCATAAAGGAAAGCACATTTGATGTCCATCTGATACACCTTTATGTTGTGGTTGACAGCAAAGGCTAAAAAGAGTCTGATGGCTTCTAGTCTTGCTACAGGAGCAAAAGTCTCATCATAATCTATTTCTTCTTCTTGTCTGAAGCCTTGAACCACAAGCCTGGCTTTATTCTTGACAACAATACCCCTTTCATCAGTCTTGTTTTTGAAGACCCACTTTGTTCCTATAGGACAAACATCCTTAGGAAGTGGTACAAGCTCCCATACTTGTTGTCTTTTGAATTGAAGGAGTTCTTCCTGCATGGCCTCTACCCAACTGTTGTCTTTCAGTGCCTCTTGGTACTTGACAGGTTGTGTGAGGGATAAGAAGCCTGCAAAAAGACAGATATTTGAGGATTGGCTTCTTGTGAGCACACCCTCTCTGATGTTGCCAATGATCTGGTCTGGTGGATGAGCTCTTAAGTAAATAAGATCTCCTTGATATGGAACAATGGCATTTTGAGGTGATGGACAGAGGTTTGGTGACTCTGTTGGTGTAACATCTGTTGGTACTTCTGTAGTGCCATCAGATGTTTGGAATGGTAATGGAGGAATGGGTCCAAGTGGTGTGAAACTTGACTGACTTTTGTCAACAGATGATTGACTTTTGTCAACAGATGATAGGTCAGTGGTTGTGAGGGGTGAAGCAGTGGTTTGAGGATAGGACTGGCCAACAGTGGTTGACACAGCTGTGGCAGAGTTTTGACAATTGTTTTGAACAGCTGCTTCCTCTGAGGCAGAATAGACTTTGTAGTGACTGGGGATCACAACATCTGTTCTGTAATCTTGCTGTGGAGACTGTGGAATACCTGCATTGTTAGCTTTAACAGTGATATCTTCAAATTTGAATTTATCTAAATCAAATAGTTCAGCAGGGTTTGCAGGGATTTTTAGAGATGAAAGTTCATTGAACTTTACATTCAGAGTTTCTTCTATTGTCTTAGTCCTTGTGTTAAACACTTTGTAGGCTTTAGCAGTAGAAGAATATCCCAGAAAATAACCACAGTCTACTTTGGCTGCAAATTTTGAAATGGAATCTTTTAGATTTAAAATGAAACATGGGCAGCCAAAGATTTTAAAAAATGAGATTAATGGTTTGATTTTGAAAAAAATTTCATAAGCAGTTTTTTGATGTCTGGGGTTGATCAAAACTCTGTTTTGAACATAGCAAGCAGTGTTTACAGCTTCTGCCCAGAAGGACAGTGGCAAACCAGAATCTGCTAGCATGGTTCTTGCAGCTTCTATAAGAGTTCTATTTTTCCTCTCAACCACCCCATTTTGTTCTGGTGTTCTTGGGATGCTGAACTGCCTCACAATCCCTTTTGACACACAGAAGTCATCCAACTCCTTATTTTTAAACTCTGTTCCATTGTCACTCCTGAAGACTTTTACTGGCAAGTCATATTGCTTTTCAACTTTGGTGACAAAGTCCTTCAATATACCTGCAGTCTCATCCTTAGAATGTAAAAAGTAAGTCCATGTAAACCTAGAAAAATCATCAACTATGACAAGACAAAATCTCTTTCTTCTTAGACTCATGATTTTAACAGGGCCAAACAAGTCCATGTGCAACAGTTGTAGACACTGACTAGTTTTGGACTCATCAATGGATTTGTAAGAGCTTTTATGTTGTTTCCCTTTTAAGCAAGAAACACAATGCTCATCACATTTAAATTCTTTTGATGGTAAACCTCTAACAAGGCTTTGTTTGGAGAGTGTGTTGATAGTATTAAGGTTGGTGTGACCCAATCTCCTATGCCACAATTCTGTCTCCTTAGTGGAGGCAGCAAAAAACAGACAGACATTTGCCATAGGATTGTCCTTTAACATATCAACAACATACACATTGCCACTTCTATGAGCAACAAGTTGTGCTTTGCTCTCAGCAATAATGGTATCAATCTTTTTCACCACTTCTGGCCCAATAATCTTACAAGTTTTCTTTGTGAAAAATGAGCCATAACCTTTGTCACTCATTTGTGAAACACTCAGAAGATTAAACTTGAGATTATCAATAAGATTGACATTTTCAAACTTGAGTTTTCCAGCCTGTATAGTCCCTGAACCCAACACCTTACCTTTAGAATCATTACCAAAGGATATATCACCCCCTCCATGAGCCAAGAAGTCCAGAAGCAGGGCTCTACATCCTGTCATGTGCCTGGAACCTCCACTATCTACATACCAAAGACTATCTAAACAAGCAGAAGCTCCCTGCACATCAGTAAATGATTAGTTTTGGTGAGTGTCCAAAGCCAAGTTGGCTTTGGATGGGTCCTCAGACCTTTCAGACTCAAGCTTTGGAAGGTGATCAGTGGTTTGGACCAATTTCTGAATTAAGGTCAACAACTGCTGCTGACCATTTGCCAGTGCTTGAATGTCAACACTTGGGGCAGCAGTTGTTTGATCACTTCCTGACAGATGATAATACCCATATGGATTTCTGTTCACTCTTGGTTTAGAGGGTCTCTTTGGCTCCTCATAAACATGTGGCAGACTGTGACATGGAGGTTGACCATAACCTCTTGGGTATTTGCTTGTGGGTGGAGCATCTGTTACTTGGACATCTCTAGAAGCAGATGTTTCAAGCCTTTTTGTAACAGATGTTTGGACAGGGGTGAAGGTCTGTTTGGGCTTTCCTTTTGGAGTACTAACCACAGGGTTTGCAAGAGTTTTAGCTTTGTATTCTTGTATTTTTACATCAAAATTTTTGAGATACAAGCACTCTTTGGTCTTGTGATTCTTTTTCCCACATATTGAGCATGTGGCTTTGGAATCACATTCACTTGTTCCTTTGTTAATATCATATGCTTTTAGAAGAAAACAGTTTTTGGTGACATGATTCTTCTTTTCACAGAAATCACAGAACAAGTTGACAGTCTTTTCTTTCTTCTTCCCCTTTTCAGTCTTCTTTTCAGCAGATGTTTGAGCATCTGCTGGAAGATTTTTCAGGGGAATGACTTTAGCCAATGGAATGACCTTTGCCTGAGGTGCTGTCTTTCCCTCAGGTGTTTTAAAATCAACAGGTTTGAAATTCTCAAGAGTATCACACTCATCAGACCAAGTAGGTTTAAATTCATACTTTTCAAGTTCAGCAAAAGATGAGGAACCTTCTGGTTTTTCAAGAACAATTTTCTTACCATTTGGTTCAGTGATTTTAATCTCTTGACCCTGCAGGTTTGTTGGTATTACCTCAACAGACTTTTGACTCTTTTTGTCAGTGTTTTCAAAAGCAGGAGTAGTGGTTTCAAAACCAAAGCCAAACTTCACATGACTTTTAGTTTGTTTGTTGAGTAACATTTCAAATCCTCTACATGATTCCACCCATTTCTCACATTCAACTTGGGTGGACTCTAGCTCACTCTTGCAACTTTGATATTTTGCTATCATAGTTTGGAGCTGGTCTTTGGTTATGGTTGCTTCATGTTTTAAGCTGCTAATTTCAGATTTTTTGCAGTTAAACTTGTTTTCAAATCTTTTGTGAGTTTTTCAAATTTAACTTCATCATCCAAAATTTTATTTCTAAGGTTTTCATTCACCTCTTTGATGTTAGCAAATGCTATTACACATTTGTCATAACACAACTCTTTAAGAATTTGAGGAGATACCTTAGCAGCAGCCATCAATGCACAATCACACTTGCACTCACAGTCATCAGATGCACCCCAGGGATCTGTGAGATTCACAACCTCTTCTTCAGGTTTTTCACCTGTAACAACTTCACTAACAACATCATCAGTCACAACATCAGATTCAGTTACCACTTCCTCAGATTCAATCTCATCCACCATAGCCATGAAACAGAAATTTTCTGGTTCATTTTCAGCTTTGGCAACTAGTGCAAAATTCTCATCTGTTAGCTCATCAGGTAGACTGCTCCAATCAACAAAGCCTTGTGTAAAGAAGCTCTGTTGACTGGTCTCTGCAGGAGCAGAGGATGGAGCAACAGTCGTTTGCACAGGTGCTTGAGCAACAGGTGTTTGCACATAGTGGATCTGAGGAACAGTGGTTTGGACATACTGGACAGGAACAGTGTTTGAGGACTGTGCAAAATGAGCAGTGTTTTGCACATTTGGTCCAGGGGCATTATAGGAATTCTGATAAGTGTTGGTCTGTGGTCTTTGATTTGGGTAGGTTATCATAGGTGTACCATGTTGACCCCTACATTCCCTAGCAAAATGACCAAACCTATGACATTTATAACACTTGATCTTTGATTTATCCAACCCAACCTTAGATCTGCCAGTCAACCCTGGAAACCTTCTACCAGTTTTCTTGTAAAAATTATTAGTTCTTACACTGAGAAGGGCCAATTGGTGCATAATGTCCATTTCTTCCAAATCATCAGGGTCAAAGTATTTTAGGTCATCATACTCAAAGGATATATTGTCAGATGCCTGGATATCACCACCACTTGCTGTGAAAGCATAGTTTGGTGAATAAGAATCAGAGTTAAAACCTGTGTTAAAACCTGAAGTTATGTCAATAAAATGATCATAACTCTGATCCTTTGTGTTTCCAGGCACCTCATCATGACCCAAAAGTGCTGTATTCCCAAACACATAGTCATCAGACACTTTTCCAGAGTCCTGGAGCTTCTTTTTCTGGTTAAGCTCTCTCTCATAGGTCAAGAGCTTACCATGAAGCTGGGTCAGTGATAGGTCTTTAAATCCTATTGAGTTTCTCATCACAATAGCAATAGTGTCCCATTTGTCTGGTAATGATCTCAAAAACCTATGGTTCAAGGTTGAATGAGGGTAAGTAAGACCAACTAATTTTAGTTCACTAATTAAGCAATTAAATCTCTCAAACTGTTGAGTTAATGACTCTCCTTTGACATGACTGAATGTTTCATATTGTTGGTTAAGTATTTCACGATTGTTTTCAATAACCTCCTCAGTCCCACCAAACTGTTCTTTCAGTGCATCCCACAACTCCTTTGCACTGTTACAGTGTAACAACCCAGCATATATATCATTGGGTAGAGCCATGGCCACAATACTGAAGGCCTTAGCATCTAGCTCAATTTTCTGAAAATCCTGGTCGGAGTAGTTTTCAAGTTTCTTTGGCTCAAACACTTTGGGATCTTCAGTACTCGGCACAGTCGGAACATGTGGTCCGAAGATAACCGACTTCCAACACCCAGTGTTTTGTTGAGCTAGAACATGGCTCATCCGACGTTGCCAGATATTGTATTCAGATCTGACAAGCATCGGTGGCTTGTTGTTCGTGCCAGTGTTATGTGGATCGTGATTGATAGAAGCCATTCTCTGATTTTTCAAAAAACAAAGTCTGTTTAAAAACGGTTGAAACGAAATTAAACTATTACTCTGTTTTCAATCTAACAGACAAACGATATCAATAATTGTGAGCTGATTATTAAATTGATTTGTTAGATCGAATTTAATTGACCAAGCTCTGATACCAATTGTTAGGATCTGAGTTTGTTTGTTTTGATTATGTTTAACTAAATATGATAGATATGAAATGAATATAGAATGAAAGTGCAGCGGAATAATAAACTGTTAATCAAAACAAGAGAGTAAATGTTTTCAGATCGAAAGCATTCATTAATCCAAAAGATTACAATCGTACAATTACTCCCCCTCAGCCTGATCACACAGTGTTTGTCTGAGAGAATGTTTGTGTGTGTGATGCAATAGAACAGTACAAGCACTGTTCTATTTATAGACAGACTCAAAGCACTGATGACCTAGGCTGACGTCACCTAAGACAGTGACCTCTAACAGAATAACAAACAAAAACATCTGCCTATTACAAACTACTGTTACATTGAAAGCACTGATATTAAATAGCTGTTGAAGATAAACTCTGATGGTCTTGTATCCACTGCTGGAGCCTAAGTGCTGTTGGTTCCAGCAGTGCTTTGGTCTTCAGTACTTGTATCAGCAGTTGTTCTTCATCAGACCTTTGGTCAGCAGTTGTTCTTCATCAGTTGTTTACTCAGCAGTTCTTTGTATCAGCACTTGTTGAGCAGTTGTTTGGATAGAACAGTAGTTAGGGTCAGCAGTCTTTTGGGAGAAGTAAGTTGTAAAGACTGTTTATTCAAGGATCAAACTGATAGCATGTTTTGGCTTTCTAATCATCTGTTCTTCTCCAGGTCAGCAGACCCAACAATTTTGTCAACATATGATGTTGGTGAGTACTACTTTTTGTACATATAGTATAAGTTTGAAAAGTAGTACAATTCATGTGTCTAGCATCACCAAGGCATTATGTAAACATGCAAGTAACCAAACAAGACAAGATCAAATGTAAAGTTTGTACCATGAAATTGATAATGAGCACCTCAACACGTGTGAGTCTAAAAGAGCACCATAACACAAAGTTATGTCTAAATGAGAACCGTAACATAAGTTACATCTAAATGAGCACCGTAACATAAGTTACGTCTGTATGTAATGAGCACCATAACATAAGTTATGTCTAGATGTATGATTTTGTATGTAAGCTACGTTCATGTTCAAACATAAGCACAAAGATAAACAAGACACGTATATGAATTGTATTGAATAAAATGTATGTGTAAATGTATACGAAAGTTTTGTATACTTGTGCATGAATCACCCCAAAAGTTGTAAAAGCGAAAAAGGGAATAAGTAATACTCACTTTAGCAAGGTGGTAAGTCTTGTGTAATTGAATAAGTATAATCCAACGTTGCCAAGTATCACCCTATGTATAATGTAACAAATAAGTCTAAGTCTATATGGTCTATAAGTATTTTCTAAGGCTTCGAATTGGGGATAAGTATTTATTTGGTTAATGAATTAAACGTTTAATAGTTAAGAGAAATTTGGTAAATAAATAAACAAAAAGTCTTTGAGTAAACTTTAAATCAAATATGGTCACAATATAAAGTTTTAAGTGTGAAAATAATTTTTATAAAATTATTTTCTTGAAAATAGAATATTTAATTTAATTATTTCAAATTGTCAAAATATGAATTTAATATCTAAAAATATTAAAATTAAATAATTTCTGAATTAAAAATTGTATTTCAGTTCTAGATAGTTAGAAATAATTTATATAAAATTTTGGTGCAAAAATATTGAAAAATGAATTTATTATGATTTATTTATGATTAAAACTAACAAAAATTAATTAAAAATATAAAATAAACGGTTTTTCTGAAATAAAAATATTTTCTGGAATGTTTAAGAATATACAAGTTTAGGATAATTTTTGTGAGATTTAATAAAATCATTCAGATATTTTTATAGAATTTAATAAATATAAATGAATAAACTTGTATTATTAATCATATATGTTAAATAAATTATTTTTGAAAAACTAAAATTTGGGTGATGAACTTTATCATTTGGAGATCATATGATAATTTTTATAGAATTTATAAAACACTTTTAGTATTTAAAAACTATTTTAAGAGATTAAATATGTTAAATATATATATATAAAATGGCAAAAAAAAATATATGTTGGTTATGGAAATCGAACCCGGGCCTCTGGCCGGTTCGGGTTTTATCACAAGCGTGGCCACCAACTGAGCCACACCCTGAGAACGAATTATATTGGACTGGAATTGTTTATATAGGTTTATTAGATTAATGGTTAAATGAAAAGAAAAAAAAAGATTGTTTCTCGTGGGATTCGAACCTGGCCAAGAGGCTGGTTCAAGTTTTGCAACAAGGAGGGTAAACCAACTGATCTAGATCAGTTGGTTGTTTATCCTCTGTTCTAAAATAAATAAATACACTAACAGCGCTCAGTGTTCTTCCCCAATTACTATCAATTCGTGCCCTAATTTTCAAATCATCATAATTGTTGATCAATAGCCCATAAATCTTTGGGGCTATTGATCTAGTAGGGCCGATTAGTAAAACCATAAAAAAACGGACTTACACGACTCTATGATCGGTATTAAGCTCGGTCAAGAAAAACGTCAAAAGACGATCCAGGCTTCAACTTGCAGGTTATGAAATCAAAAATTGGGGGTGAAGAGAGGTAAATCGGCGAGTAATGATGGTCTAGACACGTTCAATTTATAGTGAAAAGCTTAGACGAACGAATGGAAGGTTTTAAAGGGTTGACCTTCTATGGTCAAAAACGCGATTTGTATGTTTGGTTGAGCAAGTGATTAGCGGGTGATTGATTGATTATTAATGGAGGGATAGTATCATTCACGTGTCATGGTTAAACACGAATTGTTTCCAATTATCATTCAATTGTTGTGGTCAAAGATGTTGACTGTGTCAACTCCCTTGTCTGCGTAAAAGGAGCAGCAAGAAGAAGGAAAGGGGAGCAAGGTTTGGGCCGGATTTTTGGGGCTGCTGGGCTGGCTTTCTGGGCCGTGTTTATGGGCTCCGGTTTTGATTGAGTTATGGTTTGGTTTGGGTTATGGATTAGGAGTGGTAAAACATAATAACTAACTTCATTATTATTATTATTATGAGGATATATTGTGGCGTACAAGATAGGAGGTGCGGAAAAATGTATATATATATATATATATATATATATATATATATATATATAATAATAGTGGTAAAAGTGACGGATGTCACAACCGTGAGAACAAGTAAAAAAAATCAATCAAAATCAAATTTTTTTTAATACAAACCTCATTATAATCAAAATACAACATTAATAAATGAATTTTCTTTCCAAATAATTCATTTTTTCTTGCAAAAACACTTTCAAATTAACTTTTTACACATGCGTAAATGAAACAGTTTACACATGCATAAACAGTAAATTTACACATGTGTAAAAACAATTTATTTTCGTATACGTTTGAATTTTTACGCGTTAATTGTGTTTTTGAGATTGTATTTTAGTAATAAAGATAAGTGTAAAAAGAAATTTTGAATTTGAATGGTTTTAGATGCCGTTCTCACGGTTCGCACGAAATATAGGTGTTCTCAAATTAACTTTCCCCTATATATATATATATATATATATATATATATATATATATATATATATATATATATATATATGTAAATGATTACGATATATAAAGGAGAAATGGCACACAAATGTAACCAAGTTTGCTTGGTGTTCTAATTAAGTCACTCAAATTTTTTTTTGTCTCTCTAAAGTCATTAAAGTTTCATTTGTTGTTCTAATACTATGTAATAATTACCAGGTCATCAGGTCACCTTCTTTTTTTATTTTTATTTTTTCTTTCATTTTAATGTTTATGTGGATATTATTTTTATTAGGTGAGTTTTATAAAATGAAGATTTAAAACAAATATTTTTTTTTTTATAAATTTTACATGTTTAAAAAATTTATTAAAAAATATTAAAACCTGACACATCATCACTTTTACCTGGAAACCTGATAATTACATATTATTGGAACACTAAATGAAACTTGAGTGACTTTAGAGAGACAAAAAAAGTTTGAGTGACTTAATTGGAACAGTTAGCAAACTTGGTTACATTTACTTAAATCATATAAAAACACTAAAAGACATAGATAGCATACACTAATTATTGGTGTCTTTTAGCACAAGATGACAATGTAGATGAACAATTAGATATACTATGCATACATATTTAAAAAGACATATAAGAAATTATATCGGGTATCTAATTGGGTAAACGTGTATACTTTATCGGGTAATCAGGACGGATAAACGGGTATATCATTAAATCCCAAACCCACGAAAAAATAAAAACTGTCATACCCAGACCCATACCCAATTATCTGACCCAAAACCCGTCCCAAATATGTAAGGTTTTAAATTTACCCATCAAGTTCGGGTTTAATTGTCAACCCTATTTTCAAATAGCGCCCCACCTCCTTGTAACACATAGATAAAACAACTAATTAGTTGGGCCGGTACCATCAAATTAATAATTATCTACATCACGTGTTTCATTTAATTCCTTCTTTCTTCATGTCACTTCACAAATCGGTAAACGTAAAACTCAGTTTGTCAAGAGATATTTCTTACCATGACTTCCACTGAAGAATAAATTGTGGAAAACCGAAGTATGGAGATTGAAGCAGTCAAGTATGGTGGGTTGGAATAAATTAAAAAACAAGTGTTTCAAATAGTGATTAATTATAGAGTAAATTACACAAAAGCTTGAGAGTATTTCATATGTCGATTAATTTTACAAATAACTATACATGTGATTCACTATTAGTTCCAACTTTTCTTATACGTTTCTTCTGATCTTAAATGTTTACATATACGTTACTCTTTTTATCATTTCCAATGTATTTTTTAAACAACATTTTGTCACATTTATTCTTACGCCTACTACGCGGATTTAAACTCACATCACTTTTATGTGTGTATGAAAGGGACCAATACCAGTAACTAGGTCATTGGTATGAATTTCACTAGTTGGCGTTGAAAAAGTTCAAAAATGGTAAAATCCATAAATGTAAGACTATGTATAGTGGTAATAGTTAGTAAGTGAAAAAGTGAGGGTCACGTCTCGTCACTGTCATGTAGTTAGTGGGTGTTAAAAATATCGCATACTACATCTAATTCATATGTTCTTTTCTGGGCTCTATTATCTCTAGGCCTATATCTGTCTTGGGTTTGTATTTGGCCCGTTATGTTTACCCTAGCTGTTGGCCCATGGCCCAGCTAATGGTTGCCTTGTTTACGGTTTATTATTTGGATGGTTGAGATTTATGCCGGTGTTTTGATCTACGGCCGAGGTGTGCTCGTGTGGTTAGCTGGATGGTTCCCGAGGCATTATATATTGATTGTTTTTTCTTTTCTTTATACACACAATCTTTCATCTCTTGTCTTGTGTAGTCTTTGAGCGATTATGGTTTCTCTGTATCTCTGAGTTATCCTTCATTGTTGGTCTGTAAGTCTTGTGATCATCATACACAGAGACTCTCTGGTTGTGTTAATCAGTAGAGTCATCTGAACTTTGTCTTGTTATTATTAGGGTTTCATCGTTTGGTGAATCCTATTTGGGTATTGGGGGGTATTTTTCTGGTTTGGTTTAATAAGAGTTTTGTCACCGGTTTTATCGCCTAATCACTGGTGTTGTGTTTGTGTTAAGAATTTGAGTTCGTGTTGGCTCAGATTTTGTTACTTGCCTTTTGGTTCATAAAATTTTTACAGTGGGGCTCTCACAAACTAACGTATTGAAATGTGTAGTGTTTTAATTAACCACTTGGTAAAAATAATAATTGAATTAAACATATATAAAATAAATTAAGATAAAATGCCGTGATGTATAAATATTTGATTGGATAAAAGGGAAAGATGGAGGTGTTGATGAGCGTTACTTCGTTCATGCCCCAAGGGGCCACCCATCTCAACGAAGGGTTGTAATGTACTTGGGCGTTGCCATGGTGAGCTAGAGTTTGGTAAACACCCACTACACTTGGTCTTAGATGGTGACCGAGAAACTCATAATATTGGTTACTGCAGTTTTGGTTAATCGTGACGAAAATAATGATGTCGTCAACATAACTTCTTGCATTTTTTTAAGTATGTATATATACCGGTTATTCCACGTCAACTTAATGAACTTGTTAATGTTAGTTAATAGTTAGTGAAAAGAACCGCAAGAGTAACCTATGAAAAATTGATATAGAAACAAGACTATATATTAAAACTTACCAACATTTTTATCAAAATAGTCGTGTGACCAAAATGTTCCCTTGAAGGAAAAATTACAGAAATAGAAATTGTTGAATCAAATATTTCCGGTATAGACATATATATCGAGCATTCACCAAAATAGTTCGTCTCCTTTCCACCAATTAGAAGCTATTACATCAAATTCCCCCGGATATGAAAACTAAGATTTAATCTACACTTTAATTAGCTAGACGCCTGACACGGCTAGGATTTAGCATACACTTTTTCCGAGTCGACTAAACATTGAATGAATATTTTGGTAAATTTATCTTTTCTTATTTACTCTAAAATTCAAATTCCCGTCAATATGGTGCATGCAACATGTTGTCTTGTATAGAAAAAAATGGATGGATGAATAATCCGAACTACCAAACATAGAATAAAATCAAGGAAAACGACTCTGGAACTTGAATTCAATATGTTCTAGAGAAATTTCCTTGGACTAATAATACTTAATAAGAATTTTAATAGCACACCGAATCATGCCGTCTTTATAATAATGCACTATTGTTTTTAGTTACATTATATATACCCCATAAGTGAATCAGATTAAAGCCCATACTCATCTCCTTTCCTTGGTTTATTTTTGTGACATACATACATATAACATATTATAACTTAAACAACACCAATGTCAGAAGCAGTGAACAAAAAGGTTTCAGCAGCATCAACTAGATGGATAATATTGTTACTTGCATTCTTCCTGGGGTTCTCTGCATGGACTTATCAGATGTCTATTCCAACACCTTCCAAGATGTTGGGATCTCCAGATGGCCTTCAGATTACATCCCCGAGAATAAAGCTTCGTGATACAAGACATCTATCGTATATAGAGTATGGTGTTCCTAAAGATGTAGCCAAATTTAAAATAATATACTTCCATTGCTTCGGTTGTAGCAAGTACCATAACCCTTTTGCACTCACAACCTCAAGGGTACGTGTGTATCGATGATCTTCCTGCATTTAGTTTTCTGTCAATCCTTTGTAACTTAAATTCTTATTAATTGGATTCTAAAATACAGGCTGTGGTTGAAGAACTAGGGGTATACATCGTTGCAATAGATAGGCCCGGTTATGGAGAGAGTGACCCGGATCCTAAGCGAACTGTGAAGAGCTTTGCATTGGATATTGAAGAGTTTGCTGATGAGTTGAACATGGGGCCAAAGTTCTATGTGGCTGGATTCTCTATGGGTGGACAGGTTGTTTGGTCTTGTCTCAAGTATATCCCTCATAGGTATGTTATTTTGGGCCGTTTTTGAGTAATTTTGGTGTTTGAAGTCAAATTCAGCCGGTCTAGACGAAGATTTGGGCCGGGTAAATACAAACCTAACTAAAATTAAAAACATATTTTTTGTATTTAATCTAAAAAAGATAAGGATTGTTGATGAATTTATGAATTTATATTCCTAAAAAAAATATTAAATGCCATGTTCCGAATTCCAAACTGTTAAAACCAAACCATACATATTTCAACCTAGCCGACGTTCTTTGGTTTGGGTGATTCAGTCTGTCTTTGCGGTCTATAGGACCCCTAATTGTAGTTGTTTCTTATATTTATATTCTCTGTGCATGTTAAACAGGTTAGCAGGAGCGATTCTTATATCTCCAGCAATCAACTACTGGTGGCACAACCTGCCTTCAAATTTAAGCAACGAAGCATATTCTAAGCAACTTCAACAGGATCAATGGTCTTTGCGTGTGGCGCACTACCTACCATGGCTTACCAACTGGTGGAATACTCAGACATGGTTTCCTGGTTTTTCTATTATAGTCGGACACCCTTCTATTTATTCTTCCACGGACATGAAAACTTTATCAAACCTATACGCTACAATAGACCCAAATCTGGTAATAGCTCTCTTGATTACATCAATATGGACTAAATAAGCATATGCACCGTCCTTTTAATGATACATGCCATACGATTTGTTTTGGTCGTTTAGGTAGTTCAGAATTTTGAAGTGTTTATAGGTGGTTTTTGAGAGTATAAGTATTTCTATATAGTAGTCAGATAGTGGTACAAGCGGACTTGAACCAAATCAGATAAAGTCCGTTCATTGTACAAAGGAACTTTAATCACTTAATGTTTAAGATATCAACGCTAGCTGTAGTCCATGTATATATGCTTAACAAACTCAGTTGGCACCAAAAGCAAAGTTGAAAAAAATCTTATTGTCATGTATGGACTTTTCCAAATTTGGTGAAAGTTCGCTTGTACCACCAACAAACCAGGTAGAATCACGTCTATTCCCATAAACAACCTACAAACGCTTGTCAAAGCCCTAAACCGCCTAAAAGACAAAAAAAAATCCATACAATACTCTTCCAATTACTTACTTCAATTCTCAACTTATTTATGATAAAGGGAAAGTTAATGGCATTACAACCAAGACAACAAGGAGACTTTGTGTCTATCCATCATGACCTGAATGTTGGATTCGGGAAGTGGGAATTTGATCCGATGGATCTTGAAAACCCATTTCTAAACAATAGCGGATCGGTTCATTTATGGATGGGTGATGAAGACCCAATGGTGCCTGTAACACTTCAAAGTTATATAGCTCGACAACTTGGATGGATCAAGTATCATGAAGTAAAAGGTGAAGGGCACATGTTTGCATTTAAAGACGGGATGGGCGATACTATTCTTAAAGAGTTTTTTAACAATAAGAATTAGCTTTGTAATGGTACTAAGTGCACAAAATAAAATGTGTTGTTTCCTCTAGTATAGTTGATGGTTACTCTAGTATAGTGGTATCCATAGCTAAATAAAATAACCCCAATTTTCATCTTTAGAAACTTTGTATGTTTTTAAGAAAATGCTACTAAAATCTTAACACAAAAAGAAATTTTAACATAATTGTTATGTGACATTAATGGTGAATCCAAAATAGTGATATTATGTCCATAAGAGATATTAGGCATAATATTTTTTACCTCAAATATCAATAATAGGTTTTGGGCGCATTGTTAATGAATGAGAGGAGAATTCCACGCCTAAGCGTGCTTAATGTTGGAAAATTTACCGAAAGTGAGATTTTATACTAATTTTGGAAACAACTAATTATATATGTATAGGTGTTTTATAAGTTCACAACAAACCAGACCGTTTCCAAAGCGTAGTTAAGGTGAATAAGATATCGATGCTAAATTATGTTGTTTTACGACTACCAAAGCGTCGATTATTAACAATTGTTATTTATTGGGTATTTGTTGAATAATTGCTTATCAGATATCGTGCGTACTCATATGTATCGGGTTAATCGTTACTTTGTTATAAAAACGTGTTGGCATTTCGATGTACATTCCCTTTTTTACTACTATTATTTTATAGTTTTTATTTATATAGCAATTATTTCAAATTATAATAAATTACACTAGTTTATCTCCCGAGAGGTTCGTGAGATAGACAAATGAAATAGCATCAATGCCACACCATCACTAGCAACCACAAATATCGAAACAACTTGTAAACAAAAGAAATCAAAAATGAAAAAGATAAAATTGAACGAAAAATAGGAGGAGAAGAATCATGTAGAAGGAACTTTCTTTATGATGAATCATATACAAGAAACTGTGTATTTGAATGATGATAAAGTTGTTCCAGGCAAGTTTAATTCATGCGAGAAAGATGTTTGGTACTTAGATAACGAAGTGAGTAATCACATGGCGGGGAAACACAAATTTTTTTCTGAACTAGATGAGAGAATAGTCGCACGGGTGAGATTTGGAGATGGGTCTTATGTTGCAATTAAAGGTAAAGAATTGATTCTGTTCATAGGGAAAAACGGTGAACAAAAATTATTAAGCGAAGTTTACTTTATTCCGGATCTTCGGAGGAATGTAATAAGCCTTGGCCAAGCAACCAAGTCAGGATGTGAAGTTCGAATGAAGGACGATTATCTGATCATGTATGATCGTAATGGGAGTGCGCTTATGAAGGTCATTAGGAATTCAAATCAGCTTTATACAATTAAACTTACGGTTGGGAGTCCAATTTGTTTGCAGGCGAAAGTTGATGAAGAATCTTGATTGTGGCATGCTCGTCTTGGCCACATAAGTTTCGGATCGATCAATATGATGCATGAAATTAGCTGAAGGTGTTCCTGTAATCAAGCAACTGAACGAAGTATGTGTGCATTTTGGTTCTTATCGATGATTACTCACGATATATGTGGTCTTTTCTACTAAAGAATAAAAGTGACGCATTCGAGGTCATCAAAGGATTCAAAAAGAAAATTGAAAAGCAAATCCGGACAACGATTAAAACACTCCATACAGATAGAGGTGGTGAATTTACTTCACATGAATTTAATCGTTTCTATAAAAAAGGAGGGTATGACTCGAATGTTGATAACCCCGTATGCTCCTCAACAAAACAGTATAGTGGAGAGGCAAAACCGAACGTTGTTAGAAATGATGCGGAGCATTATGAAGGCCAGAGTAGTCCCAAATTACCTTCGGGTGAAGCGGCTCATCATGCAACCTACATAATTAACCGAACCCCTATGCGAGCATTGGTTGGGGTTACCCCGTACGAAAGACTTAGAGGTACAAAACCGAACCTCGAAGATCTCAAAGTATTTGTTGCATCGCATATGAACGGATTGTTTCAAGACATCTGCAAAAGCTTGATGATAGATCTAAGCCTCTTGTTCGCCTCGGTAAGGAATCGGGTTCGGGCGTGTACCGGTTGTATGACCCACGAAAAAATAAAATTATTATAAGTGTTTATGTCGATTTCGATGATAATAAGGGATGGAATTGGAGTCATGAGACAAACGATACCAGAGAACCGGGTATGTTTACTGTGATATGGGGTGATAATATAGACATGGGTTTTGGGCCAATAGGGAGCGTGTCAAATGAGTCCAGCTAGTACTGCATCTAGCAGCCTTAGAGAAAACAGTTCTTCCAGCAGTAGTAGCTCAGGTCCAAGCCACGACAGCAGCAATGAAAGCCCAGAACTGAGTGAGGAAACAGCCCCGTCATCTAGCGGTGGGAGCTCCTCCGACTCATCAGCCCAAACTAAACAGGATACCCGGCTGAATAATGTGAGACGATCCATACGAGTTTCAGTTTTACTAGCAAAGTTAAAAGACTTTCAGTTAAATGTTGGTGAGACAAGTGAAGAACTATGGCTAACGTTTGATGAGAAGCCTAGAAACTTTAAAGAAGCCAAAGAGACTTTTGATTGCTCTCACAGCTGGGAAGGGATGGAAGATTCATCATTTAGATGTTAAAACGGCGTTTCTTCATGGTGAGTTAAAGGAGGAGGTGTACGTATGTCAACCGGAAGGATTCGAGAAACCGGGTGAAAATCAGAAAGTGTACAAATTGGTGAAAGCTTTGTACGGTCTCATACAAGCCCCGAGAGCATGGAATATACAGCTTGATGGTATTTTGAAGAATATGGGTTTTCATCGATGCATGCACTAAAGGGCGGTTTATCGAAAGGCGGTTAATATTAATTATTTGATTGTTGCGGTTTATGTTGATGATTTGTTCGTGACAGGAACAAGTTTGGCTTTCATGAACGATTTCAAGAAATTGATGGCGTTACAGTTTGAGATGTCAGATGTTGGTGAGCTAACTTATTACTTAGGTATCGAAGTTTCTCAAGAAAAAGATTGTTTTAAAATCAAGCAAGAAAGCTACGCCTTGAAAATCTTGAAAGAAGCTAGTATGAAAGATTAAGATCCAACTTTGTGTCCAATGGAACCGAGGCTCAAGTTATCAAAAGCTGAAGACGAACGGAAGTGCAAGCGACTGATTATCATAAAATTGTGGGTTGTATTTGTTATTTTTTACATACACGTCCAGATTTGTCTTTTTCAGTCGGGTTAGTTTGTTGATATATGCAAAGCCCGAGAGAGTCACATGCAATTGCTATTAAACAAATTATGCGTTATCTTCGAGGAACGATTTCCTTTGGGATAAAGTATGAGCGAAGTCAAAGTCTGGAGCTGGTCGGTTACAGCTATAGCAGTTACAATGTTGACAAGGATGATGGACGAAGTACTACTGGTCATGTATTCTTTCTTGGATCTTCACCAATCACATGATGTTCGCAAAGGCAAGCTACCATGGCCTTATCTTCGTGTGAAGATGAATTTATGGTAGCAACTGTAGTGGCATGTCAGGCAATTTGTGTTCGAGAGTTACTCGCAGAATTGATGGGATGGAAAAAAAGAAAGTCGTGACTCGCATTGATAACAAGTCGACACTTGAGTTATCAAAGAATCCGGTTTTCTTCGGTAAAATCAAGCATATGCACACTCGTTATCACTTCATACGTGAATGTGTAGAAAATGAACAAGTGATGGTTGAGTTTATTTCTGGAGTTGAGCAGAAAGCGGATCCATTAACGAAGGCCTTGGCGTGAACCCGGTTCAAGGAGATGAGATAGTTACTTGGTGTACAAGAATGACCCTGGGTGACTCCGAAATTCAGGGGGTGATTGTTGGCGAATTCCGTGTCACCATGGCTTGATGCGTGGGTGACTAGGAGGCTGAAACTTGGAGTGTAAGCCAAGTCATTATTTGGTTAATTAATTTATGGATATTCATCTAGTTTCCTATTTGTAATATAGTAGGTTGATGATTATATGGAATTGATTAACAGAATCCTAGATATAGTTTAACATGTTGGTTAGCTATATATACCATGTATTAGGTGTGGATTCCAATGAAGTTTTGAGTGAGTTTCTTCATAATAAAATTGGGTGTTTGCTAATATCATTCAGTCTTTTTGTTACAAGTTTGGTATCAATTCTTTTAATTGGTATCAGAGCTGTGTTAAAGATCTGAACCTGTGTCTTTTGCTGCTGCCGTGAAGGAACTGGTCACCAACCAGATTTGGGTGCCACAAACTAAGAACACCAGCAGCTGTGTAGGGCTATTGATAAAAACTTGAGGACCAGCAACTGCTGGTTATACGTTGTTCTGTCTGATCGTGTCTAAGGGTCGGGTAGGACTACTTTTCAGTCGTGAAGTGGGGCTGGAAGACAAAAATCCAAAGTCATCTCAGGCTTATTCACGTAGGAGGAAGACGAACCAAATGGGTGATGAAAATACACGTGTTACATCAGTCAAAGAAACGAATCCAATGTTGTTTCAATGTTCGATATTAACTTCAACACAATACAATTTTTTTTGTCATTTAGGTAGTTCAGAATTTTGAAGCGTTTATAGGTGGTTTGTGAGAATATAAGTATTTCTATATAGTAGTCTGATAGTGGTACAAGCAGACTTGAACCAAATCAGATAAAGTTCGTTCATGGTACAAACGAACTTTAATCACTTAATGTTTAAGATATCAACGCTAGCTATAGTCTATATATATATATATATATATATATATATATGTATATATATGCTTAACTGTGACAACCGGCAAATTTCGTACAACGATTAACGTGATGCTAATCATGTCTTAGAAATAATTAACATGGTTTAAGGTTAATTATGGTTAGTTGAGCTGATATGAGTCCTACGATGTCCTTTTGAAAGTTCGTTGAAGTCTTGACGCCTTTAAAGAAAGACTTCGCGTATTTAACGTAACGAACTGACATCGGCGAAAATTTGTCAAACTGGAATAACATAAGCTTATTCTATGTAAATACGACACGTATTTACCATTGATGCGATCGAATGTGAAATCGGCGCGGTAAACGGTCAAAAACGCAGCGTTTTGGAGAACGCGGAGAGGAACTGACGTGGGATTCGAACGTCAAAACGTGTGGTTTTAACCGTTATCGAACTTTCGGAATAATTATTTATTATAAATAATTTCATTTATTTAGTTTCGAAAGTGAACAGGTCGCCTAAATGAAGTATAGCTCGACCGGATCGATTAACGCGATTTTAACGCGTGTTCCGTTTTCACGCGTCGAGTTACGAAAATAACATTTAAATTGCTCGGTTTAGTTATGTTTTTCATTTCGAATAAAACCGACTAGTTTTTGTAATTAATTATTGGGCCTAATAACAAACCGAAGCGTTTTCGTTTAAAACGGGTTCGATACGCGGTGCACAACCCACCTACCTAACCCTAAGTATAAAAGGCCAAGTCTTCTTCTCCTTCTTCATTTTGCATCAGCCGCACCCCTCACTCTCTCTCTACTCTCTCTCTAAAACTATCTCCCTCTCTCTCATCGCGTCACTCTCTCTCTCTCCTCCTCTGTTCAGGAAGCGGCCGGCCACCACCACAGCTTGGTGGTGGCGGCGTAAAGTTAAGCCAGAAAGGGGCAGATCGGGTGGAGATGGGGGTTGACGAGGGTTGGGTCAGGTATGGATGACGATGGTACGGTGGCGGCGGCGAGGAGTGGTGGTTTTGGTTGGGGTTGATGGCCGATGACCGGTGGTGGTCTAGAAGGTGGTTTCGAGTGGTGGTTGTGGCTTGTTTGCCTTGAATCTGGGTGTTCTTGGCCGAGGATGGTGACAGGTTTCGTGGTGTTTGGTCTCGGCTGCGGGAGTTTAGGAGCAGCTCGGAGGCGGTGGTTCAGATGACGATGGCGATGGTCTGTTTTGGAGAAGGTCTAGTCCGATAGTGATGGTGGCTGCTGTGATTCGGGGCTCGGGTCAAGAATATGTTGTTCGGGTTGTCTTGGGTGGTCCGGTTATGGCCGAAAGTGGTGGCTTTCAGGTTGAGTCTCGTGGATCCGAGTCGGGTCAGTTTTGATTCAGGCTTGGTTCGGGTTTGTTTTGGTGGTACGGTTCAAGTCTTGGGCCAGATCCGGTCAAACCGAGCCAATTCGGTCGGATTTGGTTAACTCGGTCGAGTAGCCAACCGAGTCAACTCAGTCAATGACGGTCAAACGGGGTCAACGGGTCAGCACCGGTCAACTCGTAGATCGAGACGCGCGCGTAGTACCGGTATAATCGTGTTCGTATTATTTTGTTGATATTTTAGAAAAATATATTTATAAATATATCAATACGTACAAGTTTCTTTAACTCGCGAAACGAACCGGTCTATATTAACGAAAAGTATAAATCGATGTTGTATATACTAAAAGCATGACTTTTTGTTGAAATTGGACTATATACTATATGTATTGTTATACGTATTTATATAAATAAGTGTGGTATTTATATAAGTTATCGAAGCGCATAAGTGTCTCGTTTAATAGAATCGCAGTTAAATGATGGTCGTCTTGTGTTTAGGTGTGGATTTTGGGAAATTGTTGACAACTTGTGTTGTCTGGTTTATACAAAAACAGAGGAAACTCTGCCAAAATTTTTATAAAATCCGAAGCACGACAAACGTGATATTGTTGTGCGTTCTTATAAATAACTTTCCAAGTGTTTGATAAATGTAGTTTTATGCAAAATCACGACGTTTTTGACAACGATTATGTCTAACAATAATAGTCGATCTCGAACAACACTTGCAAGGCAAATGTATATAGTTTTCATCGAGCGTCAAGTATGATGAGTTTTCGAAACCTTTCAATAACTAAATAATGTTTAACGTTCGGATTCAAAATATAGTGCGTGCGATTTTATTTGGAAGTCTTTACAAAAAGCGAAGTTTTGAGATCTGTAAGATATTCGGAATTGGAAAAGAAATAACAAATGTTATTAAACGGATGATAACTATATTATATTTCCGCAAGGTATATGTTCCGAAAATAATTATACAAGACGATCATATTATCTGGTTTACGAGACAAGCTATGACTCGGGATGAGTTATACGTTTCGTGACATTAGTCCAACATGGTTTACACACGAATAGTAACGGGTGCGCGACTTGGGTACTATGTCGTATGTGAACTCATGAATTATGATAAGTCACGATCGGTTCGTCGAGTTAAAACACTTAAAGACTCGGGTTAGTACACACGAGTCAAGATAGTTGAATAAACTATCTTTTAACCGGAAAATAAGCTAGGCTTATATATGATAGACTTTAAGGTGTCCTTTATTGATAAATAGGGCACGAGGAAGTCGGTCAAAGCTTTGGGTTTTATTTGCTAGCTAAGCATGGAAATTAAGGTGAGTTTCACGGCCCCATTTTACTGTTTTAACTGGGGGAAAGATATGTTTGTCAAAAATTATCACATATTGAAATGTTTTCAAAGGTTAAAATGTGGTAAGTGGCATGATGAGTACTTGAGTTTTTGGTCGCCACTCGGGGTTGGGTCCTCGCTACTGTAACCATTAATTCAGGTAAATGAAACCAAAGGAATATTTGGATAGTACTATTGGTGCCTGACGAGGCCCACCTTTGGTTGATAGCGTCAACCCGGTAAAGACAAGAGGTGCACGTATTCTGAACTTAAGTCGTTGGGTTCCGAGAAACGACTTGGAGCGGGGCATATTTATTAGTCTTGGTTTGGTTATGGGACTCAGGGGATTGCTTATCATCATAACTTGTAGGAGCTAGCTACTCCATACAAAGGCCACAAAATGTGCTGGATTGCACAGGATGTAAAAATGTGCTGGATTTGCACAGGATGTAAAAATGTGATGGGTTTGCACAGGATGTAAAAATGTCGTATTTACGAAACTAAAACCTGTGAACTCACCAATATTTTATATATTGACGTCTTTTTTAAACATATCTTTCAGGTAACTAAGTGCTGAACAGGTATGCGGCTAGTACGGTGGAATTTGGGATGTCGGACACTGGTTGGGGGTTTCATCTATTGTTACCATCGGGTTGGAACATAAACGGAAACGCCCCACTTTAAAACTTAGTGTTTGTGGTTTTAAGTAATGTTTGAAACCAGGTACTCCTTCCCGACATCTTAATATAATGATCTTTTCTAATTAAATATAGTTTGTGTTAATCTTGACTTTGATATGCTTTCGAGCGTCGCGCCACGTGTTTCCGCCATTGGCGTGGTGTGACAGAAGTGGTATCAGAGCCAAGGTTATAGCGAACTAGTATTTTTGAAAAATCTAGACTATAACCGGTTTTGGCTCGAAAACGAAGTTTTCAAAAATAAAACACAACAAAATATTTTTAGAAAAGAAAGAAAATTGTACATGGATTGTACAAGGGGGAAATTCCGACCGACTAGCCATGTGTGTCAATATATAAAATGTTAGAAAATAAGGATATGAATGTTTACATTGTGTAGAGATCCGATTTTCTGACTAGTGCTAGTTAATGCATATAAGTAGTACAGATAGCTTGCCTATAAGGATATCGCCTCACACTTCACTTTAGTCCACACTTTTGCATCGATTACCGATATCGACAAGCGGGAAGGACAAGCGGTGGTCTACGACGAACTCGCCCGCTTACCTGCGGACGGGATGATCGGAAGGGCTAACCTTTATCGTGCTAGTGGACGTTGTCGTGTTGCTGATGTTGTGAAGGCGAAGCTAGTCTAGGTCTCTTATTGTGTGAAATCTTTGTTTTGGATCAGGAAGCTCGGAACTAGCGGGCACCAAAATTACCTAGCAACACCGATTATCATTACGGGTGCACACGTAATAATAACCTGTGGTGCACGGTAACCTTGGTGGGCGCTAGGGCCGGGGTTGGTGATCACTCCTTGTCTTGTCTATTCTTGTTCTGTAGGTTCAGTCTTAGCTTGTGATTGGCCAACAAGTTAAAAAGGGAGGTCTTGTTGATATCCCTTGATTTCGATCCTCGCAAACTGAATGAGCTCTCTTCAGCATTACCTCTAAGGTACGAACACGGAAGAGCTCGAACGTCTATTCATATGAGTAATCTGACGTAAACCCTTGCATCGGATAGGGACGAGAGACGAAAACTTCCTTGTATAGGAGTTGAATGCCTCCACGCAAAGTTCCTCAAAGGAGCGGACATACGAGGATGCACTGCCTACCAAAGAGATGAATGCTTGGTACGATGCGTGGAATGCTAAACTTGGAACCGAGTGAAGACTTAGGGTGCGTCCCTGCAAAACCAGTGCGTTTTGAGCACGGGACCCTGTGTGGATTAGTATTGAGATTAGTTGCCCGTGTGCTGCTATATTATTACTGTGAGTAAGTCATTCTTGATCTAACACATGCCCAAGTTGTCTTCAAGGGTCAGGCGTTCCTTTCCCCTATTGGAGGGCAGAATCGTCCTTGCTGAGTTAATAGGCTTGATCATCCTTATCTAGAAGGCATGATAGCCCCCAGCTAAATCAACAATGTCGAATCGGCAAGATCCTAGTATATTTATTTAATGGGAAAATAAATATATGGTAAAGTGAGCCGAGTCGGGTGTTGAAAATGAATTATCGATCGGCAAGATCCTAGTATATTTATTTAATGGGAAAATAAATATATGGTAAGGTGAGCCGGGTCGGGTGTCGAAAACGAGATATCGATCGACAAGACCCTAGTATAATTATTTAATGGGAAAATAATTATACGGTAAGGTGAGTCGAGTCGATGGTCGTAAAATACAATGTCGAATCGACAAGACCCTAGTATAATTATTTAATGGGAAAATAATTATACGGTAAAGTGAGTCGAGTCGATGGTTGTAAAAGGTAGTGTCGAATCGACAAGACCCTAGTATAATTATTTAATGGGAAAATAATTATACGGTAAGGTGAGTCGAGTCGATGGTCGTAAAATACAATGTCGAATCGACAAGACCCTAGTATAATTATTTAATGGGAAAATAATTATACGGTAAAGTGAGTCGAGTCGATGGTTGTAAAAGGTAGTGTCGAATCGACAAGACCCTAGTATAATTATTTAATGGGAAAATAATTATACGGTAAAGTGAGTCGAGTCGATGGTTGTAAAAGGTAGTGTCGAATCGACAAGATCCTAGTATAATTATTTAATGGGAAAATAATTATACGGTAAAGTGAGTCGAGTCGATGGTTGTAAAAGGTAGTGTCGAATCGACAAGATCCTAGTATAATTATTTAATGGGAAAATAATTATACGGTAAAGTGAGTCGAGTCGATGGTGGTAAAACGAAATGTCAAACCGACAAGATCCTAGTATAATTATTTAATGGGAAAATAATTATACGGTAAGGTGAGTCGAGTTGATGGTTGAAAAATGTAATATCGAATCGACAAGGTCATAGTATATTTATTTAATGGGAAAATAAATATATGGAAAGGTGAGTCGAGTTGATTACGGGAAAAATGAAATCTCGACTGACAAGATCCTAGTATGACTACTTAATGGGAAAGTAGTTATATGGTAATGTGAGTCGAGTCGGAGATAATTTTATCCAAGTCAGTTAATATATATGGAGACATACATATATATTGAATATAGGATCACGACGTGCGTTTTGCGTCTGAATCCGTCATAATACTCGGGGAATGAATCCACATTTCGGGAGCCGAAATCGTAAAGCGTGTGACTCGTAATTGTCAAGTGTCACGGAACGCTCTGGCTGACATTGAAATCCCCCTCGAAAAATCAAATAACGGACTACTGGAAGTGGTCACGTTATTCTGTCAACTAAACTTACCCATGGGACGACAATTCCATTGCTCATGTTGCAATGTTGAACGTCCGCTACCCTCGTCAGGATGACGAGACTGGCTGTCTGTTTGGGGTGGCAATTGATGCGAAGTGTTTTCCATCAATCCCCATAGATATTGGGACGTTGCGTCCCTTTGTCACGGTGTTTTATAAACTAAGGTTGCGAGATCCATTCGTCATGGACAATGTGACTTGTCTAATCTCTTGTCATATTTCGATACTCTCACTGCGTGCCTATCAGGAAGAAAGTTCGCTGGCCTCGCTTAGGTGTCGGAGAGGCATTTCAGTTGATGACTATCGGTGCTAGGGCCAAATAACATGCAAGAGGACCCTAATGGGAAGGATGACTCGGCTGAATTGCCAGAGTCTGTATCGTTTTTATTTTATCGTGGTGTCTCGATAAATCATGATCCTTCTACCTCTACTGTTCTCGTTGTGACCGATATTTTTGATACTGGAGAAGATGTAGCTTGGTTTCTAGGTCTTGCGGATACTATTTACCACACATCTAATAGCTACGACGGGTCTAAGGTTTCTGCTAAGCCTGCTGTTGTTGCTGCTGTAATTGTTCTAGGCCCAAGCAAATCATGTCATCGTTGCTGAGAGTGTAGCTCATACGGAATGTATGGAGGATGTTTTTATGGCTTTTGTCGAGTTTGATGTTGCTGTTGTTTCGGAGGCTCCTGCTAAGATCACTGTCATGGACATGGACATCTCTAAGGCCCTGGCCAAGCCGCTATGACCATGTTTGTGTCACGATGGAGTTCGTTGCCGTTAACTCCATTTTCTTGAGGTTTCCGTTGAACCGCTCGTTATCATTCCCTGGCTCCTGCCAAGACTAATGTCGGCGATGGTTCTCAGGCATGGTTGAGCCCGTCAAAGCTGCAGTCGCCATTATTCGAGTGACTTATATCGAACATACAGTCATTCTCCCTAAGAACGATATCGGCTTGATAAGTCTGCTAAATTATGTGGAACCCATCGTTCCCATTTCTTTTATGATGACGGATGCCCTTATTAACCCAATTGTTCCCGCCAATGAGCCTATGGGGTATAGGTTGCTGCTGAGGATACGAATGAGGATTCCGTCACCATAAGTGAGCTGAAACGCACCGGGGTGCGTGCTCACCATCATGGAGCTTCTTGTAGTTATGTATAGTGGACTCGCTAGGTTGTGCGTCATCCTGCTGTCGTGAATCCATGTTGTGGTGTTACCCCTAGCGATTGTACATTCTTGTAGTTGCTCAGTTTTGCCGACTGCATATCCATACGGTTACGTTTCGCTGTCGGCGGTGCATTCCTGTTGCTGTGCTGCTCCTGCAGTGGTATAGCCTTGTTGTCGTGTTTCTCTGTGTCATGCGGTTCATGTTGCGGTACTACCTGGTTGACATGCTTCTCTGTTGTTGAGTTGTTCACGTTGCGATGTTGCCTTGTTGTCATGCTTCTTTGTCGTCGTGTTGTTCCTGATGCGGTATTCACTTGTTGTTGTGTTTCGCGGACGCGTCGCGAACATTGTCGTGTTGTCCCTACTGTCGTAATGTGTCGTGAACTTATTGCTACATTTGTTGGATTGACTTGAGGATGTAACAACTTGTCGTTGTTTCACTCTTGGTTCCTTTGGGATAAAGACATTACCCCAAACCCACGTAGCTATTGTTATGTTGCTGAGTGATTGTGTAGTGTCGCCATCGATAATGTGGGAATTCGGGTGTCTAACGGACTTTCCAGTAATCGTACTAAGACCACTCTAGTCCTAGTGTTAGCACATGTATCCCTCTAAAGTTCGAACCTCGTAGTTTGAGTAATTGACCGAATCCTGTGTCGACCTCTCTATATGCTCGCGTGTCTCGTGAGCATTACCCCTTCAAGATCTAAGGCATCAGAGACGCCAGGTCCAGCCTTAACCTTTTACGTGCATATTGGTCGACTAACCACTCTTGAATCATGCCGGAAGGAAATCCCATGATCCACACATGACGGGGTGAGGCTCGTCTTCGTGATAAGGGATTTCGAATACATCTCGAACTTGAAGGTGTCGAGTAAATGAGAGCGATATTATGACCCCTACCTTGGGCTAGTAGAAGTTGAAAGACTCAATTTATTATTGCTCATCCCAGTGGATTGTTTAACATCATACCTGCCAACGTGTTATGCCGATGACTACAGGAATAACAGTGTGGACCCACCCACAGCGTGTGCACTGGTGGAGTCCCCGGTACATGATTCGGAGGTCTTATGAAACCCTGAATCTAGAAGGGCATGTAACATTGTCTACTCTATAAGGGTGCTACCCTATCGTGATGAGATCTTCGATCAACTCAGCCCTTCGATTGATGTTATCCTGCTAAGGGTAGGTTTATCTTGTCTTGGTGTCGTTGTGTAGATTCTTGGGATTGTGGAACCCTTTCGACCTTGGGTCGATATGGGTGTTCCCAGTTATTTTTCAGTAGCATTGCTCGCGCTAGAGCAAAAATCCCCTGTCGTTGACAGGCACTGTTGGAGACACCAAAGTAATATGAGCTGCCAGGTCAGTGCGTTTAGTACCTGACTAACCAAGATGAGCTCGAAAGCTTACACGTTGCACCCATGTGTGTGACTACCTGAGTCGTTGAATGGGATGCCTTATTGGGAGGCTCAAGACTACTTCTTGTAGGGCGATTTCGGTCGCTGTTTGTTTTAAGTGACGACTTTGGCGTATGAAGTCGCCAAGCCCCACACATGGAATGTGTGCCAAATGCATTCATTTATGACTCAATTTCACCTCTTACCTCGAAAGATCCCGAAGGATGGAATATTCGGCGAGTGAGGATTCCGGGTCAGGACTCCTTTCACTCAGATCTCTGCATAGGATTTGATAGTCATTTGAGGGCGTGTGTCCTGTATTGTTCAAAATTGACTTACTGGGTTGCTAATAACGATAGGACACCAGTGCTCGTGAGGCACCTATAGCAGGACAAGCACTGGGTACCCTTGTTTTGGGTAGTTACCAATGCTCTGCTTACCGTCTCGAGGAAACCAACGTGTTGAGATGTTGTCGAGACCCTATCCTTTATTTGTTGCTGCAACCATATCATGATGATTCATATACGTCATACCCGTGTTTACCAAGGTGATGAGGCGATGCGAGCCTCTAAACATTTGTGTTTAAGTCGGCTTAAATTCTCGTGTATTGTGGAATTGTACGGCCATACGTTGAATATACACTGTCTACTGTTAGGGGAACTGAGGGGTGAAAGTGACGCAAAAACTTTCGACCTCCGTCAGTCCATATTAGGCGCCCTGGTACCACTAACCATAATCGCTCATGCGAAAGGTTGTAAGTGGGTGCATAGTGGATTTCAGTCCATGTGAGGATACAGGAATACCATCCGCTACTATAAACAACCTTAAGCGTCCTCAAGAATGTCGACTGCTTTGTGATTGGTAAGATCACCCGATTAGTGAAATTCAACGAGCGAACCTAATGGTCATGTCGCCTGAAGTGTCCGGTGGATGTGATGGGACACAGGTATTGATCGATTGCTGCTTGGAACCTTCTCATCCCCTACTCGTTGCAGTTATAATATGAGGCATACGGATAGCCACCTATACTCTTGGAGAGTCGTGGCTAGACACTAGGTGTCAACTTTCACAATATCGGATTTTAGTAGTTATCCTGCCCCAGGGTGTGCCAAACCTTGAACACAAGTCTGGGATACTCAATTTGAGATGAGTATGGATTACCATTCTCGAACGAGTGAATTACTGTCCTAGACGGAAGTGTCCTGTGTGATACGATTGGTGTCGGTGGCAAATCAAATTCGTGTACTTCATCGCCAGAATTTCCTATGTGATAGGAATTGTCACTCTAGTGTTCGGGGTGTACTGCTCGAAGTCCTCTGGAGTGCATACGTGTACGTCTCTAGTACATTGAATGACAGATAGAGATATACACATGATCTGGCTTGAGTTCAAGAGATGACCAACGAATCTGGTAGATTCAAATCTGCTTGAATAAGTGGCCAAACCGATCAGGAAGTTGTACTAACAAGGCGTTGGCCTTAGGAACTTCAAATCGATATAGGACCTTGCTGAGTGTTATACTCCGAAAGGGTGTTGTTAAGCACGAAAACGGTAATGGAGTGACTTCGCTTAGTACTCCAGTGACTCGGATATGTCAGTTAAAATTGGCCTTGCAACGAACAAGCTCGAACTATCGCAAGAGCTTAGTGGGACTCCTGATGAATCTCGCAAGTCTGGCCTGAGGCAGCATTGTCAATTCCTCGACCGACAGAAATTCAGGTTGACGCAAAGCTCTACTGTTTCGGGAAAACCGATATTTGTGTCGGGTTGCGATACCCAAGAGCTCGGCCGTAGCCGACTCATGACATTGTGTTCGTCAGAACGCTAAGCGTGAACTTGGGTTCACGTAGTAAAGAGGTAATCGTGCGAGTCGCAAACATCCCGCCCTGTTCAAGGATACTAACGTATCGGATGACTTGAACTGAATTCCGGGACGGAATTCTCTTAACGGGGGGAGAATGTGACAACCGGCAAATTTCGTACAACGATTAACGTGATGCTAATCATGTCTTAGAAATAATTAACATGGTTTAAGGTTAATTATGGTTAGTTGAGCTGATATGAGTCCTACGATGTCCTTTTGAAAGTCCGTTGAAGTCTTGACGCCTTTAAAGAAAGACTTCGCGTATTTAACGTAACGAACTGACATTGGCGAAAATTTGTCAAACTGTAATAACATAAGCTTATTCTATGTAAATACGACACGTATTTACCATTGATGCGATCGAATGTGAAATCGGCGCGGTAAACGGTCAAAAACGCAGCGTTTTGGAGAACGCGGAGAGGAACTGACGTGGGATTCGAACGTCAAAACGTGTGGTTTTAACCGTTATCGAACTTTTGGAATAATTATTTATTATAAATAATTTCATTTATTTAGTTTCGAAAGTGAACAGGTCGCCTAAATGAAGTATAGCTCGACCGGATCGATTAACGCGATTTTAACGCGTGTTCCGTTTTCACGCGTCGAGTTACGAAAATAACATTTAAATTGCTCGGTTTAGTTATGTTTTTCATTTCGAATAAAACCGACTAGTTTTTGTAATTAATTATTGGGCCTAATAACAAACCGAAGCGTTATCGTTTAAAACGGGTTCGATACGCGGTGCACAACCCACCTACCTAACCCTAAGTATAAAAGGCCAAGTCTTCTTCTCCTTCTTCATTTTGCATCAGCCGCACCCCTCACTCTCTCTCTACTCTCTCTCTAAAACTCTCTCCCTCTCTCTCATCGCGTCACTCTCTCTCTCTCCTCCTCTGTTCAGGAAGCGGCCGGCCACCACCACAGCTTGGTGGTGGCGGCGTAAAGTTAAGCCAGAAAGGGGCAGAACGGGTGGAGATGGGGGTTGACGAGGGTTGGGTCAGGTATGGATGACGATGGTACGGTGGCGGCGGCGAGGAGTGGTGGTTTTGGTTGGGGTTGATGGCCGATGACCGGTGGTGGTCTAGAAGGTGGTTTCGAGTGGTGGTTGTGGCTTGTTTGCCTTGGATCTGGGTGTTCTTGGCCGAGGATGGTGACAGGTTTCGTGGTGTTTGGTCTCGGCTGCGGGAGTTTAGGAGCAGCTCGGAGGCGGTGGTTCAGATGACGATGGCGATGGTCTGTTTTGGAGAAGGTCTAGTCCGATAGTGATGGTGGCTGCTGTGATTCGGGGCTCGGGTCAATAATATGTTGTTCGGGATGTCTTGGGTAGTCCGGTTATGGCCGAAAGTGGTGGCTTTCAGGTCGAGTCTCGTGGATCCGAGTCGGGTCAGTTTTGATTCAGGCTTGGTTCGGGTTTGTTTTGGTGGTACGGTTCAAGTCTTGGGCCAGATCCGGTCCAACCGAGCCAATTCGGTCGGATTTGGTTAACTCGGTCGAGTAGCCAACCGAGTCAACTCAGTCAATGACGGTCAAACGGGGTCAACGGGTCAGCACCGGTCAACTCGTAGATCGAGACGCGCGCGTAGTACCGGTATAATCGTGTTCGTATTATTTTGTTGATATTTTAGAAAAATATATTTATAAATATATCAATACGTACAAGTTTCTTTAACTCGCGAAACGAACCGGTCTATATTAACGAAAAGTATAAATCGATGTTGTATATACTAAAAGCATGACTTTTTGTTGAAATTGGACTATATACTATATGTATTGTTATACGTATTTATATAAATAAGTGTGGTATTTATATAAGTTATCGAAGCGCATAAGTGTCTCGTTTAATAGAATCGCAGTTAAATGATGGTCGTCTTGTGTTTAGGTGTGGATTTTGGGAAATTGTTGACAACTTGTGTTGTCTGGTTTATACAAAAACAGAGGAAACTCTGCCAAAATTTTTATAAAATCCGAAGCACGACAAACGTGATATTGTTGTGCGTTCTTATAAATAACTTTCCAAGTGTTTGATAAATGTAGTTTTATGCAAAATCACGACGTTTTTGACAACGATTATGTCTAACAATAATAGTCGATCTCGAACAACACTTGCAAGGCAAATGTATATAGTTTTCATCGAGCGTCAAGTATGATGAGTTTTCGAAACCTTTCGATAACTAAATAATGTTTAACGTTCGGATTCAAAATATAGTGCGTGCGATTTTATTTGGAAGTCTTTACAAAAAGCGAAGTTTTGAGATCTGTAAGATATTCGGAATTGGAAAAGAAATAACAAATGTTATTAAACGGATTTTAATAACTATATTATATTTCCGCAAGGTATATGTTCCGAAAATAATTATACAAGACGATCATATTATCTGGTTTACGAGACAAGCTATGACTCGGGATGAGTTATACGTTTCGTGACATTAGTCCAACATGGTTTACACACGAATAGTAACAGGTGCGCGACTTGGGTACTATGTCGTATGTGAACTCATGAATTATGATAAGTCACGATCGGTTCGTCGAGTTAAAACACTTAAAGACTCGGGTTAGTACACACGAGTCAAGATAGTTGAATAAACTATCTTTTAACCGGAAAATAAGCTAGGCTTATATATGATAGACTTTAAGGTGTCCTTTATTGATAAATAGGGCACGAGGAAGTCGGTCAAAGCTTTGGGTTTTATTTGCTAGCTAAGCATGGAAATTAAGGTGAGTTTCACGGCCCCATTTTACTGTTTTAACTGGGGGAAAGATATGTTTGTCAAAAATTATCACATATTGAAATGTTTTCAAAGGTTAAAATGTGGTAAGTGGCATGATGAGTACTTGAGTTTTTGGTCGCCACTCGGGGTTGGGTCCTCGCTACTGTAACCATTAATTCAGGTAAATGAAACCAAAGGAATATTTGGATAGTACTATTGGTGCCTGACGAGGCCCACCTCTGGTTGATAGCGTCAACCCGGTAAAGACAAGAGGTGCACGTATTCTGAACTTAAGTCGTTGGGTTCCGAGAAACGACTTGGAGCGGGGCATATTTATTAGTCTTGGTTTGGTTATGGGACTCAGGGGATTGCTTATCATCATAACTTGTAGGAGCTAGCTACTCCATACAAAGGCCACAAAATGTGCTGGATTGCACAGGATGTAAAAATGTGCTGGATTTGCACAGGATGTAAAAATGTGCTGGGTTTGCACAGGATGTAAAAATGTCGTATTTACGAAACTAAAACCTGTGAACTCACCAATATTTTATATATTGACGTCTTTTTTAAACATATCTTTCAGGTAACTAAGTGCTGAACAGGTATGCGGCTAGTACGGTGGAATTTGGGATGTCGGACACTGGTTGGGGGTTTCATCTATTGTTACCATCGGGTTGGAACATAAACGGAAACGCCCCACTTTAAAACTTAGTGTTTGTGGTTTTAAGTAATGTTTGAAACCAGGTACTCCTTCCCGACATCTTAATATAATGATCTTTTCTAATTAAATATAGTTTGTGTTAATCTTGACTTTGATATGCTTTCGAGCGTCGCGCCACGTGTTTCCGCCATTGGCGTGGTGTGACATTAACAAACTCAGCTCGCACCAAAAACAGAGTTGAAAAAAAAAGTCTTATTGTCATGTACGGACTTTTCCAGATTTGGTGAAAGTCCGTTTGTAGCCTTGTACCACCAGCAGACTAGATAGAATCACGTCTATTCCCATAAACAACCTATAAACGCTTGTCAAAGCCCTAAACCGCCTAAAAGACCAAAAAAAAAATCCATATAATACTTTTCAATTACTCACTTCAATTCTCAACTTATTTATGATAAACGGAAAGTTAATGGCATTACAAGACTTTGTGTCTATCCATCATGACCTAAATGTTGGATTCGGGAAGTGGGAATTTGATCCGATGGATCTTGAAAACCCATTTCTAAAAAATAGTGGATCGGTTCATTTATGGATGGGTGATGAAGACCCAATGGTTCCTGTAACACTTCAAAGTTATATAACTCAACAACTTGGAAAGTTAAGGTATCATGAAGTAAAAGCTGAAGGGCACATGTTTGCGTTTAAGTACGGGAGGGCGATGCTATTCTTAAAGAGTTTTTTTAACAATAAGAATTAGTTTTGTAATGGTACTAAGTGCACAAAATAAAATGTGTTGTTTCCTCTAGTATAGTTGGTGGTTCCTCTAGTATAGTGGTATCCATAGCTAAATAAAATAACTATAATTTTCATTTTTAGAAACTTTGTATGTTCTTAAGTTTTTAAGAAAATGCTACAAAATTCTTAGCATAAGAAACTTTGATATAATTGTTATGTGACATTTAAGGTGAATCCAAAATAGTGATCTTATGTCATAAGAGGTATTAGGCATAATATTTTTTTACCTCAAATATCAATAGGTTTTTGACGCATTGTTTATGAATGAAAGGAGAATTCCACGCCTAAGCGTGCTTGATGTTGGAAAATTTACCGAAATTGAGATTTTATACTACTTTTGGGGAAAAAAAAATTATAATATGTATAGGTGTTTTATAAGTTCACAACAAACCAAACCGTTTCCAAAGCGTAGTTAAGGTGAATAAGATATCGCTGCTAAATTATGTTGTTTTACGATTACCAAAGCGTTGAGTATTAACAATCAAAGTATCCAACCTGGTAATTTCCTGTTATTTATTGGGTATTTGTTGAATAATTGCTCATCAGATATCGCGTGTATGTATCGGGTTAATCGTTACTTTGTTAAAAAAAACATGTTGGCATTTCGATATACATTTCCTTTTTTTATTACTATTATTTTATAGTTTTTATTTATATGGCAACTATTTCAAATTATAATAAATTACACTACTTTATTTCCCGGAAGATTCCTGAGATAGACAAATCAAATAACATCAATGTCACACCATCACTAGTAACCACTAATATCGAAACAACTTGCAAACAAAAGAAATCAAAAACGAAAAAGATAAAATTGAACGAAAAGTAGATGTAAAAATGTTGAATCATTCATGCTTGCTGCAACGTGTTAATATGCGAAAATTAGACTGAAACATAATACAACTAGGTCGTTAATAGAGGTAAAAACATTGAACCAGATACGCGATATGTGACGTGTTAACTCGAAACATTTATACCGAAACTAAATATTTGTAAAAGATGAAAAGTATACCGGACTAAAGACTAAAGTAAAAAAAATGTTGAGGTTAATTGTAAAAGATGAAAACTATTAGGGTAAAAATTGATATTTGTAAAAGAAAAAAAAACGATAAAGAAAAAAGAAAAAAAATAAAGCAACGTTAACCCACAAAGCATAGCTACAAACCACAATCATACCATTATGTACAACATTACAAAGCTATGTACAACAACTAGCACAAAAAAAAAATCAATTAAACATGATATACAACACCGCTGCGCACAAACAACTTCTAAATAAATATCATACTAGTATTAAATCCCACGCGTTGTAGCGGGGGGCCTAAACCGTGCCAAGGTGCACAAATGCTACATAATTGTCGGTGATCCCCAATATTGGAAAATCTCGTGAAACCAAATAAATAAAAACGGAAAAAATCATACCAAGCGAAACGTAGGTGTAAAATCGTTGAACAACACACGCCCGATACGACATGTTATTGCGAAGAAATTAAACCGAAACGTAAAACATGTAAAAATATCTAAGTCAATTTATGTGCGACAAATCTATCAAAGAGGGAAAATAGGCACAAAAACGTTAAACCCTACGCACTACATTGTGTATAGAAATGAATACAAATTCACGAAGATAAATCAATGAGTAAGTATAATTTAAATAAGTAACAAAATACAAACAAAGAAATTTAAATAATAATAATAATAATAATAATAAATTATAACGTACGTCTTCTTGGTTCTCAACCAATGTCTGTAGTTGTGGCGGCACAATGACGGTCAAATAGCAGCCGACGATATAAGTTCATGAGGAACGCCTAAGCCAAACTTTAAAGTTAGTGTGGGTCTGATTAAGACAACATAGTCTAACCCAAGTAGAGCAAGGGAGTCCTTCAATTTGGGGAGTGTGGTGGCCAAACACAGTGGCAGATCTAGAAAAATTTTTTAAGAGTAACGCTAAAAAAATCACAGTAGTTTCATATAATATCACTTGTGCGCTTGGTTTTAAAAAAGCACGCCTCGGTGCCCCCTCGCGCATGAGGCGCGCTGGGGATCGCCTTATGTGCCTAAGACGCATGACGAACATGAAGCGCAGCTGAGGAACGCTTCTTGGCAAAAATTGGCCTGAGGCGCGCGCCTCACGTACACTACCCTTATGTGTGCAGCATAATGTTGTACAACAAGCTTTAAAGGTAGTACATGTATGTTTTTATTTGTTAAAACACGCATAAACCTTATTTATATCTATAATCTATATATTTAAAATAAAGAAATTGAGAAAAATGGAGTAACATAAACACGATCATCAACTTAATTGGGATTTATCAAATACCTACCAACTACTTAAAATTTAATCACAAAATCATCACTTACACTGTGTTCCCGAGTTTCATTAAAGGATGGAAGAGAAAGGATCTCCCTCCTCTTCCTTTCTCTCCAATTCCTTCCAAATTGGAAAGATTGAAAATCACACTAAAATCCTCTTTATTATCCCTCTCATTCCCTCCCTTTCCCTCCTACAAAAAACTCTTGAACACATTTTTTTCCCACGTCCTTCCCAATCCTTTCTCTTTCATCATTTAATGAAACTCTGAAACAGAGTGTTAATTTATCAAAATAACGATTCCTAAAGTACTTTTAACTATAATATAGTGTGTATTTGGTAACATATTAACATTTTAATTATAACATATTAACAACTCAAAACACAATTATATAAAAAAAACCCTTTTTAAGAAAAACCCAATTATAAACAAAAACCAACTCAAACCCTAAATAATTTAGGGTAAATTAGTAACTAAAAAAAAATACTTACAGGGGGCTCACGGCGGAGGCAAGTTTCATCTTTATAATCGCAAATAAAGTCACAAACCTAATCAATTAATCAAAAACAATATAATCAATTATAAAAACATCTAGAACACAAATTATAATTAAAAAGTATAAAACACAAATTATAAAACACAATTATAACTCAAATTAAAAAAAGTGGAAACTCACCATCAAGTCACGATCGTCGGCGGTTGCAGACCTAAGGAGGGTGGGGCGGAGCCGCAGTGCTGCTGTTGTCTGGTTCTATGGTTTGGCTGGTCGGTTTGGGAGTAGGGATTTGGGTTGGGTTGGGTTATTTTGTTGGGTTTTATATTTGTTAATTTTGATGGATATAAAGGTTAGTTTATTTGGGTTTAGTATTAATTACTCGAGTTCGATAAATATTTTTCCAAATAAGGTAACGTGGTAACGTATAATTTTTTTTAGTAGTAACGTAAATTTTATTTTAGTAATAACGTTTTCAAAAAATCGTAAAAAAAATCTCACTACACGCGAAAACCCAAGGGAGCAGCTAGGTCCGCCGTGGCCAAACACACACAAAAAAGAGTCGCCTTCAAAAAAAAAAAAAAAATGTAGAACACTGTATCTAAAACCCATGACCTCTTGGTCTAGTGGTATGGTGTCCCCCCTTACAAATATAAGGTTGTGGGTTCAAATCCTTGCAAATGCAAGGTAAGGTGGAATAAATGTGTAATAAAAATTTGTCGTTAAAAAAAAAAAAACTGTATCTAAAACTTGTAAATATGGACATGTGCACATCAATTTACAATCTTTCTGCATCACATTCATACATCAGGCACCACTCTTGTAATTCACTCCAACATCGTCATCAGATACATAAACCAAAACCCCATGTGAAATCAATCAATCAATCAATCCCAACCCATCAAACCATGGCTAACCCAAGACGATCTTCAACCTCAATCCCCACCACAGACCTCCCAATCCCAATCCACACCCAAGAACCCAACCCCTCTTTCCAATCAAGAACCCTAGACTCAAGATTATCAAGACTCAAACTTTTTCTCAAAAAACCACAAGCCTTCCCTATTCTCCTATCCATCTTCCTAATCTTAACATGGGTTTCCCTCAGATTCCACCAACCATCCCCACAAATGACAAACACATCATTCCAAACCCAAACCAATCAAGACCATGAAGCCAACCTCATTAGACTCTCTTCAACAACCAAAGACACACGTGGCTGGCTCCTAGACCCTGTTTCAATAGCATTGGGTTCAGGGATATCAGGTGGTGCATTGGTTTGTGCTTCTATTCATGTGGGTCAGATTAAGCCAGGTGGGTTAAGGGGGAACCATAGGCATTATAGTTGTAATGAGACGTTCTTGATTTGGGGTGCTAGGACTTTGTTTAGGGTGGAGAATGGTTCAGTTGATAAAGGGTATGCTCAGGTGATTGTTGAACCTGAGGATGTTGCGGTTGCGGTTAGCCCGATGGGTATGGCTCATGCTTTGGTTAATGTTGATTCGAGCCAGACTACGTTTATTGTTGGGTGCCAGGATAGAGTGGTTAGTTATAATAGGTCGGATTCGGATTTTAGAGTTTGGGATGATCTTAATTCATAGCTTAGTTTCTTGTTTTTTTTTTTTTTAATAGATTTTAGGAAGTTATAGTGATTATGTTATGGTTTATGTGAATTTTATGGTTCTTTTTGTGAGTTTTTGGGTTATTTGGAACATGAATTTGGATTTTTGAGTTTGGGATGATCTTAATTCATAGTATATTTTGTTGTTTTGTTATACATTAGGAAGTTTTAGTGGTTGTTTTATGGTTTATGTGAATGTTATGGTTCTTTTTGTGAGTTTTTGGGTTGATTGGATTATTGGAACATGAATTTGAGAGATTTTTATGTGGTGTTGACATTTTAGAAATGTGGTAGCTGATCATTGCTCATCAGTCATCATAGTTTTCCTGCAACTAAACCTGTGCCCCTCCCTCACCATTTGATTGGCTCAACTAAAAGGGTGTCAGAATCAAACTTTCAGGCGCCAAAAACTTAACGGTCCAGGCCAATTTTGCAATATTAGCGCTCTTTAAGGCCCCTATGTAGCGGTGTTGGGGGCGCTAATTTTGTTTTAAGGCCCCATTAACGCCCCACTACACATGGTCTTAGATGTATTATATTCGCGGCCTTGCGGGTCAAAGCTGAGCGGAAAATTTACCGTGGCACGAAATTCGTGTTAGACACTTGGTTTTAAAATGTGTGCATCTTAAGAGCATAACGTGTGATACGCATGATGTGGCAAGAATGAAGAAACATATCAATTTAAGTGATAGTAGTTATGTGGCAATATTCACAAGATGCGGTCTGATGCACACATTTCTTATCTGGTCCCTCGCAAGTCGTGGTCCCTAGTATATAACGAATTTACAACAAAAAATACAAAGGTGGATAAAATAGTTATGTTTTATTCTATTTTATCTTTTAGTTTTGACATACGTTACCTATGGTAACCGTCTTAAGAAACAGGTCAAATGAATCAATCAGTAAACCAGTCAGGTTAACCTAAACATAACTCGTTTAGCTAAAGTGTTTGTTGGTTCGACCCTAAACTCTTGTCTAGAAGGAACCTAAACTCACAAACTTCATTTTAGGTTCATAATGAGTCAGATATTCACACGTGTGATTAAACAAGGGAATCAGAATTTGATAGGCTCTGCTACAATATCCATTTTTCTTATCAGTTATTATAAAGTCATTACCAACATGACAACAAGCCAACAAACAAAGACCAAATATGTTAACCTCCTATAAAAGAAAATTAACTCTGATCTTTAAGAAGCGATTTAAGAATATTATCAGCCACCCCATCAGCATACGGCAATGTGTGTCCTGCGCCACTGACCTCATGATAGTTGACCCATTTGACTTGTTCGGCTATATACCGTTGCAATGTCACAGGCACGATCCGATCATCATCGCCCATCCATAAATGAACCGTCCCATCGTTGTTTGGAAACGGGTTTTCAATATCCATTGGGTCGAATTCCCACTTCCCGAATGCAATATTCATGTCACGGTAGAGTGACTCGAATTCTCCTTGTTGTTTTGGGTGTGTTCTCACAATTTTTGACTGTAACACAACAAAAACAGCAGTGTAGTGTAAGACATGCATATTCGCAGGTTTGACACAGAAACGCCATGTTTTATACGATTTTTTTTTTCATATTAAAACTTTAAACTTGCAAGTTTACAACAAAAATAGAAGCATTTACAAAACAATTACATTTAAACTGCAAAACCTGATGACAAATTGTCTTTTGACTCTAAAACTTTAAATAAAATCAGTTTAAGTTGTGATAGAAAACACATTTTAAAAAAAATCATAAACCAAATGAGTTAAACGGGTCAACCTGTAAACCCCAAGTTGCCCAGGCATGACCCGTTTGCCAAGCGTGATCAATGATCATGGGTTCGACCTGAAATGGACTCATATCACGTTTAAACTAAAGCCGATCCTGGGTATTTTGTATTAGGTTTGTATTTTGTTTTCGTGTAGTGTCACATCTGATTTCTTTCTAGAAGCAAAATAATTAAAATGGGTACTTAATTTCAAAATAAAGCAACCGAAACATAATGATGAAACTACACACGACAGGAGACCTAGACTTTAAGTAAGACAAACATCAAATTTATTTAAAAAAAATAAAAAAAATTGACAAAACGATGTCTTTTCTTAGGTGAAGAGTAGTTGCATGAATAAATTAAGAAAATTCTTTTAGTTTTCCACAAATTGTATAGTCTTATTGGTTTGCTTATTTTACAATTTCGCAAAGTCATTTTCATGGTCAACTTGCTCATTTTCATGATTTTACCCCAATTATTATTTCGTGGCCAAATTTTGCGATCGTTTTTTCAGTTGCTTAATATTATGTGATAAAAAAAAATAGCACCTGAACCGGATCCGCGGAACTAAATAACTTGGAAAAGACTTCCATGTCCGCGGGCGAGAATGTAGCAGGATGTCCATGAATTACAGAAAAAGTAGGAAACCATGTTTGAGTGTTCCACCAGTAGGTCAACCATGGTAGGTAGTGAGCAACCCGCAAAGACCATTGGTCTTGTTTAAGTTGTCGTGAATACACTTCGTTGGTTATGTTTGAAGGTAGGTTCGGCCACCAAAAATTGATCGCTGGAGATATAAGAACAGCTCCGGCAAGCCTACAATTAACTTATCACATAATTATTATATACATAAAAAAAAACTATAGTAGGGTCTCAGCGGAGCATCCTCTATGGTAGTGGAAAGGTTTGCCCTTATCCCGGTATTCCACCATCTCAAGTCCCTATAAATAGCTCTACTCTGAGTAGAATTTACCAACCTGTGAGGAATATACTTGAGACAAGACCATAGGACCTGCCCACCCATAGAGAATCCAACCACATAGAACTTCGATCCGAGGTTTAGTTGATCAGCGAGCTCCTCGATATCAAGCGCCAAGCTCTTAACCGTTCGCTTAGGGTCCGGATCACTCTCCCCATAGCCAGGCCGGTCTAGCGAAACGAAGTAAGCTCCTAGCTCTTTAACAAGTTCCTACAAACACCACCATTAATGATCATAAGTTATAACACCCAAAGATAACAATCTAGAGTTAGGAATGAAACAAATGATCCATACTGGTGAGGCTGAGGTGACAAAAGGATGATAGTGCTTGCTACTGCTGAACCCATGAACGAATATTATTTTAGCTTTAGCTATTTCTTTTGGAACACCTGATTCTTCATAAGCTAAATGTCTGCCATCACGAAGCTTGATCCTTGGAGAAGTAATAGCAGGTCCATTTGGTGATCCTAGAGGTTTGGGAGGTGGAGGACGAGTTGCCTGATAAGCCCATGCTGAGAATCCAGCGACGATCACAACTAGTATTGTGTTAAAGATACCTAAAACAAGAAAACATTTGTAATTATATTATTATTATTATATATATGATTAGAGTTGTTTAAGAAGATGAATTATAGCAAATGAAACTCACCGGAGGAGGAAGTGGGTTGGGGTTGTGAGGCTTGGGACATTGTCGTTGATTAGAGATTGCAAATAGTCAATGGTTCGAACAGTTGGTGTAAACTTTATTGGCCATGGAAGATGATTGTGAGTTGTGACCTTCAATATAAAAGGAAGGGGTGGTCGGCTCCTTTTAAGCTGGTTCAACTTTCAATTATTTTTTTGTAAAATTAGGTACATAAAAATATATGTTCTATATGTAACTTGTAGTTTAGTGTTATGTTTTTAAAAGTTGGAAGGTTCAAATCTTAAAAGCAGTGTGTAGGTGGATGTATAATATATTAATAAGAGTATTTAGAAGTAGATTAGTTTAGCGTTAAAAACCTAATACAGTAGGGTCCACATGTATGTTTGCATCACTAACGAATAGGCTTACATGTGCTATCATGGTGCAATGTGTCCTAGACCCAAAGACTTCTTCACGAGCAAATCCCTCCTGAACTCATCTATAATCTTCATGTGCATATACGGTTGGGTCAGAGATATATATGCTGGAAATTACCGTAGTCGTATTTCAAAACCATTACCATTCATTTGTTTATTTTTCAAATCACAAGTTACATTTTGTTTCTTTGAATCAAATCCAATCTTTGTGGTTTGGAAATAATTAACATGTCTCGAATTACTAGTTGAATCAACCACAAAACTCATAGATTTTGTCAAATTTAAAATAGAATTAGAAAGCGTTCACACTTGCAAGATTTACACCACAATCCTTTTTGAAAGGGGTATTGGATTTTAATAATCTAAAGTTTCCACTATTGGCCGATAATAATCCCTACTTCAAAAATTCCCAATAATAATCTCAACTTTTGAACATTTGGCCTGTGGTAAACCTTTTTTAACTGAGGACTAACTAGGTTAGTTTATGCTGACATGGCATCTGACTAGGCTGATGACGTGTGTACAACCTAATCTGACATGTCATTATACATGCTTATGTGTTATTTTCTCACATTATAACAAACTAATAAACCATTATTATAAAATAAATCATCTCATTTTCATCTATTCAACAACATCTATTCAAACATCTGGCAATAACAATGATTCGCATCCCACCACCACCGTCTTTTCACATCCCACCACCACCTGCCACCACAACCCACCACCACCACCTCCATTTTCTGGTAACCTATATATATATATACACTATACAACATATCAGTAAAACAAATAACAACTCATGGCAACATTCACAATCACCTTCATCACCACACCAACAAAAACCCTAACAAGCAGAACCCTAACAAACAGATCTGAGCCACAAGGATTCGCATCATCATCATCGCTCTGTTTTTCTGTTCTTTTCTTTTCCTTTTACCGATTATAATAAGTGTTCGAGACTGGTGCTCTGTTCGTCTTCTTCCTCGAGCTCAATGAAGCACCCCTGTAAATCATCTTGCTGTTGCCGTACTGGGGTATGAAAAAGCTTATGAAATGCCGAATTATTTGAATGGTAATGGAGATTTTGTGTTTATAATTATGCAATGTCGAAATATTTGAATGGTAAAGGAAATATATGTCTTGATAGAAGCACGTGTAGAGTTTATAACAGATCTGAGCCTTATTATTATTATTATTATTATTATTATTATTATTATTATTATTATTATTATTATTATTATTATTATTGTGGTGGAGGAGAAGGGAGATGGTGAGGAGAGGAAGGGTGGCGGTGGAGATGGTGGTGGCGGTGGTGTTGAGGAGGTGGATGAAGATAGTTGTTATGTTGAAGATGATGATGGAGGGATAAAGATGGAAATTTGTTTTCTAGATTGGAAGATAATAAGATATAGAGATTTTGTTTTGTTGTTAAAAAAAATAAAAAAACCAAGTCATCGTGCCACATCAGCATCTGTTCCACATCATTGTGCCCAGTCAGCAGCCACGTCAGTACAAACTAACCCAGTTAGTCCTCGGTTAAAAAAAAGGTTTACCACAGGCCAAATGTTTGAAAGTTGGGATTATTATTGGGAATTTTTGAAGTAGGGATTATTATCGGCCAATGGTGAAAACTTTGGATTATTAAAATCCAATACCCCTTTTTGAAATGCCCCACTTTTCAACATCTTCAACACTCCATTTTTGGTTTCTTATTGGGATTATTATTGTCCCAATCAAAAATTCTTTTATTTCCCTTAAACTTGTTAAACATTTTGGATTTCTTATCATGTTCAACCATTTTGAATCTATTGACTTGATGGTGATCAAGTTAAACTAAAGTACAGTAACTTTCTTATTCAATATGACAACTCCAATTTCAATTAACCAATGTAATTTTCTAGCCAATACAATTCCTATCTTGATTTGATTCTCTAAATTAATTCAATAAATAGATTCAGTGGATGACAAAAAAAAGTCATAACTGAATTAATATTGTAAATTAATTCACCAAGTATATTCAGTAGATGACAACAAAAGCCTTAACAGATTTGATATTAAAAACTTTGATAAGAAAATTGAATCATATAACCAGCAAAAATTTCGCAAAAAAGGATTATCAACCATCAGCCACAAAATCCAAAGTATTTGCAAAATAGGATTATCTAACAAGGCCGCGAAAATAAAATATATAAACTGGAACTCTAATTCGATTTTAATTTCAACAACCAAATTAACCCTTAAATAGGTTTATCTTTGTTAGTTATTTGTTGTCTATAACATCGAATTCAAACATAAAACAAACCTAAAACCGAATGGATCTTCAAATAAAAATGAGTAAAACTTGGATTAATCTCTGAATTGTATGAGAACTATCAGATAACCCTATTTGCGGGTTACACGCAATGATTTATTGGATTAGACAGAGATTTCTATGTAGGAATTGGATTTGATGAATCTGTGAAACAAGATCGTGATGGTTGTATTGTTCTCTTCTATGTGTATAGAAATTGTCAACCAAGAGTTTTTAATACCAATAACTTCCATCCCTTGGTTCCCGTATTTAACTTTCCTTTAAAAGTTCATCACCAAGACTTAAACCATTTCATTTAATAATAGTCCAACAAAACCCCTTTGGTTTAATAATAGTTCTAAACTTAAGATCATTTAATTCAATGAAAGCCTACAAAACAAATACTGTTAGAAAGAGAGGATTTTTAGGGATCAATATCATTTCCCTAGTTAAAAATCACAAGTTAAAGATCCATATTACAAGACTCTAGTCAAAGATCTTAAGTCAAAGTCAAAAGTCAAATGCAAAAATGTATTGCTTGATTTAAGCTACTACCTTTATTTTTTTTATGGTCATTAGTTGTCTTGTACTCTTATAAATAGCTACTAGAAATTAGTAGCATGATGTACCGATTAAACATATCAATCATCAAACCAATTCAATATCAATGTAGCCCGCTAATTTCCAATATGGTATCAGAGCAGTGTTTCTGATTCTTGGAACACTCTGCTCATCATCTACAAATCTTCCGCAAGAAACTCCAAACTCAAACCAAAATAGACTGCCATGTCAAGGAGACGGTAGTCCAAATCAAAACCAAGTCACCATGTCAAGAAGACGGTGGCTCAAACCAAAAAGGGTTGCCATGTCATGGAGACGGTAGTCCAAATCAAACAAAAAAAAGGCTGCCATGTCACGGAGACGGTAGCTCAAATCTAAACCAAAACAGGCTGCCATGTCAAGAAGACGGTGGCTCAAATCAAACAAAAACAAGCTGCCATGTCAAGAAGACGGTAGCTCAGAACAAACCAAAACAGGCTGCCATGGCAAGAAGACGGTAGTCGAACCAAAAGCCAAACAAACAAAGTAAATTTTATTTTATTTTGTTTGTTCAAAACAAAACAAAATTGTGAGTTTGAAATAATGGTGGCTCACAAACAAAACAACTCCTTTTGGGCTCGAATGATTCGAATAACCATTTGGGAAAATAAAAGACACTTTTGGTCAAGTTGAATTTTGGATAATCCCACTATTCAACTTGAGGGGGAGTGTTAGAAAGAGAGGATTTTTAGGGATCAATCTTGTATCATTTCCCTAGTTAAAGATCACAAGTTAAAGATCCATATTACAAGACTCTAGTCAAAGATCTTAAGTCAAAGTCAAAAGTCAAATGCAAAAATGTATTGCTTGATTTAAGCTACTACCTTTATTTTTTTATGGTCATTAGTTGTCTTGTACTCTTATAAATAGCTACTAGAAATTAGTAGCATGATGTACCGATTAAACATATCAATCATCAAACCAATTCAGTATCAATGTAGCCCGCTAATTTCCAATAAATACATTATTTATAAATATATTAATATATAAACCAGAACCGGTAAATACGCCAAACCTTGTTAATATCATACGAGCATGCACTCCCGTAATTGACATTTAAACCCTTTCTTCACAAATTAAGCACCAAGATCAGACCGGTAAATACGCCAAACCTCTGCGTCTTCGGTCCTTTGACCGGCCGGCGCTGAAGGTTCGGGTGGCTGTTGGTGTACGAAAGAAGACGCAGAGGAAGGCGATGGTGTCTGCGGTGGTGGTTTTGATCGACGGTGCTAAAGGTGACAGGAACACAACAATGACTGGGGTTAGGATTCCGATTGGGGTTTCATAGGTCTGTATTGATGGTCCGGTGTTGGTGCTTCTGATGATATAAGATGATGGATGGATTGAAGGCTTCGGGTGGCAGCCGGATTGTAAGAAGAGGATTGATTAGTGGATCACATCCCATCAGCTGCTTCGACGACCGCTGCGATTCGTCCTTGCATAGTTATTAGTTTATTTATTTAAGTTGTGTAATTATATTTTTGGATTAGAATTTGCATTCAACACTAAATATTAATCATCGTTGCTTCCGTTGTGCAAGTCTGTTACCAATCTGTTATTTCGTCCAGCCCCTCCTGGTCGGGTTGTTACATGGCATGCACCGATTAAATGACCCGGTTCATGGCAATAATAGCATGATCTTGTTTCTACTCGCTTCTTTCTGAATTTTGCTCTTCTTTCTCTTCGAGATTTGTGTGTGTTGTTGCCTTGTATTTCTAAATTGAAGTATGAATTCACTGACTGTTGTGACATGTTTCTGCAGAGTATAATGATTTCCTATTTTGTAATGTTTTCGAGTGGTGTTTTTCAAAATTTCGGTTGTTTTGATTGACTAAACCGGCTCAGATACCAGTTTTGTTGGCCCAGAACAGATTTGCAACGGAATATATGAACAAATAACACAATAATAATATGAAATAAACAAGAACAATAGAAAGATAATTGAATTATATTGATAAATGTTTTTGGACAGAATAGGTTTACAAGAATTGGGTGGATTGTTTGGATACAATCTTGATAACTAACTTATGATGCATACAAGTACTATATATATGTTTCGAACAATCATGTCCCAAATAACTGTTTTCTGTTCGCAAGGTTGTGTCTCCTGCCAAATAAACAGTCTAACTGTCAAGGGTATTGATGTCATTTCACTTCATGTCCCGCCTTTATGTTCTAAGTTTGTTGCAGCCTTGTTTTGTGTCTTTACCCATTTGTATGCTTCTGATCCTGTTCTGTTAACCATGATACAGCCTTCGGACAATATTCATTTCGACCCATCAGATTTGTTGCAGCCCTTCTTGAACCATATTGACCCATATGCAAATCCTAACTTGCTAACTAAACTAAAGCCTATGACTAATAATTATAATACATATACATACATCATACATAAACAGAAACATAAGTGTAATATTTACATAATTACAAATGAAACAAGTTTGTATTTACTTATATAACATCAACAATCTTTTCATATAAGTTATAATGTCCACACACATGGCAACAAGCCAACAAACAAAGACCAAATTCATCAACTTCCTGTAAAGAAATTTAACTCTGATCTTTAAGAAGCGATTTAAGAATATCATCAGCCACCCCATCAGCGTACGGCAATGTGTGTCCTGCATTAGTGACCTCATGATAGTTGACCCATTTTACTTGTTCGGATATATACCGTTGCAATGTTACAGGCACGACCCGATCTTCATCGCCCATCCATAAATGAACTGCTCCATCATTGTTTGGAAATGGGTTTTGAATATCCATTGGATCGAATTCCCACTTCCCAAATGCAATATTCATGTCACGGTAGATTGACTCAGATTCACCTTGTTGTTTTGGGTGTGTTCTCACAATTTCTAACTGTAACACAACAAAAACTCTAGTGTAAGTGTGTTGTATAAATTAACTTATAAAACTTCAAATCTTAAATTTTAGTTAAAAACTCCCTAAAATAAATGCTAGTGTTATATTTTCTTGAATTCTGTGACATGATACACAAATACCTCGATTCTTATTGGGAAAATTGTTAAAGCTTCATTCGCGCACAATGAGTTACCATGTCAAACCCGACATGAAGCTAAAAATCATGTCACATGAAATCAAAGACGACATGCGTATTCATAAGTATGACATGAACACGACATGTTTTATCTAAAAACATATTTTATTCAATCTATTAATATTCTTAATTTACAAGGTACGATAAAAGTACAAACATATACAAAACAATTACGTTTAAACTACAAAAGAAACCAAACCGTAACCGAACCATTGGTTAAGTGCAAAAACCAATACGTAACCATACCGTTAACCGAAAAAAAAAAAAACTTGTTAACCAAATTATAACCGAAATCAATCTAAAACCTACTAAATCGGTCGGTTATGGTTAAGTGCACCTCCATTACCGAGCCATCGGATATGGTTATGGTTAAGCAATTTTCCATAACGAAAATCGAACCAACTTGTTAAATTATACAATTCAAGTTGGTAAATATTGTGTTTTTTATTATTTTAATAGCCTGAAATGTTTGTTGTTACTTGGTAATCGGGTTAAGAAGTCTTCACTATTGTTCTTATTTCTAGAAATTTTTAGAGATTGTTTGGATTTTGTAGTTTGTTTCATACTTTGTATATCTATAGATTTGTTCTTCATTTTTTCAATAAAATGTTTCGAATTTGTTTTTGACATGAACCGAGCCTAATACACCTTAATCGTACCATGGTTGGAACAAAGAAGAAATACATTGGGTAATTAACCGAACTTAACCGAAACCGATGATTAACCAAATCATTCTTAACCGACCATCGGTTATAGTAATGCAGTTCTCCATAACCAACCGAAGCTATTATGGTTATAATTTAGTGTTGTTTGTTTTTTCTGCAGGAAAATGTCTGCAGTCTGCGGACCACATCTGTAGACATCTGCTGGAGAAGAGGTTGACCAAAGGTCTGCAGTCTGCAAGAAGAAGACTGTTTGTTTGTTAACGTGTGCAAGCTGTTGAAATAAACTGAAATTTAAATAAACTGATTTTTTACAGCAGTCTGGTGGTGGACGGTGGTGGTGGTGGTGGATGGTGGTGGTGGACGGTGGTGGTTATTGGTGGACCGTGGTGGACCGTGGTGGTGGTGGACCGTGATGGTGAACCGTCGTGGTGGTGGACGGTGGTGGTGGTGGGTGAGGAGAAGAGAAGAGAAGAGGAGCAGACATTTGAAAATCTTAAAAGACCTTAGAACAAGTCTGCACCAAGAAGAGGTCAGGAAGACCTATTAGAATGAAAGGTTTCCAAAAAACAAACAATCCGCAGACCCCAAACGTCTGCGCGGCGCAGACAAAAGAGGTTAGAATTGCTTCTGAGCAAAAACAAACAGCCCATTAGCCTCTTTAACCGAACATACGCAACTTTGCACACCCATATGAACCAGTTTAGATTGTGCAGAAAACACACTTAAATATTTCATAAATTAAACGGGTTAAACGCGTCAACCCAAAAACATCCAATTTACCAAACGTGACACGTTTAGCCAAGCGTGACCATGGGTTCGACCTAAACGGGCCCACATATCCGTTTAGACTAAAGCCGATCCTAGGTATTTTGTATACGTGTGATGAGTAGAAAGTGAAATTTACGGAATCTAATATCTTACTAGAAGCAACCGAAAGAATTAAGATGGGTACTTGATTTTTAATTAAAGCAAACCGGAACATAACAATGAAATTACACGACGAGAGACTTAGGTAGACTTCAAGTAAGACAAACATCAAAATTATAAAAAAAGAAGGCTCCGGATATTTGCACAAGTAGTAATTTTATTCAGACAACCCTATACGGGTCGTAGAGAGCTCTACGGCTCGTAGAGCCACTTTTTTCAGACTTCTACGAGCCGTAGAGGCCTCTACGGCTCGTAGGTACTCATTACCAATGATTGGTAATCATACAATCATTGCTAATGATTGCCTACGAGCCGTAGAGGCCTCTACGGCTCGTAGAAGTAGTCTTAATATTTTTGAGAATGAAGAAGCAGAAGATTGGTGTTTTATGGTGCCTACGGCCCGTATAGGCCCCTACGGGTCGTAGACAAAAAAAAAACCAAAAACGTTTGGGACGAGGTTCGATCTTAGGCACATTATCACACAATCACACACACAAAGTCTTATTAAGCATATGGGGACCATCTGGGCTACCAGTTCGCTGGTTTCTTAGTTGGAAAGTTTTAATATAACATAAACCAGTCTTAGGCAGCCTCTACGGCCCGTATAGGTCTATACGACCCGTAGATATGGTTTTTTTTTTTTTAAATCATTTTAATTATGTAATAATTAATCCCGAGCATGTAATACATTAACACAAGCATGTAAAACGTGAACACAATTGTTTATAACATAAACCAATATAAACCAACGTCGTCTCGATAAGCGTGTAAAATAAACGTTAACAGAAACGTTCAAAATAAAACTAATCGTTTATATACGCAACAAAATAAAACTAAAAGTTAACAGAAGCGTTCAAAATAAAGATTGTTTAAATACATAAGATGATCAGAAATAATACATCGTAGAGTCAGTCGGCGGCGCGGTCCCGGGCTCCTGCGAAGACGTGTCGGGCTGCTGGGAGGACGTCACGGGCTCGTGCGTGCTGGTCCCTAAAGTCGGTGGGACACGAGCCTGCATGCCTAGGTGGCGATACATATCCTGCTGGCCAGCAATCAACCAGCGCATCGCGTCGTCCTGCCGATCACGCCACTGACGCGTATCGGCGTCCTGCTGCTGACGCCAGGCGTCCTGCTGCTGACGCCAGGCGTCCTGCTGCTGACACCAGGCGTCCTGCTGCTGACGCCAGGCGTCCTGCTGCTGACACCAGGCGTCCTGCTGCTGACGCCATGCACGCATCTGGACAGCCTCCTCGGCAGCCGCACGAACGTCCGCCCTAACATCAGGAGGCAACCTGAGGGAGTGATAAACGCGCCCCGGTATCTGCAAGTCCTCAGGCTGCTGCTGAGGCATCTCGACGTCCCTAAGACCGCCCCCCTCCTGCTCATGCACAAACTGCAACCCGACCTCCACAGCATCACCTGCAATGGATAACAATAAATAATTAATAAATAATAATAATATTCCAGGATTTTATAAAAAAATTGGGCAGAGTTTCCCCTGTTTTTAGGCAATCCAGACAACACAAGTTGTCTACAAGTTTCCCAAATAATAATAGTAATAATAATAATAATAATAATAATAATAATAATAATAATAATACCTCTAAGGCCCTGATGTACTAACGGCTCATGCACAAACTCCACGCCACCGGTGCCAATCAGATAGTGGTACTCATCATGATCCGGCGTCTTCGCCTTCTTCGCCGCACAAAGCATAGCCTTCATCGTTTGTAGACCTAATGGGCTGAAAGAAACTCAAAAACATTAACATTAATAATAATAATAATAATAATAATAATAATAATAATAATAATAATAATAATAATAACAACAACATTAATAACCGAAATACCTGGGCGGTAGTGACGGAAACCGATTACGGTTAACATAACCGTAATACTTCACGCCATCGCAGCGCTCAGCAATCCTGCTGATGAGCCCCCCGCATGGGAGGCCTCCCTTCAACGGCTTATGGGGGAAGGCGGCAAAAAACTCGGCCATGACCCGATGCAAGGCAATCGGCTTGCCGGTGAGTATGCAATGCAGGTACATCAGGTCCGTCTTCGTCACCCGCTCGTTACTATTCCCCCGTGCCGTTAGGGAATAAGTAATGCAACGGTGAATGTAACGAACTACGGGGTGACGAATGTTGGATGCCCTGTCACACCTATCCCTGCACAGCATAATAATAGTAAATAATAATCAGAACAAAGATATTGAAAAAAAATAATAATGATGATGATAATAATAATAATAATAATACTTCTCTGTCGGGTTGCCGAACACGGGACCGCCAATGGTGGGCCACCACGCATAGAGGTCGTCATCAGCGACAGTAGTCACCGCCCTAGTGTAGACATCCTGAACATTAACATTAACATTAACATTTCGAATAAGAACAAAAACAAAAATAATAATAATAAAAATAAAAATAATATTAATACCTCTACAAGGTCGTCGCGAGTGTACCACCCGAGGTGCGTAGCCCAGTCATCTAGAGAATAACCATACTCAACGCCGAGTATGGAAAACTCAATGTCACTCGGTGGGCGGCCTGAAGATCCGGCGCCCGACGATCCGGCGTCCGACGATCCGGCACCGGGCGGGCGAAACCGAAAGGTGGATAGAAACTCTATCACCAACGGCCTATGGGACGGGGCGCAGAAGTCGTCGAAAAACCTGTCCAGTGGGCTCCCTTCCGGGATCCACTGTCGGGCAATCGCCTCAGCACCCCTACACGCCCGAAGCGCGGCCCAAGAAATCCCACGCGCCGGCACAGTCTTCTTCTTCCTCAACCTATGAAATCTGGCACCCGCGTAATCGACGCGCAGAAAAATGCAATGCTCATAGCCTGACATGTCACCCCCTGCCATGTCAGCCCCCGCCTGCACCGCGGCCACATCCTCCTCCTGCTGCTGCTCCTCCTCCTCCTCGCCCATGTACTGCTCGTCTACCAAATGTGCCATAACTGCAAAATCAAAGAATATATAGTTAGTTATGGCGTTTCTATAATTAAGGCGTTTCAAAAGAATCGCCAAAACTATATAGTTTTTGGCGATTCAAAAGAATCGCCAAAACTAATATAGTTTTTGGCGATTCAAAAGAATCGCCAAAACTAATATAGTTTTGGCGATTCAAAAGAAACGCCAAAACTAATATAGTTTTGGCGTTTCAAAAGAATCGCCAAAACTATATAGTTTTTGGCGATTCAAAAGAATCGCCAAAACTAATATAGTTTTGGCGATTCAAAAGAATCGCCAAAACTATATAGTTTTTGGCGATTCAAAAGAATCGCCAAAACTATATAGTTTTTGGCGATTCAAAAGAATCGCCAAAACTAATATAGTTTTGGCGTTTCAAAAGAATCGCCAAAACTATATAGTTTTTGGCGATTCAAAAGAATCGCCAAAACTAATATAGTTTTGGCGATTCAAAAGAAACGCCAAAAACTAATATAGTTTTGGCGTTTCAAAAGAATCGCCAAAACTATATAGTTTTGGCGATTCAAAAGAAACGCCAAAACTATATAGTTTTTGGCGATTCAAAAGAATCGCCAAAACTATATAGTTTTGGCGATTCAAAAGAAACGCCAAAACTATATAGTTTTTGGCGATTCAAAAGAATCGCCAAAACTATATCAAACCATAATCAACAATAATTATCAACAATAATCAACAATAATAACAATTATCAACAATTCTATAGGATATTCTACAATTATCTAAAAAAAAAAAAAAAAAAAACTGAAAAAAATTGAAAAAAAAAAAACTAAAATCAACAATTATCTAACCCCTCAACAATAATCTACAACTATTAACTAATTTAAACATAAAAACTAATTAAAATTAACTTTAAAAAAAATACCTTTTTTCGAAATGGTGATGGATTCGGGTTGAAAGAAGGGTTTTCGTGGTCGGATTCGGGTGGTGGTGGTGGTTGCAGTGGTGGAGAAGGAAGTGGTGGTGGTGGATTAGGGTGGTGGTGGTGGATTAGGGTGGTGGTGGTGGATTAGATGAAAGGGGCGATGGGGTTGGGTTAGGGTTGGGAAAGTTTGTTTTGGGGCTTTTCTGATCTGTTCGTCTGCTCAAAACTGTTTTAATAACTTTCCTACGGCCCGTATAGGGCTTTACGGGCCGTAGATGGGCATTAAAACTCTTCTATGTCCCGTATAGGTCCATACGGCCCGTAGGTGAAAAAAATTTTAAAAAAACGGTTTGTACGAGGTTCGATCTTGGGCCTATCCATTCTCACACACACACATACACACTTATAGTAACAATGGGGACCATCTGGGCTACCAGTTCGCTGGTTTATATCCCACAAAAATAATATATAACATAACACTGAAAAGCAAATTTTTTTTTAAAAAAATCATCGTCTACGGCCCGTAGAGACCAATACGGGTCGTAGACTCATATTTTTTTTTAAAAAAACTACTGATTTATATATATAAACTTCAAGAGTTGTTTGAAAAAAAAAAAATTCTCTACGGGTCGTAGAGACGTCTACGGCCCGTAGACTAATTCCATCTACGACCCATAGAGGGTCTCCTACGAGCATCTCCCTGAAGTCTACGGCTCGTAGAGGGCCCTACGACCCGTAGATAAAAATTGCCTACGGCCCATAGGGCCCTCTACGGCCCAATTCAAGTTTTGTTTTTTTTTAATTTTGTTAGTTTTAATTATGTGGTATAGGTTTTTTTTATAAAATAACGTTTTCATTTCATATTGTATATGTAAAATAATAATAAAAAATAAAAAAATGTATTTAATAAATCATTATACATTATAAAAACAAATTTACACCGAACTATTAGAAGAATCAGGACAGCCTGTTAGGTCAAACCACTCTGGATCTGTTTGAGATAGCCTACGCCCCTCATCAAGACGATCCCTGTATAGTGCTAACCATGGGTTGTGATTTACATCTACCCAACGCCTCCATGCTCCGCTCGGATAAGGCATCGGAGCGTCGTCTGCTAGCTTCAGCATGATGAAGTGGTTGCCGTTCACGAAGGCCATCGAAATGACCCGATGTTGTATCACGCTTTCAGGATGAATGTGAATAGGGAAGAATGTGCACGCTCCAAGAGGACTGAAGAATTGAAGGACCACACCAAATGCCTGAGCAATCACTAATCCAGTCAAAGGCATCTCCATCCATTTTGAGTTTGGTGCATCCCCGAGTCCCCTCCAATCTATGGACGAGTATATGCGGGCGAACGCGTTATCGTCGAATCCGTTCAAAATCTCGTACCAGTCCTCATGGTATTGACCCATCAACTCTTCTTTAAGAACGTGGCGGATCAAATCCCAGTCTTCCTCCTCCCTATCCAAAGCCACAGCTACAGATCGGAACCCACAGTTACCGTCTGGCTGAACATCTTGAATATGCGTGACAAACCGTCGATACAGGGGATCAATCTGATGCTTAAATGCTCTAAGCACAAATTTATACCTGTCACAGCCAAACATTGGGAAATCATGATTAGGGATGTGTACTGTATATATATGTATGTATGTATGTATAAATAGTTATTTATGTACCTGTCCCCTCTTAAGAGTGGATACTTTTTGCTACACACTCTCATTGTATCTCTACCTGGGTCTGATGGCCTACGTCTTCTAACAGGCTCGTCTTCCTACAATGGATAACAATAAAATTATAATAACAATAACAATAATAAATAATAATAAATAATAATAATAATAATAATAATAATAATAATAATACTAACGTCTTCTTGCGCATCCTCCTGCTGATTTTTTTTCTTTGATTTTGTAGTTGGGCGCCCACGAGTATTCTTTTGTACCTCAGGAGGTTGAGTGTCAGTCATACTTGGATTTACCACCGACTTTATTTTTGACAACATATTTCTCTGAACGCGTGGTGATTGAGACAGCAGTGTCTCTTTGACTATTTCCCACTCACTCGCAAGGTCAGGTTCGCTCCATACTACTTCCGGTTCGTAATTCAGTCGTGTCCAGAAGACGTCTATTTCGGACAGCTGAATTTTTATTCCTGTATTCAATAAAATAATAATAATAATAATAATAATAATAATAATAATAATAATAATAATAATAAAGTAATGGTATTACCTTTATTTATATACGAATCTAATCGACATGCACACGGTAACCCAGAACTCGCGAAAAGCTGGTGACCACAACTCTTTTTTCGTTTCCTCAACTTCTCTATATTTTTTATCTCATTTATCATCTTCTCGATCGCTGCATGGGAAACGTTACCGAGTAGGTCCTCAAAAATCGGTAAGTCATGGTGCACCTTTTTCACAGACAAACTCTCTTCAAACGAGTGGTTTATTGCCCTCTCTTGTGACGTTACCACATCGTCTGCAATCATCACAAGTTTGTGGAGCGAGTTGTTCGGCCCCCTTAATGTGCATCTTAAACCGTGAATGCTGGCTCTCAGCTCTGTTGGTCGTATACTGACCAAAGTTGTAGTTTGTGTCTGTCCATGCAGAAACAAACCTTTCTTTGTAGTCACGGAGCCAGACCCGGTCTATATATTTAAAAACACCTGTAAAGATAGAACAAAGATATTTGTTAATGTGTGTATGCGTTTTAAACTAAATTAATAAAATATGTACCAGTTCGTTCGTCTTGACATAGTCGTCTGTAGAATCGGTCTAACCAGTGCTGATAAAATGCCGGAGATGAAGATCTACATAATCGCTTAAAAGATTTCACGAATATTTTCCAATCTTCATCTCCAAAGGCTTGTCTGCAGTGCTTCAGTATATTTCGTTGAATGTGCCACCTGAATGCATAACAACAACAACAACAACAACAACAACAATAATAATAATAATAATAATAATAATAATAATAATAAAAATAAAAATAATAATAATAATAATAATAATAACAATAATAATAACAACATGTATACCTGCATAACAACTTCGAAGCTGCTGGAAATACAATGTCGCATGCATTCATCAAGGCTTTCTCACAATCAGTAACTATAGCACGGGGCTCCGTACTATCTTCTAGCAACTCTTTAAGCCTTTGTATCACCCACAAGTAGTTATCTTTTTTTTCACGGGAGATGAATGCATGGGCGACAATAAACGACTTGGATGTTGATGTCATCCCCACAACTTGAATAAACGGAAGTTTATGCTCGTTCGTTTTGTAGGTCGCATCAATCATCAGCACATGCGGGAACGCACGCCATAACCTGTGCGAGGTGGGATGGACAAACAAAATATCCTCGATCGCATTTGTCGAGGCATTCCTCCGGGTGAAGTAAACAAATTTTTTTTCCACCAATGTGGCTTCGAGTACCTGCATAGCAATAATAATAATAATTAAAATAATAATAATAATAATAATAATAATAATAATAAAAATAATAATAATAATAATAATAATAATAATAATAATAATACCTGCATTTGAGTCCTGCCCCCATATAACAAATGCTTAACCTTAGTTATTGTGTTATGTATGTCTCTTAAGATGCAGTGACTATCCGGGTTTTGTTTTCTAACGGCCGAATGTATGTCTACTGGTGTAACATTTTGAAAATAAAGTGTATCCACCAATTTTAACTCGGCCGGACCCAGCCTCCTAGCATACGCGTGACCCTCGATGTGTTGGAAAGGTTTGTGATTATGTGTTTGGTTTTGGACCTCCAAAATATAACCATCGTGGCCGGAGTGGTATCTCCCTATTAGTTGAAACGGGCAATTACATTTTTTACTGCCCGTCTTTCGAACCGTGGCTACACTATGATGTACGCCACTACGGTCACATCGTATCCATGCCGATGTTACCCTCCTATTCGGCCCCCCTGCCATCAGAAACAGTACGTCCGAATACGGTAATGTAACCATTTTCTTTTGCTCTCTGATAAACCCACTCTGCGAGGTCTTTAAGAGACCTGAATACCTGCAAAATTTATATACGACTTCAAATAGCAACTAATATATACGAGTTCAAATCTCACAAACCCTACGAGTTCAAAATCTCACAAACCCTACGAGTTCAAATAACAACTAATATATACGAGTTCAAAATCTCACAAACCCTACGAGTTCAAAATCTCACAAACCCTACGAGTTCAAATAACAACTAATATATACGAGTTCAAATCTCACAAACCCTAAAACAAATTTAGGTACGGGACTAAATATACGAGTCTAAATATGTACACGGGTCTAAATATCTCACAAACCCTAAATATACGAGTCTAAATATACACGGGTCTAAATTATAAACAAGTGCAAATTCATAAACACACCTGATTCGTTTCGTACGAAACATCCGGGACAGGTTCCTCGCCACCGTTATCACCTCCCTCGTACTGTGGATGACTTGGCGGAGGCAAGTAAAATGACCCCGGTTCTTCTACGTACTCCTCATTCAAATCGGGCAGCAGGTTCAAATCGGGTAGTGCATTCCCGTCACCATAGCGAACAACGGAGCTAACCTCCTCCTCACCACGTTCCACCACGGCTCCGAAAAGGCTTTCCGAGACGTGAGATAGGCTAAACGAATACTCCCATTCATCCGAACCATTACTGTAGTGACCCGAAGACATCGTGGTAGCTTGGAATCGATCGGATTTTTGTGACCCGCGTTTTTAAATTTTCTTTCGTTAACTGAAGAAAGAAGACAAGGAAGAAGAATATATCTGGACCCTCTACGGCCCGTAGAGGCCTCTACGGGCCGTATAGGGTTTAATGCTCCCAACAACCAGGTTTCCTACGGGCCGTATAGCCCTCTACGGCCCGTATAGGTTTAGCTTTTTCAGACACTTTTCAGACTGACACACTGAATGTCAGACACATCATTCAATCACCTCGTACCTCGTACTGCCTACGGGCCGTAGAGGTCTCTACGGCCCGTATAGGGTTTAAATGAACCCCACCAAACTCCCCTCTACGGGCCGTAGAGGGCTTTACGGGACGTAGAGGGTTGAGCATTTATTACACTGACACCCTCTACGGCCCGTAGAGCCCTATACGAGCCGTAGAGGGCTGTGAAAATTAACTTTTCCTTCTTGTGTAAATAATATCCCCCAAAAAGAAAAACAAAGAGAGAGAAAACAAAAAAAAAAAAAAAAAAAACATAGATGTCTTTTTCTAGCCGAAGAGTCGTGGTACCAAAATGAATAAAGTAACTAAAAGAAAACATAACAAACCATACCTTGTATATCTTACTTAATTATTTATAGCCTGCAAGAGGTTTGTTTCCTAGTGAGAAAACCCGACCCCCCCCCCCCCCCCCCCCCCCCCACACACACACACACACACAAAACCCAATAGCCCTACACGTAAGTCATATGAAATTAACATACATAGACTTGCAGCTCTATGAGAAGATGATATGGGATACGAGTTTTTAAAGACATAAGATTAGACAAAAATCATATTTTTGCTCTATCATCGTCAATAGCATTTCATAGTCCTATATTATCAAAACAAGTGACTAAAGAAGAAGAAATCTAAAATGAAAAACCAAGTTATGAATCAAATTACATGATCACGCAAACTTATATTAAAAATATGTTTCTTAGGTCAAAAAAAATTATGTTTATGTTTGTTACTATACTCGTAAAATCACCTTTTATGAATGAAAATGCGATGACAAAAACCAAGCTATTTTGTGGGCAAATTTAGTGATCTTTTTGGAGATTCCATTATGTAACCTAAAACTAGTACCTGAACTGGATCCGCGATACTAAATAACTTAGAAAAAACTTCCAAGTCCGGGGTCCCTAATATAGAAGGATGTCCATGGATTACAGAAAAAACAGGAAACCATGTTTGAGTGTTCCACCAGTAGGTCAACCATGGTAGGTAGTGAGCAACCCGCAAAGACCATTGATCTCGTTTAAGTTGTCGTGAATATTCTTCGTTGGTTAAGTTTGAAGGTAGGTTGGGCCACCAGAAATTGATCGCCGGAGATATAAGAACAGCTCCGGCAAGCCTACAATTGACTTATCACATATTTATTATATACATAAAAAAAACTGTAGTAGAGGGCAACCTATACGATAGTGGAAATGTTTGCACTTATCCCAGCATCCTTCCATCCCAGTCTTTACAAATAGCTCTACTGTAAGTAGAATTTTTACCAACCTGTGAGGGATATACTTTAGACAAGACCATATGATCTGCCCACCCATAGAGAATCCAACCACATAGAACTTCGATCCAAGGTCCAGCTGATCAGCAAGCTCCTCGATATCTAGTGCTAAGCTCTTAACCGTCCGCTTAGGGTCTGGATCACTCTCCCCATAGCCAGGCCGATCTAGCGAAACAAAGTATGCGCCTAGCTCTTTAACAAGTTCCTACAAAAACCATCATTATGATTAGGGGTGTAAACAAGCTGAGCTGAGCCGAGCCCGAGCTCGACCAAGCCCGAGCTCGAAAAAGTTAAGAGAGCTCGAGCTAGAAAAAGTTATGAGAGCTCGGTTTGGTTGAACTTTTGTTTTCAAAGCTAGAGCTCGACTCGTTGGAAATTTCTTAAGCTTGAGCTCGGCGCGGGATCGGCTCGTTTACTATCTATTAGTTAATATATTAAATAAAAAAATATAAATAATACACCCGTAAGCTCGATAAATGAAGCTCGAATCGAGTTCATCTAGTAAACAAGCTTAAATGAGGGTTAAATATTATTAAATATTAATTAATAAAATTAATATTAAGCTAAGGCTCGACGAGCCTAATGAGCTTCACATGCCAGACTCGAGCTCGGGCTCGATTAATAAACAAGCTTTGTTTTAGGCTCAAGCTCGGATGGGGCTCGATAAGGCTCGGCTCATTTCAAGCTTTTTTACTGAGCCAAACTCGAGTAGCTCACGAGCTGCTCAGCTGGTTTGCACACCTAATTATGATCATAACCTCAATAACACCCAAAGAAAAAAATCTAGAGTCAGGAATGAAACAAATGATCCATACCGGTGAGGCTGAGGTGACAAAAGGATGATAGTGCTTGCTACTGCTGAACCCATGAACGAATATTATTTTAGCTTTAGCTATTTCTTTTGGAACACCTGATTCTTCATAAGCTAAATGTCGTCCATCACGAAGCTTGATCCTTGGAGAAGTAATAGCAGGTCCATTTGGTGATCCTAGAGGTTTGGGAGGTGGAGGACGAGTTGCATGATAAGCCCATGCTGAGAACCCCGCAAAGATCACAACAAGTATTGTGTTAAAGATACCTAAAACAAGAAAAGATTTGTAATTATATTATTGTTATATATGATTAGAGTTGCTTAAGAAGATGAATTATATAGCAAATGAAACTCACCGTAGGAGGAAGTGGGCTGGGGTTGTGAGGCTTGGGACATCTTGGTTGATTGGAGATTGCAAATAGTCAATGGTTCGAACAGTTGGTGTAAACTTTATTGGCCATGGAAGATGATTGTGACCTTCAATATAAAAAGAGGGGTAGTCGGCTTCTTTTATGCTTGTTCAACTTTCAATTATTTTTGTAAAATTAGGCACATAATAATATATTTTCTATATATAATTTGTACTCTAGTATGGTATTTTCTCTCTGTTTAAAAGGTAGGTGGATGGTTCAAATCTTAGAAGCCACGTGTAGGTGATATAATAAGAGTATTTAGAAGTAGATTAGTTTAGCGTTAAAAAACTAATATAGTAGAGTCCGCATGTATATTTGCATCATGATACCATTTGTCATAGACCCAAAGACTTCATCACGAGCAGATCCCTCCCGGTCTCATATATAATCTTCATGTACACACATATACGGCTGGGTTAGAGATAAATATGCTGGAATTTACCGAAGTCGTATTCACACGAAGGTGAATATGGGTCGACTGTATTTATGTGTAAGTAAATATGGAGGTTCTAACTTGACATGTACTTAGATAATTGGTTCTTGCTATTAATCAAGGAATTCTCTCTTGATTATTTTTGAGAGATTTACATTCATTATATACTATGTTTACAAGGAAGAAAATTAGGAAACATAATAACACATAATAACACACTTTGACTACAATTGAATACACAATATTAACAATAAAGGTAGGCGAGATTATAGCAGTGATCGGTGTGGTGATGATATTATCTGTTATCCCCTGCAAGCGAAACGGCGGTGGATGAACGCGTAGTAAGTCCCGAAAATGTTCAAACAATGGACGAGGCAAGCTTTTTGTAAAAATATCCGCAAGTTGAAGCTTGGTAGGAACAAACTTAGTGTGTAGCTTTCCTGACATAACCAATTCACGAACAAAGTGATAATATAAATCGATGTGTTTTGCACGTTTGTGTGAAACCAGATTCTGACTCATGAATAATGCGCTTTTGTTGTCACACAATAGGGTCGGACGAATCGAAGGAAGAGCATGAAGTTCCTGTAGCAAGTGAGTGGTCCAAACAATTTTGGCAGCTGCGTTAGCCATTACGCGATATTCTGATTCGCAGCTTGATCTAGACACTGTAGGTTGTTTCTTTGCACTCCAGGAGACGAGATTTCCTCCCAAGAAGATCGAGTAGTCGTATGTGGACCTGCGTGTTTCAATACATCGGGCCCAGTCCGCATCCGAGTAGCCCAATATGGAAGAAGTAGTGGGGCGTGTAAAAACAAGTCCATGAGAGATGGTTCCTTTGACGTAACGTAGTATCCGCTTAACTAATTGGAAATGTTTATCAGTGGGAGAATGTAAATGCTGACAAGCCTGATTTACCGCATAGGATAGATCAGGTCGGGTAATGGTTAAGTACCGGAGCGCACCAACGAGGGAACGATAAAGAGTGGGATCGGAAAAGGGAGTACCATCCGAGGTAAATGTATCGGAGGTGGAGAGTGTAGTGTGAACAGGTTTGGCATGGGTTAAACCTGCTCGAGTAAGAATATCATTTGCATATTTAGTTTGTGAGAGAAAAAGACCTTTGTTGTTGTGCACAACTTCAAGTCCGAGAAAGTAGTTTGGGGAACCGAGATCCTTGATGGCGAATTCTTTGTGTAGACGATCCATGAAGCTAGTAATGAGGGAGGAGTTGTTTCCCGTAAGGATGAGATCGTCTACATAAACAAGAAGATACATGAGGCAGTCGCCTTGATGGAACACAAATAGCGAAGGATCGGCCCGACTACATTTGAAGCCAAATGATATCAAAAAGGAACTTAGTCTTTGGAACCAAGCCTGAGGCGCTTGTTTCAAACCGTATAGTGCTTTGTTTAATTTGCATACATGAGTCAGAAATGTAGGATCAACAAATCCCGAAGGTTGCTCCATATATACGGTTTCAGAGAGAAGCCCATTAAGGAAGGCATTGTTGACATCGAGTTGATTAAGGGACCAACCGTTTATGACTGCCAACGAAATTAGGACAATTCGAATGGTAGAGGCTTTTACAACGGGACTGAAGGTATGATTAAAGTCAAGACCCGGTATTTGGGTAAAGCCTTGGGCAACAAGTCTCGCTTTATGACGGTCAAGCGAACCATCCGAGTGATATTTTGTTCGAAATACCCATTTAGAACCAACAACATTTGTGGATGTAGGGCGGGGTACAAGAGTCCATGTACAATTTTTGTGAAGGGCATGAAGTTCATCTTGCATTGCCTTCATCCAATGCTTATGTTTGGAAGCACTTTTGTAGCCTTTTGGAGTCGTATGGGAAAAAAAATAGAGCAGAGAGAATGAGCCGAGAATGTGGGTGGGGGTGAGGATGGTGGAGGAGTATGTGGTTGACTAGGAGTGGAGTGAGAAGTAGAAAAGGAAGTTGGTTCATGAAATGTAGATAAGAAAAGATTGGCGATGTTGGTGTGGGATGAATCACTCATATATGGGAAGAAGGATTCATCGAAGCGAGCATGTCGAGTGACATATGTACGTGATGAGGTGGGGTCGAAGCATTTATATCCTTTGTAATGAGGAGCATATCCTAAAAAAATGCACGGAATGCTTCGTGGGGCAAGTTTGTGAGGTGCATAATCACGTAGATATGGATAAACACAACATCCAAAGACACGAAAATTTGTGTAATTGGGTGGGGTTTTAAAAAGAGTTTCAAAGGGAGATTTTTCATGTAAAACCTTTGTGGGCAGCCGATTTATGATATAAGTGGCGGTACTAAATGCTTCGACCCAATGATTGATTTGAACACGAGCCTTGAAAAGCATGGCCAAACCGGTTTCAACTATATGACGATGCTTGCAATTGGCACGACCGTTTTGAGGAGCGGTGTAAGGGCAAGAGAACCGGTGGAAAGTGCCATTTTCATCAAAAATGTTTCTAACAAAGTGGTTTACAAATTCTGTACCGCCGTCGCTTTGAAAAACCTTTATTTTTCTTGAAAATTGATTTTGAACAAGGCGTAAAAAGGTTTGAAGCACCGAATAAAAGTCCGTTTTTAATTTAAGCGGATAAAGCCATGAAAAACGAGAATAATCATAAACAAACACAACGTAATATTTGTGATCCAGGACCGGAAAATTTGCTAGTGATTGGTGATGGTCCCCATAGGTCACAATGGACAAGATCTAGGGGATTAGATGCACGTTTTTCATTCATATCAAAAGGCAATTTATGAGATTTAGCAAGTTGACAAGGAGAACACACATTAGGTCTAGGCAAAATGGAAGTACATGACAAATAACCAAGTCTTTTTAAAACAGAAATAGTATCAAAAGCAACATGCCCCAAACGATTATGCCATAATTCGAATGAGGCTTTATTCGATGAAACAGAAGCAACAAAAGCAAAAGACTTGTCCCGAAGCACATAAAGACCGTTTTTACACCGACCTTGAGCGAGAGGTTGGCTTGTTTTCCGGTCCTGGATCACAAAAAAAGAATTAGAGAATAAAACATCAACAGGATAGTCATTTGTCAATTTGCTAACAGAAAGAATATTTTTGGTGATAGATGGAACAACCAAAACATCATTTAACTTGACATGTTGGTTGATAAAGACTCGGCCAGTATGGGTTATTGGCAACGAATGACCGTTTCCAAAAACAACCGATTTTGTTCCTTTGTACGGAGAAAAGGAATGAAGTTTACCCGTTTCGTCAGTCATGTGGAGGTCTGCTCCAGTATCGGCTGTCCAATCAGGAGCGTTATCATCCGCAACATGACATTGAGCATGAAAGGCACGAGCAAGTGATTCATTGCTGGAAGCCGAGGCTACAAAAGAGGACAACTTAGGGCATTTATTGGCGTAATGCTCGTTTGTGCGGCACAATTGACAGTGGGGTGGGCGGCGAGCAGAAGAGGACCCGGATCCGGATCCAGATCGAGACTGAGTGGAAGATCGATGCTGATTTTGTTGTGCAATAAAAGCAACAGAATGAGGATTAGGTGGCTGAAGAGATTTCGAGAACTGTTCTTGACTTTCTGCTTTAGTGAGGAGATCACGAAAGGGTAGCGGGTCACGAGTTGTTCGGATGGCTGTTGACCAGCTCTGAAAAGTGGCGTCAAGTCCACATAAAAACCAATGAGTTTTGTCAATATCACTCCCCGGGTGGCCTATGGCCGAGAGTTGATCACATATAGACTTGAACTTGCGTCCATAGTCAGCCACAGAGGAGTTGCCTTTGGTTAGTTCTCGAAGATTGTCACGAAACAAATGCATTTGTTCCAATGAGGTGTTACTGTAGGCGGCTTCCAAGGTGGTCCAGATCTGCCTAGCAGTGGACAGACCCAGAATTTCGGCCACCGCCTCCTCTGTTAAAGAGGAGTTGAGAATGAGGATTGCTTGTTGATCATTAAGGAACCAGGCAGTATAGGCCAGATTCACTTGTTCTTTGGAGTCAATAATAACAGTTTTTGGAGGTTGGGAGATGGAGCCGTCGACATAGCCGAGGAGCTCTTGATTGGCGAGGAGAGGAAGAATTTGATTATGCCAATAAAGGTAATTAGTGGAAGAGAGTTTTAGTGTGAGCATGTGTAAAAAGGTGGCCATGGGTAGTTTGGTTGCAGGGACAGAATTGGATGAAGAAGGAGGTATGGTCGACATAGGGGCTGGTTAGAAAAGGATAAAAGGTGCAGTGAAAAGAGGAGACAGGACAGCAGAGGTGCAGAATGAAAACAGAGGATAGGCGCAGAGGAAACAGATGTGCAGAAAGAAGAGAGGAATGCGATAAAGCTGAAAGGCCCAAGAGATTAGGCTGATACCATGTTAATCAAGGAATTCTCTCTTGATTATTTTTGAGAGATTTACATTCATTATATACTATGTTTACAAGGCAGAAAATTAGGAAACATAATAACACATAATAACACACTTTGACTACAATTGAATACACAATATTAACAATAAAGGTAGGCGAGATTATAGCAGTGATTGGTGTGGTGATGATATTATCTATTACTTGCACTTAACAAAGCAAGTTAATGAAGAATATTCATTTCTTCTTGGTCTTCAAGATAAAAATGTTCTAAATCATCACGTATGAATGACAATTCTTATAGAAGGAGCCCGTACGACTACTTTTTCATATTCATTTCCCTTTCAAATGTTAAAAACTATACCACGAAGTTCACTAAGACCAAACGGTGTGGTAATCGTGAAGGAGTACTGGAGTGACCACCAGTGGAACATAACCACTAGCCTTAGTGATGGTGATGATCATTGAGAATCCCATGAAGGCCACGATTGAGAGAGAAGAGAGAAAGAATTACTGGGGTGAGACCTGCAATGATGATTTCCACTAGTGAACCATACCCTTGTTTAGTAGAAGAGAGAATTGTTGAGGTGGAACCTACAATGATGATTTCCACTAGTGAACCACACCCTTGTTTAGTAGAAGAGGGAGATGGTGGATGGTGATGCTGACATGACATTGAGGTGGAGAATGATGATGATGGTTCACTAATGAACCACATTCCATAGCCTAAGTGCCATTTGGTTAAAAACTCAACTAAATATATAGCAGTGATGATGATCATATTCTTCATCACGTATTTCGCATATTAGGTTCTTTGGTTCAACCAAAAACTGGCCAAACCTGTTCGGACTAAACCTAAACCAATGAATTTCATGTCAGTTTGGTACTGTGTCAGAATTCACATCCTTTAACTAAACCATAATCAGAATACGATAGCCTCTGCTATAATAATATCCATTTTTCATATATGTAATAATGTCCATACCAATCTGGCAACACACAAAGACCTGATTAATTAACTAACCATACAACTTCAAGTTTAATTCCGATCCTCAAGAAGTGCTTTAAGAATATCATCAGTCACCCCATGCACATTAGCCACCACGTGTCCTGCCCCAGTAACCTCATGATATTTGACCCATTTGAGTTGTGAGGCAATATATCGTTGCAATGTCACAGGCACAATCTGATCTTCATCCCCCATCCATAAATGAACCGTTCCTTCGTTATTTGGAAATGGGTTTTCAAGATCCATTGGATCGAATTCCCACTTCCCAAATCCAATATTCAAGTCACGATGGAGTGACTCGAATTCTCCTTGTTGTTTTGGATATGCCCACATTTTTTGCAACTGTAACACATCAAAAACAGTAGCGTAAGTGTAAATTGTATAAATTTTTAAAGCGTAATTATATCTCGAATTTAGTTCAAACTTATAACTATATTGCCTCCATAAAATATATATTCTATGAAGTTATATTTTCTTGAATACCATGCCATTGTGTATAAATACCTCAAATCGTATTGGAAAAGTTGTAGATTTGGATTAGGGTTACGAGAACAGGTTGTGTCTTTAGGTTGGTGGGTTGAAACTTGAGACGGATACAAAAATCATATCACACATGAACCCAAAGACGTATTACATATTCGTAGGTTGACATGAACTCATGCCCGTGTAACCCCAAAATTTATCTTTTATCTTTTTTTTTTCAATATTAAAAATATAAACTTAATGACAATTTTACAACAAATAATAAGAAAGTGTATAAAATGATATGTTTAAAGAATAAAACTTGATTATGGACCCAAAAATTAGTTAAAGTGTGATCGTGGGTTTAGACTAAATTCAAACGTGCCTATTTTGTGTTAAGTCCATATCTTGTTTTCGTATCGATCTGATCACTATACTACCATATAAAGATAAATTTACCACATATAATCTCTTGCTAGATGCAACCTAATCATTAAGATGGGTATTTTAAATTAAATTAAACAGACTTCAACATATATAATAATGAAACTACTAATGATCACAGGGAACCTAGACATCGTTGAAGACAAATATCAAAATTTAAAACGAAAAAAAAAAAAAAAAGGCAAAAAGTAGGTAAACAGTCGTACCAAATTGAATATTGAATAAAGAAATTACATTTTAATTTTCCACAAATATAGGAAAATCATTTTTTTTTCTCTATTTTCAACAATGGGATGGTGATATATTATCAAACGAGTTGACTAAAGAAAAACAAACTTAAGATGATCCAAGAAAATACACATAAAAAATCAGCCCTTAATTAACTTCTACGAAGTTAGTTATCTTTTGAACCGCAAACTAACCTACTTTTAAATACTTCTATACATTCACCTTGGATGATTTGAAGTTTTGAACCTTCTACCTCTAGGATAGAGAGGATGCACCATACCACTACACATGTCCCTAACCGGGATGCATGCATGATTGATCGTGGGGTAGGTTAATATTAGACGTTTAGTGCCTAGTTTGTTTCTTGTGTTATTTGACATCGGCTTTCATGCTTAGGGAAAACAGCATGGCTGAAATATGGTGCGGGACGCGAACAAAAATGGGTCAATACTGACGGGAACACCATCCCACCTCCTTGGTACAAAAAATATATTAATTTTTTTTTCCAATTGGTGACTGCTTCTCGAAGAGGAACCCACTCTCTGACTTGTAAATTATGTTCACTTATTTGTACCCAATACCAAGAATAGAGAAAGACGGATAGCATGCGTTTAGGGATAGTTAGGGAAGGGGTGGAAAATAATGATGTGGCACTATATGAAGAGAGCGAGTTAAGCGATGGCACTATTTGATGTGGCACTATTTGTACCTTTCACACATTGTTTATGGTTCGAGACTTGTGCATTACACATTAAATGTTCTAGCTAAATTGTATTTCTTGGTATATAAACTAATATTATTATTAGCATACAACATCAATCAATCCAAAGTTTATCCAAGCGTTCTCTAAAATCAAGTGAATCAGAGTTTAAATTACTGTGTTAGACTGTCCGTTGTGGGGCGCGAGCGAGCAGGCGCGAGTGAGCCTGGTGCTCACCCCCAGCCACAACAGCCCTACGTGAACAGTTGCGACGTGAGCACAGGCGATGATGGTTGCGTGCGTTAACGGGAGAAAGTGAGCTTTGATCGCACCGGTGCTCACCCTCAGCCACAACGGGATTAAGTAACCAGGTTACTTGACAGTGAAGTCGATGGCTCACGCCTACTCGCTTGCGGCCGACAACAGATAGTTTTCGAGTGCTTGGTATTGCAACCTAAAACCACATGGGTACCGGAAAATGACCAATGTGGTGTTGCTACATAGGGGAACACCGACCCTTGTGGTGTGGTATCGTAATTTTTCAGGATCAAGGGGAAAATTTCCTTGGTCATGATGATTTACATTGTTTGCATACATTCAATAAAGTGATGCCACCTCATTCTCACCTTGTAATTTCTTAAATTAGTTTAAAATATTAATAAAAAAAATGCTTGTAGGAATTTAGTGAATTGGGGATGGACACCCCCACATTTAGTGAAGTAGAGATGAATCGGCGGAATTTAAAGTGGTGATAATATGGAAGAGAGAGATGATGCATGTGTAAGAAAGCTATGTGTTGGAAACCTAGTACCTGAAGTGGATCAGTTTCTTTAAACATCTTGGAAAAAACTTCTTTGTCAGATGGCGATAACGTAGCGGGGTTTCCATTGATTATGGAAAAACAAGGAAACCATGTCTGAGTGTTCCACCAGTAGGTTAACCATGGTAGGTGGTGAGCAACCCGCAAGGACCATTGATCTTGTTTAAGTTGTCGCGAATACACTTCGTTGGTTAAGTTTGAAGGTAGGTTTGACCACCAGAAATTGACTGCCGGGGAAATAAGAACAGCTCCGGCAAGCCTGCAATTAATTATTAAGTATATACAATTATACACCATGCATGCTTCAAAGACTTATCAAATTTTGATTTTAGACACACCTGTGCGGGATATACTTGATACAAGACCATACGACCTGCCCACCCATGGATAATCCAACTACATAGAACTTAGGCCCTAGGTTTAGTTGATCCGCGAGCTCCTCAATATCGAGTGCCAAGCTCTTCATGGTTCGCTTAGGGTCCGGGTCACTCTCGCCATAGCCAGGCCTGTCTAGTGAAACAAAGTATGCCCCAAATTCTTTAACAAGTGCCTACAAAAATGACCATTAATTAGGGTAGAGCACGAAAATAGAGTTTTTCTTTTTTTCTTTTTAGGTATAGGTATATTAGAAAAGTTATAAGCATAGGTGAAGAGATACGATACCAAACCCATAGCGTTCAAGTCAAATATTACTCACTAGATCCATAAATTGTGAGAAAAAAACATTGTACGTATATCTACCTAGATACTACTATACTAGCAACCTCATGTATTTCTAGCTATTCAATCTCTATAGTCTATACATACATAATCCCTGCTGACAAATAAATATTTATCCTCAAACCGGATGGTAGTTCTGATTCTTCATCGGTAGAGAATGAGAGTGGAGTAGAAAAGTGCAGGGGCGGATGTAGATAACAAGCAGGGGTTGCGGACGTTGCGGCTCAACTTCGCGCGCGTGGTGGAAAATTAGTGGAAAATTTGATTATTTTTTTTTTACAAAATTTGAAAAACGTTACTACTAAAATGAAAAAAATGAAAACTGTTACTATTGAAAAATGTTTTTAGATCCGCTACTGAAAAAGTGAACTTTTCATTTTCTCAATATATAATTTTACTTTTTCCTCTAATAAGATTAAACAAGCATAGTTTTAACCTCTGACATTTTTAGATACACAGCTTTCTTTTAGCCTTTTCTTTTTACTAAGATTAAACAAGCATATTAAGGAAGAATCCATACCGGTGAGGCTACAGTAGTAAAAGGGTGATAGTGTTTGCTACCGCCGAAGCCATGAACAAATATTATCTTAGCTTTGGCTGTTTCTTTTGGAACACCGGATTCTTCATAGGCTAAATGTCGGCCATCACGAAGCTTGATCCTTGGAGATGTGATAGCAAGTCCATCTGGTGATCCTAGAGGCATTGGAGGTGGAGGACGAGTTGCTTGATAAGCCCATGCTGAGAACCCCACGAAGATCACGAGGAGTATTTTGATCAACATTCCTAGAAACAAGAAAATGTTTATAGTCAAGAGTTGAGTGGTTTAACAATATGAATTTAGCAACTAAACTCACCGGAAGAGGAAGTAGGTCGACTGGGTTTGGGTTGTGAGGGTTGGGACATTGTGGTTGGGATTTTTGTTTTCAAAGTCGGTGGCTCGAAAGGTTGAATGGACTTTATTGGCCATGGAGATGATTGGGACCTTCACTTAAAAAAAGTGGGGAATGTTATTTACACAATAACAAAAAAAAGGTTTGCACAGCTCTCTACGGTTCGTATAGGGCTCTACGGGCCGTAGAGGGTGTCAGTGTAATAAATGCTCAACCCTCTACGGCCCGTAAAAACCTATACGGCCCGTAGAGGTAGTTTGGTGGTGTGCATTTAAACCCTATACGGGCCGTAGAGATCTCTACGGCCCGTAGGCCATACGAGGTACGAGGTCATTGAATGAAGTGTCTGACATTCAGTGTGTCAGTCTGAAAAAGCTAACCCTCTACGGGCCGTAGAGGGCTATACGGCCCGTAGAAAACCTGGTTGTTGGGAGCATTAAACCCTCTACAGCCCGTATAGGCCTCTACGGGCCGTAGAGGGTCCAGATATATTCTTCTTCCTTGTCTTCATTCTTCAGTTAACGAAAGAAAATTTAAAAACGCGGTGCACAAAAATCCGATCGATTCCAAGCTACCACGATGTCTTCGGGTCACTACGGTAATGTTTGGGATGAATGGGAGCATTCGTTTAGCCTATCTCACGTCTCGGAAAGCCTTTTCGGAGCCGTGGTGGAACGTGGTGAGGAGGAGGTTAGCTCCGTTGTTCGCTATGGTGACGGGAATGCACTACCCGATTTGAACCTGCTGCCCAATTTGAACCAGGAGTACGTAGAAGAACCGGAGTCATTTTACGTGCCCCCGCCAAGTCATCCACAGTACGAATACGCTGGTAATCATTCGCACGAGGGAGGTGATAACGGTGGCGAGGAACCTGTCCCGGATGTTTCGTACGAAACGAATCAGGTGTGTTTATGTATTTGCACTTGTTTATAATTTAGACCCGTGTATATTTAGACTCGTATATTTAGGGTTTGTGAGATATTTAGACCCGTGTACATATTTAGACTCGTATATTTAGTCCCGTACCTAAATTTGTTTTAGGGTTTGTGAGATTTGAACTCGTATATATTAGTTGTTATTTGAACTCGTAGGGTTTGTGAGATTTGAACTCGTATATATTAGTTGTTATTTGAACTCGTAGGGTTTGTGAGATTTGAACTCGTATATATTAGTTGCTATTTGAAGTCGTATATAAATTTTGCAGGTATTCAGGTCTCTTAAAGACCTCACAGAGTGGGTTTATTAAAGAGCAAAAAAAAAAATGGTTACATTACCGTATACGGTCGTACTATTTCGCAAGGCAGGGGGCGAATAGGAGGGTAATAACGGCATGGATACGATGTGACCGTAGTGGCGTATATCGTAGTGTAGCCACGGTTCGGAAGACGGGCAGTAAAAAATGTAATTGCCCGTTTGAATTAATAGGGAAATACCACTCCGGCCACGATGGTTATATTTTGGAGGTCCAGAACCAAACACATAATCACAAACCTTTTCAACACATCGAGGGTCACGCGTATGCTAGGAGGCTGGGTCCGGCCGAGTTAAAATTGGTGGATACACTTTATTTTCAAAATGTTACGCCAGTAGACATACATTCGGCCGTTAGAAAACAAAACCCGGATAGTCCATACATCTTAAGAGACATACATAACACAATAACCAAGGTTAAGCATTTGTTATACGGCGGCAAGACTCAAATGCAGGTATTATTATCTATTATTATTATTATTATTATTATTATTATTATTATTACTACTACTACTACTACTTCTTTATTATTATTTTTTAATTATTATTATTTCTATGCAGGTACTCGAAGCCACATTGGTGGAAAAAAAATTTGTTTACTTCACCCGGAGGAATGCCTCGACAAATGCGATCGAGGATATTTTGTTTGTCCATCCCACCTCGCACAGGTTATGGCGTGCGTTCCCGCATGTGCTGATGATTGATGCGACCTACAAAACAAACGAGCATAAACTTCCGTTTGTTCAAGTTGTGGGTATGACATCAACATCCAAGTCGTTTTGTGTCGCCCATGCATTCATCTCCCGTGAAAAAAAAAAAAAGATAACTACCTGTGGGTGATACAATGGCTTAAAGAGTTGCTAGAAGATAGTACGGAGCCCCGTGCTATAGTAACTGATTGTGAGAAAGCCTTGATGAATGCATGCGACATTGTATTTCCAGCAGCTTCGAAATTGTTATGCAGGTATACATATTATTATTATTATTTTTATTTTTTTATTATTTTTATTAATATTTTTAATATTATTATTATTAATATTATTATGCATTCAGGTGGCACATTCAACGAAATATACTGAAGCACTGCAGACAAGCCTTTGGAGATGCAGATTGGAAAATATTCGTGAAATCTTTTAAGCGATTATGTAGATCTTCATCTCCGGCATTTTATCAGCACTGGTTAGACCGATTCTACAGACGACTATGTCAAGACCAACGAACTGGTACATATTTTATTAATTTAGTTTAAAACGCATACACACATTAACAAATATCTTTGTTCTATCTTTACAGATGTTTTTGAATATATAGACCGGGTCTGGCTCCGTGACTACAAAGAAAGGTTTGTTTCTGCATGGACAGACACAAACTACAACTTTGGTCAGTATACGATCAACAGTGCTGAGAGCCAGCATTCACGGTTTAAGATGCACATTAAGGGGCCTAAAAACTCGCTCCACAAACTTGTGATGATTGCAGACGATGTGGTAACGTCACAACAGACGGCAATAAACCACTCGTTTGAAGAGAGTTTGTCTGTGAAAAAGGTGCACCATGACTTACCGATTTTTGAGGACCTACTCGGTAAAGTTTCCCATGCAGCGATCGAGAAGATGATAACTGAGATAAAAAATATAGAGAAGTTGAGGAAACGAAAAATGAGTTGTGGTCACCAGCTTTTCGCGAGTTCTGGGTTGCCGTGTGCATGTCGATTAGATTCGTATATAAATAAAGGTAATACCATTACTTTATTATTATTATTATTATTATTATTATTATTATTATTATTATTATTATTATTATTATTATTATTATTATTATTATTATTATTATTATTATTATTATTATTGAATACAGGAATAAAATTCAGCTGTCCGAAATAGACGTCTTCTGGACACGACTGAATTACGAACCGGAAGTAGTATGGAGCAAACCTGACCTTGCGAGTGAGTGGGAAATAGTCAAAGAGACACTGTTGTCTCAATCACCACGCGTTCAGAGAAATATGTTGTCAAAAATAAAGTCGGTGGTAAATCCAAGTATGACTGACACTCAACCTCCAGAGGTACAAAAGAATACTCGTGGGCGCCCGACTACAAAATCAAAGAAAAAAAATCAGTAGGAGGATGCACAAGAAGATGTTAGTATTATTATTATTATTATTATTATTATTATTATTTATTTATTTATTTATTATTTATTATTGTTATTGTTATTATAATTTATTGTTATCCATTGTAGGAAGACGAGCCTGTTAGAAGACGTAGGCCATCAGACCCAGGTAGAGATACAATGAGAGTGTGTAGCAGAAAGTATCCACTCTTAAGAGGGGACAGGTACATAAATAACTATTTATACATACATACATACATATATACAGTACACATCCCCTAATCATGATTTCCCAATGTTTGGCTGTGACAGGTATAAATTTGTGCTTAGACAATTTAACCATCAGATTGATCCCCTTTATCGACGGTTTGTCACGCATATTCAAGATGTTCAGCCAGACGGTAACTGTGGGTTCCGATCTGTAGCTGTGGCTTTGGATATGGAGGAGGAAGATTGGGATTTGATCCGCCACGTTCTTAAAGAAGAGTTGATGGGTCAATACCATGAGGACTGGTACGAGATTTTGAACGGATTCGACGATAACGCGTTCGCCCGCATATACTCATCCATAGATTGGACGGGAGTCGGGAATACACCACACTCAAAATGGATGGAGATGCCTTTGACTGGATTAGTGATTGCTCAGGCATTTTGTGTGGTCCTTCAATTCTTCAGTTCTCTTGGAGCAAGCACATTCTTCCCTATTCACATTCATCCTGAAAGCGTGCCAGAACATCGGGTCATTTCGATGGCCTTCGTGAACGGCAACCACTTCATCATGCTTAAGCTAGCAGACGACGCTCCGATGCCTTATCCGAGTGGAGCATGGAGGCATTGGGTAGATGTAAATCACAACCCATGGTTAGCACTATACAGGGATCGTCTTGATGAGGGGCGTAGGCTATCTCAAACAGATCCAGAGTGGTTTGACCTAACAGGCTGTCCTGATTCTTCTAATAGTTCGGTGTAAATTTGTTTTTATAATGTATAATGATTTATTAAGTACATTTTTTATTTTTTATTATAATTTTAGATATACAATATGAAATGAAAACGTTCTTTTATAAAAAAAACCTATACCACCTAATTAAAACTAACAAATTTAAAAAAAAAACCAAAACTTCTACTGGGCCGTAGAGGCCTCTATGGGCCGTAGAAGAGATTTAGCTACGGGCCGTAGAGACCTCTATGGCCCGTAGGCTTCTGGATCAGGGTCGTAGAGACCCTCTATGGCTCGTAGAGACCACTGAGTCTACGGGCCGTATAGATCTATACGACCCATAGACAAAATTTTTTGGTTTCTAAAAACTTTCAAAAGTTTATAAATATAATCAGTAGTTTTATAAAAAAAATATGAGTCTACGACCCGTATGGGTCTCTACGGGCCGTAGACGAGGATTTTTTTTAAAAAAATTTGGGTTCTCAGTTGTATGTTATATTTAATTTTTCTGGATATTATTCCAGCGAACTGGTAGCCCAGATGGTTTATATATGTGTGTATTTATGCTCTTGTATATGTGTGTGTGATAATGTGCCCAGGCTCGATCCTTGTCCCACCCCGTTTTTTTTTATATTTATCTACGGCCAGTAGAGGCCTATACGGGCCGTAGGTATGTTTTAAAAACAGATTAACATCGTTCCCTCTGTTCAGTTTCTCACACACCCCCAAAACCAACCCCCCCTTTACCCCTTCAAAACCTAATCGCCACCACCACCATCTTCGACCACCACCACCATCTTGAAACTTGTTTCTCATCACTAAGGTAACAATCCTTCAAAATTTCAGTCCATATTATCATCTTTTAAGGGGTTATAATCGTGCTTTTACAACCCATGTGTTTATAATTATAGTGGATCATTATGATCTATTTGATGATGAGTGATGATTGGGGTGTGTTTATCGACATCTATAGACTCTTTGGACATCAAAATTTTCATCAAAAAATCCTGATTTGAAAAACCCCAATTTTAAACTCTATAAACCCTAAGTTTTAAAATCAGTCATTTAACCTTTGATTCCGATCTGTTAATATAATTATTATTAGGGGTTTTGTTGTTGGGTTGTGTTAGATTTCAATGTGATAAAATCCGGACTCGAAACAAGAGGTTTCAAGAGTTCGACAAGTTTGGTGTTCTTGAACACTGTTCATGCGAGTAGAATTATACTCGCATGAACAGTAAGCGAGTAGGGTATTCTTGGTCTTGTAATCGCGTATATCACATAGCGAATAGAAGCTAATCGTGTATAATGGCCTGAATCTTATCCTACTCGTGTACAAAATGTCGTAATCGCGTGTCCAGTAAGCGAGTATGGGTCGCGTCAAAACAGTTACATTAAGATGAAAATGGGTTGCTGAAACAGCGTTGAACGCGCGCGCGTTTTAGCGTTGTTTCTGTTTTTGTTTTTTTTTTCTATTGTTTAGGTGTATTTGTTACAGGATTGAGGCGTTTCTTTGGAATCGCCAAAAACTATATAGTTTTGGCGATTCTTTTGAAACACCAAAACTATATTAGTTTTGGCGTTTCTTTTGAATCGCCAAAACTATATTAGTTTTGGCGATTCTTTTGAAACGTCAAAACTAATATAGTTTTGGCGATTCTTTTGAAACGCCAAAACTATATTAGTTTTGGCGTTTCTTTTGAATCGCCAAAACTAATATAGTTTTGGCGTTTCTTTTGAATCGCCAAAACTATATTAGTTTTGGCGATTCTTTTGAAACGCCAAAACTATATTAGTTTTGGCGTTTCTTTTGAATCGCCAAAACTAATAGCGTTTCTTTTGAAACGCCTTAATTATAGAAATGCCTAACTAACTATAAATTCTTTGATTTTGCAGTTATGGCAGATTATGAAGACGAGGACTACGTGAATGAGGAGGAGCAGGAGCAGGAGGATCAGCCCGTAGTCCAGGGGCGCCTGCCATGGCAGGGGGTGACTTACAGGGCTAGGAGCATTGCAAGTTTCTACGCTTCGATTACCCGAGTCCAAGATTTCAGAGGTTGAGGAAAAAGAAGATAGATAAGCCGAGGGGGATTTCTTGGGACGCGCTTCGGGAGACTAGGGGGTGCAGAGGCGATTGCCCGAGAGTGGATCCCGGAAGGGAGCCCATTGGACAGGTTTCTCGGGGACTTTTGCGTGCCGTCCCATCGGCCGTTGGTGATAGAGTTCATATCCACCTTTCGCTTTCGGCCCCCCACCGAAGGATCGTCGGGCGCCGGATCGTCGGGCGCCGGATCGTCGGGCCGCCCACCGCGGGATGTCGAGTTTTCCATACTCGGCGTTGAGTATGGTTATTCCCTAGATGAGTGGGCTACGCACACCCAGTGGTACACTCCCGACGAGCTTGTAGAGGTATTAATATTATTTATTTTTATTCTTTTTATTTTTGTTTTTGTTCTTATTCGAAATGTTAATGTTAATGATAATGTTCAGGATGTCTACACTAGAGGTGTGACTACTATTGCTGATGACGTGATGTATGCGTGGTGGCCCACCATTGGCGGTCCAGAGTTCGGGAACCCGACACAGAAGTATTATTATTATTATCATCATCATTATTATTATTATTTATCAATATCTTTGTTCTAATTATTATTACTATTATTATGCTGTGCAGGGAGAGGTGTGACAGGGCATCTAACATTCGTCACCCCATAGTTCGTTACATTCACCGTTGCATTACTTATTCCCTAACGGCACGGGGAAATAGTAACGAGCGGGTGACGAAGACGGACCTGATGTATCTCTATTGCATACTCACCGGCAGGCCGATTGCCTTGCATCGGTGCATGGCCGAGTACTTTGCCGCCTTCCCCCATAAGCCGTTGAAGGGAGGCATCGCATGCGGGGGGGTCATCAGCAAGATTGCCGAGCGCTGCAATGCCCGGCTGTATTTCGATTATGTTAATCGGAATCAGTTTCCGCCACTACCGCCCAGGTATTTCGGTCATTATTATTATTGTTATTATTATTAATATTAATGTTTATGTTATTGTTTATTTGTTTCAGCCTAATAGGGATACCCACGACGAAAGCTATGACTTGTGTGGCGAAGAAGGCGAAGACGCCGGATCAGCCAGAGTTCCACTATCTGATTGCTCAGGATGGCGGGGAGTTTGTGTATGAGCCGTTGGTACATCAGGGCCTTGGAGGTATTATTATTATTATTATTATTATTATTATTATTATTATTATTATTATTATTATTATTATTATTATTATTATTATTATTATTATTATTATTATTATTATTATTATTATTATTTGGGAAACTTGTAGACAACTTGTGTTGTCTGGTTTGCACGAAAACAGGGGAAACTCTGCCCAATTTTTTTTATAAAATCCTGGATTATTATTATTATTATTATTATTATTATTATTATTATTATTATTATTATTATTATTATTTATTAATTATTATTTGTTATCCATTGCAGGTGATGCTGTGGAGGTCGGGTTGCAGTTTGTTGCTGAGCAGGAGGGGGGTGGTCTGAGGGACATCGAGATGCCTCAGCAGCAGCCTGAGGATGTGCAGATACCGGCGCGCGTTTATCACTCTCTCAGGTTGCCTGCTGATGTTAGGGCGGACGTTCGTGCGGCTGCCGAGGAGGCTGTCGAGATGCGTGCGTGGCGTCAGCAGATGGACACCTGGCATCAGCAGCAGGACACCTGGCGTCAGCAGCAGGAGGTAGAGATGCGTCAGTGGCGTGATCGGCAGGACGACGCGATGCGCTGGTTGATTGCTGGCCAGCAGGATATCTATCGCCACCTGGGCATGCAGACTCGTGTCCCACCGACCTTAGGGACCAGCACGCACGAGCCCGTGACGTCCTCCCAGCAGCCCGAGACGTCTTCGCAGCAGCCCGGGACGTCGCCGCCGACTGACTCTACGATGTTTTATTACTGATCATCTTATGTATTTAAACAATCTTTATTTTGAACGCTTCTGTTAACGTTTAGTTTTATCTTTTTGCGTATATAAACGATTAGTTTTATTTTGAACGCTTCTATTAACGTTTATTTTACACGTTTATCGAGACGACGTTGGTTTATATTGGTTTGTGTTATAAACAATTGTGTTCACATTTTACATGCTTGTGTTAATGTATTACACGCTCGGGATTAATTATTACATAATTAAAATGATTTAAAAAAAACCCTTCTACGGGTCGTAGAGGCCTCTACGGGCCGTAGAGGGTGCCTAAGACTGGTTCATGTTATATTAAAATTTTCCAACTAAGAAACCAGCGAACTGGTAGCCCAGCTGGTCCCCATATACGAAATAAGACTTTGTGTGTGTGTTTGTGTGATAATGTGCCTAAGATCGAACCTCGTCCCAAACGTTTTTTGTTTTTTTTTTTGTCTACGACCCATAGAGGCCTCTACGGGCCGTAGGCATCATAAAACATCCATCTCTTCCTTCTTCATTCTCAAAATTAATAAGACTCCTTCTACGAGCCGTAGAGGCCTCTACGGGCCATAGAGGGTTGTGTGAATAAAATTTAACCTTGTGCAAATAGTGGGAGCCAAAAAAAGTTTGCCATTCGAGAAAAAAAAAACGTGGGAGTGGCACGTGTCTTTGGCTTGTTCAGTCATCTATTTTTTTACACACATATTTTATAGGTAAAATCACGGAAATGGCCATTGACCGAGTTAAATTATCAAAATAGCCAGCTGAAGCGTCTCGGGTGAGACGGTTCCCACTTCCCGAGGCCCTTAGCCGACTCGAAAGACATCTGGCAAAAAGAACCGTTGAAAGGTTGTCACGTGTCCGATACTCTTCCGAAACGTCTTTTGAGACAACATGACCACTCCGAAGACGTGGGAGACGGTTCCAGCTCTTCACGACTCAAGGCTTGAGCCGGCTACCAAACGGCTCGGCTTACTTTGTCGGAGACGTCTTTAGCCTATCAATTATTATTTTTTTTTTTTTACTTTTTTTTTTCGTTTCAAATTTTGGATATAAATATGAGCTCCCCCAACCAGTTTTTTTATATTGTTTTGGGTATAAATCTGGATTGTTTTGTGAAGTATTCAAAGTATGTGTGAATTTTTTTTATTTTTTTTATATCATTATGTCCTCACATCTCCGTCACATTTTTTTTATAAAGTTATCAAAGGTTTGGATCATTTTTACATTTGCTTAGAAATACTCGGATCGTTGTTACATTTGCACGTTGTATAACACGTGTAAAATGTAATTTCGGTTTGGTATTTTATGATATGCGAGTGAACATCCACCTCCCAAATCTACGTCATGTTGCTGCTGGAACATCCTTCTCCTAGGCAGAAAGGACGTCGGTCGATGCGGTAGTAGTTGTGGATGCCAACGAGTTCTAGGGACGGACGTAGGGCAAGGAGGAGCCCTTAATTGTTGTTGATAGGATATTTCCACGAGTGTGCTTGTTTCAAACTCCCATGCTATAACTAAGCTATCAGATATAGGGAAATTGGAGAACAAGCGAGCCATATATTTAGTACCGTGTCAAATGTATTTATTTATTTATTTTTGTCTATGTGTCTGTAACGATACTGAGTATTTTGTATGTAGATAGGGAACTTAAACATATCTTGTATGATATGCACTATTCTGTAAGCAATGATAACAACATCTAATTATGTTTTACACTATATTTTAATTTTAATTTTTTTAAAAATGTTATATTATTTGAATACTCATATTTCCCGATGAAAAACATAAGAAACAATAACAATAAGATATAAACTAGCATAATTAAGATTAACTTTTCATTCCATTAAAAAAAAACATAAACAAACATTTTCCGCCACAAAACATCAGCACCACATGCATCAAAGCAAATATCACCCCCATCAAAACGAACACCTGCGAAAGCTACTCGTTAAGCCTAGCCCTCATCATTTGCAATGCAGAGATGTTTTAAACTCTTTCCTTTGCTTGGACTCATACTCGACTTGGGTTATTACGATGGCCACGTCTTCTGATGTGTCCGGAAAGTCTCGCAGTGTTTGATTGTGGTAGGCGTTGAAGATTTGACACTTGGCATTCAAATCAGTCCATTTACGGTTGATCGAATCGATTGTTCTGTTTGAACCACCTACCAAGCGATTGAACTCGTTTAGGACTCGGTACCACTTGTTACTATCATGATTGCTATCTTCAATGAGTTGCCAGCCGACTACAAGGGCGGTTTCTTCTTCTTCAGTCCAACGAGTTGGTGCCATTAGTGTTGTGTTCTTCAGATAGTCAGAAGAATTTCAGTGGAGTGTGTTACGGAGATTGGACTTGGTCGTACATTTATAGTCCTCATGGAAGTTGAATGTGGTATAACTCATCTCGGGAAGCCAATTAGACGTGTCGGTTAAATGGAGGACTGGACGACTGTTCGGAATCTAAGTCGTCTCACTTTGTCTAAGACGTCACATTGAGTCATCTCGGGAAAGCAAAAAGACGTCTCGGGAAGCATTGAGTCAGAGATTTGACACGTCAGAGACGTCACAGAGTTTGATCCGTCACTGTGACGTTTTACTGAGTCTAAGACGTTAGACGAGGGTATATAAATTTGCATAATACTTGGGTTTCACTTAACAAAATTTGTAACCCCTCTCCATTATGTATTCTAAAAAAAAAATTTATATATCAAACCTTTCAGCTTTCAAATCCATGACGTTTTTAAATCCTCCACTTTTTCAACCGAAGCCTACCGCCTTAGGTAAATGTTCGATTATACTTGGATCGTTGTTACATCGGCGTACAGCTACTTGGATCGTTGTTGCATCTGCACGTGGGTTAACCCGTGTAGAATGCCTCGATGATGTGGTGGTCTACATTATTGGCAAGTTCATTTGCCTCCCAAATCTATGTCATGCGGTGCTGGAACTTCTTTTACACACGTGTGAAAGAACTCCAGCGGGGCAACTTGGGAGAACTTGCCATTTTTCTTATACACCGATTGTAAGTGGCTGTCCGTACATATTTTTGTTCATCATCGGTTGATGAAGATTGTAACATCGCATATTTCCACAATATATATATGTGTGTGTGTGTGTGTGTGTGTGTTTGTTTGTTTTTAAATATATGTTTTGAACATCTTAAACTAATAATTATTCAGTAAAACGTTGCGTTTTGACACTCAAATATGTTTTTTTTTAAAATATATATATGCTTGGGCCGGGACTCGAAGCCCTGCCCAAGCCGGTTCAACCTACATACACAACCAGACCAATCGGGCTACAACTCTTTTTGTGAATTCTACCCAATGCAATTCCTTATAACACATTCCTAAAACTATAACTGTTGACATCGAAAGTCAAAAGCCAGCTCGAAGCCTTCCAAATCAACCTCAATCCGTGTTTTAAATCGTGATTATATGTGGTATGATTGAAATCGGCCCTCAGCGTGTTCTACACGCCAAAAATCATATTTAAACATTCCAATTTTATGATTAAACGCGTATACAATTTAAGATGGGTCAAACTTTCTTAATCAACGAATCCGTATGTTATAGTTTAAATTGATGCCTCCTTTACAAGCCTAAAGCATCGATAAATATTTTCCCATCCTCAATTTACCCTTAAACTTCTCCTAGTCTGTGTATTTTGATTCGTTTTACTTTTCCCGTTGACCAACTCCCGCATACATCAAAACACGCTGTAAGTATCAATTCTTGCATTGGTTTTGTTAATCGGCCCTGTACAAACAATAGCCCCAACGATTCAGGGGCTATTGGTTGCTAATTTGTTGGATTAGAAAACTAGGGCTCGAAGCCTGATTTGGGGAAGATGACACTGGCGTGTTATCATTTAAGTTTAATACAGATTGGAAACTATCACCAACTGATCCACAGATCAGTTGGTAATACTTGCTTGATTAAAACATTGAACCGGTGGTAGATTGGGGTTCGAGTCCCGTCCACCATCCCTTTTTCTTTTAAAAATATCTTTTTTCAAAAAAAAGAACACATTTATTTAAAAAAAACCGCTCTAACCCAGATTCGAACCCACGTGCTCATGCTTCCTAGGCTTTACAATCACAAGCCCAGACCAATTGGTCTGGACCCTGAGAACATTAACAACCCAGTTTGGGTTATATTTAAACCCAATTTATAATCAAATAATATAATCCTTATAATTTCTTTATTAATCAAATTTATAAGAAAAATCCTTTTATTTAACTAAACGATTTATAAAAATTCTATAAAAATTATTTTATATTATTTTGAAGGTAAAGTTTATCATACAATTTTTAGTTTTATAAAAATCATTTATTTAATATATATAAAATATATTACAAGTTTATTTAATTATAAATTGAAAATTCTATAAAAATGTCTAAACGATTTTATAAAATTCCACAAAAATTATCCTAAACTTTTAAAACAATAAATATTTCAGAAATAATTTTAAATTTCCGAAAAACGTTTATTTAATAATTTTAATAAATTTTTACTATTTTAATCATAAATAATTCATAATAAATTCATTTTTCACTATTATTATCCAAAATTTTACATAAATTATTTTTATTCATTTAGAACAGGTATATAAATTTTAATTTGTAATTTCATTAATTTTAATATTTTTAGATATTAAAACTGTATTTTGACAAATAGGAATAAATATACTAAATATTCAATTTTTGAGAATTTAATTTTTTTGAAATTATTTTCATATTTAAAATCTTATAATATGACCATTCTTAATCAAAATAAAATCTACAAATAGTCTTTTAATTATTTATTTCCCGAATTTCTTTTATTTATTAACAATTTATCTTATTAACGATTACAATTATCAATCCCCAAATTAGGAACCCTAGAACTACTTATAGACTAGAAAGCTTAGACTTTTAATTTTTTTCATTACTCAATTATGGCCTTATAAATAGGGTGATATTTGGACACAAGAGTCACAATTATTCTATATCAAGGGATTCAGTTCTAGCACTAAGGTGAGTTTACATAGCCCCTTTTTCTGTTTTACATTTTTGGGGTGAAACATGTTTAAATATTTTATACACTATCAATTTACTCATTCTTACATTGTTGAAACTTGTGATTCAATTACACTATCATTTACTCATTCTATCATTTGACTGTAACAAAAAGACACAGTACAATCATTAACATTGATCAAGCCGCCTGTTTAGATTATAGCGCTATAGGTCTGACAAATCCATCCCCCCGCATAAATTCAGGGATGATCGATAACAGTTACACTTTTACTAACTTGCGAGTTAGGTCTCAGTCGACACAAGGTTTGATTGTACAAAAGACGCATTGTTACATGTCGGACTCATATTCTATCATTACTCATTATTATGCTTCAACTATGATTGTTATACAACATATTGTTTTCAACTATATGCAAAACCTATGTATTCTCACCAACTATTTATAGTTGACCCCCCATCTTTCCAACTTAACATGTTTCAGGTTTATTTGCTATTGGGAGTTGTACAAGTCTTGGAACACATAGGAGCTTTGGACCTAGTTTATATTAATCAACTTTTGTAATATTTACTTGTAAGATAAATTGTAAATTGTTTAATATTATTCAACTTTCATTTAGTACCATGAGCTATTGAACAATCATCACTACGTGGCACCTCGATGTTTCCGCCATCGGTTGGGGTGTTACAGATTGGTATCAGAGCCATGGTTATAGGGAATTAGGTTATTAGAAAAATAAGCTAGTCTATAACCATAGGATTTTAACCAGTACTTGCTTGCAACCCTACTTGTTTCTATTCTCTATATCCCTCCTACTTTTTATCCCTACTTTAGTCCCTACAAGAAGATTGCTCTCCATCACTGAATCTACCCTTAGACTAATAGGACGAGATTCTCAAGTCTTAGCCTGAACTGCTTTGAAGATCCCGTCGAAGTTCTAGATCTTAATAGCGAACACGTGCAATCTGGAAGGGTGAATGCCTGTATTCTGAGTTTTCTGTCTAGGACTGGCATTGCGCATATATCCCAATCAGACGAGGGACCCGGATGCCTACCTGGGAATTCTCGGGATGAGTGTTTACTTATAGGCTAAAGCATGTCTTCTCTATGTTATTAGAATCTAGAATCTTTGATAAGTCAACGTTTTCGTTTATTCGTTTTAATTAATGGATAAATGATTACATTCCTTATTATATCTCATTATCCTTGATCCATTCTATGTCTCATTGAAACCTTCATTGTATCTCTTACAGATAATGCCTCCTCGTCGCAACTCTCATAATAACAACGATCATGATAGTGAAAGCAGCAACAACAACAACAACAACAACCATGACAACAATGTCCAACTCGCTGCGATCATTTCACAACAAATGGCTCTTCAAATGGCGACAATACTCCCCAACTTAGTGGCCCAAATTGTTTAGGTGAATGGAAACGGCAATGGAAATGGCAATAACAATGGAAATGACAATGGGAACGGGAATGCTCACCTTGTTTGCACCCTCAAGCATTTCAACTTTTGCAACCCTCCTAAGTTTAGCGGGGACGAAGGAGCCACTGGTCTCCTTCAGTGGTTCGAAGGTATCAAAAATACCTTCATTAATAGTGAGTGCCCTAACAATCTCAAAGTTCGCTATGCTATGAGTGTCCTCCAAAAGCGGGCACTCACATGGTGGAACGAAGAGAAACGGACTCGCGGAGCTGAAGTCGCACTGGCGTTGACTTGGGAGCAAGCTAAAGACATCATGAAAGCGGAATTCTGCCCTCGTAATGAAATCAAGAAATTGGAAGATGAGTTTCACGATCTTTCCCAAGACAGTGGGGAAAACCTAGCCTACAACACTCGTTTCCACGAACTTAGCCTCATGTTACCACATAAGGTCACACCCCTACCCATTGCTATCGAAAAATATATTGGTGGCTTACCCATGCAGATTCAGGACACGGTGTGTGGAAGGAAGCCTGCTACCCTTGAGGAGGCCAAGCGTCTAGCAGCTACCCTAACTGACAATCACGTAAAGAACGGGACCTTAGTTCGGAAAGGCGAGAAAGCAAGTATTGTAGCCGCGATAACTACTGAGAACCAGAAGCGCAAGACCATGGATCCTGATGCAAGCCTCACTTCACAAGCTTCTAACAAGAAACCTTATACAGGAAACTTTCCTTTGTGTAACACATGCAAACGTCATCATCCCACCGTGTCACCATGTCGCTTGTGCACCAATTGTGGTAAGTATGGCCATCTGGTCAACACATATCGCGAGACCCCAAACCCTAATACCAACTAACCAACCCTACTCAGGCTGCTAATCCTAATCGTCCTGGCAGATACAACTATGGTCAGTGATATGAATGTGGAGATCCAAATCACTTCCGTAACCGATGCCCTAAACTAAACCGAGATCAAGACCCTCCAGCTGCCTAATGACAAACCCCTACTTTTAGAATGTTATTTACTTTTGAGTTCCATGTAATGACTCATTTGATTCAAGTATTAAATTTTTGTATTGAATATGTTTGTCTCTTAGATAAAAATTTAGTCATCTAATATATTTGGACATACGATTATTCATGACACTTGGAAACATATCTAGTTGAATATAAACTAATTCATACCTAGACCCATTGACCTTGTCTAGGATAATATAATCACAACTATACTTGACACTTGATGCTTATAAAAATAAATAAATAAATAAAAATAAAGAGAAGAAAAATAAATAAAAATATCTACAAAATGACTAGATCCCCGACTCGGGTCGTCCTCGAAAGCGCACTGTGTCCCCGGCAACGGCGCCAAAAACTTGATGTGTGAAAATGTGTATAAATTCGGGTCAAGTTTTAAAAATGGATAAACCCGCTAAACCACACATTAACGGCAAGTTCACCGGTCGCAGTGTAGCACAGCAAGTAAGTCCGGAATATCGATCCGTGGACACAATGTGGCGACTCTCGGTACTAGACCTCTATCGACTCCTAGCCCAGCAAATTGCATTTTTGTTGATTTTATATTAATTAATTACTAAAACAAATAAATTAAAAATAAACTCAAACTAACAGATAGCGGAGGATTAATAAGGAGGGAAAATCAGAGATGGGAAGGGCAACCACCTAGGTATCAAATCCTACTAATGAAATTAGAACTGTCCCGGCTTTGGAAACTATGTTGGCAATCAGAATCTTATAATATTCACCCTTAGTATCCTAGTGGCTCCCGGATCATTTACCAAGACTGACCAAAAAGGAATCCTAAAGGCTACTAATCTCACTGATTGGTTAGATCACCTCTCGGTCTCACTAACTATGCTAAAGTACTCGCTAGACTGGTTTAGATTTCTCACTCTCCAATCACAATACACCCTAAAGTGCAAGGAGTAACCTGTAAAGTCAATCTATGATACAGATAAGCAAATAATACTAGAGAACCTAGGAAAACCTGATCTTTCAGCGTTTCTAGCCTAAACCTCTAGCACCAAAGACAAACCTGACTACCTATCACCTCTCGGTCTCAAGAGTAGGAAGAATACTAATTACCTCTAAACTCACAATCAATGTTCCTATGGAATTTAGGCCTAAAACCATAAAGTAAACTACAAGCACAAAGCATGTAATTCTAACAAGTGTCCAAACATGAAAGGCATTCACTAAGACACTCGTGGAACATTAAAAGATCATAAATTAGTAACAAGTACGCACACACATCATAGAATCATAAACAAGTTTTTTACTAAAACATAAATCCAACTGTAAAATCCAAAACCGAAACATAAACCAAAATCAAAAAGTCGTCATGTCAAACCTAGGTGGCCACTAATGTTTTAGCCAAACATAATAGTAATGGAACAAGATAAAAACATAGGTTCAAAATATAGCAAAGTCATGGTAGCAATATTCATAGACACAAAGTAAATAAATATAAAACATATAACTTGCAGTGATTAAACTCAAGCCTTCAATACTTGAAACACGCCTTCCTCTCCAAAATAAACCTCCTTGTGGCTGTTATGGTCTTCGATAATAATATATGTATCTCAGCGGCTGATGACTTTCTTCCCCAATAATGTGCTGCCCTACTAAATAATATAACCTCTCGCCAATAATATTCCGCTTCCAAAATCCCCCAAATCATAATGGCCTTCTTTTTTGTCTTTTCTTGGGCTTCATGGGCCGAGACTTTATTTCAAAGTCTAAAGTTGTTATTATTATTATTATTATTATTATTATTATTATTATTATTATTATTATTATTATTATTATTATTATTATTATTATTATTATTATTATTATTATTATTATTATTATTATTATTATTATTATTAGCTTTTGACTCGGGTGTTCTACGCTCGACCAAAGTTTCTCGTTTACGTTCCAACGTCCATGAGCACCTCCTCTCGAGTGTTGGTGTCTCGATTAAAATTTTTGTATTTTGAGCTCACTTTCTCCGAACACCTATAAAATAATAAAATACATAAATACATAAAAAAAACAACACGAAACGACTAAAAACATGACCAAATAATATATAAAATACATAGAAAAAGAGATGTGTTTTGCAACACATCACCAACAAATATTCAAAACTCCACTGTGTTGTTTATGGGCACTTTACTTATCTATATACGTTGCATTATTTGAACAATGTGAAACTTGCATACTATACGTGTAACTTGAACTTACATACTAAGTCTATGAGAACAACTTGAGTTTATATATTTTTTTTATTACTTGAATTTGCACCAACTTTATTGTCTAGTGAAATTTTACCCACAAGCTTTCATTGTTAACTAAAATTCTAATAACTCATTTCCTAAATTCAAAAGTCACCTTCTTAAAAAAAAACGCTTATGCAAATTTTCCTATGTATGATTCTCGTAGATGTCTTCCCGTCTCGATAGCATCGATCTCAACCAACCGGCTAGTCTTATTGCCCAAGAATTGATCAAGATTCTCCCTAACCTAGAGTCACCAACAAACCCAATTCCAAACTCCAAACTCCAGCGATACCATCCAGGACAACCCAAACCATGTGGATACTAAACCCTCTACCCATACCCCTACCAAAAAACGAAAAGGGATAACCGAAAACGCAAAAACCTCAAATGAAACCACACTTTGACAACTCCTAAGACTCCGAATCCCAACAAAAAGCAGTACCGTGGAACCTATCCGCTATGCAACAGTTGTAAATTTCACCATCTCACTCACTCACCATGCCGCATATGCGCCAACTGTGGTGCATATGGTTATTTAGCCAAAACATGTCGCCATGCACCACTAAACCACGACCCGAACAACCTACTAGTACTACCTCATTCACTAAAGCCCATGGATGGATATGCTCCGAGTGCAACGATCCGGCCCATGGACGTAACCAATGCCCAAGACTTGCCATGGTTATCTACGATGCTGGAAGACCCACTCGCCACACTGAAAAAGACTGATTTTTCTTTCTTTTAAAAATGGGAATTTCTTTATGTAATGTTTTCAAGAAATTGTGCGGATGTGAAATTTTCTATGAAATACCATTGTTATCTTAGTTTACAATCACAGTTTATCGGCAAAATTCACACATCGCAAAACCCTTTTCTTCTCGCGCACAATCTTTTTCAAAATTTATGAACAAAATTCTTCCTACTATTTCTAAGAGGATGCCTATTCTTCTATAAAATCCTCACTTTCAAACCACTAACAAATGTGCGCGTCGAGTCTGTATGACAAACAAGATTCTAAATGGTAAAAGTGTTTAAAAAAATAATTTCTTTTGTAAACAGGACTTGTGAGCAAAGACACGCTAAATCAAATAATCTACTTCTTTATAATCTCAAAACCTTTTCTCTTGAAATCGTATCACGAGTCAAAATATTCTTCAACGACAAACTAAAATTGTCAATAAACTATTTTTCTCGCTTAATAAAATGGTGGGATTTCCTGGGTATGGTTGTTGTTGTTGTTGTAATAAAATGGATTTTTCATAAATCAAACGACCATCTTCGATAAAACTTTTACACTAAAATTTCCCCACTTCAATTAAATCTGTTTTTTCTTTAACATCCAACGGACTAAGTTCTTCTACCATCAAACTTGACCCTTAATCTTGAAAAGCTAAAATTGCTCGCGAGAAAATTCCTTTTGTCTTTTTTTCACATGTGGCAACCGGTTGAGGAAAATAATCACCATAGTGTATAGTCTTAAAAAACTAATTTTTCTCTCTTCAACCTATACAACCAAACCCAATCCATTTTTTCAGTCTCATTCACAACCTAACCTAAAGCCATATTTTATTAGCTAAATACAATTTATAATTATAATTTAATATAATAGAAAAACATAAAAATAATAATTTTATGTTGATTATAATCAGTTATTTAATCTTAAATTTAAAAACAAATAAATAATTTAAAAATAAATAAAATTACAATAAAAGCAGTTAATTTTTTTAAGATGACATTAGATAATAAGTTATATAAAAGATATTTTTAATAAGAGGAGGTGAAATTAAATATATCATATAAAAGACCATTTTAAACCTTGGGTTGTGACGATGATCCGGTTGAGCAACTATTCAATTTTTTACACTGGTATGAAATATAGCATTACGCTTAAAAATAATACAAACCATCGTAATTATTCATCATAACGTAACTTTTTTAGATATTGTTAGATTTTTTAGATAATGGGAAAAATATGAATTATTGTTCATATAATTTTATATTAAAAAATGCATTTTTTAAAATGAACTCTGTTTTTAGTAAAATTTATACCGGGATGTTCAAGACTGTATTTTTATATTTTTGTTATAATTGTTAATTAGTAGAAGTTATTAAATAAAAACAAGGTTAATTTATAACTATTTAGGTTGAAGTAAAAACGAAAAACAATAATAATTTTATGTCCAATAACATGTTGACACTTGTCCCCCAATATTGGTTGTCAGCTATGCATTTACTAACGTGTATTTGAAAAGGCATGGTGTTTTCGAGGAGTCGTGTGGCAGGAACGTCAGGCGTCAGAGGGATGTCTATCATGATGACAAGTGACGTCTTACGGTTGAAGAAAATTTCGTCTTGTGCAGTTCGTGGGACACGTGTCGCCAAAGCTCACGTTTTGGCAATGAATCGTCAGCCACGTTCTCCACCTTTTTCGATGCATTAATTGCAGTAGGTATATATATACCTCCTTCTCCTTTTTTGGTACACTTCTATCAATTTCAAAAAGTTTTCCCCTTAAGTTTTCTTCTTCTCCGGCGAGGTTTTCCAAGATCTTTTCGATTTTTCTCTCAATTTCAAAAACCTTTCCCCTTAACTTTTCCATCTTATTCGGCGAGGTTTTCCAAGATCTTTTCCCCTTCTCTCAATTTGAAAAACCTTTCCCCTTAACTTTTTATCTTCTCCGGCTAGGTTTTCCAAGATCTGTTGGAAACTAAAAATCTTTGTTTCTTTTCAAATCCATGTCAGAAAGTTTGAAGTCGTCAAAGTTGTTGAATAACACCACCGTCCGGTGGGCGAAGAAAGCTTTTGAAGAATTTTGTAAGACCATGGAACTTGATCCTTCTTGGGGTGTTGAGCTACCTGCTGCTGGTAAAACGGCCATGGATCACCCTAGGGGTAAGATTACACTGTATGCTGCCCACTTTTTGCTTTGTGGTTTCCGGTTGCCTGCTACTAAATTTCAAGTGGATACCTTGGTTGAATATGGTATCCACATTACCCAACTTAATGCCTTTGGTATGCTAAGATTGGTTCATTTTTTAAGCCTGTTGTAGAGCCATGGATATTTTTACCCTTTATAATTTTTTTAATTATTTTCTTGGTTTTGAACTATAAAAGTAAATATAAAACATAAATAAAAAGATTTGAATGAAACATAAAATAAAACCATAATAATATTAACCATAAACAAAATACATTAAAACAAAGAAAAAAATAACTTAAAGTTGGTGCAACAATCGACATGCCTCGACATGGTCGAAATAGTTGATGTATCGAACCATATACTCATAGTTGGTGAATTCGATAGCCAACTCTTCATCAAGCTCCGGATCGTCCTTCACCGTCTGCTCGTATACAGTGGTCCACCTCTCACACTTGATATTGAGATTGGCCCACTTGAATTGGAGGTCTCGGAGAGTCTTGGTGGTGTTGGTGCCAACGTGTTCGATGAAGTCGCTAAACACGCGAGCCCAAAACCCCTCCGGTGGGATGGCTGACCCTTCCACACACGGGAGTTGTTAAATCTCCGGGTCATTTGAGGCATCCTTGTGGCAAACCACAAGTGCCATCTCTTCCTCTTCAGTCCACGGGTTCATATTTTGGCTTGGTGGATGTTTATTTTTGTTTTTACCGTTTCTGTGGATTTTAACCATGGTGTCTTCTATTAATATTCAAAAATATTGACGGCAAGAAGGTGAATTTAAACGACTGTTCGAAATCTAAGTCGTCTCACTCTGTCTGAGACAACAGATTGAGTCATCTCGGGAAGGCAAATAGACGTGTCAGTCAAATGGGACTTCAGAGACGTCAGAGATTTGACACGTCAGAGACGTCAGAGATTTGACACGTTAAAGACGTCACAGCGTGTTATCCGTCACTGTGTCGTCTTACAGACTCTAAGTCGTCAGACGGCGTATATAAATTTGCATAATACTTCACCAACATTTTACCAATATTTGTAACCCCTATCCGTTATGTATTCTAAAGAATTTTTTTTTATGTCTCATATATCAAACCTTTCAGCTTTCCAATCCATGCCGTTTTTAAATCCTCCACTTTTCCAACCTAGTATTCTAAAGAAAATATTGTCCGATTATAGTCGGATCATTGTTACATTTGCGTAGAGGTGCTTGGATCGTTGTTGCATCTACGCGTGGGTCAACCCGTGTAGATTGCCCTGATGATGTTATGGTCTTCATCTTTTGGAGCTAATGATTCTTTGTCAATGAAGATCACAAACATCATTCAAGCAAATGCGTATCCTACTGCAACTAGATACGTCTCGGTCGTCGACATGTGCAACGAGTTTGTTAATGTTGGTGTAATACTATAGTTTTTGTAATATTTGTTGTTTTTTGAACATCAAAGTTGTTGTAATATTTGTAATATGTCATATATTATAAAGGAACGTTGATTAGATTAAATAAACATAACATTCATTGGATTAAATAAAAAACATCAAATAAATACATAAATTATTACAAGACTTAGTTAAGCTACGCGGGTCCCTCATCATTTGCCAAGTAGACACATGATTGAATTCTTTGCGCTGCTTAGGGGACGTGTCACTGGGACCCACCAGACGTCTACGGAGACGTCATGGGGAAATGTGAAACGTCTCCACTCGAGATGTCTTTTCCACATATGGGGAAATGTGAACCGGCTCCACACAAATTCAGCCCCCACGTGTTGATTTTCTATTCGTCATTTTCCCCATCTTTAAATACCCACACGGTGCCCACAATGTTGTCAATACTTGAACAAACACCACAATAATGACCAACATACCGAATCCGGTAGAAAACACAAATTGGTTACATCAAACAGACCAATCAGGTTTTTGGTCGACAAATGTTCTGGAATTTTACTACGACGGTGATAGTGTGTGTTGCTTTTCAACCTATATGGGCACAACACCATTAAGAAAAGAGTGGTGGGCTACTCTTTTAGGTTATTACGGAAATGGTTTTATTCAAAAGACGATACGTTCTGAATCTTTCGTTAACCGTTATAACTATAAACATATAATTTTTAATTTTTATTTTTTTATTATACAGCATGTGCGTGCGTGGTGTAACTATTTGATGTCTTTAAGAGATACTGGCAGAGAGAGACAAACGTCTTTATCTACTAATCATCGATGGTGTGTACTTCACCTAAATTCTTATACTCTACTACTCGAACAAGATCATCATGCACATGGATATGCAGATGGTTCAAGAAGAATCTATCCTCCCTTTTGGGAAGTTGATACGGTATATATACCAGTTTCCTTAGACACAAATAACTGGTTAATTTTAAAAATTGACATGCCGTCGATTCAAGTAACTGTGTATTTCGAAAATACTTGTAGTGCGAATAACTGTGGTGACACATTCTGCGTTCATAGGAAAATTCACCAAATTCTTATAGAATTTGAGTTTGCGTTCTTATGGTTTCTAGAAGCAATAATGTACTCGCAAAAATCGGCTACTGACCAAATACATTCTATACAAATTTGCGGAGAAGTTATCTGGCCTGGCAACGAACAGCAAATTGGTCGGCATTCAGGGGTCATAATTTGTATGCTGCTGCGAAATTTGGTTCAAAACAGGCCAATGACGTGGAAAGAAGCAAATCTTCATGATGCATGTATGAGATACCGCCGTTTTATGGCTGATGAAATTTATGTTGCCCGTTTCACACCGTCAAATATTTCAACCTAGCAAGTATTTATCTTCTAGTATTATTATGTATGTGCTCATTAAAGTAAATAAAAAAGTAGCAAAATATATTTTGATGTGTTTTTAAAAAAATAACATTCTAATAACCAAACAAAGAAACACGACTAATCATCATCCAAGTTAACTATCGAACACGTATTTCGAAAAACAAAATCTTCAAAGTCTTCTGGTTCGACATAAATAGGAGACGGTGTTTGACAAACATTTATGTCCGTGTCCGAATCACGCGTTGAGAATCTCGATTCAGATTGTGCTGGTGCTTTACAACGGTCTCGACGATGGCCATAGCTTTTACAACAACTACAGTACACTGGTGTAGGTTCCTCACCTCGCGATAAGATTCGACTGTTCTCACGAGGACGACCTGATTGTCGTTTTGTAATGTGTGGTGGTTGTAAATGTATTATATCATCGGGTGTCTCCCATTCAGACATGTGGGGTAGGGGATAGATCGCCTCCTCATATGTTTTTTTGTATAGCTTATTGCTGTACCAACGAGAAGTGTAATGACTACAATCATTTTCTTTTAAGAATCTTGATACCGCAATCATGTGCCCACATGGGAAACCAGATATCTGAGGCACCCGACAACTGTATGTTTGATTCAGCATATCAACGAGGCCATTTTTCTTACCATCTTCAACCTGAAAACTGTAAAGCGCAACACCATAAACAGTCCACGTCCTAGACCCTTTAATTTTTTTCTGATATTTTCTCACCCCGAAGGGAGTAAGTAGGTGGTTGTTTTCGATACCCTCCTTTTGACGCTGATAATACCATCGCTGAAGTTTTTGTCTAAAGAATTCAACAAGGTGGTGATCGGATTTTTTCTTGCATGCTTGCATAATGCGTTTATCGACTCTGAACTGTTTGATGTCATATAATGATACCTTTTACCCGTACAAAGTATTCCTGACTCGCGGGACCGCTGCACACAAGGAATTGAAGTTATCATCAAAACCAGATAGTCGATAAGCTTTACAACTTTTCCACCAGAGGTCGTTTAATTCCTTCTTTTTATCTGAGGGTAGGTTTAAGTTGACCACAAGATGATGACAACACAACCCGTGAAAAGCATGGGGAAAAACAGTCTGTATCGCCAGGTCTATGGAATTCGCGAGATCCGAAATAATCGCCAGATCTTGAGGTTCACCAATACACTCTTTAAGCCTAGACAAGAACCATATCCAACTTTCACCATCTTCAGATTTCCCGATACCAAACTCAACAGGTAAGATTTGGTTGTTACCATTCATTCCAACAGCAAGAAACAACGTTCCTTTAAACTCACCTCGCAAGTGCGCGGCGTCTATAATTATCACTGGTCTTAAATAATGAATAAAACTCCTAATCTATAACAAATTTAAAAAAAAAAACAAATAATTAGTTTTATAAAAACAGTAAACTTATAAGAAATTGTAAAAAGTTTGATACTAACAGCAGCACCAATGGAAACAAAAAGAATTTCAAACCGACTCTGCTCATTAGTGCGGATGTGAGTAATTGACCCCGGATTCGTCCTTTCCAAATTGTAGCAATAAAGCGGGAGCTCAGCAAAATAATCTTTGTTGTTTCCTTGCAAAAGTCCAAGCGCGTAACACTTCCCACGCCATGCTTGAGTGTAACTTATGTCCACGTGAAATCTGTGTCGAAAATCTAGGACAATTTCATTACCACGATACACACGACCACTATCTCTCAATTGGTCTTTTAATATGTTGCCAACAACTTTTGGGTTAGCTTGACGAAGATGAGGGTGAGTTTGAGTCTTCGAACATGTGTGATTATCATTAAAATACTTAACAAAAAACATTTTACAACCTGGGAAGGCATATGCTCTAAAACGCCAATCACAAACCTGAATGGAACATGATGCCTCATAACGTGTTTTACTGGATCTTTTTACTTTATAAGAGAAACATTCTGATAAACACATTTTCCCCAACTCAAGTTTCATTTCGTCTTTGTCACGAAATATATAACCTTCAGGAAAACGACAAGACGACGGAACTTTTCTTTTTCCTAAACAACTATGTGGGGTTGCGTTTTCATTTGAAAAGGCATTTAAATCAGGAGTAAAGTTTGCAGGAGGCGCATTTAAATCAGGTATTTTAAAATCATTTGAAGGAACGCAATTAGACGAACGGACACCACACTCGGAAACAACAATATATAGCTTGACTATTTTAAGAGGACTTTGCTCAGCAATTTTAAAAAGATAGGATACATCACGATCATTAAGTATGTCGATTGTATCATCAAACGTAGACGTTTTATATGCTATACGTGTAATTGATGAAATCTGAAACTTATCCGAGAGATAAGCTAATAGACTAAGATAACACATGTTTGATTTTTCGATTTCAAGAAAACACCTTCTACTTTTTGAATCAACGACATATTCAACCATCCCATTTACGACATCCAACTTCCCATTAAGGTATACGACCAATCGAACCATTATATTTGTAACAAAATAAATGCTTGCTCCACTTAATAACAAACAACAAAACTCCGAAAAAATAAATGCTTGCTCCAAAATAAATGCTTGCTACACTTATTAACAACACTAGAATAAGAAACACTAATAAAATTCCAAAAACATAAATGCTTGTTCCACTTAATATACAAATTCGGGGGATGTACGGATTGTACTTGGCACATCGGATGACATCTGCACGTGACTAAGTCGTCTTTCAGCAGGTCAATTCAGAAATCTTGAGAGATCACGAAATCTCTTGCGGAGCCGTCTTTTGCCGGGTGATGAGCCGTCAAGGAGACGGGGCATGGGACATCGGATGACATTTTGGAGTGACTAAGTCGTCTTTCAGCAGGGTCACGTCAGAAATCTTGAGAGCTCACGAAGTCTCTTGCGGAGCCGTCTTTTGCCGGGTGATGAGCCGTCAAGGATAGGGCTACAAATAAGCCGAAGGAGAAAATTTAAACGGCTCAAGCCATGAGCCGGGAAGAGATGGAAACGTCTCCCACGTCTTCGGAGTGGGCATGTCGTCTCAAAAGACGTTTCGGAAGAGTCTCGGACACGTGGCAACCTTTCAGCAGTTCTTTTTGCCACAGGTCTTTGGAGTCGGCTCAGGGCCTCGGGAAGTGGGAACCGTCTCTTCCGAGACGCTTCAGCTGGCTATTTTGGTAATTTGACTCGGTCAATGGTCATTTCCGTGATTTTCCCTATTTTATATTTTAGTAATCCATGACGGACCTAGGATTTATAAAGGGGGGCGATAAGAGGTTTAACCGAACTTTTAAATGAGCGGTTGGGATTTTTACCTACAAATTAAATTAACTTTTTAAATTTTAAGGAGGGGTGGGGGGCGCCGCCCACCTTGGCTATAGTGTGGTACACCAATGATTTTAGTAATTCATTTCTGGCTCACTTGAACCCAAATATTATTCTCTCATATCATGCCAGCTGAGTGCTGATGTGACACTGAATATAGCTTCTGTTTCACTCACTTAACCATGTTTTAGCTCACCTGGCTTGAACAATATTTGTAAGAATCCCGAGTTCATAAATTAGGTTCATAAAAGAATTGTTAAAACAAAATATGGTTGGATCAGTAAGGTTGGCACTCACGTGGGCTATTGGAACTTGGATTGTTAGAAGCTTATTTTATCACAAGTTAATGCTACTTAAGCTAGTTGGAGGGTGGGCACAGGCCCACCTTACTTGGGCTGTGTCTCCGCCACTGGGCCTGGGCCCACTGGGCCGGTTGTAAGGTGACAGTTCAGTTGTGTTGAATGTTTTTTAAAGCACATGTCAATCCTCTGAACGTGAATTTAACTGTTAACGTCAATTAATGTAAACAGTATTTTGTTACAAACTGATTACATTAAGGATGTCTTGTATAGTTAGACTGTCTCAAACCCGTCCGTGCTTCCTCTGCCTGTGCCATGATGGAGACATCCTTTGCGTTGGAGATGGGCGTCCGAATATGTCCGAAGATGAGGAGCCATTGCAGACAGGTGTGAGTTTGCCTTGGTCCAAACAATGGGGATGGACCCAAAAAATCTGTCAAGGTTTGTGTGTTCCTCCATTGATCTCCCTTACATTAGTTCTTTCATACTTCTTTCACTGGAAATGAGGGCAGAAATTGAAGGAGACGAGGTTTCCACCGCAACCATGAAAATTTAAGAAGACTATGTTCTTGTGGTCTGACCGAATCCACATTTCTACCTTTGTTCCTCCTTGTTTCGTTCCAGTTTAGAAGTGTAGAGAAAGATTACATGTGAGGTGATTGAATTATTCGTGGCACTATAAGGTGGTTACGGTGGTATTCGATGGTTGCAAAAAGAGAATTGAATATCTGCAATTTTGTGTTGGCTTTTTTCAACCTCTAGCTTGTTAATTTGACTTTTTTGTATCCAAAAGATGAAATATCTGGAATAAATATGCATACTCAAATATGAATTTTTTTTTTGTTTTTATATTATTTAACTAAATAGTTATATTAGATCTATTTAAATATTTATATCAAAAGGTACAAATAGATAATAACATGGAATATGTAAGGATGTTTGTAGTGTTGGAGTAAAATTGTGGGTTTTTAAGGATTTTTAAGGATATGACGTGGTAGCTGACTGGGCAGCTAAGGGCGTCTAAGGTCGGCCTAACAGGGGCGGATTTAAGTAGTGAGCAACGGGTTCAGGCGAACCCATTCAGTTTTTTATTTTTAATAAAAATGTATATATAAAATGTGTTATGAACCCATAAGAAAAATGAGGTTGAACCCATTGATAAATCTTATGGATATCACAATGGTTAAGGTTTCCACCTCTCAAATTAGAGGTTACAGTATCGAACCTTCTACCCAGTGCGGGGTTTTTTTTTTTGGGAAATGGATTTAAATACTCCCAACTATCGCCTGTTGGCGGATAGCACTCCCAACTATCACTTTGGCGGATAGCACTCCAAACTTTCAACTTGTTGGATTTTATCACTCCCGAACTAACTGAGGTCTAACCCAGTTAGTGTTTGTGGCCAAAATGTAAAAAACAAAACTTAAGGGACCATTTTTGAAACACCTATAAACCACTGCCCTGACCCCTGTCTTGCCACATCACACTCACGGTCCACCGTTCGGCCGTCGCCCTATCTTGCCGCCGCATCGTCTGCCCTGCACTCCTGCCGCCACCACTCACCATGGCCGTCGCCCACTTGTCTGAACCACTAATCACTGTCTGACCCATGAACTTCAAGTTTGTTCAGTTTCTATTTTTTTCATGAGGTAAATTTCAATTTCTTTAATTGATAAATGGTATGAGATATGTTTGTTTTGTTATTGTGAGTATGATCCCTAGTGCTTTGGAAGTAATGTTGCAATGCTGACTCCATCATCTTGTCAATGGCTCATGTATGTTTGCTTTTTTTTTTCTGTGAGAATTTTAGATTTGACTAGGTATATTTTAGCTTCTTACTCTTGTCTGTCATTTGACTCCAAACAATCGAAATTTAATCCCCTACTATATAGAATACCAGATAAATTCTTATAATGAATGTTGAGATGGGTTTCGTGGGACAAGCCTGTGCTAATTTGGAATTTAGAACTTGTTTTGACACAAATGATAATGTTATCTCATCTAGACTTGGTATTTCGATTAATACTGATAGATGTTAACCCTAAGTGGTCATTTCTGATGATCTTTTTGAATGACATAGTTTAGCATTAAATTAGAAGATTTGTTTGTAGCCTTTGTTTCAATTTTGATATTGCTTTACTATTGTGTTTTAACTGGTAGGCTTTTAAATAGAGACATAGCAACAGGAAATGTACCTAATAAGTAGTGTTTTATCTTATTTTATTTGTTTTCTAGTTTATAATGATAATGTTTTTTTTATTATTGTATTGTGTTATTCTTATGCGATGAACCTTACCCGACCCGAATTGTTAAACCGACCTGAATATAAAAATGATCGGTCTTGCCAAATTGGAACATCTAAAATCAGCGAACCCATTAAAAAATTTCATGAATTCGCCACTGCGGCCTAAGTATTAGAGATAGCAGGCCCGATTTTGAGGCAGGGCGGGGTGGGTGACAACCCAAGGCCCGGTCTTCTCGAGGGCTCGGAACTTTATATATATATATATATGTATGTATGTATACTAAGTGTGTAAATATATATTTGCTTCGAAAAAGTAGACAAAATCCATTGTTGGTGAGGTGGTCTGGAAATTATATATATCTAATAAAGAAGAGACACTTCTACAGTGTCTCTTCAATATTATTGGTTACACATTTTGCTGCCTCAACTTGATTGGGTAATTTGGGCCGCATCCAACTTTGATTGGCCCATTTTGACGGCAGACACATCACGATTTACTATTATGACCAAACTTTGCTCAATATTTACACTTTAGCCATTTTAGAATTTCAAATTCTGACCACCCAACTTTTTAAACTTGCATTGCACTTTGGCAACTAACTTTCTTACTAACCTATGTACTTTCTTTTTTTCCAATTTAACCACCAAACTTTGAGCTTTTAGGATTTGAAACTTTGACTACCAAACCTTTAGCTTTTAGGATTTCAAACTTTGACCACCAAAATTTTAGCTTTTAAGCTTTCAAACTTTGACCACCCAAAGAATTTCAAACTTTGACCACTAAACTTTTAGCTTTTAGCCGCGAGTACTTTTTTTAAGCCCACGCGAGAGTAACAGTCACCTAATATTAATTATCTTTTATGTCCATGAAACCCTCCACGCCAACAGAAGCTCCCACGACGACGCACGATCTTTGACAACCACCAAACCCTCAACGCAACAGGAGCTCCCGTCGCGAAGCGCGGGGTAATAGAATTAATGTCAACCGAACCCTCAACGCAACAGGAGCTGCCGCAGCGAGCCGCGATCTTTACCCTGTACCAAACCCTCAACGCAACAGGAGTTCCCGCAGCGAAGCACGGGTAACTAAAACACTAGATACATTTAAAAGCGTGCGTGAAGGGCCTCAGAGATATTGAGGTGCAAGCTCAAATCTTGAGCTATGTTGTTTTAAAAAGTTTCTTCCTTTTTTTTCCACTTTCTTCTTCCTTTTTCTTTTTCTTTTTTTAGTTAGTCTTTTGTTTTCGTTTTTCTTTTCATATTTCAGTTTCAAGTTTTTTTTGGAAAGGGTTGGTGGCGCAGCTTGTTGCCCGCCTGCCCGCTATCTTAATGTAATTTTCACGGTTATGTGTTAATAAAAACTCATATACCAATTAAAAAAAAAATTCAAATGAGATCTTTTGCTATAATTTACCTTTTTCTTGTTTTGGCTTATTACTTAAGTTAAATATTTACTAAATTTTTAATAATTTTCAAATGGTTGTTTTCTGTTTACCATATAAAAACTAATCAAATAACATATGCGAAATTAGTGATGAGTGAATTGAGTAGCTATGTGAGGAGTTTGAATCTGGCTTTAGAGGGTGTTTGGGATTGTGTTTCAAAACAACTTATTGACTTATTGGCTTTTCCAAAAAGCCAATAAGTCAATAAGCTGTTTGTGTAACCCAAAAGCACTTTCTGTTTTGACTTTTGGCTTTTGCCTTTTAAGGGTGGAAAAGTTGTTTTTGAAAAGTTAGAAATCCTGGCTTTTGGCTTTTGGCTTTTGACTTTTGGAAAAAAATTACAAGTATACCACCCATACAACCAATATTCACAATAAGTTAAGCGAAACACTTAAAAAAACAACAATTTATTGACTTCTTGACGTTTCTCATCTCAAAAGCTAATCCAAACACTTTTTTTAAAACTCCTTTTCAAAAAGTCATAAGCCAATAAGCACTTTTGACCAAAAGCACTTTTGCATCTTCAAACTCAATTCCAAACACCCTCTTAAGGAGGTGATGAAGCTAATGAGGGTGTGCCAGGAAGATGGCTAGCATAAATATATTTGTAATAAATATGATAAAGACGAAAATGCCCCTAAATGTTAATCATATTACTATAAAGCCATAGAATACTGTTCAAAGTGTTTGCTTATTAATAGACTGTAATTAACACATTTTAGGCATATTACGACTAAATTTTTAAGTTTTGTTTATGTTTGATATTGCAAGTGCATCAAAACATACAAAATTTCTACCCGGTGCAATGAGCACGCTTGAATCAACTAGTTTATATGTATTTTTTAAAAATCTATATTAGGGGCCCAATTTTTTACTCGCCCGACTCCTTAAAATTTTCAAACATATGTATTTTACTCTTGATTCAGTGACGGAGTTTATAAAACACGTTGAATGATTCAATTGTTTTTAATGAATTGAAAACTGCTAAACAAGTGAATGGATTATTATGTTTTGAAAGATTGGATTGATGTAGTTTAAATCAATGAAGTCACGTTTAGTTTGGTTCGAAATTTGTGTGGAAACACTTAAATAGGCCTAACCAATATAGAAACAGACCCATTACAATTATGCATGATTAGCCCATACCAGTTAAGTAAATCCATCGTAACCCAATGCAGACCCACATGATAAACTAGAGACAGGTAACAACCCGACCATCACTGGTCTGGCCCTCAAGTTTATAGTTTTTAGTACATTCAATTTCGTTCTGAGACGGTTCGATTTCGACCCCAACACACAGTCACTTCATGACTTCATATCTCCTAAGGGATATTTTCGTATCCTTTTATTTTAGCAAAAATAATCGTAACAATTTTGTAGATATATTTAGCCATCATTTTTTATTCAGCAACTTTCGCATAATTTCGGTTTGGAATCTTAGACTACGCAAGCGGAATCCGAAGCCAGGCTCGTGAACCACATCGAGTCTGGTTGAGCATCATCGTTTCTGTGCCATGTCCACTTAGCGTGACTTGCATTCACCACCCGCAGTTGTCCATGCCCAAAACTCGCCTCCCTGAACAATGATATTTTCGGTTGCGGATCTTCATACCTAAGAACAGAAACAAAAAATATGTTACTAATCATAGTTTGCCATTGTTTAGCATTTTATAAATGGGATTGGCTAAACATGTCCCCCTGTATGCCAAACGTACCCCTTAGTGAATAAAGTTGAGCGACAATGTGACTAATTTAGTAAGGCATGGGATATATTCAGTAAAAATAATAACGGATGGGTACGTTTAGCACAACTAATAATTAGTTACCTTGTAGCAAGACCTTCACGGTTGCCTCCATCTCCGATTGTAATATGCACCGGACCACATTTATCAAAATGTTGTTTATACACGCGTGTCTACCAAAAACCGGAAAATGAAAATCATTAAAATTCATCTTGATAGTCCAATTTGAAAAACAATTGTTTGTGGATTTTTAGGATGATAAAACAAACTTACAAAGCGTTCATATGCATGAACATGACCCGCGAAAACTATGTCAACACGGGCATTATAAAGCAAATCTTCCATTGCTTCTCTCATATGAGTGCTTTCTTTCTCTCCTTGATGGGCCGTATTCGAGTTGTACCATGGAGCATGAACAAGAGCTAACAACCAAGGGGTCCGTTTCCTATCCACATTCTTTAGATCAGACTCGAGCCATTTGTATTGGTCCGAGCCTAGTCCAAAGTCTGTGTAGGACCCTAGCATTATCACATGGACACCCGCAACTTCAAATGAATAGAACAAGTTAGAATTGGAACCACTCTCTTCAAAAGGCATATGCCATCTCGCATTGTATGCGGTAAACCTCTCTTTGTGGATGAATGGAATTCTTTCGACCTCATGGTTTCCTTGAGAGACCATCCATGGTCGTTGGCTCGCCAGTGGCTCGACGAGGCGACCAAATGAGTCCCATGATGGTTGGTAGAAATCCGCGTATGAGAGGTCTCCGGGGAGTAGTAACACATCATAACCGGTTTCCCCTATGTGTTGTAGGGTTGATTTGGTCCATTCGGTTTGTCCTAGATCTCCTGGTATCCAAACACATATATATATGTAACAAGTTAATTTAATGCATAATCATCCAAATGACCATCCTTATGAATGAATTTAAACAAAATAGCTTGTCATTACAAGAATTGTGAGCAATAGAGGCGACTTCATTAGAGGCGACTTGAAAAAAGTCGTCTCTATTGCTCAGACTCAACCAGAGCCGTTAGATCATGACATGATCTAACGGTTTGTATTATATATAATAATAAAAAGTCGCCTCTATTTCTCCGTTTTCTTGTAGTGTGTGACTTTTAACTTTTTATGTTTTCCTTAGCGCGACAAATTTCAATATTAGAGCTACATATTTCCATGGCACATTTGAAACTTTCTGGTTGGCAGAAACAATTTCTTATGTAAAAGATCTTCTACATAAGAAATTATTTGACTTCTAGAAGTCAAATAATATTTAGAAAAAAAAAATCAATGCCATTTTGTCAAACTCATCTCATTGGTTACTAAGCGATTTTAGTGTGTTAAGAGATTTATAGTACCCGAAACCGCGAAATCAATCGGAAACTGAGCAGGAGGAGTTCGAAAACTAAGCTCGGGGCTCGAATCAAGTCCACATTTGTAATAATATGTAGTACTCGGCTCCAAAGGACCAATGACCACATCATGTATATGACCAGACTTGTACACAATGTATCTATACGTAGAACTGGTCCCAGTAGCCGAATCTTCATAGTTCCCAGGAGATTTACCATATCTAACCATTGATGGAGTCATATCGTCCGTTATCCACGATATCCTCATCTTCGCATCACCGGCTAACGATATATGCACCTGTTGTGGTGCATTTTGGCTATGATCAGCCGCTAGTGACACATAAAGGGACCTGCCTGGCGCTGGCCGAACATAATCCCCGGCAGCCGCGAGACCGGTTGTGATGATGAGCAGTGATAACACATGGTATGGTGATTTTCCGATGAACCACATGGCTAAAGTTTGAGGTTAATGAGGGGGTTTGTGTTATGGGATTGTTATGGAAGAGAGACTGTTTTTTTATTGATTAGGAAATAGAAATACGTAACTGGTGTTATAATGTGGGGACATTGGAAGCAAATTTAGTATTCGATGTATCCGATGAAAGTCAAACGTTGTTTCATTTATGTTTGGAAAGTAAAAGAGCACGTATAAGTTATTTGGTTAACAAAGGTACAAGTTATATTGTGACGTTTAGTTCAAAAAAAAGGGTTGTTCTTTAGCATTTGATTGGTGAGATGGAATAAGTAACATAAAGAGATCTTTACCATATATATTTATAATTGTATCTATTTGTTTCGATTCTACTTCTCGACATTGATATAGTTGTGAAGTTTGGGGGTCTCACTGGAACAGTCTCTTTATCCTATGGATAGATGTATGGTCTGTTTACATATTACTTTTCCTTTTCCCAGACTCTACTAGTAATTGAGCTACGTACGGGCGAGACTTACTGGGTTTGATTGATTAGTAGACATTTATAATTGTAAATCGTCAAAATATCCATTTTATCAGCATAATTAACAAAACAACATTCACTTTTTGAAATTAGTTACCAAATTAGCGATTTGACTTTTATTTAATTTCCAATAATATTAACCAATAACATGTCACAACCTGTCAACACCATGTGCCACAGGGCATTAGATGTGGCAATTTTCTAGTACGTCGCGTCCTGCAAGCTAAAATCTCATACACCACGAAAAGAATTAATTGCGCCGAGAAAAAGATCTGCTGCGCCATGCTAATTTGTTACGCCATTATGAATCTGTGGAGCAAGCTCGTAACATATGTTGCACCAAATTAAAATATGATGTGTCAAATGACATGTCAGTATGTCACGCATTGGTTCATTAGTATTTTTAAAATTCTATGAGTATTTTAAAGGTTATTTTTTTATTTAATAAACTTAAAAGAAAACGTTGCACGTAATTAGACGGTGGATGAATCACGTAATGCAAGGGATGGCACGTGGAGATGGTCTGTCACGACTCACGTCTATGTAAAGTAAACGGTTAAGGAGAAGGTCTTTTGTGGTGTCATTAATTGTTTGGATTTATAACTGTTGTGTGTTTTGGTATTATGGCATTATGTCCACACGGGTAGTTATGCTTTTTTAGACTCCAACGGACGATAGTTATCTGATTTTCAATTCCTATTTCTTCACTCAAAAGTCATGTTTAATATAACGTTATCCAACGTTTTTTAAAACGGCCCACACAACTTGCCCTACGTGATGTTCGTTTGGATATCGTATGCGAGAAGGTGGTTAACGTGTTAAACAACAACCGTTAACGGGCATTTTTTGTGTAGGATAAGGTTTAGGGATCATTTGGTGTTGGGTTCGATACTCATAATGGAGGTTTTCCCAGATTTATTGGGTTTCCTCCTGAATCGGTGTATATACATTTTTATCTAGTAGAGATGGATATGACCGGGTGGTTCCGCTGATGGCACGATGACACTCTAGTAATCTGTTGTTAATGATCCCATTTTACCGTTAATTTTTTTTTTATCATATCATGTAATTAAGGTATTATACCATGTATGATGCTGAAGTAGAGCAGAATCACAAATAATAATGGAGAATAATTCTCAAGGAAATTGAATAAAAACTGAATGAACAAAACATTACAAGAAGTGCTCATGGGGTTGTATAAATTAGGTAGATACTTCAAATTTTCTAAACTAAAGATTAAGGTTTTTTAGGCTATAAGTAGTGTTTTGTACATAGAACCGAAAGACGAAATGTAATGAAGTATTGCCATAGAACTTAGAAAAATGTGTGTTCGTCAGTCAATGTGATGAAATCATCCATTACTTCGTCCATTTTATTTCCTCTAAAAACCCAAAATTCGTTCCATCCACCCCTTTGCTATCATTACCTCATACCATACAGAGCCTAAAAGGGACGTGTGAAAGATCTTTATTGACAAAATTAGATCCTTAGATATGGAAATCGGTGAAAAATCTTGATTGACGAAATCATACCACATGATCGGGCTCATCGAGACGTTTCCGTCCACTACTCGAGGTCCCCGTAACTACAATAGTAGTTGAAGTTATGCCAGTTTATAGTCTGGGAAATTTTTGTTGCCGGTCCAGATAAGAATCTATCAGCTCTTCAACCCACTTCTCATTAGATATGAAGATGTTATTATCTATATTTAACCTTCCTATAACATAGTTGTATTAACAAACAAAAAAGAATAGTTTTAGTATGGACCAAAAATGGAATGTGATAGGAATTGTAATTGTAATTTTTGATTTTCTCATTCACATATGCGAAATATATAGAGTACAAAACAGAAAGATCTAAACTAATGGAAAGATATACATTGACTTTTACAATCCTTTCCTATTTTACACATGTGCTATTACACTCCCGCAGTCGTAGCGTTGGGAGGCCTAATGCTGAGACTGGATCTGAAGTCATCGAATAGGACGCGAGGGAGACCTTTGGTGAAGATGTCTGCGATCTGGTGACGAGAGGGCACGTGGAGCACACGAATATGACCTCGTTGGACTTGTTCACGAACGAAGTGAATGTCTAATTCGATGTGCTTCGTGCGTTGATGTTGAACTGGATTACCTGAAAGATAGATGGCACTCACATTGTCACAATATACGATGGTGGCACGGGACAACGGGTGATGCAGTTCGAGGAGAAGGTTTCTGAGCCAGCAAATGTCAGCAACTACATTAGCTACACCCCGATACTCAGCTTCGGCACTTGAGCGAGAAATAGTGGACTGGCGTTTGGAGGACCATGAGATAAGATTGTCTCCTAAGTACACGCAATAGCCCGAGGTGGAACGTCGGGTGTCAGGGCAGCCAGCCCAATCTGCGTCTGTGTAAGCAACGAGGGAGAGACTCTGAGCAGGTCCGAGATGTAAACCAAATTCGGACGTCCCCTGGATGTATCGGATGATTCGTTTCAAGGCATTCCAGTGATTAACCCGAGGGGAGTGCATGTGCATGCAAACCTGTTTAACTGCATATGAGATGTCAGGGCGAGTATAGGTCAAGTACTGTAAGGCCCCGGCTAAGCTCCTGTAAGTAGAGGGATCATCATGTAATGGGCTTGATTCAGCCGAAAGTTTTTGTTGCGTGTCGACAGGAGTGGCAGCAGGCTTACAAGAGTCCATGGAGGCACGATGTATAATATCACGAACATATGCCTGCTGAGAGAGAAACATGGTGTTGTCGGTGCGTGTAACCTGTATGCCCAGAAAATAAGAAACAGGACCCAAGTCCTTCATGGCAAACTCTCCAGATAACGTAGACATGAGATGCTGACGAAGCGAGTCTGAGGAGGTGGTGAGAATAATGTCATCAACGTATATAAGTAGATATGCGACATCATGACCACGCCTGTAGACAAACAAAGAGTTGTCTGATTTGCATTGATGAAAACCCTGTAAGGTAACAAAATCGGTGAACCGTTGGTACCAGGCCCTTGGAGCTTGTTTGAGACCGTATAATGATTTCTTAAGTCGACAAACGTGGTTCGGAAAATATTTGTGACAGAAGCCCATGGGTTGGTACATGTATACGGTCTCCTCCAGGTTGTCGTGTAAGAAGGCGTTGGTGACATCAAGTTGATTAATTTGCCATGATTTGGCGAGGGCAAGAGATAGAACCAACCGAATAGTAGCCGGTTTGACAACCGGGCTGAAAGTCTCACCACAATCAATACCTATCTGTTGATTCCGACCATCACACACTAACCGAGCCTTATATCGTTCCAGACTGCCATCGGACCTGTATTTATGTTTGAACAACCACATGCTACGAATAATATTCATGTTAGGTTGCCTAGGTACAAGTTCCCAAGTCTTGTTTTTAATAAGTGCACTAAATTCGTTAGTCATGTCATTATACCACTCTAGAGTGGCCAAGGCAACCTGAGGGTTTTTGGGCACGGGGACAACGGTGGAGGTGTGGAGATTAAAGACAGGTTTCGGTTTGGCTATGCCACTCATGGACCTCGTATGAATGGTACGAGGCGGTGGGGGTGGGGGTGGTGGTGGTGGAGTCAGGAACGTAGTGGGTCGTGGGTAGCTGGTGTGGGAGATGAGAAGTTGGGCTGAGAGGGCGATATGTGGTGTGGGCTAGTACGACAAGATGATTGGGCGTAGGAGGGTTTGGGCCGGAGTGAAGGGGTTGTGTGTTGGTGGGATCAGCAAATTCCTGCCCAAGGAATATCGCACGGGTCGTTTTGTTATCGTTAAACTCATGGAGAACAGCCGACCAGGCATGATGTGCAGACTGGCCGGGTTCGATGATGATGTTTAGAAGGGTCGGACTGATGGTAGCATAAATCCACTGAAGAACTATGGCATCAAGACGATTCCATGGAGCCTCAGCGGCAGATGTAGCATCAGCCTTGGCAGTATCAGAGGAGGAGGAGGCGGAAGCGGAGGGTCTGGGTGAGAGATGATCAAGAACTTCAAAGGCCTGGCAATAGACTTTGAAGATTGTCGACCATGTGGAGTAGTATGTAGAGTCTTTTTCTAGGGTGATAGGGATGTGAGTCAATGTTTTTGACTGTTAGGGCAGGATGTAGCTTAGGATCCATGGGGAAGAAGGGTGAAACAGAGGGCAGATGGTGCAGAAAGAAAGAAAGATATGGTGGTTGTTCTGCGGCGGCAGAAGAAGGGCTGAAGAAATTAGGGTAGGGCAGGATCTTTAGAAGAAGGGTGATGCCATGATAGGAATTGTAATTGTAATCCTTGATTTTCTCATTCACATATGCGAAATATATAGAGTACAAAACAGAAACATCTAAACTAATGGAAAGATATACATTGACTTTTACAAACCTTTCCTATTTTACACATGTGCTATTAGAATGAATAACAATCTACACTCTTTAAATAAAGCAATTTAAGTGACTATAAATTTTATTGCAATTTCTAACATAACTTTATAATTTCAAATTTTATAGACGAAAGCCGTCTTAACAAAACCACACCCTAAGGTCCCAAGAGACAGGGACTAACCAACGGCTACACTAAACAATCAAATAACACAAAATAAGCCAAAGAAATAATCGAGAGAGAACATTAGGTGTAAATCCGGTTCAAAGAAGACTGAAGCGTGAAATACACAGCACGCCATCCAGCTTGTGATGGGTGCACCGAGTCCCAGAAAAACGTGGAGTCGGGTTCATTGCAAACCGTATACAACTTCTTCCCGTTTTCATCCAGACTTCCACAAGAAGCAGCACGGCTTGTGCCTTCACAACAAGGCTTCAATGGAGTATTAAACTTTAAGCTCCCTGGATGCCAAAATTTACATTAATCCCAAGCACTATATTCCTTAATTTCATCAACATTATACTCAAAATAGTAAAGATATTTAAGCCCAATCCAAAAGGAGTGGTTCTAATACTTGGGATAAATTTAGCCCGCTTATCCCAGCTGGGCCTAGTCCTTTTTTAAAACTTACTTTTTAGAGATACATTTATTAATAAAATTAAATTATATTTGTAGACTCTATTTAAGGAAATGTTTTACATATAGTACATGAAAAAATAATTCACATATTTCACTCTAAGGGTCTGTTTGGTATGAGGTAATGGACTGGAGGGGGAATGGAATGGACGAGGTAATGGAATGGACAAGGTAATGGAATGGATCATTACCATTCCATGTTTTGTTTGGTTGTCATGTGGGAATGAAACAAAACATTACTTTGTGTTGTTAGATAGGTAGGAAAAGACGAAGGAATAAAATCGGAGGTGAGTGGTTATGGTGCGTGGTGGTTGGTGGCGGTGATGATGGATGGTGATATGTGGCGATAGTGGCGGTGGTGGGTGGCGGCGGCAGTGGTAGCGACGGTGGAAGGTGGAAGTGGACGACCGTGATGGTGGGTGGGCGAAGATGGTGAGTAGTGGCGGTGGTGGGTGGTGGCGGTGTGTGGTGGTATCATGGTGATGGGTGGCAACTTCGATGGTGGGTGGTGGCGACGACGGTGGTGGGTGGTGGCAACGATGGCGATGGGTAGAGGTGGATGGAGGTGATGGTGGGTGGGTGACAATGGTGAGTAGTGGCGGTGATGGATGGCGGCGGTAGTGGTGGGTAAAGGAAATTGTGGTGAGTGACGGTGGTGGGCGGCATTGGGTGGTGTTGGATAGCGGCGGTGGTTGGAGGCGGCGATGACGATGACGATGATGGTGGTAAGTGGTGACGGCGGTGGTGGGTGGTGGCGGCAGCGGTGGGGGGCGACGATGGTGGGTGGTGGGTGGTGGTGGTGGGTTATGGTGTTGTTATTAAAAAGTGAATGAGAGATGGAATGAAAAAAAATCATGGGGGGTGGATGGAATGGTTTTGAGGGAATGGAATGCCTTGTGGAATGAGTGATTCCATTCTTTAACCAACCAAACACACTATTTTTCATTACCTCGTAATGGTCCATTCCATTCCCCCTTCCATTCCATCATACCAAACACTACCTAAGGGTGTCAATTTTTGCCACAACACATCATCAAAAGGTTATGAGTATTCATATCTATCTCATTTAGAAAATAGGTTGTATTGGGGTTGACATGTTTAACCTGTTTAATTAAATGGGCCGTGTTCAAGTTGACATTAACAATACGTTTAATTTCACAGTTGAAATGGCAACCCATTTACGACTTGTTTACTCTATTGATTACAACCTCCCGGCCTTTTACTACTTGATTACAACTTGTTCGACTCGTTTAGATAAACGGGTTAAATGAATCGTGCCATGGTTACATGATTTTAAATGTGTCTAAAGTAGGGTTAATGTCTTTGACACGAATCAACAAAGGTTCGCTTTCGGTTCAATGATTCAACCAGCCCACCCGACACAATTGACACCCTATTTGGCTCTAGGGATCCGATCCTAATAGGTTTTTTTGGGCTGGGCCAAGGACCATTTGTGCATCTTTACTACAAAAAGTCAAAGCCTTATTAAGTAAGAGAGTGTTGAATACCTGTAAAATCTCCTTTGTTTTTCAACACAGTGTTGAAAGTGGTAAAAAGATCAAGGATGAGAAAGCTAGAATCCTTGGTGCTATTGTTGAGTCCTGTCACAACCTGCTGCAGCAACTGGTTGTGGAAATTGGATGCTGCATTCCGGGACACATTGCATTGTTGGTACGACGAAACGATTGTTTCTCTCGGGAGGCATCCTATGGGCTGCAGGGAAGTCACCAACACCCTCGCTACACCCATTTCATGAATTCGCTTAATATTTACTCCGATTTGGTTCACAACATGCGAAATGAATGAAGACAGACCCTACATATATAAGCAATCATTTTCAGTTCTGAAACAACATTAACTAATAAATTACCATATGTCAATTATGTGTAATGGTTTCACAAAAAAATGAATGTACACTTTCACTCAATTTTTTCTTTAAAATAGTAAAATGTGTAAGGCTTTCGCATGGAAATTAAATAAAACAAAAAAAAAATAACAAAAACTAAGTGTGAAGTGGAAGGTGATTGGTAAAAAAAATGGAATATGGCCCCACACGTCCACCAAGATCCAATCACAGTCCTCATAACGCCCCATCATGACGGTGCTTGACACACAAGCACACTGACATTAATTGAGACGTTAAACCATAACAGATAGTCAGTCTAAACATAAGGATGTACGTTAGGATAGGTTACCTGTTCCGAGCCACCAGATGAAGTGTAGGCACCATAGTCATTGCCGGAGACCGTAACAAGAGCAAGAGATGATTCCAAATCCCATTTTGTGTAGACCTTTTCTTTAATAAGCCCATCAAGAAACCCAATCTGGGTGCTCATGTTTGGCTGCAAATTACCCGTGTCAAACACCCCGGTCCCACCATAAGCAAAGTTTAATCCATTTTGCAACTTGTTCCCACCGTATTTTCTCCATTGATATGGTAATGGAGACTTGATTCCCATAAACTTGGCTGCAAAGTCGTGGCATATTAGATGACAGGATTCAATTGACTAATTGAGAACCATATTGAAAAATTAGTACAACTTGTAGCTCGTTTTCTATGTGGTGGCATTCGTAAAATTACTATATATTAATTTAGAAACTCATTTGAATAGTACAAATGAATAGTAATTATATTAATATTTTACTTATATTATTATTTTATTTAAAAACTTTATTATATTATATATTATATCGATCTTGATAATACCGATACCGAACGGTACGGTACCGGTATGATATCGGTATTTTACCTTAAAATACTGATACCATGTTGATCCCGTACCGATACCGATAACACCGAAACCGAAAATCAATAAATATAGGTACCCATACCGATACCGATTCCGAAACCACTCAGTTCGGTACGGTATCGGGATCGGGACGGGATGGGATCGGTATTCGGCCTTGTATGCTCATCCCTAATTAATATATTATATACTATTATTTTATTCAAAAACTTTTTATACCGATCCTGACAATACCGATACCGAACGGTACGGTATCGGTACGGTACCGGTATGGTATCGGTATTTTACCTTAAAATACCGATACCATACCGGTACCGTACCGATACCGATAACACCGAAACCGAAAATCCATAAATATGGGAACCGATACCGATCACGAAACCACTCGGTTCGGTACGGTATCGGGATCGGGACGGGACGGGATCGGTATTCGATCTTGTATGCTCATCCCTAATTAATCTATTATATACTATTATTTTATTCAAAAGTTTATTATATTATACACTATTATTATATTATATATTATTATTTTATTAAAAAAATTTATTATATTATATACTATTAATATAAATAACATAATTTTATGTAATTTCGTTACAAATTTCATGTGTTACCTTATGTGTAGATTTCTTTAATTTTTTAACGTTTACAACCAAAATGGAATCTCGATTGTATAATTCATTAATTGATTAACACCTCATCTAAATCTCAACGCGCAACGCGCGTGATTATATACAACTAGTTAACTTAAAAACACATTGTATTCATCGGTCAGTTAATATGTCGTTAGAAACAATAATGTATTCACTGTTAAATAATGTATTTAACAGTGAACGGTGAATACTTGTAAACACTACTAGAAAATGGACATTTGCTACAAAATTTTCTTACGGAAAAAAATGCGTCACAAATTTTACCAAAGTTGTTACTCATTTGTGACGCATTTTCAACAAAACCTTGATGTTAGAAAAATCCTCGTCGCAAACCAATTACTACACATAGGGCTGCAAATGAAATGAACTTTCAGCGAACAGTTCATGAACCGTTCGGCGGGAAGTTCGTTTGTGTTCGTTCGTTTAATAAATGAACGAACACAAACAAAAAATTTCGTTCGTTTAGTTAAACGAACGAACATGAACAGGGGCCACGTTTGTTCGTTTATGTTCGTGAACGTTCGGTAACGTCTTCGTTTATGTTTTTTTGTTTATGTTTGCCTGTTTATGTTTGTTGGTGTTCGATAGTTTAATAAGGTTTTTAATTTTTATAATTTGTCTTGATATTCTTTTATTTTAATTTATTTTACCCAAATAAATAAATAAATAATTTATATGAGGTAAATATATGTATGTGAATTCAATTTTATAAGTTAATATATCTCCGTTTGTGTTTGTTTTCGTTCATGAACACTTTTTTTTGTGTTCATGAACACTTGTTTGTGTTCATAAGTGTCCGTTTTTGTTCGTGTGCGTTCATGAACAAAATTAATAAACGAACACAAACGAACACGAACATGGGTGTTTTCTTAACAAACGAACACGAACAGAAAATCTCGTTCGGTAAGTGTTCATGAAATGTTCGTGAACACATATTTTCCTTAACAAACGAACACGAACAAGGCCTTGTTCGTGTTCGTTCGGTTCATTTGCAGCCCTAACTACACATTTGTAACATAATTTTCAACGCATTTGTGACGAAAACCTGGTGTAGGAACTTTGAGACGCATTTCCTAAGCAATTTCCTAAGAATTTGTAGATATATTTTGTCACAAATTTGCTAAAAAATGTAGATTTTTTTTCGTCACAAATGAGTAGCAATTTTATTAAAATTTGTGACGCATTTTTTCCCGTAAGAAAATTTTGTAGCAAAATGCCACTTTTCTAGTAGTGAAATAACCAAATACCGATCAATACATCACATCTAGACATATACGTTGTGTTCCCGAGTTAACTTAACGAGAGAAAAGAAACTAAACGAAAGAAAGAAAAATTTGATTGTGTTCCCAAGTTTCATTCATTTAAGGAAGGAAAAGAAAAGAAAACAAAACATGTTGTGTTCCTGTGTTTCACTTAAGAAATGAAATGGAAGGAAATCTAAGCCAAATCCTAGTATAGCTTTCCTTCTGATTTGGAAGAAAACAGAAGGAAAGGATATGTATCATTTATTTTTCTATCTTTTTCCTCTTCAAGTAAACTCGGAAACAGAGCGATAGCGTATTGGACATTGAATTAATTTTGATTTGACACGTATCAAGTTAACTACGAAAATGCTACCAATGAAATCATATTTATGTAGCAAATTCATGTTCTTTTTTTTCGAATGATTTTCAAAACTTTATCGTTCACTTATCAAAAATCACATATATGTTCAAAGAATGATGATAAAAATTTGGAATAAAAATAATATTTTTCTTATCACAGTGGAAGACAGCAGGGACAAATTAAGGCTGGCACAGGGGCATTATGGCACTAAAATTTTGATATATACTCACAAAAGCAAGCTTTTGTGCTTTCTCCTTTACTTTATTTATGGGTAATGGCAACACACAAAGGTAAAGTTACCCTAATCCTCACATGCATTCATTAGTTGTACTCTATGCATTGCATTGTACATTTGTATAAACTTTAAAAAAATAGCTATTTTATTCATATAAAAAGTATTTGAGTAGCCTTTATGACTTGTTCGAATAAGTACTGTTTACGTTTTAGTCCCTCAACTTTGACTCATTTTAATATTAAAGTTTTATATTCCATGATCAGAGATCACAACTATAAGGTAAACGTATGTGAAAAGACATTACTGACCCTACTACTCCTTGGGTCGGGTTCGAGTTTAGAGACTAAACTAAAGTCTCATTTGTGGTTACAGTATAAGTCTAAAGGCCTAAAGGGGTACAATACTACAATTGTAAACCATCTAAAGCGTAAAGCGTATAACTTTGTTATGGATAAAATGAGATAACATAAACAACTAAAAGATAAAGATAAAAGATGATCTTTAACCATAACTAGTATTTAGGACCTTTGCGTTGCTACGGTGCCTTTAAACGAACACAAAATAGATGTTAAAACATTAATGCCAGTGATCATCACATGGTATGTCAGTAAAGTAAATAAATAAGATGATGTGGCAGTACAGTACTGCTGGAAAATCGGGTACTTTAGTAAAGCCCAGGATAACGTCCCACCCACCCATCTATGTTTTGCAGTGAAATATGAAATATCTTTGGTGTTCATAACACTAAATATGTCGCACAAAACTAAAGTGTAAAAAGGTCATTGACTCATGACAGATGATATTATTGAAATTAAAGAAAAGGGGAAAGAAAAAAGAAAAGCGAAAAGCACAAACATAATAAAGTGGGGCATGAATGATATTAGCCTAGTCACTCCACTTTTTACATGTACTTGGAGTTTAATTACATAGAAGCGGCATCATATCATATCATTCTTTGAAAGAACAAAATCCATTTTACTATATTTATAATATTACTTGAATTAATTTTATATAATATATCACCATGTGAAATATACATATTGATAAATTCATTTAAAAAGTAACTAGTTTGATAGGTGTTTTAAGAACCTACAAGAAAAACCTTCCCACCTCCACTATAATCGTTAGCACAAATGTTAAAATTAAACTAACTAAATAAACATAAATGAATCTTAGTTGGGTATATGTTAATATTTTTTTTTCTTAAAATTTTAGATTTTTTTCCATATATCTCGTTACTATAAAAAAAACTAACCCCTAAAATTAATTACATATTTCCTTTTGTAAAAGAGAAATATGTAATTGACTTTTCAAATATATTTATGTTTTAGAAAGTGAAAATATATAGTTGACTTTTTAAGTTAGAAAATATGTAATAAACAATTTTAGAAAGAATAAAAAAACATGAATATGACACAATTTTCTAATACATGATCAACTTTCAATTATTTTTCTTTAATAATTGATGAATAAGGTGCTTGCATTACAAATTTTTTTGTAAAAAAAAAAAAAAAAAAAAAAAAAAAAAAAAAAAAAAAAAACCCTCCTTTGATTGCTTTCTCTTATTAGGTGTATCATAATATTGTAAAAGACTTCTTTGATGACTTCTTTTTTAACGCATAATATAATAAATAATAATTATGTTAAACTTTGACCAACAACTAGTCAACTACATATGCATTTTGTAACCCTTTTCTATAAAACACCTATAATAAAATCAAAACTAGAATTTAATTCTCCTTACTCCTTCCAACCAACCACGCTTATATTCATATTAATATTAAAAATATAAAAAACAATACAAACCAAGTTTAATCATTAACGATAGATAACACACGTATATTTCTAAAAAACACGTGAATATTATTATGTCACGAAGTGATATAACGTAAAGATAGCATCATGCATAGTACTACGAAACATACCAACAAAATCGGTAAGCACACGTCCATCGGAGTATCTTCCGGCAGGCTTTCCGGGAAACGTTACACCATACGGCGTCTTCCACGAGTTAGCCAACGACTTGGGGTTGTTTCCTGTATCCGAATACGAGTCTCCGAACACAAAAAGCTTCGTTGGTTTAACTCCACCGGTCGCACAGACAGTTTCACCTTCACACACACACAGTTAGTGATTTGTTACGAGGAATAATATTAATATGCCGGAGAAATGTTACCGGTGATTGGAGGTTTCAGATTAGAAATTACCGGTGATGATGAGGAGTAAAAGCAGGAAGATGGTGTATGAGAGTTCCATTAATTAGAGAGAGAGAAAGAGGCAAATCGAAACAGAATCTGACGTAGTATATATAATATGCAGGGATGAGGTGTAGTTTACATTATGTCTCCTTTAAGTTTTGAAGAATTACATTTTTTTACTCTACCTTTAACTTGTAGAAAAGAAGAGATGTACTTTTCACGTCTATTCCTTACTCCTGATATGTGGCGAAACTTAAACTTTTATATTGTGTGGGCTGAAGTCACGAGCCCAATTCCTTTTTGCAAATTCGGTGAGAGCCGAACTTAATGAATACAATTTTTTTTTTGATAAAACCGAAGAAATTTATAAGCCAAAAATCGGTGAGGCTGAGGTACCTTCGGCCCTCCATAAGCTTTGCCCATATTGGTAATGTATTAATATTATAATTTTATTGGTTGCATGGAGGCATCGACGAAGTATTAGTTATGATAAGATATGTGTGAGTGCAATAGTCCAGCCCGTCACACTCTAACCTGACATCATATTTTTGTCTAATAATGTCAAATGAACCTATTTTTAATGAAAGTTTATATATAGGAACGTAGTCAAGTATAACCTAAGGTGTGTGGCCGCATACTTTGAAAAAAAAAAATTAGTGTATTTTATAGGCGAAAATCCTAATCGCCCTTGGAAAGTTTGAAAAAAGCCTCTGATCGCACCCAAAGCCCCCCGATCGCACCACTTGAAAAACAATCCTGTATCTGCAACTGTTTATGTGTTTTTTTTTTACTCTTATACCGTGTGTTGTGATTTCAAGTTTCAACTTTGGGCGTGGAAGTAGTGGGTGCTGAACATCACCTCTTATGGACACAAAAAGAATGTTGCCATTCTGGCATTCTAGCCATGGAGATCATCATGATCGTTAGTGGCAAGTTTGTTTATTTTTATTTCTTGGGTTATTAGATTTAAATAACTGAAACTTTCATTTATTGGTGGATGATACTTCTAACTAACAAATTGTCTTCCATCACTATTAACTTGTAACTTATTTTCTTCTACCGCTCTAAAGCTAACTGAGCTCTAACTCGATTAGTTTTTCTTGCTGGCGTGCATTTTTTGATATGCATTAATTTTTTTAAACGAAAATTTGATTAAGAAAACAAATAAAACATTTATAAAAAAAAATGCTCTTTTACGTGGATACATTTTTTTTACACTTTCTACCTCACCATAAGTCATATAACACGTACATATTGTTCATCAACCTTGGGATACTCTTGTTGACCATGGTCTTGTTGTTAACATACCAACTATGGGTATGTTTAATAAAATTAGCTAGTGGCTAGTAGCTGTGGTTTTTAAATATATTTTGATGTTTGACAGAGTAGCTGAAAACATGCATAAAAGATTTGTCAACATAATGTCGGACTGTCGGTGAGTTCACAGGTTTTAATGTACTATGTGTAAAGTTTGTGAAATTCGTGTATGACCAATCAAAGCTAGTTAAGATAATGATTACTGTCCCAACCATGAGTCCCATAACCAAACCTCTCGACTGTTGTGCCTCGCGCATTGTACGATAAAGACAACGTATAAATGGTATAAAACTAACACTCTTTTATATGTAACCGGTTAGAACGACTAACCAAGAGTTGGGGTGTCAACCCAATATCTATTTAAGTGTTCCATGGCTACTGTTAGCTAATGGTTACGGTGTAATTGTAAGTACGAGGATTGTTGAGCTCATGAACTGTATGTCTCATGTTTCACATGGTAGTCATGAAAGAAATTCACCCAAATGTGATGTAACTAGTAATGTAGCATGTTTATCCCTCAAAATGTAAAAATAATAAACGGGGCCGTGAAACTCACCTGATATCTGGTTAAGTGGTCTAGCAAAGCAGAAAACCAGAATAACTACTGTCCCGACAAAAAGTGCCCTATGATGTCAAGGACATAGTAAGTTGTACGTTCTTGTTGTTTGTCATACAAGTTGTTCACCCGACTTGTGGAACCTTATACCATGTATATGTAGATTGTTTGTACACATGACAATTACTACGTATTCTATATGTACTTTTGTAAAGTGTACGGTTTCGTGAAATCTGATAGTTTTGTTGTAAAAACACGTTTATGGTTAACACACGAGCCCCACATGTTATCATGGGTCATAGAATATTTCCCAATTTAAAATGTGTGATGGGTTCATGAAAATACAAGTGTTTAACATGGGTTATAATATTATTATGTCCAAAGTGTGTTTAACACATGTTTAGGCCATTTTAACATTTGTTCTTATAATACCCAAAACTTTGTTATAGATCTTTGGTCAATATCCGATTTATGTATGGCAAGATTGGCTTCTATCATCTTGTTTATGGTAGTAAAAGATGATTTCGAGTACGTACGTGCATAATATCACACATATCCGTGTACATTTATGTATACAAAGAAGTTATATCCATGTATGTATAAACATTATGTTTCGGGTTCAAAAGTCGGATTTCTTGACAAAACACGTGGTTCACACACACATACGTTGCTCGGCCTTGTGTGTACAAATATATATGTTGGTCGATTGTTACATATGTGTGTTTAGATGTAGATGTGCGTGTGTGTGTGTGTGTGTATGTATGTATGTATGTATATATATATATATAAATAAGTTTGAAACCAAAACTAACACATTATAAGATTATTACTTCACATTACTATGTTTCAAGTGTGATAGAGGCCGGTTACACATGAACAAAGGGTCATGGGTCGAGGTACTTGATAAAGGCCAATTATTATAATAAGTTTAAATGTTAAGGAAAGTTTTATCACGAAATAAGAGTGTGGTGAGTGAATTTGATGATCTAGAGCCTTCCTCGAGCTATGATTCAACAATGTAGCTTCCTAGTTCCCTCGTGGTCTTTCGTGTAGTAACACCCCAACCGATGGCAGAAACATCGAGGTGTTACGTAGTGACGATTGTTCAAAAACTCATGGTACTAAAGTGTAAATATTTTATTCAACGCTTCAAGTTACAATATACATATATATATATATATATTTCAAAGAGCTAAATCCTATATGGCACTCACATAGCCATTATCCCCATTAAGAGTGCCATGTAGGATGCCATGAGGCATTGAGTGATTTTAGGGAAAAAAATAATTTAAAAACAAAATTGGATTTTTCTCTCTCATGTTTTCTCCCATAATTTTTATATGTTAATATCTTTTATACACGAGATTTTTTAAAGAAAAAAATTACAGCAAATTAACGAGCGTTTTATTATATTTCCAACGAGTACTATAGTACTATATAAAAAACGGAGAAAAAATGACTATTTTTTGTGAGGTTTTGTTCATACAGGAAAAACAAAAACACAAAGTGTTAAGGTTATTAATTAATCATGTATAGACAAGTCATTAATTATGTTCAAACCAGTAAATATGAATTCTATTTACAACAGGTATTAACATTGGAGTTGTACATTGTTTTAGGTTAGGTTTTAATATTAGAGTTATACATTCTTTAAGGTTAGGCGTTAACATTGGAGATATATTATTAATTGTTTTAGGTTAGGTGCTACCCGAAGCTTTCATGCATGAAACTGTAAAGCGCATCAGTCTATTTCGTATGTAAAATTGATATGCCATATTAGATTTCTCAACCCCGTGACGCTCCCGGGTATAAATCTAGTTACATATATCATCAAGTACAAATACTATTCCACACATTGTCTTGATTAAGTCTTTATTAAATCCACATGTCCTGCATGAAATATCTCAACAATCTCAACAATCAACCTGAAACATGTACGAAAATAATTTTATCAACATAAATAATGTTGGTGAGCATACTTGGTTTGTATAGGTATAAAATAAGTTTTAAAGAATAAGACCCTATTGTCTAATTTTTATAATATGTCGATCAATATCACACTAAAATTCATATTCTATACACTAAACATTAATCTAAGGACCAATATATTTAAAAAAAAAAAAAACAATTCACTAAAAAGTGATGGACAAAACTGCCTATTGTAGATTAGTTCAAGGTTATACGGCCAAAAACAAGGATTTTGCAAATTGCAATAGAATTGACCAACAAATGTTCCGATTTCTGCCAATGATCTCCAGCCCAGCTGGTTTGAGGTAGGGTGGGTTTTCCATTAGGGGTTCCCATCCTGGGGGTAGGTCACAGGTTCAATTCATGCACACAACAAAAAAATTCCCCGTGACGGTTTGAGCTTAGGCAAGGAGGACACCGGTGTGTGGGTAGGGATTCGAACTTGAGACCGCTAGGTTAGGGTTGTACAAGGATTTCCACTGAACTAAGCCTTTCAAAAAAAAAAAAAAAATGTTCCGATTTCTTCTATATATGAAACCGAGTTTCCTCCATAACAACTTTGACTTTTTTTAGTTTTCATAGCAGAACTTAGAAGAGCAACTAGGAATGATTAGTTTGAATGTAAACGAGACGTGGTGTGGTTCAATGAAAGATATATTATAAAATTAACGTTTTAGAATTTATAATTTTAAATGTTTTGTTGTTTATATTTTCAATCAACATTCAAACAAAATATACTTTGACATCATAATTTTCCGATCGACACAACACACCTACGCATCAGCTATAGAAATGTACATTCATTGCATGGTTTGGTTGACATTTGTTTTATTATTTACAACTTAAATATTTATTTAAATAAAAAAAAAACGCCTGATGTTAGTTTTAAACCAAAGACAGCAATTACAAGTGATACGTAGATAAACGGGCCACAAGTTGCGCCGCTACCTCTTTTTGTATTGCAAAACCTACTCTATTGAAAATAAAACATTGGCCCTTAGCAGCTGGAAAATTACTTTGCACAACTTTCTTCACGCGATCGAGGAGCTTGATTGCTTGCGGGGCCAGCGCTCCAAATGTATCAAAGGCGAAGGGCACAAACACATGTTCAAAATAGCGACTAGATGTTTTCTGTGGTAAAGTGGAACAAAGCGTTTGAACGCTGTGAAACTGTGGATGGTGAAACGATGTGCGAAGCCTCGTTCGTTTGAATCCCCCCTTGGGCTGTAGAAGTAGAACCAGGGAAGGTAAGTAAGTGACCATTCATGATTAAGAAAGAAGAACTTTTGTTTTTCTCTATTGCTCTATACGGATGACACCAATAAAGAAACACTAGTTAAATATGATTGAATACGAGCAAAGTAACGTGATATGTTTATTGATTATGGACTGAATGATTACAATAGACTCGAAAGAACATAAATACAAGTATTTCAACTATAATCTTTCTTCTCAATCTAGAGTGACTATCCTTAGGTTTTTTCGTGACTAGAATGGCCGGCCCCCTTCTCATTAAGAGAGAGTGGTATTTATAGTGTTAGGAAACGTCTCTTGATTAGTTGTTTTGGGAATGACAGTTATCTCGCACGGGCCTCACACGGTTGACAACCGTTGGGGAATTCTGCGTTGTCATTCTGTCATTGGCTGGATGTCCTTTTCGACTGTCCTTGTTGTCCTTTGTACCTGCCATAAGATCGTGGAGCAGGGAATTCTCCCATTTGATTGGCTAGACGTCCATTTCATTGTCCATTATTAGATGGCATGTACTAGTTAGCGCGCGGCCGCGCGCGACCTTCTAGAATGTTCTATTAATTATTCTCATTTTGACGTAATTAATGTGGGTCTGTACAGAGACGCGGATACATATCTCTTCTTCAGTGCTGGACAAAAAACTACCTGTTGTAGATTCGTTTAAGGTTATACGGCCGAAAACAAGGATTTGCAAATTGCAATAAAATTGACCAACAAATGTTCCATTTTCTTCCAAATATGAAACCCATTTTCCTCCATAAAAACTTTTGACTTATTTTGAGTTTTCATGTTAGAACTTAGAAGAGCAACTACGAGACGTGGCTTGGTTCAATGAAAGATATATTTAAAATTAAAGTTTTAGAATATATCATTTTAAATGTTTTGTTTATATTTTCAATCAACATTAGAAAGTATATATACTTTAACATTCTAATTTTCTGATCGACACAACTTAAATATGTTTTAGTATTTACAACTTAAATATTTATTCAAGTAAAAAAACAAACGCTTGATGTTATTTTTTATAAACTCATATATGTGGGAAATAGCCAATCGTATGTGGAGTGTTTCTAAGAACATGTGTAGACTTGATATGTGGCGTTATAGAGCACACTGCCCCCTGTAGGCCTGTAAACGAACCGAACGAACACGAACACGAACAAGAACACATAATCGAACACATTTTTGTGTTCCTGTTCGTTCATTAAGAAATTTGCCGTGTTCGTGTTCGTTTATGTTCGTTCATTTAAAACTTAAACGAACTGTTCATGAACATAAACGAACACAAACAAAAACAAGTTAATAATGATTCATCACAATGCAACCAAAACCAAATGACGGGGATGAGAAATATGGCGGCGCTATGGTCTGTGGAGACGGGGATGGGGGAGACGGCGACGCTGTTGAGGCTGGAGGCTAGAGAGTGGAGGTGGGGCTGTGGAGGTGGTCGACCAGAAGTAGAAGAAGGTAGGGATGTGGAGCGTGGAGAAGAAATGAGGTGTGACTGTGAAGTATGGATAGCGTCTGATAAGTGATATGGTTAGAATATTAGGTTTAGGGCTAAATTTTTAGAACATATGAATTAAGATACTTAACAAAAGGAAATAAATAATAAAAATAAAGTTAAGTTTAATTAAGTGAACATAAACGAACAAAAATAAAGGAACGAACATAAATGAATGAACATAAACGAACATAAATGAACGAACATAAACGAACATAAAATAAACGAACATAAATGAACGAACGTTCATGAACATAAATGAACGAACAAAGCGTGTGTTCATGTTCGTTCATTTATTTAAATAAACGAACACAAACGAACTTCCCGCCGAACAGTTCACGAACAGTTCATGAATGTTCGGTTCGTTTACAGGTCTAGCCCCCTGGCTTTATAATAAATAAAAAAATATGGGCTTGAGTAGTATAAAGCCATGGCCCTTGTTTTACATCCAATCATAATCAACTTCTACACTCGCTTTCTTTTACACCCAATCAAAATCAACTTCTACACACACAACTTCAATACCAATAAAGCCTCTACCACTATGATTTTTTTTATAAAGCCTCCATAAAGCCCTTTATTGTACATACCCAAAAAGTGAACATATTTTCTGGATAAATGTACGTTAATTATATGGATGGGATAAGGAATGTTTATTAGTTTTTATTATTTGATACATTTGATAATTCCAATCGGACAGTAATGTTATTTATTTAATATATTTATAAACCGTTTCATATATGAAGGGGTAGGATCTCAATTTCTAGTGCATAGACGGACACTACTCATAACATCATCATCATTAGACCTCCACGGAGAACCAACCGTTCACAATGTTTAAGTACAGGAAGACACAACTCCGCGAAACTCCCTTTGCGGAGCCTCAACCTTGGTGGAGTCCAGTCTTCACAGAGATCACATGTGGAGTGCAATCCATCTGGTTAGCCAAACTAATGAAAACTGAACTTGATTTAGAAACAAATGTGACGAAAAGGTGATCTCTCCAGGATTCTGGTTAGCCAAATTCACTCGGGTTTGCAAACGAGTCAATTGGAATCACATAGACATGATTTGTGGTTTAATGTGATTGATAAAGAAGGTTGATTAATGACTTTGCTGACAGCCGATAACTAGACCGCGACTATTGACTTGGTTGATTATCACCTAATAATATCTTAATGATTCGTAATATTGAAAGACACAACTTGCAAGTATTCAATGACCCTCGATAAAAAACCGTGTTGGTTGATGAAATCCAAAACAAGCAATCATTCAATAAACGTTCAAAACCAATATTAAAGTAAACCACAATTGAAATCAAAAGTTTAAACAAACATAATTTCAATCCAATGTTCAACAAACTAACCCTTGCAAAGATAACTAACCATTCACCCGGAGAGAACCACAGGTGACTTAACCGCTCATAACTAGGGTAGAAGCCACCATCTACTCTCCCCTTGTTCCTTTCTGCCTCCTGCTGCTCTGCGACCTATCTTCCGTGTGTCCTCCCTTCAGCCGTCCAAATCCATCATAATAAAAAAACCCTCCTGCCTTATGTCACGCGTTCCCACAATTTGGGCCTTTGGTCCTTTTCATATTTCACGTTTCTATTTCTTTTCTTTACAATATTATTATTATTAGCATTTTATTATTATTAGTATTGTTATTATTAAAATTAAAATATATTATATACTATTATTTATATATATTATTATTACTCCATGCTCTTGTACCGGGTGTCTGCGACTTAACCAAAGTTCCTTCGTATTAAACTCATATCTCACGAACACCTACGTCCTACAAAACACACGTACACTATTAAATAACTAAGACTAACTAAAAGTACACAATTGGTGTCAGGCCCACTTGCTGCACTCTTCCCATTGGTGTTAGGCGTCACTTCACTCAGTCTTTCAGAAGGAGTAGACTGCAGCCGCCTGACACACTATCACAAGCAGAAAGATCCGCTCTCGGCCAGTGACATCTCGTCACGTGGACCAATGACAGGGCGATATTCCTTTCTCTCTCCTTATCTACTTTGCTTTATCGAACTACTAGTCCAAATCTAACTATTTGAGCCGAAAGTATGGCAAGCCCATAACCCGAGCCCAAGCCCATCGTCGAGGTTATGGGTGAATGGTCCCAGGCCCGCATAACTGCCTATAAATAGGAGGTCACACTTCCTTGATTCGATTCAAACTCCCAGAGAATACACTTACACTTGCCGGGTCAAACCACCATTTTTGTGTCTGCTATCACAGGTCTTTTCAGACTCTATGTGGTCGCCACCTTTCGTACAACCCTCTGTTTATTTACAGGTCATGGATCAAGCCTCGGTGTGGAGCAAAGGATTATATCCTACAGCATGCACGAGTCGTCACCCCACAAGCCTCCTGTGAGGTAAGTACCTACTCATCATAGCTCGTTGTTTCTTCATTGGCGCCATCCGTGGGACAAGCAGCGCCTGGTCGAGCAACGCCTTGGCATTCTTCGCCTCAAGGAGGGCAGCATTCTGGGACTCTTCCAAGGAGACCTTCTCCAACTCCAAATCCTCCTTCACCTTCACAAGCGTTACCTTCTCAGACTCCAAAAGAGAAGCGCGGGCGGCCGCGACCATCAACTCCTTGTCTTTAATTTGGAGTTCTGACCGTGCCTCCGCCACTTTGGAGTCCTTTTCTTCAAGGGCCTTAGCATGGCCCTCAGCAGCAGCACACATCTGGGAGTTATCATTATCTAGAACTTGGATGCGCTCCCTGGCTTTCATCATATCATCATTAGTCCGAGTGCAAGACTCAGTCCACCTCTTTTGTGCCACCACGTGCTATGACTCAAGCTGCTTCACCTTATCCTCGGTCGCGTAAGTGCAACCACGGTATCTTTCAACCTCAGCCTTCAGCTTATCTTCCCTCTGCACCTGCGCAGCTTTCCCAGCATTAAAATCAGCAATGTTGCGTTGAATGGCAGCATCGCGTCTCTTCAAATAGTTAATCGCGGCAAATTGAAGGGCTTGGTTGACACAGATGTCAGAGATAAGCGTTGAACACTCGAGCCCATCTTGATACTCCCTCTCCTTAGGAGGGACGACTTCCTCAACAAAATCCTCTGCCAACAAGGGGTTGACAAAGAGAGAATTCTCGCGTATACTCCAGTGAGGGCGAAAGAGTTTATCACCCTCGGAGTAAATTGAGGTAGTGGTATGCCCACTTTTCTTCACCGCCCCCTTAGGAGAGGGGTTCTTCACAACTTTAGACTCGGAAGCCTCCTTCTCTTGCGGACCAGATGACATCTCGCCCGTCTGGCCCATCACACCTTCATCGCCCCCAGCGCCTCCCGCTGGGGTGGTTTCAACGATCTGCTTCCTAGCAACATCTCCGTCTCCTCTTTCTCAGCTTTTTCCTTTTCAAGGCAGAGTCTCTCTGCCTCAACCTTCTCATTTTCGAGACGGACTTTCTCCGCCTCGAGCTTTTCCTTTTCAAGACGGATCCGCTCCACCTCCAATCTCTTTGCTTCAGCCTTCTTCGCGGCTTCATCGACCTTTGCCTTGGACTCAACCTCCTCTCTTTCCCGCCTCAATCTTTACTCTTCCAACTTCTTTTCCATCTCGCCATGCGCAAGTTTTTCCAGCATGCGCTGTTTGGCGATCTCCTCCTCAGTCATAGTTGGAGAAAGGGAAGAAGAGGGGACAATCTTGGGCACGATCACTGCGAAAAGAAGCTAAAAAGTTAGAGAATTAGAGAATGAAAAAGAATAATAAAAAGAGAAGTTTAAAGTTCAGAAAAACTTACCAGGAGTCTTCTTCAAAGTCTTTTGAAGAATGGGCTCCCGACGCGGGGGAGCAGTGATATTGAAAGAGATCTGCGGTTGCGTCTCCTTCATGATTTCTTTAGTAGTCTTGGCGGGTCCAGACTTATCAGTCCCCCCGCCTTCTACCCCTGTCGACAATGGGTCCCGCTTAGGAATCTTTACTTGGGTGGACGCCAGATCTTGAAGATGTTGTTCCACCACATCGGGGCTAACCCCACTCTACTGCGCCACCTTCTTCAACTTCCTCTTCTTCGTCGCCTACTTTTCCGACAAGTCAGCAACATCTTCAGAAGTAGAGGACTCCTTGTGCTTGTCCTTTTTACCGTGGAAGGGTCCTTCTTCACCTGCACTCAAAGGCGCACTCTCAAACACCTCTACATAATCAGTTCTAGAGGTATATGAGTGAGTCCTGGGCGCCATTTTCTTGCGCCCACACGCTTTGTGAACTCTAGACGGCCACGTCGGATGATGCAACCCTCCAGATGAACCGGTCGACCCCGAATAAAAAATAACGACGCACGGGACCAAGTTTGAGAGCGGCCGGCAAAGTTGAACCAAGTTTGATCCTTAGTCATCACATAGAAAACATTGAACCTATCAAAGGTAGGTTCAATGTCCAGGCCGCGGCAACAGGCCACGAAATGCACCAACCTCAGCATTCCAAACGCGCTAAGCACATATTTTGATAGTTATGATCATTGACGACCTATGGCTAATAGTTTAGATTAATTAAATGATTAATCGAGTACTCCAAATATATATGAAAATTCAGAAAAACGAAAATAATAATAGTAATAGTAAAAGGTTGTCATGGTCATCTTGTATCGAGGGCATACAGTTAAAGCTTCATGAAGGAAGTATATCAAAATAGGGTTGAGTTATTCTACAAAGGCTAAGGGGGGACGGGGCGCTATCAGATTTGGTCACGGGTACCCCACTACCAGCACCGTAACACCGTCACCACTCATGCTGGTAGTGGTCACGTGAACCAAATTCGGGTTCTAGTTACCGTGCTGGTTCACTGATTTTCTCTCTCTCTCTTGTTGATTTCCCCAAATCAAAGTCTTTGACATGAGAAAATTGATGAATCATTGTTTTTAAACCATGGTTTGGAAGATATATGTGGATAGGAAATTAGGAGTTGTGTGAAGAAGGTGATGAAAGGAGCTTGAGGAAGATGACTTTGTTCTTATCTGTTTTAGTTTCCTTTATTATTATTATTATTATTATTATTATTATTATTATTATTATTATTATTATTATTATTATTATTATTATTATAAATATCCACTATCTAAAAGACTCACATGGCCTTCCAATTTGTTGTTGTTGTCGTCGTCGTCGTAATCGTCGTCGTCGTCGTCGTTGTGTGAAAATAATTGATAGTTGGGTAAAGAATCAGTGGAGTGCTGCCTACAAAAAAAAGTGTTTCAGTAAAGTGATGTGGCAGTGTAGGACTGGTAGAAATCAGTGAAGTGAAACACCTTCAGTGGAGCGCCCCCTGTGCCCTAACAAGGATGAGAAGTGTGAGAAGGATACAAAAAACACAAAAGATTATGAAATATGACACAGTGAGCCACAAAATATAACACATTGGCAAAAAAATATAACACAATGCTGAAGAAAAAAGACACAATGAATTGAAAAAATGACATAATGATGAAAATAAGAAAAAGACACAATGGTACATAAAAGACACAATGATATAACGTATATTCTAAAAACTACAAGCTAAAACCCCAAAAAACGAAGACCTAAAAACTAACGCCGTAGGGTTCGATAAGACGATTCCAATGCCACTTGAATGAGTTCAATCGGTATCCGTTTAATATCCTTCTTACGACTTTCTATTTTTTTTCATTGTGTATTCGATCCTAACCCTATCAAAATATGTTTTTAGTTAACATAGGATGTTTAGTCTTTATTCTGTACTCTATAGAGTTATTTTGGAGGTAGATATACTTGGTCCAATTAGATTAGTAATTTCAAACCGCACTCAGGTAGGCCATTTCCCATTCTGGTTTTTTTATTCGGCCCGTGGGTTGCAATTATTGAATCCTAAGTAGGCCCATTTATTCCCCCAAAGGCCCACTTAAATTTTGAAATTCTTTGTTCTAAGAAAAGAAAAAAAAAATGTACATCTAGAACAGGCTAGTTTACACAATTACCCTAAGAGGTAAAAAAAATTGGGTATTAAACTATACCCTTACAATATCCATCCATAGAGGTGGAGTGGCTTTTGTTTCACCTATGTGATCAAAGGTTCAATTCCCACTTCTAACATTTATGGTTTGGTATCCGGGTGAAGATCGAATACGGGTGGCGCCGGTTCGAATCTGACGGGCGGCGAGGTTTTACCGAGTTCTATAACACTGTCGTGCCTTCGGGCGGGTGGGGCTCGGGTTTCCGCGCATCGGGAGAAGGCGGGAGCTGCTGGAGGTCGAGTAGTCGATTCTTGGGCACGGCGCCCCGCAAGGGTGGTTGCCACACAATTGTTCGCCAATCAAAAAAACACTATACCCTTACAAAATCTGAAACCGGGTGTTAAAACATCTGGTTCTATACCCAACCCTACCCACTGGAGATATATAGGGTTTCATTGCTTACGATTTGAAACCGGTTACACCCTGATTATACCCGCTCGAAACAGGGAAAAACCGGCAAAAGAGAGGTTTCGACATGGAAAAAAACCTGATCACTTCCTCTCCAAAACCTGGTATAGCCCAATACTCGATTTGTGCACCTTTACAATAAGTTTATTTGGTTTACAAATGTGAACCAGATTATAAACTTATTGGAATTAAAAGTAAATAAAAAACAGGAAAAAATAAAATAAAAAACCTTAAACAATACTTCATATATAAAAAAAACAAAAAAAAAATTCATTCCCATGAAAGCATGAACAACTTTATTTACAACCAAACATCAAACTTAGACAAGAAAATCTTCATAGGATGATCTACCGATTGTTGAAAGGTGTAATCTTGATAACAAGTCCAGGAAACACATCATCCGGATCATGAATATGTGGATTTTCTTCGACAATATAAGGATCACCACACTTTTCACCAATCGTGTGCAACGTCTCTCCTTCACGAACGACATAAATCTCATCACACGGCCTATAATCCGCGACATTTGTTTGAGCCCATTTCACAATTCTTTCATTTTCACTAGTAATGGACTCACACTCACAACAACTCAAAACTAACATTACCACCAAGAACAACGAGCAATACCAAGAGAGTGTCTCGGCCAATGTGGTCGATGAATGAACTCTAGCCATGATGATAAAATGGTTTTCGGGTTTGTGAGGGTTTTAAAGGTGGGATTTTAAGTTGATTAGGAGGGAAATATGGTTGTTGGAGTTGTTGTGATGTGGAAACAAAGGTGTGGAAGTTGAAATGGTTGCTTTCAAAGGGTTAGATAAGTGTCAATTTTTATCTAAAAAAAAGATGAAGAAAATATAGGATGAAAGTATTAATTGAGCCCAAAAGTTGGTTTAACTGCTTTAATCGAATGGTTGAGTGACTCCTTTCAGTTCTTGGTGGTGTTGGTCAACTGCAAAACAATACTAAAAGTCAAATGTTCATTGAGTCAAATCAAATAATGCCACCCTTGTAGTGGAGTGGTATCGGGAAGTGAGGGAGAGACACTTGATTCTTGTGGTCATGGGTTCGACTCCTTATCCCTCCAGGTTTTACTGGTTCGATGCCGTCGTGCCTTCGGGCGGGTATGCGGGCCGGGTTTTCCCTAGAACAGGAGACGGGTGGGCTAGAGGGCTCCGTGCGTGCGGATTGGGCCGCTACAAGATACGTCTTGTGGGCTATACCATAGGGAGTACCCGGCAATACTTTAGTTGGTCGTTAAAAAAAAAAATACTAAAAGTCAAATGTTCATTGAGTCAAATCAAATAATGCTAAAACAAATTATAGAAATATAGGTATTACTAAAACAATTCTTTTTAGTGTGTCATGCCATTCTTCTTCATCTTTTTTTTTTTTTGGTGTGTTTGTGAGAGGTATTCTGTATATCTATCAAATAATTGTGTTTTGCTAAAATCTTTTTCAGGGTCTAAAACATACTTTATAATTGAGGCGTGTTACGTTAAAGGGTGTTCAGTGGCCGATTAAGTTGGTAATATAACATATGTTTGGTATGGGGTAATAGAATGAACTAGAGAAAACATCAAGGTTTTGATTGGTAAATAGTCTAAACAAAACATATGAGTTAATGGAATGGTGAAATTTAGATTGCTTCAAATAAGGACATCTGGAAACATGTGAGATTGCGACCCAGATATAAAAGGTAGTTGAGCCTAGAAGTTTTAGTACCATTCAAAATAGGCCACGTTCACGTACAAAACACTTTTTGTCTTATGTTTGTTAGGAAACACATTTAGAAAGAGATTGATGGGGGGTGTAAACGTGTTGGGTAAGAGGGTTCGGTTCGTTAGATTATGTTGAAATATTCATATATGTATTTGTGTAAAAGATATGAATTTTAAAGCCGCACACTCTTAAATCATGAAACTTAAAGACGACTCATTTAACCTATTTATCTAACCATGCCAAAGGGGATAATAGATAATCATATAGTGATCAAGTTATAAATGTGTTAATCGGGTTAATGGGTTGTGAAAAATAGATTAACCGGTTTAGTGAAACATCTCGTTTAATCGGAAAGTTGGCGGCTGGCCTTTTAAATTAAATGAATTGTATAGGTCAACTTGAACGTTACACGATTAACTAAACAAGTCAACTCAGAGTCTCAGACACGACATATTTATCAAACAAGTAAGATATAACCTAGAACCCGATTACTTCCGTATGATGTTCGTATTAGAAATTACCATCCTCTATATACCCCAAAAGAGTTTGTAAGCATGAATGTGAGAAGTAACTCTTATTTAGAAACAAGAAGCCGGCCTCCAACTTTTTAATCACGTTTATGAGTTACAAGAAATGGATTAAAAACGGGCTAGTGGGTTAGCATGTTTAATTAAACAAGCTGGTAGGTCGGCCTTTTCAAATTAAACGGGTTACACAATTCAACTCAAACACTACCCGTTTAACAAAATAGGTCAACCTCAAGACAACAAATTTATCAAACAAGTTCAGATATAACAACTCAAAATCTAATTAATTCCGTATTGTGATCATGTTAGAAATAATCATCCCTAGTCAAAGATAATCTATATTATCTTATTAAGGAGGAGTGATGGCTAAGATAGTCATTTTCATTTCCATACAACAAACAACTATTTATTATATATTCTTGACTTTTGTGAAAATTCATTTGCTAAGACTCAACTAAGAATCTTCAATATATATAACACGTATATAACCAACTTAATTTGTAAACAACTTACATAAACTCACTTATGAAACGAGCGCAAAAATACAAATTACACACCCGCGGCAACGCGCGGGCTTTCCTACTAGTAATTTGTAAAAGACATGTTTTACTCATACAACACATTTCTACTTTTACAAGTATTTTCCATAAACTATTATAATCAATTTCTTAAATGCTAATAGTCTTTTCATAACCCCAAACAAAATCTTAGAGCTAATTTCATGTTTTGAAACATTGTTTTGTCCAAAAAAACTATGTCTTCATTAGATGAGAAGAGAAAAAAAATCAATGAGAAGTTAAGACGCTTGCAAGATATGGTTCCCGGGTGCTACAAGGTATAAAGATATGAGTTAATCTTTATATACATATATACATTTTTTTCTACTTGTTCATATGTTCTTTGACAATTACAAAAATTTATCTTTATAATATATCATTGTTTTGCTCCATTTAAATTTAGTTATTTTCTATAGACAATTGGAATGCCAGTGATGTTGGATGTAATAATCAACTATGTTGGATCGTTGCAGAATCAAATTGAGGTAATTTAATTGTGCAACTAACAACTAAAACAATAAACAAACAATATTATGAATTATTGATGAGAAAATATTTTTCAAAATTAATTAGTGCAGTTTTTCTCTTCTTTGTGCATTTTTAGTTTCTCTCCATGAAGCTTTTCAGAAGCAAGCATGTTCTATGACCTATTGACCTCAACTCTACTGAATTGGATGATATAGCCCCTATAAAGGGGACATATGGCTTTCCCAACTATCCTTGTTAAGAAGTTGTGTATCTTGAATCATATATATTGTTAACTAAATAAAACGGACAAAATTATAAATATAACATTCTAGATTTGCTAATATGTTTCTAAAATATTATAAATATTACTTCCACTTACTGCATGTGATGAAAACTGATGTTGCAGGGAACAAATGGACATGAAGGATAGATGATGGAGAGGATGGTTGGAGAAGGGTATGGAGACTTTCCTCAATTTCAATCAATATGGTCTCCTTGAACGCCATGAAATAGTTAAATCGATCTATACGTAAACTATATTTATTCTAAGACTTTTAAGGTATTTATTGATCTATTTAATGTTCTTGTTAAACGTTGTATGTAGTGTGGTTCGCAATATTATTTTGCTTTCGGCAATTGTATATTGTTTAAGTTCTAATTCTAATTAATAAAATAAATTAAACACTAGCATAAAGAGAAAACAAAAACTTAACTATGTGTTAATTACTTATGTTATTTGTGTTAAGAAATAAGAAATCAAAAGGCTATAAATTCATGCTCACGCTAATGAATCAACCCAAATTTTTATCTTCTATACTATATTATAAAGCATTAGTGAAGGATACCTGCAAAATTTAAGTAAATGCAACCTTTATTATATTTGTATCAATGCTATAGTCTTATAAATAGTGGGTAAAACTGTCTTTCTATTTAAATATTAAATTGTTGAAGAAATTAATTTAAACATAACTATAAAATTGATGAGGAAATTAACAATGGTGACTCTTTACATTCATAACCTCCATGTCTTTATTATGTTTGTATCAATGTTATAGTCTTATAAATAGTGGTCATGTATTTGGTATATAAATAATGTGGTGACTCTTCACATACATAACTTACATATCTTTTAATGTTTATAGTAAATAAATTACATCATATATTATGTATTTATATATTCTTTTTAAATTTATGTGGTTGCAAGATGGTATGATGTGACACTTTTGCACACAAATGAATATGTAGGCTTGAAGTTTGCCAACACACCCAACCCATGACACGTTTCAACCCATTAAAGTGAGCGATATATGTAGGCTTGACGTTTATACAAGCAAATATGGTATAAATACTTCATGAGCAACGTCATCATCTTCCTCGATGTTTTTTTTTGTTTTCTCTGCTACTATAAGCTTCTAGGAATAGAATTTAAGTTTATGATCTCACGAAGTCACCAACTGTTTACATATCCAAAAGAAGACAAGTTCTTATCAGTCGATTTGGTAGTTTTAACTATATTGATTACTAATTTGTTTGGTCAATTATATTTGTTAAGAGATAAAACGCCACTTCACTACGCTAAGCACCGCTCTACGATGACATACTTATATGCCTTCGAGATACATAAAAGGGTCCCACCAAAGGACGTGAGCCAATTTAAGGGTGTTGCAAGGAATAATACGACCTATTGTTATGTACCTATTTAAAATTTTCAGAAGATATACTTATGAGTTTCAGTTTTTAGTAGCATATATTTTATACATTGTTGTTTTCTACTTCATCATAACGAATAACCAACAAACACGATGCACGAGGGGCAAAACAGATGCACCCGCCGCAACGCGCAGACATTCTTACTAGTATACCCCAAAAGGTAAGCTGGTATTCTTCTTTAGCAGCAACAAAGCCCCTCCATTTTTATTTTTTATTTTTTTTTGCTACAAAACACTGACAAATTTCTATTTCTGTTCATTTTGAACCAAAGCTTTGTGACTATAAATCAATATTCTGTTCGTCAGGGTTAACACCATTACAGTATTATCTACACACATTTCATCGTAAAGTCGGAAAGACATACAAGCCAAAATTACATTAAGAAAACAATTCTCAACATCCGTAAGCAACACTCTTTTGGGTGTTAAATTTCAACCTGTTTTTGGTTACTCGTAAGCTAGCTTAAAGCCTGAAACTGCTACGTAGAATACAGCAAAAACTAAACCAAGATAGATACTACAATTCAAGAGTTAGAACCTTCGGACGTAAAAAACTACAAGCCTAAATCATGCGGTTTCCTTAACCTTTGGGTTTGGGGAACCGATAACAAGACCAGGAGTCTTTGCTGGATGACCTTTAGCACCACCACCAGCAGCTTGTCCACCCGAACTCTTTAAATTCGGTGTCTCAGCAGCAGCAATCGACTTCTTTATCTGCATTGTAAGAATCCACAAAATGTTAACAAAAAAAAAAAAAAAAACAGTTAATTACTCACTTTTGAATCATAGAATCTAGAGGTGGCAAGACGGGTGGGTTGGATAATTGTCAAAACATGTCATTTCGTGGCACATGCATAACCAAGTTGGGTTGACTTGAAACACTTTTTTGTCCAACTTTTCAATTAATTAATAACTAATTAAAGCGTTAGTTATGAATTACAAAAACAATAATACTGCAGTAATAATCCAAAAGTTGTAGTGATATGAATACATCTGATATAACATGTTATATGCACTAAAAAGAGCCTCCAGCCGATTTTCACTGTTTATTCTTACCAACCCATTTGGTGCGTTCTCCATTTAGCTGATTTTTTTTTTCAGTTAAAAAAAAAAAACAACTCAAATTGCTACCTCTATTCGAACGTTTAACAAAAGTACATACCGCAGCCAGGCGCTCTCGGTGAACATCATTACCAAACTGAAAGCAACACACAGAAATATCAAACTAAGTTAAACTAAAAGAAAAACTAATAAAAGGGAATTGCATGTTTACTGGTTTCTTGTAGCACTTAATTTCATCTCCACTGAAACCAGGAAGACTCATGTTCCAATTCTTTTCTGAAACAACCCATTTAAACCTTATTGTCAATATTAGAATTCTAAACAACAAAAACAAAGAAACTGAAAATATTCAAATAAATTATATAATCCTAACCCAGATGAAGAAGAATGTCCTTGGACTCGAGTGTATTTGATTTACGGTGCTTGGCTAATGAACAAGCAAAGGTTGTAACCTGGAGCAGGAAGAAAAAAATATTATTTCTTTTATTAAAATAACTAAATTGCATAAGTTTAATCTTTCTTAAAGTGAAGGAAAAATAAACTCACAGATTCAACAAAATCATCAGCAATATCAACAAGAATGTCTTCCACTTCAGGATCTAAACGTTCAGCTGGATCAATCTGTACATGACAGGTAGTCAAAGAAATGGTTAAAAGTTTTAACAAATTAGGACAAGACTGCATGTTAGTGACTTAATTCTATAAAAATGGTTACCTGAGCAACTATTTCTTGAATGCTTCTTTTGCTTATAATCCTGTTACAAGTCTCGGGGGGCTCCACAGCAGGAGGCGGTTTGTTAAAGGCAGGTGGTTGTGTGACCGGGCTAGATTGACCAGTAGCAGGAGCGAATGGTCTTTGGTTACCCAACCCACGGTTCCTTGCCATCTGTTGTTGATGGGTCAAAGCTTGTGGGACCCGTGATGGTGGTAACGAGTAATGCTGCTCTTGCTGCTGCTGAGACAATGAAGATGCTTGCGGCTGCAAAGGCGAGGACGCTTGAGGCTGCGGTGTCGAGGCTGCCATCGCAGTTTGTTGTTGAGAAGGTAAGTGGGACCTCTGCTGCAATGTTTGAGGATTCATTTGCGGTCTGAATGATGCTGGTGGTAGAGGTGGCTTTCCTTGAGTTCCAGAGGACAACCACGGCTGATTATGAGACTGTGTGTTTTGCGGTGTAGGAGGTGCTGGTGACCCTGCGGATCCCACTGATGGGTGTCTTAAATGGCTGTGATCTTGGAAATTCTAAATATTTGTCATACATAAAAAAACACACGTCAAGACCTAATTTACCATGCGCTATGGTAACGTTTGCCGATGGCATCTAATTTAGACCCCATTACCAATCTAACGCACCTATATGTATCATTGTATCATGAATAACAACATACAGATGCAGAATTGTGATATTTAATATTAATATATGAGACAAAACTCAAAAGGTACTGACTTGTGTGGCTGCTGACTGATTATTAGGACTTGTTTGCGGTCTTAGAGAAGATTGTACAGGTCTTTGTGGAAGGGATGGAGTAACCCCACTAGCCCTCAAAGAAGAACTGGAACCAAGAGAGCCCATCATTCCAGATATTGACCTCACCTATACAATTCAAAAATAATACCAACAAACTTAAACAAGTAGCATCAATAATCATGTTAGTGCTAGTTCATTGATCTTTAGCCAAACAAACGATCAAAGAAGAACTAAATGAACAGGGCTTTCTTGTTTGTCTTCATTCGTTAAGAAAATGGTCATAAATAAACTAACACAGCTAAAAACAGGTGAACAAATATAACCAGGCATAATTGAGCAAAAACCAACTAAGAGTAACACTCTGTGTTGCCGAGCGCGAGGAGGTTAAACCAAACCAAACCAGCCACAGTAACACTAAGCGCACCGCACACTGCCACACCTGGCGCAAAAGCAAGCTTGGGGGCAAAAGTTGTGCAATTTTTATTTTTTCACATTTAAATAAACGAAAATAAACGAACTTCCCAGCCAACAGTTAACTAACATAAATAGTCAGTTTCCTAAAACAACCCAATTCCAATAAAATTACTAAACATAAACATTACAAATAATAATAATTTTTTCACATTTAAATAAACGAACTTCCTAGCCAACATTTCACTAACATAAATAATCAATTTCCTAAAACAACTCAATTCCAATAAAATTAATAAACATAAACATTACAAATAATAATAATAAATAAATAAATAAAAAATCAAGACCTGAGGAGAACTAGTACTAGGAAGAGAATCGGGGACAGCAGAACGAGGTAAGGCACCAAACTGGGGAGCAAAAGAAGGAGGGGCTAAAGACGAAAACGACGTCGGAGGCTGGGGAGAAGGGTGAGCAGGGACACCTAAAGCCATGCCGCCTCTCTGTGAAGGAGGGATGGAAGTAATTGAAGAAGAAGGAGAAGAAGTTGTAGAATGGTTAAAGTGAGGGAAGGGAGGATAAGGACGGTTGAATGGTGGTCTTGACATGGGGTTTAATGGTTGGGATGTTGGAAGATTTGGGGGTCTAGGGTTTGGGTTTGGTGATGGAGGGAGTGGTTGTAATTGTGGTTGTGGTTGTGGTGAGGGTGAGGATGTTGGTGGTGTTGGTTGGGGTTGGGGTTGTGGTTGTGGTGGTGGTGGTTCGAGTGAGGTGGAGGTGGTAGGGGTAGGGGTGGTGGTGGTGGTGGTTGGTGGTGGTTCGGAAGGTGTAGAGGGTGTTGGATCCATCGTGATGAGGGTGGTGGTTTTCCGGGGTGTGGTGTTTTGATTTGGGTTTTATACATGTCGATAGTTTTATAGAACTTATATATCTTTTTTTTTTTAAATACATTTTTAAAGAGTATTGTATCCAGAGAAATTATTCGGTAGAAAATACCTTTACATACAAAGAGTAAGGGGTTGTTTGTTTAACCTCTGAATGGTTCATTCAGAGCTTTGTCTCTGAATTGGTCAGAGCCATGATTGTTTGTTTCACTAAAACACAAGCTCTGGAGGGTTCCATTCAGACTGAACCATTCAGCAATCCACACTCTCTGAATGAAAATCACTGAACAAGAAGACATGTATACCTTAAGTACCTTCCTCCCTGATAGTCACCCCAACCACCCCACTCTCAGCTCCGACGCCAACCACCCACGTTTTCCTCAGATCCGACGCTGGCCACCCCAACCCTCCTCCGCCGCCGGCGACGCCACCTCTCCCCCTTTCCTTTCTTTTATCTGAAAAGTAAAAAAAAGGAATGGGGAAGTGGTGAACTGGTGATGAAGGATTGAAGGGGTTGATTGGTGATGAAGGATTGAAGGGATTAAAAAAATTGCAGAGGAAGAGATAAGAGAAACATTTTGGTCAAATGGGGTGGGTGGTTGGGGTTGGGAAAGAACGATCTTAATGAAAGAGAGGAAAAAAGAGATGGGTAGGTGGGGGTGGGGGTAAAATAGTCATTTAACATTGTTATTCAGAGGTACAACCAAACACCACTTAATGGTTCAGCACCTTACCGGTTCAGAGTCTCTTACCCATTCAGACCTCTTACTGATTCAGTACTTACTGGTTCAACACTTGCCAAACAGCCCCTAAGAAACAATAAGCATGCTGTCACGCATAATTGACATTTAACTGATAGTTAAAACTCTCAAACATGTTCTAATTCAATTCAAGGGTATTTTAGACATTTAAACCACATCTTTAATCACGTTCTAATTGTAGCAACGATTTTGTTGTTAGAAAACTTACATTGTAATCACCGCACGCCTTTCGTACATGAAGCTCTCATGTTTCCGAGTCTCTGTACTTGCTGCAATAAACTGTAACAGAAAATGAAATCATAGAAGTGAACCGGGCTTGTCTTTGACCCAATTCCCTTAAACAGATTCTCGGTCTGTTCCTAGGGTACACCGGTTCTTTAACAGTGTTGGTGCACTGCCGGACTATCCCACTTGTCTAAAAAGAAATCGAAACAGGGTTGCTTCTGTCTGTGTATACGAAATAAAAAGTGTATGTGGTTTGCGATTTCTATTGTGTTTCTGTCAGATGAAGGTATGCAGTGTGTGTATGCATTAAAAGTTTTCTAGTATGTCAAGTATACTAATGAGTCCAAGTTCGTATAGAGACTTGAATGACATATAACATGAAACCTCTGCTGCATTAATAACACTAATCAAAGTAGAGATTAATGACAATTAATCGAGATTAATTGTCCTATTAACTGCAGTGGAAGTGGAAGATAAACAGACTCGTAACAGTCTTCTGTACTCTTATCATAGTCACAAAAACTAAAACGGGTAGCAAAGACCAGTGTCACGCGGACCCGGGTTTTTCGAGCTGTATTCGTGTCTGCAGGTCGTGCGGGCGTCACGTTGGTTCAAGAATTTTCTCGGGCAGAACCCATTTTTGCACCCCCTGTGCGCACGGGTAGGTGCCAGAGTATAATGTGACTTAACATTTTACTCTTTCCAATTTAGTTTCACCTTATAAACTTTTCCACTTTTCACCTCCCAACTTATGTGGGACAAGACCAAACTCACATTCACATACAAAATTTCCAACAATCCCCCACATGAATGGGAGTTATTCTCAGAAACAACCTCATTCCGATTAAATTTCAACAGTTGAGTTTTGCATACGATAGGTAGGTGTGACCCTTTGAACCTTCGCTTATGAAACGCACTTAGTCCACTGGCTCTGAGTAGAACGCGATGTCTTTGAACTCGTCTGCCGTTTGTGTGGAAGACAATACGCTTCACACAAGACTCTCCCTGACAACGTCAAGTCCTCATAGTTGTGTCCGTTATGGTCATGGACACGTGCCTGGTTCTGCGAGAGCTCTTAAGTATTGTGCCTCAACGATACCCTTCGAAGCGACCCCACATCTCTCTCACATAGGTGATCTACTAGGACTGGTTACCTCAGTCAAATCATTAAAAGCCATAAGCTTAACCTCAACCTTGTAACTTGTTAGGAATGGACTAGGAAGCTTATTAAATTTATAGTAAGCTCCCCTTTTCAAAACATGGGGTTTCCACCAAATCTCCCCCACAGTGACCTTCGCTAGTTCATACAATTAGGTTTTCCTATTGAACTCAGATCTTGGGATCTCCAGTCAGCTAAGTTAGGTTTCCTTCGCATAAACTTAGCCTTTCATGGGCTTTAGTCCCATTCCCATTGACGACTTCTGAACTAACTCTTTGCTTAAGCCTTTTGTTAGCGGATCCGTGATGTTATCCTTTGACTTCACGTAGTCAACAGTGATAACTCCTGTAGAGATTAGTTGATGTACCGTATTATGCCTACGTCTTATATACCTATTCTTAATGATACACATTGTGATATGAGCTCTGCCAATTACCGATTGACTATCACAGCGTATGCATTAGGCCAATGCCGGCTTCAGCCACCTAGGTATATCCTTAACAAATTGACGTAGTCATTATGCCTATTCATCCTCTAAAGCGATGAATTTTGATTCCATCATGGATCTAGCAATAACCATTTGCTTAGATGATTTCCATGTTATCGAAGCACCTCCAAGTGTGAACAAATACCCACTCGTTGCCTTTGAATCGTTCGTGTCAGATATCCACTACGCATCACATTAACCTTTAATAACTGCTAGATAACTTTATATTGCAGCCCGTAGTCTCGTATGTATCATAATTACTAAAGCACCTATGTCACGTAATTCCAATGAATTGAACTTAGGTTGTTCGTGTATCTACTTAGCTTGCTTGCTAAGTCTGGTCTGATACAACTCATCAGATACATCAGGTTGCCAATAATTCTTGAGTACTCTAATTGGTTAACAAACGATCAAAGAAGAACTAAATGAACAGGGTTTTCTTGTTTGTCTTCATTCGTAAAGAAAATGGTCATAAATAAACTAACACAACTAAAAACAGGTGAACAAATATAACCAGGCATAATTGAGCAAAAACCAACTAAAAGTAACACTCTTTGTTGCCGAGCGCGAGGAGGTTAAACCAAAGCAGCCACAGTAGCACCAAGCACACTGCACACTGCCACACCCGGCGTAAAAGCGAGCTTGGGGGGAAAAGTTGTGCCATTTTTATTTTTTCACATTTAAATAAACGAAAATAAACGAATAGATAGAAATTTCCTAAAACAACCCAATTCCAATAAAATTACTAAACATAAACATTACAAATAATAATATTTTTTTCACATTTAAATAAACGAACTTCCTAGCCTACATTTCACTAACATAAATAATCAATTTCCTAAAACAACTCAATTCCAATAAAATTAATAAACATAAACATTACAAATAATAATAATAATAATAATAAATAAATAAATAAATAAAAAAAACAAGACCTGAGGAGAACTAGTACTAGGAAGAGAATCGGGGACAACAGAACGAGGTAAGGCACCAAATTGGGGAGCAAAAGAAGGAGGGGCTAAAGACGAAAACGACGTCGGAGGCTGGGGAGAAGGGTGAGCAGGGACACCTAAAGCCATACCGCATCTCTAAGAAGGAGGGATGGAAGTAATTGAAGAAGAAGGAGAAGAAGTTGTAGAATGGTTAAAGTGAGGGAAGGGAGGGTAAGGACGGTTGAATGGTGGTCTTGACATGGGGTTTAATGGTTGGGATGTTGGGAGATTTGGGGGTCTAGGGCTTGGGTTTGGGTTTGGTGATGGAGGGAGTGGTTGTGATTGTGGTGAGGGTGAGGATGTTGGTGGTGTTTGTTGGGGTTGGGGTTGGGGTTATGGTTATGGTTGTGGTTGTGGTGGTGGTGGTTCGAGTGAGGTGGAGGTGGTAGGGGTAGGGGTGGTGGTGGTGGTGGTTGGTGGTGGTTCGGAAGGTGTAGAGGGTGTTGGATCCATCGTGATGAGGGTGGTGGTTTCCGGGGTGTGGTGTTTTGATTTGGGTTTTGTATATATGCCGATAGTTTTATAGAACTTCTATATCTTTTTTTAAAACATTTCTAAAGAGTATTGCATCTTTAGAAATTATTCGGTATAAAGTACCTTTACATACAAAGGGTAAGAAGCAATAGCATGTTGCCACGTGTAATTGATATTTAAATGATAGTTAAAACTTAAAACTTAAAACTCTCAAATACGTTCTAATTCAATCCAAGGGTATTTTTGACATTTAAATCACGTCTTTAATCACGATCTAATTGTAGCAACGATTTTGTATCCATGTTGTTACGTAAATTAAAATTCTATTCAAAACTAACAATGGATTTTACAAGCAATTCGTCATGCTCTGTTTTTCTTCAATTCACTGTATGCTCTGTTTTTCTTTAAATCATCATTGAAAGAAAACCAAGCAAAATCCACCATCCCCGGCATGATCTCATCATTCCCAAAACAATACGATTACTGAATCACACATCTTAATTTGACAAAAGTCAATCTTTGTGTTTCCTGACATGAATTTCTTTTTCGTGTGGATACAAGGTAAAATATTTTTCAGTTCACAAAAGGATGTGTTTACAGTGTATAACGTGTGCTTTTATTCATTGAAACGTGTGTTTTTCATTTATAACATGTGTTTTTCATTTATAACGTGCGTTTTATTCATTTATAACGTGCGTTTTATTCATTTATAATGTGCGTTTTGTTCATTTATAACGTGCATTTTATTCATTTATAACGTTCGTTTTATTCATTTTTAATGTGTGTTTTTAGTCATTTATAATGTGCATTTTATTAATTTATAACGTGCGTTTTTCAATCACTAACAAACGCATATGATTCTTCTTTCTCCTTCATCATCTGATTCATTGAACGTTTTTAGGTTGTAGATGTTATTTAATGAGTAAGATAAAAAGTTATTTACAAACAATGATGAAATGCTTACTTGATTTTACGTTTCGTAGCCATAATGCTCTGTAATCAAGGTCATGGGTTTTCGAAAACAGAGCATGGTTTCCGGTCTCGTGGTTTTTTATTACGTTCGTCAGTCACATGAATTTTTTTTCCTGATCATAAAACTGATTAACAAGAAAAGGGAGACGCAAATTGAATTAAATTAAAATTTGATTTTGCAATCGGACGATAATACCCTTACTTGTGCTAAACCGTTTTTAATTTTGTTAAATATTACGATCGTGCCACCGCATTATACTTAACCCTAATCTACAGCCTACATTCATTCTCACGCTTCGTAGGTTAAGGTTCCTTTCTACATTATCATTCCTCATTGTGTGTATATGAATTACATTTTAAGAGTATCGAGTAGAGTGGTAAAACATGCTAGGTGTGTTGAAAGTGGTACACGACTATTTGATTAATATTCGTCAGATCTAAGAGCAACCACAATGTGAGTGTTTCATCAGCCTCTACAAAACACGACATGGATCTAACACGGAATTTTTGAATTTGTACACTTTTGTTCTTGATAATGTTTTTGTTCTTGATAATGGTTTGAAATTTTCTACGCTTCTTATTTCTTTTGATAAACAATTATGTTATCTAATATGAAATGTGCTTTGGGTGAATGCAATGTTTGTTTATTGAATTTGAACATCAAAGGGTTGATGAAATGCTTGAATGAAAAAAAATCTATATTTATTGAATTGGTTAACCCTTTTTAGACCGCTACTGAAATTATGGAAGTTATAGACTTGTTTCGAAAATACAAAGTAATGAAGACTTCTAGGTGCAAAATCGTTTGATTATGATTTTTTAACCATGTAAACTAGTTACCAGAAAACTTATAGGACCCACTAGTACCCCGCTAACCAATGAGATCATGTATATGCATAATAAGATTTGTTCTTATCTGTAAGTTGAGACCAACGTCAAACAAGTTCAAGCAATCAAGCATGCAACATAAAATGGCTAATATTTGTGATGTTTTGAAACTTATACCTTCCATAAGTGATAACCGAATTATTCAGTTGTTGGGGGCTACATCGATGTAGTTATTGCACGATCATATATATTTGGATTGATTATTGCATGATTTTCAACTTCTAACAAGTAATTGTTCAGGATTATTCAACTTGTGATCAACTATCATTTTGGTCCAAATAGGCTTTTTAAGACCCCCTATTCAAATTCAAAAGATTCAAGGTTTTAATTCATATCTATATAGGCTATTATTATGACATATAGTTAATATAACACATATTTATTTGGTAACATGCCATAAAAGAAGTAAATGATATTACAACCACCACAAAAGCATTCCTTAATCTAATAAGCTTCCTCATCTCTTGCAAGAGGAACATGGGTCCTAACAATAAAGAAGTTTTCATAGATAAACCCAGCAAGCCCACCACCAACTAATGGCCCAACCCAGTAAACCCAATGATCAGTCCAAACACCAGCCACCAAAGCAGGCCCAAAAGACCTTGCTGGGTTCATGGATGCACCAGAGAAAGGCCCTCCAGCCATGATGTTGGCACCTACTACAAGCCCAGTTAGAAGTGGGCCTAGCCCTTCAAGAAAACCCTTCTTGGGGTCCACAAGAGTAGCATACACTGTGAAGATCAATGAGAAAGTTAACACAATCTCCATTATAACACCTTGTAGAGAATCCATCCCAGCCGCGAGTGTATGCACCGGTGTGGTCTGAAATATACAAACTACAGGGTAACATAATTGATAACAATAGAGCAAATTTTATTCATCATTTGTTGCTTATGTATAATACGTGTGATGAGTATGATGAATCGTGATCACTCGTCATGTATTAGTGTATTACTCATAAAAACAAGATTCGGTTAATAGATAAATACGGGGTCACCTGACCTAGGTACCCAACACATGAGCTTAATAACATATCAACTGAGTGTAGGTTAAATAATTTCGGGTTATTGGTATTTTTTTGGTTTGAAATATAGCCTAAGCTACCTTTAAAATATTTAAAGTGAGGAGATTTATTATGTGACCAAAATTTTAATACTTTTAATAGAAAATTTTTCGTATTTGCAATTGAAGTTTAACTTAAATTTATCTCTTTTATATAAGAAGACTTATTTATCAAAGGTGTAGTTATTAAAATGTTACTTTAGTCCTTAAAATTAAGAGCATTGTTAAACTTTAACTTTAATTATAAAAGATATAACTAATGTTATTTTGATGCATCCGTTTTCTAAAGATTTGCTGGTAGTTATTAATAAAAAAATTAGGCTTCTTAGTCAAAATTTACCAATCCACCAGTGAGATAACTTAGGAGAGCACAAGCAGCAACGGAAGCAAGCAACTGATCAATCCAATAAAAAAGAGACCGAATCACAGTTATATTACCACCGGCACACAACCCAATGGTGACAGCTGGATTCAAATGACCACCAGAGATCCTAAAACCGGCTGATATCATCACCCCTACCACTAATGCATGAGCCAATGCAACGAAAAGTAGCCCAACCACCTCATTTCCGGCCAATTTTTCTAATAAATCAAACACAAACAACACGAGTTAGAAATTTGAAACTGATTCTCTGACCAAACAAAAATGAGGTTATATGTATTTAGAATAATTTAGAAGCTGGCTAGCTTACCGGTGGTCATGGCGGATCCAACACCGGCAAATATAAAGAAAAACGTGACAATAAACTCGACAACGAGGGCCTGGATGCAATCGGGCTTGGTGATCTCATTGAAGGAGCCGATCGCAATCTTAGCCATTGTTGAACTTTGGTGTACGAATTGAACCTAGGTTGCTAGTGTGCCCAATTTATAAGATAATATTGCATGATGGAATGCATTATTTGGGATAAAGTAATATTCCTTTGTATTTTACTTAGGCGTTGTAACATCGTGGTAAACATGATGACATGGCCACACATGGTGGGCCCATGAATAATTGTTCAACCTTTGACTTCAAAAAAATAAAATTAAAAAACCTATTTAGCCAATCACGATCTACAGACCCGATAATCATAGTGTTGGACATTCATGTGATTCGTGAGTGGTGACGATGCTGGTTAGTGAAAATGATATTAATTTATTTTCAATATTGTTATAATATAGATCTACTTGATATTTTATATTATGTTATACGTAAAGAAATATTTTTTAATTAGTCTTTGTAGGTACCTTCGAGTGTATACATCATGCATGCATGTTCAAAAGTGTTTTATAATTTTAGTCAAAGGAGGCTTTTTGGGTGGTAAGAGTACTCACGGCTAGGACCCGTTTTATTCAAAGACACATTTTATTTTATAAAATGCCTCTCTCTCTATATATACATCCGTGTGTGTGCGGATGCGTGCTTTTTTAATAGAAAACTCATTTTAAGCTTAAGATCTGACCCTAATGAAAACTCATTTAAAACTCATAAACTTAGTAGCCTGTTTATAAGCTCAGTACTTATTTAAAACTCAAAACTTAAGATCTAATAGACATATTTTTGAATCGCCCGGATAGGGTAACTAAATCTTCAAGGGCACCATTGATTTTAGCGTATTGTGTTGAACCGTTAGAAAAATAATGAAGATATTTTCACAGATGTGATACATTTTTTTATGGTTGTAAGAAAGATTAGTTATATGATGTTTTTGCCTCGCGTAGCAACCTAAAATTCCATCACATCAACCTAAAAATCATATACTATGCAAAACACTGCTGTTACATATATCTTTACTAACTTACAATAATCAAACATAAACTATGGGTCTATGGCACTATGCTGATGAAAATTGACACAAGTCACACAATATGAGTTGGGTTCGCATAAGCTAAGCTCACTTTTTCTTCACGTAAAGACGTTAACTATTTAAGGCATAATGTTTAGAAAACGAGTATCTATTGGTACCACATAATTCCATGACTCATTGAAACATACACAAAGAATGCAAATAGAGATTGACATTATTTGAATAAGTTATTTTCTTCTTCTAGAGTTACATTATCCGTTACATTGTGCCACTGCCACAAAGCTTTTGTTAGTTAGGTTCGGTTGAAGTGATAGATACCAGAAAACAAAGGGCCGATTTATTGAATAAGTAAGATAGTTGGCATGATTTGAGAAGCACTAATCTCTAATACAAGAACACTAGATAATTTAAACAAGACATGACAAACAGAGCAGGAAATGGGGTATTGAAATAAAAAATAAAAGCATTGTTAATCCTAAACTCCAGCCTCAATATTAGTCTTTTGACTCTCCTCTTGACTTTGAATCCCCTAGCATTCAACCCTCCACTAATTCAACTCTGAACATTTGCTCCAGATTGACTGGGTCAAGGTAATTGAATCGGGACCTGTTTGACCCAGATGGGTCGACTTACTGATAAGGTGGAGTTGTATCAATATTTTCCGCACGAACAAACAACTTGTCCTCAAGTCAGAAGGATAAGAGTTGTTGTGCCAAGTGATGAGCCATTCAATTGTAGAATGACCCACTTCATAAAACCATTGAAAAGTCAGAAGGTTGTGCAATAGGTAGATCTCTCCAACCATTTGACTAGTGTTGTAGGTGTCACACCACCAAATTCCACAGCGGAGTTTATAACGCGAGGCGCGTGACACACCAGGATCACATAGTCATTAGCTACAAAAACGACTCTAAATGCTCAAACCATTCAGTTTGTTTTCAAAGTTATAGTTTAATGTTCATCTAAAAAGTTTAGATAATTGCGGAAGCGTAAAACAAACATAAATAGTTTAAATCCATGTGCAAAAACAACACGGCCCCAATTAAAAGTAAATCCAAAATATAAGTTTAATAATGTTCTAAATCCCCATAACACAAATGATGCATGCCCTACATGCTCCAAACCTAGCGACCTGCAAAAGTATGCTAGTGTGTGTCAACATAAAGTCGGTGAGTTCACAGTTTAAGTAAGCAAAAGTACAGTTTCCAAAAGTAACCAACCATAAGTTTCAACGCATGCCAGGGGTAGCTAACCCACACAATGTAACTAAACAAGCAGTACTGAGAACATACAGAAGTGCATTTGCCTTACCCCTAGTGTCTATCAACACTAGTAAAAAGTGGTCAAAAGTTCACACCCGTGTCTCTAGCACATCAGATGTGAGGCTCCAACGATTAACCCGGTAAAAAGTAAGGACTTTAAAGTGATAGAGTTTCCCGTTTAGTTAACAAGGGACAAAAAGTTGTGAAACTAGTAGAGCCCGACTCACCCAAAGGAATATGCAGTCCCACACCAGGAACTAAAAACTAAGTAATTCCAAAACCCAGAAATTAAGTTGTTTCAAAACCCGAGATGCATGCTTTTGAGAAAAAAAGTAGTGAAACTCACCTTAGAGTGCGTTGAGCTAAATTCCAAATCACAAGTAATAGAGACCCGCTATCGACTCCCTATTATACGTGTCACTATGTGAGTTCATGTGTATACACAACAAAATCCGTTTGTCGAAGACATCTAATGATGTGAAAAATGTTTAAGTGACACTAATGTACTACATGCAACAAGTTTATACGTGTCACTATGTGAGTTCATGTGTATACACAACAAGATCCGTTTGTCCAAGACATCAAATGATGTGAAAAATGTTTAAGTGACACTAATGTACTACATGCAACAAGTGACCCTACGAACCCGTTGGTGAACATTACATTTACACATCATCACATACTCTATATATGACCCACACAAGTTTACACATAAGTTAGAGTAACACACATGTCAATCAAACCTTCAAATAAGCCCAAATGCCTTATTTTCATAATCTGCATTTTCGGGGCAGATTATGAGTCGCCAAAATGATTTTTTAGAAAATACTTATTCACCATATTTGATTCTCAAAATTTTACTAAACATGCCTACTTTTTCATAACCTTGTTAAAAAATTATGAAAAATCATTTATCACAGTTAGGTTTCAAAGACAAATTAGTTGCAACAGTTTACAAGAAAAATTCTTAAAAATCATAGGTTCATCCAAATGGGATGAATCCACCTGGAAACGTTGGAAAACCCATGTATCTCGCTACTGTCCAAAATTTGTGGTTTAACTCTTTGTAAATCTCAAGTTATGACCTTTTAAAGTCGACCCAAGTTTCAGGTCCGAAAATCATATTTGACCTTTGTTTTTATAAAATCCCAAAAACATATCAAACGACATCCAAATCACACAAACTTGCACATTATGAAAAGCTAAGACCATAAACAACATGCTAGAACTAAGTAATGATCAAAACAAATATTTTAAGACCACATTACAAGTGATACAAGTCACTCATACAATCTGACCACTTTTTATTATGTTAAAATCTCAATATTAACAAACCCTAGATCTATAATGTCGCCTAAACAAGATCATAAACACATCATACAACATATTCAAAACATACATCAGATCCAATCATGCAAGATTTATCATGAATATTCATACCTATAAACCCCAGATCATCAATAATCATCAACATGCTGCTTACATGCAACATACATCATAATAACACACAAACACATTATTTAACATGTTTAATTTTTATAAAAACTCATGTTTTAATCATTATTATTTCACATCAGATCGGGACAAACAAGTTTTATTGTTTTTAAAGCATAATGAAAGAGATTAAAACACATAAGATTCAAGGTTATACCTAATGCTCTTCAAACAAGCAAATCAAACACCTTCAAGCTTTTCCCGAATAGTGTTCTTGAGCCAAAGCAGGTGTTTGAGAGGTAATATTTTCGTATATGGGGTTGTGGACGAATTAGGGTTGTTATTATGATAAAAGTTGGGTTAAAACATGTTTAAATGCAAGTTAAACCGACCTAGCACGTTTGGAACGTCTTCACGGACCGCGGAGGAGAAGCCTTTCTCTCCGCGACGCGTCTAATTTCCAGAAATTGTTATTTTATTCTCCACAGACCGCGGAGGATTAACCTATCCCTCCGCCCTCCACGGGGGAAGTTTGTGTAAAAAAAAAATGTCTTCTTTTTCATTTTTGATGCTTCGGTCCCAGTCCGTTCCGTCCCGGTTACTGACCCGATAACGTTAAATCACGTAAATTCGCATAGCCACATAATAGCACATAAATTCAAACACATACAATCACAATAGTTGTATTTCACAATTTCACCAATGTTCGAGGTTCAAGACTCGTGTATGTAGTCCGGTAATTCTTTGAATTACCGTTCCATGCAGTTATTAACCTATAACCGCGTAACGTGTGACTCACCTAGCTAACCCTACTCAAGTAGAATGCTATGAATGTAAGTACAAGTTAACTAGAGTTCAATTAAAGTGTGAACCTGAAAATGCGAGGTATCACAATAGGCACCTTGTACTGATCTAGGGTGGTCAGTACTTGTGACTTCTTGTTTCCTTTTGAATTTGAAGAATTAGAGAAACGTGATGTATGGCTTGAAAATAAACCGTGATTTGTATGAAATTATGGTATATAGCACCTAGTTGGAACTGATAATTTGACATGGAGGCTGGTAAAACATATGTCATGAAAAACAAAATCAAACATTATAAGTTCTTTTTTTTTTGTCATAATACTTAGATTCTGCACAGTGAAGCGTTTTGAAGTTTCATCTTGGACATACTTCGGCTCTGATAGCATAGATTTGTTGGGAAGTTTAGACACCAGGCTAGTGATATCCTTTTGTTCGTTTTATTGTACTTCATCAGATAGCATCTATTTTATGTCATTTTCTCCCGTGTTCTTCCATTTTGCATATGCCTTTTCACGGTAACTGCCATCTCCAATCATCTGAGTTTTGATTGTTGGAATATCATCCTTCATGGATGCTAAGATAACATCTAATCATGCCTCAATGGCTGATAACTGGGCAACAATAACCGAATTCCGGGTTGTAAGGGCCATCTGAATTCCCCACAATGGAATCAAACAATAAATACAAGAAAACAAAAGGTTGATTTATTGAATAAGTAAGATATTTGGCCCGATTCGAAGGGGCTAATCTCCAATACAAGAACACTAGATAATTCAAATAAACAAAACATGACAAACATAGCAGGAAATAGAATAATTAAATAAAAAAAGGTTACCAATCCTAAACTTTAGCCCCCTAAGTTCAGCTTTTTAACACTCCTCTTGACTTTGACTCATCTAGCATTGAACCCCTCACACTAATTCAGCCTTAAATCTTTGCTCCTGGTTGGCTAGCTCAAGGTAATTAAAGCGGGACCTGTCTGACCCAGATGGGTCGACTCGCTGATAAGGTGGACTCGTGTCAGGCGGCTAATACCTGATAGTTAGGATTATTTAAATCCAATACTCCAGTTGTTAATAATTAATATCAGCATATTAATTGTCAAACTAACACGAATTGTTTTAAAGGGACATCGTATTCATTAGGATTATCATTTTCAGGAACTTGTATGTTGTTTCATTCGTTATAAATGAGTTTTTGTCGATAAACATTTTGTTTGGTACTTTTTTGTTAGTTTCTTAAGAAATTTAGTATTTAGATATACATTTCAAGTCATTAAAAATGATAGTACGGTAAGAGATGCTCTGAACTCTGTTCTTGATGTGGTAATGGTCATTGATCTTAAATGTTTTTATTATACGTGAAGAGATAAATATTTTTTTATAAAAGAGTGTTAAGAGTTCTTTTTTGATTTACTTGATGCTCATCTTTTTTTAATGCACTGGGTAGGATAATACCATAATGTATACAAGGTTAGAATTATATGCTTCCCAATTCTCTGGGATTCTACAAGTAACTAAAGGTGACATAATGGTTAAGTGACCCCTCAACATATCAATAATGACTAAGAAATCCTTCGATGCAGCTAGTTTTTACGATGGTGCCCTTGATGAGGCGATGGATGCATATTTGCATTTCCGATTTTGATTTAAGCTTGTGACATATCTTGCAGCTCAAGATGTACACTACCTCCTCGAGTTGGACGTGGAATAGTTTAATTGTATTATGATTTTTTTGTTATTTGAATTATGTTTTATAATTTATTTATTGTGTTTAATTGCTATTTTTTTTTAATTTTTTTATTGTTTCATTTTTTGGTTTTAATTTATTTTTTTATTAAAAAAAAACCCAATGTAGATGAAGTGAGTGTTGTCAGTGATTTTGTAGTGTTAAGGTAGTTAGTCGTAGAAATAAGGTGACAGTGCACAATTGGTGGGTATTAAGGAACATTAAAGATGTGACTCCTCCACTCTAAGGAGATGTTTGGTAGCCTCATACCCAATTAGGTCTCCTACTGACTAAACACTGATTGATGTAGACGTTGCCAAACAACCCTAAGTCCTTGGCCATCCAATAAAAAAGTTATAAGAGCATTCACAGCATATCCGTCGAATCCCCTCCACCAAATTACACTAAAAATCACTACTCCATCACTAAATCTTCTCTCTCCTCACTCACAACCAATTACAAAAATATTAAAATATATATAGGGTGAACAGTAGCTTTTCAAATATATGGGTGAAGAGTGCTTTCACCAAATATTTTCTCTCTTCTCCACTCATAACCACTCACACACACCCCATATAATTTGAGGGAACCTCTCACATAATTTGGTAGACGAACTGTGAATGCTCTAATATTGTATTTTTTGGGCTTTTATTTTAATAGCAAAAACCATGGAGGCCAAAATGTAGAGTATGAGCAACAAAAGCTATTGACATATTTAGAAAATAAACAAAAAGAAAAGGCAAAAGAGGTATTAAAATAATGAAGATGAATTAATAATGTATATCAAATACATCAGATAGTATGAAAAAATAATGGAAAAAAAATCCTTTGAATCCAATGAAATAATAAGATAATATGAAAAAATAATGGGAAAAAAAATCCTTTAATAGTTAGCTACCCGATATGAATTCACGGCCTTTCACCTTAGCTTTTTCTCTATCATAGCTCTCTCAAACATTTCTCGAGCCTCATTAGGAGGCGCTATTGAATGGCCGTGAGCAGAATAGTGATGATCAACGAGCTTCAATAGGTGATGGTGGTGGAGCATGGTGGGGCACTATTGTCTTTGGGGTCTTTATTTCATTGATTGGGTGTTATTGGAAGGAGACAATTGAACATCCTATTGACGTGACACAGTGAAGCCCATACGGGCTTCATTCCATACCATTTAATTAACCTTATTGAAACATTTGTGGTAAGGTGATTCAATCTCTCTATCTATAAGTTGAAGGGTTTTAATCATGCAAAATAGATATATAGATGGTTAATAAGGGTAGATTGGAATCAAACATTTACAAAAAAAATAGAAAACATGAGAGGGAGACGAGAGGACTTTTCTCATCGGAACAGAAAGTTACAACTCTTTTCGTGGCAAATCTACCTAGAGGAGTGTCAAGCTCTCTACTTTGGAAAGTCTTTGAGCCATACGGTTTCATTAAGGATGCATATGTGGCAAAGAAAAGAGATGTTAGGGGGAATATTTTTGGCTTTGTGAGGTACAAGAGGGTCCAAGATGTGAAGGAGCTTTTGGTTCATCTGAATACGGTGAACATGCCAAGATCTCTGTTTTTATAACTGTAACCATGAGAGGTTCGATAACCAAAATGGGTGGGACAGTGGTGCACGGTATAAGATGAGCAACAATGGTAAGACTTCCACAGAGAATATGCAACAAAATCCAGCTAATGAACAATATGTTCTGACGGAGGTGGTGAATGGATACTCGTTTAGGAACGCGGTGACGGGTGATAAATGTGGCCCATCTCCTTCTAGAATATTGTCAAGATTAAGGATAGGGATTGCGTTATATCCAAGTCATTGCATGATGAGGTCCGTTATTGGTGAGGTTAAAGGCTTATCGGATATAAAAAAGTTGATATCATTGCTATCAGAGGAGGGTTAGGTGGAGTGTCCGGTGAGTTACATTGGGGGGGGGGGACTAAAGATCCTGATTGTTTTTAGAGATAAAAGGTCTGCTTTGACATTTATCGGTGGGGAGAATCCGGTTTGGAAACATGTCCTTTCGTCAGCAGTCTTGTGGGAGGGTCAGTTTCTGGAGTTGGAAAGATTGGCAAGATTAAAAATTGTTGGGGTTCCATTGCAGTTACGAGATAGTAAGGTGTATGATATGATTGGGGAACAATTTGGCCGAGTTGCTCAAAGGTCATCTTTTTCCTTGGAATCGTTGGACAATGCAATAGGCGACTGTTGTGTGTGGTAAACGGGGCATCGAGAATAGATGAGGAGGTTGAAGCGGTATGGGATAGGCATCAGTTTTTGGTTTGGGTGGTGGAGGACTAGTCTGAAAATATGCACTCGGTTCTGGATGAGATCAGGTTTGAAACTACACCGAAGGAAGTGAGCCAAGGGGGATCTGTTAATGGTGATGATGCAATGGAAGATGGGGAATTCTGGCCACCACAGTCGTCAGAGGAGGTAAACCCATGGGGAAACGAAAGGTCACTGTTTGAAGACGAAGAGCCTGAAGTTGAATCGCTGCATGGGAATTTAATGAAAATATGCATGCTGGTGGGGTAGGGTTGGGTTGGGTGGGGATACGGGTCAATTACTATTGGTGAGAGACCCATGTGCAGACAACATTTGTGATGGTGTCCAAACAGAAGGTAGGCCAGACTATTTTATTGGTGTTATTAATATGGGATCAAATGTGGATAATAGGCCACTGAATAGTGTTAGGCCCAAGAAAAGAGATAGGTCCATGAGAAGCACTGAGGAGGAACTAAACAATGAAAAGATCAGTAAGTTATCTTCTTCACCTGTTGGGTTCCCTGTCCTAAACAAATCGGTCAATAACTCTATGGGTTTGGAGGACATTACGAATTCTGGGGGTAAGGGATTGTGTTCTTGGTGAAAGGCCGATGATAAACATACAAATGGTTAACGAAGACAACACGAATGAGGAGGTCAGGAACCCGGTGGGCGATGAAGAGCAAGAAGAGGGTTCTGTTATAGAAGCTCCGAATATGAATTGTTCTGTTAGGGTTGAAGTGGATTTAATGATTCGAGCTGGGTCGTTGGTTGGTATTCAATTGGATGGGTTCCAATGGGATGTCGAGGAGTTGGTATCTGGTGATGGTGTCGATGATGTTTTACAATGAATACTTTATCAATTAACAATCGTGGGGTTATAAATCCGAGGAAGACAACTTGGATAAAAGGGTTGAAGTCAAGCTATGGTATCCAATTCCTTGTAATTCAGGAAACCAAATTAGAAAGTAAGTCTTTTTTTTTAATTACAGTACATTATGGGGTAATTATGTTTATCAACCGGAGCAAGTCTAGTCGGAGGGTACATCTGGTTGACTGCTGTGTTTGTGGAACCCAACAGTATTCCAACAACTTGGTGCAGTAAAAAACCGGCAGTTTTTGGTTGTATCCGGGGTTTTGGTATCAACAGGGCAGAGACTGAACATGGCGAAAGTTTATGCATCTAATGAAGCAACTACACGAAGGATCATGTGGGAGGAACTGGAGAGTTTAAAAAATGGGATGATTGGTCTCTGGGTATTTCTTGGTGATTTTAATGAAGTTTGGGATCCATCAGAACGAAGGAACTCAGAGTTTGTGGCATCTGACGCGCCCAGGTTCAAGGATTTTATTCAGAAATCGGAGTTGTAAGAGTATAATATGGGGGGGGGGCATAGATTTATATATATGTCAGATATTGGGGAAAAGTTAAGCAAGTTGGATAGATATCTAGTCTCTTGGGAATTTTGGGATAAGTGGCCTGGAGTGGTTGTAACGGCTTTATCGAGATACGCATCTGATCACTGTCCAATCGTCTTGTCGGTTTCTCCCGCTGACTTCGGACATATCTCTTTTAGATTTTTCATTTGTTAGTTGGAGATGCCGGGCTTCTATGATTACGTTGTGTCACAGGGCTCCTCCTTTTGTTTTTCGGGTCCGCCCGATTTAAAACTAGCTATGAAACTCAAGTACTTAAAGAATAAAATTAAAGTTTGGATTATGGTGGAAAATGATAAGATGGGGGCGGAGGTAGCTGCTAAAAGATGGGAGGTCAAAAGGTTAGAAAAGGTGGCAGAAAGTAGGGATCAGGTGCAGCTAGAAAAGCTTGTTGGGGAGGAGTGTCGGGTTTTTTTGGCCCATAAGTCTTGTGGGGTGCATCAACAAGATCGTGTCGAAGGTTCTAGCTGAACAGTTGAAGAAAGTAATCGGGAAACTTGTGGGGTCGGAACAATCGACGTTTATTTCCGGTAGGAGTATTATGGACGAGCCACTCTTATTGAATGAAATGGTGGGGTGGATGCACAAACTTAAGAGATTCGGCTTTCTATTTAAGGTAGACATTGATAAAGCTTATGACTCGGTGAGTTGGTCTTTCTTGGACAAGATTCTTGAGCAAATGAATTTTCCTAGTAAGTGGCGGGATTGGGTGTTGGCCATTATGTCTAATGCTCGAGCTTCGGTTCTTGTAAATGGGTCCCCGATATCATGGCTTGCGACAAGGTGACCCGATATCACCCTTTTTATTTATTCTTGTCACGGAAGCGTTATCGGGGTATATGAAGAAAGCATGTCAAGTCGGATTGTTTCATGGTTTGCATTGTGGTAGCTCGGGGCTTGTCTTATCGCATCTTATGTATGCCGACGACATGGTGTTTCTTGGTGAGTGGTCGGTGTCGAATGCAAAAAAATTGCGAAGGTTACTACATTGCTTTTATCTAGTGTCGGGTCTAAAAATTAATATGGAGAAGTGTCACGTATTTGGAATTGGGGTGGAGCCAACCGAAATTACTAATATGGCATACATGCTTAAATCTAAGGTTGGTATATTTCCGTTCAAGTACCTTGGACTACAAGTGGGGGCTAACATGAATCTAAGTAAGCATTGGGACCCGGTGGTGGAAACCTTCCGTAAACGGCTATCTATATGGAAAGCTAAGAACCTTTCTTTTGGAGAGGGTGGTCCTAATTAAATCAGTCATTAATTCCCTTACCACATATTACATTTCGTTATATAGAGTGCCGGAAAAAGTCCTTGATGCCCTTGATCGTATGAGATGGGTTTTCTTTTGGGGTGGATCAGAGGAAAAGGCGAAGATGAATTGGGTTTCTTGGGATAGTGTGGTTGTGGCTCCCGAGTATGGCAGCATAGGACTTGGGTCTCTTTTGGAAGCGAACCTTGCAATGTTGGCGAAATGGTGGTGGCGGTTTAAAAATGAGAAGAATACTCTTTGGTGGAAGGCGATATGGTCGATACATAGTAGTTCAAGGGGTTGGTGTGTTGTTCTGGTGAAGCTAACTTAGCCGTGTCCGTGGAAGCATATTGGTTGGCCGGTGAGTGATCTTTCGTCTGATTGGAGTTGATGTTTAAGATTTAATCGTAGGGAAACTGGGTAGGGGGTTGGACATTGGGTTCTGGGTCGACAAATGGGTTGGGGATACTACACTAAGCGCTTTGTTTCCAAACTTGTTTGCCTTGGAGAAGAATAAAATGTGTCGGGTTGCTGATAGGGTGGGTAGGTGTGATACCCCGCAATTTCAGGTTCCTAAATTAACTAAACTCTAGTTACTTACACTGAGATTCCTTGCATCTTACTTGACTATAGTTAACTAGATAAGTTAAGCATGCACACACTAGGCGTATATGTGTCTATGAGCTATCATAGATTAACAAACATATGATTAAACTTATGAGAGTTTATAAATATTAATCTATGGGTGCACATGAATCTCTTATACTCCTAAATGTGCTTGTGTATATATATATATATATATATATATACATATATATATATATGCATATACACTAGGCTTGATAAGAAAAACTATATTTTGTTAAATACCTTCTAGAAGCTAACAAACATACATACATGCATATATAAACACACGCATACATACCCACACACTTGGAAGTTTCTTTTAGTCTTTAGTAGCCACCCCATGGGAAACAAACTATGTCAACCTAGAAGCTAGGAAACTTAGACAACTAGTTCGCCAACACATGATGAAAAGGACATAAGATAGAAGCTTCTAAACACCCCACCAACATCTTATGACAAGCCTAGTAACCATGTGTTGTCACCATCCATCCTAACTCCTAGGAGCCACACTAGTTCTTCTAACTAGCACCTAGATGGGAAGCAAACAAGCATGTGATTAAAATCACTTGGATCCACCTTTCCCCTTTTAAATAACCAATCGGCCAAAGCCTATTTAGGCTACAAGAAATCAAAATGTTTCACCCATTTGGTTAAAACACTAATCTCACTTCAACTTCTTAGGATAACTACACTACTCTATTTAGAAACAAACAAACCTATACATTCTACTACTAATTCACGGCCCCTAAGATAACACATGAACACATGGAGACAATCCTTGGAGCATTGAAGAGTCACTATCCACATGTGCCTACATCTATGAGTTGTCAAAAACATCTTATCCCAACACTAGGATTTGCGGCCCATAGTGACAACACAAGAAACATAGTAAGACAAGCTAGAAAGCCATGTATTGTCACTATCTAACCTCACATCTAGGAAGACACCATGGATGACCCAATGAAAGCAAGGCACCTTGGCTAGGAAACAAGTGATGTAAGCTATCTAGAAGCTTGGTGAGGTCATGGAAGCTAGGAGCTATCATATTGATACAAGACATGCCAATGAGAAGTCACAATCAATTCCCTACCCCTTATAACTTTCGGCCGAAACAAACAAAAAGAAAACATAGGCATGGTTGTCAATAATCACCAAGAAGGAACTCACCCTTACCTCTAGGACCTAACCATGATTAGTTTTAGCCGCAAATGGAAGAATGGATGAGTTGCCAATTTTCGGCCAACTCATGGAACAATATATAGACATGTTGCTAATTCATAAACACCAAAATGGCATGAAGTCTAAACACATAGCTAGGAAAGGATGTTGGAGGCTTGCCTTAGAAACCACTATATAAGGAGGTTCCATGAGCATTTCATCCTTGCCCCACACCTCACATCTCTCACTCTTCCTCTCTTTCGGCTCCCTTGAGGCCGAACCACCTCCCTCCACAACCTTTCCCAAGCCTTGGCTCACACTCACCCCTCCTTTCTTCTAATTGCTGAGACGAGGAAGGCCACCAAGAAGCTCTAAGGATTTGCTTATAGTCAATTAGTATTGAGGGAGATCTTTGTCGGAACGATAGTTACTTTCTCTGCTTTGCTAGATCTCTCGCACAAACATCAGGTGAGTTTCACTACTCTTTTCTCAAAAGCATGCGTCTCGGGTTTGAGACAACTTACTTAACTTTTCTAGTCCGGTTTGGGACTACTATTTTCTAGTCCGGTTTGGGACTACTTTCACATCCCGGGTTTGGGGTGCTATGACTCCTTGTGTGGGTCGGGCTTTGCTAGTTTCACACTCTTTGTCCTTGATGAACTAAACTTCATTCTATCACGGAAGTCCTCTACTATTTACCGAATGAGTTGCCGGGTTATGGCAAGTGGGTTACTAGTTGATAGCGTTATTAGGTTTGACAAACCTCACACCGTGCTGGGAGCCGGGCGTGAACTACGACCTTAGACTTTATCATTGTTGATAGGCAATGATGGGAGGCAAAAACCAGATCGCGGGGCGAGTGCATCGTTTGAATAGGAATTCGGTATATCATTGTTTAGTTATCATGAATGGGTTAGCTACCCTTGGCATACGCTGAACTAGTGGTTAGTGGTTCGTGGTTCTTGTTTCTTGGTTCTTGGTTTTGGTTAATGATTACTACTTTGGGTTCGGGGAACCTAATAAACGTTCTTGGTTTGGGAAACCTACACTTTTACTTACCTTACTTTGTGAACTCACCAACTTTATATTGACACACGATATACATGCTTTTACAGGTAGTTGGCTTCCGGTGCCGCGATTAGAAAGCCTGGTCACTAGTTTCAGAGCACGTGTAGGGCATGCATCATATAGCGTCATTGGGACATGAACACTTAACTACTCTCGAATGTTTAATTATCTATTATGATTTTGAGCGCGTTGTTTTGCGCAAACTATATGGTTAACTATTATCTTTAAATTCGCTTCCGCAACTATTTGAATAAATGATTATCTAGAAAACCTGTTTTCGATAACGAACTAAATGGTTTGGGCATTTAGAGTCGTTCATGTGACTTATGGCTATGGGATCCTGGTATGTCACACGCCTTGCGGTATAAACCCCGCAGTGGAAATTTGAGGGTGTGACAGTAGGGGGTTGGGGCTCGGAGTTGGGAATGGAAGAGGGAACAACTTAATGGCGCTGAAATGTTGGAACTGCAGTAGCTTTCGACTCTAATTGGGCCGGTTACAGTCAGCTCCAGGGCAGATCAGTGGGGTTGGGTCAGTTTTCTATCAAAAGTATATAAGAATGCTTGGGCTCGATGTTGAATATGGTACCAAATTATATGAGTAAAAAGAATTCATGGGTCCCAAAGAAAGTGGAGATACTAGCTTGGAGGGCGTCTTTGAATCAGATTCCAACTCATACAGCTTTGGTCAGAAGGAACGTCGATGTTGGTTCAACCATGTGTCCATTTTGTGCAGATTATAAAGAGACCGCTGATCATATTTTCGTCGCCTGCCATTTCGCTCAGACTGTTTGGAACTTAATTACGCAATGGTGCAGCCTCAAACCTTTTTTCGCCTTTAGTATCAAAAATGTACTAGAACTTGCAGATTATGAAGACGGGTCAGCTAAGCGCAGGAAGACTATTCACGCGATTTGCCTGACTCCTTTATGGTGCTTATGGATGGCAAGGAACAATCTAGTATTTAATCATCTTCAATGTTCGATCAGCCAACTACTTGGTGAGGTGAAGACACTCAACATTTTATGTATCAGATCATGCGCGAGACAACAAAATCTTGATTGGCCGATGTGGAGGGGTTTTCATTTACATAAGATAGGTTGGTAGGAATGGTTTTGTAATTGCAATTCTGTTGAAACTCTTGGTGAATGTTTGTATTTTGGTGACTAGCTAGCATCCCGCTAGCCTTTTGGATTGAACAAAATTTTTGTTGATCGTTCAAAAAAAAAAAGATTGGAATCAACATTCGTTAAAGTTACTCAAAACCATTAATTTGGTTCATTTAATTTTTTTTGAACATTCAAACGGGACATCTTTATTCATAACTCAAAAGTCCACCACAAAAATCGCCCAGAGCCCAATTAGCGAGAGGATTACCTGGGCCACAACATACACCCAATACAATTTACAAGCCAAAACAGAAACTTCGAACAGAAATCCAACACCCCTACACCTAGATTTTAACCATTATCAAAAATTGAAAAGTCCCACCACTTCGCCTTGTCCAAATCTGACATCTTTCCTCATTTAATCATCCACCAATAGGACTCTACTTTGACATCTTCTAGTAATCTTGGGGTCGCAGTATCAACGCCATTAAATATTTTGTCGTTCCACCCTAGCCATAACTTCCACAAACCAAGTAGGATGACCGCGTATATGATTTTAACCTGTTTTGCTGGTTTCTGCAGGTTCCTGCAGATGTTGATGGTCTGCTATATAGAAGAAAATGGGCACGCGTCTGCAATTTTAAGCCAATCCCGGACGTTGCACCATAACGCTCTAGCTCAAACACAATTCACCAAAATATGGTCTGCAGATTCAATCTCCAAGCCGCATCTTCTGCACAAACCGTCCCCAAACATAATTCCTCGAATTGCTAAGGCGTCTGCAGAAGCGATTTTGTTCTCCGCTGCATGCCAAACAAAACAGTTAACTTTTGGTGTTGCGATTCTGCTCCAGGAAAATAAGCGTTGCTGAGTAGGTTGACCCTGCAACTTCGTGATATCAGATCTTCCCTTTTTGACCTTGAATTCTATAACCGAGTTGTGAGACGCCCATAACCAAACATCCGCATATTTGCGATTCCATGTGTTCTCAACAGAACCCATAATCTTTGAGCTTCATTCATTTCTTCATTAGACGAAAGTTTCCTGATCCACGGAATGTCCTACCAGGTCGTGTTATTAACCATTTTGTAACATTCGCTCACTTTAGCATCTTCAAACAGGTCAATTGATATAGGGCCAAAATTTTTTCTTTTAAACAACCTCCTGGACACCCGTTGTCTTCCCAAAACCTTACTGTATCGCTAATGCCGACCTTACATACAAACTTTGATTCCAGGTTAATACCCCGAATTCCAAAGTGGTTCTGGATAGATGCAATCGAATGCCACACCCCAGATGCTGATTTTTTCAGTGGAACGAAACCATTTTGTCTTCTACCGCTATGGATCGCATTCACCAGTTTGCACCATAATTGATCCGTCGATGTTTTGTATCTCCACCACCATTTTACAATGAGCCCCAAGTTAAGATCTTCAATGCACCCTACCCCTAATCCACCTAAATTTTTTGGCTTTATAATTCTTTCCCACGCGACCCACCGTATTTTATTGTTCCCTAGTGACTCTCCCCATAAGAATCTTCGCCTTAATCCTTCCAACACTTTCAATACACCTGTAGGTGCCTTGAATACAGATAAGTAATAATTGGGGACAACACCAAGGGCCGATTTAACTAGGACAACTCTACCGGCAAACGAAAGAGACCTAGCTTTCCAATATGACAACTTAGCTTGTAACTTATCAATAATCGGCTTCCAACTTTTAATGCGTTTCATGTTATCTCAAACCGGCAACCCCAAATAAATGAAAGGAAGAGAGCCCTTCTTACAACTAAGGATGGAGGCCATTTGTTCAACCGATGCATCAACAATGTTGACACCAAAGATGGAGCTTTTCAACAGGTTTGTCTTAAGACCTGAGGCCATGGAAAAGCAGCGGAGAATCCTGTTTAGATTAGTAATATTTTCCGCTGTCCATTCACCAAAAAACAGCGCGTAATCGGCGTAGAAAAGATGGGATATTTTCGGGCCGCCATTAGGTAACTTTACACCCGCAAATAGGGTTGTTCACAAACCGAGCCGAACCGAGCAGACCTTTGCTCGTGCTTGGCTCATTTACAAACTGCCGAGCTAAACCGAGCGGACCTTTACTCGTGCTTGGCTCATTTACAAACCGAGCCAAGCCGACCGACTCATTTACAACCGAGCTAGAAACTGAGCGAGCATTTTTCGAGCAAGAATCGAGCGAGTGACGAGTGGTGAGTCTTTCGACAACCATAAATTTGGGTTTTTCTTTAAATGTTCTCGACCCCTAGTGATGACAGAGGTTCGACCGTTCGGTTGTCCAAGAATGAGGCTTAGGTTGAGGCCAGTGAGGCGATAAGCATACTATAGAGAATGATTGTCGTGTTGTGGCATAGGTTGACAGCGGGAGACGATTGATGTCACACAACTAACGGGAATAAGAAGTCAAGCATGTCTTTTCATGACTTAGGGTTTTGCAATTAAACTTAGTGTTAAGTTATCATTGTGTTGACTGGGCCAATAACTATAAATATAATTTTAATTAATGTGTGTATATATAATAAATTAATAAAATTTATATCAAGCTGAACCGAGCTGAGGGGACCTTTGCTCATGCTTGGCTCGTTTACAAACCGAACCGAGCCGATTGGTTCGTTTACAACCGAGCGAAAAATCGAGCGAGCATTTTTCGAGCAAATTCCGAGCGAGCGGCGAGCGCCGAGCAATTTGAACAGCCCTACCCACAAACGTGCCCCGCTTCAGTCGCCTTAGTAACTGTAAGATAATGGCTTAATGCCTCTCCTTTCTAATCCATCAAACATGTCCATATATAGTTACAATGGATCTCCTATATTTGGAGATAATGGAATACAATAAATGCTATACATAAATACAATCAATCAATTTCGTAAATTACGCCGTCTATTATACCCCCGCAGTCGAAGCGGGAGGAGAGCAGATGCTTAGACTGGATCTGAAGTCATCGAAGAGAACCCGAGGCAAACCCTTGGTGAAGATGTCCGCAACTTTAAAGCGTGAGGGGACATGTAAAATACGAACCAGGCCCTTCCGAACATGATCTCAGACAAAATGAATGTCAAGCTCGATCTGCGTCTCTAAACATGCCTTAGAAAGAGGCCGACGAAGCTCTAGAAGAAGGTTTCTAATCCAGCAAATTTCTGGAGCGGGAGATGGGGGACTGGCATTTAGAAGAATAGGAAACCAGGTTATCACCTAAGTAGACACAATACCCGGATGTTTATCGACGGGTATCTGGACATCTGGCACAATCTGCGTCTGTGTAGGCGCGAATAGTCATGGATGTAGATGGACGAAGGTGGAGACCAAACTATGCGGTGCCTTGAATGTAGTGAATGATGCACTTGAGAGCATTCCAATGAGCGAGACATGGAGAGTGCATGTGCATACAAACTTGTTGGACCGCGTATGTGATATTTGGGCGAGTGAATGTGAGATACTGTAGAGCCACGACAAGACTTCTGTAAGTGGTGGGGTCATCAAATAGAGGACCAGATGTGTCGCCTAGCTTTGACTGTGTGTTTACTGGAGTTGCAGCGGGCTTGCGGGAATCCATGCCCACGCGGCGAATAATATCCTTCGCATAAGCTTGCTGAGAAAGAAATAAATTGTTACCTGTTCTTGTCACCGAAATACCATGAAAATATGTCAGCGGTCCTAAATCTTTCTTGGCGAATTCGCCAGCAAGGGTGGACATAAGCTTTTGGCGAAGTGTGTCAGAGGAGGTGGTGAGAATAATATCATCAACATAAAGTAGAAGGTATGCGATGTCATGACCATGGTGATAAATGAAGAGCGAGTTGTCGGATTTGCACTGATAAAAACCTTGTTGAATAACAAAGTCAGTGAATCGTTGGTACCACGCACGGGGTGCCCGTTTTAGTCCATAAAGGGACTTCTTGAGACGACAAACATGGTCAGGGTAGTCGCGATGGCGAAAACCCATTGGTTGATGCATAAAAACGGTTTCTTGTAAGTGACCGTGTAGGAAGGCGTTAGTCACATCTAACTGATGAATTGGCCACGACTGGGAGAGGGCCAAAGAAAGAACTGTCCGAATTGTGGTGGGTTTAACCACCGGACTAAATGTTTCACCACAGTCAATCCCCACTTGTTGACTAAGTCCATCACAAACCAACCTGGCTTTGTACCGTTCAAGAGCGCCATCAGAACGGAACTTATGTTTAAACAACTACATAAACCTAATAATATTCATATCTGGGCGACGAGGAACCAATTCCCAAGTCTCATTTTTAATTAGTGCACTAAATTCATTGGTCCTGGCGTTATGCCATTCTGGTATAGACAAAGCAACTTGTGGGTTTTTGGGTATGGGAATGATAGAGGTAGTGGTTAGATTGAAGTGGTTCTTGGGTTTGGTGATGCCGTCCATGGCGCGTGTGCGCATGGTGTGTGCAGGTGCGGGTGGTGGCTGGTTTTGTTGAACAGTGGGGTTCGGTTTGGAAATGGGGGTGGTGGTCCGTGTGGGGTAGTGTGGTCAGTCGGGTGGGGTGTGACCGGGTGGTTGGTTGTGGTAATCGGTGGAGGGTGAGCTTGATGGGGAGGTGGGGAGGTGGGATAGGCTGGTTGGATGGTCCAGGTGATGAAGGAGGTATTGGGCCGGTGTTTTGGGCTGGGGGAGTAGGGGGAGTGGGGGCTAGTGGGGTAGAGGGTGTAGTGGACTCGTGGATGTGAGGCCATAGGAGTGGAGATAGGTTTTGAGAAAAAAAAAGTTGTAGGAGGTAGGGGCTGAGGATGTTGAATGGAATAGGGAAAGATGGACTCCTCATATTGAACGTGTCGCGATATAAAAACTTGATGAGAATTGAGGTCAAAGCATTTATAACCACGATGATTTGAGGGGTATCCAAGAAAGATGCAAGGTTTGGAGCGGTTAGTTAATTTGTGGGAGGTGGTAGAGGGTAGAATGGGGTAACATAGGCAACCGAACACACGAAGGTGGGTGTAGGTTGGTAGGACGTTATATACGAGAGTGGTAGGGCTTAGGAATTTTTGAGATTTCTTAGGTAGGATATTGAGAAGATAAGTGGCAGTTTCTAGAGCATAGTGCCAGTGGGTGGGGGGAAGGGAGGCTTGAGCAAGAAGGGTACGAATCATGTTATTGATGGTTCGTATCTTGCGTTCGGCTTTGCCGTTTTGGGAGGAGGTGTGAGGGCAGGAAAAGCGAAATTGCATTCCATTGAGTTGGCAAAATTGTTTAAAGTTGTTATTTGTGTATTCGGTGTCGTTGTCACATTGGAACTGTTTTATTTTACGCTCAAATTGGGTGCTGATTAAGTTGTAGAATTGGGTGAATACGGTGTATACTTGAGATTTATTGGTGAGAGGGTAGCTCCACAAAAAGTCAGTAAATCATCCAAAAATAAAATGTAGTAACGATGACCACCCGTGCTCAAGACAGGTGATGTCCACAAATCACTATGAATGATATCAAATGATAAATGAGTTTTATTAATGGAATCATAAAAGGGAATGACGCTTTTGCCAAAAACACAAGATTGACATAGCGTATTATTTTGTTTACTAAAATTAATAAAAGAACAAGACTTCAATGATTGCAATAGATTGGAGCCTGGGTGCCCAAGGCGTTGGTGCCAACGGTCTTGAGTGATAGCAGTAAAGGCTGTGGGAGAGGAAGGTGACTTGATGAAATTGGAGGTGAGTGGTTAGAGGTCTCCCGAACTATTGCATCGTAGGATAGGAGCCCGGGTCTTGAGATCCTTCACAAGAAAACCAAAAGGATCAAATTCAATGGATAATAAATTGTCTGTCATGAGGTGACGGACATAGATGAGGTTTTTAATAAGGTTAGGGGCAAAATGAACATTGTTTAGTTTAAAGGTTGGAAAGGGGTGGTAAGGTTTGGTTGCCCTATCCAATAACCGGAATGGTCATGCCATTCCCAACGATTATTTGTTTATTAGTTCAAGAATTAAAAACAGACGAAGAATGGTTACTTGGTAGTTGCATGTGATCTGAAGCGCTGATGTCCATAAATCCCATTGGGTCAGTTTTTTGGCTCATGGAGAGAGTATAGAGGGCCTGAGCAATGTCAATGGGTGTCGGTGTGTACGTGGCCGAGTAGGCTTGGTCTGGGCGCGGGCCTAAGAGGCCCTGGCTGTTATTGGGCTTTGGGGTCGAAGGGTATGGGCAAGGTGGTGTGGTGTTGTTTGGGCTAAAAGAAGGATAGGAGTTGGTGTTAGAATTTTGGGCCTGATTGAGAAGGTTAGCCCACTGGTTGTTGGTCTAATTGTTAGGAAAGAAAATGTAGGGATGGGTTTGTTGTGGAGAGTAGGAGGATGTTCGGGTGGATTGTGAAGGCGAGGGCCGGCCTCGGCTGGAATCGCGTGTGGGGTTGGGATTGGGTGAAGGCGAGGTAGAGTTTGTGGTGCGGGCTTGGACATGGAGTGAAGTGGAGGCTTGGGAAGCGGAGTGGATGGCTTAGTTGGCTTTGGTGGATTCGTTCATGCAAAGTTGAGAACGAACCTCAAAGAAGGTGGGTAGGTGCTTGGTATTCTGCAAGATGGTGCCGACGGTCTCATACTGCTCGGTGAGACCGGTGATGGTTTGCAAGACCAGATCCTGTTCATCGACAGGGGCGTCAACATTAAATAGTTGATCGGACAGAACTTTGAGTTCTTGGCAGTAGGCCTCCATGGAGGAAAGGTTTTCCAAGCGAGTGTTTGCAAACTTCTGTTTTAGAAGTAAAGCACGAGTGGCTTTGTTATCTTGAAACAGGGCCTCAATGGCCTTCCAGGCATCATAAGCAGTGGTTCGGTGTTTGATAACGGTTTTGAGGAGGTTCTTGGAGATGGTACCATAGTGCCATTGAAGGACAATGGCGTCTAGGCGCTCCTAAGAATCGGTCGGCGGTGCAGGAGGGGCAGTTTGTTTGTCCGATGATGTGGGGGGCTACAGTTGGGGGTTGGCGAGGAGAGAGGTGATCGGCAACGAGGTAGGCGGTGCAGTGGATGCGAAATAACTCGGACCACGTGATGTAGTCAGATTCGTTATCCAGGGTAATAGGGACGAAGGTTTTGATGTTTGAGACGGTGACAACAGGGTGATGTTTTTGATCGGCCATGTGAAGGAGAAGTGATCGATCAAGAAACTAAGGTGATCGGATAGCAAGGGTAGTAGGGCGGTCGAAGGTTAAGAAAGAGATGATCGAGGTAGGATTGATACCATGTAAGATAATGGCTTAATGCCTCTCCTTTCTCATTCACAAACATGTCCATATATAGTTACAATGGATCTCCTATATTTGGAGATAATTGAATACAATAAATGCTATACATAAATACAATCAATCAATTTCGTAAATTACGCCGTCTATTAGTAACCATAACATGTAAAGCTTCCATAACGATGGTGAATAAGAATGGCGACAATGGATCACCTTGTCTAAGCCCCCGCTTTTGTTGGAAATCCATTTTTGGTGACCCGTTCATTAAAACCGTCGATCTCCCCGTGACAAGAGTACCCATGATCCATGTCTTCCATCTAGTTGGAAAGCCCATATGATGCATGATGTAAATCAAGAATTTCCAAGACACGCATTCATACGCTTTCTCAAAGTCTACCTTGAATAAAAGAACCTTTCTTTTCGGTTTTTTAGCCCATGACACTATTTGGTTCATTTAATTAGTTGTGGCCCAGTGGTAGGCGGCCTATGCTCTCATCTATGAGGCATGGGTTCGATCCCCATAAGCCACAATTTGAGGGATATTAGGCAATGAAAAAGAAAACCTGTAAGCCATTAGTTGCGTAGGTTCGAATCTAAGCTGACCCGGGTTTTATCCGGCTGTTACTCTAGCGAGGTAACTCGTGTGGAGGCAGTACGGTTTCCGGGCGAACGTCGTAGTCCCCACCGTACCAGCGTAGACCCAGTTCAGACAACATAGTCTGTACGCGTAAGTGATTAGGGTCTGCTAAGAGACGGGTGTGATAACGTCTACCACACGGTTAAAGAAAGTGATTGTTCAAAAAAAAAAGTTATTGAAAATACGTTAAGACTTTTTCTTCGGCAGGTACCATGAATAGTTGTCCAAATGTGGAAGCATTTTCAAGTTGCATCCTAGTTTTAATTACATTTAATTTAATTTGAATTTTACGGTACGTTTAGGGGTAACCTAATGATGTACTAAAATATTGGATAAATTATATGAATATTGATTGGTTAATTAACACATGCCTATGGCCTCCTACGCATTAGGGGTAACCTAATGATGTTTATCCTATTAATGTGATTTGTGTTTGAATTTCGTGGGTAAAAGCTAGAATTAGAAGTAGATTTTAGAGGGTGCATTTCTTCACGTTATTGTTATGATTATTTGCGATTTTCTTTTAGTTGATCTAATTGTTAACCTAACTTAAACTTTGCCCGATATTTGACTTAACAAAGTTTTTGTTCCTACATGAAAATTTCTGGATCCATTAGTGTGTGTTAATTACAAGTTAACCATTCATGAACATTACATCGATATGGATATAACCTATGTATATCTTTTCTCAGGGGCAATAATTTTGTTGTATTTCAAACGTGGAATATTTGAGGCGTGTCACATTAAAAGTCAAACGAAAGCAACATGTATCAGTTGATGTTTTAATAAAGTTAGAAAAAGAATGGCGTGGATTTGTACAAGCACGTTAGGAATAAAACAAAATTATATCAACATTATTGAAGCAATTTTCAAAAAAATAAATAAATAAATAAATAAATAAATAAAAAATCAACATTATTAAAGCACTAGATTATTAAGACGAAAAACATCAATAATTTAAAAATCAACCATACGAAATAATTAGTAGTTTTAATCATCAAACACCCATTGTTAGTGTTATCCCTAACTTTAATAGTAGTTTGATATGATAGTTATCTGGTAACATAATAACTCCGTTTACCATTTTTCTAAGAGATAATATCATGCTAGATAAAATCATACATGTTATTTATATGGTATTGTCATATTACAATATATTATTTCTTTCTAAAAAATTATTTCACCGTCTTCATTATTTACTAAGAGTCTGCTTGGTTAATTAAGTGCTGAATCATTATGAAGTCTGAATGGTTAAGAGGATTTGAATGGTTAAGTGCTAAATCATTAAGTGCTGTTTTGTTGGACCTTTAAATGGTTAGTCTTCTTATCCCACATTGGTAGGGGAAGTAAAAATGGACTCATTCAGTGCTTAATGGTTCAGAAACATCTCAAGTCTTAATGATTCAGCCTTAACTATTCTATTCAGATGTTGAAATAAACGCGCTGAATGAGCTGAAAGCGTTAAATGCTTCAGAGGCTCATTACCGAACAACCCCTAAAACTAAAGTAAACCCTAACAAACATTTTTTCTCTATCCACGATGGTTGCATCAACCACTAGCTGGAGACCGACCGACCTACCGTCACACACCCTATCGTAACCACAAACTGTTTCCCAATCTCTCAGACCGTTCTCAACGTCTCTTTCCTCTGCTTCCCTTCGTGGTAGCTCCTGAATGCTCCAATTGCGTCCCAACCTCTCTTTCCTCTGCTTCCCTCCGTGGTAGCTCCTGAATGCTCCAATTGTGTCCCAACACTACTAGAAACAACATTTTTTTCTACAAAAGTTTCCTAAGACCATTTGTAGTGGTAAGGGGAAAAACTTAAAGCTTCTAATTTTGATTGGTCCATGTGGCAGCTGAGTCAGCATGTGGCTTGAAATGAAAATGGGATGTAGTGGTAAGGGAAAAAAATAAGGCCCCTGTTTCTGATTGGTTGTTTATTTTATTATTTTTTTTTAAACTTTTTAACTAAAATGTATAAAAAAAGACAAATGTCATAAAAAAATTACAAATAATATTAAAACACACAACTAATATTAATTAAATTCAAACAACTAAAAAAAATACAATACCAAATTTAAAAAAAAAAAAACGCAACATGAAAAAAACGAAATACACTAGAGCTTATAGTTTGCAAGAATTTCTTGCCTATGAAGTTGTGCAAGGCGTAAGGCTTCTCCATCGAGGTGGTCGATCGATCTGGACAAAAACTCAATGTCCTTTTCCCTTTGCCTCGCATCTTGGATGTCGACAAACCTTTTATTCTCGACCACTCTTTGGTGCATAGTTTCCAAACGTCTTTGGCAAGGTCGCGAATATCTTGTAGTCGTCGATTCATTTCCTCAAAATCTTCCTTCAAGTCACTACCTCCTGCCGAAGACAACTCTGCCTTGCCATCCTTTTTTTATCTTCTACCGGGTGGTCTAGGAATATCCTCCTCCTCCTCATCCTCCTCCAAATTAATAGGATCACCTAAACTCATAACGCGAGCATCGAATGACGGTGTATCCGGATCTCGCGACGAGGAGGTTTTGCTTTGTTTTGATGTTCCTCCTCCTCCTCTCCTGATTTTGCGCCTACTACCGGACCCCATAGGTGGTACCTCAGCCCACTTAGGACTTTTTCTCGACATCTCCCAAATCCTCAAATACCCGAACGAACGACCCACGGGTTGCGTCCATTTCCTCCAACGCTCTTGCCAACACACCATCATCACCTTCCCCACTGCCCTTGTTGTCGCTACAACGTTGGTAAACCTCCGCAAAAGAATGGCATCTATTATTTATATCCGACCACTTTCCCGATATCGAATCGTTGTCTCGATACTCCCCTCGACCCATGGCGGCAAAAAATAGCTCTCGAATTCTTATCCAAAACAACAGCTTGTTTTGATAGTTCGCTACAAAAAAAATTATATTAATAAAATTGAACCGATTAACAAAAAAAAACATCCGAAAAAATACATATATATATATAAATATATATATATGTATATATAAATACGTTTAAAAATACTAACCAACTTCGGGATCCTTCGATATGTCGAGCCAAGCCCGCGCTAAAGCAAACTCCTCTTCTTTCGCCCAACACTCATACTTCTTTTTTTGACGAGGCGCGTTAGTATCTTTTTTATTGTGCGAGCGTCCCCCCCCCCCCCCCCCCGTTGAGAACCCTCGGGTTGACGTGGTTGGTCGGGCTCGCATTGAGTTTCAGGCACGACCTCGGGCTCCTCTTGAGAACTTGGGCCATAGTTTACGTTCATGTTTGACCCAAACCCCGTTGGCGCTTGAAAAAATTGACCCGACATGCTAAGCAGTTGAGCGTATCCCATTGTGTTCGCGTCGAAATCGCCCCAATTAATATTGGGTGGCGGTTGAGTAGTGTTTGGTTTCATACCCGGGCGAGACGGGACCCCAAACGGTGAACCATGTGGAAACATTTTTGTGTTTTTTAGTTTGAGTATACTGTATATTTGTTTGTGTGGTTGTGTGTTTATTTGTGTTTTGTGTGTATATATATAAACTATAAAAAAAATTACCGTTTGAATTTAATAGAAAACCAACGGATCAATTTTTGACCGTTTCCTCGTCCACGTGTCAACCTCTGATTGGTTGCTTCAATTGTCACCCAACGTTATCACAATAACGCCTGCCAAGTTTTTTCGAACATAGCGCTTCCGTAACGGTGTGAGGGGCGCTATCTTGCTCCAACACGCCCAATTCAAGCCCCACTACACCCAGTCTAACAGTTTTCTCACATAACTTTTATCCTCACGAGATCTCAAAAGCCACCTCAAGTCCTCCATACAACATCACCAACGAAACAGGGAAACTATACTATATGTGAATATATAATATATTCATTAGTGAATACATGAAATAATTCCAATCAACTATTAGAAATAGTAGACTATTTGACTTAAACATATATTACATGTATAAATGTATTGAACTTACAAGTGGATGAGATTCTGACCAACATGTTTTATCTTAATTACAAAATACCAAACAAATACAAAATTAAGTAGATCAGAAATAGTAAAAATGATCTACAAAATGTTTTTATACTAAAAGAGTAACTATAGCTTTATTGGCTTCTTAAAGATGACATAGAAAAATAAGAAAATATTGATGGTTGTGAAAAAGCCACAAGAAAAGAGGAAACAAAATGATAAGTTAAATGAAGTGTAGCCCCATAAAAAAAGACGACCACAAAAAACCTACAAAGTTTAAAATGTTAAATCACATCATTTGAAACATCTCCATTTATCAAACTTTTCTCAGCTTGAATTAATATTCAAATGAATAATATTAGTAGTTTGATTCTTTGATGCATTAGAACTTACGAGAGAGGTGCCCGTGCGATGCGGCGGGGGAAACAACACTTGTTAGTTACTTTAGGGGTGTGTACGATGCAGTTTGGTTCGATTTTAAGCCATAATTATAACCAAAACCTAAAAATTTGGTTATCATATTTCAAAAACATATCAGTTTCGTTCAATTCGGTTTTGGTTAATGAATTATGAACGTTCAGTCGTTTCATCGATTAATGATCAAAAATTTAATTTGGGCAAAAAAACTCATCGGTTCCGATCATTTAGGCTTTGCACCTTGGTTTTTGAAGAAACAAATAGTCTTATCACCGGTTAGGGATGATAAGATTACGAGTATCCACATGGTTGATCCTTCACTAGCAGCTATGGATGAAAGAACCTACAAACAAGGGTGAATTTGTGGGTGTGGAGACGACTACACAAGGTAGTAGTTTATGACAAAAACGGGGTGAATGGGGATACTATCAAGTGTGATAGCTCTCCGGATTAGCAGAAAGTGTCCTCTCCTATTGGGGATGTGGCCCCTTTTATAGGAGAGTCCGTATGCCACCATTACCCAAGTCCTAACCATGGTTAGGTTGTCTCCATCACCCTTAATTATGTTAGTAAGGTGATATATGGAAAGCTTAATTAATGGGAATAGTGGAATCGTATACCGTCTTTAATGGTTGGTCACCATGCTTGAAGCCTTGATTCATGCATGGCGTTTGACCATGCATGACTTTCGCCTTGACCGAGACTTGACCATTGACTGGCCATTAATGTGTTTTGACCATTTCTTGCGCATAAGCTTTTCTCCACGTGGCGATGTTATTCCGGGTTTGGGTATGCGGAATAGTGTATTCAGTACCCAATCCCATCAAGTCCCCCCAGTCTAGTGTGTCTCTTATCTAAGAAGTTATGATGAGATGTGAGGGATGCTGGACTTATAAGGTGTGTGTCTTTGAGGAAAGCCTGTCTGCAATGTTAAATTGCGCATATGGGTTTGGTGAGTGACTTTTGTGTTGTGGAATTTTTGTGCGGAGAACGGGTGATATGAATTTACGTCAATGTTCCGTAGGTGTGAGACACGTCAGCGGTTTGTTGTGGACAGTTGTCATTTCCCCATGATTTTTAAAACTTGTGGTCCATATGGCGAGTGAGCTTGACGTGACTAGTTGCAGTTGAGACGTGTGCAGGCACGTTGAACGGCGGTTGTCAGGCGAGTGGGCACGTGAGGCGCGTGTGGCGTCTGTTTGTCTTCAGATGTACACGTGTCATTTCCCTATTAGACTCATGTACGAAAAAGCCTGGCTGGCCCACCGAGCATGACGTCAGCTGTATTAATTGCCAAGCATATATATTGATTTTTAATCATGGCTTTTCCCATTTCCGTTTGTTTCAAATTTTGAATTCTTCTCTAACGTATCTTCTCCCGCCTTTCATTATTTCTTTAACAATGTCTCAAGATTCACAAAATGTTCCAGAATCTAGTAAGACATCTGATTCTGTAAAAGATCTTGGGAAAGAATCATCAAAAAGTATGGAAGCTACCACTATTAAGTGGGATAGACCCTCATATTTAGGCTTCCTTGATCAATATGGCATTCTGTCTGAATGGGAGCCGGAGCTTCCGGCCGAAGGGAAGAATGCTTTACAAGCACCTTCTAGGAAGATAACTTTGTATGCAGCGGCGTTTAGTAAGTGTTGTTTTCGTCTACCGGCCACCAAGTTTGTAGTGGATGCCTTGTTGAAATATGGCATTCACCCTACACAATTGACCCCTTATGGGTGGTGCCGTTTGATTCACTTTGAAGCTACCTGCAGGGCTTTGGATATTGAAGCTACATTCGAGAGGCTAAATGTGTTTTATGTTCTTGAGGCTGCCCGTGGCGGTAGTGGTTGGTATAGCTTAGGTATTCGCCGGAAGGTGAAGCAACTTGCATCAGAAAAGGTGAAGTCCATGTATGAGTGGAAAGATAAGTTCTTCTATATCCACCGTGGTGTTATCCCTGCTGCTTTTCAATGGATGATGGCAGGTTTAAAAGAGAAAATTGCTGAATTTCCCCCAGTGGCAGGATACAAAGAGCAGGCTTGGTATAAGTCGCTTTGTGACCATGCTACTTCGTTGATGATGGACGAATGTCCAGAAAGTGTTTTAAATCTGTTAGGACTCAGTCTTATATGCCCTGAAGGTCATGATCCGAATCCTCCGGAAGGTAATGAGCTTGTCTATGCTTTTTGTTTATATGATTTCTTGTGTTTGAATTTATATTGCGCGATTGTGTCCAGGTGTTTCCCTGTTTGAGTTATTTGCCAAGAGAGTTGAAGCAAAGGTGCTGTATACTCCACCTATTGCAGGCGCGCAACGGTTATCGGAGTGGACTAGTTCGAACTTTCTGTTCCCTAATATCGTCGATCCTCCGAAGCAGTATGTGAGAACAGGTTATAAACCACGTCCCTTTCTTTTATTATTGATAAGTTTATTTTATGCGCGAAGGAGGCGCAGTAGGTACGCATCCTGCGTACTGATTTTGCGCATTCTTCGTGGTAGGTGCGGGTATACAACTCCGCAGAAAGGCTATAGTTGATGTTGAAGAAGTTACTTCTGAGCGTCAGAAACCTGTTGGTTAGTCTTTGTAACTCCTTTATTAATTCCTCACACATAGTTTAATGTATACAGATGTAATTTCCGCACCAGGCATGGGTACATCTAAGAAGCGTGCCGTAGCGAGCAAGAAGACAAAACCGGTTATGCATCCATTAACTTGTTCAAATTTTTACAATATTCTAAACACCAAAGTATAGCGCTCCTAATTGGGATTGATATAATTAAGGAGGTGGCATCAAGAAAAAGTACAAAGAGAGGTAATAACTAAAAGAAGTATAGGCTTTATGAAAGATTCATGCATCTAAATCAAAAATCTCAACAAAACATCATAAAAAAATATTACAACATACAAGGTCAATAATAAATCATGAAAATTCTGTATCTTAGAAATAAAAATTAAAAAAAAAAAAAACTAAAAAACCATCTTTGCAACATGTAGCTTATTATAGAGTTATCTGTCTTTAGTTGGGAACCTTATAGTGACACAAGGATATCCATAGCCTTGAATGCATAAAAAATTAGTATGTATGTAAAACAAATGTATAACTTCTTTGCATTATCCTTGAACTCAGAGGCGAAGCATGCTTTGGGCCAGGGGTGGCCTTGGCCCCACCCTGTTTTTTTGGCGCAGTAGTGGAAATTTACGGTTTTTATAGGTAAATTGAGTCCGGGTTAAGTCCGGCTCCCGCCGATTTTCCACTACCGATTGAAAAAAATTGAGTTCGGCCCCCGCCGATTCCGAATCCAAGCTTCGCCACTGCTTGAACTTGTATTATACAACCACCATTCGAAACGAACTAATACCGATTAAAAACTCTTGGTGTGTTAGTTCAATCAATAATCACTGGTTAAAATAAATAATTTCTAGCAATTTTAACTAAGAGACAATGACGTACATCAAGAATACATGTCATTTTTTCTACAATCCCGACCAAATATGGTGTATTTCAAAACACAAACAACTTTTCCAAACCATGAATAGATTAATAAAACAATGACATATATATTTGAAAAAAAACACTATACCTTTTTTGCTACCTATTTATTAGCATATAATTAGAAGTAACAATGTTTGTGAATTTTGAAGACTTGGTGTCAATTTTTTTTCTTAAACACTCGTACAATAAACAATAATACCCATACTTCCATGAGAGTTGCCTATTGGTCCAAAACAAACAGACAAAGAATTGCATTTCAAGTTATGAACTCTTATTTATTACCAATTTTATATCATTATATTATTGGAATAGAAGATCAAATCATCTCATCCTACAAGAAAAAGAAAATGATGATACTGATCTTTGTGTACACGATTTTTATGGACACCATATACTAAAAATCGTAGGAACCCGTTATGGGCAGAGGCAAAGCTATGTCACCAGAGGCGCAAATTAAATGATTCATAACACAAATCTCTGCTTTAAGTGGATGGTGTAGATATTTAATCAGTGTTGCTCAACTTTGTTTCAAACACAAATTCACACCCAGAATACTCAAGTAACATATTACCTATGTATAAGTAAATTATTATACGCAAAACTTCTATATCAAAATGAACATCAAAACAAATTAGTAAACACTCATAGCAGATTATCAAACACATAAACAATAATTTAACTGATCAGTAGGATACCCGGAGACCTTTTCTAGAGGCGAGCGATGTATGCCGGAAGTAACTCCGCCGCTAGATTTGCAAAATAACCATTACCTGTGTTTAAAAAGCAACAATCATGTTTTCTTCATGTTTCTACGTAAAACCATCAGAAGTTGAGAACCTATATCTAAACCCAAAAAAAAAAAAAAAATACCCGAGATTGGGAACGGGGTGTTGAAGATGATGAGTAAAGCCAAAGAATCCAACTAAGACGTCTTACAGTCAAAGTCCTACAGGAAATTTCAACAACTTAAATCTAAATTTAATAAATTAAAACCAAGACTATGGATTTTAGAACTCCTTTTTTTTATGCTCATAAGATCCAAGAACCATGAGACGATTGAAAAGAAGAGGTTGAAAACCACACTTACATGCACACAACGATGGCTATCTTGGATCTGACCCCATAGTAGCTTCACTCGGTCCTTTAAAACATTGATTACACCTCCAAAACACGGGCATAGATCAGTATCAGTCGATTATCATCCTTAACGAATGTAATCAAATGCAAATCGAATTTAGTATTTGGGGGAGTATGAGAGGGTAGCCTAAAACAAACATAAACATATAACATTACTAAACAAATGCTTAAAGGGTTGAAGCCTACAAGGCTTCGGACAACCAGGAGCATCCTAAGTCAAAAAGATGACTTGTCCCGTCATCTTTTTCATCGACCGGGACAGATAAGCTGATGGAGTAACATCAGCCAACAGACCGCAGGTCCATAGCAGCTACTTACCATTTGTGGGATGTCCTTTAGTTGCAACAAGGCTCAAGGCAAGATGCTTTCTCCTTAGGGAGATCCCCTTTCCCTATAAATCAGAGGCTGATTCCTCAGCTCTGGACACCATCACAATCACTCTCACTTCACTCTTCTAATTCTTTTGGTCTTGCACGTGGAAGAATATTTCTCTCCACTCGGATCTCTAGAACTTCTATTTCTGGTTTCGAGTACATCTCAAACCAGAACCTTAAAGCATCTAAAACAAGAAAAATAACCTTGAACCTCCTTCTACGTTTGCAACGTAGAAGGACACCACGACCTGCGTTAGGCAAAGTGGAACCTTTGAACCCTTGAACCTCCCTTGTGACTCAGAACTATCGTTAGGCAGTTATTTGTTGTAGCAACAAGTTGGCACCCACCGTGGGGCTACGCCATTGCCTTTACAAAAATCAGTTGTGTAGCTCCAACTCTCTCCATGTCTGACCCTGAGTCCCAAGAGGAAGTCAACCAGATCTCTCCAAGCACAGATCAGACTTCTCCAACCAGATCTGTGTCTTTTTCCACTCCAGGAGGCACTCCAGCTAGAACTCAGTCCCCACCTGCACATCATGGGACAACAAGCTTACAGACTCCACCTCCCACTCGTTCAGGGGTGTTTTCTCCTCTCCCTGATCTTGCACAGACTCCCCAACGTATAGATCTTACCCCTGAAGGAGTGGAAAGAAACTTCCTGCAGCTCAGATCCCTTTTGAACCAGTACGTCATGAAGGAGAGGGATAAAGGAGTCCGCCTCCGTCTAGACTATGGCGAGGAAGAAGAGGTGTCGCTCTCACCGGGGCCTCCTCCTCCTCTAAATGCCACCTACAGTCATAGACCACGACTCGGAAGCAGTGCCGCTGGCCCCAGCAACACACTCTCCACTTCTCAGCATGAAACAAGGTCCAGCCCCACCGCTTTCCCACTGTTTACCACCCAAGCTGCCACTACTGGCACACCACTTGGGCATGAAATCACCCTGGACCAGCTTCTACAGTCACCAATATCCAGTGTTCCTCCAACGGTAGCCACTTCATGGGATCAAGCCGTGGCTTCGCTCCCCATGGCTAGGAGCGCTTCCATGAGCATCCCCATGATGACTAGCAACGTGGCCACAACCGAAAACCTCCAAGGTTTTAACCTCATGCCCTATATGATATCACAAGTGATGGCTAACTTCCCTTGGCAGCAGCTCATCAGTCAAGCCATCGCTGCTTAACAGGGGACTCCGGTCGGAATAACCAACAACAGGACAGAACAACCTGTCAACCCACCCTACAAGCCAAACAACTTATCTTGCTTCTCACCAGAAATAGCAGATTATGACTTTCCTAACAAGCTAAAGATGCCAGCTCATATAAGAACATATGATGGTTCTGATGATCCAGAAGATCACCTTCAGATCTTCTCAGGGGCAGCTCGGATCGAAAAATGGGGCGATCCTGAGTGTTGTTTAATGTTTATGCAAACCCTTGTTGGATCTGCAAGAATCTGGTTCAATGGCTTGAAGGTTGGAAGCATCCGAACCTTTGATGAACTCAGCAAAGGATTCCTTGCCAACTTTTCACAACAGAGAAGATGTGTCAAGGATGCAACCGTCATCTTCCAGATAAAGCAAAAAGATGATGAAAGCCTGAAGAATTTCATTGAGAGGTACAAAAAAGAAGGACTTACCTACGTTGGTGCAGATGAAAAGATGAAGGTTGCAGGGTTCATGAATGCCATCAACTCAAAATACCTCACCAGGGAGTTTAACAAGAGTCTCCCCAAAACCCTTGAAGAGGCTTTGGAAAGAGCCGAAGCCCACATCAGAGGAGAAGAGGCTGTAGACATAAAGGAGCAAAGAAAGAGGGCTTCCAACTGGAGAGGCAACAGCCCTACTCGGAAAAGAGGAAACTATGGTACCTACGACAACAGATCCAGGAGATCTGAGCCTCGAAGGTCGGAAAGCAGGAACCCTCCAAGCAAAGACAGAAACATAAATTTTACAGCCCTCTCCAAAACTCCTCAAGAAATTCTGGCCACGGAAGAAGTCAAACACACCTTTAGACCACCTCGTCCCTTGCCTAAAAGTAAAAGAAACGAAAACTCCAACCAGTATTGTGAGTTTCACGAAGAAAAGGGACACCACACCAACGACTGCTTCCAGCTTAAGAAGAGGATCGAAGAAGCAGTTAGATCTGGCGAACTAGCCCACTTGGTTAAAGGTGTCAGAGAAAACATAGCTGATGGCAAGAAGAAAGATGTTGCCATGGTGTTTGTTGAAAGTGAAGCGCCAAGCAAACGACAGAGGTTGGAGGATTGGGAATGTCAAGGCATCTACTTCCCTTGTACCAACGAAGAAAAACATTGTGATCCACTAGTCCTTGAAGCCCTCGTGGGTTCACGTCAAACACAAAAAGCCTACATAGACACCGGAGCTGCTACTGAAATCATGTTTGCAAAATACTTTAACCTTCTAAGCCATGAAGAACGCTCCACGCTCAAGCCAGCCGAAGCTGCCATCAAAGGTATAGCTGATATTCCCATCAAACCCTTGGGCGAGATGGTACTCAATGTAACTTTCTCCGATGGGCAAATGCGAAGAACTGAACCGCTGACGTTCATTGTCTTAGACCTACCATCCAGTTACGATGTCATCATTGGTAGACCCGGTGTAGTAGCTTTCGATATGACCGTTTCCATCAGCCGGAAGAGTGCCAAGTTCCCCACCAAAGAAGGAGTAGGAACCCTCCAACCATCAGCCTCTGTGCTAACGGTTGTTGAAGAACAAAGCAAACTCGGTCTTAGCATCAATCGTAAATACCCTGATCAAAGGATACGGGTAAACACAGCCCTTCCTAGGGAAATTCTCTCAAAGCTTGAAGCGTTGCTAAAAAACAATGTAGATGTTTTCGCTTGGTGTCCCAGTGACATGACAGGGATCCCACGTGATGTTGCTGAACACGAACTCAAAGTTCCCCAAAACATCAAACCAATAGTACAAAAGAAAAGAAGCCTTGCACCAGAACGAAGCAGAGCAGCTTGCCAGGAGGTTGACAAACTGGTCGAAGCAGGAATCCTCCGAGAGGTCAAATACCAATCCTGGGTTGCAAACCCAGTGATGGTTAAGAAACCTGACGACTCATGGAGGATGTGCATAGACTTCAAAGACCTCAATAAAGCTTGCCCAAAGGATTGCTACCCTTTACCGGAGGTGGATTTGAAAGTTGACTCGTTGACAGGTTACCCTTGAACCTAAAAACAACTTTTAAAGTTATTCAACACCTCCCAAATTTGTTTCTTTTCACATAATGCATGCTTACAAGCTAACCCTTCAACAGGTTTCCCCTTCAAATGCTTTTTGGATGCCTATAAAGGTTATCACCAAATACAAATGAAGGAGGAAGATGAAGAAAAGACTGCTTTCCATACTGACAAGGGTATCTTTTGTTATAAAAAGATGCCCTTCGGCTTAAAAAATGCAGGTGCCACCTATCAAAGGTTGGTTGACAAAGCCTTTACCGAACAAATTGGTAGGAACATGGAAGCATACGTGGATGATTTGGTTATCAAAAGCAAAACTGAGGATGAAATGCTCAAAGATATACAAGAAACCTTCGACAATCTTAAGAAGATCAACATGAAACTAAATCCCATCAAGTGTTCCTTCGGTTTTGAAGAAGGGAAATTCTTGGGTCATGTTGTAGGAAAACAAAGCATAAAAGCTAACCCAAACAAGGTTCAAGCCATCCTCAAAATGAAGTCACCACAAACCAAGAAAGAAGTGGAAAGCTTGAACGGCAAGCTTGCCGCCTTGAAGCGTTTCGTGTCAAAACTTGCTGAGAAATCCCTTCCTTTCTTCAAGACCCTCAAAGGTTGTGCTGACAAGAAGAACTTCAGGTGGACAGAAGAAGCTGAAGAAGCCTTCAACGCTATGAAACATTACTTGGCTTCCCTTCCCACCATTGCAGCACCTGAAGCAGGGGAAACGATCTCTGTCTATCTTTCAGTCACTGAAGAAGCCTTCAGCGCTGTTCTCACTATCGAAAGAGAAAAAGCCCAGGTACCCGTTTATTTCTTCAGTAAAACCTTAAAGTTAGCAGAGGTCAAGTACCCTCCTTTGGAAAAATTAGCCTTGGCCCTGGTACAAACGGCAAGAAGGCTTCGAAGGTACTTTCAAGCACATCCTATTCAAGTAGTCACTGACCAGCCAATCAAAAATGTGCTTGAAAGGCCTGAAACCTCGGGACGACTAGCCAAGTGGGCTGTTGAGCTAGGTGAACACAAGATCACCTACGTCCCGAGAAAAGCAATAAAAGCACAAATACTTGCTGATTTCATTGCTGAAATTCCAAGGGCAGAAACTGCTGAGGTTAACATGACCATGGACGAACCTCTCGACCCTGAAGCCTAGAAGCTTTACACAGATGGAGCTTCCAGCGTTGAAGGCTCGGGAGCTGGTCTTATATTAATCAGTCCTGAAGGGTTAGAATTCACATATGCCCTTCGTTTGGAATTTCAGACAACAAACAACGAAGCCGAATATGAAGCTCTGATCGCAAGACTCAAGCTTGCAAAAAAGATGATGGTTCACAAGCTTCAAGTGTTCACCGATTCACTACTAGTCTCTAGCCAAGTGAACGATAGCTACATTGCCAAAGAACCCAACATGAAAAAATACAAAGAGAAAGCCAAGGAAATCATGATCACTTTCCAACAATGCAAGATCAAGCAAGTTCCAAGGTCTCACAACAAAAAGGCTGACGCGCTAAGCAAGCTCGCCTCGCTAACCTTTGCTCACCTCACTAAGAAAGTATTGGTTGAGGTAATCAAGCATCCTGCCATATCAGAGTTGGAAGTCCAAGACGTCATCACTGAAAATGAGCCAAACTGGATGACTCCGTTTGTAAGGTTCCTTCAAAAGGGAGAACTACCACAGGACCCTGTTGAAGCTGAAAGGATCCGAAACAAATCGAAGCAGTATACCATACAAGATGAAATGCTTTACAAAAGAGGGTATCTAGCTCCACTGCTCCGATGTGTTGGACCCGAACAGAGCAAGTACCTGATTAAGGATGTTCATGAAGGAATCTGCGGAGCCCACTGTGGTCCAAGGTCAGTTGTGGCAAAACTTATGAACCTGGGATATTTTTGGCCCTCCATGCATCGTGATGCATCAGAACAGCTGAAAAGATGTGAAGCCTGCCAACTACACGCCCCAGTCCCCAAAAGTCCCAAGCATGATTTGGTGCCTGTCAATTCAGCTTGGCCGTTCTACAAATGGGGAATGGATATCGTTGGACCCTTCCCACCAGCAAAAGGAGGGGTTAAATTCTTATTGGTGGCAGTAGATTACTTCACAAAATGGCCAGAAGTGAAGCCCTTAGGGAAGATATCCGGGAAAAAGATAATTGACTTCGTTTGGGAAAACATCATTTGCCGGTATGGCCTACCTGGGGTGCTTGTGACGGACAACGGCAAGCAATTTGCAGAGAAACCATTCAGTGCTTGGTGCAAGGAGTACCGAATAACCCAAGTCTTCAGTTCCGTGGCCTACCCCCAGTCGAATGGTCAAGTCGAAAGAATGAATAGAAGTGTGGTTGAAGGGATCAAGGCTAGACTAGGCAGACAAGGAAGAAACTGGTTGGAAGAATTGCCAAGCGTTCTCTGGGCAATTCGAACCACCGAGAAGACAAGCAACAAGAAAACGCCTTACAGCCTTACCTTTGGATCTGAAGCAGTAATACCTGCTGAAATCGGAATCACCACACCAAGAACCTTTCATGTCAATGTCCAGGCAAATGAACAAGAATCACTGCTTAACCTCGATCTCCTGGAAGAAGCAAGGGACTCAGCAGCAATCCGTGAAGCTCAATACAAACAAAAGATGGAGTCCTACTACAACGCCAGAGTTAAGCACGAACGATTCAAGCCCGGCGACCTGGTTTTGAGAAACAACGAAGCAAGCAAGAAGGAAAGTCAAGGGAAGCTAGGACCCAAGTGGGAAGGCCCATACACTATCCTAGAATCCCACAAAGGGGGATCCTACAAACTGGCAAGCATGGAAGGCAAAAAACTCCCCCGTCACTGGAACGGCAAGAACCTCAAAAGGTTCTTTGTTTAAGTTATAACAAAATGTTGTTCTTTTCCAAATGATGTAATGTTATCCCATCTAATGAATGAAAGGATCATTTGATCCTCTTTTAGAAACTTTGTCTTTCTATCCTAAGTTCAGGTTGAGAACCTTGCAAGAAACTCCATGGTAGAGACCATGTAAGGGGATGAGCTCCCAGGCCATATCGCTCAATAGGTTCGAAGGATAAACGGACCCATATAAGGGGTGAGTTCCTAAATCAATCCTACTCCATGAGATAAACAAAAAAAAACACTTTTAAAAATCTCATAGAAAGGTTTGAACAACCTACACCAATCGTTCCTTAAGTTTAAAAAACAAACTTACGAAAATATATCGAAAACACTTGATTAAGTGTTGTATATAGGATAGATGGTGACATGTTTACCTAGACTACCTTAAGGATGAATGACTGCAGCATTCAACCTTTGAAGGTGCTACCGGATAAACATTCCCAAACAACAAAGACAAACATAAATGACAGCAGAAAAACAACAATCAAACTTAAACACGAGCCACAAAGACTTAACATTCAAAGGCTTTTAACAAAAGCCAACAAGTAGCATAATTGTTCAAAGGGCTACAGCCCATAACTACCAAGGAACCATTGAAGGTTCCAACAAAAGATAAAAAGTACTTAGAAACACAAACACAAAGTTAATTGTTTTTAACAAACCAAGATGCTAAGAAAACTACGAATGGGAAGTTCAGACATCACCACCAGACTCTGTAGGCTTGGAGGCTTCATCCTCATTCACTACCTTGACCACCTTCGCCTTCTTTGCCTTCTTCCCTTTCTTTGGAACCTTCTCCACAAGTCCAGCTTTAGAAGCTTCAACACTAGCATCCTTGGAAAAAGTTTCAGCCACATCCAACGTCTCTTCACTATCACCAGAATGTGCCCTCTTCCTTGAAACAGATTGAAGCACATTTGCAGAAACAACTTCGTTTAAACCAGCAGGCTTCAATTCTTTCAGCTCCTTCAAGGGTTTTCCATAGTAGGAAGAGACTTGTGCAACATAGGGATAGCTGGAGTGTTCCATCTTAAGGACGGTCTCCTTAAAAACATACAAGGAGTCAGGCTGATAAAAGGGAGATTCTTCCAAAACTTGGCCAGACTCATGAGCTTTAAACCCTGCAACAAAACCAGCATGCTTACCATGGGTCAAAAGCTTGGTATAAACCTCCCCAAGGGCAGAGTTGAATTCGGTGGAATGAAGAAGGTAGGTAACGACTTGCTGAAATCCTTCTTCAATCAGCCATTTGTTATCACTTTGGGCAGCAGCAAGGGAAGCCTCCAACTTAAGAATAGCAGCTTCATGCCTTGCCATCTCAGCCTCATGCCCTTTCTTCAGTTCATCAATAAGGGAAATCAAAGTAACCTCCTTCTTAGCATACTCCTCAGCATCCTTCTTCATATCAGCAATGGACTATTTCATCTCCCTCTTCTTCTTGGCAAAGTCACTATACTTACCCATAACCTTCCTAAACCTACTAATCCCCTCTGGAAGCATAGCAGCAAGGTTACAGGTACCCACCATCATCTTTGCCAGCAGAGCATCATCATCCAAACCCTCAAGACAAGCCTTGGCACCAGGAGTAGCAAAGTGTGCAAGAACCTCCTCACAAATAGCCGAAGACTTAAAGTTGTCACTAGACTTCACGTTCCACCCAGGAACATACATACCTCCCTCATCAAAGCTAGCTGACACTTCTGTTTCTTTCACCACTCCAACCTTCACTTTTTTACCCTTACCTTTCTTCACAACAACATCCACAGGAACATCATCCATGGTCTGATCTTGCTCATCTTCAGAATCCTCAATATCATCACTAACTGTCACTGCTTCAGAAGGATCAGCAGGTTTAGCAGCCTTCAAAAGCCGCCTGCTTGACCTCCTTGTGGAAGCCTTGGAAGAACTAGCTTTAGCAAGACCCTTCACATTAGGGACAGCAACATAGTTGGTCCCATCATACCTCCCTTTCTGATATTTGGTCAGTGCATCTTCCCCATCTGCTGCTTCAGCATCAGAAAATACAACACCCGAAGCATCATCACCTTTGATAAAGTCAAGAGCCGACATAACTGCAAAAAACAGAACACATAAGGAAAAAACAAAGAAAGCAAAAGAAATCAACAATAAACAAAATTCATACCCTGACCATCCTTCATCACAACAGGATCTCTACCCGGCTTGTCCCAACGAGTGCTAACACCGGATAATACTAAGAAGGGTTCAGCAAATGGACGAAGCCTCGAAGGACAGGTCCTAAGAGTCGTTAGGAAGGTATCATCTAGTTCAGACTCTGAGGGTTCTCCTTCATTAAGAACGGCCTCAGGATGCCTCCACACAGGCTTAAAAGGGAAAATAGAATCAGACACCCAAAAGAACCTATTCTTCCATTGACCAACCGTCGTAACATGGGAAGAAAGAAGGTTAGTCTCCACTGATGACCCCTCGAAGGTGAACTAGTCACCATTCTTGGCAAGACGAAAAAATCGCCTGAACATCAATAGAGTAGGATCATACCCTAGGGCTCTACAAAGACATTCAAAGTGTAAAACACGGCCAACACCATGTGGGTGGATCTGACCAAGGGAAATCCTATAATACTCAAGAACATTCAACAAAAATACAGAAAAAGGATAACGAAGGTTTGCAAATTCAAAATGACGACAGTACAAAGCAATGGAACCAGACGGACACTCGGAAACAGAGAGTTTTTTACCAGGAGCCACAGGTTTGAATGACAAATCAATATCCCATTCGGCACAAAACGATTCTACCTCTTTCTGAGAAAGAGTTGAAAACGTAACGGCCATGTCCTTTTTAGCGCCCATTATGCTCAAAAGGATGATCAGTAAACAAAGCAAGAAGAAGAAAAACTAACCTGCTGTGGTGAAAAATCACGAAACCCTAAGATGGATGAAGTGTTTGAGAGGATGAAGATGAAGAAAAGAAAAAGGTAAAGTAAAAAATGAAGTACAAAAAGGTTTAAAAAAGAAAAATCAAACGATTATTCAATTCAAAAAACCGTAATAATAATGACATGTAGTAATTAGTCTGAGCAAACTGCCAGATGTCACATCAACAGTCCAATCAACATTGAAACTGCTGAGTAATAACCACCTAAATCACAGCGAACCCCCGAACCTTTCAAGCAAAGGATAAACTAGGAAAACAGTCAGAAGCTTTCAAGCTACCGCATCAAACCTTCTGACTTGGGGGGCTGATGACGTGGGTAGCCTAAAGCAAACATAAACATATAACATTACTAAACAAATGCTTAAAGGGTTGAAGCCTACAAGGCTTCGGACAACCAGGAGCATCCTAAGTCAAAAAGATGACTTGTCCCGTCATCTTTTTCATCGACCAGGACAGATAAGCTGATGGAGTAACATCAGCCAACAGACCGCAGGTCCATAGCAGCTACTTACCATTTGTGGGATGTCCTTTAGTTGCAACAAGGCTCAAGGCAAGATGCTTTCTCCTTAGGGAGATCCCCTTTCCCTATAAATCAGAGGCTGATTCCTCAGCTCTGGACACCATCACAATCACTCTCACTTCACTCTTCTAATTCTTTTGGTCTTGCACGTGGAAGAATATTTCTCTCCACTCGGATCTCTAGAACTTCTATTTCTGGTTTCGAGTACATCTCAAACCAGAACCTTAAAGCATCTAAAACAAGAAAAATAACCTTGAACCTCCTTCTACGTTTGCAACGTAGAAGGACACCACGACCTGCGTTAGGCAAAGTGGAACCTTTGAACCCTTGAACCTCCCTTGTGACTCAGAACTATCGTTAGGCAGTTATTTGTTGTAGCAACAGTAGCTTCACTCGGTCCTTTAAAACATTGATTACACCTCCAAAACACGGGCATAGATCAGTATCAGTCGATTATCATCCTTAACGAATGTATCAAATGCAAATCGAATTTAGTATTTGGGGGAGTATGAGAGGAACAAAAGTTTGAGAGAATATCAGAGGCTATGGATTTCAAAATTTGAAGACATTGGGGGGATTTAAAACCTGCTTAGCGATTTCTTCTTTAGTTTGTTTTGATTCAATGAACAACGGAGGATTTGAACAAACTCTGAGAAATGTGGTTTAAATTTTGAAATGAGATTTTGTTGCCGCCTGTTATTTATTGAACCATGCAGAAAATTTTCATTAGTCATGCATTATATAGTTGTACATAAAGCTATATGACATGTAAAAATCTCAATGGGCATTGTATTAGTGTACATTTTGCTATGTAAATCAGTAAATGGTACAACTTTTAAAACTATTAACTAAAAATAAATAAATTAGGGAATTAAAGTGTAAATAAGATATGGTATTAAAATGTAAATAATGTATGAATGACTATTTTACCCTCATTTTAAGGTTATTAATGAAAAATTAGTTCTTAACTTTTGGGTATCTTAAAATACCCCTCCCTCATGCATTATAATATAGTATAGATATTATGAAAACGGACTTGGTGAATCAGGCTGATTAGTGTTCAAACACAACGATTTATCTTAAGGAAAATAATTGATAATAAACATCCCACCCTTGAAACTGAAAATCAAACTGGTTTAGTTTAGGTTGGTTGGTCCAGCGAACCATCCAAACCAACCAAAATGGTTCGGTTGTCTCAACACAATTACCAGCACAAGGAGTCAAGGACACAACATAGAATAGAGATACAAACAAAGATAATCTAAAACCTAGTAACCTACCCTACATGAAGCCTCCCACAGTCAAGCTGCACGATAACCTGCAAACCTTTCTAGGGACAACCTTAAGTCGTTTCATCACCATCATTTGGCCCAAAATCACTCATCTAACCAAAACCGGGCCACACATCCATACGCAACCTTCATAGTCAAATGCTACTCAACTGACACCTCACCATTCATGTCATATCACACGTGATTCTACGTGTCCCATACAATTCGGGTCAGAGCGTAAGCTAGTGATGCTTTCTAACAGCACAAGTAAATCATGTGAATGATTTATGCAATATACGTAATCATTGTAATTAGTAAGTTTTATTTACTTTCCTAGTATACGGCCTATTGTAATTGTTTTATTGAATAATATCATTGAGATTGAGTCTTCACATGGTATTAGCCTAAATTGGCGATCCTGCTCTCTCTCCCTTTCCTTCTTCTTTTTTGACGAACCCTAATTCTCCCTTCCCTGTCGTCACAGCCTCCATGGCTGCATCTAGGGATGAGCTCGGGACGGTATCGGTACCAACCGATACCGATACCGATCCCGAAAATTCCAAAAACCCTATAATGATACCGAAAACATACGGTACGGTATAGGTATGGTATCGGTATTTTACCTTAAAATACCGATACCGATACCGAAAATACCGAAACCAAAAATCTTTAAATGTGAATACCAATACCGAACACCCTCGGTTTGGTACGGGATCGGTACGGGATCGGTTCGGGATCGGTATCGGTATCGGTTCGGTATTCGGTGCAAAATGCTCATCCCTAGGCCTAAATCTAGCAACACTCTCACCACCACAACTCTCGGCACCCATCCTACCACCCTTTCCATTCGCTTATTAACTTTAGACCCATAAAACTAACCTCTAACAATTATCTAGCCTGGACCCAACAAGTTACCATTGTCCTCTCCATTCAAAACTTAACCGGCCACATCAATGGCACAACTTCTGTCCCACCCACCATAGCCGAAACCGACAAAACCATCCCAAACCCTACCTACGAGGACTGGCTTGCCAAAGATCAGTCCGTATGCCTACTTCTCCAATCATCCCTTTCCAAAGAAGCAATGCCTGAAATCATAGGCATCACCAATGCTCGTCAAATATGACTTGCTTTGGAGACTGTATACAGCCATCGATCCACTGATTGTATGCATACTCTTCGTGATAACCTTCGTCCTTTGCAAAAAGGTTCCTCAACCGTTGCAAAAATTGGTCGCTTAAAACTTTATGTGGTCACTTACTGCAATTGGTCATCCTGTTGATGAAAGTGACAAATGTCACTATTTTTTATGCAGCCTTAGTACTAGTTTTGAGCATTTTTTCATCACTCATCATGCCATTGGCACATCCTCCTTTCGTGACCTTCTAGGAAAAGCAAGAAAATAAGAGACTTTTATGTCCTCTCTTCATGGCCAAACTACTCATCAGGTTGCCTTTGTTTCTCCACAGTCTCGTTCTGGTAATAATTCTCATTCTCCTTCAGGTTCTTCTTACTCTAATAGGGGTCGTGGTATTGGCCGTGGTCGTGGCAAACAACTTCCTCATTGTCAACTTTGTAGGAAAGATGGTCATTATGCCAACACATGTCCAAATCTTGCCTCCTTTGCTCAACAAGCCGCTCCTCTTGATGCTAACTTGGCTCAAGCCTTCCATGCTCAGTGTCATGTCATTAAGGAATGTGCCACCCCGCATTTTCAGGTTCCTACTTTAACTAAACTCTAGTTAACTTTACTTACATTCACAGCATGTTACTTAAATAGGGTTAGTAAGGTGAGTCACATGTTGCACAGTTATAGACTGGTAACTGCATAACAGAGGTAATTTAGGGAATTACCAAACTACGTATACGAGTATTGAACCCTGAACGTTGGTGAATTAAGAAAATAGACAATTGTGAATTAATGGATTGATATTAATTGCAATTTTGTGTTTCTGTGAATCTATGTGCAAACTATTATGTGATTACATGAAATTAAACTAAACGCGCTATAAAAATCGTAATCGATGAACCGTTAGGATGGTTGGGGTCTAAATACATGGGGTTATGCTTAGTATGGTCCAAAATAACGAAAACATCAAAGAAAACGGATAATACGCTGAACCGGGCCACCCGAAACGGGCTGTTCACTTAGACCAAACGGTCGTTCGGTATGGCCTGGCGCGTGAAACCGACTTAAGCCCTTTATTTAAGCAACCTTAAGCCCCATGCACCTCATAAACTCAACCCTAATTGTCCATAACAGCCCCCAGACAAAAAATAAACCCTCCAACACCTGCTAAAGCTCAAGAACATCATCCGGGAAGGTTAGAAGGTGTTCGGGTCTTGATTTGGAAGAGCTTTAGGTATATTGTCTTAAACTCTTTTGTTTTAACCATTCTTGATCATGTTTAAGCACCATAATAATGTTTTTCCAGACCTGGTTATATTTTATAAAGATCAAAACTTCTATTAACATAATAAACATGAGGATTTATGAATGGTTATGTGGTATGATTTCATGTTATTGAATATCTATGATGATTAAGCATCTAGGGTTTATAAATCGTGTTATGTACGATGAATCTTGCATGTTTTGAATGTATTAGTGTGGTAGGGTTATTGTATGATGATTGTTTGAGGTTCTTCAATTATAATATACACATAGGGTTTGAAATAGTTGAGAAGATTTTATGTTTAAAATCTTGATAGATGGTGTATTTCGACTTGTAGGCTGTGTAACTTGACTTTATATTATTGGTTTTGATCGTTTCTTGTTATGTGCATGTCGTACATGGTCTTAGGTTTCTGGAATGGGCAAAATCATGTGGATTGGTGGTCGTTTGATATGTTTTTAAAAATTTATTCTAACAAAGGTCCAAACTGATTATCGGATTAAAAACTTGGGTCAACTTTAATCGGTTATAACTTGAGTTTTATAAAGAATTAGGTCGTGAAATTTGGTCAGTAGGTTGATATGGGAATAATTTGGCTTTTCCAACAAATGATGTAATCCTTCCTACGAACTCTAGACTAACGGAAACATACACGGTGACCTCCTCGTGTAGTGTCAATACATGACCGAGACCCAGAATAGAAACACCACGATTAATAACGAAACCAGTTGCACCCGCAACATGAATAGGATAAAGTTAGCAAATTTGGTTCATTGAACCTATGAATCCCTATAGGCACACTGCTGAGACAGAAAATGTGACCAAGAATTCAAAATGGACAGAACAAGTTCGAAAAAGAAAACTGTCACAACATGACACGCGATAACCAAGCACATAACCAAGACAATCACAAAAAATCAAAATAAAACCGAAGCGTAACAATCAATAAGAAAAGACATACCGGTAACAGTGTTAGGATCCCCTCGGGTCTCTCCCGAACCAATGACAAACGCACGAGCATTCCGGCCGCCACCTTCGTTGCCTCTTCCACCTTCATTCGTCCCAGTCCCACCTTGATTCAACTCCGGGCTATTCCTCTTAAAGTGTCCCGCCTTTCCACAGCTGTAACAACCTTGCCTCCCTTTAGGAGTGGGAGCAGGAACAATAGTATGAACCGGTTTCGGCTGTAGGGTGACCCTACAATCCTTAGCATGATGACCAAACCGATGACAGCGGGACTTATCACAATCACCCGCATGATGAAACCCACACTGGTTACACTTCGGGAGCTTCTCAGTATACCCTTCTTGCTTCTGACCTGATGGTGACTCCACTGACTCTAACTTCTTAGCCTGCTGTTGCGGCTGCACCTGAGCTGAACTCTTTCTCGAACTTTCCCACTTCCTCTTGCTATTCTCAGGGGCTTTCACAGCAGCGCCCCTGGGAGGCAAAACACCCTCCTGAACCTTTTGGTTGGTTAACTTATGCGCCAACCTAATGGTACCCTGAAGCGTAGCAAAATCATTTGCGGTTACCAACCCAACAACATAAAATTTGATGGCCTTATACTCCGGAGTCGCCAAATCCGAACACAGGAGTGCTAACTCATGATATTGAGTGGTGTATGTCTCAATTTCAGATCCCACCACCCGATGATTCCACATCTCATGCTCGAGACTCTTGATCTCATCCCTTGGGCAGTATTCTCTCTTCAAACGAGACACAAACTCCATCCACGACATCGCATGGGCCTCACCCAAGCCCATAGTCTGCACAGTCGAATTCCACGTCGTGAAAGCACGACCTTCCAAGGTCCCTAAAGCATACTTCACAGATACTTAGCCGGATAATTACACATGGAAAAAGCAGACTCGATGTTTTCCAACCACCGGAGCAATCCCACTGCTCCCTCAGACCCAGAGAAATTATGCGGCTTGCAATCCATAAATATCTTATAGGTGCAAACAAGAAGAGGTGGGTTAACAACATTACCTGTACCAACACACCAAATGAAACAAAACGAATATCCCACACAAAATAAAGACAAGAGTAGTAGAAATAAAATTACCACCAAAGCCTTACTGAGCAGCTTGAAAGGCAGCAAGGGCAACAGACACCTGTTGCTGGATCAGATTGTTCAGTTCCTTGTGGGTCATGGTGACGTTACCACCGCCACGACCCCTAGTACGACCGCCACCTCCACCGTGGCATCCACCAGCACGACCACCACCTCGAGCAGCAGACATCTTCTGCCAAACACAGGATAAGACACTAATATTCATCACCAACGGAAAACCACTAGAAATCAAAAGGAGTCTAAGAATTGGGTCCAACCGTGACCATTGGTCCAAACACGAAGTCCACCAGGACTTCCATGCATTTCAACTTATGATTTCGTGTGCACCCGAAATGATAAATTGCTCTACATGGTCCCCTAGGCGTGCTCCGAGCTTGATCTTTAAGCCACCCGATACCCATAATTTAGAAGAAATAACCAACTCATAAGAATTCCCAACTGACCAATCACTTAGAGGCATACTAAAACGAGTACGTGTACAAGATAGTGTGTGTAAGCAAGTGTGTCCATGGGAGCATAAAAAGGAAGATGTCCGAATCCCAGACAAATCAAATGAATACACCGAAACTGCTCTAATGCACGCCACTGCCGTGCAAGATCAACAGACTTCTTCATCTTCAAACCCGTAGAAGAAGATTGAATCGACAAAAGAGATAGAACAGACGAAAGACAGAATGGATGATGTAACACATTGATGAAAAAAATGATGATGACACCGACACCCCTGCAAATCCGTAACTGTACTACGTAACACGACTCATACATGTGTGACCGTCTAGTGTGTGAAACTCGGTTATAAACTAGACTCTCTACATGCAGTCCTAGTTCACTATAACCATTGGCTCTGATACCAATTTGTGACACCCTCAAGTTCCACGTGCGGGGTTTTACTGCGAGGCGCGTAACACACCAGGATCCAAGTCAACCGTCACAATAAACGACAACTATATGATATGAAAACAACATAAACCATTCATTAAGTTCTCAAAATGTAACCACAATAGTGGAAGCATAAAATGTTATTACAACCCAAAAAGTAAAAGTTATAAGTCTGATAATGTTAAAAAAGCATGCAAGTGAATCCTAGACGTCGTGAGACTCCATGCGCCTATCGACTACTGCTTCCTTAGCGACCTGAGAAAAACATGCTAAAACGTCAGCACATAATCCCGGTGAAATCACAGGTTTTTATGAAAACGACTCCAAAAGTTCCAAGGAATACTCCTGACAGTACCAGGCCATATGTATACAAGTCAGACGAATACCTGCTACTACTACGATTGGAAAACCATTACTGGACACGAATACATGAATACAAGAATACATGAATACACCTGCCCGAATACACAAATACAAGAATACCTGAAGACACAACATGCACCCGTCCGATCTCTAGTCGATGAGTGGGGCCGGTCATGCCCAAATAGATCTATCCATATTTCCCCGTTGTGCTACCACCACACATTCGTGGTTTTCCTCGGGATTTTAAAAAATCGTATAGTAACCAAAAGACTACTCCAATATGTAATAAGTTCATGAATACGAGTACGTGATACCATATAGTAACAAAAGACTACCTCATAAGTTTTACGAATACGAATACTTAGCATAACATAGGTTTTATGAATACCAAAACGTGATATGACACATGTTTTATGAATATGAATACGTAAGATGACACACCTTTTACGAATACGAAAACGTAAGTTGGCACACGTTTAATGAATACAAGTACCCAGCATGTTTTCCCACTGAAAGTAAAACCAGTAAAAAGTGGGTCCGTGAACTCACCTTAGGTTGCGTTCTTCTTACTAAACCACAGAAAATGCAAGAATGACAGTCCCTAATATCCGCGGCCAATCATTAAATGCATATGAGTACCCGGACTATTAACCCGTAGGTCAACTAGTCCCTAAGTGTCCAGACCATGACTGTGTATGATTTGAAAACATGTTTAAGCGGTCAACTGACCACGCAAGACAAGACCCGGCATCCCATTGGTGACCCGACATCCCACGTGTTAGTCCAAAACAAGAAATCAAGTAGTCATATGCAACTATGCACTTAACATGCGCAAAAGTTCGCCAAGTCTAGCATACAGTTCACCTAATGCATTTACGAGTCTGAACACGTGTTATCAGATTATTAGACATTCCACGGGGTTCCAAACATGTTCCTAGTTGTTAAACCATGTTTCGGGATATCAAAATACACTTACAGCAGCAAAACACACAATTAGACATCAAAACACACGAGTAGGAATCAAACAGCCAATTACAAAATCAAACAGACCATGTAGAAATCATACTTGCCCCTAACTCAGGCGAGTAGGGGTCTACTCGTCCCTATCTCAGGCGAGTACAATTTCTACTCGTCCCCTGCCGTCCAAAGGCCTCATTTCGCGCGATTAACCCTCCAAATCAGATCCGAAACATGTAGAAACACCAAACATCTACCCAAAATCATCAAGCAACATATCCTAAATGAAAACCCCCAATTTATTCTCAGTCTAACACCCTAATTGCAAGCATTTCCCAAAATGGAATATTATTATGAGAACATCACATCAAACATGCACAACTTACCCTAAATGGCAAATATCCAGATTTCATCACATAACAACATTGCAAATCATCATCCTACTGTTACTACATCATCCTAGTACAAACGCTAATATCATACAATCAACAAATAATATCATAACACCCTAAATCCTTCTAAATCACTCAAACAGGTCAAAACACATATTATCATAAAAACACAACAAACAACTCTCAAAATCCTAGATAAACATCCTAACAACATATACATATCAGTGGAACATCAAAAACATTAGAATCCCCATGTTTTACTCATAAAAACCATTACTTGCATGAATACACCACATAGAACACATACTAAAGGATTAGACTTGTTTTATAATTGATTTCAGAGGTTTTCAAAGACACAAACTTCACAAAACCAGGTTTGGACCTTTAGGGATTAAAATAACAACATGATAAAGGTTAAGAATGGATAACACACCTTAGGTTTTGCTAAAGAGAAGGTGTAAACTTGGAAATGATGGGTTTTAGAGCAAAAACGAGTTAAAGAGGTTGATTATGGTGTGGGAGAGGTTTGGGGTGAGTTAGGGTTTCACAAATGGCGTTTAACAAGTCAAGGGTGGTATTTATAGGCGTTTCCAGTCGTCCCTTCTGTTACACACGAGTAGAAACTGCAGGAGACGAGTGCGAATTGTACTCACCCTGTTACAGGCGAGTACAATTCCTACTCGTCCCTAAGGCTTCTACTCGTCCTTGTTACAGACGAGTACAAATCCTACTTGTCCATAAGGCTTCTACTCGTCCCTGCTGGGGGTGAGTACAATTTCTACTTGTCCCTTGCAGGTGTTTATGGGTTTTTGGCGCGTTAAACACTATTTTAACACATATAAGCACGTATTCACATACCGACAAGTTATATAATTATTGTAAACACATAATGCATGATAACTAACGTGTTCACTTTCTTTCACCAATCCCGGGACTCGAGACTCGCGTGTGGGCATTAAACCCGATGATTATACCAATCACCAATCCTTGTACACACGGTTATGGACTGACTCCCAATGATCCTTTGGATCATTGTAATGACTCCCGATGATTCCCAAAACCATCCAAATGACCTAATTGACCCAGTTAAGTATATGATATGCATGACTCGCTAAGGTAGACTTACTAGTTTGACAAAAGTTACTATCCTGAGTTTGCCAAGTGTCACATCATCCCCCTGTTGAAAGAATTTTCATCCCGAAAATTGCCCGAAACCGAAAAGGAAGCGATGAAAAGAAAGAAATTTTTTCCGGTTGTCACATCTTTGACTACCAAAAACATAATTGTTCTTCTAAAAAACAGTCTAGGGTGAAGGCATGGCAAGATTAAACAATGACTATCCAAACTTTGCACCATAATGGCAAGTAGCTTTTTACTTAACTAACTTCTATAAAATTTACCTTCCTCAAGTAACCAAAGGTTTCCTACCTATTGAGTTCTAACCTATTGTGGTATTACATGGATAATTAAATTTCAATTTATGCAAAATTCAATATGAAATTCACGGCTTTTGGTTACTTTCTAGCCTATTATAGGAATGATGAATGACTTAATTTTGGGTGGTGAATTAGTGTGTGAGGGTGGTGAAACTTGGATGGGTAGCCAAAATGGTGTATCACATGGTTATATGTGTGTTTGGTTATAATATTGTTGTTTGCTTGTGTGTATATAACCGTATGATGTGTGTATGTATAGAGATTGTATATCATGTCCTAATCAAAGCACACACATATATATTTGGTTGTATATATATGTATATATGTATGAAAATTACTTTTGTTGTCTGAATCACATATGAAAACACACATATATATATATATATACGTGTAAATCGTGTGATGTGTATGTGTGTTTTTTTATATAATGAAGGTTGTAAATAATGACATATACATTTGGGATTTTATTTCTTATTAGTCCCAATAATTGGTATTGGGTCTTCAGGTTTCAGTGTCCTGAATTTGTTTTTGGACTTTTTTTTTGTATTTGGCCCAATAATGTTTATTAGGCCCAAATTACTTTTGTAATTTTATTTTTTATTAGGCCCAATAATTGGTATTAGGTCCAACAATTTATATGGATACATATATTTAAGAGTTATAACAAGCGATGGGCTTAAAGTTGTTTTGGGTCTTCATGTTTTAGCAGTCTGAATTTCTTTTTCGACTTTTTTTAGATTCGGCCCAATAATGAGTATTAGGCTCAAATTAATTACTGGATTTTATTTCTTATTAGGCCCCATAATTGGTATTAGGAATAAATTAGTTTGTGGACTTTATTTGTATTAGTCCAATAATGTGTGATATAATTTTTCAACCCCGTGTGTTACACGGACCGTTAGACTACTGGACTCATAAGAATATTCTGTAAAATTTTGGTTGTCTAATTCTTTGTGCAATTATTTTTAGAAAAATCGTTTTGGCAATGTATAATTTGTCCTAAAAACACAGATTGTGACATAGATGCTTATGTGCTTATTTGGAGTCGTATATGACTTGATTATGACTTGAACTTGCGTGTACACTTGTATGAGATGTATTTGAAGTGAATAACTTATATTAATCATAACGTTCACCAACGGGTTCGTAGGGTCTACTTGTGCGTGTAGTTACGATAGGTGTTACTTAAACGTTTTTGCATAAACTAAAGTCATGGACAAACGAGTTATATGGTGTATCGTGTATACACATGTACTCACATAGTGATACATGTAATAGGGAGTCGGTAGCGAGTCTCTACTTCTTATTTGGATTTGGCACTTAACGCTACCTAAGGTGAGTTTCACTACTCTTTTCTCAAAAGCATGCGTCCCGGGTTTGAGACAACTTTCTAAACTTTTTCATAGTCCGGTTTGAGACTACTCTTACATCCCAGGTTTGGGGTGCCGTTCATGGGGTGAATCGGATTTTACTAATTCATGTTTTGGTCCTTGATGAACTAAACCAACACTATCATTGAAGTCCTTCTCTATACCGAATGAATTGCTGGGTTGGCAAGCGGGTTATTAGTTGATAGCGCTATTAGGTCTTACAAACCTCACATCGTGCTGGGAGCATGGGTGTGAACTATAACTTAACATTTATTATCATTGTGGATAGGCAATGATGCAAGGTACTTTGCTCGCTGATGCGAGAGCTCGTAGCTTAGCAGTTCAGTATGCCTGTGTTTAGTTATCATGAGTGAGTTAGCTACCCCTAACATGTGATGAATTAGCGGTTACGTGGTTTTGGAAACCTACGCATTCACTTACTCATTTACTTTGCTTTGTGAACTCACCAACTTTATGTTGACACACGATAGCATGCTTTTGCAGGTCGCTAGGTTGGAGCACGAGTAGGTCATGCATCATATGTTTCATCGGTTAATGAACACTTTAAACTATTTTATCATTTACTTACTTGTAGTTGTTTGGGCGCGTTGTTTTGTGCAGTAACGATTTACTTAACTATTTTGGTTACGCTTCCGCAATTACTTAAAACTTCTGGTTGACTTTTAAACTTGGTTTTCAATAACGAACTAGATGGTTTGGGCATTTAAAGTCGTTCTTATGACTTATGTCTATGGGATCCTGGTGTGTCACGCGCTTGCGGTATAAACCCCGTAGTGGAAATTTGAGGGTGTGACAAGGAATATCCAGATTGGACCAGTGACAAAGGTGCGTCAGCTCATACGACTCCTACTGAAAAGGACCTTCTTACTACACATGGGTCCTCTGGTAATGACTTTGTTCATTTCAGAAACAGTCAAACCCTTCTAGTAACAAATGTTGGAACATCATCCCTTATTCCCAATATACACTTAAAAATGTTCTTGTTGTTCCACACCTGTAAGGACAGAAATGATTGAAGAAACCTCTTTTGCCAACCTTAGTCTAATTCATACTTCTGCCAAATTATTCTAAGTATGAAACTACTAAAGAAAGAAGACACAAGTACTGAAGAATGATTCAACAAGTACTGAAGAAGAAAGATCAGAAGTTCTGAAGTCAAACCAAACAAGTCTACTGAAGACAAACTACTCATCAGTAGTTTGTCATTCATCAGCACTTGTAATAGAATCTTTCCACCGCCCTTATGTTTCAGTAGTTTATTTGTTTATTATTACTCTATCATTTTGTACAAGTTCCAAGACTGCAACTTGTTGCAGACTTGCTTTTGTAACAAGGTTCATGTATTTGTTTGTCTATAAATAGATGGGTTCATCCCTCTGTTTTAGACATTGATTTTAATAGAAAACTGAAATCCTTCAAAGCTTATACTTGTTATTCCATTTCATTAACTGAGAATCTATTTGCTTATTTATTGTCATATATACATTCCATACTTAGATTCTCATTAACTTGTCTTTAGTTTACAAACATCCAGGGGGAGTAATAACTCCTGTTGATAGTGAAACTTTATTAACTTATTCCGCTATGCAAAACTGATTAAACTTGCAAAACACATAAGTGTTCATAAGCAAGCAACTGCTAAAGAGCATACTAATCCAACAATTGGTATCAGAGCACTTGTTTATCTGATCAAATATCAATCTAATAAATTGAGAATCAGACACATGCTCTTATTGATATTCAATAAAGGATAAAAGTTCACTTTTTTCAACATCCATCACTTTGAGAGAAACTTGACAAATAAATACTCTCCAAAATGGATCCTCATAATACTGGTTCTGCCAATAAACCTGCTATGCTTGTTCGTTCAGAATATAACATATGGTAGAAAAGGATGGCACATACTCTGTCTCAGACCAACACTGGTTGTTGGAAATCTGTGATATATGGTCCTCACAAACCAGTAAATATAAACCTTGAAACTAAAGTTGAAATACCAAAGGACTCAAAAGACTACACAGATGAAGATTTCCTAAAACTTGAGCTTGATGCCAAGGCTTTCTCTATGTTGGCAATGGCACTCCCAAATGAAATCTACTCTGGACTTTTACATTGTGAAAGTGCCAAAGAGCTTTGGGACTGCCTAAAAGAGCAGTTTGGAGGAACTGAAGAGGTGATTGCCAACACCAGAGAAATCCTGACTCAACAATATGAAACATTTACTCATATTAATGGGGAAACTTTGACACAACAATTTGAAAGATTCTCCTCATTAATATCTGAGTTGAAATTAAATGGTCAGACCTACACAAATGTATCTATGCTTCATAGATTTTTAAGGTCTTTACCAGAAAAATGGGAAACTTAATCTATAGTTCTCAGATCTTCACCAGACTTTAACTCCCTCACTCTTACAAAATTACATGGAAGATTGCTAACATTTGAAAGAGAAATTGATCAAAAGAAAAAGTTGCAAAGTTCTGGTAAAACAGCTGATGACTATGTACCAGCTAATACAACACTGTTGGGACAAGACTCACCTTCTTGTCCAAATAATTTTGGATCTTTTGACCACATTGACATAACTGCTGGGATCTCATCAGAAAGATCATATCCAGCTTATGGCAATGATGAATATAGTCAAACTGCTGATAACATGTGTTTTATCATGGATGATTTGAAAATTTTTAGCAGTGATGACTTAGAAGAAATGGACATTTTACACCAACTGGCCATGTTAAGTATAAAAACTAACAAATTTTACAAAAGGTCAGGAAGGAAATTTCTAGGACTGAATAGTTCAACAAAAATTGGTTTTGACAAATCTAAACTTAGATGTCACAAGTGTCAGAAGTTGGGACACTTTGCTAGAGAATGTAGAAGCTCTAGCTATAACCAATCACAGTCTGGAAATCAGTTTAACCCTAGTTATAATAGGAATAATGGAACACAGGGAAGTGCACATTTTGTACAGGCACAAGCTCCACAAATCCAATATGTGCCACAAATACAATATGTACAGATGCATGCTCAACAAATGCAGAGCCAATAATCAATGCCTTCCATTCCAGCTGCTCAACAACCTCCACAAACTCAGCAACCCTCACAACAAAGTCTTTTCACTTCAGGGTATGTTGACTGGAGCAGTCTTCCTTTTGACACAACTGAGTGCAATCCTGATGCAGACAACAAAATGTTTGACATCAACTGGGGAGAACCTGACAATGGCTGAAAGAACTTTGCCTTAATGGCATTTGAGGGCTGCACCTCAAAATCCGCCTTATCTTAGGTATCAAAAGAATCTTTGACAAAACTTTGTTCAAACTCACGCAAAGAATCTTTTGCTCTCATAAGAGAGACTAATGTGGTTACCAAGGTACTCTCTCACATGCAACAATTTTTAAGAAATATTTTGAACCAAAATATAAACTTCTGTATCATTACATCATCATGTGCTTGAGTCCAAAAACTGGATCTTATGATCAAATGCCCTCTAATTTCAACCTATTTTTCATTCCATTGTGAATGAAACAAAATTCAGGGCATCAGCACTTTTCTTTAATGAGTTGGTGTTGCATCACCAAAATTCCAAAAAGAAGTTTTTGTTGTATCCAAGGTTCATCATGCATTGCATAATTAAAGAACTTGGAGATGAGCTGCTTGTGGGAAAAACAACTATTTTAAACCCATTAACCTCACAAGTATACTCAAGGCATAACAAACCGGCTGCCTGGCCAGAAGATGACCAAGGGGAACCAGAAACAGTCTCCATGGAACCATCATCTTCCAAACCCTCACCCAAAAAGGCCAAGAAAACAAAACAACAAAAACCTAAACCCACCAACCTTAAAAGAAAGGCAGTTTAGGAAGTGGAGATGCCTGAAACTGCTGATGTGCAATCTGCACTTGTTAAAGATGTGACTGAAACATCCTCTCAGTCTCATCCATCTCAAACCCCCAAAAGAGCACCATTACCATTCTTTTCAAAAGAAAGAAATTCAAGAAAACCATAACTACTGACCCTTCTTTTGAAATTGTTGAACCTTTACCCCAAACCATCACACACAACCATAAAAATTGCCAAACTTCTCTCTGGGCTAAAAGAGACTATCCCATCAGAACATGTCAGTTCCCAACAACCACATCAAACAGGGGACATACCATCAGACTTTGACATGAATGTGGATGTCTTTATCCCTAACACTAACCCAAGAGATGAGGATAAACCAGGGTTTCTAAGCCCAAACTTAGAGACTTTAGCTACATTTGAGGCTGCTACTACTCATTTACCACCCAGTGGTGGACCTGAGGACAGAAGTAACATAGTTAAGACCTCACTTGTGGCAACTACTGATGAAGGCTTTATGCCTGAGGTAGGAAATCCTCAGAACCAAGAAACAGAGGTTCATGAGACAACTGGGCTGGGCCCAGCTCATGGTACAACTGATAATGTCCTCATTGAGGATGTCATCAGGGATTCAGATGATTCCATTAATTTGGATGACGATTCACACTCCACAAAACATGAATTGAAGGCTCCTAGTGAAGGTCCTGAATCTGGTGTCTCTAAGCTCAAAGAGCTGGTTACAACATATCAGGTTAATGTCCACTTAATCCCTGATTCCCCTAAAGTGGCATCTTCAGTACACTCTGAAGATCACCCAAAAACACCCCCCTCACTAAAAATGCCTACCCAATTCCCTGGGTCATCAAGCATAGACCTGAACCACCTATGCAGCCCAGATGGTCCCCTGTACCAGATGATGAACACCCTAATAGCCAATCACCACAAATATTTCACAACTTCTTGGGAGTTGAAAACCAAAAGTCAATTTGAGGAGACAAACAACAAACTAGGTGAGCTGTCCAACAAAATTAACAACAATTCAAGACAGCTTGCTGAGTTATCTGGTAGAACTTCCAAACCTGGCAGGCTTCCAGAAATGGATGAAGCCAAAAAGGGGGAGAAGATTAAAGAACCAAAAGAGTCACTGAAAGCCAGGATAAAGGCAAGAGTGGCTCTACAACAACAACAACAGAAAGAAAAAGCCCAAAAAGAAGAAGAAGATCAAGATAGGCTCCTTTCTGGAACTGAAGTTGAAGCTGAACATTCCCAAGGCCATAATGAAGAAACTTCTGAAGACTCAGAAAGTACTGAAGACAATCCTTCAGTAGTTGATACTTCTATCAACACTTCAGCGGTTAACACTTCCAACATACAAACTGAAGAGCCTTCCATGGCAACTGAACACATTCCAACTCCTATTCCAAGGCCTACAACCACTCAAATGCCTGTACTAAACCCTTCTCCCATTTCAATGTCCAAAGAACTACTGGAGACGAGTTTACTTGCAGCACAAAGAAAGGCTAAAGAAGATGAGATCTGGAACAGCCTGGAAGCAAGGGAAGATATGAGCTACACTGAAAAGCTTCAAGCTTATGAAGAAGAGTTGAATAGACAAGCTCAAACTGAAAGAGTTGCTGAAGAAGACAAAAGACAACAACTGATGTCTTTTATTACAAAGAACAGCAAGACAAAAGCTTATTCACTCAAAGGGCTCTCCATAGATGAGCATACAAGAAGAGGTCAACTGGTTGCTGGCAAGATTGCCACTTAAAAAGACAGAAAGGCAAAGAGATATGAGATAATAGAAGAATTGGTAGCCAATGACTTTGGTTCAAAAGCCTCAGTGTCAAAATGGAGAGAAGACAAATTATTTGACACATATAAAAGATTCAAGGCTGACAAGGCTGCAAATCCAGAGAAGTACAAAACTTCTGAAGTATCAACTTCAGTAGTTAGAACTTCTGGTGCTAGACATTCAAGGCCTGCTACCAAAAAGAAGCAAGGGGACAACACAAAGACTGACTTCAAGATGGTATTGCGGGAAGGCAATACAGTTATACAAGGAGACTTTGAGATTGAAGAAAAGCCTCTGCTAACACAATTCAGGGATCCTTCAACATTTGCTTACCAAATCCAGAAGACTATAACTGATAGACTGCACACAAAGGTAATCACTGAACATCACGTACCTACATTTGAAATACCTAATGTGGTGCAAACAGAAGATGGAAGAGAATCCCACTTGAGGGTCACTGAAATAGAAAATATCCAACACTCAGGAACATCCCAGGGATCCAGCATGGTCCCTCACACTTTAGATTTTGACAAATCTAAAGTTCTGATAATGAAGTGGTCATTTTCTGATTCCAACTCAGTATTAGTGACAAGGGGAGATTGTTCAAGCAAGGCCTTCAAATCCATGAATGAACTGAAGAATCTATCTACACAAGACTTGCTTACAATTCAACATCTTAAACCTGAACAAGGGTCTCTCATAAATGAACAACTGAACAACTGAACCAACTCAAGACTTCCATGTTCAACAAAATCTGGAAGATTGTTGAAGACAGAAGAAGAAAATAAAGAATTAGATAAGGTTTTGGCTTCATCAATCCAGGGGGAGATTGTAAGGACAGAAAGGATTGAAGAAACCTCTTTTGCCAACCTTAGTCTAATTCATACTTCTGCCAAATTATTCTAAGTATGAAATTACTGAAGAAAGAAGACACAAGTACTGGAGAAGGATTCAACAAGTATTGAAGAAGAAAGATCAGAAGTTCTGAAGTCAAACCAGACAAGTCTACTGAAGAACTGCTGAAGACAAACTACTCATCAGTAGTTTGTCATTCATCAGCACTTGTAATAGAATCTTTCCACCGCCCTTATGTTTCAGTAGTTTATTTGTTTATTATTACTTTATCATTTTGTACAAGTTCCAAGACTGCAACTTGTTTCAGACTTGCTTTTGTAACAAGGTTCATGTATTTGTTTGTCTATAAATAGATGGGTTCATCCCTCTGTTTTAGACATTGATTTTAATATAAAACTGAAATCCTTCAAAGCTTATACTTGTTATTCCATTTCATTAACTGAGAATCTATTTGCTTATTTATTGTCATATACATTCAATACTTAGATTCTCATTAACTTGTCTTTAGTTTACAAACATCCAGGGGGAGTAATAAATCCTGTTGATAGTGAAACTTTATAAACTTATTCCGCTGTGCAAAACTGATTAAACTTGCAAAACACATAAGTGTTCATAAGCAAGCAACTGTTAAAGAGCATACTGATCCAACAACACCTTACCAAACGTCTTCTTTCAATTAGTATACTTACTAAGGATTCACCTGTCGATGTTCTTTTTTGTAATGATTACTTTCACATTGAGGATCGAAAGACCAAGGAAATCCTAGCAAAAGGAACATGTGAAAATGGGCTTTACATTCTTCGTGAAGGAAATCGTGTTGATGTGTCGAGTTTTAGTAAATTTTAAAAGATGATTCAATGTGTTAAAACTTAGTGTTCTAAAGCCAAAGAAAAACAAGATTTTACCAAAACGCTATCGAAGTTTTAAATTTATAAATAAAACGCTAGTTACTTAATGATCTAAAACCCACACAATAGGCAAGTGCACCTATCGAGCATAGTATAGAAATTAGCAAGTACCGAGTATTGAATCTAAAGACATGACTTTTATTGCTTAGTTTTAAGTTAATAAGAAAAAGTTAATACGAATAAAAGATAGCGAAAGTAGCTGAGAATAACCAATAACCAAGTGAAAGTGTCGCTTCGGGATCTAACTTGTCTTGGTATAGACTAATAGTAGATGTTTAGTCAAGTGATGTGTCCCAAAGTTATACATAGCCACTATAACCTTAAAACGATTTGTGTTCTTAGTTGTTATTATCAGGCTCTTCTGTCCTGGTAAGCTCACCTCTCAACTGTGAGGGACGTATCACCCAAGATTGTGCATGCCCAACCCTGAAAAAACACATCTCCCATAGTTGTGATATTGACATCCAACTACTCTATTCTTTTGTAAGTAACTTGCCAACGGCCAGAGCAACTAACAAGCTACCACTTGATATGGTAAAGGCGGCGTAGCCTCCTGCTTACGCTAATCCCTTAGTTGAAATAAATAATTTTTCAAAAAATGATTGATCTATTATTAATTGTGCGGCAATATAATAATAGAAGTAAATATAGACCGTTTAGTTTTAACACGGTTTCACCAATCTTTGGTTTGCGCCAAAGCTAACACATAGACCATGAAGTTAAGTTGCTTAACCAAATCTTGGCTTATCACCAAGGCCAAGTATATAGACCGTACCAACCCTAAGTGAAGTTTTGATATTTGAGGATCGACCACATAGTGTGAATGTTTGCACTCACAAATGGGCTAATCACTTCACATGGAGTTAGGTTAGCTTACAAGTGCGCGTGTTTTTACACGCCACGGGTACACTCATAAGTCCCTCCACCTCCAACTAAAACACCCACAAGACCAAATACTAAGTTGATTAATTAGTTAATTCATCAAACAAAGAAAAAATAGAAGGAATTACCAAGAACACAAAACATCACTCAAACTAAATATAAACTATATAAATCCATACCAAGATAGTCTTCACCCTAGCAACACTTTAAGAATCCTATCCAAATAATGACTTTACAACAAGCTCACTAAGGATGGTTTTGTGTGAAGTCATGGTGAGGGTTGATTGGGGATTTGGAGAGTTTTGGGTGATTGAAGGTGGTTTCTCTCTAGGCTTACTTGAGCAAAGTGTTTATGGAGTGATCCCACATTCCAAATGTCACTTGCAAGACCCTAAACCAGCATAAATGTGGGGGAGAATCGACTGGAATGGGATAGAATAGGATGCCAAAAAGAGATGCGGATGCCTTTATTTATAGGCAAGCTAGAAGGTCAAGCACAGTCATGCCCAAGGGTTGGCACGCACATGGTCAGTAGTCTGGTACTGTCCTCTGGCACTGGAAGTCCTTTCTAGCAGTTTTTTTCTTGAGCACGGCCGTGTCAACGGGTTGGCACACCCGTGCTTGTCTGTTTGTCTCAACTGCTTGTCAATCTTGGTCTGCTGAGCCTCGTGGTGCACGTTTGGAGGAAGCATGGTCGTGCCAAACGATGAGCACGCCTGTTCATGTTGATTTCTTCATTCTGGTTGACTTGGAAATGTTGACTAGTTGACCTGGGCATAGCACGGTCGTGCAACTCCTGCTCTAGTCTGAAAAGTCTTCAGTTTCCTTCCTTTTGTGCAGGTTTCCACTCCTTTTTGCTTGTTGCTCCCAAAAACCTGTATTTATTTCTTAGAAACGATTTAGCAATGTTTTATAAGGATAAAAGCATAATCAATGTGCAAAAAGGAGGATAAATACACATATAAAACATGTGTAAATGATGGCACATCATGTGCCTTTGTTTCTTCTTATTCTACTCCTCATCTCAAGGCTTCTTTTGAGCGATGACATGGATGTCTTGGACATGTTTCTTTTAACATCATATCTAGATTGCATAAACTTGGTTCATTGTTTGTTACATCTTTATTACCAAACCCTAGTATTTGTTCTCCTTGTCAGTTATCTAAATCTCATTGCTGCATTTTGATTTAAATAATAAACATTCTATGCATGCTTTAGATTTAGTTCATTGTGATCTTTGGGGTCCTTCCCCTGTTACATCCACTAATGGTTATCATTTTTATGCAATTTTTATTGATGATCACTCTCGCTTCACGTGGTTTTATTCACTTAAATGCAAATCTGATTTTTATGAAGCCTTAATTGTTTTTATGCCTTTTTTTTTTTCAAAATCAATTATTAATAAATATTAAAATTTTCCAAAGTGATGGTGGCACTGAATACGGCATTCACCATTGCCTTTCTTGACCTCATATATCTGAAAAAAAAGGGCATGCTGAACGCAAACACCGACACATTACTGAAACAGGTCTTGCCATGCTTTTCAACTCTCATGCCCCTGCAACTTTATGGGTTGATACCTTTACTTCAGCTACCTTCATTATAAATCGTCTTTCCATTCCCTTATTAGATTTCAAATTCCCTTTTGAAATCTTATATGGTCACTCTCCCACATATTCCACTTTTCGTGTTTTTGGGTGTTGCCTGTTTCCATATCTCGGGGATTACACAAACATAAATTATGTCCACGTAGCACTGAATGCATTTTCATTGGTTATGATGAAAAGTATAATGGCTGTCATTGTTTGGATCCCAAAAACCATCATGTCTATGTCTCTAGGCATGCCCAATTCTACAAGGATACCTATCCTTTCAATGGTCACGGTAAACCTATTGATGAGGCTTCTATGGTATTTTCTAATTTTGATGAGAGTCTCCCAACCATACCTTTTTCAAACCCACCACCTGTCCTTGTTACTACCTCACCATGGACCAATAATAAAGTTCCTGTAGCCCCTTGTTACTTGTGCCCGCAAGATCATTCATTCACTACTTATTCGTTGCCCACCACATCTACCATTCCGGCCTCAACTCCTTCCGTCCCTAATATTCCAGCCCAAACTACCTCTCATCCTCACCATCTGGCTCACTCTAACCTGTTAACTAAACCCACAGTCTCTGACCCATCCTTGACTGAACCCACTACAACTACCTCAACCTCCACCGAACCTAACCACCCTACCCTAGGATTTCCTGTTATGCCGATGCCATCTCACCCTATGAGGACTCGATCTAAAAATGGAATCTTAAAACCGAAACATTATGCTAACCTTTGTTTGTATTCGGGTTCTTTATATCATGCTTTGTTTGCAGCTCATGATCCTAGAGGTTACAAGTCCCCCGCCAAGCATACTAAATGGGTTACGGCTATGAAAGAGGAGTTAGAGGCATTAAAATCCAACAACACATGGGTTCTTGTTCCACGTCCTTCTGGTGCAAATATTGTTGGTTCTAAATGGGTTTTCAGGACTAAGTGCAAGGTGGATGGTTCCATTGATCGTTATAAGGCACGTTTGGTGGCACAGGGTTTCACGCAAGTTCCAGGGCTCGACTTCTATTACACTTTCAGTCCTGTTGTCAAAGCTTTTATGGTTCGCGTTGTCCTCTCTCTTGCTACCATTTATGGTTGGCCACTTAGACAACTGGATGTTGAAATGCTTTCTTCAATTTAATCTCATCAAAACGGTATATATGGAGCAACCCACAGGTTTTGTTGATGCTAGATTTCCCAATCATGTGTGCCATCAACAAAAGGCTCTCTATAGATTCAAATAGGCACCTCGTGCTTGGTTCCAGCGTCTTAGCAATTTTTTAATATCTAATGGTTTGGCCTACAGTCAAGCCGATACTTCACTGTTTGTTTATAAAAAGGGGACCGCTATTGTGTTATCTTCTTGTGTACATTGACGACATCATCATTACTTGCAGTGATACCTCTTTAATCCAGACCGTCATCAATCGTTTTCATAAGGAATTCTCTGTTATACATTGGGTGCTCTTGGATATTTCTTAAGTCTCGAGGTTACTCGCTTCACCTCTGGTCTTTTTCTCAGTCAAACAATATATGTGAAGCAGATTGACTATAATTTGCTCAGTGTATCTCAGATTTGTGATAAAAACTTTTTGTGCATTTTGATGAGAAGTCTTGCTATATTCTGAAACCCGGATTTGAAATACCTAAGGAGTGGATCATGCTTAAGGCTCCAAGAGTGAATAACTTGTACATTCTTGATATGAGCAAAGCAACCACGACTCATGGTCAAGTTACATGTTTTCTGTCGAAGGCTACCGAGAAAGAATCTATTATGTGGCATCGACGAATGGGGCATATTCACCTTAGAAAAATGAACAATTTGGTGAAAAATGGGCTAGTTGAGGGAGTAAATGTGAAACACTTTCATTTGAACGATAAGTGTGTGAGTTACAAGAAAGGCAAACAGCACAAACATTCCCACAAACCTAAGAGATCGATAACTAGGTTCATAAGGGAGAGTAGGTTTATTCTCGAAGAGGGTTATTCTGGATATTGTGTACCAAAAAGGATTGAAAAACTTGTGAGAGAATAAGAATTATATATGTTGCACTACTTCTTTTGAACACTGTTAAAAATATATCATATTTTTTTTATATATATTCAGTTTTATAGTTTGTAAATTCAGTCTAATACTTGTTTTTTGTTGTATGTACATATATATCTTGGGCTTAATGAGAATAAATGGATATTAGGTTGGATCGCTCTACAGTTGGGCTCGTGATCAGTAGAAAGGATTTTGGGCTCACAACTTTGCAGTTGGGCTTATGGCATACATATGGAATCAAGGATGATGGGCTTATTGTTACAACTAGATCTGGGGCTCAAATAGATCAACCTCACCGACTTAGAGACATGCTATATAATGCCTTGAGTGTTTCCAGAAACAAAAAAATGGATGATAGTCAGATATTATCTCAAGGTTCTCTCTCAACACAGTCTCTCTCTTTCTTGTTTCTACTATTTGAGTCTAGGGTTTCATTAGTCTAATAGTTTTAGATTATGTTGTGATATTCGGTATAGATTCTTTGATTGTAAAGGATCGTCTAGTTGATGATCTTGATCTTGTGAGAGTTGTGAGAGAGTTGTATTGTATCTTTGATTCTGGATTCATTGTAAACCGATTCATTCTTTAATTTAGTCAAGATCTTTGTGTTTAATCTTTAGATCTTGAAATTCTGACAAACATCGACTCAATGTGATCAAATGGGCTTTGACCCATGAGTTTTCCCAGCTTAGCTTATAAGCCCACTATTTATTATATCCGGTCTTTATAATATCCAACCCACTGATTAATCCAATATCACCATCAGTCCAATATCTAGCTTATCACACATTCAAAGTTGTACTTGACATCATCACCATTTTGGTTGACTATTTGACATGCAAAACACTTATGCAAAATATTTATGCCTTTTATTATCACAACTAGGGGGTTTCTTTGCGATTGTTCAATGCAAGACAGAACAGTCCTAATACAGCCAGTTTTTGATAAAAGCTTAAGAAGTTTAGTCAAGTGTCATAATATAGTTCAATTTAAAGAAAAGGTAAAGAAGTTAGGATATAACATAGTTATTAGAGTACCTATTCTAATACAACCAGTTTTGAACAAAGTTTAGTGTGAACAAAAGTTTAGGAACTTAAGTTATAACATAATTATTACAACACTTATTGACAGTTGGTACAAAAATGTTGCCTTTTTCATATGTCGATCACAATTATATGTGTGGCCTTTGGGGGCAAAAGTAAAGTTGCACTAATTTTAACGTTATTTTACTAATTTTGTGAAAATAACGTTAAAAACGACAGACGGTTAATCATGCATCATGTGGTGACGTGGATAGCCAAAAGACAAAGGGGTACATGCACTGATCGGGTCTGTCCCGATTGCTAAGTGTTCTGTACCTTATGTCCAATGCTTGATACCAAACTACATCAAGCCGGGGGTCTCACTGGAAGTAGCTTCTCTATTCTTAGGGGTAGAGGTAAGGCTGTCTATATCTTATCCTCCTCAGACCCTACCTTAGCTTTGCTATAGTGGGATTAACTGAGTATGATGATGATGATGATGGAAAATGGTGGTTTTCTTGATGTCACTAAAATAAAAATATAAATAAAAAATATCGGGTATATGATCGGGTACAGGTAAACGGGTATGTGGTTTTGGGTAATCGGGTTGGTATTTCCTAATCCCATACCCGACCATGACCCACGAAAATTCTTAAAACTAATTCCGTACCCAGCCCATACACATCGGGTTTTGGGTATAATTTGAACATTTATGTTATTATAAGTTCACAAATTCTAATGCATAAGTTACAATCCCTACATTTACCATTTCAATTGTTAACTTCTTATAAAAATGAAAATACACAAGACATGGTTTGTTTTACAAATAAACACAACCATAAGGTTAAATATGGAGATAAAAGAAGATGACATGACTCACATTACTGACTGTTGCTACAACAAATATGTGTTCGGAGAGGGTTTGAACGTTCCAAGGTCGTCAAGCTTCTGACCTCGTCTGCTGCTTAACGGGTTAGACCAGCAGCATGAAAGAAATCGTCAGAAGAGGTAAAAGGGTTAAAGGGTTTCGGTTTACCAAACGCAAGTCGTGGTGTCCCTCTACGTTGCAAACGTAGATGGGAGGTTCAAGAGTTTTGATATTTTAGTTGTTATGATTCTGATTTGGGATCAACCCAAAATCAGAATGTTGTTATTATTGGTTAACTTAAGAAAAGATAAAGAATAAGAGTATGATGTTGAAGAAAAGAACTCTTGATCCCAAGTTACAACTAGGGACTAACCACGTAAGCCTGATGAAGGCTGAGACTTGCGAGTAACAGATCGTGATTCCACATATAGTGGTTGTTGGGGCCAGCTTGGTTGTGGAATCAGCGTGGTTTAAGAATGTACAGCAGCAGCTTGCGTGCTTGAAGGTTTCAAGGCTTCGGCCTTCTGCTGCTGAAAGTATTATTAGAGAGTTAACTCTAGAGAGAGTATTTATAGAGAGAGAAAAGAGAGAGAGAGTGAGAGAGGTCTGAGATTGTGACCAATCTGAGTTGTATGACATGCTTTGCCCCTCTATTTATAGAGTGGGGATGGGTAAAACCCTAATGGGCTTGGGCTTGACCCACTCTTACATTTAATGATTTTGGTTTCTTGGGCTATTGGGCTTGGCCCAATTGAGTACCCTACATCATCACTGACATTAGCCGTTAAGATTTATCAAGGAAAAAGCTAAATTGCCAGCTACAAACCCCAAACAAAGGTGACTCCAAGCTGCAAACTTTTGTTGCACTCGTCCATTGGTATGGGCGTAATGTGCCTGTACATCATTGCCACTGCTGTTTCTAAACATGCAAACTTCATAAATCATAAGTATATCTTAAGATTAAGATATATACATGATAGTAAACAATTAACATAAATGACAATATGCATTGAAGTATTACAAAACCATTGATGTAATATAATCCAACTTGCATGGAATCTGGCACCCCTCCTGTTTGAAATATAGAGTTGATCTGAATTTAATTGACCCTAAGATATAAAGTTCTAACAATATTTGATAAAAAAAAAAAAAAAAAAAAAAAAAAAAAAAAAAAAAAAAAAAAAACTACCCACCACAGTTAACAACCCCAAACCCTTTTTAAAATTTCCTAATACATAAAACCTCATGGAAGTTTCATATCATGTAAAATAACCAAAATCTTATTAACTTGTGTAGACAAACATGTTATATGCCAATCTTGAATTTAATCTTTTAAGGGAGCGGGTACAGTTGGTTAATGTGTGCCACAATGTAATAATAAGGTGCACCAATTCTTTTGCAAACATGACTGCATCTGCATCTATGTTTGTTAAAATCCTAATTTTCCCCTTTACTCTTGTCACATTTTTTTACTGTATCAACAATGTTTCCTAGTCAGAAGGCACCTTCTCATACTCTTCCGAACCCAACTCCCTAATCCCAACAGCCGCATATGAAAGATACCATGCATCCTTAACAAAGTTTTTTTTAAAATGGTTTAGAAAAAACAGCATCCACAAAGAGTCGAGCCCGGGTTAATAGAAAACAACAAACCAACCCAACCACCTGCTCTGAAAACACATTTTTTAGAGGTACGTAATTTACACAATAACAAAAATTAGGTTTGCACAGCCCTCTACGGCCCGTAGAGGGTGTCAGTGTAATAAATGAGGACACCCTCTACGACTCGTAGAGGCCTCTACGGGGCGTAGAGGTGGGTTGGTCGAGTGCATTTAAACCCTTGACGGCCCGTAGAGGACTCTACGGCCCGTAGGGAATACGAGGTACGAGGTCATTCAATGAACAGACTGACTTTCAGTGTGTCAGTCTGAAAAAAAACACTTCTTCTACGGGTCGTAGAGGCTTCTACGGCCTGTAGAAAAGCTGGTTGTTGGGAGCATTAAACCCTCTACGGCCCGTAGAGGCCTCTACGGCCCGTAGAGGTCCAGATATATTCTTCTTCCTTGTCTTCTTTCTTCAGTATACAACACGTTTCAAAAAAACGGGTGCACAAAAAATCCGATCGATTCCAAGCTACCGCGATGTCTTCGGGCCACTACGGTAATGTTTCGGATGAATGGGAGCATTCGTTTAGCATATCTCACGTCTCGGAAAGCCTTTTCGGAGCCGTGGTGGAACGTGGTGAGGAGGAGGTTAGATCTGTTGTTCACTGTGGTGACGGGAAGGCACTACCCGATTTGAATCTGCTGCCCGATTTGAACCAGGAGTACGTAGAAGAACCGGAGTCATTTTACGTGCCGCCGCCAAGTCATCCACAGTACGAATACAGGACTTATCATTCGCACGAGGGAGGTGATAACGGTGGCGAGGAACCTGTCCCGGGTGTTTCGTACGAAACAAATCAGGTGTGTTTATGTATTTACACTTGTTTATAATTTAGACACGTGTATATTTAATAGTGTACATATTTAGACTCGTATATTTAGGCCCGTACCTATATTTGTTTTAGGGTTTGTGAGATTTGAACTCGTATATATTGGTTGTTATTTGAACTCGTAGGGTTTGTGAGATTTGAAATCGAATATATTAGTAGGTATTTGAACTCGTATATAAATTTTGCAGATATTTGGGTCTCTTAAAGACCTGACAGAGTGGGTTTATCAAAGGGCAAAAAAAAATGGTTACATTACCGTATACTCACGTACTGTTTCGGAAGGCAGGGGGCCGAATAGGAGGGTAACGACGGCATGGATACGATGTGACCGTAGTGGCGTACATCGTAGTGTAGCCACGGTTCGAAAGACGGGCAGTAAAAAATGTAATTGCCCGTTTGAAGTAATAGGGAGATACCACTCCGGCCACGATGGTTATATTTTGGAGGTCCAGAACCAAACACATAATCACAAACCTTTCCAACACATCGAGGGTCACGCGTATGCTAGGAGGCTGGGTCCGGGCGAGTTAAAATTGGTGGATACACTTTATTTTCAAAATGTTACGCCAGTAGACATACATTCGGCCGTTAGAAAACAAAACCCGGATAGTCCCTGCATCTTAAGAGACATACATAACACAATAACCAAGGTTAAGCATTTGTTATACGGCGGCAGGACTCAAATGCAGGTATTATTATCTCTTATTATTATTATTATATTATTATTATTATTATTATTATTTTTATTTTTATTATTATTATTATTATTATTGTTATTATTACTTCTTTATTATTATTTTTTAATTATTATTATTGCTATGCAGGTACTCGAAGCCACATTGGTGGAAAAAAAATTTGTTTACTTCACCCGGAGGAATGCCTCGACAAATGCGATCGAGGATATTTTGTTTGTCCATCCCACCTCGCACAGGTTATGGCGTGCGTTCCCGCATGTGTTGATGATTGATGCGACCTACAAAACGAACGAGTATAAACTTCCGTTTGTTCAAGTTGTGGGTATGACATCAACATCCAAATCGTTTTGTGTCGCCCATGCATTCATCTCCCGTGAAAAAAAGGATAACTACTTGTGGGTGCTACAAAGGCTTAAAGAGTTGCTAGAAGATAGTACGGAGCCCCGTGCTATAGTAACTGATTGTGAGAAAGCCTTGATGAATGCATGCGACATTGTATTTCTAGCAACTTCGAAGTTGTTATGCAGGTATACATATTATTATTATTATTATTATTATTGGGCTGTTGTGGTGGGGTGGGTTGTGGTGGTGGGGTGGGTGGTGGGGTGGGGTGGGTGGGCTGTGGTGGTGGGGTGGGTGGTGGGGTGGGCTGTGGTGGGCTGTGGTGGTGGTGGTGGGGGGGGGGGTATTAGTGTAGTATGTTTTGGCGATTCTTTTGAAACACCTAAACTATATTAGTTTTGGCGTTTCTTTTGAATCGCCAAAACTAATATAGTTTTGGCGATTCTTTTGAAACGCCAAAACTATATTAGTTTTGGCAATTCTTTTGAAACGCCTAAACTATATTAGTTTTGGCGTTTCTTTTGAATCGCCAAAACTAATATAGTTTTGGCGATTCTTTTGAAACGCCTAAACTATATTAGTTTTTGCGATTCTTTTGAAACGCCTAAACTATATTAGTTTTGGCGATTCTTTTGAAACGCCAAAACTAATATAGTTTTGGCGATTCTTTTGAAACGCCTTTATTATAGAAACGCCCTAACTAACTATAAATTCTTTGATTTTGCAGTTATGGAAAATTTTGAAGACGAGGACTACGTGAATGAAGAGGAGGAGCTGGAGCCTAAGGAGCTCGTGGTCCAGGGGGGCTAGCCCCATGGCAGGGGGTGACTTACAGGGCTGGGAGCATTGCAATTTTGGCGATTCGATTACCCGAATCCAAGATTTCAGAGGTTGAGGAAAAAGAAGATCGAAAAGCCAAGGGGAATTTGTTGGGACGCGCTTCGGGCCACTAGGGGGGGTGCAGAGGAGATTGCCCGACAGTGGATCCCGGAAGGGAGCCCATTGGACAGGTTTTTTGGCGACTGCAACGCGCCGGCCCATCGGCCGTTGGTGATAAAGTTCCTATCCACCTTTCGCCTTCGGCTACGAAAGAATGGTGACGATCAGTCGGGCGCCGGACCATCGAGCCGCCCACCGCCGGAGGTCGAGTTTTCCATACTCGGCGTTGAGTATGGTTATTCCCTAGATGAGTGGGCTACGCACACCCAGTGGTACACTAGCGACGAGCTTGGAGAGGTATTAATATTATTTATTTTTATTCTTATTATTTTTGTTCTTATTCTAAATGTTAATGTTAATGATAATGTTCAGGATGTCTACACTAGAGGTGTCACTAGTGTTCCTGATGACGTGCTCTATGCGTGGTGGCCCATTATTGGTGGTCCAGAGTTCGGGAATCCGAGTGCGAAGTATTGTTCTTCTTCTTCTTCTTCTTCTTCTTCTTCTTCTTCTTATTATTATTATTATTATTATTATTATTATTATTATTATTATTATTATTATTATTATTATTATTATTATTATTATTATTATTGTTGTTGTTATCCTGTGTAGGGGGGAGAGGTGTGACAGGGCATCTAACATTCGTCACCCCGTGGCTCGTTACATTCACCGTTGCATTACCTATTCCTTAACGGCACGGTGCACTTGTAACAAGCGGGTGACGAAGACGGACCTGATGTACCTGTATTGCATAGTCACCGGCACGCCGATTGCCTTGCATCGGTGCATGGCTGAGTTCTTTGCCTCCTTCCCCCATAAGCAGTTGCGGGGAGGCATCGCATGCGGAGGGATGATCAGAAGGATTGCCGAGCGCTGCAATGCCGGGAATTATTTCGGTTATGTTAACCGGAATCAGTTTCCGCCACTACCGCCCAGGTATTGTTCTTCTTCTTATTTTTATTATTATTATTATTATTATTAATGTTAATGTTTATGAGTTTGTTTATTTGTTTCAGCCCATTAGGTCAACCCACGATGAAAGCTATGGCTTGTACGGCAAAGACGGCGAAGACGCCGGATCATCCAGCCATCCACTATCTAATTGCTCCGGGTGGCGTGGAGTTTGTGCATGAGCCGTTAGTACATCAGGGCCTTGGAGGTATTATTATTATTATTATTATTATTATTATTATTATTATTATTATTATTATTATTATTATTATTATTATTATTATTATTATTATTTGGGAAACTTGTAGACAACTTGTGTTGTCTGGTTTGCACGAAAATAAGGGAAACTCTGCCCAATTTTTTTTATAAAATCCTGGAATATTATTTTATTATTATTATTATTATTATTATTATTATTATTATTATTATTACTTCTTTATTATTATTTATTAATTATTTATTGTTATCCATTGCAGGTGATGCTGTGGAGGTTGGATTGTAGTTTGTTGCTGAGCGGGAGGGGGGCGATCTTAGGGACGTCGAGATGCCTGAGAAGCAGCCTGAGGATGTGCAGAATCCGGCGCGCGTTTATCACTCTCTCAGGTTGCCTCCTGATGTTAGGGCGGATGTACGTTCGGCTGCCGCAGAGGCTGTCGAGATGCGTGCGTGGCGTCAGCAGATGGACACCTGGCGTCAGCAGGAGGACATCGAGATGCGTCAGTGGCGTGATCGGCAGGACGAGGCGATGCGCTGGATGATTGTTGGCCAGCAGGATATCTATCGCCAGCTGGGCATGCAGACTCGTGTCCCACCGACTTTAGGGCCCAGCATGCAGCAGACCCCGCATGAGGCCGGGAGGTCCTCGTAGCAGCCCGGGACGTCCTCGCAGCAGCCGCAGCCATTGCCGCCGCCTGATGATACGATGTTTTATTTCTAATTCCGTTCTGTAAATGTTTTAAACAATCTTTATTTTGAACGCTCCTGTTAACGTTTAGTTTTATCTTTTTGCTTATTTAAACGCTTGTGTTAATGTTTTACACGCTTATCGAGACGACATTAAAAAATTTAAAAAACTTAAAAAATTAAACAATTAAAATTTATTTTTTTTGTAACTATTCTGATGATTCACTACGCTCGTGGTTATTTATTAAAAAATTAAAATGTGGAAAAAAAAAAACAACTCCTCTACGGGTCAGAGAGGCCTCTACGGGCCGTAAAGGGTGCCTAATACTTGTTTATCTTATATTTATTTTTTCCAATATAGAAACCAGCGAACTGGTAGCCCAGATGGTCCCCATATACGAAATAAGACTTGTGTGTGTGTTTGTGTGATAATGTGCCCAAGATCGAACCTCGTTCCAAACATTTTTTGTTTTTTTTTGCCTACGACCCGTAGAGGTCTCTACGGGCCGTAGGCAAAACATAAACATCCATCCTTCCCTTCTTCATTGTCAAAATTAATAAGACTACTTCTACGGGCTGTAGAGGGCTCTACAGCCCGTAGGTAATCATTACAATGATTACCTACGGGCCGTAGAGGCCTCTACGGCTCGTAGATTGTTCAAAAAATGAGGTCTACGGGTCGTAGAGGCCTCTACGACCCGTATAAGGTTGTGTGAATAAATTTTGGACTTGTGCAAATATCCGGAGCCTTTGTTTATGACTCTAAGAGAATCTTGGATTTGTTTGATAACAGCCAGTCAGCCACTAAAAAGGGAAAAAATTGACAACACAGTTCATTAGTTCATCAAAACTATATATATAGGTTACAATTGAAAAAAATCGCAAAGAAACTGTAACTAAATAAATGAAATAGACAAAAGCATCACTTACTTGAGAGCAGCATGAGCACTTTCCACAGTGGCTTCATCATCTGTAGCATCACGATTCAACCTTCCTAAAATGGCTTTGGTTTATTATATATATAGATTGTATGTTTTTCCTATGTAATGCTCTGAGTAGTTGATATTGCTGAGTAACATTATTGACATGACTGATTTTACACTTTGTACAATGACGTGATATGTTTGGACCTCATCTTTAATAAAACACCACCAATTCATATTAATCTTCCAATTTGTTGTGGTCTTAGACCACACGGTATGGGGAGCGGCAAGGGGCCGGCGACGCCAAGCCGGGCCGGGCTACACCGCCCCCCTGGCGCGGCAACGGCTTAGCCGGCAACCCTTTGCCGTTGATGCCGGGGCAGTGTCATGCATTGGGACGCGTGAAAAGTGGGGGGACGTGCCTTTTTGACCGTTGCATATGACCGTTTAAAAAAAAAAAAAAAAAGAATTTTTTTTCAAAACTCTATTTAAACCCACTCATTTTATACCATTTTCAACACAAATCCAACCCCACTTTTTATACCAACCCTTATTTTATATAAAAAATACTTTATACTTTATTCAATGGATCCCAACCAAAACAACCCAAACCCGAATCAACCACCACAATATAACCAAAACAACCCGAATCCAAACCCGTTCACGATGCCAATGGATCCATCTTGGGCTACTTTTGCGGGTTTTCAACAAACTCCCAACCCTTTCACCCAATATCCTCAAATGCACCAAAGCCCGTCTACCTTTAACCAATTCCATAATTTGCAAATGCATCATAACCCTCAATCCTTTACCCAACTTTTACAAACTCCGCCATTCCGTCAATCTCTATCACCACAACGACAACCCAATTTTGAACTCGAAGATGAAGAAGATGATGAGGTGGAGGTTGTCCCCGAAACACAAGTCCAACGTTCGAAGGGGAAGGCGAAGGCGAGTGCGAGTGCGAGTGCGAAGGGGAAGGGGAAAAAAAAGCCAACCGAACGAAGCCTTTGGACGAAATTGGAAGAAGAAGCGTTAGCGAAGGCGTATCTGGCTAGTTCGAAAGATCCCATCGTTGGTAAAAAAATTTAATTTTTTTGTAGTATACAATAAAAAAAATTATTTTTTTTATTCTCTAATATATGTTTTATTTAAATGTAGGGACTAATCAAACGGGCGATAGTTTATACACCCAAGTGCGAGATACATTTCACCAATTGATGGAGCAAGGAGAGTATCGGGGGCATGAGGCTTTAAGTTCTAAATGGAGGAAAATGAGTACTACAATCGGGAAGTTCATCGCCTTTTATAATCCGTTGTATGTGAACCCTCCAAGCGGGTTTAACCAGGAAATGATTTTCAAGGAGGCGATGCGAAAATATGAAGACAAGTATGGCCATGTTTTTCCTCATGTTCGAGCTTGGACGGTGTTGAAGTCATCTCGCAAATGGCAACCGGTTCCAAACGAGGTTGCAAGCGCCAAACGAAGCAAGACTTCGGAGTCGGGCGATTATAGCGTGGGAGGCGGGTCGACCGGTCATTGTCAAATAAATATAAACGATGACCCAGACCCAGAGTTCGAGGATACTCCCGTTCAAGAGGAGCCACGACCCATAGGGAGGGACAGAGCAAAAAAACAAGCGGCGGCTGCAAAAAAACAAGCCGCGTCAGGGAGCGGGAGCGGGTCAATGTTGGACGGTTTGGTCGCTGAATTGGCATCCTTCAAAAATACTTTTAGTGAAAGTCAAGCGGAGAAGAAGAAATTGAAGGAACGGGAAGTCGAAGAAAAGCTTCGTTTGAAGCAAAAGAGGGTGGAGGAAAGCATTCGCCAAAAGAACGAGGATAGGCAAATAGAAGAATGGCGAATAATGACGGCAAACATCAACGACTACCCCGAAGAAGACCGTCCCGTTTTGTTGAAGATGAAGGAGAGCATCGCAAAAAAATATAATCAGTAGTTTATGTTTTTTTTTTATTTAAGTGTTTGTTTTTATTTGAAAATTGTACTTTTTTTTATTTAGGTGTATTTTTTTTTTAATTTAAGTGTTTGTTTTTAATTTAAATACATCTTCACATTTTATATTAATATGATAATATTATTTAATTAAAAAAAAAGAAAAAAAAAATGAAATAGCATTAAATGTTGTTGGGCCTCCTCCACACCCCTAGGAGCATCATCCTAAGGATGCTCCTACCCCACGCTGACGTGGCAGGTGAGGTGGAGGCAAGGCATGGATGATGGGCCTCTACCACACCTAATGGTCTAAATCAAAATACTTAATATCCAAACTTACGTACGGAAAATTTAGATATCAAAGCAATAAGTTACTAAAATACTTAAACGGGTCGTCTTCGGATTGACCCGGATTTTATGTGGGTATCAACCCGTAAACCCAACACGATTGACACCCCTAATATGAACGGATCAAAGTTAGGTTTCTTAAAAGAGAAGAATTACGAAATTGCTCTTGCTAGACAACCAAACTACAACTAGGAAACCTTTTTAAGAACCGCTTTCATAAAAAAAGCTCCACTATGACTCGAACCCGGGTGAACAGAAAGCAACAGACGAAACAAACCAACTAATCTGCAAACAAATTTGGTTTTATAATAGAAAAACAAAGATAAATACGTTATAGAAGGGAAAAAACACTATTCATGAACTTTGCAAGATTAATATATAAATAATAGAAAAACAAAGATAAATACGTTATAGAAGGGAAAAAACACTATTCATGAACTTTGCAAGATTAATATATAATATATATATATAGATAGAGGTTCCTGTACAAAGTCTAATTTTTGTTAGAAGGGTAAGAAGGCCTCTGGTTGTGACACGTGGCAACAATTAATATTAATGACATGGGTATTTAGGTAAATTACATAATATCTTATTTTTAGAGATAATAATGTTTGTTATTAATAATGAGATATATATGGATTTGATTATGAGTTACAACCGAGTCAGTCATGTTATTTATAAAATCATTTGGCCAATTCATTCATTCATACGATGTTTCCTGAAGTTATATTCGTAATTCTTTTGTGGTGTGTTTTATATTCAAAAGATCAAACAACAAACAACAAACAAATGTGTTTTATATTCAACACATCAAACATAGAAACAACATGCTACACAAAAACACTATGAAACCTTAGTGTTTTATATTCAAAACATCAAACGGTGAAAAATTAACGTATGTGTTTTATATTCAACACGTCAAACATAGAAACAAGATGTTACACAAAAACACTATGAACCTTAGTGTTAGTCGCCTGAAAAACAGCCCCTGGGCCCCTCTTAATTTTTGGATGGTTCTTTTAGGATGAATCTTGTTTGTTGATTGACGAATATAAAACACTATGATCGTTAAATCTAAATTTAAAGTTAAAACATCATTGTGTTTTAACTTCTAAGAGATCTATATTACAATATGGTGTTTTAACTTCAAATGAGATTAAACGATCTGGATGGTGTTTTAACTTCAAATTTAGATTTAACGATCTGGATGTTTGCTGGACGATTCACGTATGGTGTTTTAACTTCAGTTTTCCTTCATGATCACTTGTCGAATTTTGGGGTATTTGAAAGCTTTTGGGACAACAAGAGGAGGAGGGTAGCAGGTGCCTGAGAAGATTTTTGATCCATTAATTGTTGTGTTAATTTTTTTGAGGAAAGAAGTGGACTAAAACATGGTGGGTAGAATAAGAATACAAGGTCAAAAAAAATTATAAAGTGTTTAGGTGGTACATACCCATGGATTGCCAGGAAAGTTTGCTTGATGCACGAGAGTGGTAAGAGATGATAAAGGATGAGATAGGTGAGAAATGTTGTTTGTATTTTAGGGGAGGAGCTAGAATAAAGGATGAGAGAGGTGAGAGATGATGTTAGTGTGTAAATGTTTTTAATGAGGTCATTTAAATAGAGTGTGTATTTTACTATCTTATTCCTAAATGGTCTAATTAATTAATAAAATTATAACACTAATTACAAAAATGCCATCCAATTAATCTACACCCTTGATTAAAGTCATCTAATGGTCATAAAACCTTCTTACCCTTCTCACACAAAACACACTTTGTACACGATCTTGACCCTATATATATATATATATATATATATATTAATATATAGGATAATATTATGGATATTAAATTGATATTATATATTTCAACAATTTGTACCAATTGAAAATCATAGACATGACTCGTTGGACTACTTGGGTTTATAAATAAGTAAAAGACAAATGATTTAACTGTGATTAGGGCTGTAAACGAATCGAACGAACACGAACAAGGTCTTGTTCGTGTTCATTTGTTAAGGAAATTATGTGTTCACGAACAGTTCATGAACACTTATCGAACGAGATTTTATGTTCATGTCCGTTTGTTAAGAAAAGACTAATATTCGTGTTCCTTTGTGTTCGTTTGTTAATTTTGTTCATGAACGCACACGAAGACAAACGGACACAAATGAACACAAAAAAGTGTTCATGAACGGAAACAAACACAAACAAACATATATTAACTTTTAAATAATATCGGATTCACATACATTAAGACATTAGCTAGATCCAGCCAAAATATAACTTAATTGTCCAAACATACTTAGTACTGGACAAGGCGTTGGAGGTGGAGGACATCAACACTAGAACGTGGAAACATATAATGAGTTTGGATACAAAAAGTAGGTTTATTAATCTCATATATTTACCTCATATATATTATATATTGGGTAAAATATATATAAAAAAAGAATATAAAAATTAAAAACCTTAATAAACTATCGAACACAAACGAATATAAACGAACACGTTACCGAACGTTCACGAACATGAACGAACGAACGTGACCTCTGTTCATGTTCGTTCATTTAACTTAATGAACGAGTTGCGGCGGAAGTAAAAATTGCATCAATATGTATCAATTCATTGTGATGTAAAATACATCCAAAACTTTTTGTTTAAATGCTATATTAAGTTAAAAAAAAAATACTTGTAACAACATGACATAAGTATTCTCATCTCAAGTAAAGAATAATTGTATCAAATTATATATTATCATTAATTTTCTCTGTAGATTCTCATCTTTTGATAATGATTAGTAAGATAGTAGGATGCACTGTGAGCCAGACTTTACTAAAACCGTAGCCTACAAAAAATGTGTAAAATGTATAACGATTCTTATTATTTGGGTGCTATAAGGAGTTACAAATACAATACATCAATATATAAATTCTAATATAGGGTTTAGGAAACTTAATCCCCTAACCCGCATAGACCTAATAAGAGATGGCTAAATTAAACAGAAGCCTTCTTCTTCGGTTGTTGAATCCGGTGATCATATAGTTTAGATCAGATTAGGCATGTTTACGTGTATGAATATAGATAATTAGATATGGCTAAATTAAACAGAAGCCTTCTTCTTCGGTTGTTGAATCCGGTGATCATATAGTTTAGATCAGATTAGGCATGCTTACGTGTATGAATATAGATAATTAGATATGGCTAAATTATACATTTTACACATTTTTTGTAGGTTACGATTTTAGTAAAGTCTGGCTCACAGTGCATCCTACTATCTTACTAATCGTTATCAAAAGATGAGAATCTACAGAGAAAATTAATGAATATATATAATTTGATACAATTATTCTTTACTTGAGATGAGAATACTTATGTCATGTTGTTACAAGTAGTTTTTTTTTAACTTAATCTAGCATTTAAACAAAAAGTTTTGGATGTATTTTACATCACAATAAATTGATACATATTGATGCAATTTTTACTTCCGCCGCAACTCGTTCATTAAGTTAAACGAACGAACATGAACAGAGGTCACGTTCGTTCGTTCATGTTCGTGAACGTTCGGTAACGTGTTCGTTTGTGTTCGATAGTTTATTAAGGTTTTTAATTTTTATATTCTTTTTTTATATATATTTTACCCAATATATAATATATATGAGGTAAATATATGAGATTAATAAACCTACTTTTCTTCTTCGGTCGTTGAATCTAGTGATCATATAGTTTAGATCATATTATGCATGTTTACGTGTATGAATATTCATACACGTAATACTTTCAGAATTCAAACCGTTACCTCAAGATTGAAAACACAACTTCTAGTATTGATTTATCGATTTCTATATAGTATGATCAAGTTTATAAAACTTTAACTTTTATAAAGTATCTACATATAAAATATTATAATAAAAGATGTAGCATTATGAATTGTTTTTTATATGTTTTCTATTTAATATGTTTAATGTAATTATAAAATTAAATGTAGTGATGTTTCATAACATCTCTTAACTCTTGACTTTCTTTTGATTAAATATGTTGTTCTAAAGACATATTTGCCCCTCAAAAGTAGTTATTTTATGCATTGTATGTTGTATCATAAGCATATAAACTTATATCTCTTAAAATTTAAGAAGTCCCTGGGAAATGCTTTATAATATAGTATAGTATAGAGTATATAGTATAGATATAGATATAGATATAGATATAGATAGTATAGATATAGATATTATGGATATTAAATTGATATTATATATTTCAACAATTTGTACCAATTGAAAATCGTAGACATGACTCGTTGGAGTACTTGGGTTTATAAATAAGTAAAAGACAAATGATTTTTCTGTGATTAGGGCTGTAAACGAACCGAACGAACACGAATAAGGCCTTGTTTGTGTTCATTTGTTAAGGAAATTATGTGTTCACGAACAGTTCATGAACACTTATCGAACGAGATTTTATGTTCATGTCCGTTTGTTAAGAAAAGACTAATGTTCGTGTTCCTTTGTGTTCGTTTGTTAATTTTGTTCATGAACGCACACGAACACAAACGGACACAAATGAACACAAAAAAGTGTTCATGAACGGAAACAAACACAAACAAACATATATTAACTTTTAAATAATATCGAATTCACATACATTAAGACATTAGCTAGATCCAGCCAAAATATAACTTAATTGTCCAAACATACTTAGTACTGAACAAGGCGTTGGAGGTGGAGGGCATCAACACTAGAACGTGGAAACATATAATGAGCTTGGATACAAAAAGTAGGTTTATTAATCTCATATATTTACCTCATATATATTATATATTAGGTAAAATATATATAAAAAAAGAATATAAAAATTAAAAACCTTAATAAACTATCGAACACAAACGAACACGTTACCGAATGTTCACGAACATGAACGAACGAACGCGACCTCTGTTCATGTTCGTTCGTTTAACTTAATGAATGAACACAAACGAACTTCCCGCTAAACAATTCATAAACTGTGATGATTAACGATGTACAACTGAATCATTGACACTGTTGAATCTTCACCTAATTAATTAACAGTTCTATGTTTTAATGAAACAAATAGTTTCAAGGGTTAATGATAAACGAACCAATGTCTATAATAACTTTTTTTTTTGAAGGTTAACTTTCATTAAAAACACAAGGCGCCTTATTCCAAGAAGGAATAAAGACCCGAAAACGAGTACATTTACATTACATCATAATTACACCATTTCTCCCAATCTAGAATTCCGTGACACGCCCTATGCTTGTACCAAAGAAAACTCAAAGCTTTGATATCGGATATAATCTCCATCACTTTTACATCCTTATTTGAAAATATTTTCTCATTTCTTGCTTTCCATAACCTCCAACTCGTAATGATGATAATGCCTTGCAAAACATTCTTCCTTTCTCCACTAATACCATAGTGTTCGTATGCCTGAACAATGTCTTTAACCGAAAACGCGAACATAGCAGGGACACGACACCATAAAGAAACACCATACCACACCCCATCCGCGATAGCACAACCCATAAGAATATGGTCAATAGACTCTATTCCACCCTCACATAAAACACACATATCATCATGAACCATAATATTCCTCCTTTGCATCGCATTCTTGGTAGGAAGGCGATATAGAAAAGCTCGCCACATAAAAATATTACATTTGGCCGGAACCCATTTGCACCACTTGAAACCGAATGGCTCTTCATTGCGATAACTACGAATCCACTTTTTAACCGAAACGACCAAAAATTGCTCCGACTTAGTATCATGCCATATCCACTCGTCTTCTCGCTCTGACAAGGATATCTCAGCTAAGCGATTCTCCAAATCTTGACGAAGATCCACTTCCTCCAAAGAAACAATTGCCCTTTTCCAACACCACTTAACCAAAAAACCTTGATCTGTACGTTCACACCTAGTAGGAACCAAACATTTCTTATCCGTCTCCAATGCAAATAAACTCAGATAACAATCCTTTAACGGAGTATTGCATAGCCAAGGATCAATCCAAAACCGAAGGGTACTACCATCTCCTAACCGACCCTTAAACATGCTTAACGCCCCCACCCCGTTAACTTTGATCTTACTACAAAACGAAACTATATTCTTCCAAACCCCGGAAATACTATTATTAACCGGAAGAAATCCCCACTTTCTATCCGATCCATGAATCGAATCCACCACCTTGCGCCATAAAGCATTAGTCTCGGTAACATACCTCCAACACCATTTTAACAAAAACGCCTTATTGCATTCGTCTAATCTGGCTAAACCCAAGCCGCCTTCTTCTTTACGAAGCGTCACTTTATCCCAAGCAACCCAAGCCATTTTCCTCACCTCGTCGGACCCACCCCACAGAAAATTCCTCATGAATTGTTCAAGTTTATTAATTATACTCACCGGGGCCTTGAATAAAGATAAGTAATATGTAGGAAGACTATCCAAAACCGACTTTATCAACGTGACCCTCCCGCCGATAGAAATGCTATTCGCCTTCCACTTAGACAAACGCTTTCTAAACGAATTCACCACTGGGTCCCAATGTCCAATTCTGTTCATATTAGCGCCCACCATAATACCCAGATACGAAAACGGTAAATCACCAAAATTACATCCCAGTCTAGAAGCCATATACTCCACTTCTTCCTGTCGTCTCCCCACACCGTATAAGACTGACTTATGGATATTTATTTTAAGGCCAGAACATAAGTAAAATATCCGCAGGATCCTTTTCATATTATTAAAATTGAACACCGACCACTCGCCCATTAACATAGCGTCATCTGCAAAAAGAAGGTGAGAAATAACCGCCCCCCGCCTAGGCAAACGAATACCATCAAAAAAACCGTTCGCACAAGCCTTGGTAACCATCACCGAAAAAGCTTCCATAACAAGAATAAATAAAAACGGGGATAAAGGATCACCTTGGCGAATACACTTCTGACAAGAAAATTGAAACGTTGGCGAGCCATTAATCAAAATAGACGCCTTAGAAGCAGAAATAATACCTTTTATCCATTTGCACCAAACAGAAGAGAACCCCATCTGCTCAATAATAGACAACAAAAAGCCCCAGTTCACATTATCGTAAGCCTTTTCAAAGTCGACTTTGAACATAAATAATTCCCGGTTTGTTTTCTTTGCCCAAGAGATAATTTCATTCGTGATCAAAGGACCGTCCAAAATATATCTACCGGAAAGAAACGCTGACTGGGTCTCTGAAACAACCAGATCCATAACCCCTTTGATTCGGTTACTAACCAAATAATTGATGAAATTAAATCACTCAAAATTGTTTTTTTTTTAACGGCTAACGAAACTTTCTTAAAATGCTAACAAGATGCTAGCAAATAGTCCGAATACAATATCCGAAAAACAACACGACAACAAAGATAAAACAACATCAAGAAATCCGAGCCTATCCCATCTTGTTCGTGTCAAATCTACCCCACGAGTCCCACGACATATCCGGCATCTTCCCGCGATTTGTAATCCAAAGGTAACTCATAATCTTTATTTCTTCAAACACATGCCGCACTACCACCGCCTTTTGATTGTGAACCAAGTCGTTCCTCGCTTTCCATAAGCTCCAAAAAGTGGCTAACACCACCCCATGAAACGCCTTCTTTGCCCGAGCATTTGTTTTAGCCGTCTTGTAATAGAGTATTAAATCCCGAACATGGAAAGCGAAAAAATTCGGCACTTGACACCACGAAAAGACATTCGGCCATACCTGTAGAGCTACCAGACACCCCGTGAACAAACGATCAACCGTCTCCTCATTAGTATCACAAAGACAGCACATAATTGAATCAACACATAATTGAATCAACGTGAATATTTCTCTTAGATTATGCTTCAAACGTTGGTAACCTATCATGGAACGCACGCCACGCGACGATAGCAACTTTCTTTGGGACCCAATTACAACACATAAACCTCTACTCCGGGGCACTATGCGTCGCTTCAACAATACATTTTTTAATCAACTTCACCGCAAAACAGCCTGACCCGTCTATCTTTGCGTTCCACTGATCTATTCCTGCACTGATAATAACATTGGACAGCAGTTGCAGCAGATCAGCGTATTGTGACTGCTCTGCTGCAACGAATTCGCTCCTCCTCCACGCCCATGTAAAGCAACTTGAGCCTTGACCTGTACACACCCTTTCCGAGACAGAGCACGCGATTTTCTTCTCTAAGTTAAACATCAGCGGGAACAGATTCATCAGCGTATCATCGGCTAAGCACCAGTCTAGCCAAAAACAAATACCGTCTCCACTTCTGAGTGTCGCTTTCATCAGCTTTTGCGGCTCCAGGTTGTAATTCCCCAACAGTTTAGGCACGCTAGAAATCTGCTTCCATGGACCAGAAATAATCAGCTTAACAGGAATATGATACCAACCTCGTCCACTCCCATTTAACGTCCAAATCACCTTCCTCCAAAGCGCATCCTGATTAGTTTTAAACCGCCACCATCACTTGCATAACAAACTCATATTTACATCTCTTAGAGTACCCAACCCAACCCCACCATACTGAACCGGGGACACCACCTTATCTCACGCCATCCAGCTTAACTTATCCCCTTCGCTTGTCCCTCCCCAGAAAAACTTCCTCCTGATCCGTTCAAGAGTGTCAATCACTTGTATAGGTGCCCGAAATAGAGAAAAGCAGAAGAGCGGAAGCGAGCTCAATACCGACTTGACCAGAGTAATTCAACCTCCAAATGAAAGACATTTAGACTTCCAATAGGATAATCGTTTCTTGAGTTTGTCAATGACCGGGTCCCAACTTTTCACAAGATTCATATTGGTTGCAATCGGAATCCCAAGATGAGAAAAGGGAAAGGAACCATGTGAGCAGTGAATAGCCGCTGCCAAAGCTTGCACCTCATTTTCATCCACGCCAATCCCATAAAACCGGCTCTTTTTGGAGCTTATTCTCAGCCCCGACACTAAGTAAAAACCCCTTAGAAGACGCCTCAAGTTCTTCGCATTTGTAATCGACCACTCGCCACAAAAAACTACATCGCCAGCATACATAAAATGCGAAATCAACGGCCCATATCCACCCACTTTAATACCATGAAAGACGCCTAAATGACACGCTCTCCTCATGATCCGGGTAAGAGGCTCCATAGCTAGGATGAATAAGAAAGGAGATAACAGGTCCCCTTGGCGAAGTCTCCTTTCACACGAAAACTCTATCGTAGGAGACCCGTTTACCAAAACAGAGGCTCGAGAACTCCGAACTATAGACATGAGCCATCCACGCCATTTAGGAGAAAATATATCTTCTAAATAATCCCATCTCACCGAGTCATAGGTCTTGTCAATATCTACTTTAAGAAATAAACCTTTGACTTTCGCTTTCTTCAGCCACGCTATAGTCTCATTCAAACTAAGAGGCCCGTCTAAAATATTCCGATCACATAAGAACGCAGATTGTTCTTCCGAAATAAGGCGCGTCATAACACTCTTTAGCCTAAATACCAAGACCTTTGATAGCACCTTTTTTAAAACTCCCACCAGGCTAATCGGGCGATAGTCCGCTAGAGTAGCCTGGTCCCGACCCTTAGGAATCAGTGCAATAAAAGCCGAAATGCACCCCTCGCGAATGAAACCATTCTCATAGAATTCCTCGAACATCTTTAGAAAATCCCATTTCAACACTGCCCAGAATTTACGTATAAAGTTGAAATTAAATCCGTCAGGTCCCGGGGCCTTTTCACCATCACAATCAAACACAGCATTAGAAACTTCCTCCATAGTAAACGGAACTTCCAGTGACTGAACCTCATCAGAGGAGAGTCCTGAAATCTCCGGGCAAATAAAAGGAGGTTTCGGTCCTACAACACAACAAAATTTATTAGCGAAAAAAGATGTGACTTCATCCTTTACCACATTTGGATCATCAACCCACACTCCATCATAATTAATCCCATGTATCCGGTTAGAAGCCATGTTCATCTTTATGACGCCATGAAAGTACTTAGAGTTTTCGTCCCCGTCTAAAGCCCATCTCGTTCACGATTTTTGTTGCATATCAAAACCTTTCAATCTTTCTTCTTCTAAAACAGACTTCTTTGCCTCTACTCTAGATGCCAATTCAGAATCAGACAAAGGCCTCGAATCCGCTATAGACTCAAGATCCGCCACCACTTTCTTACACTGCATATATTTTTGATCTCTACGTTTCCGTTCCGTATCAACCTATAAACGGATTCTACCTTTAAGCCATTTAAGCTTTGCCGCTAGCGCAACATCCGTAGGTCCATCAAACACGAAATTACTAGCAATGGAATTGACATACTCAACAAAACCCGGAAATTGTAGCCACGAATTATAAAATCTAAAAGGGATATGGCCATAATCCGTATTCTTCAGCGAGAGCAAAATCGGATTGTGATAAGATAGATGGCGTGAGAGGCCGGTTAGCACCGCATTTGGCCACTTTAAAATAAAATCATTGCATACCAAACTTCTATCTAGCTTACTCAGTTTTTCCCCATTGCTCGAGATATATGTGTATTTGTGACCACGCATATTGTATTCGAACAAACCCGCCTCCTCAATAAAAGCATTAAAGAACACTGCATTTTGCACAAAAAATTCCGAATTTACCCTTTCGTCTATCGCCCAAGAAGACCCATAAACCATTCAATGACCTCCTGTAAAACAACAACTCGTTCCAGAAACTCCGTCTTTCTGTTGCATCATTTGGTGCGTGCACGTTAGCAATATTCACATGAGTACCTGAATTAACCATACTACCACAGACAACCAGAACATGACGCGATCTAATTGCACCCGTTTGACGAAAAACAGAAGGATCCCACCAGTAGACAAGACCTCCTGCAGTTCCGTCTGAGTTTACACAATCAAAACCATAAGCAAAATAATCCCAACAGTTAGCATGCAACCGATCGGGCGGATCTGAAATTTTTGATTCCTGTATAGCTAAAAAGTCTACCCCATGGGTTGACTTCAGCCCCTTCAACCATCCCACCTTACCAGTACTTCTAATCCCATGGACGTTCAATTATAGTAGATTCATTAAACGACCACTGACTCAAATTCCGAAACCACCTCCCTAGCCACAGGATCCTTGAAATTGTTGAGATTCAACCCAACCATACTCCCAACACGGACCGTATTATCTACTTCAACATTAATATCAACCGCCTTATGAACCACTTCAATAGGAACGTCTGAATTAGAAAAGGAATTACCTAAAGACATTAGCCCCGGTTCCTGTTCTTGGACCTCCAATGGGGAATCTGAAGATTTGACTAAGCGAAAGATCAAAACAAGATCTAAATCCAATGTTATTAACAAGTAGAATTCAACTACTAGCACTAACCCTAGACCTAGAGTTGGTCATGAGTGGTTTAGGCCAATACAGTTACAACAAAGAAATCAGATTGTATTACTACATAATTCTTCATTAAAATTTAATTAACTAACCTTAAACTAAAACTAAAAAACAAAAGTCACCAGATTATATTTCTTTTTGAACCCACCTAACGCTGTATCTTGATGTGCGTGCGGCTCAAAGCGAACTAAAATATTGAGCCCTAGTTTTTTTTTTTAAAAAGAAAACTTTTATACAACCCTTAACCTTTTACATTCTTGGGACTAACAACAGTAAACTAAATCTAGTAGTGATCCTTTTAGTTCATCCGTAGTGGGCGGTTTGGGCCCCATAGCGTCGGGGAACACCCCCCCTCTAGCGCTCTGGGAGTTTTGGTAGCGCCAGTTATGGAGATGGCGAGCGTTGTGGCACAAGATCGAGTTTTTTTTATTTCAAACTTTACACACACACACACACACACACACACACTGCTGCAGGAAAAGAAGAAGAAACAAAGCGATGTCGGTGGTGGCTCCGTTGCCGGAGAGTGGCGACAGTGGTGGTTGTGACGGTTGAAGATAGTGGCTGTGATGGTTGAAGGTGGTGGCTGTGATGGTTGGAGATGATGGTTGCGTGGGACTTAATGGTTTGTTGGTGATGAAGATGAATGGTGATGAAGATGAATATATATATATAGTGGAAGTATAGAGAGAAAACCCCTATAAATGAAAAACCCCAAGAAACCCATTACTTGGTCCAAGTTGTGCCACATTACCCATGATGTTATAATATTTTATTATATTCAAAACGTTTCAAATTCAAATCAGATATACCTCCTCTCTCTACCATCTCTTTGTCTCTCTCTAGAACCACCACCACCATCACAACAGACAACTTCTTCTCCACCTCTGTTCGAACGAAAGAGAGCACCACCCGCCACCACCATAACAAACCATTGGTATAGTTTATAATTACAATCCCTACATTATATTATCTGTACCATAACAGAGACCATACTTGTTAATTGATGTCTGTTCTTCGGTAATCTTTCAAAGACCGAGACCGAGTAAATCAGTATCAGAATAAAGCGAAACAGATCAGAATCAAAGCTAATTCACTTCAATCAATCCGCTAAAACTTGATGCAAATCAGTGAGTTCGACCAGAATCGAATAATCTAAGGTAAGTCTTTATGCAATCTTTGTATTTTATAATGTGTCTAGATGATTTCTTTTGATCTTTTGATGTACAATTCATAAAAGCGCATCAATATTGTTTAACGTATTGTAATTTTGAGCTGAATTGACAAACATGTGTCTGCTTTTTAGCTTGATTTTTATTCATGCACACCACCTGTTTGATAAAATGTCTCATTGAGATGCTTGTTTTTCTTGACTCTGACTTACATGTGTATGCTACTAATGTCAGTGTGTATAATTTACTTTTATGTGTATGCTACTGGTCACGAGTCACGGGTCTAGTCTTTGTGTGTATGATACTAATGTCGATGTATAAGACCTCGCACTTAACATGACGCTAAGCAAAACATTAAACAAATAATCAAGAAATCAGTTCAATGCTTTGGTGCATATTTAAGACCATACAAAACGTTGTGAAAATCAAATTCAGGCCATGTACTGATTAAAATAAAGAAATAATCATGCTGATTTGAAATTGTGTCATTGTGTGAAGTCAAATACACACCAGATGTGATTCCTGTACATCACTCTATTTACCACATTAAGTACTATTAAAATCAAGGTGTTTAATAGTTGAATGGTCTAGGCAAGATTAGGGGTGTAAACGAGCCGAGCCTGAACCCGACTAGGCTCGAGCTCGGCTCGTCATGCTTTTCTGAGGCTCGAGCTCCGCTCGGTTCGAGCCTAGGGGTGTTCAGAATTCGATTCGAATTCGAAAAATTCGAAATTCGATTTAGTTCGATTCGATTACGAAGAATTCGATTCGATTATTAAGAATTCGAATTCGATTCGATTCGAATTCGAGTCCAGTAAATCGAATACGAATCGAATACGAATTTATGATTTTAAATTCGATTCGATTCGAAATTCGAATAAAAATTGTACATGTATATTTTTTTAAATATATACACACATATACACATTATTATATACACAAGTATACACATTGAAAAAAAAAACTTCTAAATTTTGGTCAAACTCTAAGAACCCATAGTGTCTATAACTTTTAGCATAACCATGTTTTATATATTTACCTTATATATCACAAAACTCTATAAAACTATACTCTCTACTATTTTTACTATTCTCGTGTTTGACATATTGTTGTTTATCAATTTGTAGATTTGTATTTTATATGTTAAAAATAATGAGTTTGTATTAGTTTTAAAACTAAAAGTAAAACAATTTGTTATTTAAGGTGAATTTGAACTAAATCGAATTTATTCGAATTCGATTCGAATTCGAGTTTCTTATTCGAATCGAATACGAATCGAATAAATTGAATTTTAAACGAATACGAATCGAATACGAATTCAGGTAAAAATATTAAAAATTCGAATAATTCGATTCGAATAATTCGAAAATTCGTTATTCGATTCGTTGAACACCCCTATTCGAGCCTACTATTCTAAGCTCGAGCTCGGCTCGAAAGTAAAACCTAAAAGCTCGAGCTCGGCTCGGCCCGGCCGAGGTAATTCAAAAATAATTTTAAACGACCTAAAAGCTCGGCTCGAGCTCGCTTCACTAGCTTAAACGAGCAAAAGCTCGGCTCGAGCTCGCTCACCAATATTATTAATTAAAATTGAACATGTTCAAAGGACAAAATTGCATATATAAAAAAAAAAAAAAAACATTTGTTTGGGCTCGTTTAGGTATAAGGCTCGAGCTCGGGCTCGATAAGGCTCGGCTCGTTCGAGCGTTTTACCGAGCCGATCCCGAGTAGATCTCGAGCCGCTACGTGTCATTTACACCCCTAGGCAAGATAATTTCTTTTCAATCAAGATGTGATTCTTGTACGTCACTCTGTTTACCACATTTAGTACTATTATTTTGTTTATATTAGATTGTTATTGGATTTGGCACATGAGGTTGATAGATAACATGTGATTGATGAATGAATGTGTAGTCTTTTTATGTTAGTATATGCTAACACATGTTACTGATGTCCCATTATGTGTTTGAGGATTCCGACTAACATGTGTATCTGTTCCAGTGTTGGTTTTCACAAGTAGGCTATTGTAAGAAGGCGGCTGTAAGAACCTAACCCGTAAACCTGAGCTTTGTCATTTAAACTTCCGATTTTAGGCCTTAACTAAAATCACTCCCGATTAAAACTTTGGTAACTACAAAAAAAAAAAAAAAAAAAAAAAAAAAACTAAATGAATCCCACCAATTTTTGTTTTTATATTTTTATCTACTAAAACTTGTATTACAGTTTGTGTTTTAAACGGGACGGTCTATTGCGGAAGCTTTTTAAGTGTTCGGGTGTGCTCGGTTCTCTCGTGACTTGATCCTTGCTCCGGAACATCCAACGAACGCATACCTAGCACCATTACACAAAGAATGGTTAGTGGGATTGATAATAATGCATTTAGATTAGTTAATATGCTAATATGTGTCAAACGGAACCAGTATGGTCAAACGACCAAACAAACAAGTTTAGAAGATGTCCCGTCGTGGGTTACGGCCATCAAGTCTCCCTTTCGGGTGTTCAAAGGCTTGTGTCATTTTTCATCCAAATCTACTCAGAAGGCCTGAACGACCATTCACTCCAGGTGAACGGTCGTTCACTGGGCCAAAACCCTTTTTGACAATTCTAAAAACATAAGAATTATATTGTCATCCATTGGGCACTTATTTAACTGAAAATATACTCCGGTTTGTCTCATTATAACCAGGTTCTCAGATTTAAATGTTTATGTCGATTTTACCCAAATCGACCCGTTAAGGTCACGAGTTATACAAAATGCTATTTGACCACACAAGAGCATAAGGGTAATATTGTCAACTCGTTAGACGCTTGTTTAACTAAAAACATTATCCGGATTGTTTCACTATGACCCGGTTTTTAGTTTTAACCTTTAGTAAATCTTTCAATTTAGCCATCCATGACGACACTACTTGATTCAAATCAATTGTTTTCGACTTAATAAATTATTTGAATGCTTCTAAGCCTTCACGGACTTAGTTTTATTACAAACCCATAATTTAACTATGGCTTTAGCCATACTTGGCGCCAAGGCGCGCATTAATCTTAGCTAGAATAAAACTTACCGAATTGGCATTCACACCTCATATGGGTTGTTTTTGAATTGAATTCACTTTGCCTAAAGGCTTTTATCTACCTACGGACTTACCGGGTGGCGTTGACCCATACCTTGCATCCATTGTGATTACTTAAGCATCGAGTGCCCAATTTCCAAGTATTCTCCTGCACACATTCTAGATTGACCACATTAGTCTCTCAAGACTTAATGGTGATATATTTACCATTGGACCCGTTAGCCACGAGCTTACTAAAGCTTAGAATACCGGCTTTGAATGCCGGGTTCGAATGATAAGAAAGATCACCATTTGACCCATTAAGGCTCATGGTTATAACGCTTTGACATTCCAACCTTTAGCTATGGGGAAATGGCAATCACACTTGACCCATTTACAGTCTCCATAATTTTCTTGTTCGAGTGATTTTTATCAAAAATCTCGAGTTTAGACTCTTGCTTACCACTTAGTTTTATTTATAGACCCAATTGATTATTTCCATCAATTGATCAACACACTTTGATTCCTTTATTACAATCAATCCTGTTTTGAAAAGAATTCGTATGATCTACCCGTTTAATAGGTTTCACCCCTTGGGGCCATACCTTTGTCTCACATCAAAGTTTAAAGACCAAAGTATACAACACTTAACCCATGCTCATTGTCTAATAATATAAGTAAACTTACCTTGTATTTCACCTTCATTTCCTTGCACTTAAGGATTGTATTCGCTTGACCCGTTTGCTTATTGATTCATTCTTTCCAAGCTTGCACCTAGCTTGACAAGATCAACCTTCGCTATACTCAAAACATTAATCAAGTTAGTCATCACGTCCAATAACTAACATATCTCATGAGTTATTCACACCATTTCATCTAAGTTTGAGTTTGGGTCAGTTTGACTCCTAAAAGTCAAATTGTCCATAAACATATTCACGTAAAGTAGCTTAGGCAATGATGCACACAAGTACTAAGCTTTCATTCCCTATACCCATCTCATTCATAACAACATTTAGTGTTAAGTTCATAAAACACCTTATTTGCACTGCTGCACTTTTTGCGCAGCAGCTGTTCGGGTCACTTTTACCCCTTCTAAACCCCATAATTTGATTTTGACTTTCAAATAAGAAATATTCTTCGTTCAAAGACCTTTCCAGGCATATAAAGAACACCTCCTAACGATTTTTCTATGATTTTATATAAATATTTTAAGATCAGATCAGAAACATATTATGTGCAGCGATTCTCTTTTTAACTGCTGTAATTGACCATTTTGACCCATTTAAAGTCCGAATTAGTTGAACATATTCAAAGATGGATTGTGCTTCGTTCAAAGACCTTTCCAGGCGTATAAAGAAAATCTCCTAACGATTTTTCTATGATTTTATATGAATATTTTAAGATCAGGTCAGAAACATATTTTTAACCAAACAGCTTTGCTGTCAAAACAGAAATGTCAACTTTACATGCTGTTTTGACCCACTAAATCTCAGAATTAGCTTGTCATGACTAAATATGAAAGGTAATATGTGCAACAAGCTTTTGAACGATATAAGGCTCGTCTTCTAACTCCTAATAATGAATGAGATATGGCCTTTACAAGATGATCACCTAGGGCTGTCAAGAGTGACGAATACACTATTTGACCCAATTCAAGTTCATGTAAGCATTTTACCAAACACTTCATGTGCACCCTTTTTGCAAGTGAATTCTAAGCCTTATGGACTTCTCAAACTTTACCATTTGTTTGATTAATCATCATTACAAGTTCAATTTATCAGTTTGCACATCTATATGACAAGTTAACATATACTAGTACAAGGATTCTTCATATATATGTGTAGTTCAACATTTGGGTTAAACTCACTACATACACCTTCAAGTATCATCCTAATCCATATGAATCATACAATACATAACTTTTTATCATGTTTTATAGTTTCTTTGGTGTCTACAAACATATAGAAACCTATAGAAGCTCATAAATCACGTTTTTGTAAAAACCCTAGAATCATCATCTTTCATGATCCATGGATTTTGATGAATCAAAAGAGTTTTAGAGTTACCTTAGGATGAATAGAACACTAGATGATCATAATTTTCATCATGCATTGACAAGAGCTCTTGATTTTTGCAAGATTTTGGGGCTGAATTGAAATTGTTCTTAAGTGTGTGTTTTTGTGTGTTTATGTCGACGAGAAGTGTGTGTCAACACACACACTTTTTCACTTTAACCCCCTTCAATACAACTTTGTTCAATTGCCACATTTAGTCCCCCAAGTCCCAACTTCTATGTTTATTAGATTAAAGGACTATCTAGGTTAGTCTCTTATATTGTGTTTTAGGCCAATTTAGATAATAAAAACTAACGGGGTAACATTCCTTTTATAACACAAGTCCCCGTTTATTTGCTGATAGAGTGCTCGCTCTTACAATTAATTCGTTTTGGTATTTGTTAATCATGCCAAATGGCATAATTAAGCAAAACTTATTTTTGGGGTGTTACAAGTCTACCCCCTTAAAGAGGTTTCGTCCTCGAAACCTTTATCTTGTAGTTTATTTGGTCAAACCCAAGAACTTTAGTTCCCTATATTGAATTGAGCACCGCTCGTTCTTTTGTCATCTTAAGCCATACGACCATTAAATACTATATCTCTAGGGCTGTCATCCGTTTACTCGACTTTCTTAACTTTTGATTATTGTATGAAAAACCTTAGTTTTCATAACGTAACTTGAGTTACACTACTCTTTTGGTTAACTGGATGTAACATCTACATACATACCCCTATCGGGTATTTGCTACTTATGTATTCCTCATAGACCTGCCTTAGAACCGTAGACTATCTCTCGTCTACTATTATCCCGAAGGATGTGATAATTTAAGGGTCCGTTCTATCATGCATCTTAGGGCATCAACTGTGTTACTTACTTGCCTTATGCGTTTGTACACATGTCTATGCATCTATTACTAACAAGTAATTTGTCTTGGTCTCCAAGCCTAACCCGACTTTTTAATAGGGCCGTTTCTAGTCCTTTAGATTCATCCAATTCTAAGAATTTGCTATCTATTGGGTTCTTCCTACCCTTCGTGATGGTTGTGGAAATCGTTACCAATTCCCACACTTTACCCAGCCAGTTTGCTAGGCTCCTATGTTTCAAGTATCTTATTCTAAGGTATAACCCTAAGGCTTACCCCTTTACTATCCCCACTCAAAGTGAGTTATCCTGATTCATTATGCTTGGGCTTTTCCCATAAGATATCTATCTTGTATTCCGTTAATTAGAATTTGGGTTTTCCGAGTTCCCGTTCTGCTAACTCGATTGGTGGTTATTGCCCTAACCGACCCATTTAAGGAATTTTGAGTTTTTAGAGTTCAACTCATTTATTTATTTAGAATGATTATTTTCTAAAAATCCTTTTTTCTGATTTACCGATCTCAATATAAGTGAGATCGGTTTTCTTTTCATAAAACGTGGTTTCGAATAGTCATTACAACGTATTGTTTCGACTAATCTCCTATTATCACAGTTTGCATTAGATTGTAACAACTATACAATCCAATTGTTGTCATATTTTTCATTAAAGTGTACCTACAATACAATCTAATGTTATTGCAGTTTACACTTTTTCATCCTTAACCCGAGGGTTGCATGATTTACTGATTTATCACGGCCTTCAGCTTTTATTAATCATGTTTTGCACTTTATTCAACCAAGTTCATGACTTTGATTGAGAGTGCACTGCCTTGGTCTCTACAACCCGCTCGGGATTGCTTATACCTCGGCTTATTGGTGTATAATTTTGTCACTGACCCGAAGGTCCAGTTGACCCATGGGTTTATCACGGCCCATGTCCGTTGTTTATGATTTATCAACCAAAACCATAGTTATGGTTGATTTAGTGAAGCAATACCTCGGCCTCTACGATCCCCACGGGTCGCTTATACCTTGGTTTTTCTTTCCTCTTCGTTTATCATGGCCCTTGAGACCATATTCGACTAATCCATGATTTTCCCGACACCTCACACTTACTTAGTCCTCGTTACATAGGTTGTATATGTATCAATTGTAAGCAAACCCATAGTATCATATGTTTAACACTTACCTGGCCAGGGTAAGCAATCCGCATATGGTACACATGGACTTGTTAGAATTTGTACATCACATCCTATGTAAGCAAAGCTTCAGCTCATGCTTGTGTCCCTTATTTTATTTGGTAAAAACCATTTCTTGATATGTAGTTAACATCGGGTTTCTCCTTTATCTGTTAAATACAACAATGTGTTTCATTTTATAAGACTTTGCGTGATTACATTCATTAATGTGACCACTATGTGTTTCCAACATTCTTTTGTTTTAAACAATGGTTTGGACGATTATTCCCATCCCAGTTTCTAGGGTTAGGTTACCCGTGTGCATCGGTTACTCACTATTATGAATAATGCACAATATCAACTTAGTTTCTCTTGAGAATGTTATCCTGGATGAATATCTCATCCAGTTTTTTTTTTCCAAGTCTCATGACTACATATGCAACTACATTCATCATGTGAAAGTTGCATACTACTATGCATAATGTGATTTAGAGCGTGTACCTGATTGATACTCGTCCATATGAATCTTTATCGTTGCCTAACCGTTACTCAAACGCTATTTTATTTAGCTCCCTAGTGAGCATGCTCTCAGTCGTGCTCCCGAACCCTTCACCACTATATTGGGTGAATAATTCAATCTCATCCTTGTTAGATGTGGTGATCCTACCCCAGATTCCATCATCAAGCCCCGAACCGAACACCCTTCAACACTTTGAGCGCACAGTTTGAGTCCAAGTATCCATCCCGACACTTGGATCCCTCAAACCAATGGCTCTGATACCACTTGTAAGAACCTAACCCGTAAACCTGAGATTTGTCATTTAAACTTCCGATTATAAGTCTTAACTAAAATCACTCCCGATTAAAACTTTGGTAACTACAAAAAAAAAAAAAAAAAAAAACATAACTTAATGAATCCCACCAATTTTTGTTTTTATATTTTTATCTACTAAAACTTGTATTACAGTTTGTGTTTTAAACGGGACGGTCTATTGCGGAAGCTTTTTAAGTGTTCGGGTGTGCTAGGTTCTCTCGTGACTTGATCCTTGCTCCGGAACATCCAACGAACGCATACCTAGCACCATTACACAAAGAATGGTTAGTGGGATTGATAATAATGCATTTAGATTAGTTAATATGCTAATATGTGTCAAACGGAACCAGTATGGTCAAACGACCAAACAAACAGGTTTAGAAGATGTCCCGTCATGGGTTACGGCCATCAAGTCTCCCTTTCGGGTGTTCAAAGGCTTGTGTCGTTTTTCATCCAAATCTACTCAGAAGGCCTGAACGACCATTCACTCCAGGTGAACGGTCGTTCACTGGGCCAAAACCCTTTTTGACAATTCTAAAAACATAAGAATTATATTGTCATCCATTGGGCACTTATTTAACTAAATACATACTCCGGTTTGTCTCATTATAACCAGGTTCTCAAATTTAAATGTTTATGTCGATTTTACCCAAATCGACCCGTTAAGGTCACGAGTTATACAAAATGCTATTTGACCACACAAGAGCATAAGGGTCATATTGTCAACTCGTTAGACGCTTGTTTAACTAAAAACATTATCCGGATTGTTTCACTATGACCCGGTTTTTAGTTTTAACCTTTAGTAAATCTTTCAATTTAGCCATCCATGACGACACTACTTGATTCAAATCAATTGTTTTCGACTTAATAATTTATTTGAATGCTTCTAAGCCCTCACGGACTTAGTTTTATTACAAACCCATAATTTAACTATGGCTTTAGCCATACTTGGCGCCAAGGTGCGCATTAATCTTAGCTAGTATAAAACTTAACGAATTGGCATTCACACCTCATATGGGTTGTTTTTGAATTGAATTCACTTTGCCTAAAGGCTTTTATCTACCTACGGACTTACTGGGTGGCGTTGACCCATACCTTGCATCCATTGTGATTACTTAAGCATCGAGTGCCCAATTTCCAAGTATTCTCCTACACACATTCTAGATTGACCACATTAGTCTCTCGAGACTTAATGGTGATATATTTACCATTGGACACGTTAGCCACGAGCTTACTAAAGCTTAGAATACCGGCTTTGAATGCCGGGTTCGAATGATAAGAAAGATCACCATTTGACCCATTAAGGCTCATGGTTATAACGCTTTGACATTCCAACCTTTAGCTATGGGGAATTGGCAATCACACTTGACCCATTTACAGTTTCCATAATTTCCATGTTCGAGTGATTTGTATCAAAAATCTCGAGTTTAGACTCTTGCTTACCACTAAGTTTTATTTATAGACCCAATTGATTATTTCCATCAATTGATCAACACACTTTGATTCCTTTATTACAATCAATCCTGTTTTGAAAAGAATTCGTATGATCTACCCATTTAATAGGTTTCACCCCTTGGGGCCATACCTTTGTCTCATATCAAAGTTTAAAGACCAAAGTATACAACACTTAACCCATGCTCATAGTCTAATAATGTAAGTAAACTTACCTTGTATTTCACCTTCATTTCCTTGCACTTAAGGCTTGTATTCGCTTGACCCGTTTGCTTATTGATTCATTCTTTCCAAGCTTGCACATAGCTTGACAAGATCAACCTTCGCTATACTCAAAAGATTAATCAAGTTAGTCATCACATCCAATAACTAACATATCTCATGAGTTATTCACACCATTTCATCTAAGTTTCAGTTTGGGTCAGTTTGACTCCTAAAAGTCAAATTGTCCATAAACATATTCACGTAAAGTAGCTTAGGCAATGATGCACACAAGTACTAAGCTTTCATTCCCTATACCCATCTCATTCATAACAACATTTAGTGAAGTTCATAAAACACCTTATTTTTACTGCTGCACTTTTTGCGTAGCAGCTGTTCGGGTCACTTTTACCCCTTCTAAACCCCATAATTTGATTTTGACTTTCAAATAAGAAATGTTTTTCATTGAAAGACCTTTCCAGGCATATAAAGAACACCTCTTAACGATTTTTCTATGATTTTATATAAATATTTTAAGATCAGGTCAGAAACATATTATGTGCAGCGATTCCCTTTTCAACTACTGTAATTGACAATTTTGACCCATTTAAAGTCCGAATTAGTTGAACATATTCAAAGATGGACTGTGCTTCGTTCAAAGACCTTTCCAGGCGTATAAAGAAAACCTCCTAACGATTTTTCTATGATTTTATATGAATATTTTAAGATTAGGTCAGAAACATATTTTTAACCAAACAGCTTTGCTGTCAAAACAGAAATGTCAACTTTAGATGCTGTTTTGACCCACTAAAACTTAGAATTAGCTTGTCATGACTAAATATGAAAGGTAATATGTGCAACAAGCTTTTGAACGATATAAGGCTCGTCTTCTAACTCCTAATAATGAATGAGATATGGCCTTTACAAGATGATCACCTAGGGCTGTCAAGAGTGACGAATACACTATTTGACCCAATTCAAGTTCATGTAAGCATTTTACCAAACACTTCATGTGCACCCTTTTTGCAAGTGAATTCTAAGCCTTATGGACTTCTCAAACTTTACCATTTGTTTGATTAATCATCATTACAAGTTCAATTTATCAGTTTGCACATCTATATGACAAGTTAACATATACTAGTACAAGGATTCTTCATATATATGTGTAGTTCAACATTTGGGTTAAACTCACTACATACACCTTCAAGTATCATCCTAATCCATATGAATCATACAATACATAACTTTTTATCATGTTTTATAGTTTCTTTGGTGTCTACAAACATATAGAAACCTATAGAAGCTCATAAATCACGTTTTTGTAAAAACCCTAGAATCATCATCTTTCATGATCCATGGATTTTGATGAATCAAAAGAGTTTTAGAGTTACCTTAGGATGAATAGAACACTAGATGATTATAATTTCCATCATGCATTGACAAGAGCTCTTGATTTTTGCAAGATTTTGGGGCTGAATTGAAATTGTTCTTAAGTGTGTGTTTTTGTGTGTTTATGTCGACCAGAAGTGTGTGTCAACACACACACTTTTTCACTTTAACCCCCTTCAATACAACTTTGTTCAATTGCCACATTTAGTCCCCCAAGTTCCAACTTCTATGTTTATTAGATTAAAGGACTATCTAGGTTAGTTTCTTATATTGTGTTTTAGGCCAATTTAGATAATAAAAACTAACGGGGTTACATTCCTATTATAACACAAGTCCCCGTTTATTTGCTGATAGAGTGCTTGCTCTTACAATTAATTCGTTTTGGTATTTGTTAATCATGCCAAATGGCATAATTAAGCAAAACTTATTTTTGGGGTGTTACAGCGGCGTTGGTGATGTGGCTATGGTAAGTGATGTTTTTTTTCTAAAGATTATAAATTTTTAGTCTTTTGGTGAACAGGGTGTTTAAAATAATTTTTGTATTCTATTTAATAAATTTTTGGCAAGTGAAATTGTTATGAACTCGTATAGGGTACATGTCTATTTTTTGCGGTCCGAGTCTTGTATGCTCACACACGTTAGTGATGCTAACACATGCTAGTATATGCCCAACTAACAGGTGTTAGGGTCCATATGACATACGCTATTTTTCAGTAAACATGTGTTTTAGAATATGCTAACACATGCTGCTGATGTTTTTTATTATATTATATATTTCATGAATATGAGGATAATATTTTGGTATATGGATTTGGAATGGTTCTGATTTGATTTTTTAAATTTATTGTTGTTTGAATTTGAAACCCTATTAATCGTATTTGAGTAGTTGTATTAACATAGTTGTAAAATTGAGTATGATACACTTGGCACTGCTGATTTAGTGTTGTTTATACACATGTTAGTGATGCTAACACATGCTAGTATATGCCTAACACATGCTAGTATATGCCTAACTAACAGGTGTTAGGGTTCATATGACATACGCTAGTATATGCCCAACTAACATGTGTTAGGGTTCATATGACGTACGTTTATTTCAGTAAAACATATGTTTTAGAATTCACTACACATGTCAGTGATGTCTCATTATGTGTTTTGGAGAGCCTAACTAACACGTTACATATTTCCCCCTGCTAAGATCATTTATTACATATTTACCTAACTTAAAAAGTCAATTACATATTTCCCCCTCCTAAGGCATACACAAGTTGCAAGTCAATTACATATTCCCCCTGGGAGGGGGAAATATGTAATTGATTTTTAGGGCTGGGTAAATATGTAATTAGGAGCCTTAGCTGGGGGAAATATGTAAAAAATCCTTTTTTGTAGGTGAAAAGATGTTTTGTGTTAAAGATGAAGATGGGTATCAAGAACGAAGCATAGCTAGATCTTTTTTATGTTGTCATGATAGTTTTTTTTTGTCATTCACAAATAATTATGTTTGTATTAAACGTTTTTGTATCACAACACTAACGTACGTTAATATTTGTCATTCACAAATAGTTGATTGTATTGATCGTTTTTATCATTTCTTAAATAAATATACATTTTAAGTGTACAATAAGAAAAGTGTGATCCATGGCTTGTTAAGAGTATATGCCTATTAACACATGTTAGCGATGTCTCACACGAGGTCAGAATTTTGTATCACAACACTAACGTAGATTAATATTCGTGCTGGAAAAAATGTCATAAAGTAGGAGAGAGATGAAGACATGTAGTTGTTTTTTATTCTTCAATAGACTTATAGGAGGACTTATGTTGTTTTCCCTTTAAACAGGATACACAGTGTTCTTGACACTGGTATACCTTTAAAGGTAGACCTCTGACCAAGCCCATTTTTGTGACTTTATTTATGGTTTTAAAGTTCACATGGCCAAGTCTCCTGTGCCAGAGATTAGTCTCTGAAGTTGATGCCTTTGAGAAGAAACAGGCAGTGTTGTTTAGTACTTTGTCTTTTTCAATGTCCACTACATAGACATTGCCACATCTTTTGGCTATCAACAAAGTGTGACCTTCAATGATCTTCTCTATCAACTTCTGGCCTTCTGGTGATATGATCTTGCATGTTGTCTTTGTGAAAAAGGAAGAATATCCTTTATCACACATTTGTGACACACTCAGCAAGTTGTACTCAAGGTTTTCAACCAGATTGACCTTGTCAAACTGTATTTTGCCAGAGGAGACATTGCCATGTCCTAGCACATATCCCTTAGCATTGTTCCCAAAGGATACAGATCCTTCTCTTTGACTGATAAAATTGTTTATCAGGTATCTGCATCCTGTCATGTGCATTGAGCCTCCACTGTCTACATACCAAATGCTATTTAAGCCTCTGGAAACTCTCTGCACAAGATAGCAAATTAGTTAGATTTAGGAACCCAAGCCAGTTTGGCTTTGGGTTTGCTCTTGAGAACATTTACAGTTTGTTCTTGACCAAGTTGAGAAATCCATGTCTTTTTGGCAATGGATTTTTCATTAAGAACAATGGTGGTATCCTTTTGAGGACCACCATCAACTTTGGTCATCAGTAGTTGTACCAAGTTTATAAGATCTTTAATCTCAGCAGTTTGTGAAACTGCTGATGATTCAAGTCTAACTACTGAAAGAGAATTTTGAGAAAAAGATCTTTGTTGAGATTTTGTCTTTTTCTAAGAAAAGGTGTTTACTGGTTGTTTCTTGGGAGAAAAAGTTTTAGGAAATCATCATCTGTATAGTCTTTTGGGTCTTTTGGAATCTCTTCTTTAGTTTCAAGATTTATATTTACTGGTTTATAAGGACCATATATCACAGATTTCCAGCAACCAGTGTTGGTCTGTGATAAGGTATGTGCCATTCTCCTTTGCCAGATGTTATATTCATTTCTTACTAGCATAGCAGGTTTATTGGCAGAACCAGTATTATGAGGATCCATTTTAAAGAGTATTGATTTGTCAAATATCTCTTAAAGTGATGGATGTTGATAAAAGTGAGCTTATAATCCTATATTTAATATCAATAAGAGCCTGTGTCTGATTCTCAATGTGTTAGATTGATATGTGATCAGATAAACCAGTGCTCTGATACCAATTGTTGGATCAGTATTGCTCTTTTGTCTGAACTTGCTAGTGAACACTTAGGTGTTTAGCAAGTTCTTGATCAGTGATAGCACAGCGGAATGTTATGAGTTTAAAGCTACACTTTTCAACAAGAGTTATAACTCCCCCTGGATTGAAAAACTAATAAATGATAAGTATTTATTGAGAATCTAAGTATTGAATGAGAAACACTTAGACAGATTCTCAATAAATATGAAATGGAAATAACAATAATATGTGTTGAAGGATTTCTATATTAAAATCAATGTCTAAAACAGAGGGATGAACCCTTCTATTTATAGACTTTACAAATACATGAACCTTGCCAAAAAGCAAGTTCAGAAACAAGTTGCAACAAGTTGCAGTCTTGGAACTTGTACATAAAGCAAAAGTAATACTAAAGTAATAAACTACTGATACAAAAAGGCGGTGGAAAAGATCTTCACATAAGTACTGATGAATGACAAACTACTGATGAGTAGTTTGTCTTCAGCAGTTCTTCAGTAGAAGTGTCTGGTTTGAACTTCAGAACTTCTGATGACTTTTCTTCTTCAGCACTTGTGGAATCTCTTCTTCAGCAGTTTGATCTTTCTTCTTCAGCAGTTCTATACTTAGAATATTTTGACAGAAGTGAATTAGACTAAGGTTTACAAAAGTGGTTTCACCAATCCTTTTTGTCCTAACAATCTCCCCCTGGATTGATGAAGCCAAAACCTTACTAATTTCTTATTGTTTTTTTTCTGTCCTTCACAATTTTCCATATTCCTTTGAACATGGAATTCTTCAGCTGGTTCAGCTGTTCATCAGTGAGAGACCCTTTCTGTGGTTCTAGATGTTGGATTGTAAGCAGGTCTTTAGTTGATAGCTTCTTCAGATCATTCATCGACTTATAGGCTCTACTTGTCTGATCTCTTCTTGTCACAAGTACTGAGTTGTTATCAGTAAAGGACCATCTGATGATAGGAACTTTAGACTTGTCAAAGTCTAAAGTGTAGGGAACCATGGTGATACCCTGGGTTTCTCCTGAGTGTTGGATGTTTTCAACTTCAGTGACTCTCAGGTGGGATTCACTTCCTTGTTGTTGTTGCATCACATTAGGTAGTTGAAAGGTTGGTAAATGATGTTCAGTAACTACCTTAGTATGCAGTTTGTCTTTGATGGTTTTCTGAATTTGATAGGCAAAGGTGGAAGGATCCCTGAATTGTGTGATCAGAGGTTTTTCTTCTATGTCAAAGTCAGAATGGACTACTGTACTACCTTCTTGTAGTACAATTCTGAAATCAGTCTTCACATTCTCCTCTGATTTCTTCTTTGAAGTAGCTGGTCTTCTTTGAACACCAGAAGTTCTAACTACTGAAGTTGGTACTTCAGCAGTTTGAAACTTCTCTGGATTTGCAGCCCTTGCAGCCTTATATTTTCTATAAGTGTCCACTAATCTTTCTTCTTTCCATTTGGACACAGAGGCTTTTGAACCATAACAATTTGCTACTAACTCTTCTATCATCCGAGCTCTCTTGGATTTTGTATCTTTACTTGTTGCAAGTTTGTCTGCAATAAGTTGAGCTCTTCTTGTTAGCTCTTCCATGGAGAGTCTCTTTAATGTGTGGGCTTTGATCTTGCTGTTCTTAGTAATGTAGGACATCAGTTGATGTCTTTTATCTTCCTCAGCAATCTTGTCTAGGCTAGCCTGCCTTTGAAGTTCAGCTTCATAAGCCTGTAGCTTTTCATCCAGGCTTAAGTCTAAGTCATCCCTTTCTTCCAGTGTTTTCCAAATCTGATCTTCTCTGGCTTTCTTTTGGGCTGCCACTAAACTCTTCTCAAGAAGTTCTGCTGATTGAGAAATTCGAGAAGGGTTTAGTACAGTCATAGTGGTAATAGGCCTAGGAGGAACAGGAGTTGGTTGAGTAGGTTCAGTTGATCTGGAAGGCTCTTGTTCAGTAGTTTGAGTTTTGGAAGTGTTAACTTCTGATGGGTTGACAACAACTGAAGGTTTGTCAACTACTGAAGGATTGTCTTCAGTACTTTCTGATTCTTCATCAGAAGTTTGTCCATCAGAGGTTTCTTCATTGTGCCCTTGGGATTCATCAGATTTTTCAGCATCTTCTACTTCTTGAATAGAGACACCAAATTGTTGGGCCAGTTTTTCTTTTCTGGCTTGATCTCTTTGATCTCTTTCTAGGATAGCCACTCTTGCCTTTCTCCTGGCTTCAAGTGAATCCATAGGTTCCTTAATTTTCTCCCCCTTTTTGGCTTCATCAGTTTTTGAAGTTGAAGCTTGGGAGAACTGACCTGTAAGATTAGCAATCTGTTTGCTGTTGAAGTCAATCTTGTTGGACAGATCATTCATCTTTTTCTGTATCACCCTAAATTGGTTCTTCATGGACAGCTCCAAGTTAGCTGTGTATGTTTGGAAGTGATTCTTGATGAGGGTGTTCATCATGTGGTATAAGGGATCATCTGGGCTGCATAGCTGGTTCATGTCTATGCTTGTTTGCCCAGGGAATTGGGTAGGCATTTGTAGTGAGGGGTGTGTTTTTGGTTGATCTTCTTGTTGTACATAAGATGCCACTTTAGGGGAATCAGGGATTAAGTGGACTTTAACATGAGCTGGTGTGACTAGCTTCTTGAGCATAGATACACCAGGTGCAGGACCTTCACTTGTAGCCGTCAATTCAGTAGTTTGGTGTTTTGAAACATCATCCAAGTCAATGGAATCATCTGAATCCCTGATTACATCCTCAATGAGGACTGTATCAGTTACATCATGAGCTGAGCCCAACTCAGTTGTCTCATGTACCTCTTTTTCTTGGTTCAGAGGATTTCCTACCTCAGGCATTAAGCCTTCATCAGTAGTTGCCACAGTTGAGGTCTTAGCTATGTTACTTCTATCCTCAGGTCCACCACTGGGTGGTAAATGAGTAGTAGCAGCCTCAAAAGTACCAAGAGTTTCTAAGTTTGGGCTTAGAGACCCTGGTTCATCCTCATCTCTTTGGTTAGGGCTTTGAGTGTCCACATCCATGTCAAATTCTGAGGTTATGTCCCCTGTTTGATGTGGTTGTTGGGGACTGACATGTGTGGATGGGACTTTCTCTTTTAGCCCAGAGAGAAGTTTGGCTATTTCAAAATCTGGTTCAGAAAGTTGGGGTGCTGGTTCAGTAGTTTGGTCAATGGGTTCAGCAGTTTCAAAAGAGGAATCAATAGGAATAGTTTTCTTAAGTCTTTTTCTTTTGAAAAGAATTGTAATTGGTGCTCTTGGTGGAGTTTGAGATGGATGAGACTGAGAGGATGTTTCAGTCACATCTTTAAGAAGTGCAGATTGCACAATAGGTTGTTTAGGCATCTCAACCTCCTGAACAGCTTTTCTTTTAGGTTTGGTGGGTTTTTGTTTTTGTACCTTGGGTTTCTTCGCCTTTGGGGGTGTAAGTTTGGAAGATGAGGGTTCCATGGAGACTGGTTCTGGTTCCCCTTGGTCATCTTCTGGCCAGGCAGCCTGTTTGTTGTGCCTTGAGTATGCTTGTGAGGTTAAGGGTTTCAAAATTTCAGTTTTACCCATAAGCACCTCATCACCCAGTTCTTTTATTATGCATTGCATAATGAACCTTGGATATAACAAAAACTTCTTTTTAGTGTTATTATGATGTAACACCAACTCATTAAAGAAAAGTTTTGATGCCCTGAAATTTGTTTCATTCACAATGGAATGAAAAATTGGTTGAAAGGTTGAGGGCATCTGGTCATAAGACCCTGTTTTAGGACTCAAACACATAATTATATAATGAAACAAAAGTTTGTATTTTGGTTCAAAATACTTTTTAAAGATGATAGCTTGTGAGAGAGTACCTTGATAACCACATTCAGTCATGGTTAGGTGGATTGAAGAGTTTTCAAACTTTTCAGGGGCATTTACATCGTTCAACCCTGGTCTGTTTGCAAGTGTGGCCGGTGTGATGGCCATTTGTCTCCTTTTGATTGTTGAGTTGAGAGAGATAACCTCATCATCCACCATCACTGTCTCAGCGTTAGCCCAGAACTCATTGAGAGTTTCAAGATGTATTGGTGGGTCTATTGTGAGAGCGGTGAAATATTGGGATTTGACGACGAGATCAATGATCTCATCGTATTGGGACCAGCCTTCTTGTTTTTCTAAGTAGGCTCTGAGATTGTGTCCCTGTTTAAGAACTAAAGCCATGTGGTTTGTGTGTGTATGAATCGAACAGTGTTTTTGCAGGTTCAGGATTTGAGAGCTTTCTTGAGAGAGAAGGAGGGAATTTTTGTTTTGAATGGATAAGTGTTGAAAAAGATATTTATCAGAAGTTTTAAACCGCCTAGGTCAGACTTCTGATGTGGGAAAAGTCTGATTTGCCCTTTTTGACTAAACTGCTGATGAAGAATTATTTTCATCAGTAGTTCCCACTTTCTCTTCAGTAGTTTTGAACAGCTGATGAGAAAATATTTTATAAATAATTTATTCATAACTTCTGAAGGTTGTTTTATTAGAAGTTAATCACTTTTCAGAAAATATCCCCATACTGATGTTTTGTTCATCAGTAGTTTCTCTCTTGTTTGTTTTTCAGAAGTTTTTCAATTTTTTGAAAACAGATGTAAGTGAAAAATAAAAAATTTGTGCAAAAAAGTAAGGAGAAACACTTACAAATTTAGCATCCCTAGCATGGATACTAACTTCTGAAATGTTGATGTGTCAAGGGGTTTAGTGAATATGTCAGCTATTTGATTAGCTGTTGCTACATGTTTCACTTCAATCTTGCCCTTTTCATAGCAATCTCTTATGAAATGATACCTGATTTCAATGTGTTTAGTCTTTGAAAACTGAACAGGATTTTGAATGATGCTAATGGCAGATTTGCTGTCTACAAGCAATGGTGTCTTGGTCTCTTTGATTCCATAATCAAGAAGTTGATATTGGAGCCATTGTATCTGTGATGTACAACTTGCAGCTGCAATGTATTCAGCTTCAGCAGTTGAAGTTGCAACAGATGTTTGTTTCTTTGATTGCCAGGACACTAGATAGTTTCCCAAGAATTGACAACCACCAGATGTTGTTTTTCTTGACATTTTACACCCTGCATAGTCACTATCTGAAAAAGCTGATAACTTAGTATTGCTTGAAGCAGGATACCAAATTCCAAGAGTTGGAGTTCCTTTCAGATATCTAAAGATTCTTTTGACTGCAATGAGGTGTGATTCCCTAGGAGCTGATTGATATCTAGCACAGACACATGTTGAAAACATAATATCTGGTCTAGAAGCAGTTAGATATAAAAGGGAACCTATCATACATCTATACATGGTTTGATCAACCTGTTTTCCTTGATCATCTGGTTCAACTTGTGTGGTTGATGTCATGGGAGTGGAACATGATTTACAGTCTTGTAAAGAAAATTTGTTTAATAATTCTTTAACATATTTTGATTGATGTATAAAAGTTCCATTTGATTGTTGTTTAATCTGCAGTCCTAGAAAGTACTGCAGTTCTCCCATTGTACTCATCTCAAATTTTGATTGCATGAGTTTCTTAAATTCATCACACAATTTTGTGTTTGTTGAACCAAAAATGATATCATCAACATATATTTGAACAAGTAAGACATGATTTCCAACATGTTTTATGAAAAGAGTTTTATCAATGGCACCTCTTGTGAAGTTATTTTTGAGTAAAAAGGTTGAAAGTGTGTCATACCAGGCTCTTGGAGCCTGTTTGAGCCCATAAAGAGCTTTGTCTAGTTTGTACACCCACTCAGGATGAGAAGGATCCTCAAACCCAGGTGGCTGACAAACATACATTTCCTCTTTTATCTTTCCATACAAAAATGCACTCTTAACATCCATTTGATAAACTTTTATTTTGTTGGAAATGGCATAGGCCAGAAATAACCTGATGGCTTCAAGTCTTGCAACTGGAGCAAAGGTTTCATCATATTCAATTCCTTCTTCTTGAGAGTAACCTTGTACTACCAGTCTTGCCTTATTCTTTATTATAATACTAGCTTCATCTTGTTTGTTCCTGAAAACCCATCTTGTGCCAATTGGTTGCTTGTTTGGTGGTAAGGGACAGATTTCTCAAACCTGTTGCTTGTTGAATTGAAGCAATTCATCTTGCATTGCCTGCACCCAATTGTTGTCTTTGAGGGATTCCTGGTACTTCTTTGGTTCCAACTGTGAAATAAATGCTGAGAAGAGACAAAATTTGGAAAGCTGGTTTCTTGTAAGAACACCTGATGCAATATCACCCATGATTTGATCAAGTGGATGGTCTTTGTGTTCGATCAGTTATTGTAAACCACTGACAGGTGTTGGTGGCTCATGTTCTTCAAACAAACTACTGAGGTCTATTATATCTGGTTCAGCAGTTTCAGTGTCTTCAGTAGTTGCAGGTGCTGAAGCAGATGTTTGAGTTTGTTCCTCAGTATTTGTTGAATCAGAAGTTTGTGAAACTTCTGATGGTTTTGAAGTTGACTTAATGACTGTTTGAGGAGTCCATGGAGCTGGATCCTCATCATCAAACCTTTGATCACCATAATAAGTAGGTTTGGATGAAGTGACAGTCTTTTCAGGTCCAAAATGGAAGTTGTCAAGGTCAAAAAGTTCAGCAGGATGTGCTGGAATGAGAGTGTGTTTTGACTCATTGAACTTGACATTCAGTGTTTCTTCTACTATCCTGGTTCTTGAGTTAAAAACCTTGTAGGCTTTTCTAGTTGAAGAATAACCAAGAAAGTAACCTGAGTCAACTTTGGCAGCAAACTTTGAAATAGATTCCTTAATGTTCAAGATGAAACATTGACACCCAAAAGCCCTGAAAAAGGAGATAAGGGGCTTCATGCCATGAAGAACTTCATAGGCAGTCTTTGAATGTCTCTTGACAATAAGAACTCTATTTTGAACATAACATGATGTGTTAACTGCTTCTGCCCAAAAGTATAATGGTAGGCCAGAATCAGCTAACATTGTTCTTGCTCCTTCTATTAAAGTTTTGTTCTTCCTTTCTACCACACCATTTTGTTCAGGAGTTCTGGGAACACTGAATTGTCTAATAATCCCTTTAGACAAACAGAATTCATCCAGAGTTTTGTTCCTGAACTCTGTCCCATTATCACTTCTAATGGTTTTGACAGGTAGAGAGTATTGCTTCTCTACATGTAGAATGAAGAACTTGATGATTTCAGCAGCCTCATCCTTGGAAAATAAGAAGAATACCCATGTAAATCTTGAGTAGTCATCAATGATGACTAAGCAGTACTTCTTCTTACCAAGGCTCATGATTTTTACAGGCCCAAATAAGTCCATATGGAGTAGTTGAAGACATGTAGTTGTTTTTTATTCTTCAATAGACTTATAGGAGGACTTATCTTGTTTTCCCTTTAAACAGGATACACAGTGTTCTTGACACTGGTATACCTTTAAAGGTAGACCTCTGACCAAGCCCATTTTTGTGACTTTATTTATGGTTTTAAAGTTCACATGGCCAAGTCTCCTGTGCCAGAGATTAGTCTCTGAAGTTGATGCCTTTGAGAAGAAATAGGCAGTGTTGTTTAGTACTTTGTCTTTTTCAATGTCCACTACATAGACATTGCCACATCTTTTGGCTATCAACAAAGTGTGATCTTCAATGATCTTCTCTATCAACTTCTGGCCTTCTGGTGATATGATCTTGCATGCTGTCTTTGTGAAAAAGGAAGAATATCCTTTATCACACATTTGTGACACACTCAGCAAGTTGTACTCAAGGTTTTCAACCAGATTGACCTTGTCAAACTGTATTTTGCCAGAGGAGACATTGCCATGTCCTAGCACATATCCCTTAGCATTGTTCCCAAAGGATACAGATCCTTCTCTTTGACTGATAAAATTGTTTATCAGGTACCTGCATCCTGTCATGTGCATTGAGCCTCCACTGTCTACATACCAAATGCTATTTAAGCCTCTGGAAACTCTCTGCACAAGATAGCAAATTAGTTAGATTTAGGAACCCAAGCCAGTTTGGCTTTGGGTTTGCTCTTGAGAACATTTACAGTTTGTTCTTGACCAAGTTGAGAAATCCATGTCTTTTTGGCAATGGATTTTTCATTAAGAACAATGGTGGTATCCTTTTGAGGACCACCATCAACTTTGGTCATCAGTAGTTGTACCAAGTTTATAAGATCTTTAATCTCAGCAGTTTGTGAAACTGCTGATGATTCAAGTCTAACTACTGAAAGAGAATTTTGAGAAAAAGATCTTTGTTGAGATTTTGTCTTTTTCTGAGAAAAGGTGTTTACTGGTTGTTGTTTCTTGGGAGAAAAAGTTCTTGCAAAATCATTTTTGATTTGTTTTCCCACAACCAGTTGTTGATTTTTCTTGTTGAACTGAATACCTTTTCTATATCTGCAAAATTCTGTTTTGTGGTTGAACAGACCACAGATTTCACATTCTTTTGTCTTTTCTTTCAAAGACAAGTTTCTGACTGTGTTGATTGGTTTTAGGTCATCAGTAGTTTTCAGGTTCTCAACTCCTGATGTAGTTGAAACTACTGATGGCTTAAAGTCAGAATTAATCAGTACTTCTGAAGAACTTTCTTTGTGTGTTTTTAGAAAGTTCTCATGGAAAGATGTGCATTCTTCCACTTCAGAAGTTTCACCTGAAACAATTTTTCTCCCATCTTCAATAGTTTTGGGGGAAAAGTCTGTTGGTGTTTCAGTGTGATTGTACGCTATGCCAAACCTAACATTTGAAGCACTTTGTTTGTTTAGCAATAATTGGTACCCCTTACAAGATTCCACCCATTTTTCACATGTGACCTTGGTGTCAGCAAGCTCTTGTCTGACATTTCCTAGGTCATTTATCATGATTTTAATTTGTGCTTGGGTTTCAATAGCAGTGTTAGTTAATTTAGAAACTTCTTTTGTTTTTGCAGAAAGTTTTCTTTCTAAATCACATTTCATCTGAGTGAATTTTCTCTCAGAGTCATTTGCTTTTCCTTGTAAGTGCACATTAGTCTCTCTTATGAGAGCAAAAGATTCTTTGCAAGAATTTGAACACAGTTTTGTCAAAGATTCTTTTGATACCTGTGACAAGGCAGATTTTGAGGTGCATCCCTCAAATGCCATTAAGGCAAAGTTCTTTCTGCCGTTGTCAGGCTCTCCCCAGTTGATGTCAAACATCTTGTTGTCTGCATCAGGATTACACTCTGTGGTGTCAAAAGGAAGACTGCTCCAGTCAACATACCCTGAAGTAAATAAACTTTGTTGAGAGGGTTGCTGTTGCTGTGGAGGTTGTTGAGCAGCTGGAAAGGGAGGGATTGACTGTTGGCTCTGCATCTGTTGAGCAGGCATCTGTACATATTGTACTTGTGGCACATATTGGTGTTGTGGAGCTTGTGCCTATACAAAATGTGCACTCCCTTGTGTTCCATTATTCCTGTTATAATTGGGGTTAAAATTGTTTCCAGACTGAGATTGGTTAAAGCCAGAGCTTCTACACTCTCTAGCAAAGTGTCCCAACTTTTGACACTTGTGACATCTAAGTTTAGATTTGTCAAAACCAATTTTTGTTGAACTGTTGAGTCCTGGAAACTTCCTTCCTGACCTTTTGTAAAATTTATTTGTTTTTAAACTTAACATGGCCAGTTGGTGCAAAATATCCATTTCTTCTAGGTCATCACTGCTGAAATTATTTAAATCATCCATGATAAAACACATGTTATCAGCAGTTTGACAAAAATCATTATTGTCATAACCTGGGAATGATCTTTCAGATGAGATCCCAGCAGTTATGTCAACATGGTCAAAAGATCCAAAACTATTTGAACAAGTTGGTGAGTCTTGTCCCAATAGTGTTGTACTACCTGGTAGATAGTCATCAACAGTTTTGCCAGAACTTTGTAACTTTTTCTTTTGATCAATTTCTCTTTCAAAAGTAAGTAATCTCCCATGTAGTTTTGTAAGAGTGAGGGAGCTAAAGTCTGTTGAAGATCTTAAGACTATAGAGTATGTTTCCCATTTTTCAGGTAAAGACCTTAAAAATCTATGAAGCATAGATACAGTTGTGTAGGTCTGACCATTTAGTTTTAGCTCAGATATTAATGAGGAGAATCTTTCAAATTGTTGTGTTAAAGTTTCCCCATTAATGTGAGCAAAAGTTTAATATTGTTGAGCCAGGATTTCTCTGGTGTTGGCAATCACCTCTTCAGTTCCTCCAAACTGTTCTTTGAGGCAGTCCCAAAGCTCTTTGGCACTATCACAATGTAATAGGCCAGAGTAGATTTCATTTGGGAGTGCCATTGCCAACATAGAGAAAGCTTTAGCATCAAGCTCAAGTTTTAGGAAATCATCATCTGTATAGTCTTTTGGGTCTTTTGGAATCTCTTCTTTAGTTTCAAGATTTATATTTACTGGTTTATGAGGACCATATATCACAGATTTCCAGCAACCAGTGTTGGTCTGTGATAAGGTATGTGCCATTCTCCTTTGCCAGATGTTATATTCATTTCTTACTAGCATAGCAGGTTTATTGGCAGAACCAGTATTATGAGGATCCATTTTAAAGAGTATTGATTTGTCAAATATCTCTTAAAGTGATGGATGTTGATAAAAGTGAGCTTATAATCCTTTATTGAATATCAATAAGAGCCTGTGTCTGATTCTCAATGTGTTAGATTGATATGTGATCAGATAAACCAGTGCTCTGATACCAATTGTTGGATCAGTATTGCTCTTTTGTCTGAACTTGCTAGTGAACACTTAGGTGTTTAGCAAGTTCTTGATCAGTGATAGCACAGCGGAATGTTATGAGTTTAAAGCTACACTTTTCAACAAGAGTTATAACTCCCCCTGGATTGAAAAACTAATAAATGATAAGTATTTATTGAGAATCTAAGTATTGAATGAGAAACACTTAGACAGATTCTCAATAAATATGAAATGGAAATAACAATAATATGTGTTGAAGGATTTCTGTATTAAAATCAATGTCTAAAACAGAGGGATGAACCCTTCTATTTATAGACTTTACAAATACATGAACCTTGCCAAAAAGCAAGTTCAGAAACAAGTTGCAACAAGCTGTAGTCTTGGAACTTGTACATAAAGCAAAAGTAATACTAAAGTAATAAACTACTGATACAAAAAGGCGGTGGAAAAGATCTTCACATAAGTACTGATGAATGACAAACTACTGATGAGTAGTTTGTCTTCAGCAGTTCTTCAGTAGAAGTGTCTGGTTTGAACTTCAGAACTTCTGATCACTTTTCTTCTTCAGCATTTGTGGAATCTCTTCTTCAGCAGTTTGATCTTTCTTCTTCAGCAGTTCTATACTTAGAATATTTTGACAGAAGTGAATTAGACTAAGGTTTACAAAAGTGGTTTCACCAATCCTTTTTGTCCTAACAACTTTTGATTATTAAATACAAATTAATTAAGGACCATTGATCAAACTTGATTAATGGTCACCATAGGGTTTGCAAGGTTTTTCAATAGATAGAGTTTCCATATTATCCACCCCCTATATATATATACATATAATAAACCAAAGCCATTTTAATGACATAGCACACAAAGAGGGTATTCTCCTCATTGAGTGTGCCATGTGTCATCCCATGTGGCAAGGGCTTTATTTTAAGAAAATAATAATTTAAAATTTAAAAACAAAATTAGATTTTTATCTCTAATGTTTCTCCCATAACTTTTAAACGTTAATATCTTTAATATACGAGATTTTTTAAAGAAAAAAATTACACCAAATTAACGAGCGTTTTATTATCTTTCCAACGGGTACCATAGTGCTATATAAAAAACGGAGAAAAAAACGACTATTTTTTTGTGTGGTTTTGTTCATACAGGAAAAAAACGCAAAGTGTTCAGGTTATTCATTAATCATGTATAGGCAAGTCATTAGTTATGTTCAAAAAAATAAATATGATTTTTATTTAGAACATGTGTTAGCATTGGAGTTGTACATTGTTTTAGGTTAGGTTTTAATATTAGAGTTATACAGTGTTTAAGGTTATGCACTAACATTGAAGATACATTGTTAATTGTTTTAGGTTAAGTGCTACCTGAAGCTTTCCTACATGTAACTGTAAAACGCATCAGTCTATTTCAGGTGTAAAATTGATATTTCAAATTAGATTTCTCAACCCGGGACGCTCCCGGGATATATTAGTTTAAAAAAAATGTGGGTTTGGGTCGGGCCTGGGATTAGGTGATACCCGACCCAATTACCCTTTTTTATATTAGAATATGATAACTTATGACATAGATTTGTTTAAAATGATAATAATAATAATAATAATAATAATCATTAATCATATATTGGCAAGTCATTAATTATGTTGTCATATTAGATATTTTATTATGTTATATTAGATATTTCAATCCGGGACGCTCTGCAATAGGTAATTGCTATGTTTTCTTTTTCTACCATATTCTGAAATAGCTCAAATCTTATTGTATGCAGTTAAAGACCTTTGACTGAATGTATTGGTGCTAAACAATCTTTGTCCTCTTGAAGTGCTTGGGATCTTAATATTATGTTTTAGGTGTTGATGTTGTAAGGTGAAATGGATCTTTTGGTATATTTTTTTAAAAGTATCTAATGTAAGTTGATACATAAATGTTATTTTTATAGTTTAGATACTTCTAATTTTATTCATTTTACTTAGATTTCTCAACCTGAGACGCTCCCGGGGTATAAGCTAGTTATTTATATGTGGTTGTATCTCTTTGACCTGTAGAAATTAACAAGTAAATGTATTCTTGGTTTTAAAATTTTGTTTCATATTAGATTATTATGTTCGTTCAAATATTTTTTTAAATTTATATGTTACTTATTGTAAATTTAAAATCAGTTTAATTTTCATACTATAAAATCCATTGTTTAATGGTTTAACTCTAATGCTGATGGATTGGTGATGGTGATTTGAACGGTTTTTATTATTAAAGGAAGATTATGTGTTAAATCTTGTATTTGAGTTAATTTTTGAATGATCTAATGATATTTAAACTTTAACTTATCTTTGTTTAATTTTAAAATGTTGGATTTGATAATGATGGTATTTTATACTTTTGTTAATGATATTTACATTTACTTTTGATGTTCGTCTATTTGTGTTAGTTCATTTATGTCACTTTGTTTAAGTTATGTTTGTTTAGTATCTTAACAAAGGGACATAAACGATCATGAACACAAATACATACATTTTCTTAAGGATCACACACACAAAAAAATGTCTTCGTTTAGGCGTTTGTATTCGTTTGTTTACTTGATTAAAGTTAATCGAATTGGCACAAACATGCCTCATTCATATTTGTTTTGTTCGTTTACGTGTCTAAAAATGGGTGGTTTGTGAAAGAACGAGAGATATAAATTTTAGGAAGGAATTGTATCAAATTTCTATTTTTTTTTATATAGAATCATATAGAGTAAGGGGGTGTTTGGGATTGCGTTTTGAAATAGATTTTTAGATTATTGCGTTTTGAAATCACAAATAATCAGTTTTTAGTATTTGGGATTGAGTTTTGAAATGGATTTTTAGGCTACAAAAACGCAATAATCTAAAAGCAGCCCCACCATGCTTTTTCAAAACTCATAATCTGTTTTGAAAAATCAATCCCAAACACCTTCTAAGAATGTTTTAAAGATGTAAAGAGAGCCATGTGAAGAGGACTAATATCAATCTAAGTTGAATACTAATGATGGTTCTAGAAGTCATGGAAATCATGCTAAACATAAAATAAGGTTAAATATTATAATTTATAGGGCCTAAACCCCCCAAATTTCCCATTTAATTTTGGGTCGTTTTCTCCACTAGAAAAAGTAAGCGAGGCAACAATTAGAGGAAGTCAAAATTTGTCCTCAATTGCATTGATCTATTATTTGTACATCCTATAGTTTGGGATTATATTTTAAATAGATAATTACCCTAGTGGTTATTTATATATTTGGATTTTAATTTTAAACTTTTTCGTACTTAAGAGTTTATAAAGATTAATTCAACCATAATAATACTTTTAACTTTAACATTTACTTAAGTTACTGAAAACCTATTAATGTTTTTAAAGTTACTAATATACCTCTTTATTAGATATTTAGATATAAAATATAAATAAGAAACTCTTTGCCAATGTGGAGTTAGCCCACTTAGTAGAATCACATAGCTCTTAAAGAGGTCACAAGTTCAAACATGCGACATGGTGTATAATTTATTCAAATAATTACGATGCTTTTCATGTTCTTCATGTGCCCCTCGCTCCGTTTACAAGGAACTCTCACCACACTCGTTGCCACATTCGTCAAGAATACAGTCATTGGAGGAATCAATATCAGAACTTTCTCCGTGATTGACAAGTTTTTTAGTGGATGAATCAAATCTTTTGATTTCCTTTCCTACTTCCTTTACTTCATTGAATTCTTGTTTCTTACATTCCATATTAGCTTATAAGTATCCCTAAACTAAATCAGAACCCACATAACTCCAAGTTTTAGTACCCCATGTTCATGATAATCTGAACCCATTTGTCAATTTAGGATTATAGTTTAGTTGAGTACTGTAACATACCACTTAGGCCATAGGAAGTTGTCACTGCCCTAGTTATCATCACTACCATCCACGTAATCACCACATCACTCCACCTTCCATCACTACCCTCCCTCACCAATCTAGGGGGTGGCCGGTCACTACCCCCTTTAATTTGAATAGGACAAAATCACAAAATTACTAAAACCAAAGTGGACCATGACCATCGTGAGGATATTCACGTCACTCACGCGTGATAGGAGTGGAGGGCGGTGTTCCCGTGAGGTCACCACCCTCACTACCCTCCCACGTTCCTCTCACTACCCCACAACGTATGGCTTTAAGGTTATTCAAGGAGTTTAGCTATGTACTTAACCCTTTGCATAGGGTGTACTTACAAAAGTGTTTTGACAAGCAAATATACGTCACTACAAGGAAGTCTACCTTTAGCTGGCGATGCTTGCTGCCGCTAAAGGTATACCTTTAGCGACAGCATGATCTTTAGCGGCGACGGCTGCCGCTAAAGGTCCTGCCATCTTTTGTCTGTCGCTATTGCTCCTGTTGCCACTAAAGGTGTCGTCGCTAAAAGTAATTATCTACGTGGCATTATCTTTTAACTTTTTTTTGGCCACGTGGCATGACACGTGGCGTGCCACGTGGCAGATTCCTGTGCAATCTGGGCAAGACTTTTAGCGGCGACGCGTCGCCGCTAAAGGTCTTTTTTTTTTGCTATTCGTTTACTCCGCACACGCATAACCAAACTAAATAATAACAAAAATAATAAACCAACATCTACATATATATAAATAAACATAACAAAGTTAAACCAACATTCGTCAAAACATATCAAACAAAATAAACTAACATACCAACCTAATATTTGATTCAAGTATACACAATCAAAACTAAATAAACATACCAAAGCTGCCTAAAAGTCTTCGTCTTCGTCTTCGTCTTCGTGATCGTGATCGCCAATATTACCACTTCCGCCTTGATTTCCAAGCCTTTGTTGGACCAATTGATTAGTCATTTGGAGCAATTGCGTTTGGAATTGAGGAATGACGTGATTGTCGTGGTACACGTAAAATTTCCCAATTACAACTAATGTATAGTGGCAAGAAGGTATCGAACACAGGGAGTTTGTGGAATGTGTGTAAACTAGTAACTTTGCGAATTAACTAAAATTAATCTACTAAATAAAAATAAAGATCAAGAGTTGTTGATTGTTTTAGATTTGAACTAAATTATAAACTAATTACTTAATCAAAGTGAGTTTGTTTCTTAAGATTATAAAAGCAATGACCATTCCAGGATCCGTTTTCCCTAAACACTTATGCAAAAGTTCCAACAAGAAAGAGTTACATAGACATAACTCGTGCATGAACAATTGTTGTGATAAAAGGGAACAAAGTACTCGGATTATATTAATGCGAGGTTGTTGCCCGATGACCAATTAATCAATTAACCAACCCAAATCCTACCCGCAATATCTCGATTGTTAGCAACACCAAGAACGTACGATTAAGACTAAATATTGGCAAAGTAATTAACAACTACAAACAATTATTCAAACACCACAATAATCAAGCAAACATACTAGATTATCATTCTAGAAATTCATAGAAAAATACATAAAAGTTCAAGAAAAACTTCACCAAGGAATGATCACCAAGAGTTCTAGCCAAGCATGGTTTGGTGAATCATTATCACAATCAAAGAAATGTTCATAAGCATCAAAAACATTAACCGAATGTTTAGAATTGTTCTCCAATCATCCAAACTAGCCAAAATCGCCCACCAAGCTCTTAGAAACGTTCACAATCAAAGAGATGATCAAAAGACACCATCAAGTAATCTTTAAATAAGGGAGTTACACTTTTGGTGCAGGGGCCACCGTACCATACGGTGCCCACCGTATGGTACGGTGGGGACAAAATCTTGACGGCCAACATACACTGCCATACGGTGGAAAATAAATGTCCTGAAGCCACCGTACCTTACGGTGGCTACCGTAAGGTACGGTGGAGCCCTTGAAAATCTTCATTTTTCTTTCTTTCATTCCACCTCGTTTCGTTCCGTTCCGGTCCGTTCCAAAACCCGTATTTCTTCATTTTTAGCTCCTTAATACACCTGCAACCAAAGCATTCATCGTTACCCAATTCCAAGCAATAACATGATCAAACGTGGATAAAATAGGCGTTTTACCAATATAAAGGGTTGTTCCTTGAACCACCCGTCACATCCCCACACTTGACCATTGCTTGTCCCAAGCAATATATCAAAATCAATTTTACACAGAAACGATCATTTTTAAATCAAGCATTAACGTGCAATCTATATACTAACCCGTCCTTAACACCCGAATCAACACACCCCTCACAGTTTCTCTCCTCTCGGTGACAACTGAAAACTAGCAATTAGGAGCTAGGCACACTAAAGGCAAATAAATGAGTGCGCAACCATAAGCTTGTACCTGAATCAATCTTCCTCTTACAACGCTAAACATAAGTGCAAATCAAAGGGTCTTGTCGGGTTGTAATGTGGCTAAGTGTAAAGGTAGGAAATGGGGTATATTTTTAGTAGCGCATAACTTTACCCGGTCTTTTATTACACAACGACACACACACACATAACTAACACACGCCAAACACCAATACGAACACAACTATAATAGATACCACACATAAACTTCCTTTTTTTTCTCTTTTTTTTTCTTTTCTTTTGCTTTTTCTCTTTTCATCATTTTTCTCAATTTCTTCTTTTTTTTTCTTTTTCAATACATCAAGAAACACCATTACATACACATACGAACACACTCAACTAACTTCAACTTGTAATACTAAAATAACACACTAACACTCTATTTAAACACACAAGACCAGGTCAAGTTGGGTATTTATTTAGGGAACTAGCTAAAGGGTTAACAATCGATAGGCTTTTAGGCTCAAAAATGGGCAACTAAATGTCCAAACCCCGCCCCTCTCGCTACCAAGCTCATATATGATGCATGAGGTCCAACCCCCCAATTCCCACACTCTCACTCAACATAACAAGGCTACCTAGTGCCCTTATCATCTCTACACTTATGCTCACCAAAGATTCAAGTCGCATTCAGGCACAAGTTCTAGTGCACTCCCACCCATTGCCACTCTCACAAAGAAAGATATATCTATATATTATTCTATACTGTGGCTCAAATCTCACCAAGAATAAAAGTGGGTTAAGGGTTGCCGGTGTGCCCCTCGAGGTTAGTTCAAGGTGTTCCAATTTTCACAACGCTACGCTTGATTTTTTCAAAAAAAAAATTTAATTTCTTCAAAATTTTCCCCCATCCCCACACTTGGGGTACATTGTCCCCAATGTGCGGTTTTTGGAAGGAAACGCTCTAATACTCAAACCACAAACTTCTTTTTGGATTTTCCTTTATATATATATATATATATATATATATATATATATATATATATTTTCTTTTAATTTTTAAGCAACACACCCCCTACTACCACAACCCGAACCAATCATCATCAATCATAACACCACCCAACCACCCGTTTCCCAAAAACAAAAAGGAAAAACAAATAAAAACTAAAGCTATGTACAAAAGAACACGACCTGATCAGTAATAGCGAGGTTGAGGCGGCCCGAACACCGAGGTGAACAAGTCATTCCACTCGCCAAAGCCAAACACTCCTTCACCGCTTCCTGCTTGCTCCGAAGCTTGTTGTTGTTGCTGTTGTGGATCGACCCATTGAGAATGGTGGAGTGGCGGGGTCGGATAAGAGACGCTTCCATCAAATGGCGGTAGAGACCCGTAATCCACCGGTTGTGGATTCGCTACTACGAGTCTCCCCGCATGCCAGTCATCGTTCATGCGCCTATTTTGATCATCAATATATCTATGATTGATCTCCACCTGTTGAGCATAAGCATGTCCTCGGTTCCACAACTCCTGACGATCAAAGCCCTGCTTCATCGTTCTCTCCATGCTAGCACTCATCATTGTCTGATGATCAAATAGAGTACGTTCCGACCCTGACCACGTGTCGAATACCGAAGCTGGGGGCGTTGATCTTCAATCACCTGTTGCATACTCCCCCCAAAAGCCTAACCATCAGCATAAACCCTCTCGGTAAAGTCATAAAAACCTCCACCATTGTCTCACTCGAACTCCCCTGTCCTATATCCATGTGTCCTCCAGTTGGATTCTCCTCATAGTCCTCATCATCACTCGGTGGCTGTTCACCCCCACTCTCAACTTCATCTTCCTCACCGGGCAAAAGTGCCCTCGCATCTCTCTTTAGCACTCTCCATCTTTGACCCCAGCTTTTAAGTTTATGGTACCTTTCCGACTGAGAATAAACCCAACCGGACCCCATTGTTGATATCTCAATAGGTTTGAATTTCTTTCTTTTTCTTCCCTCATCTTCTTCAGTTATAGCACTCTGCTGCTTCAACAAACCTGTGATTATTCTACAGTATGGGATAATTGTTCTTTCCACCGAATTTCTACACATCCAAACATGATTCAGAATCAAATACCGAATGGAAAATTTCGGTCCACCATGCATCAAGGAGTAGAGGATTGGAATTTCTGGGAACCGCACTTCTTGCTTATCTGCCCGTCTTGGTAACACATTCAAAATAATAAACGCCAACATAAGTTTCGGCTCAATCTTCAAATTCTTCCGATACAATTTCCCAGTATAAGTACCCGGCAGGAAATAACGCACTCAACATATCCATCCACCGTGGATGCTTTTCCGGGCCAATTAACAAATCATCAATGCTCGGGTTTTTGTACTCCTTTGCCGGTAGACTATCGTACTTAGCCAACCGGCGCAATGTATTATAGGACATTTCCACTTCCACTCCATTCACTTCACCAATTAATTTCATCTTGGATGGAGAATCATACCTCGGACATCTCAATGTCGCCATCCATTCCTCAATTTCTTCCATAAACACAGCCTTATTTTCCTGATCATAACAATGGAGCACTGCTTCCCAACCTAACGCCTTGAATCTATCAAACACCCCGAATGGTCCAAAATCTCTTTCGCTCACTTCTCTTTCACAAAGGAATGCCCCAGCCCGATCTGACAACCCCTTAATTTGGTCATGGAATAATGTTGGTTGCCAATCCCTTGGTTTTTCATTTAGCGGGCCCGTTTTCCATTCCGGCTTATTAGCCGGGTCTAACCTTGGTGCTTCAGGTGCTTGTTGCATTTCCTCATCAGACTCGTCATTCTGTGCAACATACTTTCTCCGTTTATATTGTTGCGCGGGTTGCTTCCCTTTAGCTTTGGCGGCAGATGAACTTGATCCTGCTACTTCGCCAGTTCGTGCCATACTCCTACACAATGTACAAACAAACACAAAAACAACCAAACAAAACAAATCAGCCCCATATAGTAAATACATCCCCACACTTGCTTGTTATCATGGTAGTAAATATTTGTGAACAAAAATACCGTTTTTGGTTTGACAAAAATTGGGCATGACGCCTCTACAAACTTAACATTTACCAAAAGTTCACAAATTCCACTCAATAGTTCATCTACTACCACATTATTACCAAAACACAATATATACATACTAATATATACTAACAAGCAAGTGGGTATGAACTAGGAAAAACAAAACCTCTATTCTTCACAATGTAAATCAAAATAACGACAAATAGGACACATACCTTTGATTAGAAGATGCTACAACACAAGAAAACAAGAAAACTTGAAAAACCCCCAATTAATGCGATTTTAGGGTTTTGATTCAGCCCCAAAAACGTGTTTTTCTTCCAATTTACTCCCCAAAATCAGAAACTAGACGAAAATCTAGTCAAGTTAGACCCAAGAATCGTAGGATTTGGTGAAAGATTGAAGGAGTTATAAGGATTTGAAGGTTAACCAAAAAAAATGGGTGTTCTTGGTTCTTGGTTGGTGAAGAAGAAGAAATAAGAAAAAGAATTAGGTGGAAGAGGGCATGGCCGGTTTTATTCACATGTGACAATTTTTTTTTTTTTATAAGGTAGCGTGCAGACTCCCAGACCCTACCGTACCATACGGTGCCCACCGTATGGTACGGTAGCAAAAGTGTCCAAATTAATCACCGTATGGCAGGCCTGACCCACCGTTGGTTTTTTGTTGTCACCGTAAGGTACGGTCCCTACCGTATCTTACGGTAGGACCTGTACAATTTTTTTTTCAAGAAAAACTAATTTTAAAAACGCTAAAATTACCCTACCCCCTCGAAAATCCCGTGTTGTCCTCAACACAATGCTATACCCGTTTCACGACCCGAACGTCCCCACACTTGTTTCAAACACGGGTTTCGATAAAAAACAAAATTGGGTAATAAAACAAAATAAAAAAAAATAAAAAAAAAATCTAACTATTTACACTACCAAACCTGGGCCTCTCATTGTTGCACTTCTTCCACCGGGCGTAAAAGATAGCCCGCTTTATCCATTTCCAACGCGTTGATGTCGTTCCCATCCAAGTATGGCTTCAAGCGGTGTCCATTTACCGTTTGCTGCTTATTGGTGTTTTCATCTAATATTTCAACCTCACCAAATTTACCAATCCTGCAAACGATGTACGGACCCATCCATTTACTCTTCAACTTGCCCGCGAACATCTTCAATCGCGAATTGTACAACCACACCCTTTGACCTACTTCAAACATCTTTTTTCTCAATTTGGCATCATGAACCTTCTTTAGTTTGTCTTTGTAAGCCGATGCACATTCATAAGCCTCATCTCTAATCTCCTCCAATTCACTTAGTTGCAACTTTCTTGTTCGACCCGCCTCATCGTAATCCGCATTTACCGTCGTGATCGCCCAATGTGCTCGATGCACCAACTCCATTGGCAAGTGACAACCCTTCCCATACACCATCCGATAAGGTGTCGTGCCAATCGGAGTTTTGTAAGCCGTACGGTATGCCCACAAAGCATCATCTAATTTACTTGACCAATCTTTTCTATCCACACGAACCGTCTTCATGAGAATTTCGTTAATTTGACGGTTGGACACTTCAACTTGTCCACTCGTTTGCGGATGGTACGGCGTTGCAACCCGGTGATTCACACTATATCTCTTCACTAGCTTCCCAAAATTAAAATTTTTGAAGTGTGAACCACCATCACTTATGATCACTCTTGGAATTCCAAACCTGGCAAAAATGTTAGATTGAACAAATTTACAAACAACTGAATGGTCATTTGTCCGTGTAACAATTGCTTCAATCCACTTCGAAACATAGTCCACCGCCACCAAAATATACAAAAACCCGTTTGAATTAGGAAACGGCCCCATAAAGTCGATGCCCCAGACATCAAATATCTCCACAACCAAGATCGGTTGCATTGGCATCTCATCCCTTTTGGATATGCTCCCCAACTTTTGACAATTTAAACAATTCCGGGCAAATTCACAAGCATCTTTAAAAATTGTAGGCCAATAAAACCCACATGAAAGCACCCGGTAGCCGGTTTTATGTCCACTAAAGTGCCCACCACAAGCGGAAGAATGAGCACGTGTCAATATTTCTTTAACTTCCGACTCAGGAATACATCTTCGGATCACTTGATCGGCCCCAATCTTGAAAAGATCTGGTTCATCCCAAATATATTGCTTCACTTGAACCATAAATTGTTGTCGTCGCTTCTTGGTCCAATGATCCGGAATAGCACCCGTGGCCAAATAATTAACATAATGGGCATACCACGGTGCGCTTTGAGTAGACACGGCTAAAAGTTGTTCATCCGGGAATCTTTCATTTATTTCCGTCACATCATCACTCCCTTCTACCGGAATTCGGGACAAGTGATCCGCTACAACATTTTCACTTCCCTTTTTATCCCGAATCTCCAAATCAAACTCTTGGAGCAACAAAACCCATCTAATCAATCTTAGCTTGGCATCTTTCTTTTCCATCAAATATCGAACCGCACTGTGGTCCGAATATACCACCACCTTGCTCCCACAAATATACGAACGAAACTTGTCCAAAGCATACACCACCGCTAATAATTCTTTTTCGGTTGTGGTGTAATTCAGTTGCGCTTCAGACAAGGTTTTGCTCGCATAGTAGATTACCACCGGCTTCTTGTCAACTCGTTGGCCCAAAACCGCTCCAATTGTAGTGTCACTTGCATCACACATTATCTCAAAAGGCTTCGACCAATCCGGTGGTTGCAAAATAGGAGCCTTGACCAAATGTTCCTTCAACACATTGAAAGCTTGCAAACATTCATTAGTAAAATCAAAAGGAACATCTTTCAATAACAAATTACATAAAGCTTTAGTAATGACACTAAAACCTTTAATAAAACGTCTATAGAAGCCCGCATGTCCCAAGAATGATCTTACCCCCTTCACATTTTTCGGTGGTGGCAATGATGATATTACCCGAATTTTTGCCTTGTCCACCTGCATACCCCTTTCAGAAATTACATGACCCAACACAATTCCCTCTTGCACCATAAAATGGCTTTTCTCCCAACTAAGCACTAAATTTTTCTCAACACGTCTTTTTAAAACTTTTTGTAATTCGTTGAGACAAGATTCAAAACTAGTGCCAAATATTGAGAAATCATCCATGAACACTTCCAACGATTCTCCAACCATGTCCGAAAAAAATACTCATCATACATCGTTGAAAAGTCGCCGGAGCGTTACACAAGCCAAATGGCATCCGCCTAAAGGCAAAAGTACCATATGGACACGTGAAGGTGGTCTTGTGTTGGTCATCCGGGTGTATTGCTATTTGGTTATACCCCGAATACCCATCTAGAAAGCAATAATACTTTTGACCTGAAAGTTTTTCAATAATTTGGTCAATAAATGGAAGTGGGAAATGGTCCTTAGAAGTAGCGGCATTCAGTTTCCGGTAATCAATACACACCCGCCACCCGGTAACGGGTCGGGTAGCAATTTGTTCACCATTGTCATCTTTAATTACTTGAATACCGGACTTCTTAGGGACCACTTGAGTAGGACTTACCCAAGCACTATCCGAAATGGGATAGATAATTCCCGCGTCCAACCACTTAATTACCTCTTTCTTTACCACTTCCCTAAGGTTCGGGTTCAACCTTCTTTGCGCTTCTCTCGTGGGTTTTGCATCCTCAGTTGTGATAATCTTGTGCATGACAATGGATGGACTAATTCCTTTCAAATCGGCAATTGTCCACCCAATAGCTTCTTTATTCTCCCTCAAGACTTCCATCAACGCTAGCTCTTGGGCCATCTCCAAATTAGAGGCAATAATGACCGGTAATGTGTCATTATCCCCTAAAAACACATACTTCAAGTGACTTGGCAAATCTTTAAGTTCCAACTTTGGTGCCACTTCTAATGAGGGTTTGGTGCCCGAATCAATTTCCACCGGCAAACTATCAAAATGGTGGGACCATGGTGGTCGACCCTCCTTCAATGCTAACACATCTTGCTTTCCTTCTTCAATCTCCAAATCAAAAGCATGTACCTGTTCAGAAAAATTACAAGCACACAATTCCATTCCATCTTTCTCATACTCACATGGATTGCATCCCTCAATGATATCTGCCATAAAACATTCTTCAACACCGGAATCATTAGTATTGTTAGTAAAAACATTTAAACGCATCTTCTGGTTTCCAAATGTCATATCGACCGTGCCAAATCTACAATCAATTACCGCATGTGCGGTGTTAAAAAATGGCCAACCCAATATGACAATTTGTTGCTGTTTTGAGTCTGCGGGTGAATAATCCAATACCAAGAAGTCAACCGGGTAATAAAATTCATCAATTTTCACAATGACATTTTGAACCATTCCCCGGGGTAACTTATGAGACAAATCGGCTAAAACAACCGTTGTCTCTACCCTAGCTAATGGACCAAAGTCATATTGATCATACAACCCACCCGGTAAAATACTCACCCCGGCTCCAAGATCTAGCAACGCCTTTGCCATTTGAAAATTACCAACTTGAATATTTATCAATGGCGTGCCCGGATCTTGGAGCTTAGGAGGAAGCTCCCCATTTAAAACTGCACTCACTTGACCGGTAACATTTACCCGCTTAGGCATTTTTTTTCTTTTGTTGCCTCTTTTGCGTACACAATTCTTTCAAAAATTTAGCATATGCGGGTACTTGTTTTATTGCATCAAGTAAAGGAAGATTTATTTTTACTTGTTTAAACATGTCCCACATTTCTTCTTTTTGGGGACCTCTTGATGCAATAAAATTTTTCTTACCCGGGTCAAGTAGAACCGATGGAAATGGAACTTGATTCGGCTCATTTTCAGTTTTTTCACTCTCACTCGCTTCCGGTTTTTTAACATTTATTTCTTTTGGTAAAACCGGTGTAACTTCATCACTTTCACTTTCTTCACCCGTGACATCCTCGACTACCCCCTCGACAAAACCCAGTGACAAATCAGCCTTAAATTCTTTCCCGCTCCTTAAAGCACTCACTTGATTAACATTAACATTGTTACCTCGTGAAGATCCATGTGACGGATTTACCTGAGTATCGCTAGGAAGCTTGCCTTTACCTTTCTTCAATTCCGCCACATCAGTTGCTAATTGCCCCATTTGAGTTGTCAATGCTTGAATGCTTTTATCACGAACTTCATCCTTTTGTATCCGTGCTTCATCAAGTTGATTTCGCTTTTGCATGTCTTGTTGCATAGCTTTAAGCATCTCCATGACTTCATTTCCGCTTGACGAATCGTGACCCGAATTTCTTTGACCAGTTTGAGCTTGCCCTTGGTAGCCACTATTGTATCCGCCTCTATAATTCCCTTGACTGTATTGTTGGCGAGGCACATAATTACCTTGAGCAGCTTGAAAATTCGAGTTGGCTTGATTTGATGCATTTCCATACCGAAAGTTTGGATGATTTCGTAACCCGGGGTGATAGGTGTTAGAATTCATGTCATAATTTCTACCACCCCCTTGAATAGCATTCACTTCCTCCGTTTGTCCTTCATTTACCACCACTTGACAAACCTCCGCCGTGTGGCCTATTTCTTGACAATTGTTACAAACGTTGTACAATTGATTTGAATTTTGTACATTACCACTTTCTACCCCATGCACTTGAGGTCTTTGAATTACATGCCTTGCTCGTCTAGATGATTGAGCCTTTCTTTTGGAAGTCACCGCCATTTGCTCTAAAAATGCCCAATCATCTTGCTCATAATTGGTACCAAAAGTACCATTTGTAATAGACATTAAATCACGAGCATCCTCCGAACTCAAGCCTTCATGAAAAGCATTCAATAATTCCCAAAGTTGAATCCCATGGTGAGGACAATTTCTTAGCATCATATTGAACCTCTCGAACGCTTCATGAAACATCTCCCCCGATTGTTGTTGAAAGCTTCTCAACCCTCTCCTTGCATCATTGGTCTTTTGAGAACTATAGAATTCATCCAAAAATATTTGTTGCATATCGGCCCATGTAAAAATAGATGCGGATGGTAAAGTGTGAAACCATCTTTTTGCCTTGTCTTCCAATGAAAATTGGAAGAGAACCAACTTCACATCATCTGCAGAAAAACCCTGTCCCCCAATAGTATTGCAAATCGAATCATATGTCTCTAAATGAAAATAAGGCTCTTCCGTTGCTAGCCCCTTGAATTTTGGTAGACTTTGGAGTGCGGTTGTTCTAACTTCAAAAGTTCTTCCATTTGCATTTTGCGGAATCACTATTGGTGATGGATTATTAGTAATAATTGGCCGAAAATGCGCCTCAATTCCCCGCACAACATCACGGTGGAGTCTTCTAGGTGCTCCCAATGGCGCTCTTGGTTGACCCATTTGACCTTGCATTGGACCTTGCGGTGCAAAATATTGTTGATGTTGATTTTGATGCACAGGTGGTTGTTGTTGGTGAATCGGCCTTTGATGTTGAGCTTGCATGTTTGGAAGCCGCATTTGGTTAAGTGGTGTGGGACATTGCAAGTGCAATCCTTGCGGTCTAACATGTTGCACACCAACCGGTAATCTTCCCGGGTCTTAAAATGGTAAAAGTGGTTGACTTACTAGACCCGTTTGAGCTTGAGAGCCCACAAATGCACCTTCTCCTCCATAATAATAACCCTCTTCATTGTACCCACTAAACTCTTCATCATCATACCCATCGTCATACACATCTCTTTGAAATCTCGAATTTTGGCCACCTTGGAAAGATGAATAGTAAAAACCCGATTGGTTAGGTGGTTGATAAGTAGATGTGGTGTGGACAATTGTTGAACCTTGTCCTTGTGGTTGTGGGATGGTAGAAGATGATTGACCCGTAGTTGGAAAAAATGGGAAAATGGTGGTATGGTGTTTGATGGATTAAAGGTAAGGTTTGGATCAACTTGAGTGGAACTCGGCTGGGTGGTATGGATTGGTGTTTCAGGACTGGTGGAAAGGTTAGGTAATGTGGTGTTGGGTGAAAGTTGTGAAGAAGTAGGCATGAATGATGAGGTCGTTTGACCCGTTGTTGGTATGTGAGAGTCTTGCATTATGTTTCTTGGTGTGAACGGTGAAGTAGGTGAATCAATGACTCTGTTTCTTCTTATCAAAACTCGGTTCTTTCTCAATGTTCTTTCAATCTACGGATCAAACAAAAGCGGTGATGACTCGTGAGAGCCCCTAGTATGCATACACTTGAAGTACCTGCACACTAAACACAACCCGTGTAAACCCGAAAATAACAAAACAAAACTAAAAGATTAACACACGTTGCGCACTACTCCCCGGCAACGGCGCCAAAATTTGACGTGATTGTCGTGGTACACGTAAAATTTCCCAATTACAACTAACGTATAGTGGCAAGAAGGTATCGAACACAGGGAGTTTGTGGAATGTGTGTAAATTAGTAACTTTGCGAATTAACTAAAATTAATCTACTAAATAAAAATAAAGATCAAGAGTTGTTGATTGTTTTAGATTTGAACTAAATTATAAACTAATTACTTAATCAAAGTGAGTTTGTTTCTTAAGATTATAAAAGCAATGACCATTCCAGGATCCGTTTTCCCTAAACACTTATGCAAAAGTTCCAACTAGAAAGAGTTACATATACATAACTCGTGCATGAACAATTGTTGTGATAAAAGGGAACAAAGTACTCGGATTATATTAATGCGAGGTTGTTGCCCGATGACCAATTAATCAATTAACCAACCCAAATCCTACCCGCAATATCTCGATTGTTAGCAACACCAAGAACGTATGATTAAGACTATATATTGGCAAAGTAATTAACAACTACAAACAATTATTCAAACACCACAATAATCAAGCAAACATACTAGATTATCATTCTAGAAATTCATAGAAAAATACATAAAAGTTCAAGAAAAACTTCACCAAGGAATGATCACCAAGAGTTCTAGCCAAGCATGGTTTGGTGAATCATTATCACAATCAAAGAAATGTTCATAAGCATCAAAAACATTAACCGAGTGTTTAGAATTGTTCTCCAATCATCCAAACTAGCCAAAATCGCCCACCAAGCTCTTAGAAACGTTCACAATCAAAGAGATGATCAAAAGACACCATCAAGTAGTCTTTAAATAAGGGAGTTACACTTTTGGTGCAGGGGCCACCGTACCATACGGTGCCCACCGTATGGTACGGTGGGGACAAAATCTTGACGGCCAACATACACTGCCATACGGTGGAAAATAAATGTCCTGAAGCCACCGTACCTTACGGTGGCTACCGTAAGGTACGGTGGAGCCCTTGAAAATCTTCATTTTTCTTTCTTTCATTCCACCTCGTTCCGTTCCGTTCCGGTCCGTTCCAAAACCCGTATTTCTTCATTTTTAGCTCCTTAATACACCTGCAATCAAAGCATTCGTAGTTACCCAATTCCAAGCAATAACATGATCAAACGTGGATAAAATAGGCGTTTTACCAATATAAAGGGTTGTTCCTTGAACCACCCGTCAAGGAGTCGCTATGATATCATTAAGGTGCTCCTACAAAACATATTTATACCAAATGGGTTAACTATTAACAAATAACTACAAATAGATACCAAAATGTGTCAAACATCCTATTTACTAAACATATTTATACCAAATGGGTCAATTATCAACATTTAAACTACAAATATATACCAAATGGGTCAAATATCCTATTTACTAAACATATTTATACCAAATGGGTCAAATATCCTATTTACTAAACATATTTATATCAAATGGGTCAACTATCCTATTTACTAAACATATTTATACCAAATGGGTCAACTATCAACATTTAAACTACAAATATATACCAAATGGGTCAAATATCCTATTTACTAAACATATTTATACCAAATGGGTCAACTATCAACATTTAAACTACAAATATATACCAAATGGGTCAAATATCGTATTTACTAAACATATTTATACCAAATGGGTCAACTATCCTATTTACTAAACATATTTATACCAAATGGGTCAACTATCAACATTTAAACTACAAATATATACCAAATGGGTCAAATATCCTATTTACTAAACATATTTATACCAAATAGGTCAACTATGAACAAATAACTACAAATATATACCAAATGGGTCAAATATTCTATTTACTAAACATATTTATACCAAACGGGTCAAATACTAACATTTAAACTACAAAGAGATACATGTGTAAACATCGGTTCCGTAGGTGTAACTTGAGGAAGGCTTTCTTTCGGAAAAGGCATATGCCCAATCCCGATAGCATGTCTGCGACGACTACCCAACACCTCTTCAAATATACCAACCTGATCCACCTGTTCGGAGCTGCCTGCTTCTCCTCCGTCTTCTTCGGCGATCCGTTGACGTTCAGACTCAACCCGTGACTTTAACTTGTGCTGTATTTTACAAAAGTGATTTAATAGATTATAAATGTATATAATAGATTATAAATAAATGCTTACATAATTCTCTTCATTCTGAGGGCTATCAAACGTCCCCTGCCTTCCTATATGTCCAATACGGTATGCTTCATACCGTTCCATGCCCTGTTTAACATTAAAAGTTAAATTATAAGTTAAATAAACATTATCGTCTATGTATATGTGTGTGTATATACCTTCTTGTAACAGTGACTGGCAAGAGAGCTCGATCCACCTCGGTATGTGTTCGTTTGTTTCTGGTGGGCGGCTTTAACAAGTGCAGACTTCCTCTGATGCTCTGCAGTGCAGAAGTGATCAACAGCTCGATGCCAGTTTTCCAATTTCATACCCTTGGGAGGATTTTGCTTTGCTAACTCCACATCCCCATCATCTCCCAACACCCGCAAATAATAACGCTTTGCGTCGGCTTTGCGGTCGCTGTACCGCTTTCTGATAACCGCAATAATGCCTCCTTTTTTTTAGCGGCATTCATTTCTTCATTAATAGCATCCAAGTCGAAGCAACCATAATAATTAAATAAAACAAGCTAGTCAGATAGAAAAAAAAATCAACAAATAACATATAGAATATATATTTATAAATCACTAACCTTTAAAATCTCAAATAACTTGTCTTTGTAAGCCTCAGAAACATTATCCCAACCTTCCACATCCAACGGGATCTCACGCCATATATGCATGGACGCCTCCCGGGATCTCATACATACTCATACATACATACATACACTCATACATACTCATACATACACGCATACATACATACATACATACATACATACATACATACATACATACATACATACACTCATACATACATACATACACTCATATACTCATACATACATACATACATAGATACATATACTCATACATACATACACGCATACATACATACATACATACATACATACATACATACATACATACATAAAAATAAAAAAAAACAGAAAAATATATAAAAAACAGAAAAAAATAAAAAAAATCAGAAAAAATAAAAAAAATAACAGAAAAATAAAAAAAACAGAAAAAAAATATAAAAAACAGAATACATACCTTTAGCGGCGGCGAATAACCTTTAGTGGCGGCGAATACCTCGGATCGGTCCTTCCTACAAACACAAACAAATTATAAAAAAAAAAAAAAAAAAAAAACTAAAAACAGAAAAAAAGAAAAAAAAAACTAAAAATATAAAATAAAAAATAAAAAACAGAAAATAAAAAAAAACAGAAAAAAAAACAGAAAAAAAAGAAATAAAAAAGTGAAAAAACAAATAAAAAACTGAAAAAAATAAAAAAAAAACTGAAAAAATAAATAAAAAACTGAAAAAAATAAATAAAAAACAAACAATAAACAGCAAAAAAGAAATTAAAAAGAAAAAATAGAAAACAAATTACAAAAACATAAAACAAAAAAAAAAGAAAAAAAATCTGAAAATACTTACAGATGTAGTGGCTGGGGGCGGAGGTGGGGCTCGGTGGTGGTGTGGCTGCAGGGTGGTGGTGCGGCGGAGGTGGGGCTGCAGGGCGGTGGTGCGGCGGCGACGGAGGTGGGGCTGCAGGGGAGGAGGCAGAAGGAAGAAGAAGGTGGGGCTGCAGGGCGGTGGTGGTGCGGCGGGCGGCGGAGGGTTGCGAGAGGAGTAAAGAAGAGGTACAGATCTAAAGAGAGGAGGAGTTTTGGTGAAAAGAAAGAGAGGGAAAGAGAAGAGGAAAGGCGGGTATACTAAAACTTTTGGGAGGACCTTTAGCGGTGACGGTGTCGCCGCTAATAGTAATGACCAGTTTTTTTCTTGACCGTTGATCTTATTTTGATCAATGGTTAGATTAAAATAGGCCTTTAGCGGCGATGCTTTGGCGGGTCGCCGCTAAAGGTCAAATTTCTTGTAGTGCGTTTGTACATCACATGATATTGTGGTTGAATATAAATCTATACATATAATAAACCAAGGCCATTTTAATGACATGGCACTCAAAGAGGGTATTCTCTTCATTGAATGTGCCATGTGTCATCCCATGTGGCAAGGGCTTTATTTTAGGAAAATAATAATTTAAAATTCAAAAACAAAATTAGATTTTTATCTCTAATGTTTTCTCCCATAACTTTTAAACGTTAATATCTTTTATATACGAGATTTTTTAAAGAAAAAAATTACACCAAATTAACGAGTGTTTTATTATCTTTCCAACGGTTACCATAGTGCTATATAAAAACGGAGAAAAAACGACTATTTTTTGTGTGGTTTTGTTTATACAGGAAAAAAACACAAAGTGTTCAGGTTATTCATTAATCATGTATAGGCAAGTCATTAGTTATGTTCAAACCAGTAAATATGATTTTTATTTACAACATGTGTTAGCATTGGAGTTGTACATTGTTTTAGGTTAGGTTTTAATTTTAGAGTTATACAGTGTTTAAGGTTATGCACTAACATTGAAGATATTGTTAATTGTTTTAGGTTAAGTGCTACCCGAAGCTTTCCTGCATGTAACTGTAAAACACATCAGTCTATTTCAGGTGTAAAATTGATATTTCAAATTAGATTTCTCAACCCGGGACGCTCCCGAGATATATTAGTTTAAAAAAAAATTGTGGGTTTGGGTCGGGCCTGGGATTAGGTGATACCCGACCCAATTACCATTTTTTTATATTAGAATATGATAACTTATGGCAAAGATTTGTTTATAATAATAATAATAATAATAATAATAATAATAATAATATTCATTAATCATATATTGGCAAGTCATTAATTATGTTGTCATATTAGATATTTTATTATGTCATATTAGATATTTCAACCCAGGACGCTCTCCAACAGGTAATTGCTATATAGATGCCATTTTTATAGTTTAGATATTTCTAATTTTATTCACTTTACTTAGATTTCTCAACCCGGGACGCTCCCGAGGTATAAGCTAGTATATATATATATATATATATATATATATATATATGTGAATGGTGATGAAGATGAATGGATATTATTATTATTATTATTATTATTATTATTATTATTAGGCAAAATGGAATATATTAATCTCACATTTTTGCAGTTGGCCGATAATAATCCCACCCGAGTTTATTCTTCCCACCAGTCCAACCTTTCAGACATTTTACTCTCAATGCACCCCCGTTAACTCACACTAACGCCGTTAGCTGAATCTGACAATTCTAGGCGATTATTCACCGGATTTGAAAGAGGAAATCGAGACGAAGATATCGGTATGTTCAATTATAGAAATAAGCATGGTTCGTCGGTTGTAGGTTGATGTTCTCCTCAGATGGTGGGATGACCAGGATCGACGATCAAACTATCGAACCGTGCTTATTTCTGCAATTGAACATACCAATATCTTCGTCTCGATTCCCCCTTTCAAGCCCGGTGACTAATCGCCTAGAATTGTGGATTTTAGCTAACGGCGTTTGTCTAAGTTAACGGGGGGTGCATTGAAAGCAAAATGTCTGAAAGGTGGGACTGATGGGAAGAATAAATTTAGGTGGGATTATTATCGGCCAACTGCAAAAAGGTGGGATTAATAAATTCCATTTTGCCTTATTATTATTATTTATAAAGCCCCATAACGCCCATTCCCACTACACCCTTTTTTCTCATAACGCCTCTTTTAATACTTTATAATATTTTATTCCCTATAACGCCCATTCACTACACATGCCCTTAGTGATCTGTTAAAGCATCCACTTCAATTTCTTTTACCCTTTTTTAATGATTGGTTCATACTTTCAGTTTTGATTTGACAAATGTTTATTTATAAATCAATCAACAGATCAACTATTAACTATCAAATAATCATTTTATTAGGTAAATGGCTAAATGCCTAAATCAACTTACGAACTTAGGGAGGAAAGGGCACTCCTTTTGCCTACCCTAGAAACCTTCAATCATACGCTGCCATCTCATTTTTACCCTGAACTATCCTAAACCCACAAAAGCACCGACAACACTCATTTCAACTACCTTAAAACTTTTTAGTTTTTTTAAATAAAAAATAAATTAAATAATTAAACACAAAAATAATTATAATTTAACTTTAATTTTAATTTTAAATAAATACGCATAATTCAAATAAAAATACACCAAAACAGGAAAAAAAATATATGATTATAAAAATAAACTATTTCTCGTCCAACTCGATAAAGTAGGGTAGATATTTAATTGCAAGATGTGCCGCAAAACCAAACAAAGTTGGAAATGCATATCTACATCCATTAACTCACCATGGACATTGTTGTCAAGAAACAAGCTATATCGAAGAATCCTTTATATAGACCAATATTATCACATTTCAGTCGTCCTTTAGGATCAGATCATGTTAGGCAATAAAATGCACGTGTATATCACATTCCTAATCTTGTCTACAATCATAGCCTGAAAGAGTCGCCTAAGTATGCCCCATTTTTTACTTTAGAACAGTTAAAGCGCTCTCCACATCTTTTCTTGCCGCCTCTTGCAACTTCTTGAACTTCTTTTAATTCGTATAGAACAAATATGGAAACACTTTCACAAAGGTTGACCTGGTATCCTACAGCCCGACGGTTAGATAGTATCTATGTTTGTATAAGTGTCCATTTAGATTAAATGGACACTTATAAGCTGCGGTTCCATTATGTTGGGTGAGAAACACTGAGATTCTCCAGCGAATATTGATGTCTTTGTTTGACTCAGGCGGACCACAATATGCATGTCAAAACTATAAATCCTGTGACGTTACCTCTTCGAGCATGACCGTCGGGTATTTTTTTTTATCACTTCTTATAAATTGGCTTGACAACGCACTGAGACACATTCTCCAAACTAGATGTGTGCAATCGATGCTATCCATCATCCATGGAATGTGATGTTTTTCTTCGTGTGCTTGGTACAAAAGCTCAACGTCATGGCTTGTCGTTCTACGCAAGAACTCATCGTCATATAAGTGAATCACGCCATTACTGAAAAATTATTGGCATTCATGCGAAGTCCTTGTAGACATATATACTACTCATCGTTTTTGTCAGGAGTATTACTGGTTGCAAGTTATTTAAAAGCAAATGTGATTTTTTTAATGGCGTAAAACTCTTTTTCTTCCTCCGGCTATGTGTTTTCCTTTATTAGTGTTGCAACCCATCAAAATTTAAGGTTCCTCAATATACGGTGTGCCCCCAATACCCATATTTGAATTGACGTGCCCAATACATTTGTTAGTGTATTAGGATGCTGCCTCCAAAGTATTTTTGTTTTTTTCATTGTTGTAAGCAGAAGCGAACAAACTTACAGAAATCACGTTTTTCAATCGACAAGCTGAAGCGAACAAACGTCGAGCATGCCAGACCAATAGACAAGCAGAGCACACAGAAGCCATAAACAAAGAGTTTTTTAATCGAATGATTAAAGTTTGCGATTAACCAAGGTTTGCTCTTTTCTCCTTGAATCTTGACCCTATCTATCAATCTATCTATCTATCTATGTATACATATAATAAATCAAAGCTATTTTAATGACATGACATTCAAAGAGACATTCTCTTCCTTGAGTGTACCAAGTGTCATCCCATGTGACATTGAGATATTTTAGGAAAAATAGAATTTAAAAAAAAAATTGGATTTTTCTCTCTTATCTCTTATGTTTCCTCCCATAATTTTTAAACGTTAATATCTTTTATATACGGGATTTTTTAAAGAAAAAAATTACGCCAAATTAACGAGCGTTTTATTATCTTTCCAACGAGTATCATAGTGTTATATAAAAAACGGAGAAAAAAACTACTATTTTTTTGTAGGGTTCTGTTCATACAGGAAAAAAAACACAAAGTGTTCAGATAAATCATTAATCATGTATAGGCAAGTCACTAATTATGTTTCGGTAAATATGAATTCTATTTTCAACATGCGTTAGCATTGGAGTTATACATTGTTTTAGGTTAGATATTAAATATTAGAGTTATACATTGTTTAAGGTTAGGCGTTAACATTGGAGATACATTTTTAATTGTTTTAGGTTAGGTGCCACCCGAAGCTTTCCTACATGTAACTGTAAAACGCATCATTCTATTTTATATGTAAGATTAATATGTCATATTAGATTCTCAACCCCGGGAGGTTCCCGGGGTATAATCTAGTGTTTTTATATTTGTGACTACCAACTAGGGTGTTTTAAAATTTTAGCTTATGTTGACTTGAAATTAAATTTTGATTTATGTTTTTTTTTTTTTTAAATTTTAGTTCAGTTTTTAAATTTCGTATGTATGGAGTTGTTTAACCTAATTCTACGATCGAAGTTGCTTAACCTAATTTGATGGTGTCTTCATATAATCCTAAACAAGGTGCCTATTTTTTTTTTTTACCCTTTTATAGTCTCATATACTCATAGACTTAGGGTTAATTGTTTTGTTAATCAACCATTGTTTTTTTACCCATTTCAATGGGCTCGAATTTTGCACACCTACAATAAAATTTTGTATCCGTCTCTGTACATCAGGTAGAGATCAAAACCCATGACTTACCCAAAGGGGTGGATGCGGTATATCCAAGTCGAGTTTCCCGACTACCTTACCTTTGAGACGCCCCTCTTCCCTTAGCCAAGAGTAGCTTCCTTCTCCTTTTTGCGTGACCACAACTGCCAGCAACCAAGGGGTCTTGTTATTTATCTAAAATTGCCAACTATATAAAAATCAATCTCCAATGAATTTGTACGGAGGATTGAGCTATATATTTATATTCACAAAAGTACATAAATTTATCCTATAATCAAGAGGAGAATTAATAATAATTACAAGGAAATAATATTGTCATAAAGGTACTACTTTATTGAAAATTATTGTCGGTTACACCCCCTTCAATCGAAACGGTGGCGGTCCAAGTCGAAGCATCTTTCGAAAAGTGTCAAATTGTGCACGCGGAAGACTTTTGGTGAAGATGTCAGCCACCTGGATATTGGTTGGCACAAACTTGCTGTACAGTTAGCCTGAATTTACTAGTTCCCGAATGAAATGATAATCTAGGTCAATGTTCTTGGCACACTTATGAGACACTGGATTTTGAGTCATAAATAAAACGCTTTTATTATCACATAACAACGTGGGGCGATCTGGCGGAAGAGCATGTAATTCACTAAGAAGATGAGTTACCCAAACAAGCTCTGCAGCAGTATTTGCCATTGCACGATACTCCGATTCACAACTAGAGTGAGAGACAGTAGGCTGCCTTTTAGCACCTCAAAAAACTAGATTACCGCCTAGAAAAATGGAGTAACCATAGGTTGAACGACGCGTATCCAGACAACGTCCCAATCAGCATCAGAATAACCAATGAAACAAGGTGCGTGTGAGCGACTATAGGTAAGTCCAAAGGAAAGTGTTCCTTTGACGTAATGTAGGAGACGTTTGACAGCCCGGAAATGATCAACTGTGGGACAATGAAGAAATTGAGAAAGTTGATTTACTGCATACAATAAATCCGGTCTAGTGATAGTAAGGTATTGTAAAGTACCAACTAAAGACCGAAATTCAGAAGGATCTGGATGAGGAACCCCCATCAATGGTGAAGGACTCATGAGGAGTGCTTACGGGTTTGGCGTCATATAAGTTAGCTCGAAGGTGAATATCCTTGGCATACTTGGCTTGTGTAAGGAAAAGTCCAGTAGGAGTGTGTACGACTTCCAAACCCAAAAAATAACTAAGGTCTCCAAGATCCTTGATTGCAAACTCACAATACAGGTGAGAAACAAAGGTCCACTACAACAAAAAGGGCTTTTAAGGACCTTTTGTGTGGGACGCTTGTAAAATGGGGTCCTAAAAAACTATTTAATAGGACGAATGAACTTTTGGGGTCCTTTTATAATATACGCTACTAAACCAGTGTCCTAAAAAGTTATTTAATAGGATGGATGATTCTTTGGGGTCCTATTATCATATAACTTAATAAGACCCTTAAAATGTAGATCCTCATAAAGTAATTTATAAGACATTTAGTTGTGGGTGTCCTATTATGTAGTAATGTAATAGGACACTTGATCACTGGGGGTCCTATTATAACATAACTTAATACGACACTTTGTAGTTAAGTCATAAATGTTTGATGTTATAGGACCGTTTCTAGTAGAAGTCATATAAGAACATAACTTAATAGGACACTTGACACATGGGTCTTATAACTTTAACCTTTATAGGACGCTTAATCATTGTGATGTTATTCTAATACACCATAATAGGACACATGATATTTGAGTCATAAAACATCAGTTTTATAGGACGCTTTTTCACTAGAGTTTTATTATAACATAACTAAATGGTATACTTAACATTTGAGTCTTATAACTTTAACTTTTATAGGACGCTTAATCATGATGGTGTTATTATAATACACCGTAACATTACCCTTGATATTTTAGTAATAATAAAAAAAACACGTAGAAAACTTATCTATTGCATACAATATCTATACTACATTATAACATGAAATTAACAGTTTTTCCGTTATACTGGGCGTCGAATATTTAGTTAAATCTTGCTGAAAATGGTTTTGGCCGTCTTGGCTTAGTGTGTAGTCGGATGTTATGCGTTGTTAAGTTACTGGCTTGATTAATTATTTGATTTATATTAGAACTGAATCAAGCCTTACATTACGAGATCAACAACTAGTTCCATACAATATTCAAATTAAACTAATATCGATACAAATAATTAACGAAATACGAACTATATAGTACAATATGCTATAATGTCTTTTGCAACTTTGTCTCATAAAAAAACCAAAAGAATCCACTGGTAACAAGTTAAAAAAGAGCATTTTACTAATTAACTAAATGAAATTATGAAGCAGCTTCAAATAGATCTTCATCTTCATCGAAAACAAAGATATTCTTGTCAACAACAGTCCCATTTAAACCTCGTCTAACCAATTCAATATTCATATTTTCATCAAGTTGAGGATCCATAGATGTGTCACTTTGCAAATGTGTTTCCACATCATCAAGCCCTGTTTGTTCATTCATGTCATAAGAATCTCTAGGCGTTGTCTTGATTACAACTTTCCATCCTTTGTCAACACGATCTGCAACATAAAATACTTGTTGTGCTTGACAAGCTAGTATAAAAGGCTCGTTATGAGGCTTCAAACCTTCAAAATTGAGTAGGGTAAACCCATTCTCATCTTGTTTTTTCCTTGAACCATTCGAGATCCAATCACAATGGAACAAAACTACTTTCTTGTCAACAGCATACTCCAACTCAATGATATCATTCAAAACCCCGTAGTATGTTACATCTCCCACGATAGGATTGTTATCTCTAGCACTCGAGAAACTATTAGTCATCGCCTCAAGCATAACTCCACTATTTTGTGTTTTCCTATCCTTTTCTAGATCTTTTGTGTGAAATCGGAAACCATTTATGATAAATCCCTTATATTTTTTCACAAACTCAGCTGGGCCACTTGCCAAATCTCTTAGATCTTCTGTGATTCTATGATCCCCTCTAGTATGAAGCTCCGCAACCTGAATTAAGGCAAGATGTGTTAAAATATAAATTATACATCCAACTATATTAGAAGCTTGAAAATGTTATATCATTAAAATTGGATTTCAAAAGTAATACACATATCTATTGCTTACATGATCTTCAAACCACGACTCAAAAGTCTCACTATGTAAACGTTGAATCTCACGCTCACGTAATTTCCGATTTTCATGACGAACAATCGTCTGATGTTCTCTGCAATGTTAAAAGATGATAATGATGATAACAACAATAACAATCGCAAATAGAATATACGAAATGGAACTCATAACTTCTAAATAACTACTTACGTTCGAAATTCATCAACTTCACTACAATTGAACAACACATAAGAATGTGCTTTAGCCAAAATGTCAAGGTCTAGCATCTCTACCTCTGTAGCACCTATCGGCCGACCCGACATAGAAAAGATAGGTAAAATATCCTCATAACCACCGTCATCATAATTTCGACTTGTCTTATTATGTATAGTCTCGACATCACTTGATAGGTATAATGAACAAAATGACAAACATTCTTCAGCCAAATATCCTTCTGCAATGGAACCCTCAGGTTTACTCCTATTTTTGACGTAAGATTTTAATGTAGATAAATACCTAAGTGATAAAAAATATTAAGATGAGATTCAATAATATTCTTTAAAAAGGTATTTACTAAAATATAAATGCGCACCTCTCGATTGGATACATCCAACGGTAATGAACCGTCCCTCCTAATTTGGCCTCTGTAGCTAGATGAACCGAAAGATGAACCATGACATCAAAGAACGATGGCGGAAAAATCCTTTCTAAATCACAAAGGATTTTTCCAATCTCATGTTCCATTTGAACCAAATCATTTGGATTGAGAACTTTTGAGCATAATTGTTTATAGTAGCGGCATAGCTTCATCACAGGATAACGCACATGCTTAGGTAACACATTTCTCAAAGCAATGGGAAGCAACTGCTGCATCAATATATGGCTATCATGACTTTTAAGGCCAAACAATTTTGGAGGTTTTAACTCTACGCATCTTGATATGTTAGCTGCATAACCATCCGGAACTTTCACCTTTTTAAGCACACGACAAAATATATCTTTCTCTTTTTTATCCATTGAGAAACAAGCAGGTGGCAAATACACTTTGTTGTTATTTTGAACTCTAGGATGAAGTTCAGGTCTAATACTCAATTCTTGCAAATCAAGGCGTGCTTTTACATGATCCTTGGTCTTTCCATCTAGATTCATTAACGTTCCAATGACACTGTCACAAACATTCTTCTCAATATGCATTACATCTAGATTATGGCGTAGCAGGTTATCTTTCCAGTATGGTAACTCAAAAAAAATACTTCTCTTCTTCCAGTTAAATGGTAGATTAGGGTTGGTGTTCACAAGTTTTCCAAATTTAATTTCAAAACCATTTAGCTCATCAAGTACTTCTGACCCTGTTAAGCCACGTGGTTGCCTATCCTTTTCTTCTGTGCCGTCAAAAGACTTCTTATCTTTTCGAAAAGCATGATCACTTGGCAAATATCGACGATGTCCCATGAAACAATATTTTTTGCAATGAGTTAACCTTTGTGATTTTGTATGCTTATGGCAGCAAGGGCATGCAAGTTTACCTTTGGTACTCCATCCGGATAAATTCGCATAAGCGGGAAAGTCACTTATCGTCCATAACAAAGAAGCACGCATCTGAAAGTTACTCTTTGTCGATGCATCATAAGTCTCTACTCCATTAACCCATAACTCCTGTAGCTCAGCCACTAACGGTTCCATATAAACATCTATATTATTCCCAGGAGCATATGGGCCAGGTATAAGTAAAGATAGCATGAAATAAGGTTGTTTCATGCACATCCAAGGAGGTAGATTATATGGCATCAAAACAACAGGCCATGTACTATGAGAAACACTCATTGTTCTAAAAGGGTTAAACCCATCGCTTGCTAAACCAAGCCTGACATTACGAGATTCATTGGCAAAATCAGGATAATTAAAATCAAATGTTTTCCAAGCCGGGGAATCTGCAGGATGTCTCAAGTATCCATCTTTCGTGCGACTCTCTTGATGCCATCTCATGGAGGCAGCAGTTTTAGATGACATAAACAACCTTTGCAACCGTGGTATGAGCGGAAAATGACGCAAAACCTTTGCTCCAATCTTCTTAGTCTTCTTATCTGTATCAGGTATGGTTGACTCATCGTCATAATCATTTTCACTTGCTTTATACCTTGACGTATGACATACATCACATTCTGTTTTCTTACTATTTTCTTTCCAGTATAGCATACAATCATTAGGACATGCATCAATTTTATCATAACCAAGTCCTAGCTCTCTTATTATCTTCCTTAGGTCATACAATGACTTCGGTATAGAAGCATCTGGGAAGGCTTCCCTCAGTGTATCAAGCATCATGCTGAAACCCTTGTCATTACATTTCCCAATACACTTACTATGAAATAATCTAATGATAAATGAAAGAACCGAGAACTTTTTACACCCCGGATATAGTTCTTTCTTTGCATCTTCCAACACTTTATAAAACTTTTTTGCATTTGTGTTTGGCATACTCGAACTTTCATTTTGTGTTCCTATTTCATTTTCATGTATGTTATCACCAAACCCGTGGAAGGCATCATGAACCAACCCTTGCATGTCATCTTCAGCATCCAACATAGGAGTCAATGCACCTGCGCCAGCAACATCTGATGCCTCTGCATCCACGGGTCCCCCTGGTAAAACCGCAGCAGCAGAAGTTGAGGAAGTTTTTCAGGAAGTGTCAGCAGAGGTTCTAGAATCTTCATCTTCAGACGACGGTTTTGCAGAGTCTCATGAAACACTTACTGAAGAACAAGCTGGAAATGGTGAATCTACCACTACAGCTCCAGTTATTCCCACAGGAAACAATCAAGCTGCTCCTTCATCTTCAGCAGCTCCATGGATAGGTCTTAGGATCGATCTCTCAGGTTTTAATATGCAACCCGCTGCTCCCTCCAGTTCAAGCGCCGCAGAGACAAATTTATCTCAAGGTTTGGAAAACTTCAATCTGCATTCGGATGATTCAGTGCCGGCACATCCAGAATCTCGGATTCACGACACTCATCCAATGCAGAATGTGATTGGTGATCTGGCTAGCAGAGTCATGACTCGCAGTCAGCTCGGAAATGCTAGTCCAAGTGACAATACAGGTACCTTAGCACTCTATTCGGAGATCAGGAAAGCAGGTCATCAGAACGACTGGTCCTTCGCTCTTTATGTGTCTCAAACAGAACCACGAATGGTGCAAGAGGCATTGAGAGAAGAACCATGGATTGAAGCAATGCAAGCCGAGCTTCAGCAGTTCCAAAAGCTAGGAGTGTGGGACTTAGTTGACTTACCTCTAGGCTCGAAGAAAATTGGAACAAAGTGGGTCTATAAGTGTAAACAGGATGACCGCGGGGTGATTATCAGAAACAAGGCTCGATTAGTTGTCCTCGGCTTCCGTCAAATCGAAGGAATAGATTACAACGAAGTATAAGCTCCAGTTGCACGCCTTGAAGCTATCCGGATGTTCTTAGTTTACGCTTCGTACAAACGGTTTAAGGTGTATCAAATGGACGTGAAAAGTGCTTTTCTGTATGGTATCGTGAAGGAAGAGGTGTATGTTGCTCAACCACCGGGTTTTGAGGATTTGCTTCATCGCGAAAAAGTTTACAAATTGAACAAAGCGTTATACGGACTCCGTCAAGCTCCGAGTGAATGGTATCAAATGCTTAGCAACTATCTTATATCCAACAGGTTCAAACGTGGACTTGTGGATTGCACCTTATTCACCAAGGAAAAGGGTGGTGACCGTCTTCTGGTATAGGTTTATGTTGATGATATTATTTTTGGGTCTACTAATGATGAAATGTGCAGGGAATTTGAAAAGCTTATGCAGGACAAATTCGAGATGAGCTCGATGGGGGAGATGCAATTCTTCCTGGGTCTACAAGTAGAACAACAAGATTCGGGGATCTTCATCCACCAGACAAAATACGTTGCTGACATCTTGAGCCGGTTCCAGATGGAAGACTTTACTTCAGTAGGCACCCCAATTCAGACCAATCACGGGATTGGACCTGACGAGAAAGGACAAGCCGTTGATCCTTTTCTTTATCGAGCGATGATTGGCTCATTAATGTACCTCACTGCATCAAGACCTGACATAATATTCACGACATGTTTACTTTCAAGATACCAGTCAAGGCCGAAACAGTCCCACCTGGTTGTTGTGAAGAGGATCTTACGTTATCTAAAGGGTTGTCCGACCAAAGGTCTATGGTACCTTAATGACGATAAGTTTGACCTCATCGCTTTTAGTGATGCTGACTATGGTGGATGCAAGAAATACTTAAAATCCACATCGGCTGGATGCCAGTTTTTGGGACCAAGACTAGTCTCGTGGCAGTGCAAGAAGCAAGCCTCGGTAGCCTTATCCACCTATGAGTCGGAATATGTAGCGGCATCTAGCTGCTGCTCCCAGGTTCTTTAGATACAACAACAAATGAGAGAATACGGTTTGAAATTTCTTAATACTCCCATTCACTATGACAATGAGTCCGCTATAGCTCTTGCTAAAGACTCAGTTAACCATTCCAAGGCGAAACATATCTTGGTTAAGTATCATTTCATACGCGACTGCTATGAAACGAAACTTATCGATATGGTCAAAATCCACACGGATTACCAACGTGCCGATTTATTCACCAAAGCTTTTGACGGTCCTCGTTTTGAGTACCTGTTAATCTTAAACGACATTAAAGTAAAGCAGGATTAGATCCTCATCGGTAATTGTTTTTGTAAATATTTTTTCTTCAAAAATCAGAAATATCCAAAAATATCGTCTTTTCGCAAATTTTTAGATTTTTAGGGGGAGAAAATTCAGAAAAATACAAAAACATCAGAAAATGCAAAAATTCAAAAAAATGAGAAAATCCCAAAAAAAAAAATTGCAAAAATTAGTTTCTTGGGTGAAATAGGGAAGATGATATTAACCCATCAGTTGGACTGTCTGGACTCTTATCATCTTAAAAATATTGGAACTGATAAGTAGCCACTACAATGATGTGTCGGTAGGCTCAAAATCATTTCCATGTTCGGCACGGTGATATAAACCTAAATAAACTTAAACAGGTGTGGATCAACGTGCGTTGGCATATGGTCTTGGTACCGAAATCTCGTTTGATAGCATGCCAAAATCCGAGGTTTCATGGTCTTTAAGAGGTTGGTACATCCGGGGTGAACTGGACGTCTCTCAGAATAAAAAGGAGTGGCACATGTGTCGTACGTTGGGTTCGGAGCCTACAACTGAGACACATCTATGTCGTTTCCTGAAAAAAAAAAAAAAACAAGAATAGAATAAATTCTGATATGGAGACGTCCGGGAATCCTAAAAGAGCAAAAAGATTCATAAATGCCAAAACCCTATTCTCAAAGAGAATTCGCTCAAAGGTATCAACTCATATACCTAAAGCATCGTACCGTGAAAAATCAAAAATACGGTATTTGACTTGAACCCTGGTCTGGATCTCACTGGTCTCTCTGTTGCAGCGTTCTTGCAGACCTGAACACTACTGAGTCCATTTCTTGTAAAATACGGATGACAACAGCTTACTCACCGGTTACGAGGAAGCTTTGTGCATGACTTGATACGGGAATGTGTCGCGTGGCGAGGAACACCTTGTACATCAGTCCTAATATTACCTTAACGTATCTAAAGCGCCTAGCGATAAAACTTGATTTTGAGTTTAGGTGGACAACAATATCGGCAGTTGTTGTAGGATGCTTATCGGTAATTTAAACTAAAACTGAATATATAAGGGTTCTAGTATGGTCCGTACACTGATATGATTCCCTAACTGATGAAACTCGCAAAAATATGATAGTATATAGTTAGTTGATCTCCCGTTTTTGTTTAATTTCTGTTTAATTTTAACTGTTTAATCATTTTTGATCGCCGATGATGGAATCCTAATCCATTGTAATCTTACTTCTTCAAAAATAAAACGCCAAAAATCAACTAGTTGAAAATTGTGTTTTTGCTGGGTCAAAACCGTACTTTCTCTTAAGTACAGGGGTGAAAAATGAAAATATTTCAAAATCTGAGTCAACAACTGAGTCAACATCTGAGTCGTCTGTAAAAACGGGGTGAAAAACGCTTGTTTTGAACCTTAACGGGTCAAAAATGTGAGATTTGGTGCTGCAGGGGCAATTTGGTAATTTGTGTGAAAGCTTTGTGCATTTAGAGTTCTAATCGCCTATAGCTTTAGGCGATTACCCCCAATTGTGTGCCTGATTAGGCGATTACCTACCTATTCACGCGTGTGTGTATCCCACTCGTGTGTTGTATGCAAGCGATTAGGAAACTTGTAATCGTGCGTCATTGTTGGCGAGTGGTGTACTCGCGTGTCTCATTTAAACGAACACTACCCCACTCGCTGGTGGACTCGGGCGATTAGATCTTATCTTCACACGATTACAAGGAGGATCATGAATTGGAAAACCTCTCCTAAGCACAACTGTTGTGCCTTCCTCGGACCAATTACGAAGGAAAAGTGCAAAACGTTTAAAGGCGTTATTGATTTCCTGAAGCGTTCAAGAATCAATTATGCGATAACTAAGCAACATGCGGCGTATAAAGACATCTTGCTAGAGTTTTAAAAGAACGCTAAAGTGGACTACAAGGCGGTGCCGATTGTGATAACAAGTACGATTCAAGGCAAAGGGGTGATTATAACTGAAGAAATAATACGAGAAGAGCTGCAGTTTGGGGATGCAGCTACTGATCCGATTGTGTTCGACGTCGTCTTGATTCGAGGAGATTTCTTGAGAATGAAGTACCTGGGAATAGTCAAAGAACAAAAGATGCTAATGAAAGGTTTATTACCGCCCGAACTCAAGTACCTCACTCACGTGGTCTTGAAATGCATTGATCCAAGGAAAGGGACGTTTGATGCTATCAGAGATACATTGGCTTCAGCGATAGTCGCTTTGACGCTCAATAAGCCGTTCAAATTTTATAAAATGATCTTACATCACCTGAAGGAGATCATATTGCAAAAGGCGACAAAGACCTCATTCGTTGTTTATCCTCGCTTTCTGCAAATGATAATCGATCGCCAAATTCCAGACTTCATAAAGCATCCTTCGGAGTTCATTTGGATTGAGGACATAGATGAGAAAGAAATGGGCAGAATGAGAGGTTACAAGAACAAAAAGAAGTTTGATTATCCTCCAAGCAGGCGTTTATACGGGCACATGAGCAGAGAAGACTATGAGTCACCACCGGGCAATAGGTGGAGACACGATGATAGTGATTCTGAAGATGACGCACGTATTCATAAACTGGAATTCAAAGAGGGGGATAACATTGGGAGAGAGACAGCTGAATTAGGCGAAAACGCTTCGGGCAGGACTACAGATACTGCTGCAGGTCATGATGATGCATTCGATCCGGATGTTCTAGATTCCACGGAACCTTCCGGTGCAGCAATAGAACAAGAATCTTCATAATCAGCTAAAGGTAAAGCACCAATTAATGAAGACGCCATAGTTAACATAACAGATGCAGAAGATGACTCAGATGATACAGAGATTGATTCCCCTGATACGTTTGCTAAGAAGCAAGAAAAGATAAAGAGAAAGTTAGTAGAGGAGAAAGCTCGCGCAGCTAAGGCGAGAGCTCTTGCTGAAGATCCCACGTTTACTGTGGAACAGGGCGATGTAGTTGTAGAAATGGACGCAGAGCTCGATACTTCTCCTCCTCCCAAGAGACAAAAGACTACAGCAAAGAAAGATATAGTTCGTAGAAAGAAGAGAATGTCACACAAACCACAAATGGAGAAAACTTCAAAGAAAAGACGATTTACTCTTCCTGAAGCATTTGGGGTTCTAGACACTTAGTCTTCCCAGGCAGCAACAACGGCAACAACAACAACAGCAGCAGCAACAACCACATCAGTTCCCACATCATTTAGTGCAGCTATGCCTGCAAGAGTTACCTTGTCAATGCCTACTTCGGTAATCTTCACTGAGAAAATCTCAGTTACCGAAGCAGCGACAAGCTCTCAGATTGTTTCTAATCCAATCGGTGACAAGATTCGGAAGCTAAGACAAGATGCTAGACCGTCAGCTTCCAAATTTTCTGATCAGCCGACTTCTTCCTCAGCATCTGCATCGAATGAACAACTTCAACGCAAAATCAGCGAATTAACTGCTATAGTTGCTGCACAATCACGTGAGATGGCTGAGTTAAGAACCAAGAATGCAACTATTGAAGAGAATGAAACGGCGATGCTAGAACTGATCGGTGAAACAATTCAATCCAACAAAGAGCTGCAAGCGACTGTCGACGCGCTTACACTGTCAAATCAGCAGATCATTGAATCGAATAGGCAGCTCATGGAATCTCACCAGCAGCTGATACAGTCAAACCAAAGCACTTTGGAGAGACTTACAGGTGTTGAATCCAAGTACAACGAGCTTGAACTTGCTAATGTGAATAATGAACGCAGAATCACCAGATACGAGAAGGAGAACACGAAACTGAGGACTAGGGTAAACGAGTTAGCTGGAACTCAACCTAGACTCACTGGTGGTGCAAGTTCAGAAGCTGGGGCTAGTGCTAGTGCTGGTGATGATGATGATAAAGAAAGTGACGATGAAGAAGATGATGAAGAGGACGATGGTGAGGATGAATCGGATAATGATGATGATACTGGTAAAGGTGGTGATGGTGGTGATCCTGGAGCCACAGGTGGTGGTGGATCATCAGCTGGATCTAGGTCTAGACGTACCAAGAAAGATCATGATAGACAAGGCAAGGATCCCGAAGCAGGTTCTTCTGCTCAGGGGGAGCCAGGGCCTGTGAAAGACAAGATTTAGCAACTACTAGACGCTATGAAGAAAGCCGTAGTTCAAGTTGAGTATGTTGAGCCTTTAAACTGTTAATTTGCTTAAGATGACGAAGGCAACCTACTCCCTCCTGCTGCTACTCCAGAGTATGACTTAGAAGAAGGTGAGATACCTCTTGAGATGACATCTGATGATATGAAAAAGGTGTATGGACACGCACACGGAGAATTTTCCGGTGCAAGTCAAAGTCCTCCTCCTGAGATGCATCCAGAGAACAACGAGGTTAATTTAGAAGAAGGAACCAATGTGCCAACTACGGAATACATGGTTGATCATTCGGGCACTGGGATTCCTAATATTTATGAGGAGATGATTCATGAGGCTGAAGAAAAGCTAAAGACTAATCCTACTCCTGTTCCTGATAAAGTGAAAGAAAGACATGATAAGATTAGGCAGAAGTATCCCAATTGGTTTCCATCAGTAGAAGAGGAAAAGAAGAAGAAGGGTCCTGTACAAGCTTCTATCTTTAAGAAACGTCTGTCTAAGATGTCTGGAAACGTTATCAGTTGGGCATATGTGGAGAAGACGAAGATGTTGGGCGTCAAGTGGGAAGAAGGTCTGTTATACTTCAATCCCTATCGGAATGTCCTCAGTCTCCCCTTCTGGTATATCCGAGATCTTATCAGACTAGATTTTCCTCTATACTATAAGAAAGAGTCTACCCTAGATAGTTTTTACAACATGCTAGCTGAAGAAAGCCGAACTCAATGGAAAATCTTTAAACCTCAGTATCCCAAGTCTTACGAAACAGACAAGATTCATCCATCCACCAAAAGTCCTATTTGGGAACACAAGATCAAGCCACCGAATTGTGTTTCAAAGATTCCAATTGTCCCAGTTGAGCAAGACTTATTTTCAAAGTTTTATTATTGGCATTATGATGCAGCTACAACCGAAGCTGTGATAGTCTTGAGCAACTCACCAAAACCTTGCAGGAAAATTAGGATATGGGACCCGATGTGGCTGATTAACCTCTTAGCAAAAGATGTGGAGACGTTGTTCCTGTATCCCATTCAGCACTTGAAAACTAAAGCTGATCAAGCCTTGAAGTTTCCAAGGGTGATTCGCTTTTGCCATGCCAACAAAGTTCATGCTGGATGCGACTGGTCAAGACTTACAAGGATCAGGACAATGTCGAAGTGATGAGAAGACTGAAGATTGCTGCTAGACGTTTATGTTTGTTTCTATTTTCGAGTCTGTAAAGTTGTGTTTGCTGTGTTATAAACTTTGTCTTTTGATGTCTCTGTACGTATACTAGCCTGGTCCAAGGGGGAGTCTGTTAGTACATGATGTCCCTATGCTAGTATAAATGTTGTTTGGACGAGTTTCGGGGTGTTTGGAGATGTTTATACGCGTTTTTAGGGCATTTGGGTCTGACAGGCGATTAGGCAATACAAACAGGCGATTACATGTTGTAATCGCCTATACTATACACGATTAGATGGCTAATCACCAGAAGCTTGAGCGATTGAGGCCCAATCGCTAGTTTTGCATGTTGCATAGCCGTCTAATCGCCTGTACATACATGTGACACCCGGCAAATTCTGGTTAACAGCGTTGTCTAGATGAAAGTCTACCTTAGCGAGTCACGCGTATAGTGTACTTAACTGGGTTAGTTAAGTCGGGTTATAGTTCGGGAACTATTGGTTTAGTCTAGAGGATCATTGGATGTTGGTCTAGAGGTTCATTAGATGTCGGTCCTTAACCAAGTGTACAAACGGTGACGATCGGTAGGATCGTCAGGGCATACGGAACGTACGAGTCTCGAGTCCCGGGAATTGGTGAACGAGTGTAAATATGTGTATTTACTTGTGTTATGTGTTTACAATCATTATATGACTTGTCGGTACGTGAATATGCATTAACATATGTTAAAACGGGGTTTAACGCGCAAAACGCACCAAACCAACCCCTACAGGCGATTAGGAAGCCTAATCACCTGTAGGGGAGGCGAGTAGAGGACCTTAGGGGCGATTAGAACCCTACTCGTGTGTATGTAGGGGCGATTAGGCCCAATCACCTGCACAATCATGCGATTAGCAGCCCTAATCGCATGAAACTGCTGCATACTCGCCTATAACGTGCTGGACGACTAGAAACGCCTATAAATACAATGCTTAACCTCCTAAACTTCCTAATATCAACCCCAGTCGTCCCATAACCGCCCCAAACACATAAACAACCTCTGGAAGGCGATTTTGATCAAAAACACAAGGTTTCAAGGTCTAACCCTCATTCTTTCATAATCCTAAGGTTTGATTCTCATCCATAACACTTTGTAAACGTTTTTAATCAATCCCTAATGGTCCAGACCTGTTTATAAACGAAAAAGCTTTCTGAAAATCGTTAATAAGGGTTGTTAATCGGATTATAACTAATATACGTGCGTTATGGGTGTGTATGATTAGAAAGTTAGGGTTTTTATGATTCATGATGATGATTTGATATGTTATTATGATAGATCAGTATTGATATTGATATTATGATAATAGGAATCTCAGTAATTGAATATTAGGGTTATGATTACACGTGTTAGTATGATGTTGCATGCTATGTGAATTGGTGTTTGGATTACTTTGGTTGCATGCAGGACTGATTATATGAGGTTGAACGAAGGATTTTGGGTTAAACATGTTTAGGATAGTGTTTGGGATGATATTGGGTGGTTACACACGTTCTGGATCTGATTTGGAGCGTTAAACGCGCGAAAAACCGGAACAACAAGGTTACAGGCGAGTAGCATTCCTAATCGCCTATGTTATAGGCGAGTAGGGTGCTAATCGCCCATATTATAGGCGAGTAGAGGTCTACTCTTGTGTAAGATCAGGTGATTAGCCCTAATTGCCTATAAGTTCAGGGGAATAGCCCTAATCACTAGAAAGTTCAGGGGAGTAGCCCCTAATCGCCTATAATAGAGGGGAGTAGCCCCTAATCGCCTATAATAGGGGCGAATAGGACTCCTAATTGCTAGTTGACTTTCCTAATTGCTAGTTGACTTTTCCTAATCGCGTGTACTGCTGCTGTAAGTGTAAATTAGCATTCCGAGACCCGATTTAACATGTAGTAACATGCTAGGAACCCCGTAACATGTCTAATAACTTGGTAACATATATTTGGATGTATTTCGGTGATACGTGAACTATGTGCTATAACTTGTTGTGCGTTAACGTATGTTAAGTGTACTTGCGTTATTGTACGTTTTGGAGCATAAACATAACATGGGGAGTCTCGGGTCACCAATGGGATGTCGAGTCTTGTACTTTGGGTCGGTTAAACAGTCACGGTGTTTTCAAACGAACTTGGTTATGGTCTGGACATCTAGGGACTAATTAACCTGCGGGTTATTAGTCTAAGTACTTGTAACTGTCGTATGTTAGGTCGCCGCTTACGGGACTAGCATAGCAGCTGGGTTTACTCGGGTTAAGGAGTAACGCAACTTAAGGTGAGTTTACGGCCCCTCTTTTAAACTGGTTTTATACTTTCGGGGGAGGAAACATGTGTTAAAACGATTATTTGGTAACTACTGTCATACTATGGGTTTCTATTGTGTACTACACGATCTTTGGAAGTCCCGGGGGGAACCATGAATGTGCGGGTTTGCACAACGGGGAAATGTGAATAGCGCTATTGGGAGTGACCAACCCCGCTCGTCGACTTGGAGGGTCGGCGGGTGCATATTGTCTCAAACAGGAACAACAGGAACAACAGGAACTACATCGGGCATACTTTTGGTATTCGCGTTAGTAATGGTTTTCCAATCGTGGTAGTAACAAAACGTACGCCTAGCTAGCGTATACTGGTTTTCTATTTGTTATAGTATGGACAGGTGGACTTGGTACTTGGATACAAAACCTGTAAACTCACCAGCATTTTTGTGCTGACGTAAACTTTTACATGTTTTCTCAGGTCGCTAAGGTAGCACGACTGGACTAGGGCGCACGCGTCTGCACGGCGTCTTAATAGGGTTGCATGGTCTTTTGAACGTTGAACTATTGTTTCATTATTGAGATATTGTTTTTAAATAAGCTTCCGCTGTAAACGGGGATTTTAAACTATGTTTTGAAATTGCATTTATGTTCATTTAGACTTGTTTATTGTGATCGTTGGTTTGGATCCTGGTTTGTCATGCGCCTCGCGGTAAAACTCCGCAAGTGGATTTTGAGGGTGTGACAGATTGGTATCAGAGCCAATGGTTATAGTGAACTAGGACTGCATGTAGAGTCTAGTCTATAGCCGAGTCGCACACACTAGACGATCACATGGTACTAAACGTTATAGTGGTATACGTATGGTCTTGTCGGGGTGTCTCTAAATCGTTGGTCTTTCTACGTTACATCATCCGTTCTATCTTAGGTTGGGTTACTTATTATCTAGGCAGTGTAGTCTATTGGAGTAACTCGTGTACTCTTGAGATTTGTCCAAGGCTCGGACATCTCCCTTTCGCACTTCAATAGAAACACTTGTCATAAACTACCGTAGTATTACGGTGTGTAGCTAAGAGTCTATGTTCGGTGATTTGAACTTTGAACTAGGAGAACACTTGGAGGACCATGTAGAGCGGGTTATCATTTTGGGTGCACACAAAATCATAAACCGAAATGCATGGAAGCACTAGTGAGCTCTGGGTTTGAGGGGATAGTCCTGGATTGGATCTAGCTTTGATCTTGTGAACATTAGTGGTTATCTTTAACTGCGAAACTAAATTTTCTCGTTCTTTCTGCCAGAATCATGTCTGGAGTGCGTGGAGGACGTGGAGGTGGTCGCAATGGTGGACGTGGTGGTGGTCGCGGTGGTGCTGGTGGTCGTGGTGGAGGTATTAACCTATCACAGGCTGATCTGAACAACTTGCTCCAAGCTGCCTTCCAGTTAGGGCACAACGGTGGTGGTAAGTTGTTTTATCCATTTTCTTTGCCTCATTGGTGAGTCTTGTTTACGTTATTCGTGGTTTCTCATACGTTTCATTTCAGGTGGTCCTGTTGACCCACCCCCACCCATGTGCACCTACAAGATGTTCCGGGACTGTAAGCCCCAGGAATTCTCTGGCACTGAGGGTGCGGTTAGCTTGCTAAGGTGGTTGGAGAAAGTGGAGTCGGTATTTCTGATGTGTAACTGTCTTCCAGAAGATCGGGTGAAGTATTCGGCTGCGTTATTTCAGGACGTGGCATTGACTTGGTGGAATGGCATCACCCAGAACATGGGTATTGGGGAGGCATATGCTATGCCATGGGAGAACTTTGTACAGTTGCTGAAGCGTGAGTATTGTCCGAGGGAAGAGGTACAGAAACTGGAGCATGAGGTGTGGAACCTCAAGATGACTGGGTCGGAAATCGAGAAGTATACTGTGAGGAGGAATGAGTTGGCAGTGCTGTGTCCCGATCTGCACGTGCCAGAGTATCGTAAGATTGAACACTATGTATCAGGGTTAGTACCGGAAATTGCAGGGTTAGTGGCTGCTGGAAATCATCCTACGTATTCGGAGGTAGTTCGATCGGCCCATAGGATGACCAACTTAAAAGTGAATGAGGGGATTTTGCCTGCGAAGGGTTCAACAGTTAAGGCCCCAGAGAACAACAAGCGCAAGTGGGAAAATGACGGGAAAGGATCTGGGTCTGCACAGCAAGGAAAAAGGTTTGATAATGGGGGTTCATCTTCTTCGGGTAACAAGCAGGGTGGTTATGCAGGAAAACTGCCCAAATGCAACAAGTGTGGACGCCATCACCAAGGGAACTGCGACAGTAACCGTTGTCACCGCTGCCAGCGAACAGGGCATTATGCTAAGGATTGTCGGGCTACACTTCCATCGACTCAGGCTCCGACTAACAGCTCAGCTCCGACTACTCAGGGGACTACAGGGAAACAAGGATGCTACAACTGTGGTGACACTGGGCATTACAAGAAGGATTGCCCAAAACTGAAGCAGGGTGGGAACAACGGGAATGGTAACAACGGGGGCGGCGGCAGAAATGCACGTGCCTTCGTCATTGGAGCTGCTGAGGCTAGGCAGGACCCTGACACAGTCACCGGTACGTTTCTTCTCAATAATCGTTCTGTTAGCGTGTTATTTGATTCTGGTGCCGACAAGAGTTTTGTATCCATGGGTGTTAGTCGACTGCTAGATGTAGTACCCGTACCATTAGAAACCAAGTATATTATTGAGTTAGCTGACTGTAAAACGATTGAAGCTACTAGTGTTCTTCGGGAGTGTCAATTAGAGTTGTCGGGTTTATCGTTCCCCATCGACCTTATGCCGGTACCTTTGGGTAGTTTTGACGTTGTGGTAGGAATGGATTGGTTATCTTTGTATCGCGCGGAGATTGTCTGTTACGATAAGGTTATTCGGATTCCTCTCCCTGATGGAGAATTTCTTTCCATGTACGGTATCAAGGGTGGTGTTCCGCTAAACATCATCTCTAGCATGAAAGCCCTTAAGTGTCTTCGAAAGGGTTATCCAGCCGTTTTGGCACTTTTATCTGTTTCCTCTAGTGATGAGAAGAAGATTGACGACATTCCGGTGGTACACGAGTTTCCTGATGTTTTTCTCGATGATTTATCTGGTCTTCCTTCTCATCGTCAAGTCGAGTTCGGTATTGATCTTGTACCAGGGGCTGCTCCTATTGCTCGGGCCCCCTACCGTCTTGCACCTCCCGAGATGCAGGAATTGTCTAGCCAGTTACAGGAACTCTTGGACAAGGGTTTCATCCGGCCAAGTTCTTCCCCTTGGGGAGCCCCGATTCTATTTGTTAAGAAGAAGGATGGGAGTTTCCGATTATGCGTAGACTACAGAGAACTGAACAAATTGACCGTCAAGAACCGTTATCCTCTTCCACGTATTGATGATCTATTCGACCAGCTTCAGGGTTCTAGTTATTATTCCAAGATCGATTTGAGGTCCGGTTATCACCAGCTGCGCGTCAGGGAGGCTGACGTTGCGAAGACTGCTTTTCGAACACGTTATGGCCATTTCGAATTCTTGGTCATGCCTTTCGGTCTTACGAACGCACCAGCGGTTTTCATGGACTTGATGAACCGCGTCTGTAAACCATATCTGGACAAGTTCGTCATTGTGTTTATTGATGACATTCTGATCTACTCCAAGAACGAGACCGAACACGGGGAACATCTGCGGTTAGTTTTAGAACTTTTGCGACGGGAGCAACTTTACGCCAAGTTCTCAAAGTGTGACTTTTGGTTACGCGAAGTTCAATTCCTAGGACATGTGGTTAATGAACTAGGGATTCATGTCGATCCAGCTAAAATCGAAGCGATCAAGGACTGGGGAGCACCAAAGACGCCAACTGAGGTGCGGCAATTCCTAGGCCTTGCGGGCTACTATCGTCGTTTCATTCAGGGGTTCTCGAAGATTGCTCAACCCCTCACCACTCTCACTCAGAAGGATAGGAAGTTCGACTGGGGTGAATCACAAGAGTCAGCGTTTGAAGAACTGAAGTCTAAACTGTGTTCTGCTCCTATTTTGTCTTTACCTGAGGGTCCTGATGATTTTGTTGTTTACTGTGACGCTTCCATTCATGGACTCGGTTGCGTGTTGATGCAACGCGAGAAAGTGATTGCGTATGCTTCTCGTCAACTCAAAGTGCACGAGAAGAACTACACAACTCATGACTTGGAGTTGGGTGCTGTGGTATTCGCGTTGAAAATTTGGAGACATTACTTGTACGGTACCAAATGCACCATCTACACCGATCACAAGAGTCTCCAACAAATTTTCGACCAACAACACTTGAACATACGGCAGCGCCGTTGGATCGAACTTTTGAACGACTATGATTGTGCTATTAAGTACCATCCTGGCAAGGCGAATGTTGTAGCAGACGCCTTGAGCAGGAAGGAATCTACTAAACCTCGTCGCGTTCGGGCGTTGCAGCTCACTATTCATTCATCGTTACCTGATCAACTCCGTTCTGCCCAATTGGAAGCTTTGAAGGAGGAAAACCTTAAAGCTGAAACTATGCACGGTGCCGACAAGCACCTAGAGCGAAGGTCTGATGGTCTGCACTATTTCGCAGAACGTATATGGGTTCCTTTGTTCGGGGGACTACGGGAGCTTGTCCTTGATGAGGCTCATAAGTCCCGGTATTCTATTCATCCTGGTTCGGATAAGATGTACCAAGATCTGAAGGTGCTTTACTGGTGGCCAAACATGAGGTCGGACATAGCCTCATACGTGAGCAAATGCTTGACCTGTGCTAAGGTCAAGGTGGAATACCAGAAACCGTCGGGTCTCCTGCAACAACCTGAAATTCCGGAATGGAAATGGGAACGGATTACTATGGATTTTGTCACACAACTTCCTAAATCACCAAGCGGGAACGACAAGATATGGGTGATTGTCGATCGGTTGACGAAATCAGCCCATTTTCTTGCTATTAAGGAGACCGACACCATGGATCGTTTGGCTCGTCTTTACTTGAAAGAAGTTGTTTCTAAGCACGGGGTACCAGTTTCTATTATCTCGGATCGTGACTCCCATTTTACTTCTCACTTTCGGAAGTCTTTGCACAAGGCTTTGGGTACCCAACTAGACATGAGTACGGCTTACCATCCACAGACTGACGGTCAGAGTGAGCGTACGATTCAAACTTTAGAAGACATGCTGCGGGCATGTGTGATCGATTTTGGCAAGGGTTGGGAAGCTCATCTGCCGTTGGTAGAATTCTCGTACAACAACAGTTATCACACGAGCATCAAAGCTGCTCCGTTCGAAGCACTGTACGGACGGAAATGCCGTTCTCCTCTTTGTTGGGCTGAAGTGGGTGAGAGTCAACTCACTGGGCCTGAACTAGTGTACGAAACTTCGGAAAAGATCGTACAGATTCGTAATCGGTTGGCGGCGGCACAGGACCGGCAAAAGAGTTATGCTGATCAGCGTCGCAAACCACTGGAATTCCAAGTCTATGACAAGGTACTTCTAAAAGTCTCACCGTGGAAGGGCGTCATACGCTTTGGGAAGCGTGGCAAACTCAATCCGCGATATGTCGGCCCATTTACGATCCTGGAACGGATTGGGCCGGTGGCATATCGACTTGATCTACCGACGGAGCTCGGTAACGTACATAACGTCTTTCACGTGTCAAACTTGAAAAAGTGTCTGGCTGACGAGTCTCTCATCGTTCCACTGGAAGAGATCAAGGTTGATGATCGTCTTCGGATTGTGGAAGAACCTGTAGAGATCCTTGATTACAAGATTCGCAGCCTGCGTCACAGCAAGATTCGTATCGTTAAGGTTCGGTGGAACTCGGACCGGGGACCGGAATATACATGGGAACGGGAGGATCAGATGAAGTCTAAGTATCCTCATCTTTTTCCTAAGGAAGCGTTCGAGTCGAGACATGTCTCTTCGGCAGCTGAATGAATCTCGGGTCGAGATTCCTTTTAACGTGGGGATGATGTGACAACTCGGGTAAATCTCTCTTTTGGTTTCCATCTTTTTGTTTGTTTCCTTCGTTATTTCTTTTGTTCTTTTGGTGCTTGTGCAATTTTCGGGACGAAAATTCTTTTAACGTGGGGATGATGTGACACCCGGCAAATTCTGGTTAACAGCGTTGTCTAGATGAAAGTCTACCTTAGCGAGTCACGCGTATAGTGTACTTAACTGGGTTAGTTAAGTCGGGTTATAGTTCGGGAACTATTGGTTTAGTCTAGAGGATCATTGGATGTTGGTCTAGAGGTTCATTAGATGTCGGTCCTTAACCAAGTGTACAAACGGTGACGATCGGTAGGATCGTCAGGGCATACGGAACGTACGAGTCTCGAGTCCCGGGAATTGGTGAACGAGTGTAAATATGTGTATTTACTTGTGTTATGTGTTTACAATCATTATATGACTTGTCGGTACGTGAATATGCATTAACATATGTTGGGGTTTAACGCGCAAAACGCACCAAACCAACCCCTACAGGCGATTAGGAAGCCTAATCACCTGTAGGGGAGGCGAGTAGAGGACCTTAGGGGCGATTAGAACCCTACTCGTGTGTATGTAGGGGCGATTAGGCCCAATCACCTGCACAATCATGCGATTAGCAGCCCTAATCGCATGAAACTGCTGCATACTCGCCTATAACGTGCTGGACGACTAGAAACGCCTATAAATACAATGCTTAACCTCCTAAACTTCCTAATATCAACCCCAGTCGTCCCATAACCGCCCCAAACACATAAACAACCTCTGGAAGGCGATTTTGATAAAAAACACAAGGTTTCAAGGTCTAACCCTCATTCTTTCATAATCCTAAGGTTTGATTCTCATCCATAACACTTTGTAAACGTTTTTAATCAATCCCTAATGGTCCAGACCTGTTTATAAACGAAAAAGCTTTCTGAAAATCGTTAATAAGGGTTGTTAATCGGATTATAACTAATATACGTGCGTTATGGGTGTGTATGATTAGAAAGTTAGGGTTTTTATGATTCATGATGATGATTTGATATGTTATTATGATAGATCAGTATTGATATTGATATTATGATAATAGGAATCTCAGTAATTGAATATTAGGGTTATGATTACACGTGTTAGTATGATGTTGCATGCTATGTGAATTGGTGTTTGGATTACTTTGGTTGCATGCAGGACTGATTATACGAGGTTGAACGAAGGATTTTGGGTTAAACATGTTTAGGATAGTGTTTGGGATGATATTGGGTGGTTACACACGTTCTGGATCTGATTTGGAGCGTTAAACGCGCGAAAAACCGGAACAACAAGGTTACAGGCGAGTAGCATTCCTAATCGCCTATGTTATAGGTGAGTAGGGTGCTAATCGCCCATATTATAGGCGAGTAGAGGTCTACTCTTGTGTAAGATCAGGTGATTAGCCCTAATTGCCTATAAGTTCAGGGGAATAGCCCTAATCACTAGAAAGTTCAGGGGAGTAGCCCCTAATCGCCTATAATAGAGGGGAGTAGCCCCTAATCGCCTATAATAGGGGCGAATAGGACTCCTAATTGCTAGTTGACTTTCCTAATTGCTAGTTGACTTTTCCTAATCGCGTGTACTGCTGCTGTAAGTGTAAATTAGCATTCCGAGACCCGATTTAACATGTAGTAACATGCTAGGAACCCCGTAACATGTCTAATAACTTGGTAACATATATTTGGATGTATTTCGGTGATACGTGAACTATGTGCTATAACTTGTTGTGCGTTAACGTATGTTAAGTGTACTTGCGTTATTGTACGTTTTGGAGCATAAACATAACATGGGGAGTCTCGGGTCACCAATGGGATGTCGAGTCTTGTACTTTGGGTCGGTTAAACAGTCACGGTGTTTTCAAACGAACTTGGTTATGGTCTGGACATCTAGGGACTAATTAACCTGCGGGTTATTAGTCTAAGTACTTGTAACTGTCGTATGTTAGGTCGCCGCTTACGGGACTAGCATAGCAGCTGGGTTTACTCGGTTTAAGGAGTAACGCAACTTAAGGTGAGTTTACGGCCCCTCTTTTAAACTGGTTTTATACTTTCGGGGGAGGAAACATGTGTTAAAACGATTATTTGGTAACTACTGTCATACTATGGGTTTCTATTGTGTACTACACGATCTTTGGAAGTCCCGGGGGGAACCATGAATGTGCGGGTTTGCACAACGGGGAAATGTGAATAGCGCTATTGGGAGTGACCAACCCCGCTCGTCGACTTGGAGGGTCGGCGGGTGCATATTGTCTCAAACAGGAACAACAGGAACAACAGGAACTACATCGGGCATACTTTTGGTATTCGCGTTAGTAATGGTTTTCCAATCGTGGTAGTAACAAAACGTACGCCTAGCTAGCGTATACTGGTTTTCTATTTGTTATAGTATGGACAGGTGGACTTGGTACTTGGATACAAAACCTGTAAACTCACCAGCATTTTTGTGCTGACGTAAACTTTTACATGTTTTCTCAGGTCGCTAAGGTAGCACGACTGGACTAGGGCGCACGCGTCTGCACGGCGTCTTAATAGGGTTGCATGGTCTTTTGAACGTTGAACTATTGTTTCATTATTGAGATATTGTTTTTAAATAAGCTTCCGCTGTAAACGGGGATTTTAAACTATGTTTTGAAATTGCATTTATGTTCATTTAGACTTGTTTATTGTGATCGTTGGTTTGGATCCTGGTTTGTCATGCGCCTCGCGGTAAAACTCCGCAAGTGGATTTTGAGGGTGTGACAATACAGGAAGTATAAATAGGCCCAATCATTGCCCTAATCATTAGTTCTTGCCACACCCATTCTCCAAACACCCTCCCCAGGTCTGAAAGTGTAACATCCGGCAAAAATCGATGTGATTCCGTACGTAATTAGTATATGTAATTAACGGTTTAAGTGCATGTTTAAATTAATTGGATTAATTTAGCCTTTAGAGAATAGCCAATTCCCCATAAGATGCATAGGAATGCACATGTTTAATGATGAAGCACGATGGAATCGCGTGCGAATAAACTTGTCCGGAACGGACGTTGGTGATTACTCGGTAAAAATTAAATAAACGAAAAGGATCCCGGACACCCAGGATATAAAATAAAGGGTATTTTCACAAAATATAACGTGTTTTGGAACTCCAAAACCATAAGTGAAAACTTTACATATAAGTCTCCCGGTAACGAATAAAGTGCGCGTACCGCACCCGGTACACGTATAACTTATAATTTCACCCAACGAAAGCCTAACTAACCAACTAACACTTAAATTAGGCTATGTTTAAGGGTTATGTGAGACTATTATAATGTCCCGATAACTCGCAATTAAAGTCCGGTTAAAACTCGACCAAAACCCAAAAAGTTTATATTAAACATAACAAATATTTATGAGATATTTTGGTCAAGTAGGACCCACCCAACCCTTCTAAATCTGATCGAGATCCCTCCCACATGCCAAAATATTTTGTTTTCAATATTATATAGATTTCATTTGATCTTGAGCATGGTAGGAGGATTTTTGGTACATTTTAAATCTTTATGGTACCTTTTGAATCTTTACAAGATCACCATAATCCTTCACTCAAAATATCACAACAATTCTTTTTCATTTCCATCATTGTGGCCGTGAGTTTGAAGCTCCACAAGACCACCAACTATCAACCTTCAAATACTAAAAATCCTACATAAACAAACCCATTTTTCACAAGATCAAGTGTGTTTCATGCTTGGAGCTTAACATTTATGGAAGAACACTCTTTAAACTCCATCAAAACTAAGTGGGTTTAGCTTCCCTAGCCTTGTGCTAGTTGTAAGTGTTCTTGATCTTGCGTTTGTTCTTGAAAGTTTATATTTTTATGTTTTTAAGGCAAGTTGTACCTAAATATTGAAATATGATTTTAAACATAAGATATTATGTTTTTTTTAAGCAAGATGGATGATCTAAAAAGGGGTATATGGGTCGTGGGTTTTTGTTGGTGATGTTATATTGTTTTCGTAAGTTATAAAGTTCACATACACTTGCTTAAAAATAGTGATCTAAACATAGCTTGTAAATGTAACTCGAATATGCTCAAAGGTGGTTTTAATCGTCATAAAATGACCATCTAAAGCTTAGTATAAGTTTGATCTTGTTAGAAAATTAAAAATACAAAAGTTACATATTATAAGATATGGACATAAAATCATCAAGTTGGGCAAAATGGACTTAATACACCAAATACACCTATTATTATCCTTAACAAGGTGATTAAGGACTATCAAAAGTGTTAGAACTTAAAAATAAACTAACATGAGAAAGATGGAAAAATAAAGTCCACTAGTTTAGTAGAAAATTGTTAATCTTGAAAGATTGAATGGAAAAGTGTAACTTTTATAAGTTAAAGGGGCTATTTTAGTAACTTTAAAAGTTGAGGGACTAAAAATGACATTTTTAGAAACTTGGGTCTAAAAATATAACTATGGAAAGTTTGGTGTCAAATATGTACATAGTAATTTTCCAAGGTAGATTTGGTAAATACTAGTAATTATACACATGTATTTCGTATAAAAGTGTATTTTTATAAAATAGAGTTTTATAAAAATATAGACTTTTCTAACATATAGATATATATATAAAAACAATGGTTTTTATAAAAATGTTAGACAAATTAAAAACTTGGGAGAACTTATATAAAAATGAACACTTTTATATAAATGGGAATATAAAAGTGTTGGAGCATTTTTATACATAAGTTACCAAGTATTGTGTTAAAAATACAAATGTATTTTTAAAACTTCCAAGTAATATGTGTAGGAAATTAAAATAGGTGAATAACTTTCCTAGAAAACACATATTGGAAGACTTGGAAAAGATTAGCTATATAATCACATATAAGTTAAGAAATCGGACTTGGACGTGTTAACGAACTAAGACGTAAAAGCGGACAAACGAGAAAAATATCATTACGTCAAGATGAGTAAAAATATATTTTAAGGAGTTAAAATATATATAACTTGGGTGAAAAATTTACATAACACTTTCCTAAGTGTTGGAAAAATATTCGTGGGAGAAAATATAACGTAAATAATCTAACGATTAAAAACGTTAAACGAACGTATGGACTTAACGATGAAAGTACATGTATGTATATATATATATGTTCGGCTCGACGAAATTCTAGTATATCTACTTAGTGGGAAGATAGATATACGGGAAGGAAAACCGAGACGAGTAAATAATATACATATATATGTGTATACCGAACCGACGAGATCCTAATATATTTACTTAATGGGAAAGTAAATATACGGTATGGTGAGTCGAGTCGGGCGTTAAGAATATACTATCGAACGACAAGACCTTAGTATATTTATTTGAAAGGGAAAATAAATATACGGTATAGTGAGTCGTGTCGAGCGTTAAAAATATTATATCGAATGATGCGATCTTAAGTATAATTATTTAATGGGAAAATAATTATACGTTAAGTGAAGTCGAGTCGAGGATAATATTATACAAGTTAAAGAAATATTAACGCGAATATATATAACTTGTAACAAGGGTAATCCATCACCAACGGACCTAGGACATATGTTTAATTAAACGGGGAATTATATGTAAATGGTGGTGTTGGGAGTTGGGTGTACAACTTGCCGGAAAAGCACACGCTATAGACTTAGTGGCTTACATGCACTAGGACGTTCGTAGGTGCTTGACCACGGACTTGTTATTCTCTGCTATTTGAGTGTACGCTGTACATCAGGTGAGTCTCACGGCCCCATTTTAAACTGTTTTTACGTTTTTGGGGGAAAGATATGTTTTGTTAAATTGCTGTAACATGTGGAATATAATATTTAGCACGATGGGTACCTGGGTAACTGGAAACCACTTGGGGTAAGACCTCGCTGTTTACTGTAACCATTAATTTAGGGAATGAAACCAAAGGGATATCTGGGTAGTACTATCGGTGCCTGACAAGGCCCACCTCTGGTTGATAGCGTCAACCCGGTAAAGACAAGAGGTGCATGTATTCTGAACTGAGTTGTTGTCCAAGAAGCAACTCGCGGGGCAATCTGTTGTATAGTCTTGGTTTGGTTATGGGCCCGGGAGGGAGTCGCCATCGTCATGTAGGAGCTAGCTACTCCACATATATGACACTACTTCTTTTATATTTCCGTTACATGCCGGTATTGCAATGTTTTGCTTGTGAAAATGTTGTCATAAAACTAAATATCGATCGACAAGATCCTAGTATAATTATTTGAATGGGAAAATAATTATACGGTAAAGTGAGTCGAGTCGATGGTTGTGAAAATGTTGTCATGAAACTAAATATCGATCGACAAGATCCTAGTATAATTATTTGAATGGGAAAATAATTATACGGTAAAGTGAGTCGAGTCGATGGTTGTGAAAATGTTGTTGTTATGAAACTAAAACCTGTGAACTCACCAATATTTTATATATTGACGTCTTTTTAAACATATCTTTCAGGTAACTAAGTGCTGAATAGATATGGGGCTAGTGCGGTGGAATTCGGGATGTCGGATACTGGTCGGGGTTTCATCTATGGTTACCAATGGGTTGGAACATAAACGGAAATACCCCCACATTGAAACTTAATGTTCATTGTGTTATGTAACGCTTTGTGCAACATGGTAACGAGATACTCGTTTTCGACATCCAATTAAATTAATCTTTTCTAATTAAATATAGTTTGTGTTAATCTTGATTTTGATATGCTTTCGAGCGTTGCGCCACGTGTTTCCGCCATTCGCGTGGTGTGACAGAAGTGGTATCAGAGCCAAGGTTATAGCGAACTAGCATTTTTTAAAAAAATCTAGACTATAACCGGTTTCGGCTCGAGGACAAAGTTTTCACAACTAGAACACAACAAAATATTTTTTTAAGAAAAGAAAGAAATTTGTACATGGGATGTACAAGGGGAAATTCCGACCGACTAGCCATGTGTGTCAATATATGAAGTATTAGAAAATACGGATAAGATGTTTATGTTGCATAGGAATCCGATTTTCTAAGATTAGTTAATACATATACGTAGTACGGATATTTTGCCAGTAAGGATGTTGTGTCACGCTTCACCTTAGTCCTCACTCTTGCATCGATCACCGGTACCAGCAAGTAGGATGGATGCTGTGGTCTACGAGTAGCTCACTCACTTACCCGTAGACGGGATGATCGGAAGGACTAATCTCTATCGCGGTAATGGATGCCGCCGCGTTGTTTATGATTTGGAGGCGAAACTAGACCAAGTCTTTTGTTGTATGAAATCTTTGTTTTGGATCAGGAAGCTCGTAACTAGCGGGAAACAAGATTACCTGGCAACGCAAATTATCATTACGGGTGCACACGTAATAATAGTTTGGGGTGCACGGTAACCTTGGTGGGCGCTAGGGCCAGGATTGGTGATCACTCCTTGTCTTGGTTGTTCTTGTTCTTTAGATTCAGTCTTAGTTTTGATTGGCCAATGGGTTAAATGGGAGGTCTCGTCGATGTTCCTTGATTTCGATCCTAGCAAACCTAATGAGCTTTCTTCGACATTACCTTTATGGTACAAACACGGAAGAGCTCGAACGTCTATTCATATAAGTAATCTGACGCAAACCCTCGCTCTAGATAGGAACGGGAGATGAAAGCTTCCTTGTGTAGGAGTTGAATGCCTCCACCACAAAGTTCTTCGAAAGGAGCGGACGTACAAGAATACACGGCCTACCGAAGCAAGAAATGTCGAGTACGGTGTGTGGAAGGTTATACCCGGAACCCAGTGAAGACCGAGGGTGCGTCCCTGCTAGACCAGTGCATTTTGAGAATGGGACCCTGCGTGGATCAGATATGAGACTCGTGGCCGTGTGCTGCTGTGTTATCATGGTGAATAAGACATGTTCGATCTAACACATGCCCAATTTGTCCTCAAGGGTCGGGTATTTTCTTCTCCTTGTGGAGGACAGAATCGAAGTTGCTGAGTAGGAAGCTTGATCATTGTTATCCGGAAGGCTCGATAGCCCTTGTCTGAATCGGCAGTATCGATTGTTCCCATGCAGTCATGGACTGATAGTGAAATCAGCATGCCACGTTGCACATCCGCGAGTCATAGGGCTTTGCTAAACTTCGATGATGTCAAAATTTCGGCCACCGTGGCATCATTTGCCAGTCTTAGGATGACGGCGTGTAGTGGAATAGCAAGCCCCAGTCGACGTTTGGCTATGGACTCTCTCGGAAGTGCATAAGATTAACTCATGGGAAGCCACTGCTCGAGGTACTGAGTGTTCAAGTATGGTTCAACACCCTTTGCAATAGCGTTGGATCGTATTTTGAAAGATGATTTGTGATGGGCTTAGCACATTGGTACTTATGTTATACTACTCTCCTAAGGCGCAAAAGTCATCGTAAGACTCCTCTATCCACCTCCTGTCGTTTTTTTTTCATGGATTATTGGTAGTCTCTTTTCACTCGGTGAACGCACAAGTGCATCCGATGCGTGCGCAGTATCTAAATCCGTCATAAATCCTGGGGAGTGGAACCACACTTTGGGAATCGTAATTGTAAGGGTGTTCTGTAATTGTCAAATGTCGCAAGGCGCTTTTTGCTGACATTAAAATCCCCTCGAAAATCAAATGACGGACTACTGGAAGTGGTCACGTTATTCTGTTAAATTAAACATACCCATGGGACGACAATTCCATTGCTTTTGTTGCAATAACATTCGTCACCCTTGTCACGATGACGAGACTAGTTATATCTGTTGGGTGAAAATTGATGCGAAGTGTTTCCATCAATCCCCATAGATACTGAGATGTTGCGTTCCCTCGTTACGGTAATTTATAAACTAAGGTTGCAAAGTTCATTCGTTGTGGACACGGTGACCTGTCTAATCTCTTGTCGTATTTTGATACTCTCACTGCGTGGCCTATTAGGAAGAAAGTCCACCGGCGTCGCTTGGGTGGCAAAGAGGCATTTCAGTTGATGTCTATCGGTGCTAAGGCCAAAATAATATGCAAGAGGACTCTAATGAGAAGGATGACTCGGCTGGGTTGCTGGAGTCGGTATCGTTCCCATTCTATCAAGGTGTCTCGATAGATCGTGATCTTTCTACTTCTACTTGCTATTTTTGTGGTGACCACTATCTTTGATATTGGGAAATACGGTGGTTGGTTGCTAGGTCCTATGGATAATAGTTACCACACATATAATAACTACGACGAGTCTAAGGCTCCGGCCGAGCCTGATGTCACGACAACTGTTATTGATCTATGGATCGAGTAGATCCCGATGTTTTTGCTAAGTGTGTAGCTCTTGCTGAGTCTGTTGTTTCCAGTGATTCTGTAGCACTCATCGGGCTTGATGCCGTTGTATCCATATCTGTTGTTGATCTTATGGTTGTCATTGTCTCTTTAGTCTATGATGGGCTTGATGATGTTATTTCTACGACTTTTCTCGAGTTGATGTTGTTGTTTCTATTTGAGGCTCCTGCAGAAGTGAATGTCGTTAACGAAGACGTCTCTATGACCCTTGCCAAGCCGCTATGACCACATCTGTGTCTTTGTGGAGTTCGTTGTTATTAATTCTTTTCTCTTTGAGGCTTTCATTGAACTACTAGTTATCATTCCTTGGGCTCTTAGCAAGCCTAACATTGTCAATGGTCCTCAGGCCTCGGTTGAGACTGTCAATGTTGCTGTTGCTATCGTTTGAGTGACTCATACCAACCCGACGGTCGTTCTCTCTATGAACAATATCGACTTGAGAAGTCAGCTAAATTATGTGGAACCCGTTGTTCCCATTTAAGTTATGACGACTGAGGCGCCGGTCAATCTAACCATTCCTACCGTGGAGCCTATGGAGAATAGGCTCGAGGCCGAAGGTACGGATGCAAATCCCACATCCACAAATGATATGAGACGCACGGGGATGCGTGCTCACCAGAACGAAGCTTTTTGTTGATGTGGACTGTGGATTTTACATATTGAGCGTCATATTGACGTGTGCATTCATGCTGCTGGGTTACCCCCAGCCATTGTGCATGCTCGTTGTTGCATTATTTTTGTTGGGTGTATGCATGTGGTTGCGCTGCATTGCCGATGATGCATTTCGATTGTTTACTGCTCCTGTGGTAGTGTAGCCTTGCTGTCGTGTTTCTCTGTGTCATGCGGTTCCTGTTGCGGTGTTACCTTGTCGTCATGCTTCTCTGTTGTTGTGTCACTCCTGTGCAGTGTTCCCTAGTTGATGTGCTTCGTGGATGTGTTGTTGTCATTGCCATGTTGTTTCTACTGTCATGTTGCTCAGAGGGCGTATTGCTACAGCTCTTGGATTACCTTGATGATGTGATGACTTGTCGGTTGCTTCACTCTTGGTTTCCCTCGGGAAGGAGACATCGTCTAAACCCTCGTTGCTGTCATTGTTCTATTTGTTTGATTGTGTAAGCGCCGACATTGAGTATGTAAGATTTTGGGTACTCAGCGGACTTTTTGGAAGTCATACTAAGACACTCTAGTCTGAGTGTTAGCCCATGTATTCCTTTGAGTCTCATGGCTGTTTGAGTAATTGACCGAATCATGTGTCGACCCCTTGATATTCTCACGCATTTCGTGAGCGGTGCATCTTCAGAATCAGAGGCATCAGTGACGCCGTGTCCAGCCTTAGCTTTTTACGCGCATTTTGGTCGACTAACCACACTCGAATCATGTCGGAAAGAAATCCCATGATCCACACATGATGAGGCGAGGCTCGTCTTTGTGATAAGGGATTTCGCATACATCTCGAGCCTGAAGGTATCGAGTAATTGTGAGCGATATTATGATCCATACCTTGGGACTAGCAAGTGTTGAAAGATTCAATTCATTTATTGCTCATCCCAGTAGATTCGTCTGACGTTATTCATGCCAACGTGTCATGCTGGCGATTATGGAAATACCATCGTGGACCCACCCATGGGCGTGCATTGGTGAAGTCCCTGGTACGTGATTAAGAGGTTTTATGAACCCTGAATCCAGAAGGGCGTGCAGCATTATCTACTCTTGAAAGGTGCTACACTACTGGGTTGAGATGGTTGATCGTCTCGACCCTTCGATTAATGTTGTTATTCCTCTGATGGAAGGTTTATCTTATCTTGGTGTCGTGGCGTAAATTCTTGGAACAATGGCACAATTTCGACCTCGAGTCGATAGTGGTGTTCCCAGTTATCCTTAGGAAGCATTGCTCGCGTTGGAGCAAAATCCCGTGTCTTTGACAGACACTGCTGGAGACACCATAGTAATGTGAGCTGCCAGGTCAGGGCGTATGGTACCTGACTAATCAAGATGACCTTGAAGGCTTACATATTGCGCCATATGTGTGACTAACTGAGTCGTTGAATGGGATGCCTTATGGGAAGGCTCGAGACTATTGCTTGTGGTGCGATCTCAGTCATTCGTTTGTTGTTTAAGTAACGACTTTGGGCGCAAGAAGCCGTCAAACCCAAAGGTGAAGTCTATGCCAAAGGCATGTATCGATGACTCGATTTCACCTTTTATCTCAAAAGATTCCGGAGAGATGGAAACTTCGGCAAGTGAGGGTTTCGGTTTCAGGACTCCTTTCACTTAGATCTCTGCCAAAGATCTGAAAGTCAATTTAAGGGCGTGTGGCCTGTATTATCCAGAATTGACTTACTAGGTTGCTAATGACGATAGGACACTAGTGCACCGGAAGCACATATAACAGAACTAGTACTGGATACCCATGTTTTGGGTAGCTACTGGTGTTCTGTATACTTGTCGCAATGGGGGCCAACGTGTTGATATGTCTTAAGAAACCTTACACTCTGTCATTGCAACAACAATTTAAGATGTTTCGTATATCTCTTTCCGGTATTGACCTATGGGCTGTAAGCATCTGGTCATTGGCATTTGAGTCGACTGGAAATTCTCGAGGATTGTGGGATCGTACGGCCCGGGCATCGTGTATACACTGCTTATTGTCAGGGAACTGAGGGGTGAAAGTGACGCAAAAACTTTCGACCTCCATCAGTCCATACTAAGCGTCCTAGTACCATTAACCACAATTTCTCAGGTGGAAGGTAGCAAATCAGTACCTAGGGGATCCTACGGAAATAAAAGTCCCATGTTGAATGTAGTTGTTCGGTCGACAAGAACCTAGTATATTTATCTTAATGGGGAGATAAATATACGGTAAAGTGAGTCGAGCCGAAGGGTAAACAAAATGGAATACCCAACGAGGTTTCCAAGGGGACTTTTAGGTGGTGCGGAAAGATCACCTGTTTGACATCACCATGACACCCGAGGTGTCCCGGGGTCGGATGTGACCCAAGTGATGATTGATTGTGTTTGGAACCCTCTCATTCCTTACTCACCTATAGCTTCGAGATGAGGCATATGGATAGCTACCTATACTCTTGGAGAGTCGTGGCTAGACATTGGATTGTCGACTTACATTATATCGGATTGTAGTAGTCACTCTACCTCAAGTTCGAGAAACCTTGTACACAAGCATGAATACTCGATTTGAGATGAGTATGGCTTGTCATTCTCGGACAAAATGAATGTACTTGACGGAATTGTTCCGTGTTGACACGATTGATGTCCGTGGTACATCAAATCCATGAGATTCATCACCAAAATTTCCTATGTGATAGGAATTATCATCCCAGTGTTCGGGGTGTACTACTCAAAGCCCTTGGAGGGCATACGTGTACATCTCCAGTACGTCGAATGACAGACGGGGATAGATACATAACCTGGTTTGAGTTATTCGAGAGATGGCCAGTAAATCTTGCAGTTTAGAGACTGTTTGGATGAGATGCGAACCTATTAAGAAGTCATACGAACAGGGCGTAGGCCTTAAGGACTTCGAACTAATAATAGGTTTACACCGAGAGTCATACTCTGGGAGAGTGTTGGTAAGCATAGAAATTATAGTAAGCCAAATTCTGGATACTCCAGTGGAACGGAGATATCGATCAAAATTGGTCTCGTAATGATTAAGCTCGAATTACCGCAAGAGCTTAGTGAGACTCTTGATGAATCCCGCAAGTCTGGCCCGAGGAAGTTTTGTCAATTCCTCGACCGACGGAAGTCCGGTTGACGATAAGCTCTACTATTTCGGGAAACCGATAGATGTGTCAGATTGGGAGGTCCAAGAGCTTAGTCATAGCTGGACTGTGATATTGTGTTTATTAGAGCACTAGGCGTGAGCCTAGCATAAACCTGGGTTGACTCAGGAAGGAAGAGATCGCGTGAAGCGCAAACACTCCGCCTTGTTCAAGGATCCTATTGTGATGGATAACTTGAATTGAATTCCGGGACGGAATTCTCTTAACGGGGGGAGAATGTAACATCCGGCAAAAATCGATGTGATTCCGTACGTAATTAGTATATGTAATTAACGGTTTAAGTGCATGTTTAAATTAATTGGATTAATTTAGCCTTTAGAGAATAGCCAATTCCCCATAAGATGCATAGGAATGCACATGTTTAATGATGAAGCACGATGGAATCGCGTGCGAATAAACTTGTCCGGAACGGACGTTGGTGATTACTCGGTAAAAATTAAATAAACGAAAAGGATCCCGGACACCCAGGATATAAAATAAAGGGTATTTTCACAAAATATAACGTGTTTTGGAACTCCAAAACCATAAGTGAAAACTTTACATATAAGTCTCCCGGTAACGAATAAAGTGCGCGTACCGCACCCGGTACACGTATAACTTATAATTTCACCCAACGAAAGCCTAACTAACCAACTAACACTTAAATTAGGCTATGTTTAAGGGTTATGTGAGACTATTATAATGTCCCGATAACTCGCAATTAAAGTCCGGTTAAAACTCGACCAAAACCCAAAAAGTTTATATTAAACATAACAAATATTTATGAGATATTTTGGTCAAGTAGGACCCACCCAACCCTTCTAAATCTGATCGAGATCCCTCCCACATGCCAAAATATTTTGTTTTCAATATTATATAGATTTCATTTGATCTTGAGCATGGTAGGAGGATTTTTGGTACATTTTAAATCTTTATGGTACCTTTTGAATCTTTACAAGATCACCATAATCCTTCACTCAAAATATCACAACAATTCTTTTTCATTTCCATCATTGTGGCCGTGAGTTTGAAGCTCCACAAGACCACCAACTATCAACCTTCAAATACTAAAAATCCTACATAAACAAACCCATTTTTCACAAGATCAAGTGTGTTTCATGCTTGGAGCTTAACATTTATGGAAGAACACTCTTTAAACTCCATCAAAACTAAGTGGGTTTAGCTTCCCTAGCCTTGTGCTAGTTGTAAGTGTTCTTGATCTTGCGTTTGTTCTTGAAAGTTTATATTTTTATGTTTTTAAGGCAAGTTGTACCTAAATATTGAAATATGATTTTAAACATAAGATATTATGTTTTTTTTAAGCAAGATGGATGATCTAAAAAGGGGTATATGGGTCGTGGGTTTTTGTTGGTGATGTTATATTGTTTTCGTAAGTTATAAAGTTCACATACACTTGCTTAAAAATAGTGATCTAAACATAGCTTGTAAATGTAACTCGAATATGCTCAAAGGTGGTTTTAATCGTCATAAAATGACCATCTAAAGCTTAGTATAAGTTTGATCTTGTTAGAAAATTAAAAATACAAAAGTTACATATTATAAGATATGGACATAAAATCATCAAGTTGGGCAAAATGGACTTAATACACCAAATACACCTATTATTATCCTTAACAAGGTGATTAAGGACTATCAAAAGTGTTAGAACTTAAAAATAAACTAACATGAGAAAGATGGAAAAATAAAGTCCACTAGTTTAGTAGAAAATTGTTAATCTTGAAAGATTGAATGGAAAAGTGTAACTTTTATAAGTTAAAGGGGCTATTTTAGTAACTTTAAAAGTTGAGGGACTAAAAATGACATTTGTAGAAACTTGGGTCTAAAAATATAACTATGGAAAGTTTGGTGTCAAATATGTACATAGTAATTTTCCAAGGTAGATTTGGTAAATACTAGTAATTATACACATGTATTTCGTATAAAAGTGTATTTTTATAAAATAGAGTTTTATAAAAATATGGACTTTTCTAACATATAGATATATATATAAAAACAATGGTTTTTATAAAAATGTTAGACAAATTAAAAACTTGGGAGAACTTATATAAAAATGAACACTTTTATATAAATGGGAATATAAAAGTGTTGGAGCATTTTTATACATAAGTTACCAAGTATTGTGTTAAAAATACAAATGTATTTTTAAAACTTCCAAGTAATATGTGTAGGAAATTAAAATAGGTGAATAACTTTCCTAGAAAACACATATTGGAAGACTTGGAAAAGATTAGCTATATAATCACATATAAGTTAAGAAATCGGACTTGGACGTGTTAACGAACTAAGACGTAAAAGCGGACAAACGAGAAAAATATCATTACGTCAAGATGAGTAAAAATATATTTTAAGGAGTTAAAATATATATAACTTGGGTGAAAAATTTACATAACACTTTCCTAAGTGTTGGAAAAATATTCGTGGGAGAAAATATAACGTAAATAATCTAACGATTAAAAACGTTAAACGAACGTATGGACTTAACGATGCAAGTACATGTATGTATATATATATATGTTCGGCTCGACGAAATTCTAGTATATCTACTTAGTGGGAAGATAGATATACGGGAAGGAAAACCGAGACGAGTAAATAATATACATATATATGTGTATACCGAACCGACGAGATCCTAATATATTTACTTAATGGGAAAGTAAATATACGGTATGGTGAGTCGAGTCGGGCGTTAAGAATATACTATCGAACGACAAGACCTTAGTATATTTATTTGAAAGGGAAAATAAATATACGGTATAGTGAGTCGTGTCGAGCGTTAAAAATATTATATCGAACGATGCGATCTTAAGTATAATTATTTAATGGGAAAATAATTATACGTTAAGTGAAGTCGAGTCGAGGATAATATTATACAAGTTAAAGAAATATTAACGCGAATATATATAACTTGTAACAAGGGTAATCCATCACCAACGGACCTAGGACATATGTTTAATTAAACGGGGAATTATATGTAAATGGTGGTGTTGGGAGTTGGGTGTACAACTTGCCGGAAAAGCACACGCTATAGACTTAGTGGCTTACATGCACTAGGACGTTCGTAGGTGCTTGACCACGGACTTGCTATTCTCTGCTATTTGAGTGTACGCTGTACATCAGGTGAGTCTCACGGCCCCATTTTAAACTGTTTTTACGTTTTTGGGGGAAAGATATGTTTTGTTAAATTGCTGTAACATGTGGAATATAATATTTAGCACGATGGGTACCTGGGTAACTGGAAACCACTTGCGGTAAGACCTCGCTGTTTACTGTAACCATTAATTTAGGGAATGAAACCAAAGGGATATCTGGGTAGTACTATCGGTGCCTGACAAGGCCCACCTCTGGTTGATAGCGTCAACCCGGTAAAGACAAGAGGTGCATGTATTCTGAACTGAGTTGTTGTCCAAGAAGCAACTCGCGGGGCAATATGTTGTATAGTCTTGGTTTGGTTATGGGCCCGGGAGGGAGTCGCCATCGTCATGTAGGAGCTAGCTACTCCACATATATGACACTACTTCTTTTATATTTCCGTTACATGCCGGTATTGCAATGTTTTGCTTGTGAAAATGTTGTCATAAAACTAAATATCGATCGACAAGATCCTAGTATAATTATTTGAATGGGAAAATAATTATACGGTAAAGTGAGTCGAGTCGATGGTTGTGAAAATGTTGTCATGAAACTAAATATCGATCGACAAGATCCTAGTATAATTGTTTGAATGGGAAAATAATTATACGGTAAAGTGAGTCGAGTCGATGGTTGTGAAAATGTTGTTGTTATGAAACTAAAACCTGTGAACTCACCAATATTTTATATATTGACGTCTTTTTAAACATATCTTTCAGGTAACTAAGTGCTGAATAGATATGGGGCTAGTGCGGTGGAATTCGGGATGTCGGATACTGGTCGGGGTTTCATCTATGGTTACCAATGGGTTGGAACATAAACGGAAATACCCCCACATTGAAACTTAATGTTCATTGTGTTATGTAACGCTTTGTGCAACATGGTAACGAGATACTCGTTTTCGACATCCAATTAAATTAATCTTTTCTAATTAAATATAGTTTGTGTTAATCTTGATTTTGATATGCTTTCGAGCGTTGCGCCACGTGTTTCCGCCATTGGCGTGGTGTGACAGAAAGGTCTGGTTTGATCATTGTAAACACTCGTGCTCTGTTTAATGATAAAATCTTTAATCTTTTGACCCATTTGTGTGTGTTAATTACTCGTATATCATTGTTTCGTGTTTGTTTCTATTATTAGAACATATTCAGAGGATTCCGCATTTTGAATATAAACCTCGTGATTGTCGGGTGACCCGTTCGTCGATCTTACAATTTTTATGTTTGCCATGAGAAATAATAAGGGTGATGTGTAGAGGTGTAAAACTAGGGTGTCAATCATGTCGGGTTTATGAGTTGGTGCGTTGACAGGTTAGGGGTTGGTTGAAAATTGCAATCCAAATCTAACCCATATTATTATTTGTGAAAAAAATATCAACCTTAACCCGCCCGCACAACACAAATTCAGGGCCAACTAAACACGACTACTTTAATCCATATTTTTAAATGAGTCATATATGTTGACAAGTTATAAATGGGTTGCTTAGTTGTGAGTGGGTTATCGATAATAAGTTTAATGTTGAGTATGAACGTGAGAAGTAAATAATAGGTGTGTCAATCTAGCATTATTATGAGTATACATGTTAAATGGACATTTGTAACACACCGCCTCTAATATCATTTAATATTGTCCGTTTTACCCACTAGAAGCTCACAGATTTGTTTTCGGTTGCCTGGGTGAAAACTTCCTAGGGGGTAACCCATCATGGAAGTGTTGTAATTAAAACTTATCTAGAAAATATTTTATAATTAATTTAAAAGTTTTTGTTGAATTTATATTAATAAAAATAACATAATTTAGTAATAAAATGTAAAACACTTTTAAAAATAAAGATTTTTGTGAAAACTTAATCTACTAACCTAAAAAATCAAAAAATAATTTTTATAGAATTGTTTGAAATTAAAATCAATTTAATAGGAATATTTATTAGTTAAAACTAAATTAACAATTAAAAATGAGATAATATATAAAAATCATTTCAAAATAGATGGAAAATGACATGAAAATTATTCTTATATACTGAGATATATTTTCACAAATTTTCACGTTAAATTAAATTAATTACAATTTTATATGAATTAAAACTACAGAAAATAATAATAAAAAAAAATACTAAAATAGTCTCTAAAAATCAAGAAAATATTTCTAAAACTTCTAATTAGTAATATGAACTTGTCTACCAAGTTTCATAATATTTAGATCAGCAACAAATGAGTTATTGTTTTTTAACTTTCTAAAACTTTTAAATCAAAATTCCCACCTAAACATCCTAAACCCTAGCTTTAAAATTGGAACCCTTAATGATTATAATTGATAAAAAAAAAAAATAGAGGGACATTGATCCACACACATAAATGAAATAATATGCAAAAACAATTGAAAAATACCTTGATCGAAGTTGGTGAATCGAACTAAGTAGAAACCGAACAAAAGAAATTCAATTCGCGAGCTACCAAACTTGAATGATGAATACAACAACGTATCAATGTCCTCAACCAATCGCCATTATTAAATGATGTACTAAAGGGAACTGCACCCAGTGTTGATATATCTTTTACAGTCAATTTCTTCATCATCCGGAAAGTCTTTTACGAAGAGATAAATCTTGAACAAGATTTTTGATAGTTCTAAATGTTTTTCATTGAAATACTTTGATTTAATGTCTTCTCACATATTTGTGACGTTTTCGTGTCTCAAAGATATACGCATAGTTGATACTACCATTTAGCTTGCAATAGACACATGGATCACTAAAATAACACAAGCCTGCTTAAGTGGGAGTATTTTAAAGCTATCGCTTTAGGCCCCCAATCCGATAAGACCCCAAAATTTAATTTTCTTAAAATATATATGGTATTTGTGTGTAATATATCTTGATCTGCAAGTTTTTTTTATTGTCTGCAAGTTTTTTTATTGTAGTTATCATGCAAATAGTTCTAATTATGCAAATATTGTTATCTTCACGTTTTATGCAATTTTTATAGTTTTGGAAAAGGCCAGTATTTGCTTTAGGCCTTCACAAAGGTTGAGCCGGCCCTACGTAAGCGTGAGTTTTATTTTTCACAAAGAAAATGAAAAACTTACGGGTGGTGTTTTCTATGTTAACTAGCGTGAAATGGGCTAAACAAATCTTCCTATTGGTAAAGATGAAGATTGCTTCAAACTGAACACTAAAGTTACATAATCAATTGAATTCTAATTCTAAACTAAATAATAAAACTGAATGGATGGGTTCTCAAATTTTAGCGCGGTTAAGGACCATACCCCACGAAATAGCTCAGAGTTATAAGACATCTGCGGAGTAACCCATGAGGACTAAACATGAAGGCAGGAAGATGAGGATAACAAAGCTGTGAGTGTCTCCTGCGCATAAACAATCATCTGCACAAGTAGCTTCGCGTGTCACTGCGAAAGTTCGCCGCAGACCAATCACAAGACGACACGTGGTAGGGTTGGCCCAACAAATTTGACCACCAATAGTGACGGTGCAGCCCCCTGCTCCTACCATGTTGTGCATGTCACTGTGCAGTCTTACGTCAGACTTCACATCAGACACCTTCTAGAAGATCAGACTGGCGTAGTCAGAAAAGCATCCGCATGTAGCCACTCCTGTTGTGCCACATGGACATATGGTAGGGCGGTACACTCTTTCTCTCTCTTCAGCATTAATTGCACTCAGTCTTATCTTAACTACTTGGTCCGATCCTAACTGATTGGGCCGAAAGGAGGCATGACCATAACCCGGGCCCAATCCCATCGTCGTGGTTATGGGTTACTGATGTTTAGCCCACACATGCACTATATAAATGAGGTCTCTTCACCTCGTATAGGCATGCATTATTGCACTTAGCAAGCCAACACCACTTTTGTGTCTATACATTGGAATCTTGTCGATTACCTACCAGTTGCCTCGTTTTGTACGACCCATTTTATCCATTCTCTTTTGGATTCGGTTCGAGCCACGAGTGTGTGCAAAGGATTATACCCTGCAGCAGCCACGCGTTCAACACAATATTCACCTCAGGTAAGTAAGTATAACTCGTTTCTAAAAAAATTAATGTAAGATTGATCTTAATAGATAATATCCTATACAGGTTTCAAAGCTCATCTTGTTTAATGCTCTTTTAAAAGCAAAAAATACATTAATTTAAAACTCAATTAAAATCAAGAAACGCATCTCAGAATTTGAAGTCAAACGATGCCATTTTTGTTGTTTCTGTGGAGGTCTCACTGATTTTATAATTGGTCGGCAACTATGAATAATCATGTCTTTTCACATGTTTCATTATTGAAAGTGACAATAGCTACGTTTAAAAATTGTAATATGCCATCAATTCGTAGAATCTTTAATTGGGTGGACTTGCTTTGTTTTTACATTGCAATTGTTGCATGCAAACTCTTAATTATAAGACAGGTTTAATATTTGTTTTTTACTTTAACAAGGCACTTCATTGGACTTTTGTGTAAAACAGGTATCAATAATTCTTATAACATGATTAATTACTTAATATGATGAAAAAGGTTTTGTTATTGAAAGCAGTTGTTTTTAAGAAACATCATATTGACCTATTCAAATATATATCCAAAATAGGGCAAATTTTAAAGGTATGGAGGTAATTTTTTAAGCTTAATTTGTTTAGTAGAATTGAAACTGAGGTATAGCTTGAGATATTAGTTAGGGTTTATAGTTATTATGGTTATCATAGTTAAGTTATAAGCTTTGATTATTTTCAAAATTTGTAATTATCTTTGTTGTACTCCTATATTCAGTGCTCTTCCTGAGAATCCTCGAAATGTTTTGAGCCCAACGCAAGTAAAAAAAAGTATACACCCATAGAATATAAATCAATAATCACATATAAAAAAAACCTTAATGCGACAATCATATAAATTATATATTTGGGTATAAATTTGTAATGATTTTAATTGTTAGGCCTTTTTTTAATTGAATTGTTTTACAATTCGAGTAATTTGGCCCTCGAGGAGATTGGTCTTTGGGCCGTTGCCCACCCGACCCTCCCCTATATATGCCCGCCATGCCTATGTGTAATTGATTACTAATACATATTGCATTAATCATTCTATATGTTTTGCTATTATTCACACAATATGTATTATGTGCTCATACAATATATTGTTTTATTGTCAAAGAGAGTTCGAAAAAAAATTCTTTAACAATATTATTCTATCTTAATATAGTTTCTTTGTTGATCCCATTATTATTTTTCTCTCCAAAACTGAATATAGGGCATTGATTTGATTTCTTGCGTGTTTGATTAAAATAAAAAGAGAAAACGAAGTGTATTTTTTAGAAGAAATATTAAATTATATTGGTTACTTACTATTTGTATCAATAAGGATAAGAGGCGGCCATATTTCGATAACTTGTGGAGATCCATAAACATCACAATTATCCAACAAATAAAACATATGTGTTTGTACGGTTGTCAAATAGAATAACTTCCAACAAGTCAATAACAACTAGCCATGGCTGCCTGCAATATCAAATCAATTATTCATGTGAATTGTTGTGCTCAAAGGCCTTCTTCAGTCACCTCCTTTGAACAATTCAAGAATCAACTCTTATCATCTTTCAAGGTTCGAATCTATCTTCCTTTCTCTTACTTTCAAAATATAGCATTAACATTAGCACCAACTCAATAACATGATTAGAATTATTTCTATCAACAGCCGTTCATCGTTGACTTGCAGAAAGTTCCCTCAAAATTACTAGTTCCTCATGCCATCATCAAGAAAACTTCACTAGATTTGCTCCACACGTTGACGGAATCTGTGTTCCAGTTCATCGATCATGAGTCATTCCCATCGCAGGTAAATACTCTTGAACAATTTAAGGAAACATGTACAATCGTTAGTGTTATAATTTAATCATCTTATTTAGTTATTTTGTTATGTGCACATAGAGTAACTTTGGTCCAGTGGAAGAGATAGGAGAAGCCATATATATCAATGATGTACAAGGAACAATACCAAGTGGTTTTCCAGAGGGTGTCTACATAAGAAATGGTATGTGTTAGCTATATATATTTGAAGTTATTATCACTAGTTTGTTAGCTTCATAATTATGATTCATTGTAATCTCTATATAATAAATGTTGAAAATATGATTCAAACAAATCTAAACCAACTCAAACACAAATAACATCAACAACACAAGAACTCAACAGTACAACTCAAACAACAGAAGATATAGCGACAAAACGGTGACTGAAAAATATTATTAACCCAAACCAAAAACTCCCAGCCAAACCCTAGAATTCAGCCAAACAGTTGAACCCCGAAAATAAGAGATTCAAGATCTCAAATGTTTAACTGATTTGTTAGATCAGATAAAGAAAAATACAAGACTAAAAGAAATAATAACAGACAAATAACCTGAGCAAGAAACACTAAATCTCTCGAGAGAGAAGAAGGAAAAATACAAAGAAAAAAATAAAGATTGCTGAATAGTAAAGAGGAGATAAGATCTTTATATACTGGGGTCTAGATCTTTCCATCTGATCGAAACAACACAACAAATCTTTAGTCCATTCTTATAAGCCAAGCCTATCATCTCTCAACAAAATATCCAGCCCATAAGCCAAATACCTATGAACAGCCCAATTGACCCCTGAAACATACTCAACAAAAATATTAGCCCAAATATAACACAATAAGAAGTCATGTGTGCAACATGTGACAATATGTGACAATTGAATTACTAACATGAAATGTTATATATTTTAACATCCCCACTTAATTCAATTGCCAAACATATCTGTTAGAGCCAAATTTTTGCACATCAACTCATGTTGAGCACCATATAATCCCTTGGTAAATATATCAGCAATTTGCTGACTATAATCAACTTTCACAGCCTGAACAAACCCATTATTGATCTTTTCTCTAAGAAAATGTAGATCAATCTTAAAGTGTTTAGTTCGGTCATGAAACAAAGGATTCTCAGCAATAGAAATGGCAGACTTACTGTCACAATACAATTTCAAAGGCAAACTACTTTTAACTCCTAATTCTGCCAAGACATTGGACAACCATACAAGCTCACAAGTCGTAGAGCACATAGCTCTATACTCGGCTTCTGCGGTTGACCTAGAAACCGTACTTTGTTTTTTACTTTTCCATGAAATTAGATTATCTCCCAGGGAGACACAAAACCCAGTTATAGATTTCCGAGTGACAAGACACTTTGCCCAGTTAGCATCTGAATAGGCTGACAATGCAAAGTTATCACTCCTTTTAAACATTAACCCTTTTCCAGGTGAGGTTTTTAAGTATCTAAGTAACCTTAAAGCAACTTGTAAAATAGCCTCACTTGGTTTATGCATAAACTGACTCAAGAACCGAACAACATAACTGATATCAGGTCTAGTCAAAGATAAATAGATAAGTTTTCCTACAAGTTTTTGAAAACCAGTTACATCATCAAGTAATTTTTCACACTTATTACTTTTCATAGACAATATATAGTTTTGCTGAATAGGAAAACTAACCGGTTTACAACCAAGGTATCCAAATTCACTCAACAAGTCTAAACAATACTTCCTTTGATTTAAACAAATATCAGACTTAGAATACAAAACTTCAATACCTAAAAAATATTTCAACTTTCGTAAATCTTTGATTTGAAAACTTTCTTTTAAAAGCTCTTTGACCCTATTAATTTCTAACACATTGTTACCAGTGATAACAATATCATCTACATAGACTAACAAAACAACAAATACACCATTACCAGACTTAACAAACATTGAGTAATCACAAATGCTTTGTACAAAACCAATATTAAGTAGCACATTTACAAGCTTTTCATTCCACTTCCTAGGAGCTTGCTTAAGTCCATATAAAGACTTAACAAGCTTGCAAACTTTTGACCCATTTCCAGAATTATAACCTTCTGGAAGAGTCATATATACATCTTCAGTTAATATCAAGTTGAAACAACGGCCAACCATTTTGAACGGCCAAACTAATTACACACCTGACTGTGACCATTTTAACTACCGGAGAAAAAGTTTCTCCAAAATCTATACCTTCACGTTGGTTATATCCCTTAGCAACTAACCTAGCCTTAAACCTTTCAACTTCACCACTAGATTTATACTTGACTTTGTACACCCATTTGCACCCTATAGCCTTTCTATCAGGGGGCAAATCTGTAACAACCCATGTATTGTTCATGTATAATGCCTCCATCTCACTATTTATAGCTTCTATCCACTTAGGATTCTTTGAAGCTTCATAGTAAGAAGTAGGTTCAACTATCTTATTGACATTAGACGCAAAACATAGGTTTTCACAAGATAAGTTTGAATAATTAACAACCTTATCTATACCATATTTGACTTTACCATCTAAGACATAATCACTAAATCTTTTTGGTAGAACAGACTCTCTACTTGAGTGTCTTATACTACTAGACTAATTTCCCTCAGGAGTTGTAGTCTCATCGTGTGACATTTCAACTTCTGAGGTGTTAGTCCCCTTACCATCTGTACTACCAGGTGGCCAACCAGCTAAACTGTTTACCTCACTGGTAGCCCTATGAAGGTCATCTAACTGACCCCTAGGAGAAGTGTCATGAGTACTATCTGTTCCCCTTCATCATTGGGAAGACTTGTATTACTATACTCAACTTTGTCACTTTCAGAATTATTGATTTCAAAAAAGTTTAAATGATTTAAATTGTTAAAAACTGCTTCTTTAAACTCAGTTTTGAAAGGATATATATTTTCATAGAACTTTACATCCCTTGAAAACTCAACTTGTTTGGATTCTAAACAATAAATTTTGTAACCCTTTTTTAAAAAAGAATAACCAATCAAAACACTTTTATCAGCCCTACTACAAAGCTTATCAGACTCACTTAGAACAGTTTTAAAACATAAGCAACGAAAATTCCTTAAGTGACTAAGTTCTGGGGGGAACCCATGTATAAACTCATAAGGACTCTTACCACCTAAGACTGAAGAGGGTATCATGTTGATTAGATATGCAGTAGTAAGTATACAATCAGACCAGAATCTAAGAGGAACATTGCTTTGAAACAGTAATGCCCTAGCCGTGTTTAAAAGATGTTTGTGTTTCCTCTCCACAACACCATTTTGTTATGGAGTGTAAACACATGATGTTTGATGAAGTATTCCCTTTTTATTACAAAACTCAGTTATTTGTTTATTCACAAATTCTGACCCATTATCACTCCTGAAAATTTTAACACATTTTGAAAACTGAGTTTTAACCATTTCATAAAAAATCACTAAATTTTCAAATACTTCATTTTTCCCTTTTAACAAATAAACCCAAACAGACCTAGAAAAATCATCTACAACTGTTAAAAAATACATATAACCTTCCCTATTAGTGATTTCGTAAGGTCCCCATACATCAAGATGTACAAGATCTCCTACATTCTTTGTCTTGTGATCACTAAGAGGGAAAAGAACTCTAACTTGTTTTGCCTTATGGCAAACATCACATGGATCAGATTCAGAATGACTTATATTTAATGTGTCTTTTAACACAGCTAGAACCTGACTAGAAGGATGTCCTAGTCTACTATGCCAAAGCCCATGTTCACTCACACTATTGAAACACATATTACTTAGACTCACATTATTACCAACAAAATAAAGACCATCCTGCTGCCTACCAGTCACCAGGACTTTCCTTGACTTCGAATCCTGAATGAAGCACTCATGTTCATTAAACAATACATCTAGCTTATTATCTTTTGCTAACTTATGTATAGACACAAGATTCACACAGTAATCATGAATAAGAAAAACATCAGTAAACACAACACCATTTACAAGTTTAATGTCCCCTATTTTGGTAACCTTAGCATTAGTTCCATTTGGGGTGTTTAACCTCTAGATTAAATTTAGAAACATCAACACAATTAATCATATACTTATCACTTCCTACCATATGTTGATTAGCCTAGAGTCCATTATCCACCCAAGCAACAATGCATATTTAACCAGACTAGAACATCATGAGACATTTTTAAACAAAGAAGACAATTTATTTAAAATAGACATACTTGAAAACCCAGTCACAACAACAGACTCACCTCCTACATTTGAACATTGTGGATCTGTTGCTGGTTTCTCACTAATCAAACTCATCAACTTTATAATCTGCTCAGAAGTAAAAGGAGTAGTAATAGTAGAAGCACACACATTGTTACTATTTACATTTGGTTTTCTACCAACCCTGCTACTATTATTATTTTTAAAACTCTGTGTAGCAGATTTCTTTGTAAAATCAGGTGGATAACCAATGATTTCATAGCATCTATCAATAGTATGTCCCATTCTGTTACAATGCATGATTTAAGATTAGGATTAGGTCCCATGTTTGTTACCCTCCTATTATTACCCTGATTAGTTGTTTTAGCAAAGAATGACACATTTGTACCCTTGTTACTACTATTAGTCTTCCTATGTGACTCTTCTCTAGAGACAATGGCAAATGCATGTTTAACGGTAGGCAATGGGTCTTGCAACAAAAGATTTGTTCTAACTAGTTGATAAATCCCATCAAGTCCCATTAAAAACTGCATTAGTTTTATTAGACTACTAAAATTGTTAAACTCTCTAGATGCATCACAAGTACAAGGTGGCAACTGAACAATAGAATCAAACTATTTCCACATTGTGTTTAACTTGTGATAATATTCAGAAACTGTTGAACCATTTTGACTCATAGAACAAATGTTTTGATGCAAGTTGAACACAACTGACCCATCTACCTTATCATAGGTTTCTTTTAAATCTAACCAAACATCTCTAGCATATTTAGAAAACACTTGTCCAATATACAATTCATCACTAACAGAATTTAACAACCATGACAAAACCACATAATTGCATCTATCCCATTGTTTACCCAGAACCTCATCATCATTAGGTCTAATAGTAGTTCCATCTATAAACCCATATTTGTTTTTAGTTTCAAGAGCAAGTTTCATAGCGTTAGACCACACTTTATAATTCTCTGTTCCTTTTAACTTTAAACTTATTATGGTCAAGGAACTAGTGTCACTAGGGTGAATATACAATGGGTCTCCAATGTCCAACTTACTTATCAAGGTTCCTACATTAGTAACCTGACCACCCCTAGGACCACCACCTTGGGGTAGAGGATTAACATCATCAGCCATTTAAAACAAACAAACAATACACACAACCACTTAGGTAACACAAGATAACACAACAGCTAACAAACAGTTAGCAATAACAAAACAGACAATCAAAAACAAACCCTAAGAAGACGAAGCTGTGTCAGTGTTCAGATAGTGGGTTCATCACTCAAGGGTGCCCACCCAAATCTTAACACAAGAGTCTTTTATTAACTATTATATTATATGTATATAATAGAGACAAACAATAGACAAGAACCACAGACACACAATCAATACCGGTCCACCCTAACTCGGTCAGAGACTTCTAGACATGACAGACAAAACAATAATAACAATCAATATAAGGAACGATCTCACCGAGTAGGGGGGGGCAAGTTAGGGCTCTCCAATCCTGCAACCTATACCTTCACTTAGGGTACAGAATTGCAGAAGCAATTGAAGCAAACAAATAATACTCCTCCAAAATTCAGCAACCAATACAGTTTTCCCAAGATCTGAATCAACAAGCAACAATACACGAGCAATACTAAACATAAAATCAATAGACCAAATCTATCAAGATGATAAGATCTATTGAAAACTAGATCCATATCAACACCTATTAATCAGGTGAGATCTGAGAACAAAACCAAGACTAGACAAACAACTTAGATCTGTTAAGAGTTTTAACAGATCTAACCATGCATGAACCAGATCTAAAAAGATCAGATCCAATCGACACGAAAAACAGCGGAAGACAAAGAACAATCACAATATCATGAGCCTAAGCTCTGATACCATGTTGAAAATAATGATTCAAACAAATCTAACTTAACTCAAACACAAATAACATCAACAACACAAGAACTCAGTAGTACAACTCAAACAACAGAAGATATAACGACAAAACGGTGAATGAAAAATATTATTAACCCAAACCAAAAACTCCCAGCCAAACCCTAGAATTCAGCCAAACAGCTGAACCCTGAAAATAAGAGATTCAAGATCTCAAATGTTTAACTGATTTGTTAGATCAGTTAAAGAACAATACAAGACTAAAAGAAATAATAACAGACAAATAACCTGAGCAAGAAACCCTAAATCTCTTGAGAGAGAAGAAGGAAAAATACAAAGAAAAAGTGAAGACTGCTGATCAGTAAATATGAAATAATCTCTTTATATACTGGGGTCTAGATCTTTCTGTCTGATCGAAACAACACAACAAATCTTGACCGTCCATTCTTATAAGCCAAGCCCATCATCTCTCAACCAAATATCTAGCCCATAAGCCCAATACCTATTAACAACCCAATTGACCCCTGAAACATACTCAACAAAAATATTAGCCCAAATATAACACAATAAGAAGTCATGTGTGCAACATGTGACAATATGTGACAATTGAATTACTAACACGAAATGTTATATATTTTAACAATAAACAGAAACACTATTCATAAATATCATTTTGTTTCTCTTTCAATTCTATAAATGTCTATGATCAAACATTTTTATTTTATTTTTATTATTTTTTTCGTAATTCATCGATGTTAACTTCATATTTGAAGGCCCAAATCCTCTTTTTGGAGGGTTTAAATCAACAAAATCAATATTTGGGAGTTCAAGTCATATATGGGTAGAAGGAGAAGGAATGCTTCATACTTTGTATTTCAAGAAAGAAAGCGATGGTAAATGGAGTATTTCTTATAAAAATAAGCATGTCGAAACAGAAACGCTAAAGATGGAGAAACAAAGAAACACACCCTCTTTTCTTCCTGCCATTGAGGGCGATTCTCCGGCTATTTTATCAGCTTATTTGCTCAACTTTGTATGTTCTTGATCGAAATTATTTACATTACAATGCAACGCAGTTTCACCTTTATTTGTATGATATATTATCCTTAAATGGTTAAAATGAAACTACATTACATAAATTAAGATAGCTGAATTGAATTTGATGAATCCAGTTGAGATTTGGGACAGTCAACAAACTGTTGAGCAATACTAGTGTATTTGAGCATTCGGGCAAGTTTTACGCAGCTGCTGAGAATCATTTGCCTCAAGAGATTGACATTCGTACACTCAACACAATAGGAAACTGGGATGTCAACGGATCTTGGAATCGACCATTTACAGCACACCCAAAGGTGAAAGTTAATCAAGATCCAAATTTAACACATAAATTGTGCTTAACATTCATAGGGGCTTATACTTCATGTTTTCTTCCTGTAGAAAGTTCTAGGTTCTGGAGAGCTTGTAATGATGGGAGTAGATGCCATGAAACCTTTCTTTGAGATAGGAATCATTTCAGGTATACTTAAATTCATTTTCTTTCGGTTTATAGTAGAGGCGACCATTTTGACTCATTTAATTACGCTTATGAATAAGTGAGTTAAGTAGAGGCGAGTAGGCGATCATTTTGACTCATTTAACTAGCTTATGAAATTGTTTTATTGTAATCTTAAAAAAACGATTTAATCTCTTTTTTTTTTTTTTTTTTTTGAAAAAAGTTGTAGGAAAAATCAACCCGATCTGTTTCAATTCAAGCACGTTTACATATGCAGATTGAATATGCACTCTAGTTTGTAATTTTATTTTATATATGCAGATGACGGAAGCAAACTAGTTCATAGAGCAGATTTGAAATTCGAAAGGTGTAGCCTTTGCCATGATATTGGTGTTACAATGAGGTAAGTTCAAGACTAGAGTTTGATTGCAACTTTTAGTTCCTTCGAATTTGATTCATGAATTATGCATTTTACAGATACAACGTTATACTTGATTTCCCATTAACCATAGACATACAAAGACTCGTGAATGGAGGCCCGTAAGCATTTTTATTGTGTTATTTTTTTCATAAATAATGCATATTAAGATCTATTGATGTAGATTTTGTTACAACTTACAGATTGATAAAATATGATAAGGTGGACTACGCGAGGATTGGAGTGATGCCACGTTATGGCGATGCAGATAGCGTTAGGTGGTTTCAAGTGGAACCATGTTGTGTGTTTCATATAATCAATACCTATGAGGATGGCGATGAGGTTAGCTACAATCAGTTTTCTATAACTCATTTAACTATAAATAAGTATCTACTTCTTATGATTTAGTATAGTCTGGTTAGTTACTTCAAACGCACACACCTTTAGTATCGTTATTAAAGAATTCTAAAGGATTGTAAAACATTATTGGTGAATAACACTTTATGTGAAAATCATATATATTTATATAGAGAATTAACAATGAAAATAATAATGATAACACTAAACCAACGTTATGAATAACTATCCTAAATACTTCAAACGACCCTTTTTGTAACAATTTACAGATTGATAAAGTATGATAAGCTAGATGAGAATTAACCTAAATTATTCCCTACATAAATAGGTAATCTTGTGGGCATTTAGAGCAACAGAGTCGATTATACCCGGACCTGATTTCGGGTTGAACAAGTTTGAGTGGTTTTCTAGCCGTTTCAAGAACGAATGTGACACAAGCTTTGATTCAGATGAATCATTCTTCTCGCGAGCGTACGAATGGAGATTAAACATGAAAACCGGAGAAGTGAAAGAAAGATTTCTGACAGGAAATTCAGATTCAATGGATTTTCCAATGATGAATGAAAACTTTACAGGCTTAAAAAACAAATATGGGTATGCCCAAATTGTTGATATGGATGCAAGCTCCCTTGCAGGCATGCCTAAATATGGAGGCCTAGCAAAGCTTTATTTGGAAGAGTCGACGCAACAAGATTATGTGAAAATGGAGTACCATAAATTCCCAACAAACACATTCTGCACAGGTGCCACATTTGTTGCAAAATCCGGAGGTACAGAAGAAGATGATGGTTGGGTGATCACGTTTGTACATGATGAACACTTGAATATATCTCGGGTATGTTTATATAATCGGTTTATAGATTACCTATTTTTCTGCTAAAATGTAACAGTTAAGATTGTTCCTTGATCAATGGTCTGGTTGGGTTTTGCAGGCTATCATAGTAGATGCAAAGAATTTTACAAGTGAACCAGTTGCGATTATTACATTGCCAAGTCGAGTGCCGTATGGATTTCATGGAGCTTTCATGTCAATAATATTGTAAAAGTTGCTAGTTAATATTTACTGATGGATGCCCTGTCGATATAGTATGCTAGAAAATATACATATTTTTTTTTAATAAACTTAGAATACAATAATTGAGATAAACAAATACTAAGAGCACCAACAATGTAAAAACGTTATCATCAACAAACCTAGATATGCTACACTACTATGCTTCAAGCATGTTCGAATCTAGTATATTATATACTTGTCTGTATATTACACGATGAATTAGGTCTACAGAAAATGTCACGGAACGTTAAAACTTTTAATAGTTTTAATGTATATGGTAATATGATAATATAAACTCTAGTATTAATACTACTTGTACATGGTTTGCACATTTGTGGGGAAAGTAGATGGTTATCTTAAAATGTTAAACACAGTACTAAACTAGATTTTGTTTTAAGGTACTTAATGACAAATGTGAATAATCTTTCTTATTTAATACTAGATTATACCCTGGGAACGTCCCGGGTTGAGAAATCTAACATGACATATCAATTTTACATATAAAATAGAATTATGCAGGAAAGCTTCGGGTAGCAGTTAACCTAAAACAATTAGGGTGATGCTATCTAGATATCCCAAAAAAACCCTAGACACCCCCTTCACGGACTGTGGAGGCCCCCACGGCCCGTCGTGGCCAAATCAGTGAAAATTGACGGGTCGTGGGGGCCTCCACGGCCCGTCGTGGCCAAATCAGTGAAAATTGACGAGTCGTGGGGGCGTCCACGACCCGTCATTATGCAGAAAAGTGAAAAAAGACGGGTCGTGGAGGCCTCCACGACCCGTCTTAATACGAGGTACGAGGTGTCAGACTGAACCCCCTACAAAAGCAGGTGGTTCAGATTGAAAAGGTCTGGAAAGGTGTTTCACCTCGGGTCGTGGGGGCCCGACGACCCGTCAAAATGAATTAGGTTTGGACATTTAATTAGGGTTTAGACTAAGAAGGTCTGAAAAGGTGTTTCACCACGGGCCGTGGGGGCCCCGACGGCCCGTCAAAATGTATTAGGTCTAGACATTTAATGCATCCACTGCCAGTGGAGGCCTCGACGGCCCGTCAAGATTTCAGATTTAACCAAAACGTGATCAGCTTCTTCCTCATTTGAACCAAATCTTAAAACGTCACCACCACCAAAACCCTCAGCCCATCTTGACTTACCGGTCTCACGATGTCATATTTACATAGCTATTCAACCGTTGACGTGTCTGAGAACGAGTCTTACGTCTCTGAAAGCGTAGGGTATAAACCCGAGGTTCAAGTTGGTGAAGAGGAGGTTAAATCCGGGCTTCGTGGTAATGATGGGAAGATGCTGCCCGATCTCAACCAGGAATATGTAGAGGAAGATGAGTCATTTTTCGTGCCACCAAGCTACCCGCAGTACACATACGAGACTTACCATTCGCACGGGAGTGGTGCTAAGGACTTCGAGGAAGATGATAATGGCTCTAAGGAAGATGACGTCAACCAGAAAGATGCTTCTGAAGGTGTTGACATAAAAGTGGAACCTAACCCGAACGTTTTGTATGAAACCGATCAGGTGCGTTTATTTATTTACATTAGTATATCTTTACATGTTTCAGGGTTTTTTGGATTGAACTAGTATATATTTACAGTGGTATATAATTTAGACTAGACTCTTATATAAATTTTCAGGTATTCGGGTCTGTTGAAGAGTTGAAACAATGGGCTTACGATAGAGCCCTTGCTAGCGGTTACGTCATAGTGACCGGACGTTCTGTTTCAAAAGGCACGGGAAATAAAGCAAAAATAAAATAAAATAATAGGATATGGCTGAGATGTGACCGTGGTGGCGAACACCAAAGTACAGCCACAGTACGGGTTTCGGGTAGCATAAAGATTAACTGTCCATTTAAGTTAATAGGGAGGCTACGCAAAGAGGGTTGGAAGTTGGAGGTGGATAACCCGAATCATAACCACGACCCTTATAAACATGTTGAGGTTCACGCTTTTGCTAGGAGGCTGACACAACATGAAGAAAATATGGTGAAAACGCTTTGTTTTCAGGGCCTGGAACCAGCAAACATACATTTGGCCATTAGAGAACAAAACCCGAATAATGTATGCATTCTACGAGACATACACAATACCATTAGCAAGATTAAACATAGAATGTACGGCGACAAAACTCCAATGCAGGTATTATTATTAGTTACTATTATTGTTAAATATTATTATTATTATTGTTAAATATTAAATATTGTTATTGTTATTATTATTGTTATGTAGATACTCGAGAGTATCTTGGTTGAAAAGAAATTTACTTACTACACCCAGCAGAATCCGGAGACAGATGCTGTTGAGAGTATTTTCTTTTCACACCGGGTCTCGTACACTCTCTGGCGTGCTTTCCCACATGTGTTGTTGGTCGACGCCACCTACAAAACGAATGAGTACAAAATCCCGTTTGTTCAGGTTGTGGGTGTGACATCGACAAACTTATCGTTTTGTATCGTCCATGCATTTATCACTAAAGAGAAAACGAGTAACTATGTATGGGTGCTAGAAAGGCTCAGAGATTTGCTGGAGAAGTGTATGGAGCCACGTGTTATTGCAAAGTATCATAAAGCAGGATTTTCAAAAGAAGAATGGGAAATATTTTTGCAGTCTTGGGCTCGACTGTGTAGATCTGCTGACCCAGATTCTTACGTATACAACCTTGACCTGCTCTACAAACGACTGTGTGGGGACTGTCGAAAGGGTATATATTTTAATTTTTTGCTTTACAAGCGTACATATTTTCTTTATTGACATCGTTATTCTCTTTTTTACAGCGGTTTATGACTACACTTATAAAAAAACAAACAATCATCACTCAATCATTGCCAATGATTACCAATGATAGGTAATCATTTGTATGCTAGGGGACGGGTCGTGAAGGCCTCCACGGCCCGTCATTTTTTCTCTGGTTAGCCTTCCACGGGCCGTCGTTTTTGTTTGGTTGGCCATCCACGAGCCGTCGAGGCCTCCACGGTCCGTGGAGGGGGTGTCTAGATAAAAAAACCCTAATGTCTGGATAACCGGGGCCTTATTCTCGGAGTACAATTAAGGTTTGTCTAAACATAAATTGATCAAACATACATGTATGCTACCACCTTCATCCTGTTAACAACAAAATAATAAACCATCTCTAGTATTTGCTGATTCAAATTGAGTTTTTACTTGGAGATGTCATCAATACACATAACTAATCTGTATCTCAGCGTTTCGTGACATCTGATGTTTTCTAACGTTTACCTATTTATAAACAAATAAAAAACCAAACAATCATCACTCAATCATTTCCAATGATTGGTAATCATTTGTATGATAGGGGACGGGTCGTGGGGGCATCCACGGCCCGTCGTTTTTGTCGGGTTGACCTCTCCATGGGCCGTTGAGGCCTTGACGGGTCGTGGAGGGGGTGTCTGGATAAAAACCCTAATGTTTGGATAACCGGAGCTAACAATTAACAATGTATCTCAAAAGTTAACGCCTAACTTTAAATAATGTATAACTCTAATATTAATACCTAACCTAAAACAATGTACAACTCCAATGCAAACACATGTTTAAAATAGAATTCATATTTAGTGATTTGAACATAACTAGTGATTTGCCTATACATGATTAATGAATTACTTGAACACTTTGTGTTTTTTTTTTTTCTGTATGAACAAAACCCCACAAAAAATAGTCGTTTTTTTCTCCCTTTTTTATATAATACTATGGTATTCGTTGGAAAGATAATAAAACACTCGTTAATTTGGTGTAATTGTTTTCTATAAAAATCTCGTATATAGAAAATATTAACGTTTAAAAATTATCGGAGGAAACATGAAAGAGAAAAATCCAATTTTTTTTTAATTTTTTTTTCTTAAAATCAATTAATACCACATGCATGTCACATGACACACTCAAAGAGGAGGAATTTCATATAGAATTTGTTGCTTTCGATTATTATAATAGATAGATTCGGTCACGAGATTTTAAAACATGGATAAATAAATATTAATATTAAAAGCGGCTACAATGATTTAGAAAAAAAAGACCTTTAGCCACAAAACGGTCTTAAATAGTTTTTTTTTAACGGCTAACGGTATACACTTATAACGAAGCCCCGCACCCTTCAGCTCCGGTTCTCGGGCCCCCTTAAGATCCAGCCCCTTAATTTAGAATAACCCTACTCTGAGTGGGATTCGGACATGTGACCTCCCAGGGTAGGAAACCCATAAAGTGGGTAAACCTTCCTACCTCTATTGTAACCACTAGGCTACAACATCATTGACAGTCTTGAATAGTTGATTTTCCACAATTCGGTAAGTTGTAAAAGCATGCACCTTCGAATTGGTATAGTATTGCATATCCTTAATTATGAGGAAAATAGTAAGATTTGGTCTAATTTCTTACTCCATTGGAATTGGTATACGTATTCATCTATATCTAAGCTCAGCTTGCGGTATGTGCACATATAATGTATAGATGTGTGGGTCCTTGGGGGCAAAAGTAAAATTGCACTAATTTTAACATTATTTTATTAATTTCGTGAAAATAACGTTAAAAACGCCTGACGGTTAATCATGCATCATGTGGTGGCGTTGATAGCGAAAAGACAAGGGGGTACATGCACCAATCGTGCTTGTCCCGATTGCTAATTAAGTGTTATGTGCCTCATGTCCAAAGCTTGATTCAAAACCACTATCGAGCCGAGGTTCTCACTGGAAGCAGCCTCTATATTCCCATGGGATAGAGGTATGGTTGTCTACATCTTACATTTCTCAGACCCTACCTTAGCTTTGATATTAATAAGATTAACTGAGTATGATGATGATGAAGGGTAATTTATTAATCTTATTTTTGAATTTTGAATGCCATTGGACTTTATTACAGTATTTGTTTTTACCAATTCAATAACTTTTATTTTCAAGATTATTAGTTTAAAAATATTTGTAGTTTTAGACGTTTGGCAGGTATGTAAAAAAAGGTGGAGTTTTAAAACACGCAATTTTTAAGTAATTAATAAATATTCAAAGAAATTAAATGTCTAAAAGAATGAAAATACACGACCTCCACAAAATTGGTACTAGCCGTATTTGTGGAAAAAAATAATAATAATACAACGGAATCACTCAAATTTGTATTGCTATACGACATATCACTTCTGATATACTTAAGGGGAGTGAAATAAAGCAATGGCTTTAGGCCCCCACTACCTTAAGGCATCAAATTCTAAAAATGAATATATAATATATTAGATGATTTTAGCTTTAATATCGTTGACATTGAAATTTATGATCTATAATTGTTGTGCATACATAAAGATATTATATGAACCATAGGATCTAAAACATTTTTTTTTTCTTTACGAAAAGAGCCTCCTGTTTGTTATCCGCTTGGGTCTCGGATTTTTTGAGCCGGCCCCGGATATACTGATATTAGATATTATGTCAGTGGTATAATGAGACCAATTTTCAGAAGGTGTGGTTTAAATTGGGGTTTATAGAATTAATTTGTTCTTTGTATCCAAAAGATTTTTGTTTTGTTTTTGTTTTGATATGTAGGATTGACTTTCGGGTCACCCGACAATCACGAGCTTTACTATTCAGAATGCGGAATCCTCTTAAAAGGTTCGAATAAACAAAACAACAATGAAACAATGATGAACGACATATCAACACACACAAAATAAGGTCAAAGGTTGTATGGATTAATCATAAACAGAGCACATGTGTTTTACAGACCAATCTCAGACCTCCAAACCTTGGGAAAGGTGATTGGGGAATGTGTGATGTGATTGTTGATGCACTTTATGTGGACGTCACTGTCGAATAGACTAGGTGATGGGATTGGGTGCTCATAACTGCGCAGAGCATACCCAAACCCGGAATTCAGCCTCGCGGAAGAGCTTCCCGCGCACAAAATAGGTTACTCCGTATATTAAATCATTAACTACTTTCCTACCATTACGGAGTGATATCAGCAAAGTAGCAACGACTCTCCTACAATCACGGAGTGATGCCCGCGCGCGTAAGCGGTAAAAGCGGTAATCGTTCCATGTTTCCTTATTTATTGCTATATCTTAACAACCTTACTAATATAATCCTTGGGTAGTGGAGACAACCCTAATCGGGCCTGGCCCATTACGATTAGGGTTTCGGGTAATGGTGGCATACGTCCACCTCTATATAAGGGATCATTTCCCTTATAGAGAGGACACTTTTGGCTAACCCTAAGAGCTATCAAACTTGATAGTATCCCCACTCACCCCCGTTTTTGTTATAAACTACTACCTTGTGTAGTCGTCTCCCTACCCACTTGATCTTTATTGCAGGTTACTCTAATCCAGGAAGTGCTAGTGAAGGATCAATCCTGTGGTTACATCTAGACTATCATCCCTACAAGGAGGTTAGGCTATTTGTTTCTTCATTGGCGCCATCCGTTACGGTCTACCAATCTTTCAAACTAGTGCAAATGGATTCTGGAACCGAACAACGTGCCGATCCCACCAATGTTGAAGATGGGGTCCAAGCGAATCAAGACACAGTCGCACCAACGACGGTGACTAAGAACGTGAATCAGAGACAGGCTACCACGAACTTTCCAATGTTTGCACCAAGAAAGTCGGCGGTAGCAGCACAAAAGAAAACGACAGAGGAGCCTGTCGAAGACCTGGAAGAATGGTTGGCTCAAGAAAATGCTAAGACTATAGCAGAGTACCAGAAGAGACTGATAGCAAAAGCCAGGTTGGAAGCAAGAAAAACCTTGAATTTTGACGCTGAAGACAACTCTCAAAACGAAGAACAACCTGCTTTTCGTCATACAGCTAAGCCCCGCCAGGCGGTACGTGGTGGAGAACGTGGTAAGATTACTCACGTTCAGGACCACGTCAACCTGACCGGGGAACCTGATGGTTATGAATCTGAGAATGAGATCAATTCCGACCCAACTTGGAAGCCGCGTAATAAGTCTGTGGCTAGCAACCAGCCTCACCCAGACGATGATCTGCACAAGCCATACCGCCCGAAAACATTTGCGGAAAGATCCAAATTCTGTGCAAGAATTGCGCTGGCACCTATGCCAGTTGAATGTAAGCTGCCGAACACGATCGGCAAAATATGATGGTTTGCGTGATCCGGATGATCATCTACACGCATTCGATTGTGCAGGTAGTTCTAAACCATGGCCGGTTCAAGCTTGGTGCCATCTGTTTGTTCAAACCTTAACAGGTGCGGCAAGGGTATGGTATGAAAGTTTACCGGTCGGAAGCCTTGTCGATTTTGATGATCTGATAAAGAAATTCAAGAATCACTTCTCCCACCTGAGGAAACACAAGAAAGACAAGGCTCAGATTCTGTTATGCTCCCGGAAAGATAGCGAGAGTCTGGAAGATTATATCATCCGATACAACAAGGAAGCCCTACAATTGGGGTGTGGTGAAGAACTTACCAGGGCCGCATTTATCCATGGAGTACTTCACGATGATCTCATGAGATGCTTGACTGGGAAAGATGGTGTGCCTGAAGCATGGGATGAGCTGATAGAGGCAGCAAAGACATACGCGTCGTCGGAACGCTCGTTTACACGCTCGAAAAATTTCTATCATAACAACAATCAGGGTACGAGCATGCATGATAGAGGCAAGGGAAAACAATCGGTGTGGTCAAGAATTTCGGGTTCCGCGGACGAAGGGAAATACTCTTCGGGGCAAGACGCGCGACAAATCCTCAATAGCAAGCACTCACGCGATTCGAAACCGCCAAGCAAGAAGAATTACGACTGGACCCCACTGTCCAAAACACCTTCAGAGGTGTTGAAAACCGAACAAGTTCAGTTCCCTAAGCCCAGGGAACTAAGTCAAGATCGGAAGAACGTGGACACGTCAAAGTATTGCGAGTATCACGAAGACTACGGCCATCTGACGGACAATTGTTATAGTCTAAAGATGGAGATTGAGAAGGCAATCAAGTCGGGCCAACTCTCACATTTAGTAAAGAATGTGAGGAAAAATCCCAGAGACCCGCAAGGAGATGCGGATGCTAGTAACAAGAAGATAAAGAACCTCAACGCGCATTACGCACAGCGCTCGGGTCGTCATAACTGCTACATGACTCATCACAGGAGTCAGAAGAAAAGATCTTACTCGACCGCACATGATGATTCCTGGAAAGAGCCACCGGTCGTCATGCCACGCGTTAAAGGAGGAGCATCTGCCACAACACCATTGATCATCACGGGAATCATCGGACATTATCGAACAAGATATATGTTCCTCGATAATGGCAGCAGTACCGACATCATGTACCGGCAGTGTTTCGATCAGTTAGATGCCGAAGACAAAGAGAAGCTCGTTCCAACCACAGAGCCAATATCCGGATTCATCCATGAGGTGATCATTCCGTTGGGTATACTTACACTTCCTGTCACATGGACAGACGGACAACTCTCCCGCACGGAGACATGTGACTTCATGGTATTGCCAGTGACTTCATCACATGACGTTCTCATAGGGAGAGAAGGATTGGCTAAGTTCAATTGCAATGCGTCCACACCACACCAGATGGTCGGCTTTCCGACGCGGGGAGGGGTGGCTTTCATACGCGGAAACAAAAATTGCCACGCAACAGACACATGCAAACCTCCCAAGATAATGAAGCCAGCAGACCGCACTGATCCGGAAAAATGGGTTATTAACCCTAAATTCCCAGATCAGACGGTTGTCATAGGCCCAGTAATCTCTGACACCATACGTGCGCACTTGAAGCAACTGCTAATTACAAATATGGACGTCTTTGCATTTCAACCCGCTGACATGGTGGGCGTTCCGCGACACATAGCGGAGCACAGGCTTAACGTCTATAAGTCCGTTGAACCAGTCGTCCAGAAGAAGCGCAGTATGGGGCCAGAGAAAACAAAGGCCATGAATGAGCAAGTGGAAGAGCTATTAGCTGCAGGCATCCTGCGGAAGACAAGGTACCAAACCTGGGTCGCCAACCCAGTCATGGTCGGAAAGTCAAACGGAGGCTGGCGGATGTGTGTGGACTACAAAGACTTAAACAAGGCATGTCCAAAAGACTGCTACCCGCTCCCTGAGATTGACTTAAAGGTGGACTCCCTGGCACCGTTCAGGTTCAAGTGTTTTCTGGACGCGTATAAAGGGTATCATCAAATCCAGATGGCTAAGGAGGACGAGGACAAAACGTCTTTCCGCACAGATACAGGAACTTATTGCTATACCAAAATGCCATTTGGATTGAAGAACGCGGGAGCCACGTATCAGCGTTTAATGGACAATGCGTTCAACAAACAAATAGGGGTCAATCTCGAAGTTTACGTGGATGATTTGGTCATAAAAAGTACAGAGGAGGACCAAATGTTGTTGGACATCCAAGAGACCTTTGATCAGCTCCGCGCAGTGCGAATGAAGCTCAATCCGAGCAAGTGCTCTTTCGGAATGGAGGAGGGCAAGTTCCTGGGAGTGATTGTAACCAAAGATGGTTTCCGCGCGAACCCAGACAAAGTGCAAGCAATCGAGCGTATGCCGTCTCCATCTTCTATCCGGGAAGTCCAGACACTCATGGGACGCTTAGTGGCTTTAAACCGTTTCCTCTCAAACTATGCGTCCAAGTCATTCCCTTTCGTAAGTACACTGAAAAGTTGCCTCAAGAAGTCCAACTTTAAGTGGACCAACGAGGCCGAAGCCGCATTTAAAGAAATGAAAGAATGCTTGAGTCATTTGCCTGTTCTCACAGCTCCACTCCCGAAAGAGCCATTGACACTGTATTTATCCGTAACGGAAAGGGCAATTGGTGCTGTTCTCTTGGTTGATCGAAAAGGCGTCCAAACACCAGTATATTACGTCAGCAGAACTCTGCTCGACCCAGAGACTCGATACTCAATGATGGAAAAGCTGGTGCTGGCATTGGTGCACGCGTCAAGGAGATTGCGAAGATACTTCCAAGGACACCCCATTATTGTCCTAACAGACTTTCGCATAAATGACATCTTGCGCAAGCCAGAGTTGTCGGGACGATTGGCTAAGTTGGCCATTGAGCTGGGAGAACACACGATCGAGTATAAGTCAAGAACATCCTTCAAAGGGCAGATCCTCGCGGACTTCGCCGCGGAAGTCCCTTCCGAAAGCATCACTGAGTGCCAACAGGCACATATCACAACTCCCAATTCAGAACCAGCGGAGAAATGGGAATTATACACCGATGGAGCATGCAATGATGATGGCGCTGGAGCAGGCTTGCGCTTAGTTACACCAGAAGGGAAGGATTTCACGTATGCAATCCGCCTCAATTTCCCAACAACAAACAACGAAGCGGAATACGAGGCATTGCTCGCGGGATTGCGCATTGCGAAAAAAATGGGTGTGCAACACTTAGACGCCCACGTTGACTCTCAGCTCGTAGCTAATCATATCGACGGTTCTTATGAAGCACGTGAAGCATCCATGATTCTGTATTTGGAGCAAGCCAAAGCCCTCATGCGTGACTTTGCATACTGCAAGGTCCACCACATCAAGAGGAGTCAAAACAAACCAGCGGACGCGTTAAGCAAGATGGCATCCACGGTTTTTGATCATCTAGCAAAAGATGTGCGAGTGGAAGTCCTGGATAACCCGTCCGTGCCTCAAAAACAGGTTAACGTTATCCAAGTTGGAACAACATCTTGGATAACTCCTATTCGGGCTTATCTCATGAACGGGACACTCCCAGACAACAAAGCAGAAGCCCGAAAGCTCCAAAACAAGGCACTGCATTACCAAGTCATTGATGGTATATTGTACCGGCGCTCTTACTTAGGGCCATTGCTACGATGTGTTGACTCCGCAGAGGCTACTTACCTTATCAAAGACATACATGAGGGGTCGTGCGGACTGCACGCTGGCCCTAGGATGGTGGTAGCAAAGCTAATGAACGCGGGTTATTATTGGCCCGGAATGCACAGGGACGCCGAGACGGAATTACGCAAATGCAAGTCTTGTCAACGTCATGCTCCAGGTACGCTGCGCCCAAAGAACAATCTGATACCGGTAACCGCAGCATGGCCTTTTCAAAAGTGGGCCGTCGACCTCGTGGGCCCATTTCCCACAGCTCCAGGAAACGTCAAGTATCTGGTGGTTGCAATTGATTACTTCACCAAATGGGTGGAAGCCAAGCCCTTGGCCTCCATCGATGGAAAGAGTATCAAAAAATTCATTTGGGAATTTATCATATGTCGTTTCGGTTTACCCATGGAAATTGTAAGTGACAACGGCACGCAATTCGCAGACCAACACTTACAAGAATGGTTATCCTCCATGAATGTTAAACAGATATTCACCTCGGTAGCACATCCGCAAGGTAATGGGCAGGTCGAACGCGCGAACAGAAGCGTGGTAGAAGGCATCAAGACTAGACTTGGAACGAAACGCACGGGTTGGGTGGACGAGCTCCCTCATGTTTTATGGGCTCACCGCACATTATCCAAGACAAGTAATGGAGAAACCCCGTTTAGCCTTACGTACGGAACAGAGGCTGTCATTCCTGCGGAAATGTATTGTGCGTCTCCAAGAATCTTACTGGCAAACCATCAGGTTAACGATACGGAGCTAAAGCTCAATCTAGACCTACTAGATGAGCGCAGAGACATGGCCGCTGTCAGAGAAGCCAACTACAAAAAACAGCTTGAAAGATACTACAATGCAAAGGTGAAGGCAGAGGCTTTCCGCGCGGGAGATTACGTTCTCCGCAACAACGAGGCATCCAACGCAGAAAAGCCAGGCAAGTTGGCACCAAACTGGGAAGGGCCATACAAAATTCAAGAAGTATTGGGGAAGGGTGCTTATGCCCTGGAGCGCTTAGATGGCACCCCTGTCCCACGCACATGGAACGCGGCCCAACTGCGCATGTGTTACTTATGAAGTATTTTATTCAGTTTGTAATAAACAATGGCTATGACCATTTCGATTTCAATAAAAGAACTTTCAGTTTATTTTATTTTCTTTGGTCTACATGCAATGACAACTACGGTCAAGAAACATATTTCATTAAACAAAACATTGGCGTACTTACATGTTATCACCAGATTCAAAAGAAACATACAAAAGAGGTGATTAAGCCAACACAATACATGCACCTACGGCTATGTAACAAAAAAGAAACAAAAAGAAAAAAGACATCAAGTGGCATGCTGCCAACCGGTGGAAGTTCGACGAAGCCTTAACTTGGGAATCTTGGGATGATCCTGGAGCTCACCTAGCCGCTTCATCTTCACAGGAGCACCAAGCGATTCACGCTTTACTGGTTGGTCCACTTGTTGATCTTCAGTCAATAAAAGATAACCACAATAAGTGGCTAGTTGATGCATGGGAGTTGGAGGTACCTTGATTATAGGGGGATGGTCAGATAGTGACAACATCCCTTGCAAGGCTTCAACTTCAGCTTTGGTAATTCTCAACGGAGAGGCCATGGAAGCAATTGATAGAAAATAAAGAGTTAATGGGAAAATGTTAATCCATGGTTAACCTTTTATAGAAAAGACAAGGAAGGCCATTAATTACCATTAATGGTTAATACTCGAGTGTGAACGTCAACCGTCACATCAGTCAGCTGCAGCGCCGCCAAAACTGTCAGATGACATCAGCAGGACAAGTGGCACCCCCTTTTCCAAGGCTGACGTCATCCAATCATCATGGCAGTTCAACAGTTATGTTAAGCACAAAAATTAATTAACTAGACTTGAAATAACAAAGCATAAGGAAGCATGCAATTGTTCAGTTACAAAAAACACAAGGAAAAGGAGGATGACAAATTACAACGAAAGTCAATTATAGTCTATAAGATCTATGTAAGCGTCATCGTCCGCCCCTTCGTTCTGCGTGCCAGACCCCGCACCAGCATTGGACGATTCGCCTCCTCCTTGTGCAGCGGCTTTCCGCATTTCTTCTTCTCTCCGCTCGTTCTCTTCGAGCTCTGCGCCAAGACGATCGGATTCTTCAAAGTACTCGCGCAGCTGACCTATTGGATCATCCGTCTTCAGGCAATGGTCAACCACGTCGAAGACATCAAAGGTGAGAGTCTCAAACTCCTGCTGCGCAGCAACGGCTTCATCTTCATATGGTTTCCCAAAATGCTCTCCATCTTCAAGGGCTAAGCCAGCCGCATGGTGATGATAGCCCTCCACAAACCCTTCCTGTAGGCCACTCCGCATGGAAGATGCACCGATCTTCGCCACCGCATCGCCAAACTTCGGCTCGTTCCATATGCGTTTAAAAACCTATGGATCAAACATGAACAAGATAAGGCAATAAAGTATATAGCAACATATAAATACTCAAAACAAAGGTTAAGGGAATTCGAACCCCTTGAAGACCGTGCTGCATCATCCAAGTTAAACGCTCCCGAGCAGCCTGCGAGGTTTGCACAGCAGTACGGAGCTCATTTTGTGTTTGTTGGAGGCTTACTTCCAGCTGAACACGAGAGGAATCCAATAAGGCATTTGCTTCACCCAGTTGTGCCTTTTCCTCCTCAAGACTCTTCACCTGTGCTTCTAACTCCGAAACCCGCGTGGTGGCAGTCACTAAGCTCTCATGTTGCTCTTTCAGCTTAATAACCGTGTCAGACAGTTCAGCTTGTTTCGCATCCAGAAGTTTTTGTTTCTCTTCTGCCTCGCGAACCACACGGGCAACCTCATTCTTCAACTTCTCAATAGTTTTCCGACTACGCTCTAGTTCTACGTTGGTGCGCTCACAAGAATCTTTCCACCCCTTGGCAGCTTCAGCTTTCTCTTTCTTCATTTTTTGAATCTCACCCTCAGCAGACCGAAGTTGACCCCGCAATTGCTCAACTTCAAAATGAGCATCTGCACGGAATCGTTGGAATTCTTCCTCCCTTTCCCTTTGTGCTTCTTCCGCACTCCTGAGAGCCTGCCAAGAACGTTGGAATTCCTCCTCTCGTCGCAGCATCGACCCGAAGTTACTAAAGCTTAAAGCTAGATTCAAGCTCATGTCAGAAAACAATGAGCGACGGTCAATACTATCTTGATAATCGCGCTCGCTGGGCGGAACAGCATAGGAGATAAACTCCTCCGCACTCAACGGATTGGTAAAGCGGGTCGTCTGCCTTATATCCCACCGGGGCTGATAAGGTCTGTTCGGATCAAAATCACGAGGAGCTACCCTCATTCCGCTTCCACTCGCTTTTCCAGACCCCCGAGCAGTTTTGGTTATATCCCCCTTAGGAGTCGAGGAGGTCAGCATACCTTCCGCGGATACTTTATCCGCATGAACACCCGTAGGCGCAGATTTATCCGTTTTAGAGGGTGGATCCGGCTGACTACCTTTTTCTCCTCGGGAGGCACCCGCCTCCACGATTGTTGGATCAACATTCACAGGGGACGACTCAACCAAAGGGCTTTTACCAGTGCCTTCACTTGCCTTCGGAGACATCACGACCCCTTCCACTTGAGAAGGTCTCCGGGTCTCCAACTCAGATGGATTTGGGCCCTGAACATCTTCAGGGACACGCTTACTCACTTTCTCCACGATCGAAATGGGTTTCTTCAGTGCCCCTTGTGGAGCAAAACTTTTACCTGAGAATACCAAGGAGAAAATAATCACTTTGTGTTCCTTATGTAGAAGTTGAACACAAGATCTGCAACAGAAACTTACCAGGAATCTGCTTGACAGATTTGACTAACACAGGCTTCCGTTTAGGTGGAGGCTTCACAATTATCTTCGGGCCAGCAGGCTTGACGTTTGTCCCTTTATTAAGGGTTAACTCCTCAACCACATTGGAAGAAGTTGGTTTCACGACCTCCGTAGATGGCCTTGAGATTTGAACCTGCTTTTGGGCAAGATCTTCAAGACGCTTCTGATATAGCTCGTTAGATATCTCAACGGAATCATCAACGGGTGTAGGTCCGCGTGTACGCTGACGTTTAGTGTCATCATCTGATTCCGTTGCCTCGTCATCGTCTCTAGAAACAGTAGAGCTGGAGGCCACCTTCTTCCCTTTACGAGATTCTTTCCGCTGACGTTTAGGACCCACACCTACGGACAGGCATAAAACAGGGTTCAAGCTTCATAAATACTACGATAACACATGACATGATTTACCTGAACATGACATCTTCTTACGACCTGGGGAAGTCTCACCCGGGTCAACCCCGGTCTTCTTCGCTGGGCAAATCCCTGCGCCTGAAACAAAGGGCACGCGGGGTCAGAGTCTGCAAGGCGTGGAACACGACGCACCCTTTTTCGGCGCAGGAATCCCCCACAGTAAATGCAAGAAACACTATATTGAATATCGAGAGGTAGTATAGGATGTAACCTGTACGCGTGTAATGCTGCGGAGCATCCTTGAGTTGTGGCATCAAAAAATTGCGGGCCATCCGCTCAATCACTGTGGGAGTTCCTTGGGGCAAAGCAATATACTTCAGCTTAGCGGCCCCTCGGGCATCGAAAAGATCGAACTTTGTCATTCCTGCAAGGATAACGACATAATGAGTAAACACAAAAATAAAATGAAGAAACAATGAAGAAGAAATACACGTGTACTTACTAGCATCAGCCGCGGTGGGCTCATGACCCTCCGGGTTACCCAAACGGCTGAGCCCTAGCATCACAAGCACGCCCTCTGGGCACTTCTCCATAGACAGTGGAGTAGAATGAGCACACAGGGTATCATACCACGGTTGGTTGTTGTAATCTTTCATGGGCGGGAACCCCGCAATCCTTTCCTTCACTCCAATGCTCATCCACTGCAAGGCAGCGGGAATCACCCCTCGGTGGATGTAGAAAATTTTTTCCTTCCAATCATACATCGCTTTGGGACTCTCTGAGACAATCTGAGTCCGACTCCTCCGGGGAGCTACACTGTACCACCCGGGCCCACCGCGGGCCTCTTCAAGAACGTAAAACACATTCAACATATCAAAGGTCGGCTCTAGGTCGAGAGACTGACAGGTTGCTTCAAAATGCACGAGTCTAGACAGCCCAAACGGGGTCATTTGGGTAGGATGCACCCCATATTTCATAAGGGTGCTCACCAGGAACTTCGTAATGGGAAGACGAAAGCAACATCGGGAAAAGAACGCTTCATATAGAGTGATCTTACCAGGAGAAGCGTCCAACGCCGTCTTACCAGCAGCAGGAAGTTCAGGCTCCCAATCAGCCTCAATTCCATAGTTATCGAGGAATAAGGAAAAAGAAGAGGCATCCCACTTAATAACGGTTATGGTAATGCCCTTCTCCGTTTTCTCAGTCGTCTTTGTCAGATCAACAGCACCAGATGTTTCTTGAGACATTTTTGATGATTGAGTAAAAGCAACGGTTAATCAGAGCGAGAGAGAAAAGGGGAAGTTAGAAGGTTTGCATGTAAAGGTGTGAGAACGGTGAAGTTTGAAAAATTTTGAAATCCTTTTATAATGTGGGCTATAACTGCCACTGACGTCAGCCTGGGTAAGTGGAAACGGTTTTCCAAACGACACGTGGCTGTGAACAGCTAATTCGGCGGCACACGCGCGCACCACGCGCTAAGCACGCGCCTGATACAGCTGTCTGCCATAACCGATGGGATGCTCACTGACACAAGTATAGCTTGTGGCAGACGCTACCCACCATCCTTTGCTCATTATCCGACAGCTGTCCTCTGCTAGAGAGCCACGTAACACAACACGGAGATCCAACGTCAAATTCAAGTACCGTTCTCCGCTCTCCGTATGGCAAACACTCCGCTCTCCGTATGGCAAACACTCCGCTCTCCGTATGACAAACACTCCGAGTCTTCATTAATCTGCAACAACAATCCACTGATTACCATGTTTTCACCACCAAGGAAGGCTGAGCTATCATCCAGAGGCCATCACTTTTTAAGTCCACCATCCACCCTCTTCCCTCATACACTCGAGAAAAGGGTACACGCTGGACTGGGGGGACTTGATGGGATTGGGTGCTCATAACTGCGCAGAGCATACCCAAACCCGGAATTCAGCCTCGCGGAAGAGCTTCCCACGCACAAAAGAGGTTACTCCGTATATTAAAGCATTAACTACTTTCCTACCATTACGGAGTGATATCAGCAAAGTAGCAACGACTCTCCTACAATCACGGAGTGATGCCCACGCGCGTAAGCGGTAAAAGCGGTAATCGTTCCATGTTTCCTTATTTATTGCTATATCTTAACTACCTTACTAATATAATCCTTGGGTAGTGGAGACAACCCTAATCGGGCCTGGCCCATTACGATTAGGGTTTCGGGTAATGGTGGCATACGTCCACCTCTATATAAGGGATCATTTCCCTAATAGAGAGGACACTTTTGGCTAACCCTAAGAGCTATCAAACTTGATAGTATCCCCACTCACCCCCGTTTTTGTTATAAACTACTACCTTGTGTAGTCGTCTCCCTACCCACTTGATCTTTATTGCAGGTTACTCTAATCCAGGAAGTGCTATTGAAGGATCAATCCTGTGGTTACATCTAGACTATCATCCCTACAAGGAGGTTAGGCTATTTGTTTCTTCACTAGGGTTGAGTCGTATGTTGTATAATTACATGAGATTGTGGTGATCCATAAGGACATTTTATGGATCTGATGCATTTGTTAATATAGACCAAAACATGAGTCATTGATTCGAACCCTGCAAGGGTCGAACCAATTGGTTCGACCTCCTGAAGGGGTCGAATGGACTCTATGTCTTTGGCCTATATATAGCAATCTCATGTGGGTTTTTCATTTTGAAGATTGTGAGTTTGTTCTTAGAATGCTCTCAAGGGGGAGGTCATGCCCGACCTCCCCCGGCCCCGAGATATCCTACTGATGGCAATGTCTATAACCATTTCTGATGTAATACGAATCTGTGTTGACATTGTTTTCATCTATTTCTGTTTCGTCTCCAATCTCCGTCTGAAACCGAGTTGTATTAGCTTAATCGATCCATGATTTCGGTCCCAAACCGAAATTTCAATTGGTATCAGAGCTGTGGTACCGATTTGAACGATCTAACAGTCGTTTGAATCAATCACAGCTCGATTTCATGGTTTCCAAACGTTAAATTCTGTTTTTATTGAAAGGCTGAAACCCTAGATCCTTAATTGAACCCAAAATCATGTGATTTTTCCAAGTTTTTGTCCATTCTAGGGTTAGGTTTTCATTTGCGCACCTTTCTGTACAGGTTTCATCATTGAATTCGAACAATTAGAGTGTTTATGGACTGATTTGCAGAAAATATTGAAGATGAACACGTTTTTATGTAAAAGGTCGAATGAAAGATATTGATTCGACCATTCAAGAGGTCGAACGAGTGTTTTAGAGGTCGAACCAACTAGTTACAGAGGTCGAACCAGTTTGATCATGTTCATTCGACCTCACGACAGGTCGAACGAGAGATCTCTGTTTTACTCATGCTTAAATGAATCTCATTCGAACAAACCATTGTTCATTCGACTTTACAAAGGGGTCGAATGAAACTTTATTTCCTTGGTTCGAACCCTCGACATATAGAATGGAAAATTGATATTTTTAGGGGTAAAAAATTTCGTAAGGCAGTTTTTGAAGATTTCGGGAGAAAATTTTGATGCTAGACATGGATATTGTTGAAGAGAAATGAAGTTGTAAGATGGATTTCTGATTAGTTGTTTATGATGATGAAAAGTTATATTGTGGGGGTAGTCAAGAGAATAAACAATATGATGATCCGATTTAGATAACTATTAAGGGCCAAATCAGATATATTTTTATTCGGCAAGTTGAGAACACTCAACCCAGTTCCAGTGTGATTGAAGGAACTTGTTCAAACAAAGTTGTTATTTACAAGCGAATCAAGACTGAGATTTCAATGTTCTAAAAGTAATGAGGGATCCCAGTAGGAGTCATGTGGCACGTAGATCCAACGAAAGTTTCAAGGTTATAGTCCTGAAGAATTTCAAGAGCTATTGGTGGTTATTGTTAGGCCCCGTCGAAAACTTCACTTTCTGAAGCATTTCAAGTTCGCAATGGTACCGGTAGTTCCCGCTGAAAACTTCTGGATGCTTGATCCACTCGTCTACGACTAGTATTCTCAATCAGGAAGCTTGAAACATCAGCAACCTGTCGAACAAATGAAGTTACTCAAGAACATGTTGATTATCATTATCTTATGGGATCTCAGAGAAACATTGTGAAGCATCATTCAAGGAGGAGATTGTTGAAGTACCGATGTGCCTGAAACTTCAACAATACTGATTGAAGATGCAAGTTGTGTTTAGTATTCGCCAGCAACTTCTAAGGGGGAGATTGTTGATGCACTTTATGTGGACGTCATTGTCAATAGACTAGGGTTGAGTCGTATGTTGTATAACATGAGATTGTGTGATCCATAAGGGCATTTTATGGATCTGATGCATTTGTTAATATAGACCAAAACATGAGTCATTGGTTCGAACCCTACAAGGTTCGAACCAGTTGGTTCGACCTCCTGAAGGGGTCGAATGGACTCTATGTCTTTGGCCTATATATAGCAATCTCATGTGGGTTTTTCATTTTGAAGATTGTGAGTTTGTGCTTAGAATGCTCTCAGGGGGAGGTCATGCCCGACCTCCCCGGCCCCGAGATAGATGTTTATCCTACTGATGACAGTGTCTGTAACCATTTCTGGTGTAATACGAATCTGTGTTGCATTGTTTTCATCTATTTTTGTTTCGTCTCCAATCTCCGTCTGAAACCGAGTTGTATTATCTTATTCGATCCATGATTTCGGTCCCAAACCGAAATTTCAGTGACAACTAATGATTAGAGCAATGATTGGATGCTTATATACCACTGCTACTCGTGCAACACCCAGCAGGCGAGTAGCAGAGCTATCCCACATGCACTACAGGTGATTAGCAGAGCTATCCCACATGCACTACAGGCGATTAGCACAGCTACCCCACATGCACTACAGGCGATTAGCAAAGCTATCCCACATGCACTATAGGCGATTAGCAAAGCTATCCCACATGCACTACAAGCGATTAGCTAGCTATCCCATATACAAAAGCTACTCGCCCTCAGCCATCCAAACACCCCAAATCACTTCCAAACACACCCAAACACCCGAAACGCTAACCAAATATCACCTATACTAGGCTAGGGACATCATGTACTAAACAGACTCCCCCTTGGACCTAGCTAGTATGATTACAAAAACAAACTTCGGATTAACCTAGCCAACGACCTATAGGGATCTATCACTAGCTAGGGACATATAGATAATACACTTACAAACTCCCTCTTGGATCTAGCTAGTGATTTACAGACTCAACCTATCACCTAGCTGGGGACACACACGAAGTCTATTTACAGACTCCCCTTTGGACCTAGCTGGTGATATATGGTCTTCGAGTCTTCAAGTCTTCATATCCAACATTCTTCAACTTAGGGTAACACCGTAGTGTATGATCTCTAAAGACTTGAATATATTAACTGATTTGAGCTTTAGTCGTGGCTTCATAAGATCTCGTCTTGGTCGTCGATTAGCTTCGATTATTTGGGAGGAATAAAAAAATCTCCGCTATTATGATTGACGATTTTGTGATTTGGACGAAGATCAACATCATCTTCACTTTCATTTTTTGATTCTCGTCTTCTTTAGCTTCGATTGCCGGAGCTCTACCACGATCTGGTTTCTCTGAAGATGAAATATCAGGTTCTTGCTGTTTAGGATGCTTTTGTTGTTCAGGTTCGGTCCTTGTTCAGCTTCAAGCCTTGTCGTTTGAATCATGATATGCACACTCGTTGTGTTTGATCCTGAAATTAATAAAAAGCACACAAACTACAACTTATATTAGATACGAAAAATAATCCGAACTCAGTCAAATTCTTGAAGATTATCATTTGATGAACTTTCAAAATTTGTCCATTATGACCACCATTTGGAGAAATGAATCATTCTCCCCCTAAACATTTAGATCTTTTCAAATTTCACCCTAAACTCTCACGATTGACAATTTGTGACCCTGAAGGTGTTATTTAAACCTTGAATTTGGTAAAATTTAGATTTTATTTGTGTTTTGGCTTTGGATATGAGACTTCAATTGAAGAATACTTGTATTCCAACATCGGTCAATAAAAAATAAAGACAAAGGAAAAATCTTTTTGGGTTTTTCAAGATAATCAAACAGAAATTTAAAAATGCAGGAAATGTAAAAACTATTCGCAAGCATATTTTTGTGAGTTTCATTTGTTAGGGAAACATATCAGTGCACGGACTAAACTGGAAAACCTTGTTTTTCTCAGTACATTTCACTTTTTACCAATAAGCATCCTACAACAATTGCCAATATTGTTGTCGACCTAAACTCAAAATCAAGTTTTATCGCAAGGCACTTTAGATACGTTAAGGTAATATTAATACTGATGTTCATGGTGTTCCCCGCCACGCGACACATTCCTGTATCAAGGCATGCACAAAGCTTCCTCGTAACCGGTGAATAAGCTGTTGTCATCCATAATTACAAGGAATGGACTCAGTGGTGATCATGTCTGCATGAACGCTGCAGCAAAGAGACTAGTGAGATCCAGACCAGGGTTCAAGTCAAATACCGTTAATTGATTTATCGGTACGATGCTTTAGGTATATGATTTGATACCTTAGCGTGAATTCTCAATGAGAATTAGGGTTTGGAATTTCGAATCTTTTTGCTCTTTTAGGATTCCCAGACGTCTCCGGATCAGAATTTATTCTATTTTTTTTGTTTTTGTTTTTCTAGGAAATGACATAGAGGTGCCTCAGTTGTAGGCTCTGAACCCAACGTACAACACATGTGTCACTCCTTTTATTCTAAGAGATGTTCAGTTCACCCCGGATGTACCAACGTCTTAAAGGCCATGAAACCTCGGATCTTGGCATTCTATCAAACGAGATTTCGGTACCAAGACGATATGCCAACGCACATTGATCCACACATGTTTCATTTGATTTAGGTTTCTATCACTGTGCCGAACTTGAAAATGATTTTGAGCCTACTGACACATCATTGTAGAGGCTACTTATCAGTTCCAATTCTTTAACAATTTTAAAGGATTATGATAGTCCACTGATGAGTGCATATCATTTTCCCTTTTTCCCCAAATGAAAACTCGATTTTTGGTTTTTTCTCCTTTTTTTTATTTATGAATTTTTCTGATGTTTTTTGTATTTTTCTGATTTTCTCCCCCCAAAAATCTAAAAGTTTGCGAAAAGAAAATATTTTTGGATTCTTCTAATTTTTTTTTGAAGAAAAATATTTACAAAAACTGATTTTTCGATAATGCTTTTTACCTTTCAAAGATAGTCAAATTTAAACTTGTCAAATGATTTGGTAAAATTTTTGGCAATGCAGTAGTTAGTATGGACATAAATAATCGCTGGATCCTTAGTGATTGTTATGGAAGTTACACTATCAATAAGAAGATGGAGGTTTATAAGAAAATGCAAACCGTAGTCAGGCATGTCTGTTGATGTATCCAAAGACAAACCTGGAAACAACAGCTCCAGCTTCAATATCGTAACCACCATTGATAAATTCACTAAATTCAATGGGATCCAGCTTATCGCCATTATGGTACCATAGACCTTTGGTCGGTAACCCTTTAGATAATGAAGGAACCGCTCTGCGGCAATCACCCAGTCCACTCTTATTCATTACTGACATCCGTTGGTAAGTCGAAACACTGGGTCATGAATTAAACTCATCGAAAATTTTCTCTTCTTTCTTCTTCTTTGATAACAGATCCCCTCCTTTGATTGGCTAATGTTACATATCCTCCAAATGTATTCTGATCAATTTACCAGAGCGATATGACACCTACTTTGTGTTAAGATTCCCCATTGTCAACAATGAAATGACTGCTGATAGTTCCTCCTAGAACACCCTGCACAGTCGTTCAAAGATTAGTTCTAGAGGAGGACCCAGGCCTTGACCATCTTTGGTCGGCCTAGGTCATCAATCATAGGTAGCTCTATCCATCTACCATGAGGGGTAGGTGTTTTCTCACCAACAGCAGTTGAGGTAGATGGTACCACTGAAGCAGATAAACTCACAGATTGTGCTTTAGCTGCTTTTGGCTTCCAAATCTGGTCATGCTTAGCCTTAACAGGTCTTTGCGTAACAGATTTGGGTGGTACCTAACGCTTTACCTTTGGGTCAGCCAGTGGCTTTGCCCTTTGGTTAGTCTTTGGACCTGCTTTTGGTCCTCCCTTGGGTTTTGCAACCGTAGGTTGAGCCTTTGAGCTTGATGCCCGACCAGCTTTAGGCTTTGCACCATCAACAACAACATTTTGTTTCTTTTTCACATTCTTTGGTGTCACATGAACATTATGTTTAACTTGTTTAGGTGACTTGTATCTTTGGTTAGGCCTGTAAACGAACCAAACGAACACAAACACAGGCGTGTTCGTGTTTGTTCATTTAACTTTAACCGAACACGATCACATAATCGAACACATTTTTGTGTTCGTGTTCGTTCATTAAAAAATTTGTGGTGTTCGTTCATTTAAAACCTAAACGAACAGTTCATGAACATAAACTAACACAAATGAACATAAATGAACATTAATGAACACAAACAAAAACAAGTTTAATAATGATTCATCAAAATTCAACCAAATCTAATACATCACAATACAACCAAAATAAAATCTAAATTAGTAGGGTTGCGGAGTGTGGAGAAGAAGGGTGGTGTGGCTGTGAAGTGTGGATAGCAGCTGATATGTTTAGAATTTTAGGGTTAGGATTAAATTTTAGAACATATCAAATATATTGTATATAATACAATATGAATAAAGATTACTTAACCAAAGGAAAATAAATAATAAAAATAAAGTAAAGTTCAATTAAACGAACATAAATGAACATTCATGTGACAACCTACACCCTCCACTTTTCATAAATGTTCATAATTGGTTCCTCAACTATTTCAAAAGTTTCATTTTTAACCCTCGTATTTTAATAAGACCAAAATTCACAATTTAATAAAACTTATAATTTTTATAAGTAAACGTATGCACGTTTTATACTCACATCTACACCCGAGCACGTATTTTTAGCCCTCGCGGTCCGCTAAGACAGTCTCAGTCAAAGTCCCAGTCAAAGTCTCAGTCAAAGTCCCAGTTAATGTCCTAGTCAAAGTCTTAGTCAAACAGTCAAAGTTCTAGTCAAATATTCAATTCATCATAAAACCTTACTTTATGGTGTTGACCAATTTTAATGGCTAATTGAATCCAAAACTAGTATAAAACCCCACCTATGACCCATTACACTTTGCACCTCTAAATCGAATGTTTCAATTCGATTAAACTCTCCCTCATACCTTTCATCTAGAGTATATTACTTCTACATTTGAAGCTTTGATTATAAGCTCTGGTAATTGGCGAATTGGAAGCTTGATATTTTTCCTATTCGGTTTCTTTTCTCCTAAATTGAACTAGTTTCGTTGTTGAATCTTTAGATTTCTCGCATTTTCACGTTCACTTAGTCATCTAGTCATTTGGCGAAAGTGAGTATTTCCTATCCCCTTTTTGCTTTTATTCACTTTTGGGGTGTTACATGTACACTTATACAGATTACAAATACAAGTTCACATTTTTACAATACAATTCTAGTACTATGTGCATTTGCTTACAAACGTGCTTTATGCTTAGACATTACATGTAGAATACATTTGTACTTAGTGAAATCATTAACATTGTACAAGCCGACCTTAACATTGGATAACGCTATTGGATTGACAACCCGCCTAGGTTGATTCTCCCCCTTTTTCATCGGAGAATCCATGGTCATTGTTAAGTTATTATCCAATTATTTGGATAAGTACACCGCCGTTCATTCAGTACATTATACAGTCACAGGATTGATTTCGCTCATTTGTATGATACATAGTTTACATAAATGCACTGTACCTCTGCACTTGAATTGTATAACATATTCCAACTTACAATATGTATTAAAACTAGGAATGCTCACCAACATTTCATATGTTGACAAAACTTATTTTGTACATGTTTCAGGTGCAGTTTGATCTTAGTTCCATAGCATTGGATTTTAGTGCTTGCTTTTAATAATTTATTTCAAATTTCATGTTTTGTTCAGACTTATGTATTTTTCCCATTTCATCCATATAAGACAATTTAAATTATTCAATAATATATTTACATTTTAGTACCAGGTGCTTTTGAACAATCGTCACTACGTGACACCTCGATGATTCCGCCATCGGTTGGGGTGATACAGATTGGTATCAGAGACATGGTTATAGGGAATTAGGTTATTAGAATGCCTTTTAGCCTAGTCTATAACCAAGCTTACATTCACGAGTCCTCTCGTGTTTATTTCTCTTTATCCTATTATTTTCTTTCAAGATATTTTCGCTATGATTCTTTCTCGTTATTCTTTCGGTGTGTTGTTTAAAGAAGAAGATACTCGTATTTCACAAACGAAATGATAACACCAAGTTAGGAGTGACATCCATACCTTGGTGATTAGTTTCACTCCTCTATATGTTATTTATCTTAAGAATATATCTTTGAGATAGGATTGACATCCACACCTCAAAAAGTATTTTCTTCAAAAAGGAACTTAACCACTAAGCTGGGAGTGATATCCTTAACTTAGTGATTGGTTTCATTCTACAATCGTTTTCAATTTTGAAATACATCTTTGAGTTAGGAGTGAAATCCAAATCTCAAGGATTTATTTTTGCATCTCGTTTTTAATCTCGCTAAAGTTTTGGAATTCACTAGTGATGGGGCACGTGCAATCTGGAAGGGTGAGCGCCTGTATCCTGAGTTTTCTAGTCTAGGCCTGGTATTTCGTATAAATCCCAATCAGACGAGGGACCCGTATACCTACCTGGGAACTCTTGGGATGAGCATTCACTTATAGGCTAAAGTACGCCCCCACAAGTCACTAGGAAATTTCAAATACTTGAGTTGGTCAAAGTTTCCTATAGAAACAATTCCAATGTTTTATATCATTGATATTTATGTTTGTTTATCATTTGAAGATTCCATTTAATCACTTGATGTTTCATATGCCATTATTCATTGATCATTCGCTTTTGAATCCCTTATCATCATTACTAAAACTTTTGTTCGATATATTATCGCATTAAAGCTTACACTATTTCACTTATGTTCATGATTCTTACACTATAAGGTATTACTCGTTTTGCGTTAAAACATTTTTACCCACGACTTAAGTTTTAAACTCTGTGTTTAACTTCGACCACATCCTGATTTTAGGAATATTGCGTCATCATACAGTTAAAAATAAACATGTTTTCCCAAAACTTATTATTCAACCTGTCTTATATCTTCATTTTTACAAACTTACTTGATCGAAGTCACGATATATCCTTAAATTACGACTTTTGTATCCGTTTATACAGCCACAATACTTTCAAGACAATATATTCTGATATATCTAATACTAATATAGCCACACCCAGTCGTCTAAGCCATAGCCAACTACCACTAGTTAGCACTTCTTAGTCAGACTAAACTCATACATAAATGCCTACCTACACGATACGCACTAGTACACAACTCTCTAAAACGATTAATTTGACAACTTATTCTATAAATCTTTTCACAAAGCCTATTCGCCAAATTAGAACACACTTTTCACACCTTGTGCCTTGAAACAAATAGCCCGCTATGAGCCCAAAGAGATGCCTTAACGATCCTGCAAATAAATGATCTTTCAATGTTTAAATTTTGTAAAAGTTTGAAAATTTAAAAGGTTTCAAGTTTACCCAGTCTTAACGGGTAACACTTCGATTTTCTTAACATTTCATAACAATTAAAATTTTCTGACTTTTCAACCCACAAGTTAAAGAAATGTTTAAATACAGAAAATTTTATTTTCCAAAATTCGTCAAGGCATTTGAGATCATTCACAACCTTCACATCATTTTAAATCTTGGTCTTTTGAAACACATTAGATTTACACACACTTCATGAAATGGTTTCATCTTGCATTTTATAAACTTGCATTGCATATTTTACAAATCAAATGTAAATCTGCATGTTTTCATATAACGTATCCAATATATGTTTCGGGAGGAATTTGCAACTAATAATATACCATATAACACTTTTCAAACTCGACTTCTCGTAAACACATGAAAATGTGTACCTACGAAATCTTTTCAAGTGAACCTGTTTTGAACTTAAAACATTCTTCGGTTTCCAAAAAGTTATCCTCGTACCAGTAGACTATACGTCTGTTCTGCGTACTTTCATTTACAGTAAATTTCATTTTTTTTACACCATTCTATTTATAGTTACGTTCGTACATTATCTTATTATTTTTGTATTATTCTTTTGTTGGTAGTTATTTTCACGCGTTATTCGCAACTATTCTCGCACTAGTTATTAGTAGTTATTCTTACAACACTATTTTTGAGCATTAATTTAACTCGTTTACTTTCATTTTGTAAAAATTGTGCGATTTACTTGATTTACGTTATGCTATTCTTTCAATCGATATTTTATGCTATACTTATATACGTACATGAACGCATATTTGGTATACATATTTTTTTTTTGTTTTGTTGTGAGCAAAACCCTGTTATACTTTACATTATTTTGTTCATCATCATGGCCAACGAACATACTAATTGATAGCTCGTATGAGATCTAAGTCAGTTCCCATGTACGACTCGGTTCAGAGTATTCCTCTAACTCAAGGGGAACGGTGTAATCCTCAGAGTTTATCAATATGGTTGTTTAGAGACCAATGATGTGAACAAAAATTTACCGGTTAAAGATGAACCCGAAAGGTGAAGAACCCCTAATCATGTCTTATACTTACACATTAATCTTATTACGGTTAAAGGGTGAACCTGAAAGGGGAAGAACCTTTAACCGCATCTAATACTTGAGCAGTTGCTACTACTTAACACATTTTGGTTGCACTCATTGTTTCTTGTATTACTTATGTTAGTGTTATGGAAAAGCATAGCACCCTAGTGTAAGGTAAATTTATGATTACGGTCCGGAACGCAATCATGGATTTACAAGTACATGGGGGTGGTGTGTGATTCTACTTAGGCTATTGGTAGACAATCAGTATGAGTCCAAAGTATCAATAGTGTGGTGGGTTAGCTGCGGTACACCATATATATAAGCACGAGCGATACTGCGGGAGCGGACTAGGAGTCTGACCAAGAACCTACCCATTACTATCTCTTTATTAGATCGTTGACTAATAGCTTGCATTTTCGATAAGAATGTTCTTACACGAGCTTCAATTCGACTTCCTAGAGTCTTTCTCTGGACCATCCACACAGAAAACACAAACTTTCTATACTCTTACACTCTCTATTAGTCGAAATCCTGTTGCACGTCCTTAATAAAGTTCAGTCAGAAACTTCTCTAAAGTAAGGGAAGCTACTATAACACTGCCCTGCCCTCACCAATTACATACTTTTCCCAAACCTTGCTCATTATAAACTCTTAATTCTCTAACCTTGGGTCAAACTTTAAGGATTTTCAAACTCTTATTTTGGGTATTATACAACTACTTCAAACTTTGTCAAATCATGGCTGATGCATTTCTTAAAATCTACTTGCCTTTTTACAAATGTCTTTTGTTTCATGGAAACCTTCACTTGAAAGTAATTTCAGGACGAAATTTCTAAAGTAGGGGAGACTGTGACAACCTACACCCTTCACTTTTCATAAATGTGCATAATTGGTTCCTCAACTATTTCAAAATTTTCATTTTTAACCCTCGTATTTTAATAGGACCAAAATTCACAATTTAATAAAACTTATAATTTTTATAAGTAAAAGTATGCACGTTTTATACTCACATCTACACCCGAGCACGTATTTTTAGCCCTCGCGGTCTGCTAAGACAGTCTCAGTCAAAGTCCCAGTCAAAGTCTCAGTCAAAGTCCCAGTTAATGTCCTAGTCAAAGTCTTAGTCAAACAGTCAAAGTTCTAGTCAAATATTCAATTCATCATAAAACCTCACTTTATGGTGTTGACCAATTTTAATGGCTAATTGAATCCAAAACTAGTATAAAACCCCACCTATGACCCATTACACTTTGCACCTCTAAATCGAATGTTTCAATTCGATTAAACTCTCCCTCATACCTTTCTTCTAGAGTATATTACTTCTACATTTGAAGCTTTGCTTATAGGCTCTTGTAATTGGCGAATTGGAAGCTTGATATTTTTCCTATTCGGTTTCTTTTCTCCTAAATTGGACTAGTTTCGTTGTTGAATCTTTAGATTTCTCGCATTTTCACGTTCGCTTAGTCATCTAGTCATTTGGCGAAAGTGAGTATTTCCTATCCCCTTTTTGCTTTTATTCACTTTTGGGGTGTTACATGTACACTTATACAAATTACAAATACAAGTTCACATTTTTACAATACAATTCTAGTACTATGTGCATTTGCTTACAAACGTGCTTTATGCTTAGACATTACATGTAGAATACATTTGTACTTAGTGAAATCATTAACATTGTACAAGCCGACCTTAACATTGGATAACGCTATTGGATTGACAACCCGCCTAGGTTGATTCTCCCCCTTTTTCATCGGAGAATCCATGGTCATTGTTAAGTTATTATCCAATTATTTGGATAAGTACACCGCCGTTCATTCAGTACATTATACAGTCACATGATTGATTTCGCTCATTTGTATGATACATAGTTTACATAAATGCACTGTACCTCTGCACTTGAATTGTATAACATTTTCCAACTTACTATATGTATTAAAACTAGGAATGCTCACCAAGATTTCATATGTTGACAAAACTTATTTTGTACATGTTTCAGGTGCAGTTTGATCTTAGTTCCATAGCATTGGATTTTAGTGCTTGCTTTTAATAATTTATTTCAAATTTCATGTTTTGTTCAGACTTATGTCTTTTTCCCATTTCATCCATGTAAGACAATTTAAATTATTCAATAATATATTTACATTTTAGTACCATGTGCTTTTGAACAATCGTCACTACGTGACACCTCGATGATTCCGCCATCGGTTGGGGTGTTACAATTCATGAACATAAATGAACGAACAAAACGTGTGTTCTTGTTCGTTCATTTATCTAAATAAACGAACATAAACGAACTTCCCGCCGAACTGTTCACGAACAGTTCATGAACGTTCGGTTTGTTTACAGGCCTATCTTTGGTTGTTGTATTTAGGGGGTTCAAATGCTTTGCCCTTTAATTTTCTCAGATATGGACAATTTGCAATCAAGTGTCCAACCTCGTTACATTCATAGCATGACCTCCACTCCTTATAGTACTGGGGTTCATACCGTGACTGTCTAGAGCTAATCTAAGAAAATCTAGGGCTACAGCTCTGTTGTGAGCTTTTAAATCGAGAGGTACTTGGATATGAATCATAATCAGATGATCTAAGTGAAAAATTTCTTTGATGATTTTGAAAAGAATGTCTCATCTGATTAGTACCTTTCGATTTGATGGGCTTAAGTTCTTTGGCAAACCCGATCGGTGCATGTACCCCTTTGTCTTTTGGCTATCCACGCCACCACATGATGCATGATTAATCGTCCATCGTTTTTAACGTTATTTTCACGAAATTAGTAAAATAAGTTAAAACTAGTGCAACTTTACTTTTGCCCCCAAAGGGCCACACATTTATACATTTGAGGTATGTTTGGCAATGAGCTTTTAAGAGCTTTTAGATGCTTTAAGCTACAAGCTTTTAAGAAAAAGCTCACACTCAATAAAAATCCTTGTTTGGTTGAAGAGCTGGAAGCTTATAGGTTAGGAGAAAAAGCTCTATAGTGAAAAGCTACTACTACTAGCTTTTAAGAAAAAACTCTACTAGCTACAAGCATTTAATTAGTAAATGGCACAAATACCCATTCTATTTTAAAAACAAACTAAAAATCTTCCTTACAAGCTTTTAGTTATGCCCATTTTGGTCATTTTATACATTTTATTAAAAGCTCCACTTATTCTGCCAAACACCAAAATATATTTAAAAAGCTTCCAGCTACCAGCTTCCAGCTACCAGCTTGCAGCTACCAACTAACAGCTTGCAGCTTCCAGCTAGTTTTGCCAAACATACCCTATATCACCTTAATCAACCTGATTTTGTATAGCTAGCTCGTATACACAAACGGGCTTTCGACTGAGACAGATCCTAGGCCCGACCTAGAAGAAGCCCAAATAAAATTTAAGCCCAAATACAACATGGGAATTTACATCGTTCATATTTGCATAAAGGCATGGCAAGTAACTTTAGAACGTAAGTTTTTAAGCTAGATTACTAGAAATGCCCGCGCGTTGCTGCGGGTATTAATGTTTTTTTGTCGTACGCTGAGTGACGGGTTTCACGATTTGCAGCATTATGTTAGTTTTTTAGTCGTTTCATTTTATGTTTGGTTATGTACCTTGAGTGGAGTACCTAAGTAATGAATTGTTGTGAGGTAACATTTAGTTAAGGATGGTTCTTATGTAAATCATAATCATGGGAAATTCTAAGCATGGTGTCATCCATTTCAGCAGGGGTCATGTCTTCTTGAAGTTCCAGTGGCAGGTGTACTATCATTGGGTAGAATTATGGGATTTTGGTTGGTCTAGTAGCAGTTTGATTTACCGATGGTGCAGTACAGGCCTGATCGCAACTTGCGAGATTACGTAACTGCTTAGCGGCTTTGCGTGAGGCATCGCTGGTTACGGAACCGTGATAACAAAAAGGAAAGAAAACAATTAAATCAGAATGGAACTGAAGGTTAAAAATAAAAAAAACTGAAAGGTTAAATAAATAATAATGATGAAACTAACGAAGGGTGTTGCCTATGTGAAACCGTCAACGTGAAGCCTAGATGGTGTATTGGTGTAGAGTTATTTTCGTTAGTGGAAGAATACGCCAACGGGCACAGTTAGGCCATGGGGTGTGGATCGGTGGAAACAATCGGTGTGCCGAGTTGGAGGATCTCCCTCTCAGGGAACACCACCCCCTCCCCCCTTCCCCCTTCGGTGCAAACGGTGAGATTCCACCGTTCTCCCTGATCAATATAATATTAATACTTTATTTTATATATTATTAAATTGTACCCACCATTAATATTATATATTTTTTTGTCTTTTCTCTTTAAGATATTATAAAAAGGAAATTGGGAAGAATGAGGAACCATTTCCTTGGTTTGGGGGAGGGGAATGTGGGAAATGACGTGGCACTGATGTGGACAAGGGGGAGAGAAGGGGAAAGGGTTCCACACCTCATAGCCTTACCAAACGGAGTATTCTTTAGCGGTGACCGTGTCCATGGTTGCATCTATTTTGATGAAGAGAAGAGCAAGGAGCCTCAAGGTTAGCCTAAATAAATATAAGGACCTTGCTATTCACACCCCCCAAAAAATTATTTTGACCCCCTCAAAGCACTGAGCTTTGGCCAAAGCTCGGCGTAGCTTTGGCCAAAGCTCAGTGCTTTAAAGCCCAAAAGCTGACAGCAGCACATGGGGCCTTGGGATTGCCTCCTAAGCGCTGAGCTTTGGGCAAAGCTCAGTGCTTTGAAGCCCTAAGCTCAGTGCTTTGCTGCCACGTTTAAGCCCACGGGCCACTGCATTTTGCCCTAAGCTCAGCGCTTGGGGCCTTTTTTTTAAAAAAAAAAATTGTTTTAATGTTTTTTTTAATTGTTTTAATTAATTTTAATTCTTTTTTAAGTATTTTAACTTGTTTCCAATAAAAAAAATTGTTTGATGTGTTTCGGTCTGTTTATTGCTCGTTTGTCGTTTTGAGTAGAAACATCCGAGTATGAACAACTTTCATAAATTAGTGTACGTGATACATGAACTATACAATCAATACCGTTTTTTTTATCAAAATACATATTTAGCATGTCTAATCGATATCCTGGGTATCCGGACTCTGTTTGACGCGTTTTGGTTCGTTTATTGCTCGTTTGTGGTTTTCATTAGACATATTCTGTTGACGAACAACTTTCACAAATCATTGTACGTAATACATGAAATATACAATCAATACCATTTTTTTTATCAAAATACATATTTAGCATGTCTAATAGATATCTTGGGTGTCCGGACTCTGTTTGACGCATTTTGGTTCGTTTATTGCTCGTCCGGACTCTGTTTGACGCGTTTTAATTAGTAAACTTTTTAATTATAAATAGGGGTAACTTTGCTAATTATAAATATATTTTTGAACAATGACATAACCATTTTTCATTCCCGTATCTTGTACCCAGTCGACTAACTCCTGGCGTGAAGCAAATGTCCGGTCAATCTCAAACGAAACTATGATCGAGTAAGAGCCTTCCTCCTAATCTTCTACCAACTTCTCCTCCTCACCACCACCGTCTCTCTGGTCTTGTTGTATTAGATTTCAGTTTATTTTATATTTTGTATCATCGAACTGATTTTATATGTTAATGAAGTCGATCTTTTGTTTGCTTTTATTTGTTAACGAATGCTTATATCTATTTGTTTGTTTATATGGTGTTTGTTTCGAGTGATTAATATGTTAACACTTAACGTAATAAATAGAGTAATAAACAACAAGATCGTTCGTTCAAAACCTTTTTTTTATAATTAGACGTTTAAATGAATGAAATGTTAGAAGTTATTATATCTATTTATTATTATTAGTATTACCTTATTATTATTATTATTATTATTATTATTATTATTATTATTATTTACTAACTTAAAAAAAACAAACACCAAAAAAACCCCCACAAAAAAAAAAATTATACAAAAAACAACCAAAACCCCACTCAAAACACCCAAAAAAAACCCAATCCAATACCCTATCACACCAATCCCAAAACCTCATCAGCTTTTGTACTTCAAAGCACTGAGCTTTGCTTAAAGCTCAGCGCTTAACACCAATCCCAAGGCCCCCCACCCGATACCACCTGATGCTGTCAGCTTTTGGGTTCAAAGCACTGAGCTTTGCCTAAAGCTCAGCGCTTTGAAGGCGGCTGGGGGGTTTAGATAGACAAAGCAGGGGTGCCAATAAATAGGGCCTTGTCACAAAATATTACAATATTTCCTTTTTATATAAGTCATCAAAAATATTTATGCTTTAGTATAAAAATCGGGACATGAAATTCTCTAACCCAACTAAAATTTGAAGCAACCATAAAAGTCACGACATTCGTTCAAGAAAACTGTTCTTAAATTAACCGAAAATATGTCCAAAGTCTGCCTCGTAAATCCTTCCAAGGTCAGAAAGTCTTACGGTCAAACACATTTTATTTTGTATCATTATCAAGGTAAAGAATGACAACTTACAACAATATTAATGCAATGACTTTAAAGAACCTCAATTGACTGAGTTTGGATCCAAATTTGGAGGAGGACATATCTGGTCATGATAAAACTTAGCATATGAAAGAATTACTAAATCACCAAATCTATCACCACTATGTAATAATAATTACTTAAAAATAACTCAAGTAACAAGATTGCTAAAGTTACCATTCTTAATGATGATGCATTTTTGCTTTTTCTAGTGTCTTGCAAACAGGGAACAAAAATCTGAAATCTTATTTAAAAAATCCTCTCCGTTTGTTATATATACAATGTAAGAATCCAAGATAATTCACACTTTACATTAGAAATCACGGATACAAAAACAACATTTGATAGATTAGCCAAGAAGCTAGTCAAGTTAACCATATAAGTATCACATCAATTCAAGAAATAAACAAATCACAGTATTCAAAGGAGCCAAAGGCATCCGGGTGAGGCACACCAAAAATGCCTTGAGTGCAGCAAAGAAGAAAAGCGCAAAAAACCTTGGAAAAACAGGCTTAACCTGCAAAAAACCTGTCTGAACAGGCTTATACCAGCCGAAAACATGTCTAAAGCAACCGAAAACAAGTCTAAAACAGCTAAAAAACGGCTTGTTCGGGCTACCTTGAACTAAATTAAAAAAAAAGGAAATATCATTCTAGCTATTAGTTTAGCGACTTGCATAACAAACTAAAAAGCTAGTAAGTTATTCCTGTTATCTATATAGTAAAATCATAGTAGTCATAAGTGCTAAAGGCCACCGGGCGAGGCGCACCAAAAACGCCTCAAGTGCAGCAAGGGGAAAAAGCACAAACAACTTAGAAAAGACAACCTAGACTTGCAAAAAAACTTTCTGAACCAGCCTAAATCAGTCTAATACAGTCGAAAACATGGCTACAAAGGTTAAAAATGGCTTGTTTAGGCTACGTGGAACTTAATTAAAAAAGACAATGTCATTCTAGCTATTAGTTAAAAAATTTTGCATAACAAACTAAGAAGCTAGTTAAGTTAAAAAGTATCAAACAAGCTGCATTAAAAATTAAATAGATAAATACCATGACGTACACGAATAGGATATATACAAAAGTTCACAATCAATTTTAAAATACACGTGCAATAAGATCCATGAGGAGTAGTATATATAAAGTAATGAACAATGTTGTGTGTTTTTGTATTATGAAAGTTGTGTATCTATCAACAATACATCAAGGCCTTTATATAGGCTTACATATGACTAACTCTAGCTAAGATTATGGAGTCAATGGTTGACTAAGTATAATGTACAATATAAATACAATGGCTAAAATCATGGAGTCAATGGTTGACTAGGAGACTTGACTTGACTTGATTTATGTTAGGGAGTCAATGGTTGACTAAGAGATTTGATTTGACTTGACTTGACTTGATTAATGTTGTTAATACGCCCCCGCAAGATGGAGGATCCGTTGGAGACTCTAATCTTGGACCGAAAATATAGGAAGGGTGCACGTGCAAGTGGTTTGGTGAGCACATCCGCGAGTTGATCCTTGGAGCTGACATGAAGAACTTTGAGTTTCCCGGAATTGACTTGTTCTCGCACAAAGTGATAGTCCAGAGCGATGTGTTTCATGCGGGAATGGTAAACAGGATTTGCACATACATAGGTAGCTCCGGTGTTGTCATAGTAAAGCGATGGGGTGCTTTTAATTGGGAGCCCGAGTTCACCAAGTAAATTTTTAACCCATGAGAGTTTAGCCGCAACATTAGCGAGTGCTTTGTATTCAGCTTCGGTAGATGATCTTGAGACGGTTTTTTGTCTAGCAGATTTCCAATAGATGATATTAGACCCAAGATATATGAGATATGCTGTAGTGGACCGTCCCCCATCATTAATACCGCCCCAGTCCGAGTCCGAAAAAGCCTGCAAGTTTAGGTTAGTATTGCGTTTCAAGAACAACCCATGATGGACCGTTCCTTTCAAATAGCGGAGTACCCGTTTGAGAGCTTGCCAGTGTGATTGTTTAGGTGAGTGCATGAATTGAGATAATTTATTGACGGCAAAGGAGATGTCGGGATGTGTGAAAGAAAGATATTGCAAAGTGCCTACAAGTTGGCGGTAGGGAGTGGGATCGACTGGGGGAGTGGAGTCAAAGGAAGAAAGAGAGTCAGAAGTGCTTAAAGGAGTGAGAACCTCTTTTGCACCATCCATTTTAAAGGTGGTAAGAATATCTTGAATGTGACGATGTTGGGAAAGAAATAGACCATGAGGCGTAGGAATGACTTCAATTCCTAGAAAATGATGGAGAGGGCCTAAGTCTTTGATAGAAAATTGGTTGCTTAGGGCTTGAACAAAGGAATCCATAAATGGATTGTGATTTCCGGTGAGGACAATATCGTCAACGTACACAAGGAGGTAGCAAGTGATGTTGTTGAGATTGTATACAAAGAGAGAGGGGTCAGAAATGCATTTTTTAAAGCCAAAACGAGTGAGAAAGTTGGTTAGTTCGATGTACCAAGCACGCGGTGCTTGCTTAAGTCCATAGAGGGATTTTTTGAGTTTGCAAATGTGACGTGGGAATTCCGTATTGGTAAACCCAGGAGGTTGCACCATAAAGACATCTTCGTGAAGAGTCCCATGAAGAAACGCATTATTAACGTCTAGTTGACGTAAAGACCATCCTTTTGAAAGAGCAATGGAGAGAACAGTGCGAATGGTAACGGGTTTAGTAACGGGACTAAATGTTTGATGATAGTCTTTTCCATATTGCTGGTGAAACCCTTTGGCAACTAGATGGGCTTTGTACTTGTCAATCGTGCCGTCAGGTTTGCGTTTGATTCGGAATACCCATTTGCAACCAATGGGAGTTTGGGTTGTGTGAGGGACAAGTTCCCAAGTGTTGTTATGAAGGAGAGCATTATACTCAAGATCCATGGCATGGCGTCAATCCGGATCTTTCAAGGCTTGAGTATAAGTGGATGGTTCAAGAGAAACGGGTAGAGGGTGAATGGTGGTAGAGTTGACAAAGTTGGGGTTGTAATACTTTGAGTTGGGTTTTGGTTGTCGACGAGGTGGTTGAGGGTTGTATGGAGGTGAGTTCGTGGAATCATCGGATGTGTTGGATGAAGACATTGGTGAGGTGGGGTTGGTAGAGTGGGAATCGGTTGGGGTAGAGGTGGTGCTATCAAGTGGAGTCGGTGGGCTGGTTGGTGAGGGTGTCTCGGTAGGCTGGGGTGTAGGGCCTGTTGTGTGGGAGGTTGGGCTGTTTGGACCTATTGTGTGGGAGGGTTGGTTGTGTGTAGGAGGTATAGGGGTTTGGGCTTCGGGTGATATGGGTTGTGGAGTAGGGGTTGGATGATGCAAGATGTTTGGTTCTGGAGTGGGTTGGATAGAAGGGGAGGTTGATAGGGCCGATTGGTATATGGATAGGAAGGAGTCAAATGACATGTGTTTGGGTTGGGGGTTGGTGTTTTGAGATGGAAAAATATGTGGGATAAATTCAACGTGGCGAGAGTGGTATAGTTTGTGACTAGTAGGGTCATAGCATTTGAATGCCGATTTGGAGGATGAGTACCCAAGAAATATGCACGCCGTTGAACGGGAGTGGAGTTTTGAAGTAGCATAGGGTCGTAACCATGGGTAGCAAAGACAACCAAACGGTTTGAGTTTGGAATAAGTAGGAGCGGTGTTGAACAACATATCGTAGGGAGATTTGTTGTTAAGGATGGGTGTAGGCAAACGATTGATTAGGTGGGTTGCGGTTTGAAAGGCATGGGACCAAAAATGTTGTGGTAAGTGGGAGTAGTGGAGTAAGGCGAGGCCGGTTTCCACAACGTGTCGGTGACGTCGTTCGGCAATACCGTTTTGTTCCGGTGTGTGAGGTGGTGTCGTGTAATGGGAGATACCTTGAGAGGCAAGATAAGGTGAAAGACCCACATATTCACCCCCATTATCAGTGAACAACGCAACAATGTTGGTTTTGAAAAAATTTTCAACAAGGGATTTGAATTGTGGAAAAAGAATTTTGACATCGAATTTTCGTTTGATTGGGTATAACCAAATGTATTTGGAAAAATAGTCAACAAAAATGACATAGTATTTAAAGCCATCGATTGACGTTTTTACGGGACCCCAAACGTCGGAGTAGAGAAGTTGTAGAGGTTGATTGGCGACAAAAGAGTTTTTGCCAAAAAGTAGTTTGTGGCTTTTATTTAGGGAACATGAAGTACAATGAAAAGACTCATGGGTCACCTTATTAAAACGAAGTCCCAATCTAGAAATTAAAGACTTGAACACTTGAAGCGATGGATGTCCAAGTATGTGGTGCCACATGAGAAGAGAGTTTGTTTGGGTGTTGTTGACTTGAGGAGACAATGAGATTAGTCCATAGTAGACATCATTTACGTTCACTCCCCGCATGAGGCGCGCCCCCGTGCGTAAATCCTTTACAAAAAAATGATAAGGAAAAAATTCAACGGAAACAAGATTAGTACGACAAACTTTGGCAACGGAAATAAGATTATTTCGAAGATTAGGAGCAATTAAAATGTTATTTAAAAGAAGTGGGCGAGAATTTGTTGGAATAGTTGTTTGAGCAATATGAGTTATAGGGAGAGTTTTACCATCACCTAGCACGATCTTATCGGGTCCTCCGTATTCGGAAAGAACGGAAAATTGTTGGTTGTTGTTCGCGGTGTTGTTGGACGCACCGGTGTCCCACATCAAAGATGAGGTTGTAGCCATTGGGTGCGGGGTGGTGTAGTTAACCATCGGGGTGTTGGTATTTTGAGGCGAGACATTGTGTTCTCTTAGGAAGCGACTAAGTTTGCGACAATCTTTAGTGTCATGTCCGGGAATGTTACAATAGTAGCAATAGGTGTTATTGTTGCGAGTCGGGCGAGTGTTGGTATTGGTAGTTTGTGGTGGCCCTTGGTTTCGGGTTGTGGCGGCGGTAATGTGGGTGATTTGTTTGGCCATGATGAATCGAAAGAAAAAAAGGCAAAATGCGGACAGAAGGTGTCTGTCGAGTAGGTTGGGATCGAAGATGGCTCAAGGGAGCTTTTAGGCTCTTGATACCATATAAAGTAATGAACAATGTTGTGTGTTTTTGTATTATGAAAGTTGTGTATCTATCAACAATACATCAAGGCCTTTATATAGGCTTACATATGACTAACTCTAGCTAAGATTATGGAGTCAATGGTTGACTAAGTATAATGTACAATATAAATACAATGGCTAAAATCATGGAGTCAATGGTTGACTAGGAGACTTGACTTGACTTGATTTATGTTAGGAAGTCAATGGTTGACTAAGAGATTTGATTTGACTTGACTTGACTTGATTAATGTTGTTAATAGTATAAACTCATAATTTTGCACACTATAAGCTACTTTAGATAACTCTTCACAATCATACTCTAAAAATAATTCACCTAAACAGTTTAACGTAGATACAAACAAAATGATTTAATTTTTAACTGAACAAAGTCCAATTCTAAATCCACATTTCATATCCCAAAATCATCCAATTAGGAAAAAATAACATCAAATTCGAAGCACTGAGATCTCAAATAAAGAAAATCAAAACAAAAGAAAAATACCATCAAAAAAGTTAGAACGAACAGGTCTTACTCTGGTCACGGGAATGAGTGGCACCATATCTCTCTCTCTCTCTCTCTCTCTCTCATAAACACAATTAAAACAATTCTTAACTTATAAAAGGGGATTCCATAGAAACGTTTACGGGGTTCTATAAAGTGTCACATAAAAGTCTTTAACTGAATCATTCATTGAGGTTATGCTTGGGTTACGAATTGCTTGAATCATTGGTAACGGAATATTGTTTCATTACCAGAAGTTATTACCAGGAATTCAATAGGAGTAGGGGCTGGGGTCAGGAATAGAGTGGATGGCATTAAGGGAAAGAATTTTATACTTTTAACTAAAATGTCATTACAAATTTACTATTATAACCTTGCAAGTGTTTTAAATGTCTACTAAGTTCCAATTATACCCCCATGATCTAAGCATAAATCACTTGTGCATTTGCTTCTTAAGTTGTATGGAATTGAAAATACTATCCTACCCGTCACTCCTCCTATGTAATGTATTGTAGATTATAGATTATAGATATATACCTCTGAGTAACAATGCATTACATAGTACTAGCAGGAGCCCGCGTATTGCGGCGGTTCTGTACAATGTTTGGATGTTGCGTTTTGTGACACCCGGCAAATTCTGGTTAACAACGTTGTCTAGATGAAAGTCTACCTTAGCGAGTCACGCGTATATTGTACTTAACTAGGTTAGTTAAGTCGTGTTACGGTTCGGGAACTGTTAGTTCAGTATAGAGGATCATCGGATGTTAGTCTAGAGGTTCATTAGATGTCAGTCCTTAACCAAGTGTACAAATGGTGACGATTCGTAGAATCGTCAGGTCATACGGAACATACAAGTCTCGAGTCCCGGGAATTGGTGAACGAGTGTGAATATATTTGTTTGCAAGTGTTATGTGTTTACAATCATTATGTGACTTGTCGGTATGTGAAAATGTGTTAACATATGTTAAAACGGGGTTTAACGCGCAAAATACATGGAACCAACCCCTATAGGCGATTAGGGGAGCCCAATCGCCTATAGGGTATGCGATTGGGCAACATCATGGGCGAGTAGCATGCTAAATGCATGCTACAGGGGGCGATTAGCCCCTAAATGCATGAATGTCATGCGATTAGCAATGCTAATCGCGTATAGCTGCTGCACAATCGCGTGTTACGTGCTGGACGACTAAAAACGACTATAAATACAATACTTGACCTCCTAAACTTCATAATATCAACCCTAGTCGTCCCATAACCCGCCCCAACACACACACAACCTCTGGAACGTGATTTTGGATCAAAACACAAGGTTTCAAGCTTATTTCATCAATCTAACACAATCTAAGGTGTGATTTTCATCCATGAAATCTTTATAAACATTTTTATTAAATCCCTAACGGTCCAGACCTGTTTTAAAACGTATGAGTCTTCTGAAAATCGTTAATAATCATTGTTAATTGGATTCTAAGTAGCATGCATGATGTATGTGGGTTTTCAATCAAAAGCTAGGGTTTTTATGATTCAAGATGGATGATTACATGTTATTAGGTTAGTTTCAGATTAATAATGATGGCATGATGATAGGATCTGAGTAATTGTTCATTAGGGTTATAGTTATGCATGTTAATGTGAGGTTTCATGCTATGTGTATTGTGTTTGGATTACATGGTTGCATGCAGGGCTGATAATACGAGGCTAAACGAAGGATTTTGGTTTAAACATGTTTGGTATAGTTGTTGGATTGATATTGGATGATTACACGCGTTCTGGATCTGATTTGGAGTGTTAAACGCACGAAAAACCGGAACAGCTGGGTTACTGGCGATTAGCAACCCTAATCGCCTATGTTATAGGCGATTAGGAGGCCAATCGCCTATAAAGATGCCCTAATCGCCTATAAACCCAAGATTTACATGTCTTATGACCCTAATCGCCTATATTATATGCGATTAGCCTTCCTAAATGCCTGTTGACCAACCTAAATGCTAGTTGACTTTTCCTAATCGCGTGTACTGCTGCTGTAAGTGTAAATTAGCATTCCGAGACCCGATTTGACATCTAGGAACATGCTAGGAACCCCGTAACATATCTAATAACTTGGTAACATATGTTTGGATGTAATTATGTGATACGTGAACTACGTGCTATAACTTGTTGGACGTTAACGTATGTTAAGTGTGATTGCATGATTGTATGTTTGAGAGCGTAAACATAACACGGGGAGTCTCGGGTCACCAATGGGATGTCGAGTCTTGTACATTGGGTCAATTAAACAGTCACGGTGTTTTCAAACGAACTTGGTTATGGTCTAGACATCTAGGGACTAACTAACCTGCGGGTTATTAGTCTAAGTACTTGTAACTGTCATATGTTAGGTCGCCGCTTTACGGGACTAGCATAGCTGCTGAGTTTATTCGTGTTACGGAGTAACGCAACTTAAGGTGAGTTTACGGCCCCTCTTTTAACTGGTTTCACTTTTCGGGGGAGAAAACATGTGTTAAAACTTATGTTTGGTAACTACTGTCATACTATGGGTTTCTATGGTTTACTATACGATCTTTGGAAGTCCCGGGGGGAACCATGAATGTGCGGGGTTTGCACAACGGGGAAATGTGAATAGCGCTATTGGGAGTGACCAACCCCACTCGTCGGCTTGGAGGGCCGGGCGAGTGCATATTGTCTCAAACAGGAACAACAGGTTTACTACATCGGGCACGACATCTGGTTTGCGAGTTAGTAATGGTTTTCCAATCGTGATAGTAACAAAACATACGCCTAGCTAGCGTACTTTGGTGTTCGATTTGTTATAGTATGGACAGGTTGAACTTGGTACTTGGATTACAAACCTGTAAACTCACCAGCATTTTTGTGCTGACGTAAACTTTTACATGTTTTCTCAGGTCGCTAAGGTAGCACAATGGAACTAGGGCGCACGCGTCTGCACGGCGTCTAGTTAGGATTGCATGGTTTTCGAACGTTGAACACTTGGTTTATTTTGGATTCTGTTTTGAATAAGCTTCCGCTGTAATTGGGGATTTTAAACTATGTTTTCTTAAATTGCATATGTTCATTTAGACTTGTTTATTATGATCGTTGGTTTGGATCCTGGTTTGTCATGCGCCTCGCGGTAAAACTCCGCAAGTGGATTTTGAGGGTGTGACACGTTTGGTCAAATTTATGATTTTCGACCCGATTCGACCTGAGAATTCAAATTGAATTATATATAACTTGAACTTCTTTTATAAAAAGTACATATAAATAATTTCGTTTATTTAGCTTGATTCGAATTCAAACATAAATCAAATTGTAATTTAAATAATCTGAATAACCCGAAAACAGTCACGCTAAACATCCATATTCCACTTATTACTTTTACGTGTTATATTATAGAGATTCAAACCAACTTATAACTTGAACAAATTTTTCCTCTATTATTGATTAAAAAAGAACATTACGCTGTTACCCGAAAGCATGATGGGTAAAGTGCATTCTTGCTAGTTATTTGTTAATCTCCACAGGCTAAGTCCAAAAATTATATAATGAACATGTGAGTCAGTTTGCGGTTAATTTATTGTGGATAAGACATACATGTAACACCCCAACTGATGGCGGAATCATCGAGGTGTCACGTAGTGACGATTGTTCAAAAGCACATGGTACTAAAATGTAAATATATTATTGAATAATTTAAATTGTCTTACATGGATGAAATGGGAAAAATACATAAGTCTGAACAAAACATGAAATTTAGAATAAATTATTAAAAGCGAGCACTAAAATCCAATGCTATGGAACTAAGATCAAACTGCACCTGAAACATGTATAAAATAAGTTTTGTCAACATATGAAATGTTGGTGAGCATTCCTAGTTTTAATACATATAGTAAGTTGGAAAAATGTTATACAATTCAAGTGCAAGCTACAGTGCATTTATGTAAACTATGTATCATACAAATGAGCGAAATCAATCCTGTGACTGTATAAATGTACTAAAATGAACGGCGGTGTACTTATCCAATAAATGGATAATAACTTAACAATGACCATGGATTCTCCAATGAAAAAGGGGGAGAATCACCTAGGTGGGTTGTCAATCCAATAGCGCTATCCAATGTTAAGGTCGGCTTGTACAATGTTAATGATTTCACTAAGTACAAATGTATTCTACATGTAATGTCTAAGCATAAAGCACGTATGTAAGCAAATGCACAATGTACTAGAATTGTATTGTAAAAATGTGAACTTGCATGTGTATTTTGTATAAGTGTACACATAACACCCCAAAAGTGAATAAAGACAAAAAGGGGTTAGGAAATACTCACTTTCGCCAAATAACTAGATGACTAAGCGAGTGTGAAAATGCGAGCAATCCAAAGACTCAACAACGAAACTAATCCAATTTCGAAGAAAAGAAACCGAATAAGAAAAATGTCCAGCTTCCAATTCGCCGATTACGAGAGCTTATAATCAAAGCTTCAAATGTAGAAGTAATATACTATAGAAGAAAGGTATGAGGGAAAGTTTAATCGAATTGAAACAATCGATTTAGAGGTGCAAAGTGTAATGGGTCATAGGTGGGTTTTTATACTACTTTTGGATTCAATTAAGCTTTAAAATTGGTCAACACAATAAAGTAAGGTATTAAGATAAATTGACTATTTGACTAAGACTTTGACTAGGATTTTGACTGAGACTTTGACTAAGATTTTGACTCAGACTTTGACTTGGATTTTGACTGAGACTTTGACTATTTGACTGTCTCAGCGGACCACGAGGGCTAAAAAAAAATAATTTTTCTAATTTAATCAATTTTAAGTTCTAGACTTGTTTCCTTCTGTTTCTAAGTTGTTTTAGGGCCGAAAATTAAGGGCTTTGAGTATCAAGGTCTGAAACATACGTGCTTGGGTGTAGATGTGAGTATAAAACGTGCATACTTTTACTTATAAATTATAAGTTTTATTAAATTGTGAATTTTGGTCCTATTAAAATATGAGGGTTAAAATGAAAATTTTGAAATAGTTGAGGAACCAATTATGCACATTTATGAAAAGTGAAGGGTGCACGTTGTCACAATACAAAATATAGGGGTTTAAAATTATGAATGGTGTAATATTATACAAACTAATTTTTTGTTTCTTGTTTTTGCCTTTTTCTTAACCTTCAACTATTAATCATTTATCATTAATTTTTTGTTTTTTTTGTCATTAATTAATTAATTAATTAATAGAAATTAATAGTTGTATTAAATTTGTCTTGTCATTCTAATGAACGTACAATTTTACCTTTATGCATAAACATAAAATGACAACTTTACCCGTCCAGCACCCACCATACAGTAGTATAGATAGATATATATATAGATATGTTAATAAACAATATAACTGCCATTAAGGCCTTTGGGTGTGGTTCCGGCAAGAGGCACGACAAGGAGGGGCATGCCCATGCTGGCTCGGCAAACACCGCCCCCTTGGCCCGGCATGGTATGGGCGGCAGCCAGAGGATTGTGATGCCGGGGCAAATGTTATTATTTTTAATAGATTTTTTATTATTTTTAATAATTCTGGGCAGAGGATTGTGGTGTAATTACCATGGTTCTAGGCATGTATTTCAACTTTTCTAGTACTTTAAACATTAATGTGCCTTAAGCACTCATACATGGAGCTTGATTGGTTTTATATATAAGGTTGAGTTATTCTACAAAGGCTACAAAAAATGAGAAGGGTGAGAAATCATTAGAAAATGACATGTGTCTAAGGGATTAAACAAGTGTGAGGGGTAATTTTGTCAAAAACATATGCACATGCAAGTCACATGTCATTTCCACCTTCATTTTTAAATGTCCGTAACTTTTTTATACGTCAACTTTTTTAAAAAAAAATTGTACCATAAAATTGTGCGTCTTTTTATCTTTAATATGAGTACCGTATTGTTATACTTTTGAAAAAAAAGAATTTAAAACCCACTTGCGTAAGACACAATGGAGTGTAAAACACAATGAGCACCGATTAAATATAGGGTATAAAACATAATCAAGAGTCTAGTAAAACACAATGGACAACATGACATACTAAAGACACAATGAACAGAAGACTAAAACACAATGAATACTTTTGAAAAAAAAAAGTAAAAAATCCAATTGTGTAAAACACAATGGACGACATAATAAGGACACAATGAACAAAAGATTAAAACACAATGAATACTTTTGGAAAAAAAGTTGAAAACCCAATTGCGTAAGACACGATGGAGATAACGTAAAAGACAATGAGTACCAATTAAATATGCAATGAACAATAGAGTATAAAACACAATGAACAGTCTAATAAAACACAATGGACGACATATTAAAGACACAATAAACAGAAGACTAAAACACAATGAATAATAGACTTAAACACAATTAGGGATGGCAATGGGTCGGGTTTGGGACGGGTTTAGGTAATCCCAACCCCATACCCGATTAGGTATGCTTGTCCCAAAACCCGTCGGGTTTGTGTCGTGTAATTACCCATTGGGTATCGGGTATACCTGCGGGTTTCGGGTAAACCCATTAATTTTTAAAACTTACCTATTGAGTATATCCGACCAAAGACCCGGCTGGTATCTATTAGGTAACTATTAACCAATTACATTTACCATCATTAAATATATATGTAAATGATTACAATGTATAAATATAAAATACTTAAATCTTATAAAAACACTCAAAGACATAGATAACAAATAGTATACACTAATTTTTTGTAATTTGTAGCACAGGATGACAGTCTAGATGGACAATTTGATATATTATGCATACATATTTAAAAACATATACCAGAAAAAAATATATTGGGTATCTAATCGGGTAAACGGGTATACTTTATCGGCTAATCGGGTCGGGTAAACAGGTATATCATTAAATCCCAAACCCGCGAAAAAAATAAAAACTAATCCCATACCCGGACCCATACCCGATTACTCGACCCCAAACCCGTCCCAAATGTATCGGGTTTCGGGTTTACCCATCAGGTTCGGGTTTGATTGCCATCCCTAAACACAATGAACAACATAATAAAACATAATGTACACCTAAATACAAAACTCATTTGCATAAAACACAATGAAAAACATACTAAAAACACAATGGACAAAGTTAAATCTTGTGTAGACTAAAAAACATAAATAACATATTTATAAAGCACACATGCATACTATAACACAATGAACGAGCAGAAGACACAACGGAGAAGAAAACCCATTTAGTACGATTTTTTTTTAATTTTAATGTAGTAGTGTGGTACTCATATTAAAGATAAAAAAACGCTCGTTAATATGGTGAAATTTTTTTGAAAAAAAAAATGTCGTGTGAAAAAGTTATAGACGTTTTAAAATGATGGGGGGGGGGAATTGACATGTGCATTGCATGTGGAGTGAGAAAATCAACAAATGTGGTTTTACTTTTATGCCCTTCCTCTTATTATTTATTTTTTTCAAACAAATTAATCTTAACCCTTCAAATATATAATCAATGGATCACAATCCTTCTCACCCTTCCTAGAAAAAGTGTGTTGTGTATTTGATCCTATCCCTTTATATATATACTACATTATACCACGGGAACGTCCCGGGTTTGAGAAATCTAACATGACATATTAATTTTACATATGAAATAGAATGATGTGCTTTACAGTTACATGTAGGAAAGCTTCGGGTAGCATATAACCTAAAACAATTAAAAATGTATCTCCAATGTTAACGCCTAACCTTAAACAATGTATAACTCTAATATTAATATCTAACCTAAAACAATGTATAACTCCAATGCTAACGCATGTTGAAAATAGAATTAATATTTACTGATTTGAACATAATTAGTGATTTGCCTATACATGATTAATGATTTACCTGAACACTTTGTGTTTTTTTCTTCATGTATGAACAAAACCCCACAAAAAATAGTCGTTTTTTTTCTCGTTTTTTATATAGCACTATGCTACTCGTTGGAAAGATAATAAGGGTTGGGTTATTCTACAAAGGCTACAAAAAATGAGAAGGGTGAGAAGCCACTAGAAAATGACATGTGTCCAAATGATTAACAAGTGGGAGGGGTAATTTTGTCAAAAACATATGCACATGCAAGTCACATGCCATTTCCCCCTTCATTTTTAAATGCCCGTAACTTTTTTATACGTCATCCGTTTTTAAAAAAAATTATACCATAAAATTGAGCGTCGTTTTATCTTTAATATGAGTACCATATTGCTATACTTTAGAAAAAAAATTCAAAACCCACTTGCGTAAGACACAATGGAATGTAAAACACAATGAACACCAATTAAATATAGGGTATAAAACATAATCAATAGTCTAGTAAAACACAACGGACGACATACTAAAGACACAATGAATAGAAGACTAAAACACAATGAATACTTTTGAAAAAAAAAAGTTGAAAACCCAGTTGCGTAAGACACAATGGATGACATACGAAAGACACAATGAACAAAAGACTAAAATGTAATGAATACTTTTGAAAGAAAAGAAGTTAAAAATCCAATTGTGTAAAACACAATGGACGACATAATAAAGACACAATGAACAGAAGATTAAAACACAATGAATACTTTTGGAAAAAAAGTTGAAAACCCAGTTGCGTAAGACACAATGGAGATAACGTAAAACACAATGAGTACCAATTAAATATGCAATGAACAATAGGTTATAAAACACAATGAACAGTCTAATAAAACACAATGGACAACATATAAAAGACACAATGAACAGAAGACTAAGACACAATGAATAATAGACTTAAACACAATGAATAACATAATAAAACACAATGTACGCCTAAATACAAAACTCATTTGCGTAAAACACAATTAAAAGCATACTAAAAACACAATGGACAAAGTTAAATCATGTGTAGACTAAAAAAACATAAATAACATATTTATAAAGCACACATGCATACTATAACACAATGAACGTGCAGAAGACACAACGGAGAAAAAAAACCCATTTAGCACGATTTTTTTTTTTCAATTTTAATGTAGCAATGTGGTACTCATATTAAAGATAAAAAAACGCTCGTTAATATGGTGAAATTTTTTTGAAAAAAAAATGTCGTATGAAAAAATTATAGACGTTTTAAAATGATGGGGGGAATTGACATGTGCATTGCATGTGTAGAGAGAAAGTCAACAAATGTGATTTTCCTTTTATGCCCTTTCTCTAATTTATTATTTATTTTTTTCAAACAAACTAATCTCAACCCTTCAAATATATGATCAATGGATCACAATCCTTCTCACCATTCTTAGAAAAAGTGTCTTGTGTATTTGATCCTAACCCAGATAATAAAATGCTCGTTAATTTGGTGTAATTTTTTTCTTTAAAAACTCTCGTATCTATACATATAATAAACCAAAGCATTTTTTATGACATGTCATAATATTATGAAATCTCTCTTTTAAGAGATGCCACATAAGATGTGATGTGACAACTCTAGACCAATTAAAAAAAAGGAATAAATATGGTTTAAATATGATTTAAAATAATCTATTAAATACCTAATCTACTAAATGTAAATATTAAAACTTTATTATTTTCTCTCTCATGTTTCCTCTCTTAGCTTTTAAACGTTAATATCTTTTATATACGATATTTTTTAAAGAAAAAAATTACACCAAATTAACGAGTGTTTTATTATCTTTCCAACGAGTATCATAGTGCTATATAAAAAACTGTGAAAAAAAAACGACTATTTTTTGTAACCCGACAGGTATTGTGTCAGGTTTGAAATTAGTTTAAAAAAAATTGTTGGTTTGGGTTGGGCCTGGGATTAGGTGATACCCGACCCAATTACTCTTTTTTTTTATATTAGAATATGATAACTTATGGTAGAGATTTGTTTAAAATAATAATAATAATAATAATAATAATAATAATAGTACTAATAATAATAATATTCATTAATCATATATTGGCAAGTTGATACATAGATGTCATTTTTATAGTTTAGATACTTTTAATTTTATTCACTTTACTTAGATTTCTCAACCCCGGATGCTTCCGGGGTATAAGCTAGTATAAAAGATATTAACATTTAAAAATTATGGGAGGAAACATTAGAGAGAAAAATCCAATTTTGTTTTTAATTTTTTTTTTCCTAAAAAATCTAAATGCCACATAGGATGACACATGACACACTTAAGGGGGTTAATGCCTCTTTGAGTGTCATGTCATTAAAATGGCTTTGGTTTATTACATACTAGATTATACCCCGGGTTCGTCTCACGGTTGAGAAATCTATTATGACATATCAACTTTACATATGAAATAGAATGATGCGCTTTACAGTTACATGCATGAAAGCTTCAGGTAATACCTAAGCAAAAACAATTAACAATGTATCTTCAATGTTAACGTCAAACCTTAAACAATTTATAACTCTAATATTAATACTTAACCTAAAACAATGTACAACTCCAATAACACATGTTGAAAATAGAATTCATATTTACTGATTTGAACATAATTAGTGACTTGCCTATACATGATTAATAAATTACCTGAACACTTTGTGTTTTTTTTTTCTGTATGAACAAAACCACACAAAATGCATAACTTTAATATTAATACCTAACCTAAAATAATGTACAACTCCAATGCTAACACATAACCTAAAACAATGTATGTGACGACCGGGGAAATTTTTCTTTTTCTCGCTTCGTTCTCTTTGACTTCGGAAAATTTTCGGGACGAAAATTCTTTCAACAGGGGGATGATGTGACACCCGGCATGTTTGGGTCAACATTTTATAAACACATAAGTCTACCTTAGCGAGAAACGTTTATAAACAAACTTAACTGGGTTAGTTGAGTCGGGTCAAATTAGGATTGTCCAGGGTTCAATGATCTGGAGGATCATTGGGAGTCGTTTTGGGAATACATTAGTACCGGGTTCCGTCGTTGGTGACATTACATGAGTTAATTAAGTATATGTGTAGATTATGGGTCGTGTGGTGGATTGTATGCTTATACTTGCTTAAATGATGTACGAATGATTATACGTGCCTAAACATGCTAAGTATAGACTATGGATGCATGCTTATGTGTTAAGATGTGTTAGAATGCGTTAAACACGACAAACTGGAAAAAGGTTAACATGTGTTAAAAGTGCTGTTAACATGTGTTAAAAATGTGCTGATGACCTGAATGTGGAACTTTTGGGCGAATGTGGAAATGGGGTTTGAAAAATGGGCGAACGTAGAAACAAAGTGGGCGAATGTGGAAAAGTTCCACATTCGACCACTAAAAAGGGGCGAACGTGGAAACAAAGTGGGCGAATGTGGAAAAGTTCCACATTCGACCACTAAAAAGGGGCGAACGTGGAAAAATTCCACATTCGACCACATAAACTGGGCGAACGTGCAGATAGTATAAATACCATCCTTAGCCATTTTTCACCATTTCACAAACCCTAAACGCCTCCAAACACTCTCTATCAGCTATTATCATTGGGGAAGGAGTTTTTGAGCTTGTTTTTCATAACCTAACTCTCTAAATCATTACAAGTGAAAATCTAAGGTGTGTTCTTCATTTCAAATCCTTTTTAAACAATTTTGACTTGTTTTAATCTAAACCCCAAGGGTCCAGATCTGATATCAACATGTTTTATGGGTAAAAACCTTCCTAATATCTTTCTAAATAAAACCTATTCATAAACAATGAGTTTTTATGCAAACTAGACATGTGTTAATATGACATTATGCATTGTTTGATAATTACTTGTTGTATAGATGATATGACAACAACCTAGGGCTGTTATTAATGATGGGTTATGATTGAAACATGTTACCTTTGATTGTTGATGGTGTTTTGACGATAAAAGGGGTTTTTAGTTAGATTTAGGGCTTGTTTTTGGATAGTTATGATAGAGTTAGGATAAGGGTTTCTTGTTCATGATGATTTGATGATGATGAGCTGATTATTGATTGATTTCAGAAGTTTCCTAATTGGGTAATATTTTCATGCATGATGATGTGACATCTCCATAATTTACTATTTTAGGAAACTTGTAAAAACGGATAGATTTTGGGGTAAAATTGGTAGGGTTTCGTAGGAATATAATAATGATGCTTGACTGCTGTAACTCATGATGTTTCGTGATGTTTTCGGATGTTTTTGGACGCGTTTTTGAGTAAACAACACAGCAGGGTCGAACCTGGAACACCTTCGGCCAGTCGAATGGGCGAAGGTGGGTTCCAAGGGTCGAACCTGGAACTGAGGGGGGCGAAGGTGGAAGAAAAGGGGCGAAGGTGGAAGAAAAGGGGCGAAGGTGGGAGTTTAAAGCCACCTTCGACCACTCAAAGCCACATTCGACCCTACGTTAACAAAAATGAGATTTTTGATACAAACTAAGTGTTTGATGCTTGAACCTTGCGTGTAATCTATGTGTACTTGATTAGTTAGGGTAATGGGTCACCAACGGGATGTCGGGACGGTCTAGTGTGTCGGTTAAACATTTAAACTCGTTTTAAAACATACTTGGTTATGATCTGGACAATCGGGGACTTGTTAGCCTTCGGGTTAGTAGTCATCACACTTATGTAAACTCATTGATAGGTTGTCATTAGTTGGTATTATCATACACGTGTTGGAATTCTAGTTATCGGAAGACGCACAATAAGGTGAGTTTCACGGCCCCACTCTTTTACTGGTTTTACATTTTCGGGGGAGAAAACATGCTGTGTCCTTTAAACGTGAGTCAACTATATTTTCATAAAAAGGCGTTTCAACTATGTTTTGGTATTCATGAATTCATTGGGTTTGGAGTATTCATTATGTTTTCACGTATTCATTATATTACTATGCGATCTTTGGAAGTCCCGGGGGAAACCATGAATGTGCGGGGATGCACAACGGGGGAAATGTGGATAGCGCTATTTGGGCTTGACCCGCCCCACTCGACGGCTTGGAGGGCCGGGCGGGTGCATATTGTCTCTTAGGTATTCAGTATTCAGTATGCAGTATTCAGTATTCAGTATTCATTCGGGCACGTATTCAGTATTCACAGTATTCGAGTCCAGTAATGGTTTTCCAATCGCAGTAGTAACAGGTATTCATATATTTTGCATGCATGTGGTCTGGATTGACCATGAGTATTCAGTTGGAGTCGATTATCACTTGGAGTTGGTATACATTTGGAGTCGGTATTCATTTAAAAACCTGTGAACTCACCAGCATTATTTGCTGACGTATTTAGCATGTTTGTCTCAGGTCGCTAAGGTAGCAGCTGTCGATAGGCGCACGGAGTCTCACGGCGTCTAGGATTCATGTGCATCTCATTTAGTATTTTCAGACTTTCGTACTTTTGATTTCACGTTGTAATAAAGTTTTACGCTTCCGCAGCGTTGGATCATTTATGAAAAATTAATGGTTGGATTATGTCATTTTTACGTATCATATAGTGTTGTTTATTGTGACCGTTGACTTGGATCCTGGTGTGTCACGCGCCTTGCGGTAAAACCCCGCATGTGGAAATTTGAGGGTGTGACAGATTGGTATCAGAGCCAATGGTTATAGTGAACTAGGACTGCATGTAGAGTCTAGTCTATAGCCGAGTATCACACACGTTAGACGGTCACACATAGTTACGAGTCGTGTCATTTGGAAAACATAGTAACCTTGTCGGGGTGTCGGTGTCCTCATCACACAGTATCACATTATCTATCTTTTGTTACTCCTACCTTGGTTCTATCTTCTTCTTCGGGTTTGAAGGTGAAGGGGCTTATCGCTTATACTTGGCAGTAGTGTACATTGGGGTGCCTTCGACGCATTCTTGAGATCTTTCCGGGTTTTGGATATCTCCCCTCTATGCTCTAATGTACATACTTGCCTACACACACACTATCATGCACTAGTACTTGTCATAGTACACTCCTGAGTGACTATTCACTTTGGGATCTTCGTGCGATAACAGTTTCTTTTAGGAATGTGGGTATCGGGTGATTTGAAGTTCTAGCTAGGAGCACGCCTAGAGGACCATGTAGAGCGATTTGTTATTTCGGGTGCACACGAAATCATAAATCGAAATGCATGAAAATCTTGGTGGACTTCGTGTTCGGACTAATGGTCATGCTGGAACCATGTTCTGAATTCGTTTGGTCACTTGTAGCTCGATCTGTTGGTGATTTTGCGTATCTTGTCTCATGTTTGGCAGAACATGTCTGGTCGCGCTGGTGGACGTGCTGGTGGACGCCGTGGTGGCGGCGGGGGTCGCAATGGCGGTGGACGAGGTGGTGGGAACATCACCATAACTCAGGCGGAGTTGGAGCACATGTTGCAACAACAGTTGAACGTTGCGTTGGCTGCTTTCCAGGCTGCTCAGCAGACCCTGGGAAATACTAATCAGATGCAGACTGGGTGCACGTACAAGAAGTTCATGGACTGTAAGCCCCATTTCTTCAATGGGACTGAAGGAGCGGTGGGACTACTTAGGTGGTTGGAGAAGATTGAGTCGGTGTTTGCTATGTGTAACTGTCCCGACGCTGATCGCGTCAAGTATGCTTCTGCTACACTGGAGGGACATGCGTTGACCTGGTGGAACTCCACCACTGCGAACCTTGGTCTGGGTGAGGCCAATGCTATGCCGTGGTCCGAGTTTGTTCAGATGTTGAGGGCAGAGTATTGCCCAAGAGACGAGATTATGAAGTTGGAGCATGAGTTCTGGAATCTGAAGATGGTTGGGTCGGAGATCGAGGAGTTTACTACTAGGCACAACGAGTTGGCTGTGATGTGCCCCGGTTTGGCTACACCGGAGTACCGGAGGATTGAGCACTACGTTGCTGGGTTAGTGCCGGAGATTGCTGGACTTGTTGCTGCTGCTGATCACACTACTATGTTGGCCACTGTTCGGGCAGCCCACAAGCTGACCAACATGAAGGTTGCGGAGGGCGTTCTACCTCCGAGGGGTGCTGCAGTGAAAGCCCCTGCGGACAACAAGAGAAAGTGGGAGAGTGCTGGAAAGAGCGCTGGGTCGTCCCAGCCGCAGGCAAAGAAGCAAGAGGTTGTGGGAGCATCATCCGAGCAGAGGTCTGGGGGATATACTGGGAAGCTCCCGAAGTGTGGTGAGTGTGGGTTTCATCATACGGGTGATTGTGAGAAGTTTCGCTGTCGACGGTGTCAGCGTTTTGGTCATCATGCTAAGGACTGTAGGACTACTCTTCAGCTACAACCGGCACAGGCCACTACTACTACCACTGCTACTGCTCCTCAGGGGAGGCAGGGATGTTATCACTGTGGGGATAATGGACACTTCAAGCGGGATTGTCCTAAGCTGAACCAAGGGACTGCAGGTGGTGCTGGGAATGAAGGCGGCGGTCGAACTACTCGTGGTCATGCCTACGTCATTGGCGCTAGGGAGAACCAGGAGGATCCTGACACTGTTACTGGTGAGTATTCTTTTCTTGATTCTCGTTATGCTCGTATTCATTCTCGTTCGCATTGTTTGGCAATTCGTATTCATTGTGTGCATTCAGTTTGGTATTTGGTCATCATTTTGCATTCATGAGTCTGATGTGGGTCCTTTGGAGATGTTACTTGGACGGTACCAGTGTATCATTTATATCGATCATAGTAGTCTCTAGTAGGCCTTCGATCAGGGGGATTCATTGTTTTCTATTCACTTTGGGGAGGGCGGTTCCCCGGCACAGAGTATTCGTTGATATCATCATTCGTTCGTGGTTATCATTTCGTTTGTGTTATGGGAAACGTTACTTGGGTTAGGTCGACACTCATTACTGTCGAAGAGTGAATCTCGGGGCGAGATTCCTTTCAACAGGGGGATGATGTGACGACCGGGGAAATTTTTCTTTTTCTCGCTTCGTTCTCTTTGACTTCGGAAAATTTTCGGGACGAAAATTCTTTCAACAGGGGGATGATGTGACACCCGGCATGTTTGGGTCAACATTTTATAAACACATAAGTCTACCTTAGCGAGAAACGTTTATAAACAAACTTAACTGGGTTAGTTGAGTCGGGTCAAATTAGGATTGTCCAGGGTTCAATGATCTGGAGGATCATTGGGAGTCGTTTTGGGAATACATTAGTACCGGGTTCCGTCGTTGGTGACATTACATGAGTTAATTAAGTATATGTGTAGATTATGGGTCGTGTGGTGGATTGTATGCTTATACTTGCTTAAATGATGTACGAATGATTATACGTGCCTAAACATGCTAAGTATAGACTATGGATGCATGCTTATGTGTTAAGATGTGTTAGAATGCGTTAAACACGACAAACTGGAAAAAGGTTAACATGTGTTAAAAGTGCTGTTAACATGTGTTAAAAATGTGCTGATGACCTGAATGTGGAACTTTTGGGCGAATGTGGAAATGGGGTTTGAAAAATGGGCGAACGTAGAAACAAAGTGGGCGAATGTGGAAAAGTTCCACATTCGACCACTAAAAAGGGGCGAACGTGGAAACAAAGTGGGCGAATGTGGAAAAGTTCCACATTCGACCACTAAAAAGGGGCGAACGTGGAAAAATTCCACATTCGACCACATAAACTGGGCGAACGTGCAGATAGTATAAATACCATCCTTAGCCATTTTTCACCATTTCACAAACCCTAAACGCCTCCAAACACTCTCTATCAGCTATTATCATTGGGGAAGGAGTTTTTGAGCTTGTTTTTCATAACCTAACTCTCTAAATCATTACAAGTGAAAATCTAAGGTGTGTTCTTCATTTCAAATCCTTTTTAAACAATTTTGACTTGTTTTAATCTAAACCCCAAGGGTCCAGATCTGATATCAACATGTTTTATGGGTAAAAACCTTCCTAATATCTTTCTAAATAAAACCTATTCATAAACAATGAGTTTTTATGCAAACTAGACATGTGTTAATATGACATTATGCATTGTTTGATAATTACTTGTTGTATAGATGATATGACAACAACCTAGGGCTGTTATTAATGATGGGTTATGATTGAAACATGTTACCTTTGATTGTTGATGGTGTTTTGACGATAAAAGGGGTTTTTAGTTAGATTTAGGGCTTGTTTTTGGATAGTTATGATAGAGTTAGGATAAGGGTTTCTTGTTCATGATGATTTGATGATGATGAGCTGATTATTGATTGATTTCAGAAGTTTCCTAATTGGGTAATATTTTCATGCATGATGATGTGACATCTCCATAATTTACTATTTTAGGAAACTTGTAAAAACGGATAGATTTTGGGGTAAAATTGGTAGGGTTTCGTAGGAATATAATAATGATGCTTGACTGCTGTAACTCATGATGTTTCGTGATGTTTCGTGATGTTTTCGGATGTTTTTGGACGCGTTTTTGAGTAAACAACACAGCAGGGTCGAACCTGGAACACCTTCGGCCAGTCGAATGGGCGAAGGTGGGTTCCAAGGGTCGAACCTGGAACTGAGGGGGGCGAAGGTGGAAGAAAAGGGGCGAAGGTGGAAGAAAAGGGGCGAAGGTGGGAGTTTAAAGCCACCTTCGACCACTCAAAGCCACATTCGACCCTACGTTAACAAAAATGAGATTTTTGATACAAACTAAGTGTTTTATGCTTGAACCTTGCGTGTAATCTATGTGTACTTGATTAGTTAGGGTAATGGGTCACCAACGGGATGTCGGGACGGTCTAGTGTGTCGGTTAAACATTTAAACTCGTTTTAAAACATACTTGGTTATGATCTGGACAATCGGGGACTTGTTAGCCTTCGGGTTAGTAGTCATCACACTTATGTAAACTCATTGATAGGTTGTCATTAGTTGGGATTATCATACACGTGTTGGAATTCTAGTTATCGGAAGACGCACAATAAGGTGAGTTTCACGGCCCCACTCTTTTACTGGTTTTACATTTTCGGGGGAGAAAACATGCTGTGTCCTTTAAACGTGAGTCAACTATATTTTCATAAAAAGGCGTTTCAACTATGTTTTGGTATTCATGAATTCATTGGGTTTGGAGTATTCATTATGTTTTCACGTATTCATTATATTACTATGCGATCTTTGGAAGTCCCGGGGGAAACCATGAATGTGCGGGGATGCACAACGGGGGAAATGTGGATAGCGCTATTTGGGCTTGACCCGCCCCACTCGACGGCTTGGAGGGCCGGGCGGGTGCATATTGTCTCTTAGGTATTCAGTATTCAGTATGCAGTATTCAGTATTCAGTATTCATTCGGGCACGTATTCAGTATTCACAGTATTCGAGTCCAGTAATGGTTTTCCAATCGCAGTAGTAACAGGTATTCATATATTTTGCATGCATGTGGTCTGGATTGACCATGAGTATTCAGTTGGAGTCGATTATCACTTGGAGTTGGTATACATTTGGAGTCGGTATTCATTTAAAAACCTGTGAACTCACCAGCATTATTTGCTGACGTATTTAGCATGTTTGTCTCAGGTCGCTAAGGTAGCAGCTGTCGATAGGCGCACGGAGTCTCACGGCGTCTAGGATTCATGTGCATCTCATTTAGTATTTTCAGACTTTCGTACTTTTGATTTCACGTTGTAATAAAGTTTTACGCTTCCGCAGCGTTGGATCATTTATGAAAAATTAATGGTTGGATTATGTCATTTTTACGTATCATATAGTGTTGTTTATTGTGACCGTTGACTTGGATCCTGGTGTGTCACGCGCCTCGCGGTAAAACCCCGCATGTGGAAATTTGAGGGTGTGACAATGTATAACTCTAATGTAACTCTAATATTAACATATATCCTAAAGGCTAAAAAAATGTACAACTCTAACATACTAATATTGGTATCTAACCTAAAACAATGTATAACTCGAGTATTAACATCTATCATAAAGGCTTAAAAAATGCATAACGCTAATATCAATATTCAATACCTAACCTAAAATAATGGATAACTCTAATATTAACACATATCATAAAGGCTAAAAAAATACATAACTCTAATATCAATATTCAATACCTAACCTAAAACAATATAAATCCAATGCTAACACCTAACACTTCAAACAAAAAAAATAGTCATTTTTTTCTCCGTTTTTTATATAGAACTATGGTACTCGTTGGAAAGATAATAAAACGCTCGTGAATTTGGTGTAATTTTTTTCTTTAAAAAATATCGTGTAAAAAGATATTAACGTTTAAAAATTATGGGAGAAAACATGAGAGAGAAATATCCAATTTTGTTTTTAAATTATTTTTTTTCCTAAAATCACTTAATGCCACATCACATCATACTTGACACTCTAAAGGGGGAGAATGCACGCATGTATGAGTGCTATGTAGGATTTATTGTTTTCAATTATATAATAGATTATATAATAGATACTAGGTGAAATCCCGTGTGAAAACACGGGAATACTATATCATATTTTAAGGTCTGTTTACTAAAGACAAAATCAAGAAGCCAATCGCCTGTTGTAAGGAAAGTTAGTTTAGCAACATCTGTTGCAAATCACCTAATTGATGGTTATGCTTCTCCTACGCATAATCACTGATTATTAATGAAACATCGGATGATTATACGCTGATGAAGCAAGCAACAGATGATGAAACAAACTTCTGATGACACGAAAAGAAAATCTTTTTTTAACACAATTATACTCATTCAAAATATCAAAAATATTAACAGACCAAATATTATGGTCTATTTATTAAACATGAAATTAAAAAGTCACTAATTTGTTCCAAGACAAATTGTAGTTGGAAACGTGTGTTCAACTGTAGAAGCTGTGTAAGGAGATCTTTGCAGAACAACTGTAACTACAAACAATTGTTGATTCAAACAGATATTCCTTCTACAGTTTCCTTCAAACAGATGTTAATTTAGAATTATCTTTATTTATGTAATGTTATTCTACATTGTCCTTACAAACACGTGTTCAGTTGTCAACAGACTTTTAAAAAACTACAATAGCAATTACACTTGTTATTGATATAAAAAATCGTGAAAACATAGAAGATACAAAAATCCCGAAAACATCACAAAACAAAACTGTCAAGATACCAGTTAATATGATTGATCAGTTGTTTAAATCTGAAGGGAGTTACAACAATGAACAATAGAAAGATAAATTAACATATTAGTGAGAACTGTGTTGGGATAACATATGTTGCAAGTAAACAACATATCAAGTAGATGTTAAATATATCATAAAAAATCAATTTAACATGAAAAAATATTTCTTCTAAAAATATTTCGAAGCTTTTGCATATAGACACACGTAAAAGCCATTCCAATAAAAAAAATAAACTATTTTTTTTTTGTAAAAATCTTTTTTTACCTTTTTAGTTCATTTTAAACACCTTTTTAAATTTTATGTATTAAAATGGCTTCTACATACATTTATCTGCAAAAGCTACAAAACATTTTGGCAAAATTTATCTTTTAACATGTTAAATTGATATTATGTGATATATTTAACATGTTAAATACATGGTTTCTCGGTTCCCTACTAGTTTTAGGTTCCCATTGAACCCACCTGAGTTGAAAAAACCTTTCAAAAAACACTAGGCTACACAACGTAATCTTGTTTTAAAAAATTAAGGTACGTAATATACTTATATTCGAGCGTTTTGAGACAAAAAAATTTAAAACACGCCAAGTAAAAATTTAAAAAACTAATTGAAAACAAAAAAAACAATGTAACTGTATGAGTGTCTTTATAGGAAAAAAATGTCACATTTGGCAAAATACACTGATACAATTACATTTTTTGGTTTTTATTTTTAAAATATTTACTTGGCGCTTTTTAAATTCTTTTGGCTTGAAATGCTTGAAATTATGTATATTACATTCCCTAGTTTTTATTTTTAAATTTAAGTTGTGTAACGTAGTGTTTTTGATGGGTTTTCTCAACTCAAGTGGATGTTTCACATTTTTTTTATTTCTTTTATGTCTTTATCATATTTACAAATTATATATATATATATATAGGGTAGGGATCATACAAGAACCAACTTTAGGGAGAGAACCAAGGAACCAATGTGAACATGGGGTATTTTTGTAAATATGATAAAGACATAAAAGAAATAAAAAAATGTGAAACAACAAACACATCACGTTCATCCTCTTCCCCCTTTATCATCCAAACCCTAGCTTTCTTCATCTCTACCATCAATCAAACCCTACAACCACCGCATCTAAGCACTAAATCATCACCACATAACCAACGCATCATTGTCACACCGTCAATCAACTAGTCGTGCCCTTTAGTCATTCAATTGATCGACATGATACTCAGGAGTCAAGGGTCACCATCAAACTTCTATTGTTTATTAATAAAAAGTTCTTGACGTGAATCCACGTGATTCCGGATCTTGACATTCTGTGAAGAAGGGTGAAAGCTTCGGAAGAAAACAATGACAATTATTTCAACACATTTAACTTCTTTATTAGGTGTTTTTTTTGCACACGCACAATATTAATATCATCATATGGTTATTGATTTTTCTTTACGACAATATGTAGGATCTGATGGTCAGGAATCTGCAAGTAATCAGATGAATCCTGAAGTCATGCTTCAATTCCTGAGAGGAAAACCAAGAAATCTGGTGTAAAAAAGAATGATGAATCGCTAGTTAAACATGCTAATAATCGTGCTCCGGGTGTTAAGGAAATAAATAGAGTTTCAGAGACGACATTTGTTCAATGCCAAAAAAAAAAAAAAAACAATTAGTTTTTGGTCAGACTCATATGGTAATGATAAAATTAATGTTAATGCACATGTGCATTAAGGTTGTCATTATCTATTTAGTCCGGATGTACTTGGTATTCCCTTGTTCCCTATATTAGTTATGTTCTTTATATATTGTATAATTGAGCTCCGTTTGATCTCCCAGAAGCGGAAGCTGATAATGTCACGGATGTTTATTAGGAAGTTGAATCTGGTTGTTATTGTTTATTTAGTACATTTATATAGACATGCACATGTGCAAATGTGCAATTTTTCTTGTGAAATATTAAATTTTGATTGTTTAAACACACAAATTATCCTATATGCAGATATAGATTTAAGAAGAGAGGTTCAAACGAGGTCAAATAAGCGGAAACATATTGTGACGGTGAATAATGATGGTATGTTGTTTTTGCATAATATTTAATATATATATATATATATAATTAAGTATGCATATGTACATAATTATGGATGAACATGATATAATGTATCTTTTTGACAAATGTGTGTGCAGATGCAATTACAAGAAAGAAAAAAGCATCAAAGAGTGTTTAAACGGTGGTAATGAAGTCAACTCAAAAGAAGGTTATGAAAAAAACAAATTAGCGTTCGAAACAAACACACGTTACATCACATCAACTTTGGTTGGGGATAAGGAAATTGTCAAACAAACAAAGAAGTTTGTATAACATTTTGTGTAATGTATGTTTGGTTTAACATTTTGTTATGTTGGTGAACGTGAGGTTGTGAGATAATTAGAATTTTCTATGTAGGTGGTTAACATAGTTGGTTTGTAATATGGATTTTTTTTTGTTATCGTTTGTTTTATTGAGTTAATACATTTGGTAGAAACTACATGTAGTTGTACGATAAAAACAAATTGGTATAAAAACTTTGTTATTTGAAGGATGATGCATGCATATATGTATGCCTGAAAGTTAAACCACTAAAAGAATCCAACTATATTAGTGAAATGCAGATGTGTATGCAGTACACGTTTCTTATTTTATAGTTCTTATATAGAGGTGTTTTAAGTTTATTCATGTTTGTTGTCATACACGTGTTTTATTTTCAATTTATGTTATAATATGCATGACTAAACACTTGACGAGTTCGAGTGTATTTTATATTTCACTTTGCGTCCATTTAATGATCATTGAATAAAATTTGTGACCCCTTATATATCTGTATCGCGTCCATTTAATAATTATTTAATTATGGTAATTAACAATTCATTCAAAAGTGTGATTTAATAGTTAAATGCACATGTGCATTAGGGATGACGTCATATCAGCCATTTTTTATTTTTTTAATTTTTTTCGAATTATTAATACTAAATAATCATTTTGGTGTTTTTTTTTATTTTTTATTTTTTAGGTTATATAATTTTTTTTATTATTATTTTTTTTATTGTTTGATAGAGGGGTTTTTGTAGACATACTTCATATTTACAAAATTGCCACCTGTTTACACTGGTTCCTTGGTTCTCTCCCAAAATAGTGGTTTTCAAATGATCCAAATCCTACATATATATATATATATATATATATATATATATATATATATATATATATATATATATATATATATATATATATAGAGTCAAGATCCTGTGCAAAGTGTGTTTTGTGTGAGAAGGGTAAGAAGTGTTTTGGACCATTAGATCATCTTAATCAATGGTTTAGATTTAATGAGTGACATTATTGTAAATAATGTTATAGTTATAATAACTAATTAGGCTACTTAGGGGTATAATGGTAAAACACACCCTACATTTAATTCACATTTAAAGGGTCTAATTAAAAATGTGGAAGGCCTAATAAATTCAATTTTCCTATTTACATCCTCCATTTAATTCACATTTAAGTGTCTCTCACCTCTCTCTCTTTCTCTCTCTGTCTCCTCTCTCTCTCCCTGCGCCACCTACACAACCGCCATCAACCACCACAAACCACCACCATCAACCGAACCATCATTCGACAGCCACCATCACAAACATAAATAATCGGAGTGTTTTTTTAGGGATGAAGATAAAGACGACATGAGGTGATAATGGATCAGTGTGTTTTATGGTGGATTATTTTAAACAACATTCATATTGTTGTGTTTTATGTTCAAAGGATTTTTGTGTGGTTTAGTGTTTTTTGAATTTAAAAGACATTTTAAATGTATGTATAGTTGTGTTTTTGAATGTGTTACTGATTGTGTATGATGAAGATAAAACACACTGGATTATGGAGAAGATGATGATAAAACACACGGGACTGCTTAAAACACAAAGTTGAGAATATAGTGATAAAACACACGGGTATGAACGTAAAAACACCTTGTTGATGAAGCAACTTACAAGACTATAATAAAACACCAATGTGCATAAAAAAGCCATATTTTTTGCATCAGTAAAACTCCTTATAAAAATAACACAAAAGGTGTGTTATACCTTCAAACCTTATGGTATACCAGTAAAACACCATGTGCTCACATCAGTAAAACACACCAATATGAATGCTGTTTTGGTCGTATATAATTCAGTAAATGAATGATAATGTGCTGAATGTTAATAAAAACTCTATAAAAATTCGTGAGATGTGAAACAAAATCCCTAAGAATGCTCCTAAATTAAACACGAAATTAATTAGCCATTATCTCCTAAAAGAAGATTAGCAATGCAATTTACAATGTTACCATTCTATATAATAAAATAGGCTGCATCATTATCTCCTAAACCTGTATGTATGTATGTATGAAACGTAAATTATGAAATTAAATGATTTAGAGTTGTTCTTTTTACTCTCGCAATAATTTAGTGTCCTGATCGGCAAACTTATCCTTTATTTTATGATAAATTTTCACGAAACCTTTTGTTATACATAATATATGCCTTTAACCCAATACTTTCATTTTCTTTCATTACTTTCCTGTGCTAGTTTTTCTTAAAGAAAACTAAGTGTGTGATTTTATTTATTTTTTTGTCGACATTCTAATATAAAATAGAGTTGTATTCGACTTTATGGTTTTCTTGGTATCGATATCAATATCCGTTTTATGGTTTTCAATTGATGTAACATGACTTTATTTTTCATGTTGCCCCATACACCTTTTTATGTAATAAGACGTCAAAACAAACCTTACAACAAAAATTTACATTACCACTGCAACGTAGGTTTCACCACTAGCTAGCTACGTATAATAGTTGACAAAACTATCCTTAAATAATATTATTTTTAATGTTCTGAAATCATCCTAATGCTATATTATTATTATTATTATTATTATTATTATTATTATTATTATTATTATTATTATTATTATTATTATTATTATTAATTTTTACTCCTGTACTATACATAAGTCGCTTAATCTTTATCTGATTTGGTCTTCCTTCAATAACTTGTGTTGGCTTGATTTAAAAATAAAAATACGTAGTTGTGTTTGATTATGTTACAAACAGAGTCTTTTTTTTTTCTTGGTATCGTAGGTTGTATCAAGTGCAGTGTCATTACAATACCTTGACGAATAAAATCGTTACCGACGGAACAACGTTGATACTGTTACGGTAATATCGGAATCGGTAATTGCATGCATTCATTTTTATTGTTTACAATCAATTCAAAGCATAACATTATTTTGTTGCTTACGCAACATTTTTTTTTCATGACTTTATTTTTGGGTTAGTTAGGCAAAATGTAATCAAACTATTGTAAACAAGTTTTATTATATCATATGAATTTGTGTTCAGAATAATGTATTTCATTGTGTTGTAAACTATCCTGAATAGCAATATTGTACCAATAGCGAAACCAAATGGTCTGATCCCGACCGAACAACGTCAATACTGGTAATAGTATTCATTTTTTTTCCGATTGATAACAAACATGGGTTGATTTCCTTTCGCATATCCCGACTTTGTTATTTTTGGTTTTTACTTTCGGTTGCTAAAACGAGTGTTGAGTAAGATGAAACGAAATGATACCGACTGGGTTCCAGCCGCATAGCATGAGTGGATCGACACTTGTTATAGTTTATTACTGAACCAAAAAGGCTAGAACTTTTTGTTATACTGCCTCGGAGAAGACGTTAAGAGTAAGAATGGATGGGTTGGTTTCAATTTCATTACATCCATCACACCATCACACCCAATCTTATTGTGTCACCTCATTCCATCACACTCCATCATATTTCATCACACTATCCATGGGTCGTCTTCACACCCATCACTAAACTTTTTCTTTTTTAAAATAAACTATAAATTTGAATAAACTTAAACAAACATTTTATAAATTTAAATAAAAAATACAATCGAACTTAAAAAACATTAAAAAAACATAGAAATAAAATCAACTAAAAGTTAACGGGCTAACCCCACTTCTCGCAAATTTCCCGTTTTTGTTCGATGAGAATCGAATTGTATGGTTCTTCGGCGTCTTCATGCGATTACTTTGCTCTAAAGTTTCGCTTCGTTGCCGCAAATTTCTTGCTCGATCCTTCTATTTTTTTTGAAGCTTGAATGTATTTTGATTGAGTTTTAGGTTGTTTGATTGTTGGAGCTATTGTTTGATTGTTGGTGATATTGATTTTGGTTGAAAATAAATAATATATATAGTATTTGGAATTGTATTTTTACCCCCAAACGGTCACACTGGCCTCCTTTTTCTCCGTGATGGCTGTTATGAAATCTTTGCCTTTAACCCATGATGTTTTGATGGGGCGGTGGTCGTGGTCACAACATCACGAAGTGACTAAACACAAACCACCTCGCCCACCGTAGATGTAGGTTAATCTCATCATTTTTTTTCTTTCCTATTTTTTTTTGTGTGTTTTTTACCAATTACTTTTTCTACTGATCAAAAAGATGGATTTGAGACTTGCAGTAAGTTAATGGACTTCTGCATATACCTGCCACTTTTGTTCCTCATGGGTTTTGCGTAGCAACTTGCAGGAACATTTCTGATCGAGCCTGCATTTGTCATGAGAGTGACGGAAGAGAACATGCAAAATCTATTTTACCCATACATACAGGCCGGCCACAGATTTTTCCCCTTAAGTTGTCTATTCACCGTTTCGTTTTCACTTAGGGGATGGGGCGCCATCAGAATTGGGCACGGGTACCCCACTACCAGCACAGTAACACCGCCGTCACCGGTGCTGGTAGGGGTCCCGTGAATCAATTTCTGGTTCTATCTAACGGGCTGGTAACAATGACACGGTCATATTTTTTGACCAAATAATTATATTTACCCACGTTTTTTTGTTTGACCATTATTTTTTTTGACCGTTTATAAATTTTACTCTATATAAACATCATATCTACACATACAATTTTATGCAACTACATGTTTGAATATGTGTGGTGGCAATATGTTTCCGAATACGTATCGTCATCGACGACGATCATCCCGCGCTACACATCAACCAACTACACACCCACCGACTACACACCCACCAACAACTCACCAACCAACTAAATACCCACCAACAACACATCAACCAACTACACACCCACCGACTACACAGCCTCCCCCAACATTTGAATATTACAAGCCACAACTTCCTGACGATTTGTCCATAGAAGAATTGATTTACGCATATGATTACACAATGGCTCTATTACAACTAGGAGCAATATGGGTTGGAGATCTTGTAAAAGTGTCAGAGCGTGTCAATCCTCCCATAGTGAAAAACCCACCGGTTACGGTGCAAAACGCCCCAGACGAAGGTTATGAAATTGATCCCGGGGCCGAATACATAATTTATTCGGATGAAGAAATGTCTTGCCCGACACCCGAAAGTGAGGGATATCGATACAAGAGGTTGGACGGACGTGATAGTGATCGTGACGTTTCTTCGCACGAGTTAATTGCGTATTCTTTCTTTTTTAGCTATGTTAATTTAAGTATAGGCTTATGTTTAATTAATGTTTTAATTAGGTTAATTATGTTTGTATTTTGATTGTTAATTTTTAACTTTAATTTTTTTTCTTTTAACAATTACTTTCATTAAACATTAAACAACATTAAACATTAAACATTAAACCTATCGTGTAACAATTGCCATGCCGCAACATGGCAAAAGTTACTCCCGTGTGCATTCACATAGTCAGCGCGCGTGACTAGGATTGCAATGTCTTTTTGAAGATTAGGGTGTCGCGCAATGTTGGGTATCTTTGAGACCATTGTTACCAGATTACATACTTTTGGGTCATAGGATAAGGGTTTACAAGTTAAGGGACTTCTTTTGTGTTTATTGTAAAGTTTCTAGGGTTTGATTGTAATCCGACGTACTTATCAGGGGGCCTGGCGTACTTAATGTTAAGTACGCCGGCCCATCAGACTCTCTCTATATAGAACGTATGTGTGCACCTTAGAAGCTAGGGGTTTTTGGTAGTCTCTAGTGTACAAGTTATCAATCTGGTTCGTTAATGTAATTTCCATGGTTTCGTATGTTCAATCAGTAATGGAAAACATCTTTTGATTATCTTGTGTGTGTCGGTTTTCATTGTTTCATCTAGTTTCTTTTGGTTCTCATAGATTCATCACCCAAAACACCTAATCGATAGGTGTTTGTGTGTGATATCAATCTTTTGCACATTAGATCTAGAATATTGGGACTTACAATGTGGTATCAGAGCCATCGTGCTCTTGATTGAATCTGTTTTGATACCATAACCCTCATCTAGTTATTAGTTTTATGTTTTATAGTTTTACATCTTTGGTTTCATTAAAATGATTTGAATTTGTGTTTTTATGGTATAAAAAATATATTGTTTTTGATTGCAAGATTGATTTTCCGAGTATTTTAGACTGATTGAAACAATTTCGGATTGCATCATATTGATTTTGAGTGTGTTTTTGAAAGTTTAAAAGTGTTGTCTATGCGTACTTGTTCTATCTTGTGCGTACTTGTTCATCAATCTGCGTACTTGATATTGAGTCTTCAAATTATACAGTTTTCGTTGTTCAGCGTCTTTATCTAGGGTTTCAACGTATTTGTTATGAGGTTTTACTGTCTGCGTATTTGTTAACTCATCGTCTTTATTGTTTTGCATAAACCCTAGTCTTGGGTACTTGTCAAGTGTTAAATTTTGATCGTGTACTTGTGTGTTTTCAGGTGAAAGCTGCGTATTTGATTGAGTGTGTTTTGACCATTCTGCGTACTTACCAAAGGAAACTTTGGGCACAGTGATCTAGTCTACTGCGACTTTATAACGGTGTACTAGAGTTGAGTGTGCTGTTTTTGTTACTTCGTTTCTGGCGTACTTGTGCACTATAGGCTTTCAAGGATCAACGTACTTAAGGATTGTAGAAATAAAGGACTTAAAATAAAACTTAAAAATCATGGCAGGTAATCTTAACAATCTCACAATGAATCCCATAACCCAAACTGAACTCGAAACAGGAACAATAACTCGCATTCCCAAGTTGATTGGGGCTCAAGACTATGGAACTTGGAAAAACAGAATGAAGGCTTTCTATTATGTGAATGATTTCACACAGTGGACCTCTGTTCAACTTGGGCCCCACATCCCAATGAGAACCACTGATGTTGTGGAGGTGTACAACAATGATCTAACAACTTACACCGACCTTGATAAGCAACTGCTGCAATGTGATCACAAGGCCTATGGTGCTCTCACCATGGCTCTGTCTAACGATGTTTACAACATGTTCGAGGAGTATGACACTGGCCACAACGTGTGGTTTGCTCTTAGTGAGTACTTTGAAGGAAACATAGAGATGATTCAGAATAAGCAAGACAAGGTTCAGAAAGAGTATGATATGTTTGGAAGCATTCGTGGTGAAAGCCTGACCTCACACATCGACATGTTCATGAATATGTTGAATAAAATGAAGAAAGCCGGTATCCCCGTCAATAATCGAAACTCGATCAAGAAACTGATTGACTCACTGCCAACAGAATGGAGTGTGCAGTACATGATTATTAAGAAAGAATTCTTGGATCCTCAGTCCACTCTGGTTGATCTCATCAACACATTAAAATCTTTTGATATGGACATCACTAAGAAGGAGATGAATCAATCTGAACCAAAAGGAAGTCCAAGCAACCGTCTTAAGAATCTGGCTTTGATGACACTGATTGGTGGATTTGGTTCAAGATCATCTCTAGTGTATGTGGATTCTGTTGGTGGAGGAAGTTCAAGTTCTGGAAAGGCCATCTCTTACTCTGACAAGACAGTAAAGCTTCCAAATGCACAGACTGCAAAGGTTGCCACTGAACGTGTTGAACTCTTTAACATGTTCATGAGTAGTTTCGAAGCCCTGAAGACTGGCAAAGTAAAGAATGAAATTCTATCTCCTGAAGATATGTATCAAGTTTATCCTGACGACATGGAAGAGGTGGACTTGAGATGGCAGATGGCTCTGATCACTCAAAGGGTGAAAAGGTTTCAAGACAGAACTGGAAAGAGGATTGGGATGGGAAAGGCAGGATTTGAAACGTCGAAGCTTCGTTGCTATAACTGCAAAACCCTTGGACACTTTAAGTATGAATACCCCAATCTAGTTCAAGCTGAAGTTAAAGCTACAAGAAGGGTAGTAGCAATCACTAAAGGAACTGAAGCTGCTGAGAAGGAAGGACAGAAGACGTTGGTAGTTGAGGACTTTGACTGGGGAGAAGAAGCAGTTGCGGCTGAAGCAGATGTTAATAAAGCATTGATGGCGAAGATATGCACCAAAGCTGCAAACGGTGTGAATTCTCTAGAAGGATTTTCTGCAGGTGTGCCGAAAAGAGGAGTGCAAGTGGATGCCGGCTTGAAGGGAGTGTTGAATTCTAAGGAGGAAAAGACTGCTGACAAAGGAAAAGGTGAAGCAGTAGAGGAGGCGCTAATAGTTGAGAAGACCAAAGACACCAACGCAAACGAAAAGCAAAAGGAGGGTATCACGAAAAGTGATGAGAAGGATCTTATAAATATTCCTCTTAAAATTAATACAAAACTGTGCACACCAAGGTGTGTCACAACAGTTGCCTGCTGTTTGTCCCACAACAGAAGAAAAGGACGATATTCAAAAAATTAACAATGAAATGTAAGAAAATGAGCTAGCATATCAACGAAAGTTAAATGCAACTCTCGCTGAAATGCAAACTCTTAAAGAATTTGTCCTTAGAAAAGATTTTCTAATAAATGATTTAACGGAAAAGTTAGAAAAATCTAGAAATGAAACAAATCCTCTTCAAATTATTGTGGACAAATGGAACGTAAGCAAACAGGCTCATGCAGATTTAGTGGATTGTTCAAGGCAATCATTTATCAAAGATGGAATTGGATATAAGAATAAAAATGGGATGGAACGATCCTTATTTTTACCTCCGAGCCAAAGTAATTATATACCAATTCCCAAACCACATCCTAAAATTGACCTGTGTGAAAAAGAAACTGCCGAAACTGAGCCTAGTACTAATATAATTAAAAGTAATGCAGATGTGACACAAAAGGTGGAGGTGGAAGATGATGACAGTTGTGGTGGAAGGACATTGGGTTTAGGTGACCCAGGAGCCAGTTACTCTACAGTTAATTGGTTTATCTAGAACAATCAAAAGACTAAAACTGTTTTAAATTCGGATGACTGTAATAGTTTATCTAGGCCAAATGACTATAATAGTTTATCTAGGATGGATGACTATAATAGTTTATCTAAGAATGATAATTGTAATGAACTTAATCCTAGGTTGGACCTGAAGGGCGTAGTAGCCCTTGATGATAGGAAGAACCTATCCAACGTTCAAATGTTTGTGTTGATAATTATGTGCCTACTTGTGTTAATTTGAAATCTGCATTTTGTGACAATAAAACTGCATATGAGCCATCTGTGTTTATACCAGAACTAAAACAGAACAGGTTTGGGGTCACACCCCGAATTTCCTGTCCGGCGGTCGTAAACCCTTAACACCTTTATCATGCAGTGGAATGTATACTCCTAAGACTCTTTGAACTCCGAACGCCATTTCTAATACTCTTGGGTTTCCAGTTCCAAGATATTTGCTTATCCAACCATGCCATTGCCAAAATCTAAACCTGAAAGATATACTTAAAAAGGTTAACATAAAGTTGGTGAGTTCATGGTTTTATGTTTGTTGTCCACCATGTTCAATAATGAGATTTCTTCCACATAAAACAATTTATACTTAAAAGCGGAAATGGTAAAACAAAATGTTCGACGCCAACATTTTTTTATAAAATAAGAACAGTTGTCACGTTTACAAGTTTTTAAAGCAATTACACAAATTTCCTAGCTTAAAAGATGTATGATTTCCGTATTACTAGAAGAGAACCAAGCAGACTCGCAAAAATCTAACAAGTAAGTAACCTAAGGCTCCTAATCAAACCATGACTTTGTTCCCGGGGTGACCTCTAGTCCAAGAGGGGCTTTTTGGGGGTTACGTTCATTTTTCATTCAGATGACGCTTGGCACATCACAAAAATGGGATCGTCAACCCAATAGATCTATAACATAAACAACGGCTCTGGCTTAGAGCTAATGATTAAGAAGTGCAGGGAATGTGTCAACCCGAAGGGACACTGGTGTCACATAAACGTACCCACTGGCGCACCGATCTAAGGCCATCAAGTGTTCATACACGCATGTTAATTCTCCCCGATTGTAAAAACGTTCAAGAACATTTAAACGAAAAGGGGCCGAGAAACACATACAATACTATCTATCTTCCTTGATACCAATCTGTACAATCATATAAAAGTGTTTGTAAACAATATCTCAAAATTTTCTATGCTACATAATAAACAAGTTTTCATAAAACAAGTATGTCTTCCCTCGAAAACAGTTATAAAACGGTAAAAAGTGGGGTCATGAACTCACCTCGATATCCTTGCTTAGCTAGCTATCAAATCTTGAATCTTTAACCACTTCTTTGTGTCCTAATTACCAACAAAGGACACCATAAAGTCTAACACAAAAATCCTAGCTTATTATCTAGCTATCTAGATTCATGTATATGAATCCGAGTCTAGAAAGTGTTGTAACTCAACGAACCGATCGCGAGTTATCTTAATTTATGTGTTAACGTACGACATAGTACTCAAGTAGCGCACTGTTACTATCCGTGTGTAACCCATGTTGGACTAGTGCTACGAAACGTATAGCTCATATCGAGTCTTAGCTCACCTTGTAAATCGGATAAATGTAATTGTTTTGTACATTTATTTCTAGGAAAATATACTTTGCAAAATACAATTCTTGAATCCGTACAACAAACATTATTTAGTTATAAAAACCTTTCGAAAACTCGTTTTACACGATATTTGGCAAAACTATATATATATATATATATATATATATGTTTTCAAAATGTTATTCGGAATTCACTTATAATTATTATAAATAATTTGTTGAAACGTCGTGATATTTGGTATAAAATATATTTGTATATACATGGAAAGTTATAAAAACGCCAATCAATATTGCACTCGTTGCGCGCTGGATTTTATAAAATTTCGGCAGAGTTTCCTCAGTTTTTATACAATCCAGACAACACAAGTCGTCTATAATTTTCCTAAAATCAATTTACAAACACATATCATTCAATATAGTTATCCGTGTTTCCAATGGACGAGACTTTACACCTTTCTACACTTTATGTAAACTATACTTATATAAATGTATGCGCGTGAAAGGATCGATAAGCTACAAAGACAATCAAACAATTTAGTTTTGGGTGCGGAATCCCCAAAACCAGCACAAAATGATAACTAATCAGATAAACACACACAAATCATCATTTTCAAAGCTTTTCATTAATAAACAAACTTGAATACACGTAGAAAAGTGATTACAATCAAGGATTAGACGCAAAAACAAGTTTATAAAAGTTACAGAGAGAATTCAGAAAGTGGCGGGAAATAAATGACTCAAAGTTAACTACAAAAACTGAGTTTGCCTATTTATAGACTGCACATTCGCCCATTTAGTTCATGCGAATGTGCAGGTTCGCCCATTGTGAATGGTCGAACCAAACTACACAATAAACAGTCTTCATTCGCCCAAAACTTCTTCCTTCGCACCTTCTAAATCTCTCCTTCGCACCTACCAAAACTCTCATTCGCACCTTCGACAGAAACAAAAACTTATGGTTTATCTAATCCAAAGCATTAGTCGCACATATGCACCTACAAACTCCCCCTCGACTATTGCTTGGATTGTAATCTTCTCTGTTCATCCATGATCTTGTTCATCAATCTGATATGTCGAATAACCTTTTGTTCTCTAGTCAGTACCGGTTCCTGAACTATCTTCTTCTTTGATTTCTTCACAGGCACAACCTTCTCAACAGTCTTTCCCAACTTCTGCTCAAAGTCACATCCAGCGTTGATGTCATACGCAAAGCATAGAAATACCACACGTTGGTATTTTCCTGCTTGTTCAGCATCTTTTGCGTCTGAGTAGATAGGATTATAGAATAACATAATGATATCCTCATGTGAGCAATTGATTAGCCACATAGGATCAAAAATAAGCACTTTCTTATAATCCTTCTCACCATCCTTTAACACAATCACGGCCTCTGCTCTCTTCCAATCATAGTACCACCAGATAAAATCTTTAGAGAAATGCTGAGGAATATGCAACAATGGAATTTTCTTCAGCACACGCGGTGGTTTATACTTCAAAGTAACCTTGGGCAACCCAGTTATCTCATTAATCTCCTTCTTGTGTTCAATCCTCTTTGGATACTGAGGTCTAAACAAATTCCACTCGGTTCGACTTTCACGGGTCATCTTTTCAGCAAAATATTCAATCTGGCTATTTGGCGCTCCCGTTAGACGGTGACGACAAATATCCCTGATTGCCCAGTAAGGAAGAGTCTTTAAATGATGAAACTTCTCAAAGTATAGAATACCCTTCTCCCATTTCACTGCAAAACATCTAAGCTCTTTGACAAACTTCCAGGCCAAAGCACGACCTTTAAACATACTGCTATGAAGTTTGTAGAAGCTTCCCTGAATATCAGCTTTAGGGCGATTATTCTCCTTCTCCTTCAGCTTCCTCAACAACTCCTTCAAACTGTCAGTTTGTTCGAACCGAGGCTTCTCATGCCCTTCAAAGATTTTATCTTCAAACATCTTACTCTTCTCTTTGGCTATTTTCTCAGCATGGTTTAGCAATTCGTCTGAGAATGAAAATCCACAATCTTGATTTGTTCTGAAATATTGTGGATATTCATCACTCGTAATATCTTCCATCTCGACTTCCTCGAATGCAGGAACATCACGATCATCTGAGTGATTTCCAGCTTCTTTCTCAGGAATCAGAGGAATAAAATTATCAGCAAGCAATTCTTCTAACGTCTTACCCACTTGCTTTGCTAAACCTTCCAAAATTTCTTTTGAAATAGCCGCAGACACTTCCCCATCTTCAAGATCAGGGTCATCATATTCCAATTCGAAGAGTTTATTCTCAGATTCAAATATTTCAGGAAATCTGCTAGTCATGTCTATCGTCCAGACTCGATCAGTTAACATCTGACGATACTTAGTTTTATCTTCTTCAGACAATGACTTCAGTTTTTCGTTCCAGAAAATATCATCATCATCTACATTCTCTCCAGGAGCTTTTGAACTTGATTCTCCTCCCTTATCTGTTTCACGCTTTTCATAAGAAAACTGTTCAGCGTCATCATCATCATCATCACTATCATCAGAAGCAGAGCCGCTTTCACCTGAACCATCACTCGAACCATCATCACCATCATTATCGTCTTTCTTCTTCTTCTTAGTATCATTTCCAGCATCTTCATCTAATTCATCATCTTCCTCTTCATCTGATGGTTCATAATCAACCTGTTGTTCATCTAACTCTTTGTCTTCCTCACCAGCTTGAAGTTGAGGAGCTCGACTGTACAAGTCTTGAATCAGACTATCCATCTTTCTGTTATTCTTCTTCAGTTCTTTGTTCTCCTCCTTCAAAGCTATTATTCTTCTTGTATTCCGTTGCTCATGCTTTAACAACCTTTTGTTTTCCCTCTTCAACCTCTTAATGGTTTTCTTCATCAAAGTATTATCATCCGCTGATGTGACTACAACCTCTAACATCTTTTTGTCAGTCGTTTTTAACTGTTCAATCTCACTCTGCTGTTTGTTAATGATATTCATCATTTTAGTCAATCGTTGATTAACAGCATCCATAATATCACTATCAACAGAAACCTTTTTCTTAACAGGTTGTTCAACAACTTCTTGCATCTTGCCTTTTCTCATTTTCTTCAGCACATTATCCAATGCTTCATTCACATCATCCATTGGAATGCCTTTTGTTTGTGGTGTGCTTGAAGTTGTTGTGGTTTTCTGTTTCTTCTGTGCCTGTTCAGCAACCGGTGACTTTGAACTAGTAGCTGGTGGTAAATTCTTTCCAGCCATCAACATTTCAAGTTCTTTCTTTCTCTTCAAACTCGGTTTCTCCTGTTTCTTCTTTTTCTGTGCTTGAACAGGAGAACCAGTTTCAATCTCATCAACATTCAAAACAAAATCGTCCTCAACTGGACTCCTAACACCTTCATCTTCAGCACCAGCAGACGCACCAGCCACAGTGGCCTTGGGCAAGGTGGTCTCAACTGTTTCAGCTTCAGAATTCCATCTCTCATCTTCTTGTGTCTCTTCAGAATCGACAGACACTTCATCTACTAAATGTAAACCCTTTTGAGCTTTACTCTTCTGTCTCCTTGGAGCAGACTTCTGTTTCTCCTTCTCAGGTTCAACAACCTTAATAGTCACCTCCTTCTTTTTCATCTTGCCACCCTTAGCTCCCACATTCACTATCTGTCTCTTTCGCTTTGCATCAGGATCAATATGATGTAAAGGATCATCAGTATCAGAATTGCTATCATCATGTCTCACTTTCCCTTTCCCTGGCTCATCTTTTCCTGGGTCCTCATAGTTTATATTTGCCAAATGACCAAATAAACGCCTAACTGGAGGACGTTCATTAGCAGATAAGCCTTTGTAGGCTTTCATCCTGGCAAGTGTGTTCAACGTCATATGCTCTTGAACCACAATCTGTTTTGGATCCTTCTTCAAGTCTTTATACTTATTATCGAACACCATCTGTAGAAACCGAGGATATAATAAAAACTTTAGTGTCCTTGTTCCATTAACTGGCTCTAGTAGATGATTCATAAGCATCCCAGAAACATTGAACGGTTTGTTCAATATTAAAGCCACCATCATCGAGCTTATGCTTTTCCTCATTAAATCAAATCCACCCGCAGCCGATCCAAACACGTGAATTAAAACATGTGCTAAGTATTTAAACTGAGGGCACAGTTTTCCCTTATGTAGAGAACCATCGGTGATCGGACCATTATACTTCATCCTCAAGAAACACTTCCTTTGATCCATAAACTCCAACTCTTTCGGGTCATCCTTCTCATCATCAAGATTCAACGCCTCTCTAAGATCATCTTCACAAACTATAATCCTCTGACCTTGGACTTTGCTAATCAAACAGGATTGACACTTCCAGAAGTCCATCTTGGCGTTCTCCCAAAATTCTTGCATGATATCCCTGTAAATGACGGCAGGTGTAGCAATCGCGTCAAGTACTCGGCATCTCTTGAAGTAATCAATGATCTCGGTAAATTCAACATGTTTCTTCACATCTCCCAAATATGCACAACAGTTGTGTGCATTCTCAAAATCCAACTGTTTCGTCTTAGCTGGTTGGGAAGAAGATCCGGCTTGCTCTGTGGTTTTCTCCTGTTCAGACATGTTTAGAATCTGCAAAACAAATCAAAAACACACGTTAGAAATCGTAAAATCTCAAAAATTGAAAATTTTGATATAACTCCCTCATTCGCCCAAACGGGGGTGCGAATGAGTGATTTACAGAGTTCGAATGAGAATATTTGGTACGAATGTGAAATTTTAGCCAAAAAGTTTTTCATTCGACCGTTTGTCTTCATTCGACCAGAAATTATAGTTCATTCGACCGAAAATTGTTCCTTCGCCCACTCGTAAACAGACGAAGGTGAAACAGATTTTCAAAATTTCAATACTGAGTTTTAACCATTCAAAACATGATCATTTGATCCGAACATATACTAAACATACCGATTAATCATTTAAACCAAACAACAAGCATTATTATTCATTATTTGTATGTTTTCAGATCAAAAACAAGGGTTCGAATGGGTTTTGATCAAATCCATCAATCTGATATGATTTAACCCTTGTTTGATGATGATTCTCCCCCTAAAACACACAAAGAATGAACACACACAAACAATTTGAACAATTAAACAGTTTATAGCATGTTTTAGAAAACTAGGGTTCCAAAGTTCAAACGTCGATTAATCCCTGAAATCTTGTTGTTTACCTGTGTAATTAAGGGCAAAATGATCAGTTCAACAAGTAGAAGATAATGGTAATGTGTAAATAAAACGAGCAACAAGGTGACAATCTGATAAAAATTCTGATAAAAAATAAGTGAAGGTTCGAATGTGCAGATGGACTTATATAGGCAACCTCCTTCGCCCATATTGACCATACGAAGGAGAAACTTTCGTCTCCTTCGACCCTATTGAAAGGGTTCGAATGAGGCAAAAGGGTTCGAATGAGAAATTGATGAAGAACACTCTCCTTCGCCCGTCAAAACATACGAATGAGACTGTAAAATTCCACATTCGACCAAACGAATGGGCGAATGTAAACTGGAATTTTTTGAAAATTTTCAAAATTGCAAAAACGAATCCCGATTCAATTATTTCTCAACTTTTAAGCATCCAATCATCATATTTTCACATTATAAAGATCACAAAACTCAATTGGTGTACCAGGTTTTAGAAAATCGACATCAACCACCATCAGTTATCAAAAATAAGATGAAAAAGCAAAATCTTTTTGGATTTTCTAAAGTTTATGCTAAAACACACCTAAAATCTTTTTGAGTTTTGTAATTTTTGACAGTAAAGTAAAATGCGAAAATGTAAATGAAAAAACTGTAAATGTTTTTGTGATTCCGGAAAAGAGATCATATCAGTTTATGAGAAATCTGATCACACCGTTGATCTTTTTTGAAATTATTATGTGTGATCTGGCAACTGCTGATATTGTGATCCACATAAACTCACATGCAGACTTTTATGCAGTGCTTTAAACTGATACTGATATATATAGTATAAACGCAATTGTCTGTGGTTCCCACGCACACGACATACTCCCGTATCAAGAAGTAAATGCACAAAGACTCATTGTAAAGCGTGATTATGCTTTTGTTGTCTGTAATTGTTCAAGATATAATGCATAGAGGTATACAGGTCAGCAAATTAATGCAGCAAAGTAACATATGCACCATATCAGGTTGAGGACTGATATTAATCATGATTTGCATCAATGATCAATACGATATTATAGATAATCTTTGATCATCATATAACATAGAAAGTTCCTCAATTCGGTAACTTTAGGTTTCGGCATAAAGCTCTTTTATAAAGACATCCTGTCTGATCTAGGTCCGTAATGACTTACAGCAGAAGATCAGATAGGCTATCCCCAGACAACTAATAACATAACGACCCTAAACCTCCGAGTTTTGTACAAATACCCTATCAAACGAAATTACGGTACTAAGACCATATGCCAATGAGGAGTTCATCCACACACCAAATCGTTTGATATGTATGTATCAGACACGCAGTAATAGGTCTACGAAGCCTATCAGCACATCGCACAGACTCAGACACACGCCCTATATAGCATTACATTATTTAGAATGTGTCAGATCCTCACTGATGTACTATCATTTCCCTTTATACTCCAGGAAATCATTTTAGAATTTTCTGATTTTTATAAATTTTCGAATTTACTGTTCCCAAGGATAAGCTGGAGCATTTCAAATATGTGATTGCCCAGATATCGTTTGTTCACAGAAATCTGACGGCATTAATCTAAGGGAAGAAGATATAGCAGTCAGCAAAGAAATTTTCTAATTTTTATGGATTTTGAAATTTTTCTGAAAAACAGTAAAAATTTAAACTAAAAGGTGATAGACTGAGGTGGTGATCAGTCCTGTTTTTCTTTAATACCATTAGCTTTTAAAAGATAATCAAATCTGGATTTGTCAAAAGCTTTGGTAAAAAGATCTGCGCGTTGGTAATCAGTGTGGATTTTGACCATATCGATCAACTCTTTAGCATAACAATCACGGATAAAATGATATTTAATCCGAATATGTTTAGCCTTTGAGTGATTTACTAAGTCTTTTGTTAATGCGATTGCGGCCTCATTATCACAGTAAATAGGGGTTTTAAGAAATTGCAAACCGTAATCCACCATCTGCTGTTGGATCCAAAGAACCTGTGAGCAGCAGCTCGATGCTGAAACGTATTCTGCTTCACATGTGGATAGTGCAACTGCGGTTTGTTTCTTGCATTGCCAGGTCACGAGCCTGCTCCCCATAAACTGACATCCAGCCGTTGTGGATTTGCTGTCCTTGTCACAGCCGCCCCAATCTGCATCACTAAAAGCGATTAGGTCAAAATTATCATCATGAGGGTACCATAGTCCTTTTGATGGACAACCCTTCAGATATCTAAGGATACGCTTCGCGGCTGCTAAATGACTTTGTTTCGGCTTCGATTGATAACGAGCACAAAGACATGTCGCGAACATTATATCAGGCCTAGACGCTGTTAGGTACATCAGAGATCCGATGATTGCTCTGAATGTAAATGGATCTGTCAGCTCCCCCTTAAGATCAACACCAATCCCGTGATTGGGTTGTATCGGGGTATCCATCGGCTTGGAATCATCCATCTGGAACCGGCTCAAGACTTCAGAAACATATTTGGTTTGGTGAATAAAGATCCCCGTTGGTCTCTGCTCCACCTGCAAGCCGAGGAAAAACTGCATTTCCCCCATAGCGCTCATCTCAAACTTCTCCTGCATAACTTGTTCAAATTCCCTGCACAGAAGTTCGTTAGTAGACCCGAAAATAATATCATCAACATAGATTTGTACTAGAAGCAAGTCATCTCCTGATCTTTTCGTGAACAAGGTGCAGTCAACCAGTCCGCGTTTGAATCCTTTCGAGAGAAGATACGTGCTCAGCTCCTCATACCATTGCCTCGGAGCTTGGTGCAAACCATACAGTGCTTTGTTTAAAACATAAACCTTATCCCGGTGGATTGGGTCTTCAAAGCCCGGTGGTTGACCTACGTAAACTTCCTCTTTGACCACACCGTAAAGAAATGCGCTCTTTACATCCATCTGATACACCTTAAATTTCTTCCATGATGCAAACGCGAGGAACATTCTGATAGCTTCCAAGCGTGCAACCGGTGCATAGATTTCATTGTAGTCGATTCCTTCAACCTGATGAAAACCTTGAACCACCAAACGAGCTTTGTTTCGCACAATGACTCCTCTATCATCTTTCTTGCACTTAAACACCCATTTAGTGCCTATCTTCTTTCTTCCAGGAGGTAAATCAGTCAGGGTCCATACACCAAGTTTCTGGAATTGCAATAACTCTTCCTGCATTGCTTCCACCCAGGCGTCATCCAAAAGAGCATCCTTGTATGTCCGCGGCTCGACCTGCGAAACATAACAAGCAAATGACCAGTCATTTTGAAAACCAGATTTCTGAATTTTAGCATATAAAGCAAGATTGCCAATGTTATCTGGTGCTTGAGCATTCTTCAGCTGTCCTCTTGTCATTACACTGCTACCAGGATCACCGATAACTTGTTCAAGCGGGTGTATCCGATGTATCCGAGATTCCGGATAATCAGGTACTTGTACTCCCGTCTGAGTTGTCAAATTCTCTATAGAATCCAGATCATTACCCACATTCGATGTTGAAGCATCAGTAGTAGATGGGTTCACTGGTGGTGTCACTGTAGCATTGTCCAGAATAGCTTCACTTGTTGCATCATCGTCTTCGTATTCTGATTCGGATGAATTAAGCGATGTAGAAGCTTCTTGGAACACCTCTTCTTCCAATACAGGAGCAGTGGCATCATTAGAAGCTGCTTGGGGGGTTACCGTGATCGGACGCACTAACGGTGAAGTTCCGGCGTTTTCGACCTCGTAATATAATCGAAGTACAGCTTCTTCAACCAAGCTATCTAGATTGAATGATTCAAAGAAATCTTTGTAATCAAACATCCAATCTGGTCCTCCACCTTGTACATTTTGTGTATATCTTTGAACTTCGACATTAGCCCACTCCTCGACTTTTCGAGTACTTTTGTTGAATACCCGTTTTAATGGGGTTGCATATCCAACAAAATAACCTTCTTCAGCCTTTGGTGCAAACTTTTCCGAAGGATTCAACATTGTACATGGGGCACCGAATGGTTCTAGATACTCAAGATTCGGCTTGCGACGGTTCAACAGCTCATAAGAAGTCTTGCCAAACTTCTTCACTGTCAAAACACGGTTAAGAGTATAACATGCCGCGTAAATAGCTTCGTTCCAGAACATGACTGGAAGATTTGAATCCGCAAGCATAGTTCTCGCCGTCTCTATAAGAGTCCTGTTCTTTCTCTCTGCGACACCGTTCTGCTGGGGTGTGTACGGAGCACTATATTCATGATGAATTCCTTTGTTTGCACAAAGATCCTCCATCTGAGCATTTTTAAACTCCGTCCCATTATCACTCCGGATTCTTTTGATCTTCAGACCATATAAATTCTCCAGACGTGTAAACAGAACCTTCAAGTTGTCAAAAGTGTCGCTTTTCTGATGCAAACACATTACCCATGAAAATCTAGAATAATCATCAGTCACCACAAGACAGTATAACTCTCCGGCATGACTTTTACGTCTGACTGGACCGAATAAATCCATATGCAAACGTTCTAGTGGCAGCTCAACAGAATTAACTTTCTTTGGTCTATGGGATTGTTTGTGTTGCTTGCCCTTCTTGCAACTAATACACTTGTCATTCAGATGGAAGTGTTTGACATTAACTCCCGTGACAAGTTCATTCTTCACAAGCTGATTCATCTTTCTCAAATGGATGTGTCCCATTCTCCTATGCCACATAATGGATTCTTTTTCTGTAGCTTTGGAGAGGAAACATGTGACTTGGCCATGGGTGGTCATTGCTTTAGACATGTCGAGAATATACAAGTTGTTAACTCTCGGTGCCTTCAGCATCACCCACTCTTTTGGTAACTCAAACCCAGGTTTCAAGATATAACAGGATTTGTCATCAAAATACACTGAAAATTGTTTATCACAAATTTGACTAACACTGAGCAAATTATAATCTATTTGTTTCACATAAGAAATCCGCTCAAATGTTACGACCCCATTGCTTACACTCCCCTCCATAGTGATGTAGCCTCCCTTATTTCCAGCAAAAGCCACATAACCTCCGTTAATATTTTTAATATACAAAGTGCTCTGATACCACTTTGTATGCGCGTGAAAGGATCGATAAGCTACAAAGACAATCAAACAATTTAGTTTTGGGTGCGGAATCCCCAAAACCAGCACAAAATGATAACTAATCAGATAAACACACACAAATCATCATTTTCAAAGCTTTTCATTAATAAACAAACTTGAATACACGTAGAAAAGTGATTACAATCAAGGATTAGACGCAAAAACAAGTTTATAAAAGTTACAGAGAGAATTCAGAAAGTGGCGGGAAATAAATGACTCAAAGTTAACTACAAAAACTGAGTTTGCCTATTTATAGACTGCACATTCGCCCATTTAGTTCATGCGAATGTGCAGGTTCGCCCATTGTGAATGGTCGAACCAAACTACACAATAAACAGTCTTCATTCGCCCAAAACTTCTTCCTTCGCACCTTCTAAATCTCTCCTTCGCACCTACCAAAACTCTCATTCGCACCTTCGACAGAAACAAAAACTTATGGTTTATCTAATCCAAAGCATTAGTCGCACATATGCACCTACAATAAATACTTATAACAATATATATATATATATATATATATATATATTATTCGAAATCTAAAGCATAGCTAAGCTAAACTGAGCAAAAGTACAATTATTTTCGGAATCCTACGTGTTCTTTCAGAGCACCCATTAGAATCGCGTTAACTCGACCGGTTACTGTTTCCTTCGTCTAAACGATCCGATAGCTTTCGATATTTAATAATTAACATTATTTATAATAAATAATTAATCCGAAAGCATAAATGTGGTTAAAACCACGCATTTCGATGTCCAAATTCTATGTCGGTTACTTCCCGCGTTCTATAAAACGCTACGTTTTAATCCGTTCTTCAAGCCGAATCCACATCGGATTGCTTCAACAGCAAATACGTGCCGTATTTTCGTGTAATAGCTCTATGTTTGTCCATTCTGACATACTCTTACTGGTGTCAGTTCGTTGGCGTTAAAATGCACAGTCTTTCTATAGAACATCAAGATGTCCACGAACTCTAAGAAAGACATCGTCAGACTCATAACAACTTAACTTAATCAAAATCAACCTTAATATATGCTAAGCATATAGGAAACGTGATTAAGATCCAGTCAAAGGTTGACCAAAATTTACCGTTTGTCACATTTGGAAAATTTCTCACTGAAGAAATTCCCGAATTTATTCCATTATCTACATATACTTCATGGTCTGAAGAATCACAAAGTGAAATAGGTCAATCATGTTCTGAAGAATCACAGAGTGACACAAAACGCATCATCAGCACACAAGAATGCAACATCGATGAAGAATCAATTGACAGCAAAAATGAATCAAGCTCAAGTTCAAGCTCAAGCACAATCAAGCAAAGAACATCACAACCATCATCATCCAAATCTTCTCCTGTTACAAAGACCAAGCCTCATTGTTCTCGATGTTTTAGATGTGGAAGAGAAGGACATGTCGTCAAAAAGTGTCATTTAAAAAACAAACCGCAAAATGATTTCAAAATTCAAAGCTCTTTTTCAAATCAAATAAAAAAAATTCAAGAAACAGTGAAAAGTTTTGTAAAAACCTCACAACTTTGGAAAAGAAAAGAGTTAGTTATGGGTGAAAATCACGATGGATCAAAATTAAAACAAACATGGATTCCAAAAATCAACTAAGTAACATACTTTGCTCATCTTTGTACATTTACCTTCTTGTAATTATTTAATTGTTTGTGTTTTCAGAATAAACTGCAGAAATGGTTGATAGTACTTATGAGATATCTCTTGCATGTTGATACCAGTGCTTCAAGGCATATGGAGGGACTAAAAGAACTCCTCAAGAACTATAGGTTCATTGATGGAGAATTTGTGGCATTCGCTGGAAATGAGAAGGGAGGAAAGATTATGGGAATACGGGATGTTATTTCCGACGCCCTAACACTAGAAGATGTCAACTATGTTCCAGAATTGTGTTACAATTTCTTGAGTGTATCACAAGTCTGTGAGAAAGGAATCTCTGTGCTGTTCAACGATATGGAGTGCATTTTTCTTAAACCAAGATTCACCCCTCCTACTAACATGATCATGTTGAAAGCTCCTAGACAAAAAAATACTTATGTGATAAACATGAGAGATGCTAAATCTGATTGTCAAATGACTTGCTTGCTATCTAAGGCATCTAAGTCTGAATCACTGTTATGGCATAAGCGATTGGGACATGTAAATTTTAAGAACATAAACAGACTTTCTAAGCTAAATCTTGTTCATGGTCTTCCTCGTAAGGAACTCCCATTTTCTAAAAAATGTTTAGCATGTGCCAAAGGAAAACAACACAAAAAATCGCATAAGTCCAAAACAGTGAACACAATTAGCTCACCACTTCAACTGTTGCACATGGATCTCGTTTGGTCCAATTAGTGTTAAAAGCCTTGCTAAGAAATCTTATTGTTTGGTGATTACAAATGATTTCTCTCCATTCACCTGGGTGTACTTCTTGGAGCTCAAAAGTGAAGCTGCTGAAACCTTGATGATTTTCATTCCTCTAATAGAGAACATTGTCAAATTAAAGGTGAAGTAAATTAGAAGTGATCAAGGAACTGAATTCAAGAACTAAAGCTTCATATCCTTCTACAACAGCAAATCAATTCATCTTCAGTACAATGCTACAAGAACTCCTCAACAAAACGTTGTGGCTGAAAGGAAGAATCATACACTGATTGAAGCTGTTCGGATGATGCTTATAGATTCAAAGTTAACAATCATTTTCTGGGCAGAAGCAGTCAATACCGCCCGCTATGTTTTCAACAGAATCTTGATAGTTAAGCCTCGCGAAAAACTACTTATGAGTTACTTTCCATAAGAAAACCCCTCATTGAATATTTCAAACCTTTTGGATGTTCATGTACTCTTCTCAAAAATTATGAAAATTTGATGAAGTTCGATGTTGTGGGAGATGAGTGCTTCTCCATTGGATACTCATCAAGTCAAAAAGCTTATCGAGCATACAACAAACGCACAAAGATGGTTCTTGAGTCCTTTTATGTCAACTGGAAGGAATCCAACACCACAAATACAAGAATGGGTCCACATTGGTTCTTTGATGTGGATGTTGTCTTCAACAATTTTAATATTCCTATCCCTGAAAATCAACCCACCGATCCTTCTCCATTGGAAGAAGTACTATATTCTTTTGAAGATGATGTAGCCCCATTCACCACTCGCTTCTCTCCACTTGTAGCTGATCCTATATTCCCTTTACAACCCATAAATGGTGATACACCTGCTGAAACTACACAATCTTCTGAAAATGCTCCATTTTCAGAGGAAGCATCTGCATTACAGCAGTCTGTAAATGATCCATCTACTTCCTTAGGCCCTAGTGATCGTCTTAAAAATCTTCCTCAACAAAGTCAAGAAGAGCATAATAGAGGATACAAGTCTTCAAAGAATCATCCAATTGAAAATGTTATCGGTCTAATATTTGATGGAGTTCTTACAAGAAATCAGACATGCAAGCTCAACACTGCTCTTTCAGCTTTCCTATCTCAAACAGTGCCATTTAGTATTGAAGATGTTGTCCAAGAATCAAGTTGGGTGGAAGCAAAGCAAGAAGAACTTTGTCAATTCAGAAAACTTAAAGTCTGGGAATTGGTGGATCTACCTGAAGGAAAATATCCAATTGGAACAAGATGGGTTTTTTCGCAACAAAATGGATGAACGAGGAGTGGTGATAAAGAACAAGGCTTGTCTAGCAGTTCAAGGTTTTCACCAATAGGAAGGAATTAACTATGAAGAGGTCTTCACTCCAGTTGCCCAACTTGAGCCATTTGGATTTTCTTAGCCTATTCACTCTAGTTGCCCAACTTGAAGAGGTCTTCACAAAGTCTTTCAGATGGATGTAAAAAGTGCCTTCTTATATGGGAAGATCAAAGAAGAAGTTTATATATGTCAACCACCTAGGTTCGAAGATCCTCACTATCCAAACAGATACTACAAACTTGACAAAGCCCTCTATGGTTTACATCAAGCACCCCAGGCTTGGTATGAGACTTTTTCATCGTATCTGTTACAAAATGGATACACCAGGAAAAAATCGACATGACTGTGTTCACCAAGGAAGTCAACAACCATTCTATACTGGTTCAAATTTATATTGATGACATAATCTTTGGTTCAACTGATGAAAACTTGTGTAGGGAATTCGAAGGCATCATGAAGTCACAATTTGAAATGAGCATGATGGGGGAGCTATCTTTCTTTTTGGGTCTGGAAGTTCAGCAAAAGAAGGATGGGATTCTTATTCATCAAGCAAAATACACAAGAGACATCCTGACAAAATATAATCTATCCAACAGTAAACCAGCCAGCACTCCTTTTGCAGCTCAAACCACTTTAGTACCAGATCTTCAAGGACCATCAGTAAATCGTCATACATATCGGTCCAGGATTGGATCGTTGATGTATCTCACCGACAGTAGACCAGACATCATGTAGGAAGTAGGATGTTGTGCTCGTTTTCAATCAAATCCCACGCAATCTTATGAATCTACAGTCAAGAGAATCTTCCGCTCCCTTAAAGGGACTCCAAAACTTGGTTTATGGTATCCCAAGAATGATAATTTTGATTTAATCGATTACTCTGATAGTGATCATGCAGGTTGCAGAATTGATAGAAAATCTGTCTATGGTGGTTGCCAATTCTTGGGGAATTGACTTGTGTCTTGGCAAAGCAAAACGCAGACAAAAGTGTCTATTTCCACTGTTCAAGCTGAGTACACTGCTGCATCAAGTTGTTGCTGTCAAATTCAGTGGATCCAAAATCAGTTGCTGGACTACGGTTTGAATGTCATGAAAACCCCAATCTTCATTGATAATGATGATTGTCGTGACATCGTGAAGAATACTATCGACCATTCTAAAACAATACATATAGAGATCAGGATTCACTCTATTCACGATGCTCATGATAAAGGATACATTCAAGTCTTAGCCATTGATACTGTTGATCAAAAGGCAGATATCTTCACAAAGGCTTTTGACAAAACTCGTTTCCACCAATTGGTAACTTGATTGGAAATGATCAATTTTGAATGATCACATATGCATGTCATGGTCTTTTGTAAATAAGTTATCTTTTGATTAAAAAAATCTTATTTTATTGTTCATACAAAACAAGATTTTTGGGGAGAAAGGAAGACCGGTTTATCACTCTGCAAATAAACAAGAAATGATAGGAACTAATTATATTTGTCAACATGTGAATAGGACTCGGAAGATGTTGCGGCTTCAAGCAACGATATGTCGGTAGGTCCAGCTTTAAATTGAGTAAATTTCTATTAGGTTAATAACAATAAATCTCCACGGAAATATGGATACCCACTGTGTTTTAGGTCTGGACAAGCAGAGTCCGGTCATACATAGGTTTAGAGATTAAAAGACAATAAACAATTTTGTGCATATATATTCAAAAGATACCTAAGAGTGCAGGCTACCAATGCTGAGCCAATCAATCAAATGAGCGGCAAAAGACACGCAATGTTAGTGACATGCAAATATATAAATAGCTCAACAAGAATCAGATGATCAACTTCTCTGCTTATGGAAAGATAGACCTGAAGCTCTCTTCATCTGATTGACATAATGATCATCTTCCCTGCTTATGGAAACATAGAACTAAAGCTCTCATCATTATATCTCAATAAACCTTGAGGATTGGTAGGCTTACACCTAGCACAAGTGGGGTTCACAAAATTTTCGTCAATATTACCGAAAACATGATAATCTCATAACCAAACGTATGTTGAAAGACGAGAGGCATGGATTTAAGTGAACAAGGATACCGACAATTTTTCTTGAGCCGCAACTATCCAATGGACAGTTGAAATATGGTCTGACAGGTATGGTTAGTATGATCTTGTGTGCAAAAGGCGAGAAACGGTTAGCCCTTTTGTTGTTTTTGTTTTTATTAAAAAAAAGGAGTCTACGTATTTAACCTAAGTACGCTGGCCCATATCTGATGTGTATATATATACCACAGTAAATTCTTTTAACTTCAGTCATTTTCACAATTTCAAACCCTAATCACCATTATCTTCCTCATTTCACCCAAATTAGCATAATCATCATCGTCTTCATCAGTCTTAACATCCTTAAACACATCTAAAAACACTCTAAATCATCACATTCATCCTCCATTCGTCCTCATTATACATTCTAATCTGTGTATTAAGTTCCTCATTAAGGTTTGTTTGATAATCTATTGATTTCTCTTCTGATTTACAGGAGTTTTGAAGGATTGAAGGGGTGTTTGTGTTGAAATCGTTCAAAGCCGCTGCTATGTCTTTGTTCTTGAACAAAACCTGATCATAGAAGCCCTAGTGGCGTGTATTTATTAAATCTTGGACGAAAGTTCAAGTCCAGCGTATTTGAGAAATACGCTGGTCAGTAGGAGTTAATTTTCCGGTGTACTTGGTCTGGTCATCTATTGTTGCCCGAGAACAATTGCCTGCATACTTAATGACCTAAATTTGGACTGGACAATGTACATATCGAACGTACTTAATGACAGGACAATATGACAATATAATATCACACTATATATCTAACATACTTAATATTTTTTAAAATCAATTAAATCAATTTAATATATATATATATATATATATATATAAAGTTTAAGTTAAATAAATTAAATCTTCTAAATATTTTATGTAAATAAATATGCTCATGTTCGATGTCCGTCTTTGTCAGAGTCAATAGTGTACGTACATATCGTGTCGAATCACTGACTTGTTTTTCATGCACGTGCTTAGATAAACATGGATCTCACTTGGGATACAACCGAAAAGCACAATCAACCGATCAACTTGGACACGAGCAAAAGCAACTTCAGAGATGTCATTGCATGGATTCGTCACAGCAAGATCGGTCATGCCATAGAACACGATTTGCCTATATTTGTGAACCACCTGGAAGATTTCTGGAGATCAGCAAAATACGAGGTCGTTGACAAAGTCAGAGTACTCAAAGCAACTGTTCGTAATAAGCCTGTGGTAATCAATGGGGACACCGTGAGGACTGCTCTAAGACTTAGAGATCGATCTGGAGAAGGCAAAATGATGAAGAAAGAAGATATCCTCAGAGTGTTTAAGAAAGTCGGCTATGAAAGAGATTTCAAGACCAAAAATGAGATAAAGAAGACACAGTTAACAAGAGATTGGAGGTTTATCTGTCACGCCTTCGCAATGTCCATAGCTCACCAAAAGGGAGGTTTTGATGGCTTAAATCTGGAATGGGCGTCTGCCATGCTACAAATCTGTAACCATGAGTCGTATAACTTATTAGGGATGATCTTCGAATGCTTGGTCTCAAACGCAAGGACAAAGACAAGAAGATGGGTGATGTATCCTCGTTTTTGTTCAGATAATGATCAATTCGATACACGCCGATTTGCCCACTAATGGTGATAAGTATAAGTTTGTTGCTACTACGAGTAAGTTATTTACTGAATGCAATTCAAGTGATTGGTATCCAATGTTCAAGTGTATGTATCCAGCCTAGAGATATCCTGCCATTGTCGAGATGTATAACAAGGTCAAACAAAAGAAGAAGGCACTCCAAAGACCTACCCCTCAAGCAATCCCAAATGCACCACCAACTTCAACTGACAAAAGGGTCGAGAGAAAAGGCCGGTAATTAAAAAAAAGATCCCTCAAGGACTGTTAGAAAATAAAAGAAATGGGGTCATGAGTGAAAGCAGAAGCACACTATCTGAAGAACAACTGCAACATGCACGTGATTTGCATCAAATCAAAGAGATGGAGAAAGCAGAAAAATGACAAAAAAAGAGCTGAAATGACTGCATCAGAAACTCCAGTTATTGAGACCGAGGAACAGAGAGAAGTTGCTCAGTTTATTGAGTCACTGTTTGTTGGTCCTGACCAGTAAGGACCCTCTATAGTTAGAAGCTCAGCTCCCGAGGGTCCGTCAAAGAGAAAGCAATCTAAGCCCTCATCATCAGCTCCTGTAGTAAAAAGACCGAGGCCAGCTCATCAGGAACTCTATGAGAATCTAGTGAAAGAGGTTAGCAAGCTAGCAGCTAAAGAGACCTGCACGTTGAAGAATACAGTTGAGAGCACACACGAACTGAAGAGAAAGCTAAAAGAAGTAAAGAAAAAGAACAAGAAGCTGTAGAAGACGCTGGTCGATCAACGTAATCTAATCAAGTTTCTGACAAATATTCAAATGTAGATGTTCGAGATTATAAAAGAACTCCAAGAAAAACAGAATATCGAACCGAAGGTTTCACTTGAAGAGCTGTTTGATTTCGGGAAGTTCATGGAAGAAGAGGCAGAGAAAGAAAGGAAAGCAGCCGAGAGCGAAGAAGAATTGGTAAGTGAATATGAGATGCCATCACTTTCATTGAGATCGGAGATGAAGATGAAACTGTGTATGAATCGGAAGATGGTTACACAATCAGCCCTCAGAGGCCCAAATGGTTCAAAAGAAAAGAAGCATCACTACCACTTCTTCATCAAAACATCCAGTACAGCAAAGAAGCCCATCGGGAAAAGATAGTATCATGGAAGTATGATGATCTGAAGGGATTGTTGATAGTCAGGAGAAGAGGGGAAGTCATCTAGTACTTTGCAAACCAGCATGACTTACAGACTCTCCCTCGATGGGATATCAGGGGACTGGCTAATATAGACTTGATCAACCCTACGCACAGCTCAATTGGAGGTGATCTTCATAATCTGATTCGAAGGGAGTGCGAAAGGAACTTCAATGTCTTCAAGCCTCAGAAGCCAAGAAGAAGAGTATCAAAGACAACGATCGATCCAATCACAGGTCGCGGGAGGATTACGTTTGTTGTTGATCCCCCGAAAGTCATATCCAGGGTTCCTATTCCATCAGAACAACCTGTGATGTTGAACAATATGGAGAAGTGGTTTTATGATAGCAAGACAGGAGAGGCGGTGATAAAGACCAGTGCTGGAGAGGAGATTATAAGACTCATCGATCCGGTGGACGTGTTCATGTTTAGTCTATCAGATTTGATGCAGCTGTTTGGGAAGAAGATTAAAGTTGGAGCTGGTCAGACACCGGTGGAAGAGGGAATGCTATTTCAAAGAGTAGTAGACCGAGCGAATGACAGAAAACTGGAATTGATCAAAATATTGGACATAATCAAAGTTGTAGAAAAAGAAAAAGAGCTTGAGTCAACAGAGGTCCCAAGAACTAATGAACTAGAAAATCCTAATCAAGAGAAACAAACGGGGGAGCATGAGTCGAGTGATATCATAATTTGAGGCAGGATGAAGACAAACTGGTAGCAATGGTCTAGGGGGAGTATTGTTTGGGTATCTTTGAGACCATTGTTACTAGATTACATACTTTTAGGTCATAGGATAAGGGTTTACAAGTCAAGGGACTTGTTTTGTGTTTATTGTAAAGTTTCAAGGGTTTGGTTGTAATCCGACGTACTTATTAGGGGGCCCGACGTACTTAATGTTAAGTACGTCGGCCGATCAGACTCTCTATATATAGAATGTATGTGTGCACCTTAGAAGCTAGGGGTTTTTGGTAGTCTCTAGTGCACAAGTTATCAATCTGGTTCGTTAATGTAATTTCCATGGTTTCATATGTTCAATTAGTAAAGGAAAACATCTTTTGATTATCTTGTGTGTGTCGGTTTTCATTGTTTCATCTAGTTTTTTTTGGTTCTCATAGATTCATCACCCAAAACACCTAATTGATAGGTGTTTGTGTGTGATATCAATCTTTTGCACATTAGATCTAGAATATTGGGACTTACACGCAATCATGGCTTTAAAGAGGGCATTCCATCAGCTACACTTGGCGAAGAGATTTGACCGCTTACTAACGAGCGAATCCTTGTTGCGGTCATTTATGCCGGTTAATATTCAATTGAATTCCACTGACACGTTGTGCCAAAACAAATCTCTCAGTAAACCGGGAGGATGATTTTTGTGTCTCACTTCCAAATACACCCTCACTAATGCTATCTTCTCATTTACATTCTACAGGACCATTTTTAAGATATGATTAAAATATGATTTTGGTTTTGGTGTGATTTTGGTATAAGAAATTATAGGATTTTATAGGGGTAAAAAAGGTACCCGTTAGGTTGCAACGGTTCGAAAATTAATTACCGTATGAAAATTAAAAAAAAACGGTTACTTTTTGAATTTAAATGAAAATAAATAAAAGAATCAATGGAGTGCTGCCTTCAAAAAAATGTTTTAGTGAAGTGATGTGGCAGTGCAAGATTGGTTAAAATCAGTTAAATGAAAAAAAAAAAAAACTAGTGAGGCACCCCTTCCCCCTTACCTGTATTTCTACAAACAACATACAATAATATATCACCAATTCTGAAATATTTTGTTCAGTTAAACGATACTTATTTTTATTTTTAATCTCTTTTCCACTTACAATCACACATAAAATAGGGAATAAATATAGGGTGCAAGCTATAATCTCTATTACCTTATTAAGGACCAAAGGTGTCCAATAAGGTAAATTCACACAAATTTTAAGAGGGGAGTTAAAGGGCCCCTTCACAAATCTCCAATCTTTAGTCATTTTGTTCCATTTATGCCCTTGTTTACAACCTATAATGCCCTTTGTATATGTGTGTAATGTACACTTCATATCAATCTCAACATGTAACCCCCTATTCATAACACCTAATTAAACCCCTAATTCAATTTCAATAAAATTCTTGCTTTTGATTGACTCCTTTATTGCCATTAATTTACTCTATTTTCTAAGATGTCATGGGTTTCTTGTTTTTAAACCCAAATTTCATGAAAACTACCCCTATTATTAAGCATTTTAGATGGATATATAAGTAATTTTACACAAAAAATAAAATGACATCCCAAAGGTCTCTTAACAAAACATGCTTTATATTCAGTCCCTGATAGAGGGAACGGAGAATTAGAAAATAAAAAACTCTCTTGGTATGTCAAGTCGGAAGTCTAATATTCCGGAAACCATTCTTCAAAGGATTACAAACGTTTTTTATCACAAACTTGCCAGACAAATGTAGTGGTAACGATCTATCAGGTTTTATTCGCTCCAATGGTGATATCTACGATCTATACATCGCTCGAAAGAGAGATAAAGCAGGGAATCGATTCGGGTTCGTTTTGTTTCTTGATGTAAAAGACAGCAAGGACTTGGTTCAGCAGATTTGTGACACCAGGATGGGAGATTATTGGTTAAAAGCCAATATTGCTAGATTCACGCCAGAAGAAGGGGAGATTCGCCCAGAACCAGTCATTAAGAATAATAACAACGTGAAACAAGAGAAGCAGAAGCGTAATGTCGATTGGCCTCCGACACAGTCATCTTCGTCGTTCTTTACTGGAACACGTTCGTTCACGGACACTCTTTTAGGAAAGCAAAATCCTATTGTTACCGGGAAGACGATCCAGATTGATGATAGCATGCATGCTTTCCAAGGGCTGCATGGGAAAGCTTTGGTTTCTCGTATTGTTGACTTGGAGGCCCTCAAAAGCATTTATATGATCTTAAACGAATTATGTCGAGGTCTTGGCAAGGTTCAATATCTTGGTGGCTTATCAATTCTAATCTCTTTTGAAGTAAGGGACGTGGCATTATCTGTACTCGAAGCAGCCAGAGTTATTAAAGACAGATTCGTTTCGGTTGATTTATGGGAGGGTCAAACTTTTGCGTTCAATCGTCTAGCTTGGCTCAAGTTGATGGGTATTCAGTTGCACCTTCTGTCTAGTGACTTTATTGATGGTATTGGTCGAAGCTTCGGGAACATTGTTCATAGGGCAACAAGATCAAATAGTGATTTTGACCTATCCTATGATTATATTGGTGTTCTTGTTGGCGATGCGAAAAGGATTGGGGAAGTCGTTACGTTGGCCTGGAGGGAGAGAAAGTTCAATGTTTGGGTCTCAGAAGAAGTTGGCGAATGGGTACCGGAATTCTATAAGGTCGATACGACAGATCCTGTCTCAGTTCCGGAGCATGAGGATATTAATGAAGGTATGGGTGATCCAATCATTAAAGACAATGGGGTTATTGATAATATGGAAGTCCAGTCACCGGAGATGGCCCCAAATTCCGGTGCTAAAGGTTTGAATGATTGGGATATCGATGTATCTTTGGTAACTCCTATCACATTGAATGAAAATAATGAGGTTCCTATTTTAGTGGAGGAGTTTTCGGAAGTCAATGCTGGTAATAAAGAAGATTTTATACCAGGGAATCTTTTTGAATTTGAAGATAACGTCCAGGCGTAGGATGATTTGGTGGAGTGTGGGAATGTCGCTTTTGAGAGAAAAAATAAGTCGCATTTGGGGACAGTGGACCGGCCCAATCCAGCATACTCTAGCAGCTTAGAAAAAACCAGAGATGGTAAGAAACCCAAGTGTTATGAAGATTTATTTGGGCTATACCCTTTATTGGGCTTGGACCCCAAAAGTTCTAATGAAGAATCTTTAGCCCAACAGAATGAAGGTGATTTGGATTTAAATGGGCCGAATCCTGGTAATGTTTCGGACCAGGATGAGCTCAATGTATTGGACCTGAATTATCAGCCCATTGCAAATTACTCGAGACCCAATATGGAGTTTTCTCATATTTCGGAGGATGTTGTACAACATTTACAGACTAAAGAAGTTGCTGGTACTATAGCGTCGGGAGAACGATTGGGCGTCAACCTATGAAACTCAGAGGAGATGATTCGGGACTCGATTATTCTTGAAGGCGTACAAGGCGGTAAGTCATGAATTGTCTATCGGTCAACATTCGTGGAGTTGGGGTTTGTGGTAAAGCGGGTTGGATAAAAAAGATAAAAAATAACTATGGAATTTCTTTTATTGAAATGCAAGAAACAATGACCAACAACTTTCAATCGGATTTGATTTCTAATTTTTGGCGAGGCGTGGGTTTTGATTACGAGTTCGTTGATGCGATTGGCAATTCAGGTGGTTTAGTGAGCTTATGGGATCCAAAAGTGTTTGTGAAAAATGTTGTTATTATAGATAGAAATTTTCTTCATGTCGCGGGTATTATCGGGTCAGAAGCCGTGAGAGTGAAGATGCTCAACGTTTACGCTCCGCAAACCAATGTTGGTAAAAGGCATCTTTGGGCGAGAATCAACGAGCTTATTCGTGCGAACCAGGGCTGGTGGATTGTGTTTGGAGACTTTAACGCCGTTCGGAATAGGGATGAAAGAAAATACTCGACGTTTGACCCGGTGTGTGCTCGTGATTTTAATGACTTTATAAATGAAACAGGTTTACGCGACTATAACTTGAAAGGGATGAGGTTTACTTATATGTCAAATAAAAGTGGTTCGTGTAAGTTCAGTAGAATCGACAGATTCTTAGTATGTGACAACACTTTTAACAAGTGGCCTAATGCGTGCGTTCAAGCTCTCCCTAGAGAGTATTCGGACTACTCCCCTTTGGTTTTTTCGATCAAAGACTCTAACTTCGGTTCGAAACCATTCAGGATTTTTGATTCATGGCTGGAGCGGCCGGGTTGTAGTGAGGTTGTTCCATCAGTTTTTGAAGGCTGGGATAACCAAGGACCGGTGGACATTAATCTGTTGAATAAATTGAAACGGCTTCGAAATAGTTTGACTAATTTGTTCAAAATGTACAGTACAAAAGAATTGGAAGATGAATCAAGGATGCGAAAGGAGAAAGATGACCTCGAAGTCCAAATAGAAAGTAAAGAATTGGAAGAATCGGATATGTGGATTTGGGCGGAGTGTAAAAAGGCGATTGAAGAAATTGACCGTTATAAAGCGAGGGATCTTAGACAAAAGTCGCGCGTCAAATGGGCTTCTTTGGGTGACGAAAATTCTGCATTTTTTCACAACATTGTCAATGGAAGAAAGGCGCGTAACTTTATTCCAAGCATTTTGATCAATGGTACTTTGGTTACAAAACCGGCGTTGGTTAAACGAGAAGTTATGCGGTTTTTTAGAAATCATATTAAAGAGCACAATATTAATCAGCCAAGTCTGAGTGCACTAATATTAACAAGATCGATGTACAGGAGCATGATTCTCTTGTAGCTTTGTTTACAAAACAAGAGATAAAAGACGCGGTATTTGAGTGCGGCTCTAATAAGGCTCATGGTCCCAACGGGTTTAATTTCCGGTTTGTTAAACGCTTTTGGGATTTGTTCGAAGACGATTTATTTAATACCATGCATGAGTTCCATGCTTCGGGTCGTATTAATTTTGGATGCAGTTCGGCCTTTATTACCTTGATTCCTAAGGTTAAAACTCCTTTGGGTCTTAGAGATTATAGACCGATTACTCTTATTGGGATGGTTAACAAGGTTATTTCCAAAATTCTTGCGAATCGTCTCAAAAAGTGATGGGTCTGGTGATTTCCGGAACACAATCAGCTTTTATAGCTGGGCGTTTCATCCTAGATGGCCCACTAATGGTTAATGAAGTCTTGGATTGGTTGAAGAAACGAAACAGAAAGGCTTTTTTGTTGAAAATAGATTTTGAGAAGGCTTACGACAACGTAAACTGGAACTTCTTGATCTCTATTTTGTCCCAAATGGTTTCCCTCCGGTATGGTGTGATTGGATTCAAGGTATATGTCATTCTTCTAGAGCCGCGGTACTGGTTAATGGGTCGCCAACTTTTGATTTTAATTGTGAAAAGGGTCTTCGACAAGGCGATCCATTATCCACTTTTCTTTTCTTGATCGTGATGGAAGCTCTCTCTTGGCTGCTGGAGAAAGCTAGAAAGATAGGCGTTTTCAAAGGTATTGGTTTTCCTAATGATGAAGTGGAAATTACTCATCTTTTGTATTCGGATTTTTTTATCTTTGTTCGGGTCTCCGTATTAATCTTCATAAGGCTAATATTTTTGGCGTTGGTACGGAGGATTCGGAGATGGATTCCATGATGGATTTTCTAGATGTAAAAGGGGAAAAATTCCCTTTACATATATAGGAATACAAGTTGGGGCTAAGATGAATCGTATTTCTAATTGGGACCCGGTTATTGATGTTATTAGAAACCGTTTGGTTTCTTGGAAAGCGAAGACGTTATCGATAGGTGGTCGGCTTGTTCTTATCAAATCGGTTCTAGAAAGTTTACCTGTTTATTATCTTTCACTTTACAAAGCTCCAAAGGTGGTGATTGAGTCTATTGAGTCTATTATGCGGCGTTTTTGATGGGTGGGCTCGAATGGTGGGAAAAAGATTTCCTAGATTGCTTGGGATATTGTACTACTCCGAAATAGAAAGGTGGGTTGGGTGTCTCTAGGCTTCAAGACGTTAATGACGTGCTTTTGTTGAAATGGACTTGGAGATATAAAAAAGAAAGTAGTAACTTATGGAAGATAATTATCTCAGCTTGACGGATCGAGTAGACCTTGGGGTATGTTACCTTGTAGCGCATCGTCTAACGGTTGTTGAAATATATTGTTAAAGTGGGAGAGAAGAAAGCTCCTAACGGATCGGTTCTTAACTCGTTTTTTGTTGGCGAGATTGGCGACGGGCTTTCTATAAGTTTCTGGGGAGATGTCTGGTTACGTGATGAACCCCTTCGAGTTGTTTATCCAAGCCTATTTAATCTTGAAAAAAATAAATGGGTCAAGGTCTCTGCTTGAATTCACTACGTAACAATGTTAAAACAATGAATTGGGACTGGAGAACGACGCCTTCGACGGAAACTGAGGTGGCTGAACTGTTTGCGCTGCGTAATGACATCCATGACTTCATTTGGAATGAAGGGAACGATCGCTGGAGCTGGAGCTGGAAATATGATAAAGATGGAGTCTTCACAGTCAACTTGGCCAAGAAGCTGCTGTCCGACATCACAGAGAATAATGCTAGGCCGATGATTAAGTGGAAGTGCTAGGTTCCTTTAAAATGTAAAATTATGGTTTGGCGTGCAGCGATTAATCGGTTCCCTACGATTGCAGAACTTATTAAACGTGGTGTAACCATCCAGCAACAATGTTGTCCTCTTTGTCAAGCAGAACTCGAAACATCATTACATCTATTTACTGGCTGTGTTTTCTCCCAAGAGGTATGGTATCGAATCGAGGCTTGGTGTAAGTTAGCTCCTACTATCGTCTTTGATGTACAGGACCTATTATGCTTACCGAAGATTCAATCAAAGACTAAAAAAGCGAAACATATTCTAGGAGGCATTGTCTACACTACTTTATGGGTGTTGTGGAATGAGCGAAATGATCGTGTTTTTAATAACAAGCGGCGGAGACCGGTCGAGATAGTGGAGATTATTAAATCGACGGCTTTCTTTTGGTTTTGTAATAGGTCTAGATGGAAAGATTTAGATTGGTAAGCTTGGAATGTGTATCCGTTGGATTTATATCGTTTGTTTTGTTGTTGCGTAGGTCTTTGTTTTGAGTACCTTCGTGCTTGTTTAATGAAGTTCTCCTTTCAAAAAAAAAAAAAGAAAAAAAAAAAGAAAAAGAAAACAAAAACAAAACATGCTTTATCTATTTATTTCCAAATCTACCATTCTCTAAATGTAACATGAGTTAAAAGTTGAAATCATCTCTAAATGATAACACACAAGAACCTTTTTGATGTAAATGTATTTTAATAAGAAAATATGTATTCATTTACTCCAATACCAACCACCTTAAACCCAGAACCCCTTCATTTTACTTCAAGGAATATTTCTAAAAGTAAATGTCGACTTAAAAAGTAATTATAGTTTCATGGCAATTATATATATATATATATATATATAAAAAGTAATTATAGTTAATAGTTAATAATATAGAGTTAATTACTGAAAATCGTAATTTTAGTACATTTGATTAAGTTATTGTTTTTACATTTGCATTCTAAAATCTTAGTAGATGGAAACAAAGTAAATAACTGAATAATACGAGACCCTTTAATATAGTTTGGAACCCAAAATTTTCTGTATGTTTGTGGATGAAAATGTGATTAGTGATGGAGATACTAGAAGTAATGCTTACTACTTGTGCTTTGCAAAAATAGGCATGTGTGTTGAGGGGCTTTACTAAATTATTTGGACTCTATGGCTTAAATGTCACATTTTTGTTAGATGAAAATGTGCATGAAGCCATGAATACTTTCTAATTTATACAATTTTCTTTGTATTTAATTATTATTTGACTTTTGGCTACTAGACATATAGTAAACATGATTATGAATTTGCATGCAAGATTGGACCCAACAGGAACAACTGAAACTTATGAGCCCAGTATATGGATATGACACTTAGTACTCAGTATGAATGATCATTAAATACGTGCTCCACTAAGACGAGTATGATATTAAATGACACCTGCAAGAGTATCTCCAAAACCTTTCTTAGTGCTTGTATAATAGCTTTGAAGTCACACATATTGCTAGATTATATAATCTTTATAGTATAATGAATAGTACTTAAAGTTGTTATACTTCAAAATCGTTAGAATTATATATAACTGAATATTTCAAGTCGATTTTTATAGTATATTTCTTATGGTGAATTTGAGATCATACTTTGAGTAATGGTAACCCAAGGAGTAATCTGTCACGATAAACTAAATATTAAAATATAATATTCTAAACCTTTTATTTTAAAATAATATTTTATGTGTTGATATTGTTTTGGTTGTTACCGGTCAAGTAAAAAAAAACCTTACTGATATCGACTGAATTGTTCGTAGTGTCCCGCCACAACGCGTGGGTTAGACCCACTAGTTCCCTATTTATAGGGGAATCAATTTTCGTTCATTTATTAGACTTTAATCCTATAAATTGCATGCTACTTTATACATAATTTACATTGTTCATGCTATTATATGTCACACCCTCAAATTTCACTTACGAGGTTTTACCGCGACGCGCGTGACACACCAGGATCCAAGTCAACGGTCACAATAAACGACAACAATATGTAAAAATACGTAAATCAAAACCACGAAGTTTTATAACATAAAAACCACTAGAGGAAGCTAAAATAAGTTTACATCCCATAATAGCATAAACATAGTCTGAAACTATTTAAAAACATGTAACTAAACTCTAGACGCCGTGCAAGATCCCGTGCACCTAGTCCATGTACTGCTACCTAAGCGATCTGAGAAAATATGCCAAAAATGTCAACATATAATGCTGGTGATTTCACAGGTTTTTATAAAACGTTTCTATAAGTTTTGAAAGATCAATCCCGTTACTACTATGTTATATAAACGTTAGCTAGACGTATGTACTATTACTACTACGGTTGGAAACCATTACTTGACACGAATACTAATGTACTGCTCGAAATGCGCTATCGTCATCCATGGTACGTGAGTTGAGACAAATGCGCCCGCCCGGCTCCCAACCGACGAATGAGGCAGGTCAAACCCAATAGATCTATCCACATTTCCCCCGTTGTGCTACCCCGCACATTCATGGTTCCCCCGGGACTTAGGATGAAACGCCGTATAGTAAACAAAAGATAACCATAGCATAACATGATCTTTACGAATCCAAAGTACGTAGCATGTTTCTCCCCTAAAAGTAAAACCAGTAAAAGTGGGGCTGTGAAACTCACCTTTGTTTGTGTCTTCTCAAAACAAAATAACCAACAATAATTTGATAGTCCCAATTACTGGCGACGTATCATAAAGTTTGTATAAGTGTTTGGACTACTAACCCGTAGGTTAACTAGTCCCTTATTATCCAGATCATGAGTATGTATGTTTGAAAATGTGTTTGAACGCTGACCCGACACACAAGACAGACTCAACATCCCGTTAGTGACCCGTTATACTAGTTGATCAAGTACATATAGCTTAGATACAAGAATTACACATAAAGAACTTAGTTTGCATCAAATATTCATTTATGCGGTCGAAAGGTCGAATGAAAGTTTGTAAATTTGGTTTGTGGCAATCTGCAGGGTCGAATGGGTTTGCTGAAGTTTGGTTCGACCCTTTTGATGCATCGAATGAGGATTCAAAAACCGGTTCGACCGTACGATGTGTCGAATGGATTTTTGGTTCGATCCAACTGTAGAACCCATTAAACGGACAAAATTCCATATAAACAGTCCGAAAACATCACGAAAAGTCACAAACCACAACAGTTGACTATGTCTATCCTAACCACATGCAATCATATCATTTTCACATACAAATCCATCCGTTTCATCTAGCAATCACAATCATTCCCAAAATAGCAAATTATGGAAATGTCACAATAATTGCAATAAATCTTTACCTAAAATAGAAACTATCAGATTATCACCATGTACAAATTTATTATGCACGGATTAACACGTACAAGTGAATCCCCAATCATATCATTATCAATATCAATAAGAAAAAACCCTAGATCTAGCATAAAATCCCCAAGATGAGTTAAAACCCAATAAACATCAATTAGACATCAAAACATCCATAAATCATTATCCAAATCAGTTCAAATCATTAATATAACACCTATTTATCATTTCATATCATATAACACATAAACAACTCATTTAACACCATTAACATTGGGGTTGTTGTAAGAAAACTCATTATTAATGAATAGATTTAGTTTAGAAAGATGTTAGAAATGTTTTTATCCATGAAAACTCATTTGAATCACATCTGGACTCTTAGGGTTTGATAAAAACGTATGAAACATAATTAAAAATGGTTTGGATGATGAACACACCTTGAATCTTCACTTGTTTTGGTTATAGAACGTGTTTTGGCTTTGAAATATGACAAACAAGGGCAAAAACTCCTTCCTACAAGTTTGGGGTTGAGAGAGAGAACACTTGGAGCCGAGTTAGGGTTGTGAAATGATGAAAATTTGGCAAAGTGTTGTATTTATACTCTGAATTAATTCGCCCCTATACAAGGTCGAATCAAGTTTTGTTATCTTGGTTCGACCCCTCAGAAACGCATTCGACCTCCCATAAGGTCGAATGGGTTCCTGGGTTTTCATTCTGATCATTTGATTCACAATCTTGCCATTTTAACACATTTTAACACATCCTAACACATGAATATGCATTTCTAACATATGTTAATCATATCTAATCATATAAACACGTATTCACAAGTTGTACATCGTCTATAGAACCATCAATACTTTATACTCAATCCAACTATGTAACTTCACCAACATCGGGACTCAAGAATCGTGTGTGCGTATGTTTCCCCAATGATTCTCCGAATCATTAAACCCTGGACAATACGTAAGTGTAAACCAACTCCCGATGATTCCCCGAATCATCAAACCGACTCAACTGACCCAGTTAAGTATGTTAAGTAAATGTTTTCGATAAGGTAGACTTATATGTTTGTAAAAGTATTAACCTGAGTTTTCCGTGTGACATTATACGTGAATCCACTATCATGTATCAACATTTTTTTAAGGTTACCTTCATTCTCAAACTAAACACCTCTTGCGAGTCCACAAAGCGAGGACCGTAGAGAGAAAAACCAATTATATCTTTAAATCTAGACCTATTCCATATCAAAAAATACACACACGATTTAATCTTGGCCACCACTTCAACCGCTTTAGCTTCTTTTCTCAGTAATATCCTCCCATTCCATTCGTTCCAAATGCACCAAAGAGTAGTCATGACGATACAACGGAGCACCCGTTTATAAATCTATTGAATCTTCTACCCATTTTCAAGCTCCAACAGATCTCTAACATCAAAAGCAATATAGATTCCAATCGACACCACCCAGCAATCCTAACCCACACCTTGGTAGAAAAAAGGAAAGTTGTGAAAATATGAAGTGTCGTCTTTTGCTTCGGCTCACATAGCGGACATACATCATCTACAATACCCACGCCTCTCCCATTAAGCGCGGATAGAGTTGGAATTCTATCTTGTTCCACATGCCATGCTAGAATGTTACGTTTGAGGGGGATCCATCTGTCCCACTACATGTCATACACCGGATCAAACACCCGACTAGTAATAATAAGCCGCTTAGCTGCTGCAACAGTGAATATACCTGTACTATCCCATTTCCATTTCCACTTATCTGCACCATTGGACCATTGAAAATCATGTAAGGCTGCAAGAAGATCAAACAACTCTGAATCTTCCTCTTGAGTCCTCAGATCATGTCGCCAATTCCACCTTAAAATATTCATGCCATCCTGAAAAGAGAATCTATCAACCACACAACTCCATTTAGCACATTCTAACCTAACAAGATTAGGATAATATCTCGAAAGGGAAGATCCATGAGCTACGGGTCACACCAAAATCTAATCAACTTGCCATCACCAACCATACCGAACAAGAAACTGTTAAATCTTTTGCTGTTTATATTGCATCGGTCCCCCACATGCACAATGGTTTTCTAGCAACCACGGCCTGAGGTCGCTACAGGCATCATCGACTAATTCCTTTGAGCTTCATGACATCCCAAAACCACTTTCTTCCACATAAAATTGTCAAACTTCCCCATAAAAAAACGTCTCATAATACCTTCTATTTTATCAATAACTGCCACAAGAGCTTTATAAAGCGAGAGATAATAAATCGGTACATTTTCAAGAACCGATCTAATCAAAGTCACTCTTCCCCCTATTGATAGAAGTTTTGATTTCGATGTTGCAAGACGAGACTCTACCACTCCTATCACCGAGTCCCAATAACTAATACGGTTCATATTCGCTCCCACTTTGATACCTAAATAATCAAAAGGTATCAAACCTCTTCTATATCCCAAAACTCCTAGGATCTCATCCACTTCTGTGTTAATCGTGTTAATCCCATACAGATTGGATTTATGCAGGTTGATACGAATGCCTGAATACAAGAAAAAACAACGAAGAATTCGAGCAGTTTTCTCCAGGTTCTCTCGTGACCATTCTCCCACGATAAAAGCATCATCTGCATAAAATAAATCAGTGATCCTGAAATCAAAATTCGAAAAATGAATACCGGATAATTCTCCACTCTCTTTAGCTTTATCCAGCATCCACCATAAAGCCTCAATCACGATCAAGAATAGAAAAGGCAAAAGCGAGTCTCCTTATTGAAGACCCTTTTCACACCTGAATTCAAAAGTCAGGGACCCAATAACAAGAACTGCAGATCTCGCGGACTCCAGAATACCCTAAACCCATGTACACCACTTAATAGGAAATCCCATCTGTATCATATTAGAAATCAAGAAGTTCCAATTCACATTATCATATGCCTTCTCGAAATCAATCTTCAATAGAAATGCCTTTTTATGTTTTCTTTTCAACCAATCGATGAGCTCATTAACCACGAGAGGGCCGACTAAAATAAACCAGTCTTGTAAAAAAGCCGACTGGGAATCTGAGATCACCACACCCAATACCTTTTTCAGCCTATTAGCAAAGATTTTTGAAACCACCTTACTAATAACCACAATCAAAGTAATAGGTCTATAATCTTTAAGCCCCAAAGAATTTTTGACTTTAGGGATCAAAGTAACAAAAGACGACCCGCACCCGAGACAAATATTTCCCGAATCATTAGAACCCGAAAGAATATTAAAAAAATCATCCTTCAAGAATCTTCAAAACCTCTTCATGGTTTATATCTATTAGTATTTTATATTACTTTGTTAAGCCTAATGTTTATTTTTATTATTTTTTAGCATTAAAAATTTCTGCTTAGTCAGCCTATGAGCCAACCGAATGGTATCCCGAAGTGTAGTAGCATCATTCGCGGTCACCAACCCGCGAACCTCAGGCACCAACCCACTAATGTAGAACTCAATAGCCTTATACTCAGGAGTCACAGAATCCGGGCACAAAAGTGCCAGCTCATGATAACGAGTGGTATACTCCTCGACCTCAGATCCCACCATCTGATGATTCCAAAGCTCATGCTCCAAACTCTTGATCTCATCCCTGAAGCAATACTCCCTCTTCAAACGAAACACAAACTCAGTCCATGGCAACGCATGGGCCTCCAGTAAACCAATAGTCTGCACCGTCGAATTCCACCAAGTCAAGGCACATCCCTCGAATGTCCCTGAAGCATACTTCACACGATACTCCTCTGGGCAGTTACACATGGAGAAAGCAGACTCGACCTTCTCCAACCAACGAAGTAGTCCCACAGCTCCCTCAGTCCCACTGAAGTTATGGGGCTTGCAGTCCTGGAACATCTTGTAAGTACAGTGGACTGGAGGAGGTGGAGGTGGTGGAGGATGAAAAGCACCCCCTGTTACAACAAGCAACACGGTCAGAAAACGAACATCTCACGACAAAAGATAAGGAATGAGGGTAGCGGTAATTAAATTACCACCATGGCCCTGCTCGGCGGCCTGCTGCGCAGCAATAGCAGCTGCCACGTGCTCCTGGATCAGATTATTCAGCTCCGCCTGGGTCATGCTGATGTTACCACGACCCCCATTACGTCCACCGCCATTCCGGCCACCAACGCGACCACCAATGCGACCACCACGACGTCCTGCCATCTTCTGTCAAGGTCAAAGACAAGACATCAGATTCCAGAACAGATAACAAGAAATCATAAGTAACAAAGTTAAACCAGAGGACTGGATTCCATCATGATTGTCGGATCAAACACAGAGTCCACCAAGATTTCCATGCATTTCAACTTATTATTTCTTTTGCACCCGAAATGATAAGTCGCAATGAAAGTAAGCCTCTTCGTCTTCAGTATGAAGATGGAGGATAGAATAAGAAATAAGAATAATAGATAGATGATGTAAGCATAAATGATGATAATGAATGTAATATGAATGTGACCGTCTAGTGTGTGCGACTCGGCTATAGACTTGACTCAACATGCAGTCCTAGTTCACTATAACCATCGGCTATGATACCAATCTGTCACACCCTCAAATTCCACGTGCGGGGTTTTACCGCGAGGCGCGTGACAAACCAGGATCTAATTCAACGGTCACAATAAACGACACTATATGATACGTAAAAATGACACAAACAAACCAACAAGTTTTCATAAATAATCCATCGCTGCGGAAGCGTAAAACTTTATTACAACCCAAAATGCAAAAGTACGAAAGTCTGAAAAGCTAAGTAAGATGCATATGAATCCTAGACGCCGTGAGACTCCGTGCACCTATGATAAGCAGCTACCTCAACGACCTGAGACAAACATGCTAAAAACGTCAGCAAATAATGTCGGTGAGTTCACAGGTTTTATGTTAAACGTTTAAGTAATGAAAGCCATCATGTTATCACTATGTTAGAAATGATAGCGTTAGCTAGACGCATGAATAATACTACTACGACCGGAAACCATTACAGACAACGATATATGATTTTGCCCGAAACGATTTATGCACTACCATTCCCCGGTAGCGTTATGACCGAGACAATATGCACCCGCCCGGCTCCCAGCCGACGGGTGGGGTCTGTCAGTCCCAATAGATCTATCCACATTTCCCCCGTTATGCTATCCAGCATATTCATGGTTTCCCCGGGACTTTACGTATCGTATAGCACAAATGAATTAACACTAGTATAACATGATAATTTATGAAATATGTATAAAGCATGTGTCTCCCCCGAAATGTAAAAACGTAAAGTGGGGCCGTGAAACTCACCTGATGCTGCTCCTCACACTAAGATAAGTAAACCTGCTCAATAGACGGCACCAAATACCGGTGACCTATCATGACGAGCGTATAAGGTGTTAGACTAACAACTCGAAGGTTGATTAGTCCCTAACAGTCCAGACCATAACCGTGTACATATGAAATGATGTTTAAACGTTTAACCGACCACACCAGACAAGACCCGACATCCCATTGGTGACCCGACATCCCACGTGTTAGCCGAAAGCAAGATATCATGCAACTTATGCAATTAAACACTTAGCATGCGCAAACATTCACCCTATCTAGCATAACGCCCAATTAACGCATAAACAAGTCCGAACACGTGTTACTAAGTCAATAGACATGTTACGGGGTTCCTAACAAGTTCCTAGGTGTCAATTCATGTTTTGGGATGTTAAAATATACATATGGCAGCATTACACGCGATTAGGAATCAAACATGTGATTAGGAAAAGTCAACTGATGATTAGGAGAGTCAAACTAGTGAATAGAATTGTAATTGCTAGTAAAGTGGGGAATAGAATGTAATTGCTAGTAAAGTGGGGAATAGAATTGTAATTGCTAGTAAAGTGGGGAAAAGAATTGTAATTGCTAGTAAAGTGGCAAATAGAATTTCTATTCGCCTATACTTCAGGCGATTAGGAGCTAATCGCCTATAATACTGGCGATTAGAACTCCTACTCGCTAGTACTGGTCTGTTCCGTCCTTTTTGCGCGTTTAACCCTCCAAATCAGATCTGAAACATGTGTAATCACCCAATACCCAACCCAAAACATTAACACAACTATTTCAAGCAAAAACCCCTAATTTATTATCACCCTAGCCGTCCCGAATGCACGCGGTTTCCCAAAATAGCATAACTTGCATGTAAGCATCACATCAACATGTAAAACTTACCCTAAATAGCAAATACTCAGATTTCATCACATAACAACGTTATCCAACATTATCCTACTATTCTAGCATCATCCTAGAGTAAACCCTAACCTCAAACAATCAACAAAACACAACATATCATCATCAATCCACCATAATCACCCAAACGGGTCAAAACGCCTAATATCAATATTACACATCTATGAACCTTCAAACTCCTAGATTATCATCATATTAACTTATTTAGATCAGAAACATAATAATAACACAAGAACAATAATGTTTAAACGATAAAAATCCCATCTTGCATGAATACATCACATATAACAAGTTTAGATGTTTGGGTTTGTTTTGAAACTGATTTTAATGAGTTTTCAAAGACACAAATGTTTATAATTCAGATCTGGACCTTTAGGGATCAAAACAATATCATATTAAAGGTTTGGGATGAAGAACACACCTTGAAATGGGGAGAATATGGGGTGTGAGGCTTCAAAATGTGATTTCTTGCTCAAAAACGTGTTGCAGAGGTTGGATAAGGTGTGGGGTGGCTTTGGGGTGTATTAGGGTTTCACAAATGATGTTTTGAAACATAAGGGTGGTATTTATAGGCGTTTTTAGTCGTCACCTGCAGTTCAGGTGAGTATGAGATTGTACAGGCGAGTAGGACTGCTAATCGCTAGTAGGAACTAGCAAATAGCCTCCTAATCACCCCAAAGTCCCCTCTATTCGCTAATCACGTGAACAGTACACGTGATTAGGATTCTAATTGCCTATACTATTGGTGATTACGTGTAATCACCTATAATGTCATGCAATTACGCAAAATCAATGTTTTAACACATATAAACACGTATTCACATACCGGCAAGTCACATAAGGATTATAAGTATGTAATGCACGATAACTAACACGTTCACATCCGTTCACCAATTCCCGGGACTCGAGACTTGCGTGTGTGCGTTAAACCCGGCGATTCCACGAATCACCGATCCTTGTACACATGGTTATGGACCGACACCCAATGGTCCCTTGGACCATTGTAACGGCTCCCGATGATTCCCGAATCATCGACACGACTCAACCGCCCCGGTCAAGTATGATATTAAGTAGTTGTTTTCAATGTTTTCGTTGAGGTAGACTCGTATGTATGCAAAGTATGAAATGTATGTATGCAAAGTATGAATCGTATGTATGTAAAGTATGAAACGTATTAACCTGAATATGTCGGGTGTCACATCATCCCCCAGTTGAAAGAATTTTCGTCCTGAAAATTTCCCGAAGTAAAAGAGAATGACGCGATAAAAAGAAAAAATTTCCCCAAAAATTTCCCGGTCGTCACATCATCCCCCTGTTGAAAGGAATCTCGCCCCGAGATTCACTCTTTGACAGTGATGAGTGTCGACCTTACCCAAGTAACGTTTCCCAGAATGTAAACGAAAGCATAACAGCGAACGAAGAATGAGAGCAACGGATAGTCTATGCCGGGGAACCGCCCTCCCCAAAGTGAATACAAAACAATGAATCCTCCTGATCGAAGGCCTACCAGAGACTACTGTTATCGGTATAAATGATACACCGGTACCGTCCAAGTAGCATCTCCAAAGGACCCACATCAGACCGATGAATGCAAAACGATGATCAAATACCAAACTGAATGCACACAATGAATACGAATCGCCAGGCAATGTGAATGAGAATGAATACAAGTATAACGAGAATCAAGAAAAGAATACTCACCAGTAACAGTATTAGGATCCTCCTGGTTCTCCCTAGCACCGATGACATAAGCACGAGCCAGAGCAGTTCGACCGCCACCCTCGCCCTGCTTCACCTTGGGACAGTCCCGCCTGAAGTGCCCAGTGTCGCCACAGTGATAACATCCCTGATTTCCCCAGGGTTCAGCAGTGGTAATAGTAGCAGTAGTAGGGGCAACCACCTGTTGCTAAGCCTGAAGATACACCCTGCAGCTCTGGGCCTGATGCCCGTTCCTCTTACAACGAGTACAATAACTACAATCCCCAAGATGATGGTACCCACAGCAATCACACCTAGGCAGCCTCCCAGGATACCCACTCTGCCTCTGCTTAGAAGGTGCACCCGTAGCCTCAAATTTCCTCGGCTGCTGCTGCTGAGGCTGAACTGTACCCTTACCCGCGCTATCCCATTTCCTCTTGTTGCCATCAGCGGTCTTCACCACATTACCCTTAGGAGGCAAAACACCCTCCTGAACCTTCTGCTTAGTCAGCCTATGAGCCAACCGAATGGTATCCCGAAGTGTAATAGCATCATTCGCGGTCACCAACCCGCGAACCTCAGGCACCAACCCACTAATGTAGAACTCAATAGCCTTATACTCAGGAGTCACAGATTCCGGGCACAAAAGTGCCAGCTCATGATAACGAGTTGTATACTCCTCGACCTCAGATCCCACCATCTGATGATTCCACAGCTCATGCTCCAAACTCTTAATCTCATCCCTGGGGCAATACTCCCTCTTCAAACGAAACACAAACTCGGTCCATGGCAACGCATGGGCCTCAAGTAAACCAATAGTCTGCACCGTCAAATTCCACCAAGTCAAGGCACGTCCCTCGAATGTCCCTGAAGCATACTTCACACGATACTCCTCTAGGCAGTTACACATGGAGAAAGCAGACTCGACCTTCTCCAACCAACGAAGTAGTCCCACAACTCCCTCAGTCCCACTGAAGTAATGGGGCTTGCAGTCCTGGAACATCTTGTAAGTACAGTGGACTGGAGGAGGTGGAGGTGGTGGAGGTTGAAAAGCACCCCCTGTTACAACAAGCAACACAGTCAGAAAACGAACATCACACGACAAAAGATAAGGAATGAGGGTAGGGGTAATTAAATTACCACCATGGCCCTGCTGGGCGGCCTGCTGCGCAGCAATAGCAGCTGCCACGTGCTCCTGGATCAGATTATTCAGCTCCGCCTGGGTCATGCTGATGTTACCACGACCCCCATTACGTCCACCGCCATTCCGGCCACCAATGCGACCACCACGACGTCCTGCCATCTTCTGTCAAGGTCAAAGACAAGACATCAGATTCTAGAACAGATAACAAGAAATCATAAGTAACAAAGTTAAACCAGAGGACTGGATTCCATCATGATTGTCGGATCAAACACAGAGTCCACCAAGATTTCCATGCATTTCAACTTATTATTTCTTATGCACCCGAAATGATAAGTCACTCTACATAGTCCCCGAGGCGTGCTCCTAGCTTGACTTTCAAACCACAAGGCACCCACATCCTAGAATGGATAAGAACTCCTAGGTGATACAACACCCAAGATATAGAACAACAAATACAAGTGTGCGATGATGTGTGCGAGCAAGTGTGTCCATTGGAGTATAGAAAGGGGAGATGTCCGAATCTTGGACAAATCTCCAAAGGATGCCGAAGCCACTTCAATGTACGTCACCACCGTGCAATGAAAGTAAGCCTCTTCGTCTTCAGTACGAAGATGGAGGATAGAATAAGAAATAAGAATAATAGATAGATGATGTAAGCATAAATGATGATAATGAATGTAATATGAATGTGACCGTCTAGTGTGTGTGACTCGGCTATAGACTTGACTCAACATGTAGTCCTAGTTCACTATAACCATTGGCTCTGATACCAATCTGTCACACCCTCAAATTCCACGTGCGGGGTTTTACCGCGAGGCGCGTGACAAACCAGGATCTAAGTCAACGGTCACAATAAACGACACTATATGATACGTAAAAATGACACAAACAAACCAACAAGTTTTCATAAATAATCCATCGCTGCGGAAGCGTAAAACTTTATTACAACCCAAAATGCAAAAGTACGAAAGTCTGAAAAGCTAAGTAAGATGCATATGAATCCTAGACGCCGTGAGACTCCGTGCGCCTGTGATAAGCTGCTACCTCAACGACCTGAGACAAACATGCTAAAAACGTCAGCAAATAATGCCGGTGAGTTCACAGGTTTTATGTTAAACATTTAAGTAATGAAAGCCATCATGTTATCACTATGTTAGAAATGATAGCGTTAGCTAGACGCATGAATAATACTACTACGACCGGAAACCATTACAGACAACGATATATGATTTTGCCCGAAACGATTTATGCACTACCATTCCCCGGTCGCGTTATAACCGAGACAATATGCACCCGCCCGGCTCCCAGCTGACGGGTGGGGTCTGTCAGTCCCAATAGATCTATCCACATTTCCCCCGTTATGCTATCCAGCATATTCATGGTTTCCCCGAGACTTTACGTATCGTAAAGCACAAATGAATTAACACTAGTATAACATGATAATTTATGAAATATGTATAAAGCATGTGTCTCCCCCGAAATGTAAAAACGTAAAGTGGGGCCGTGAAACTCACCTGATGCTGCTCCTCACACTAAGATAAGTAAACCTGCTCAATAGACGGCACCAAATACCGGTGACCTATCATGACGAGCGTATAAGGTGTTAGACTAACAACCCGTAGGTTGATTAGTCCCTAGCAGTCCAGACCATAACCGTGTACATATGAAATGATGTTTAAACGTTTAACCGACCACACCAGACAAGACCCGACATCCCATTGGTGACCCGACATCCCACGTGTTAGCCGAAAGCAAGATATCATGCAACTTATGCAATTAAACACTTAGCAAGCGTAAACATTCCCCCTATCTAACATAACGCCCAATTAACGCATAAACAAGTCCGAACACGTGTTACTAAGTCATTAGACATGTTACGGGGTTCCTAACATGTTCCTAGGTGTCAATTCATGTTTCGGGATGTTAAAATATACATATGGCAGCATTACACGCGATTAGGAATCAAACATGTGATTAGGAAAAGTCAACTGGTGATTAGGAGAGTCAAACTAGTGAATAGAATTGTAATTGCTAGTAAAGTGGGGAATAGAATTGTAATTGCTAGTAAAGTGGGGAATAGAATTGTAATTGCTAGTAAAGTGGCGAATAGAATTTCTATTCGCCTATACTTCAGGCGATTAGGAGCTAATCGCCTATAATACTGGCGATTAGAACTCCTACTCGCTAGTACTGGTCTATTCCGTCCTTTTTGCGCGTTTAACCCTCCAATTCATATCTGAAACATGTGTAAACACCCAATACCCAACCCAAAACATTAACCCAACTATTTCAAGCAAAAACCCCTAATTTATCATCACCCTAGCCGTCACGAATGCACGCGGTTTCCCAAAATAGCATAACTTGCATGTAAGCATCACATCAACATGTAAAACTTACCCTAAATAGCAAATACTCAGATTTCATCACATAACAACGTTATCCGACATTATCCTACTGTTCTAGCATCATCCTAGAGTATACCCTAACCTCAAACAATAAACAAAACACAACATATCATCACCAATCCACCATAATCACCCAAACGGGTCAAAACGCCTAATATCAATATTACACATCTATGAACCTTCAAACTCCTAGATTATCATCATATTAACTTATTTAGATCACACTACTAGAAAAATGACCTATCTTGACACACATTTAATGACACACGCTTATTCATGACACTCAAAAGCGGGTGTCATTAAAAAAGTGTCGTTTTTTTAAAAAAATGGTTAAACAATGACGCTCATTTTTGTGTGTCAAGAATCTAATGTCAAGAGTTCAAAAAACATGACAGTATAACAATTGCGTGTCATGTTTATTGTCAAGATTTCACACATTTCATTTCCCTCCCACACATTTAATTGTCCCACCCTCTCTCTCTTGCTCTAAAATATTCTATGTCCTGGTTATTATTTCCCAGAAACAAACCCTTCAAAAAACCCTCGTAATCAAACCCTCATAATCAAACCCCCAAATCGATCATTCAAAAAACCCTCGTAAGCAAACCCTCATTTCATTTCATTTGATTGATTCTTCAACTGGTTTCAAAGCTAGTGATCTGTGATCTGCTACTTGTTATCTAAACTTAAGTTGAGATCTGTACTGATTTTGTTGTTTTATTATTATTGAAGGAATAATAATAATAATAATAATAATAATAATAATAATAATAATAATAATAATAATAATAATAATAATAATGGCACGCAAGAAGATCAGAGAGTACGATTCAAAGAGGTTGATGAAGGAGCATTTCAAGAGGATCTCTGGTACCGAATTGGCTATTAAATCAGCACAGGTTTATTAATCACTTTCAATTTTCTTCTATTAGCTTCATAGGGTTTATTTTAATCTCTAGTGTATTAATTGGATCTCAAAACTAGTTGCCTACTGATTGTTATTGGATCATAGATACTGCACCTGAAAGTGTTTGTTTAATCTGATCTGTGCGTTTGAGATCGAAGTAGAGTCGGTTTTTAAATATTAACTCTAATTGATGATTATGTTATTATTATAGTGATTCTTCAAGTTACAGAATCAGTTTTAACTTTTAAAACACAAATCTAAACGTCTCTCGAAGCTTAAACAGCGTTTAGGTGGTGTTTTAGGCGTGTGTCTGTCTAAAGTGATGAAGTTGTTTGGAACAAAATATTATGAATCTGATGTTTCGGTTATTTAGTTTGTTACGTTTGATGAACCGACTGATTGTAGTTTTCAAATCACCATAAACACTTAGAAAATGCACATCCAAAAGCACTGATGTGGTTAGAGCACGGTTTTGTTTTCTGTAAATAGGCTATATAATTAGATGGTTTCTTGATGACAATAGTTTTTGGCCAATTATTATGTTTTGGATATTGATGTAAGCAGGGGCGAAGCTTGGTTCTCGAATCAGGGGGCGGACTCAATTTTTTTCGATCGGTAGTGGAAAATCGGGGGGGGGGGGGGGGGACTCAATTTAAAGGTTTTGATTTGGTGGGCTGGTCTTATGAGAGGTGCTGTTTCTATGGCCCTTGCCTATAACCAGGTTAGTTGTTCCATACTTTGATGGCTTTAATATTTCACCTGTTAGTAACAAAATTGCGTTTCAATGACTTATGCTATGATTTCATATTTGCTAAACAAATGTATATTCTTTATGTTGCAGCTCACAAGGTCAGGCCACACAAAACTACGTGGGAATGCGATCATGATAACAAGTACCATCACCGTTGTTCTGTTTAGTAAAGCGATAATTATTTTTATTTTTTTGACATTAAATGTTAGTAAGAATTCATATTAATTTTTATATATTTTATATTTTTTTGTAGGTATTTGGTCTAATGACAACCTCTAGTGAGACTGTTATTGCCTTCATCTAAAATCATGTCCAGGATGGCTTCCTGTGAGCTAACAAGTCCTAAATCCTTTATTGTTCCTCTTTTAGAATATGAGTGGAACCAAGAAACAGAACCAGTTCAAAACCTTTCGGTGCTTCGCCCGTCAACCTTGGTTTAAAAAAGCGCGCCTCAGGCGCGCTTTAAGCGTTTGAGGCGCGAGGCTCCAAGAAAAACGCTTTTTTTGCCAAAAAGCGCTGAACTACATGAAGCGCCGCCTCGGGCGCTTGAGGCGCGCGCTACAGTAGCGCTACAGTAGCGCCTCAGCCAAAAAAACCTTTTAAAGTGCTTTATTTGGCCCGCTACAGTAGTGCCTTGTCGTTTTTATGTTTTGAATATGCTTTTTAAGTGTTCAAGTGTGTTTTATAATCACGTTTTTGTGCTCATGATTGATTAACATGTAGAAAATGTCATATTGACATATATAAATATTTTTTTATAATTTTTTTAATGCTATACGTGAAGCTCTTGCCTCGCGCTTTAAGCCCCGCGCTTCAGATTTTGGACCCAAAACGCCTCGGAGTGCCTCGCACTTTTTTAAACCAAGCCGTCAACTCTGCGTGCGCTTCCTAAATCTTAATGTTATGGTATGCAAATACTCACTACATTTGGATAGATCACAATTAGAGGATAAATATTAGTTGTGTAATAATTTATGTGTTTTAATGGTCATAGATTTGTGATGGTGCAGGTGTACATACTATCACTATTAGCGTTGTGGGTATGACACTAACCAGCTTCATGTGGGAGATAGAAAGCAACATGATTGTGCCTAGAAATAGGTAATAAATTTACAGTATTGTCCTTTTATTATTTATTTTAAGGTCTTAAGGACCAAATATTCATGTGTGTATTAAACCAATTTGCAGTTTGGACTGTTTGGTATATGTGATGGGCATGGTGGAGTGGCTGCTGCCTCATCTGCCAGCAGGTTTGTATTCCATTAGTTTTTGATAATTTTCTTTTATAGTTTTAGCATTAAGTAGTTTATTTGGTAAATAGGATGTGTCCACATTTTCACAAACTTGCTATTATACAGATCCAAAACAAGGCTTGAAATTATGTTTATTGTACATAGGTCTATGGCTCTGAGCGAAATATGTGCATTTATTTGGTAAATAGGATGTGTCCACATTTTCACAAACTTGCTATTATACAGATCCAAAACAATGCTTGAAATTATGTTTATTGTACATAGGTCTATGGCTCTGAGCGAAATATGTGCACATAAACTAAAGAAATGAAAGGCTAAATACAAAATAGAAAATAGAAAATGAAGTTTTGAACATGAATTGTTGTTGATACAAGTAGTTGGTTAATGTAGTCTTATCACACAATGCAACTCTGAGAGTACTAGCTTCAACTTCAGAGACCGTTTATACATTAATTAGAGAGTTGTGACCGTTTATACGAATTCTTTTAATGTGTAGTGTCCGTGTCAGCCGGGGATCACAGAATGTGGTTATTATGTAATGAAATTCATGAAGGAGATCGTTACGGACGGACTTAGAATATTGGACAATGTAAGTTGATCGAGTCAAATTCTAGTCACTTTTGTTTTCTTGAAACTAAAACCATCGCGAACCCTTAACCTTTCATCTTATTAATTTAATTGTGTCTCAGGTTGGGGGAGGAGTGGAGGCTTACTCGGATGCGGATATTGATTATGTTCGTGAAGAATGGTTGGGTTATGTCTCGACCTTCATTTTCAAGTTATGATCCGTATGTTTAGGCTTACTAATCGACTAATGTAATGTATTGTTACAATGTTTTTGTAACCCTTTGTGGTAGAATTCGACATAATTGTAATGGGTTTTTTGGTGGTATAATATATGCAGCTTTATTATTAAATTTATTGTTTTTGTAATTATAAATAAAAAATAATTCCAGGATATTATTCGTTTTACAGGAAAAAAAAATTAGGTAAAAAAACATGACACGCAAAATGATTGTCATAAAGGTGTGTCATAAATTCATGTATGTCATAAATGCTGTAAAAAAAATTCGTAAATGAGTGTCAAGAATGTTTGTCATTAAAGAGTGTGTCATAAATGCGTGTCAAAAAAGCATGTCATAAAGGAGTGTCATAAACGCGTGTCATTAAAAGATGACACGCGCCTGCATGTCATAAACTTTTCTTGACATGTTCTTCCTTGACACTTTTTTGTGTGTCATAAACACCCTTTTATGACGCGCAATGCGCGTCAAGAAAGGGGTGTTTTTCTAGTAGTGTCAGAAACATAATAATAACACAAGAACAATCATGTTTAAACGATAAAAATCCTATCTTGCATGAATACATCACATATAACAAGTATAGATGTTTGGGTTTGTTTTGAAACTGATTTTAATGAGTTTTCAAAGACACAAATGTTTATAAATCAGGTCTGGACCTTTAAGGATCAAAACAATATCATATTAAAGGTTTGGGATGAAGAACACACCTTGAAATGGTGAGATTATGGGGTGTAAGGCTTCAAAATGTGATTTCTTGCTCAAAAACGTGTTGCAGAGGTTGGATAAGGTGTGGGGTGGCTTTGGGGTGTATTAGGGTTTCACAAATGATGTTTTGAAACATAAGGGTGGTATTTATAGGCGTTTTTAGTCGTCACCTGCAGTTCAGGCGAGTACGAGATTGTACAGGCGAGTAGGACTGCTAATCGCTAGTAGGAACTAGCGAATAGCCTCCTAATCGCCCCAAAGTCCCCTCTATTCGCTACTTGTTCTAGCGATTAGGCCCTAATCACGTGAACAGTACACGTGATTAGGATTCTAATTGCCTATACTATTGGTGATTACGCGTAATCACCTATAATGTCATGCAATTACGCGAAATCACTGTTTTAACACATATAAACACGTATTCACATACCGGCAAGTCACATAATGATTATAAGTATGTAATGCATGATAACTAACACGTGCACGTCCGTTCACCAATTCCCGGGACTCGAGACTTGCGTGTGTGCGTTAAACCCGGCGATTCCACGAATCACCGATCCTTGTACACATGGTTATGGACCGACACCCAATGATCCCTTGGACCATTGTAACGACTCCCGATGATTCCCAAATCATCGACACGACTCAACCGACCCGGTCAGTATGATATTAAGTAGTTGTTTTCAATGTTTTCGTTGAGGTAGACTCGTATGTATGCAAAGTATGAACGTATGTATGCAAAGTATGAAACGAATGTATGAAAAGTATGAAACGTATGTATGTAAAGTATGAAACGTATTAACCTGAATATGCCAGGTGTCACAATTATTCACATCTAATGGATTATCACAGGTTTACAGGTTACAATATGTTGAGGTTTGTTGTAAAATATAATATACTTAAGTTATGTTTCTTGTTTTATAATGTTTGAATATGGGGGGTTTAAACTAACTTATAAACATATGATACAGTGTTATAATAATTGTTTACCGAAGACAAGAAACAAAAATACCCCATGCCTAAAAGAAAGTGAATAAGTAAAAAAAATCTTTTGAACTATTATAATTTGCGCTTCTGGTACAATAACATAAATCATGATTGAGCATCATTATTATTCCTATGTATGGCATCATAGACTATCATTAATCAATGCTATAGTCATTTCGACCCATGTATTATTCTAACTGCTTGGACCAACTGATTGAGTTTCCTAAATGAGATTGACTTTAAGTCAAAGATGGCATGGATGCTGTTATCTAAGTTGCAATAAAGATTAACCTCAAGATTTGTGTCAAAGTTATTGAAGATGGTCTATAAAGAGTTAAGAGTCTAAATTTACAAACATATTTTTAATTGATTTACTAATTTGACATGATGTTCTATTAATATAAAACATGAAATTTCAACAACTGGAGCCTTTATCTTGCAACAAAGTGTTATTATCACCATATTAGTCCATCATAGTGTTCATTAACGTTAATAGGGACATACATTTAAAAGTCTTTATGGGTATGATGATGATTTATATAAGGAACGTGTTATAAACCATAAAGTTTGCTATTTTGTATGATTAAAATTTCAGGAGATTATGATAAAGAAGAATCAGCAGCAAGAGCATATGAATCAATGTCATTTTTTGTCACCACCGCATCGCGCGGGTTTCCCACTAGTATATATATAGTATAAGTATCCATGAGAAACCCCCCTTAACTAGAAAACCTTGGAAACCCAATACATGGACCATATTAAGCCACATCACCCCACTAATATTAAATGAAAAGGGTACAAATGTCATTTAACCTTCCCCTTTTTTTTTCAATTTTTCAATCATCCCCCCCTTATATAATATCCCATTCTCTCTCTTCTCATCAATCATCTTCCAGAGTTCCACTACCATAGAACCTCCATCATCATCTTCTACACCAGCAGCCACCACCTCCTACCACCATTGAAACCACAACCGTGTTCAAATTTGTCTTCAACGAAACCGACATCTCCACAATGACCTGTCTCCTCCACTAAAATGGATCTGCCCAAATCCGCCTCCTTCAAAAATCAAGCGGTTCAGTCTCTGTTAATATGGAAACCATTTATCTTGGTGGAAAGGTTTGTTTGTCCATTGAAACCATTTATCTTGTTATTCTTTTTTCTATTTCGAACTACCACCGACACCACCCTTTTGGGAGTTGTGTTTTTTTATTAGGTTTGTTTTTGTCTCTGTGTTCTGTTTTGGGTCGTTGCTAGATTTTGTTCAGCGACTATATGTAAACAATTTTTATTTTGAAGCTGTGTTAATGCTCTCTATTCTTATTGTTTGACCCACCATAAAGATCATAGGTAAATTTGTTGATTAATGTTTATGCACTCCATGTGTTTGATGAAATGCCTGAGTGGATAATATTGTTGTTTTTCTGTGTTAATTTAAGTGCAGAATGTAATGTTGTGTTTTACTTGTTGTTTGTTGTTGATTAGATTCTTTTTCATTGGTTCTGTTTTTTTTTATTTATAATGTCTTTTTTTTTGTTTTGGATATATGTACTCCATGTGTTTGATGAAATGCCTGACTGGGTTAACATGTGTTACTTCCGTTAGTATGTTAGAAGTTAATGTGATGATCAGTTTTGACTGTATGTAATGGAAAACATAATAATAATAGTAATACCTGATAGATCCATGAGACCTACTACTGATGTCGCAAGAGACTTGAGGTTGACATGCTTATCAGTGGATTCGGGTTCCCTTTAGGGTATGCAGTTTCTGATGGTTTATGTATTCTTAAGTTATGAACACATTGAGAGAGAGAGAGAGAGAGAGAAAGAGAGAGATATGGGACTGCTAATGGTGTTATGTTGTTATGATTGTGTGTGTCAACCCTAATCTCATAATAACCTCTCTATTTATACATACCAAGGGGACACCCTAATAAGGCCCATCCAATGATAGTCCGCCCATCAAAGACATATCTGTTATTGGGCTTAGAATAATATTAATAATTGATCATCATAATATAAATGATTATAATGGCTATCGATAAATATACAAATGTTACGTATATTTATTCCAACATAACGGTGATTGTATGAAAGCTAGTTATAAGGTCTTTTGTGTTTTCGATATATGGATGCCCATTTAAAGTTAATGGTGAATGTGTGGAAGGTAATTATAATGTCATATGTGTTTTGGATATATGCAATCCATGTGTTTGATGAAACGCGTGACTGGGTTAACATGTGTTACTTCTGTTTTGTTAGTATATATATATATATATAAATATATATAAATATATATATATATATATGTATATAAATTCTTCAAAGTGGGTTGTGCTAAAGAAGTGTTGATATAAAGATGAACATAACTCAGTTTTGAGAACGATAAAGGACACGAGAATAACATTTCTTGTGGTATAATTCGGAGATCGAACAGTCGTCGGAAAGCTGTGTTTCACAACGTAGAGAGGGACAGAGACGGTGATCATGATATGAACTAACAATAGGGTATTTAATAGATGGTGTTTGCGGCTAAATTATTCAAAAACTCAAGGTTATGTAGTTGAATAATGACTCTATAGTGTATGTTTTGGATTTCAAATATACATTACTATCTCAGATAGTCACCCAAAAAAAATTACCATATGCCATAGGGGCAAGTATAATCTTGATCAGGGGCGGACCTAGCATAGCGGTATATATTTATATCTCACTGTGTTGCTGCTAATAATGCAGGGTCAATACCAGCGACACTTTTACCGATGAAAACCTGAGCATCAACGACTAAACAATACCAGCGACCCATTACTGACGATTTGTTGTAGTGACGTATATCAATTCGTATTGTTTTAAACAAGGGAAATTGGATTTTAACACCCTGAACTATTGACAATTGGCCGCTGACGCACTGAACTATAAAATTGAACAACATCGCACTGTACTTTCAACTTATTGGCCTGTATCACCCCCCAGACTAAACATGGTTAATTTTTGCTGACGTGGCATGGACACATCACCTACCACGTAAGCAAAAATGGACACGTCACCATGCCACGTCAGCAAAAATTAACCATGGTTAGTCTGAGGGTGATACAGGCCAATAAGTTGAAAGTACAGTGCGGTGTTGTTCAATTTTGTAGTTCAGTGTGTCAGCGGCCAACTGTCAATAGTTCAGGGTGTTAAAATCCAATTTCCCTTTAAACAATAAAGTGTGAATTATTTCATTACAATAAAGAATAAATATAAATACAGAAACATAAATAAAGTGTCGGTTTAATATGTTTGCATGCCTAAGTATTCTTATAATTTATTTTGTGTCTATCGGTATTTCTCTCTCGATCAGAGTTTTATTTTTTTTTTGATCGGCGAATAATTGTGTGGCAACCACCCTTATGGGGCGTCGTGCCCAAGAATCGAATACTCGACCTCAATATGGTTTTATTTGTGTTTTTGAGATCAAATAATAAATTGTTTAAATAAAAGCAAATCACTTTGAAAAATTGTTTATTAGAAAATAGGATATGATAGGATAAGATAGATTAGTTATTTATATCATTAAGGCAGATAAGTAAAAGAAAAAAACCATATTCTTTGGATTGATTTATCAGGTCGACTAACTAGTTTGTCGTATAAAGGTTCTTTACACATTCATCGACAAACTCACCGATGTAATAAATGGAATTAAAGCGAAAGCCACAAGTGTCCGAATTTAAGCATTACTTGACAACCATTGATGATTATATATCTTGAATTCAAGTCCAAATGTCCAATCGGACTCCTCAGGTATCAACTGCATTGTCTGCAACTTTTGGCAGATTAAGTTATAATTAAACTGGCAGTAATTGATTCAGTCTATTATAACAATTATTATCCCAACATCTATGTTACATTTGACATTGGAATTACGAAAATATGTTAGCTAGGAAGACAACAACCACAAGGTTTTTTTATGATCCATGACGATTGGAAGGTCTATTTGATATTACCTGAAGTGAAGAGTTCACAGTGTTTAATTGACTCATAAAAAAATTGTGTCTATGACCATGAATATGATAATTAGGCTTGCTTTATAAAATATTTTGTGTCTATCATCATTAAGGTGACATGGCTGATGGTATTCACAATCTCTCTCTAATCTCACTTCTCTCTTTGTGCATCATATTCGCATTAAGGATCGCAGCATGATCCTTATGAATGCGAGCATGCAAAGAATAATGTTTAAACCATTTCTGGATTTCAGTATAATAACTTGGTAGTTTCTAGTGTTTCAGGAATAGTGGAAAACACACACACACACACACTATATAGATATGTTTGGAATATTGGCAGGAATTACTAATCCTAGTCTAATGTTCAACCCAGATTATGTTACATATTTAAATATTCAGATAAAGATGCTAAAGTAGCCAAGGTACCTTTACTTGAGATTCACCTTCCTTCCTCTTTCTAAGATCCAATTTCTGCTTGAGATCCCAGGCTAGTGTACTGTCATAATGCCCCCGGAAGTAACCTCCCATATCAACAGCCCTATATGTAATCACTCATCAAGTGCAATGTGCAATTTCTGCTTGAAAGTGTTTATTTTATATAGCATTAATCTTATAAAATCTATCATGTTAATCTAAGACATCATCACTTTACTTAGAAAACATTGTGAGTACGCACATCGCCTAGTAAGAGGGGTCTAAAAACTCACATGTTGCAGTCAACTACTCTTGCTACACGCCTACATTGTCTAGTCTATAACAAACGTCACACAATATCTATAAAAGTTAACATGCAAAACTCGTCACTTTCTAATGCTACAACATAGTGTCGCTTGGCACTATTATCAATAGTGTCACATAAGTGGCACGTCTGCGTCACTTGAGTGGCATCTCCGTGTCACTTGAGTGGCAGTGTCACGTAAGTGTTGCCTTAGGTATATAAACATCCTCAACGGTCGCCGACAACGCGCACGTCAGTGTCAACAGGCACACATCAGTGTCGACTAGGTATACAGTAGTGTCAGTAGTGACATAATGACGGTAGTGTGCACCTTAGTGTCAACAATGTACATGTCAGTGTCAGCAACATTGACCAATGTCACCAAATCTTTATCTTCTTTATCCAACCCAGTCCGTTTTAAAACGCCCCGAGACATGGGGTCTCACCTGTTGGATTTACTCTTCGGCATATAGTTTAAATAAAAATTTCATTCAATGCAACAAAAATATTAGGTTATTACATTCCATATAAGTTAAACCATTATCTCTAATCCAAAATAACAAAAACATAGGATGTCAGTCTACGGCTCTACACGGGAGCCCTTGCCACGAACAAGCTTCATGCTTAAACAATCAACCTTGTGTGCATACTAAAAGTCAGTCACTCTGAGTGAGTTCAAGTTCAATCAGATAACAATAAACTCTAACAATTATTAGTTAATACATACATACGCAATTAAGCACACGTAAACGCACAATACCTCATATACTCTAATATATAGCAGGACTACAATATCATACTATAACTATAACATACACATTCCACCCTACATGGTTGGACAACTACCAAAAAGCAACAAATGTATTGCCACTGACATAAGGGCCTCGAAGGTAACCGTCCATCACAACAACCCCAACTGTAACTGTCCCTGATAACGGCCCTAAAGCCTATTGTCCCTTACAACGGACCTGAAGGAAATCGTCCTCAAAATGGTCCTGAAGCCTGAAGGTAACCATCCATCCCATGCAATATGCATTATATATACCAATTTACATATAGTTAGTTTAACACACTTTGAATCATTAACTTTAATTTAGCAAAGCCATTTCATAGACTTTCACGTTTAGAAGAAAACATCATTTCTATACTTTGAAAATACTGTAAGTACGCACACCGCCTCAAAACAGTAATGTAAGAGGGGTCTAGAACTCACACTTTGCGTTTAAGTTTACGGCGTAAGGATATTCAACCAAAATCCTCTGCTACCTACTCCGGAGAATAGTTAACATGCAAAAATCCTCATCATTTCAATATCCTAAGACAAATTCGCACAATATCGCATGATAGAGTAGCATGGAAAAGTCACACGAAAGTGTTGCATAACAGAGACGCATGACAACGTTACTCGGCCTTTACTTAAGTTTTGTTAGGACTTATCTAAACCATCCAACGAGTGTCGAATATATATACACATGCAACACTAAGAATCACATACCAATATGTAACTCTGGGAGAGTCACACATATACACATGTGACCCTTCCAAGTGTTGCATGTCCCACATGAACCAATTATTGGGCCTCATCGGGATTCGTGTGTTCTTCTCCAATAGACCTACAAGGGTCGCATGGAGTGTTGTACGTTGAACACCGCATAACACGAAAGTCACACGTTTAAGGCCATTTCAACTCAAAACTTCAACTTTTTACATCCAAAACATTTTTTTTAATAAAACATAAGTTATGCAAAAAAACAATAATTGACTGATCGCTATAGAACAAAAAAACAATAGTACATGGTGAGATGATTGTGTTGTGTTTGTGTTTTGTTTACCAGTCAATGTTTTTTTTCTTTTCTCTTTATATTTAAAAGTTGTATTACTCACACCTACTGCATATTTAGTACACAACTTTTTGAAAGGTTTTGAAAAGGTCAATTATTTATATTTTAGCAAATAACTTACTTTAAGAAGACTAATTTGAAAAAAATGAAGAATTATATATAAGGTTGTCAAAATAGCACTTAAAGTAATCTATAAGTTTTAGAAAGCAAACTATTTAAATATCATAATAATAAGATGTATTATTAGTAACCTTTTTAAATCTCTTAATTACATTTTATGGATAAGTGTTGGAAATTGGTGTGCAAATTTATTTTTATAAAATTATATTTTATTATGCATTAGTATCGTATGTTAATCAAAGTAACAAAAGCGTGTTCATGAAATTGTTAAATCAGATGTAAATCCATCCGTGATGCAATTACAAACCATTTAAAAAAGTTAAAAACAAACCACATATTGTTTAGGTTTATACCTTTGACGAAAAACAAATAAACATGCACATTGGAATGGAAAAACGTTATGCTAGTTGACGATGTCACGATTCCCTAATCTTGGTCAATCCTTTGATCAATCGTGAAACACACTAGAAACATAAAACAAAACCAGGCGAGCCCGCGGTGGTGCGTAAGGTGTCAGGGGGTGACCGAAGGGAAGCGATCGGATAGAAGTCATAGGCATCGGTCAGATGGCGGCAGCGGCCCACGGGAGGCGAGTAGGATCCGGCTAGGTGGTGGCGACGATGGAGCCAGTCGACGGTTAGGGAGAAAGAGGGAGGTGTGATCAAATTTCTATTAATTGGTTTTTTTGTGCGATTAGAGTTTTACCCGAAGCCCGTTATTGATATTTAGAACACACACACACACACACTATGACATCCAGCAAACTCAGGTTAGTAACTTTTGCCAAACTAGTAAGTCCACCTTAGCAAATCATGCATGCATTACACTTGACTGGGTGAGTTGAGTCATTACGATGGTTAGCGGAATCATCAGGAGTAATTACGATGATCCAATGGATCATCGGGTGTCGGTCCATAACTATGTGCACAAGGGTTGGTGATTCGGAGGATCACCAGATTTAATGCACACACGCGAGTCTTGAGTCCCAAGAATTGGTGAACGAATGTGAACATGTTAGTTATCAAGTAATATGTGTTTATAATCACTATATAACTTGTCGGTATGTGAATACGTGTTAATATGTGTTAACATAGTGTTTAACGTGCCGAAAGACGTATCCAGCTGCTGGGGGCGACTAGGGTCCTAGTCGCCTGCTATGTCTGAAACGACCAGCAACAGCTATAAATACCATACTTGACATGTTAAACATCATTTGTGAAACCCTAACTCACCCCAAACCTCTCTCACACTATCATTAACCTCTGGAACCCGTTTTTGCCCTAAATCTACCACTTCCAAGCCTAAAACATCATTTCTAAGTAAAATCTAAGGTGTGTTATTCATTCTAAGCTTTTGTCATGTCGTTAATTTGATCCCTAAAGGTCCAGATCTGGTTTTATAAAGTTTTTGTCTTTAAAAGCCTTTGAAAAACAGTTCTAAAACAAGTCTAATCCTTTAAATGGGTTCTATATGGAGGATTCATGCATAAAAGGGTTTTTGATGATTAAAACTTGGGGATTCTTATGTGTTTGATGTTTTGTTGATATGAATGAGTTATTAGGATGATTATCTTAGGTTATGAAGGTTGTTTGATGTGTTTTGATGATAATATGCGTTTTGACCCGTTTAAGTGAATTAGGAGGATTTAGGATGTTATATGATGATTTGATGATTAAATGATGTTAGGGTTTATGCTAGAATGATGTAGTAACAGTATGATGATTGGAACGTGAATATGTGATGAAATCTGATTATTTGCCATTTAGGGTAAGGTTTTCATGCAACGATGTGATGTTTCCAAAATATTATTCCATTTGGGAAATGCTTGCAATTAGGGTGTTTAATTGATGATAAATTGGGGGTTTTCATTTAGGATAAGTTGCTTGATGATTATGTATTGATATTGGGTGTTTTTACATGTTTCGGATCTGATTTGGAGGGTTTAACGCGCAAAAAGAGTCCCCCATGCTGCAGGGGGCGACAAGCTAAGCTAGTTGCATGTTGCAGGGAGCGACTAGCTTAGCTAGTCGCCTGTATGAAGCCCAGTCGCCCCTCCAGGAGGCAACTAGCTTTGCTAGTTGCCTGTTTGATACCTAGTCGTGTGTTTTGATGCCTACTTGTGTATTTTGCTGTTGTAAGTGTATTTTGGGATCCTGAAACATGATTTGACATCAAGGAACATATTGTAAGCCCTATGGCATGTCTAGAGACCTGGTAACACGTGATATGACTCGTATGTGCAGTATGTGAACTGTATGTTAGACTTAGTGGACTGTTATGTGTATGAGGTGCGTATTTACACATGATTGCTTGGTTACTTGTATTTGGCTAACACGGGGGATGTCGGGTCACCAATGGGATGTCGAGTCTTGTCTTGTGTGGCGCTTTTAACGTTGAAACATGTTTTCAAACGTACAATGGTTATGGTGTGGACATTCAAGGACTAGTTAACCTACGGGTTATTAGTCCGGATACTTATATACATCTTATGATAGGTCGCATGTATTAGGGACTATCATAGCATTTTCGGTTTAACTGTTTTCAAGAACGCAATCTAAGGTGAGTTTCATAGCCCCATATTTTACTAGTTTTACTTTTGGGGAAGAAACATGCTACGTACTTTGGATTCGTAAAGGTCATGTTATACTATGGTTATCTTTTGTTTACTATACGACGTTTCATCCTAAGTCCCGGGGGAACCATGAATGTCCGAGGTAGCACAACGCGGGAAATGTGGATAGATTTATTGGGTGTGACCTGCCCCACTCGTCGGCTGGGAGCTGGGCAAGTGCATATTATCTCAACTCACGTACCGTGGATGATAGTAGCACATTTCGGGCAGTACATTGGTATTCGTGTCAATTAATGGTTTCCAACCGTAGTAGTAACATACTTAATGTCTAGCTAATGTTCACATAACATAGTAGTAACGGGATTGATCTTTCAAAACTTATGGAAACGTTTTATAAAAACCTGTGAACTCACCAGCATTATATGTTGACATTTTTAGCTTCTCAGGTCACTAAGGTAGCAGCTTATGGATTAGGCACACGGAGTCACACGACGTCTAAGTCGAATTTGCATTTGTTTCAAACATTATCAAACATTTGTTATTTTACTGTTTTGGGATTTAAACTTACTTAAACTTCCACTGTGATGGTCTTTACGTTATAAAATTTACATGGTTTTGTTTACGTATTTTTACATATAGTTGTCGTTACACTTGTCAGACTTGCAGACTTGCAGTTACACTTGCGCGAGTGGATGCAACCCACCTGACACACGATGATTTTTCGTCTCTCACGTGCCTGCACGTCTCCTCGTACTGATAGACATCCCCTCTGACAGCTGACACGTCTACGACCTCCTCGGCTTCCTCAACACACCTCCTTGATTCCCTCCAAATTAATTACAAACCTTTTCAAATTCCGACGCAGTTACTCCTAATCATATCCACATTTAATATGAAGGTTGCACATTAAATACAATCAACAATAGAGACACGTAACCCATGCGGTTACACCTCAACAATCAGGCCTGCCACGTCATCACTTGGCGCTGGTTTGACGTAAAACCAAAATATGTTCTCCGCATGATTCCTCCTCAGGATCACACATGCCACGTCATCACTCGGCAATAGATTGACAGAAAAACGAAAAGACTTTCTCCACATGATTCCTCCTAAGGATCACGCCCGCCATATCATCACTCGGTGATCAATTGACGTAAAAACGAAATGATGTTCTTTGCATGATTCCTCCTCAGGATCTCACCCGCCACGTCATTACTTGACGATCGATTAACGTAAAGAAAAAAAGACGTTCTCCGCATGATTCCTCTTCAGGGTCACACCTGTCACGTCATCACTTGGCGAGGGTTTTACATACAACAAAAAAGACACCATCCGCACAGATCTTAATCAACCACTTTACTCTCTAGATACCAGGAAAAACATGGGTCGCTTTAACCTTGATATATGTTAAAAAGCTGTAATAAGTACTTTTTAGCATACATTTGACAAAAAGCAAAGATACGAAAGACCAAATCTCCGCGGATGCGCTCAAATATAAAACCAGAGTTGGATTTTGGTTTCTAAGTAACAAATGTGGATGAGCATTCACCCACATCTCACTACTTATAGTCCAACACCCCACCCGACCTTTCCGCAAGATCAGGAGACGCAATGGACTGGAGGGACTTGAATGGGTAGGGTCCTATTTTCTAGCGCAGAGACGAACTGTACCTCCACAACATCGTTCTCACAAGACCTCCTTGGAGAACAAGCCATCTAAATGGCCAAGTATGTGAAGACAATAGACCTTCGCGGAGTCTCAACCTCCTAGAGCCAAGACCTACAAGGCCACACGTGGAGTTGTAGGGACTTGAATGGGTAGGGTCCTATTTTCTAGCACAGATACGAACTGTACCTCCACAACATCGTTCTCACAAGACCTCCTTGGAGAACAAGCCATTTAAATGGCCAAGTATGTGAAGACAATAGACCTTCGCGGAGTCTCAACCTCCCCAGAGCCAAGACCTACAAGGCCACACGTGGAGTGCAATCCACCCGCGCAAGACCCATCGCCCAACTTGGCGATGGCCTCCCGCGGACCAATCACAACCTAACACGTGTCAGTGCGGGCCTGCCATGTCTGAACTCTAGCTGGGAAGATGCAACTCCCCTTACCTCCATTTGCTGCACTGTTCCCCTTTGTTTCAGGCATCACCTTAGACGATCTTCCAGAAGGAGTAGACTGGCGCCGCCTGACACCACCTGACGCAGACAGAAGAAGATTCACCTATAGCCACTAGCAACGCGCCACGTGGATTATTGGCAGGGTGGTTCCTGTTTCTCTCTCTTTTGCATTATTGCATTCAATTACCTTTTAGTTTCCTTAGACGAATGCTAACCAATTGGGCCGAAAGGAAGGCAAGCCCATAACTCGGGTCCAAGCCCATTGTCCTGGTTATGGGCCAATGGTAACCGGCCCGTGTATTCCCTATATAAAGGAGCTCACACCTCCTTTGTACGAGATCTTGAACTCCAGACTCTCGAGCATTATTACTCGAACATACGCTTACACATACCGGGCCAACCACTATTTTTGTGTCTGCTATCACGAGTCCTTAGACTCTAGGCGGTCGCCTCCTTTCACACGGCCCACAGAATATATACAGGACTTGGATCCAGGCACGGTGTGGAGCAAATGATTATATCATGTAGCAAACACGAGTTATCACCCCATGTACCTCCTGTGAGGTAAGTACCACACTGATCGTCACTTAGGTTATAGCCTAGTGGTAGAGAGAAAATCCTCTATTGGGTGAGGTTGGGAGTTCAACTCTAAGGGTGTGCAAAAAAGGTATAAAAAAGGAGGTGTAAGAAATTAGCCGTTCAAAAAAAAAAAAAAAGTACCACACTCATCTATACTCGTTTCTTCATCATGATTGTATTATTTGCTCATTAAGCCCAGGTAGTGTCTTTATTTATTTGCATGTGTGTAATTACTTGGTTGTTATTGCTATGTGAAGCAATGTGATGACACTAAAAGTGGAACAGTTTTTTCAAGTTCAATCAATGGTTTAAGTTAGAGGTCGAAGTATTTTCTTAAATTAATACAGAAGTTTTGGATCCTAAAAGTGGTATATGATTCTCTCAATGGAAATATTATTTGTGGTTATTTTTTGGATTTACACTACTAGGCTGTAAAAGAATCATCCTACTAAGCAAATGCAATAATGTAACATCTAGTATTTAGTGGGCCAAAAGATCTTCCTTTTTGCAATTTTATAACTAGTGTCAAAAACTGATTACACACTTTATGTAGACCACATGTGTCATATATTGTTGATTGTCTGAGCCCGTACATAGATGCTCCACTACAATCACATCTTAAACTTGTTTGTAGAGTTCATATGTGGCTTCAGATTAGAGCAAGTGTCAAATTACTGCTGGAAGGTGAGTCATAGGATTTTGTTTATTTCCGGGTAGTTTAAATTCCTAATTAATATCTTCAGAAAAAAAAAAAAAAAAACTCTAGCCAACAATATAAATCATATATTAGTAGAATATCAGGTTATGTGGATTTTTAATTTTACAGATGATTTCAAAATGTATATTATAGTTCACGTTTAAGTTAAAAGACTCTCAAGGATATTGAGAAGTACTTAATACTTAATATTATACATTGATTAATGTTAAGTGATAACATGGTTTTTTTGGTTTTTGAAGTAGTTTGAATTTAAAATAAGTTATAGTTAAAGCAGGTTAGGAGTCTTACGAAACTAGTACTAGTATAAGAATTTTTGTTTTGTGCAGTGATTCATTTATTTTTCTTTAATTATCAAGTGATTAATAAGAAAGAGTCGCATTCGGTTCAAGTGCATATCTTCATGTATTTATGCTTTGTTCGCAAGGCTCAGTTCGTATCAGGTTTAGCAGGTTAACACAAATGTTTGTGATGATAAATTTGTTATGAAATCGCATCAAATCATATTCTTATGATAGAACAAAACACTCTAAACTTGATCTTTGGTTTGTACTAGAAAAGATTTAAATCTTGTAGTATAGTCGGGGCTAATTGCTCAGCGCAAGGTTAGAATCGAATCTGCCCAAGGGTACGTAATTTACAAAAGTGCTAATTGCTCAGCGCAAACAACTGGGTGAAAAAAATGAAATTGTTGGCTTGTTTCATATCTTGATAGTGGAGGCTTATCACATGTATCACTCTGAACAAGCAGATTCTAGAAACTTGCTGTAAAGATCTTGAAATTTTGTAGCACAAAGTCCAAAGAACTAACGTTTGGTAGCTGCTAAGAATGATTACACAGAACCTAAAGAGCTGCTTTATATTAATTGAAGTCTCTTAATTTAGCGAGAAAACATAAAAAGATTCACCCAAATAACCATGCTCACCATGGTGGGCGGGGTGGTCCGTGATGGCCACCCCATAATGGCTGTGATGTTCGTGAACACCGTCCCAACTATTGTGTCACGCCCGCGACTCAATAAAATTGTGGTGGTCATCACAGCCAATTCTGAACATTGGCAACGGTCTAATGACCGTTAGCAAGCCGTTTTAAAAAAAATATTAATAAATTAAAACATCTATATAACCTCATTTTTTCAACCAAAATTAATACCACAAACAATTAAACAAGTTCTCCAACAATCAAACAACCCAAAAAAAATGCAAGGCCTTTCATATCTACTCGACTCATCAAGTTCTTCTGATTCGTCGGGTGAAACATTGGAATTTTTTGGCAAAAGTTTACCAAGCCGCGGAGCATCAAGGTACGCGACGCATAAAAAAAATGATTGAACGTGATCGGTGGAGGCAAGTGAAGTGTTGATGAACGTTTACTTTGTAGAAAACCCAAAGTACATTGACGCAATATTCAAAACTCGATTCCGTTTATCAAAGGAATTATTTTTAAAGATTGTCGGAGACAACGAAGCTAACTACGAATGGTTTAAAGAAGGGTACGATGCTAGGGGATAGAGGAGTTTACGGCGATACAAAAATGCACATCTGCGATTCGTCAACTTGCTACCGGTAACATTCCTGACGAATTTGATGAATATTTAAATATGTCGAGTACAACTTCAAGCGAGTCTCGTTACTTTTTTTTTTTTGCAATGCTATTATTTCTTTATACGGTAAAGAGTATCTACGAAGACTGACTAGATACGACAAAAAACGTTTGTATGCCGCACGTGAAGCTAGTGGCATTTTCCCGGGATGGTCAGGAGCCTCGACTGTACCCACATCGAATGGAGAAGTTGTCCGACGGCTTTGCTAGGCCAGTTTATGAGAGGTGACCATAAAAAACCGACGATCATGCTCGAAATCGTTGCGTCGAACGATTTATAGATTTGGCATGCGTACTTTGGTCCCCCCGGGTCAAACAACGACGTGAACGTTCTACATCAGTCACCGCTATTTGACACAGAGAGATAAGGAACCGCCTCGACGTGCTCGTTTACGGTGAATGGGAGACAATAGATGTGTGTTCTATCTTGTTGATGGTATCTACCCTACTTAGTCAGTTTTTGTAAAAGCTTATTCTTTTCCGACAATCGACAAAGAAATATTATTTAAGAAGCTATAAGAATCGGTGAGAAAAGACATTGAACGAGCGTTTGGTATATTGAAATCTAAATGGCACATAATAGATCGCCCGATTCGTTCGGTTGATCAAGCGAAAATAAGGATTGTTGTGTACGCGTGTATCATATTGCACAATATGATACTGAAGGAAGAGGGGTGCGCAATATCTCCGGATTACGTTATGAATCCCCCGACATGAGCAATCGTTAATAATAATATTCTTTTGGAGTTAAGGAATAAAGAAACCCACTTTCCACTTCGACATGATCTAACGGAACACGTCGGTAGTTTAGATATCGTGTTCTAGGACCCGTACCCACCACTCACTTAATTTTATTATTTTATTTTTATTTTATTTTATATTTTCTAGTAATTTTTTAATTAATGTAAGTTTTTTATTTAATGTAATTTTGTATTTTTATTTATAAAATAGATTGTGATACTATTATTTCACTCGAACCTTTTAATGATGAATATGATGGAGTGTAATGAAAATAAGGTGGCATCTTATTATTAGGTGTGATAGTGTAATAGTGTGATTCTATCACCCACCACCCCATCCACCCTATAATGACAACAAAAAAAAAAAAAAAAAAAAAAAAAAAAAAAAAAAAACTCAATTATGTGATATGACATGGGGTCTAAAATTCAAGTCATGTACCACCTCAGTTCAAGAGTGTGTTAACCCTGCGTCAAATAATTTTTTATGGCCCCGGCTATTCACACCCCCCCCTTTCTATTTAACCCCCCCCCCCCTCAAGCGTCTCGCTTAGGGCAAAGCGAGGCGTCTGGGGTCAAATCGTACGAGGTGGCAGAGGGGGCAGAAAAAGCTGATCCAAAGCGCCTAGCTTAGGCCAAAGCGAGGCGCTTTGGATCAGAGTTTTAATTTTGGGTATTTTTTGGTGTTTTGAATTGGTTTTTTTTTTATTTTTTAATATAATTATTTTAATAAGTTAAAATAAAATAAAAAACAAATGTTTTAACTCTAATCAAACGTCTATATAGGCGTTTTCGATTTCCAAATGAATCAATGACTTAAACTTTACATTATCAACTACAAACAAAGGTCTTAACTCTAATCAAACGTCTATATAGGTGTTTTCGATTTCCAAATGAATCAACGACTTAAACTTGACATCATCAACCACGTATAGTCAAAGATTTTAACAAATATATTCAGTTAAGTACTAACGCAGACCTTGATCTGCAATATTTGAAAATTATCATTTCTTGACATGCTTGGTAACAGAGAGGAGCACTTTCTTCTTTTGTTCTACAATATTTTTTGTTAGTTGTTAATGTTTTTATAGTTTTTTCTACTTTTAGAAAAAATAAAAAACCATGTATAGTCGAATGCGGTATGCGCGTTAAATTTAATTAAATAAGTGAATGATCAAGGGATCCGCTTGGAGTCTAAAGCTTCGCGTGTCATCTCAAAGTATTCAATTCCGATAATCCACACCTTTCTCCTAAAGCAAAACCTCTATAGGTTTACCATCACCAAACGGATTCACCTTAGGCCTCGGTTTGTCTACTCCAATTCCTAACATTAATTCCAATTCCAATTCCACCGGTGCAATTAGAATCTGAAGAGAAGATATCATCATCATCCACAATGTTCTTACCTAGAGCTACCAACCAGCTGGCATGGGAGCCAAGCTTTGAGAACTGGTGGCAGAGGGAGTTCGTACATATCCACCTATGGAACCGCCATAAACAAAAACAGGCAAAACCATTTTCTTGTTATTGTTGATTAAAGCCTGGTTTTGAGAATTTGATGAGGCAGCAACAAAGCTGCTTTTGAACTGAGCCATAACTCCTGATTTAAGTGAGCTAACAACTGAAGAGAAGTTATTTTCATCATCATCCACAATGTTCTTACCTAGAGCTACCAACCATCCGGTTGAATAATAAGAAGATGACAAATATCACTAACATAACTTGCACCGGTTTGAGATATGAGTTTGATTAGCTTAAATCTCTCTGATCCATGGTATCCACTTTCAAAGGATCCATGACACGTGATAATCGCTACGGTTAGTGGATACCATGGATCAGAGAGATTCAAGCTAATCAAACTCATATCTCAAGTTGGTCCAACAACTGAATTTGACTTGCTTGCATTGGAATCTTGTACGAAATCATCTCATAGCATATTCTCCATATCCATACCTTGTTTCAAGTATCTTGTAAAATTCATTTCGTCTTCAAGACTCCTAGGAGTCAACAAAGGTTGACTTCTTTGAGCATTAACCATGACTATATTACATTATTATTATTATTATTATTATTATTATTATTATTATTATAATTTTTTATTATATTTGTAACTTAGTTCCTTTGTTTTATTATTATAATAATTTATTATTATCAAGAATCGGAAATTAGTAAAACTATTTATGAAAGTATCAAGAATCGGGAATTAGTAAAATGATCGGATGTGACTTCTGAAAACTACAAACGATCAATTAAACATTACGAAACGCGTCAAACAGAGACAGGAAGTCCAGCATGTCGATTAGACATGCAAAAATCGTGTTTTGAAAAAATATGGGTATCAACTGTATAGTTGCAGCACCAAGTAGAATGATTCATGAAAGTTGAACAAACTTGGATGTTTTAACCAAAACACACAAACGAGCAATAAACGACCCGTAAAGCCTCAAACGAATTTTGTTGTATTGGGAACAACTAAAAACAATTTAAAATGAATTAAAATTAATTTTTAATCAATAACAACTATTTAAAATGAATTAAAAAAAGTTATATTTTTTAAAAAAAAAGGCCAAAGCGCCTAGCTTTGGCCAAAGCTAGACGCCTGTAGTCTAATCAAGACCAGCAGGCGCCTAGCTTTGGCCAAAGCTAGGCGCTTTGGCCTTTTTTTATAAAAAAATTTTAACTTGTTTTAATTCATTTTAAATAGTTGTTATTGATTAAAAATTAATTTTAATTCATTTTAAATTGTTTTTAGTTGTTCCCAATACAACAAAATTCGTTTGAGGCGTTGCAGGTTGTTTATTGCTCATTTGTGTGTTTTGGTTTAAACATCCAAGTTTGTTTAACTTTCATGAATCATTCTACTTGGTGCTCTGACTATATAGTCGATACCCATATTTTTTCAAAACAAGATTTTTGCATGTCTAATCGATATGATGGACTTCCGGTCTCTGTTTGACGTGTTTCGTAATGTTTACTAATTTCCGAATGTTGATACTTTTCAAAAATCGTTTTTCAAATCATAACCATCATCATCATTACACCCTCAAAACATAAATAAAATAACAATAAATAAAATAATAATTATAAATCATTGCTCAGACATTTGGGTTTGATAAACACAAAACTTATTATTTAAAAAGCAACAAAAACACAAATCGTACCGTGAAATATAGAGAGGCCCATTAGGAGTGCCGTGGAGGAAGATCGTCGGTTTGCTGTAGTCGATGATGGCGCAGAGGTTAGCCGTAACTTTAAATTTTTGAATGATCGTCGGTTTGCTTTCTATATACCAATCAACGGTCGATCCGACTGTTGATTTCTTTCTATAACCGGTACAACTTTTCAGGCAAGCAAGTAAAATTCAGTTGTTATCGGAGAGATATCTGTCAACGATGATGGCAACCTGATAAAGGCTAAACACGAGTATAATCAAACAGCGATGTCAAGGGTTTTAAGACAAGGAAGATGAATTGTTGGACAGTGAGATTGATAACTTCTCTATGGAAGTTGCTAAAATAGTTAAACAAAAGCTGAAATTATACAGTTATTTGGAATGTTCCTTATCATTACAGTGAGATTGATAACTTCTCTATGGAAGCAACAAATTCAAAACAGAGGTAGGTTTGCCAGAGGGTCACTATTCATACATAAAGAGTATAATCAAACAAGGGTTGTTATCGGATAGATATCGGTCAACGATAAAGGCAACCAGATAGTATAATCAAACAAGGGTTGCCCTGAGTTGATTAGCTTGAATCTCTCTGATCCATGGTATCCACTAACCGTAGCGATCATTACAGTTATTTGGAATGTTTCTGTTCATTACAGTAATGATCGCTTTACGACGCCGAAAACGACTATCATCACGCGATTTCTTTTGACAGCAATTACAACGAATCAGGTTGCTTTTTTTGATCAGAAAATATATTCCCAAAAAATTAAAGGCTGAACACGAGTATAATCAAGCAAGGGTTGTTATCAGAGATATATCGGTCAACGATGAAGGCAACCTGATAAAGGCTGAACAGGAGTATAATCAAACAAGGGTTACCCTGAGTTTGATTAGCTTGAATCTCTTTGATCCATGGTATCCACTAACAGCCCACTCTTCGTTTTTCCCTCAAACATGGATCAACATCCAAACCAATAAAGACCTTTTTTTTGTAGAAATGATGATACATAGGGAGAACAAACCTTGGAATTTGGACCGATTTTTACTTAACGATGAAAACAAAGAAGTTGGACGATTTTGTTTACCTTCCCATCGATTTCAAATATGTTCTTTGGACCGCTTTTGACTTAAATGTTTGAGCATACCACATTGTACATACACACACGCACTCATGGCAGGTCCACTACGGAGAGATAACTGTCAACGATGAAGGCAACCTGAAATGACATGAACATTTATAACCTTTCTGTACCTGTGGCCAAAAGAACTAGGTTTTTCATAGGGTCACTATTCATACATAAAGAGTATAATCAAACAAGGGTTGTTATAAGAGAGATATCGGTCAACGATGAAGGCAACCTGATAAAGGCTGAACACGAGTATAATCAAACAAGGGTTGCCCTGAGTTTGATTAGCTTGAATCTCTCTGATCCATGGTATCCACTAACCGTAGCCATCATTACAGTTATTTGGAATGTTTCTGATCATTACATTAACGATCGCTTTACGACGCCAAAAACGACTATCATCACGCGATTTCTTTTGACAGCCAGTACAACGAACTCTGTATGGGTTGCTTGTTAGCGTCGATCCTACTGTCGATTTCTTTCGACAACCAGTACAGCTGACTTTAAACAGAGAATATGATGGGTTAGTTAGTAGGTTACTCATTATTGTCGGGATGCAAATCGTGATGCAATGGATTTTTATATTTGCAACCTAGTTCCTTTCTACCTGGATTTTTATATAAAGCGATGGTCTTTTTGATGAATGTATTATTCACAAATACACTTGTTTAACTATTTTAGCAACTTCCATAAGATGGAAGGGTTTGAAAAGAAATAGCACAAGTCCTTGTTCAGGTAAGTCTACATGGTTAATCATCCGATTGTACCATATTCCTGCAATATCATAAACAATACTTTAGAAACTCAATATCTCATCCAATCCAAGTGTGTTATCACCACACTTGTTTCTCACAATCCTAGCTTATGAATCACCATAGTTAATATTTGAGTAAGTTATGAAGGTTAGAAGATTAGGGTTCATGGTGTTGAAGTTGGGGAAGAAGATACTAGGTGAGAGAAGAATGAAGGGAGAGAGAGAGTGAGAATGTTATAAACCTGAAACTAATAAGTTATGTTGGAGCAATGGTTGTGGAAAGAAATCGACAGTAGGATCGGCGCTAACAAGCAATCCATACAGAGTGATGATAGTCGTTTTCGGCAATGTAAAGTGATCGTTTTACTCATATAAAGTGTTCGATGTCACTATGAGTACACATTGTGCATGACATTACATTTTGCATGTGTCATTTCAATCAGCCAGACGTTTGTCAAAAGAATTTTGTACTATGCATTCTCACATGAATATCCTTTGATGAATGTGTTAGGGGTTAGAAACTCTGAAGACCAATGACCCTCTGGCAAACCTCCGTAAAGGTCTTCAGAGTTTCCATGGGAAGGTAAACATACTTGAAATCAATGGGAAGGTAAACAATTCCAGCAGCTGGATATCATACTTGAAATCAATGGAAAGGTAAACAATTCCAGCAGCTGGATATCAGCCTGACGTTTGTCAAAATAATTTTGTACTATGCATTCTCACATGAATATCCTTTAATGAATGTATTAGGGGTTGGAAACTCTAAAGACCAATGACCCTCTGGCAAACCTCCGTAAAGGTCTTCAGAGTTTCCATATGAAGGTAAACATACTTGAAATCAATGGGAAGGTAAACAATTCCAGCAGCTGGATATCATACTTGAAATCAATGGAAAGGTAAACAATTCCAGCAGCTAGATATCAGCCTGACGTTTGTCAAAATAATTTTGTACTATGCATTCTCACATGAACATCCTTTGATGAATGTGTTAGGGGTTTGAAACTCTGAAGACCAATGACCCTCTGGCAAGCCTCCGTAAAGGTCTTCAGAGTTTCCATGGGAAGGTAAACATACTTGAAATTAATGGGAAGGTAAACATATATAACATTCTCTTCTTCTTCCCTTACAAATCACTTTGCCATTAATACCAATGCACTACCCTCACGTTGGTATGGCCATCACTGGTTCCAGGTTGCCTTCAGTTGTTGTCAGAGAGATATTTGTCAACGATGAAGGCAACATACTTGAAATCAATGGGAAGGTAAACAATCCTCATCCACAATGTTCTTACCTGTAGCTACCAACCATCCGGTTGTTTTTCAGGTTGCCTTCATCGTTGACAGATAATGAGATTTGGTGTTAGATCATTAGCAATAAGGTAGATCACACCAATGTTAGTGAACCTTGTGTTGGATGGAAAGTGTCTTCGGCTTAAATGTCTTGTTGAGTTGACTTGGAGCAATCCCTATGTTGGATGGAAAGTGTCTTCGGCTTAAATGTCTTGTTGAGTTGAGTTGGAGCAAAGTCGATAAAAGTTGGTGGTTATTATTTTGTTTTTTAATTTTATAATTTTTTTTACAATAATTATATTAAAAAAAAATTAAATAAAAAAGCAATCCAAAACACAAAAAATACAACAAAGTTAACAGCTGGATTCCAGGCGCCTCGCTTAGGCCAAAGCGAGGCGCCTGGGGTCAAATCAGAAAGAATAATTACTTCAGACTGAGGTAGTTAAAAAAGTAACCAAAGCGCCTCGCTTTGACCAAAGCGAGGCGCTTTAGAAGGGATGGGAATAGAAGTGGGGGGTTTTAATATCACCACCCTTTTTTATCCTGAAATTTAACCACCTTCTACCATGTCAACGGAATCAGGTGATTTTTTGTCTTTGTTTAAAAATATTTAGAAACTATAATCAATAAAATTTATCATCTTCATCAACATACTTAATTAATCTCACCTATAGCAAAGCTAAGGTAGGGTCTGAGGAGGGTAAGATGTAGACAGCCTTACCTCTACCACTAAGAATAGAGAGGCCACTTCCAGTGAGACCCCCGCCTCGATGTGGTTTGGTATCAAGCCTTGGACATAAGGGACAGAACACTTAGCAATCGGGACGAACCCGATCGATGCATGTACCCCTTTGTCTTTTGGCTATCAATGCCACCACATGATGCATGATTTACCGTCCGTCGTTTTTAACGTTATTTTCACGAAATTAGTAAAATAACGTTAAAATTAGTGCAACTTTACTTTTGCCCCCCCACGAGGGCCACACAGACATATATATATATATATATATATATATATATATATATATATATATATATATTATATGAGCACACCATAAGTGGGGCGATATAATCAATAAAATTAATTTTCTTAAAAATAATTAAAAACTTAAATGTTACAACTTTAGTTGGAAACATATATATTGTCAGATTTACTTTCTTGAAAAAAATTATAAACTTAATATTATTACAACATTTTTTAATAGTTAAAAATTTAAAATCCTTAGAATTTATATTGTGAAATATTTAAAAGCTTATCATAACTTCAAATTTAAATAACTAAAATTAAATCTTTGAAAAAAGTTACAATAAGACTTTATACGAAATAATTTAGGCCTTTGATCTTGAAATTGGATGCTTGAAAACAGTTTTTTAAGTTCCTTGCATTTTCTACTTGCCTACTTTGCAATTTCTCCACACATATGTGTTATAAATTTGTTCATTGTATTTTTTAGTTTGTAAATGTTTTAACTTTTAACTTTATATATTATGTTTTTAATCTATTGTCTATTATGTTATAGTTTCTTGTGTTTTATAATGTACTCTCAATTTTATTTTAATAGTCTGTTATATTTTTTAATGTGTTGTCTATTGTGTCTTTATATTATTGTGTTTTTAGTGTGCTGTACATTGTGGTTTAGTCGGTTGTGTTTTCAGTGTTGTCTATTATGTATTAATCGGTAGTGTTTTAAGTGTTTTGTTTTTCATTTTGTTTTTAGTCTCCCGCGTTTTTAATACGTTTTTCATTACGTTTTTAGTATGTTGTCCCTTATGTTTTAGTCTGTTATGTTTTTAGTGTATTGCCTATTATGTTTTTAGTATATTATTTATTGTGTTTTATGCGACGGGATTTTCAAAATCTTTTTTTCAAATTAAAGTATAGTAATATGATACTCGTAATATAAAAAAAAAAGACACTCATTTAATAATATAATTTTTTAAATAATATATAAAAAAGTTATGGGTGTTTTAAAGTGAATGCGGAATAAAATGTGACTTGCATGTACATAGAATTGGCATGTGAGAACCACACTTATCTTTCTCTTTTTCTCCTCTTTCATGGCTTCCTACTCTTTCTAGGATTTTAATCTTTTTTTTACCATATCTTTACCATATATATATATATATATATATATATATATATATATATATATATATATATAGGAATAAGATCAAATAGGAACCAATACCACAGTTAGGAACTTAGGAACCAATCTGGACCATCCATCTTCAATCTTGATCATAAGGGTAAGAATGTAATTAAACATTTAAATAATTATCATTTTCTTTAATTATATTTCATAATCAAATCAGTTATTTTTTGTTTCCTTAAAAAGCTCACCCAATTCAATCTCCAAATCAATTCACAGAATCAAAACACGATTCATCCCAATCCATTCATTTCCATATCTTATCTCCATGAACTGTCGATTTTGGTTTAGTTGCCAATTGCAATACCTAAAGGTGAAAAAGGTATGAATCTTTCAACGAATATTTGAATCGAATGATTTTGGTTACTGTTGTTAAAGATCAATACGATAATTATTGATTTATGATTTACTCTTATTTTTTATAACCGTTGAGTGCCTTCGTTGATTACATGGTTGAATCGAACGTGTTTTCTTAGTGTTTGAGGAGTCTGAATTTAATTTTAGGGTTTCAGTGAAAGGCGTTGAATGTGCAATCAGTGTAGTTTTAATTGTGTTGTTATTATACACTAGTGTATAATTGTATGGTTGTTCAAATATAACATTTGTTTATGTTGTGTGATGAAGCATACACAACATATGGTCTGTGCACCTATGTATATCCATCTATATTACTTTGCTATATAAAAAGTGTAGACATTTTTTTGGTGGGTCATAGGGGAACAGTTGGCTAGCTAATATTGTAAAACAAATATTATTTCTTGGATGTGTACACCTGTGTATTTATAAATGGGTAACATAATTTGTAGTGGCACTTTATACATTGAGAATATACGTTAATTTGTAATGGCACTAACATATATACTATACATTGGTGTATATTATTGTAATGCATGTTATATACGTAAGTTTATGAGAATGTGAATAACAATCATTTACGTTTTGTTTTATGATTGAAATCTATCAAGTGTTATAATTCTAATCAAGAAAACTATTTGGATAATTATATACGGTTTATTTTATTTTAGGTTTTGGGTACAAGGTGATGTTGGCGTCAAGTGAGGACACTAATGCTGATGCTGGATGGAATACAAGCATACATGGGTGTATATATGTTGTAACATGGGTGAATATATGTTGTACATGGGTATATATAAACATGTTATATGTTGAGTTTTGATAACTATTCAAGAATCTGTATTTTTTTGATGGTTTACACAAGTCTATAAACATGTTATACGTTAGTGTACATTAGTTTTATTTTACAATTTACAAACAAAATACGAAACACTATTTAAGTTTCCTTCCGGTGCTTTTATGACCTACATTAGTGTATTTCTCATTATACATTTGTGTAGATAAGCAACATGATAACACCAAGCACCACTTATGTATATATTGTGAATTCAACATAGAATAAATCCATTCTGCATATTAAAGATAGGCATACACACGTGTACCATACTTGTACGAAACAATACACCCATGAAATATACACATATGTACCCGAGTAATTATACAACGTTATCATGAAGACCCTTGAATATATACATATGATCATTAATACTCAAAATATACACACTCGTATATAAAGATGAAAACCATACTAGATTGCATTATACACATATGTACATATCCTTAGTCTGGTGATAAAAAAATGTACATCCATGTATAAAATGTATAAACAAAGTGTCTTCATAGTCTGGAAACTCAATTAGGTCATCTGATTTGGACACACATATACATTGGTGTCTATAATGTAAGTTAAATACATCAATGTACACCATAATAGCTTCATATGGTTTAACATCATCTGGTACAATTGGCGTCCAATATCTCATTCCACCTGTGTATATTCATTACCACAGCTAGAACATTAGAATGCTATACAATCATTTAACTACTATGATACACCTATGTATATTCATTACAACATTTAGAACATTAGATTACTGTACAATCATTTAACATAATACACCTGTGTATATTCATTACCACAATTGAAACATTTGATTACTGTACAATCATTTAACTACTATAATACACCTGTGTATATTCATTACCACAATTGAAACATTTTATTACTGTAAAATCATTTAACTATTATAATACACCTGTGTATATTCATTAACACAATTGAAACATTATTAGACAAAAATCATGTTGCTTATGTACACAAATGTATAATGAGAAATACACTAATGTAGGTCATAAAAGCACTGGAAGGAAACTTAATATTGTTTTGTATTTTGTTTGTAAATTGTAAAATAAAACTAATGTACACTAACGTATAACATGTTTATAGACTTGTGTAAACCATAAAAAAAATACAGATTCTTGAATCGTTATCAAAATTTAACATATAACATGTTTATATACACCCATGTACAACATATATTCACCCATGTTACAACATATATACACCATTGTACAACATATATATACGTTGGTGTATATTGTATAAAAATGATATTCGTTGCGTATGTATTGACAGTATAAGAGAATGATGATCACACCCAAACAAAGGAGACGCTTTATTATCATCAAACGGCTATACACCAGTGTATACTATCACATATCTTAAGTACTGGACTTAAATTTTATTTATACACTGGTGTATTTAGGATACTAACTTGGAATATTTTATTATACACTGGTGTATTCAGTCCTGTGTATTTAAGATAATAACTTGTAATAGTTTATGAATATGTTATTATACACTGGTGTATTCAGTCCTATGTTTTTAAGATAATAACTTGTAATAGTTTACAAATATGTTATTATACACTGGTGTACTATGGTTTATTCAGCCCTACAGTACACTTATACACTGGTGTACTGTGGTTTATTCAGTCCTACTGTACACTTATACACTAGTGTACTGTGGTTTATTCAGTCCTACAGTACACTGGTGTGTTGTGTTGTATTCAGTCCTGTGTATTTAGGATACTAACTTGTAACATTTTATTATTCACTGGTGTATGCAGTCCTATGTATTTTAATATTTTATGATACACTGGTGTATTAAGTCCTATGTTTTAAGATAATAACTTGTAATAGTTTATGAATATGTTATTATACACTGGTATACTGTGGTTTATTCAGTCCTATGCATTTAAGATAATAACTTGTAATAGTTTATGAATATGTTATTATACAATGGTGTACTGTAGTATATTCAGTCCTGAATAAACCACAATACATGTTGGTGTGTATTGTATAAAGATGATATGGTACATTGGTGTATAAAGATGTATGCTTCATCACGCAACATAAACAAATGTTATATTTGAACAACCACACAATTATACACTAGTGTATAATAACAACACAATTAAAACTACAATGATTGCACATTCAACGTCTTTAACTGAAACCCTAATATTAAATTTAGACTCCTCAAACACTAAGAACACACGTTCGATTCAACCATGTAATCAACCAAGGCACACAACGGTTATAAAAAATAAGAGTAAATCATAAATCAATAATTATTGTATTGATCTTTAACAACAGTAACCAAAAAAAATTCTAAACATCATCAACAATGACGATCCTTAAAAACCTTTAACTAAAACATAAAATAATTAACCGGAAAACAATGGAACTTTTTAAAGAACCTGTAGAGAAAATTGATCTGAATGGAATGTAATAGAAGTTACGAGATCATTAATTATTGGTGGCAATATATATATATATATATATATATATATAATTATCAATCTTATTAAGGAAGTTATATGTGTTGATTTTGTAAAAGAAACCTGCTAATTTATTGTGATTGCAATTGTACAAGTTTACCCCTAGATTAATATAAACAATTAATTAAACTTTTAATTATTTACAATCTTGCCACTAAAGATCAATGGCTCTAAAGTGATTCCTATGGTTCCTACTTAAGCTATGGTTCCTATTTGAACCCTACCCTATATATATATGTAGGATTTGGTTCAAATGAGAACCTTTGGTCAAATTGAGAACTGAGAAAACTATTCTAGACCACACATTTCTCTAAGGCAAAAAAAACATTTTTATTTTGCTTTAATTGCACATTTTTATGCAAGAAAAAAATTATTACACATAAGCTACACCAAGAATATTACACATGTGTATTATAGTTACATCTATAACATATGTGCAACACATGACAAAAAAAAAAGAAACATAATCTCAATAAACACTATCACAACTTATCACCTGCGTAAAATATTATTATTTATAACACATATGTGAAACATGACATACAAATAGTGTTAATAATTAACATTGGCTATAACAATCGCATTACACATATGAATACATTTACATCTATAACATATGGCAACACATGACAAACAAAACAACATATCATTTTAACATTAACCTACCACAAATTAAATTATCACACATGTGTAATACATTACATGTTTATAACACATGTGTAGTGCATTGCATACAAAGCCTATTCACATTTAACATCAACTAAAACAATCCAACTACACATATGAAATACAATTACAGATACCATATATGTGCAACACATGACAAACAAAACAATCTAACTTGACACTAACTATAACATCTGTGCAATACATAACATACAGTTGAATTAATCATATATTACACATGACAAATCACGATATCGTTGGAAACCATTATTTAACTTATTTCACATACAATATATTGAACAATATCATTCGAAACTACATTGAACCATTATTTCACACAAAACGCCTAAAAATTTGATGTAATACAAGTACAGATCATTTGGTTGTGTGCGTGTGTGACACGAATAATCTAGATGAGAGAAGATACCTGGTGTTGACGATCGATTGTTTGATGGTTATCGTGTTATATGAATGCTTATAGATTGATAGAGAGAGGAAAAGTGAACGATTTTTTTGTTTGTGAGATTTTGAAATGATGAAATGATTAGGAAAATCTTTTTATAATTCCCCAAAATTCCCTTCCTTATTAAAATCCCATATATTTATTGTTTTTATTTCCTTTAATCACAACCATTGATCTAGTAAGATTAATGATTATTATTTAGTTCTCGAGTTCTCTCCCTAAAAATGAGTTCTCATTGGACCATCCCCTATATATCTATATATATAGGGGAAGGGTAAAACGAGAACATTGTTGAGTCGAACGAACAATATAAACCAATTAAATCATTTGATCTTCAATCACCTGATGGTTCTTATGAAGACACATATGTTTTTTTGTTTAAAGAAATTAGTATAATATTAATTAAGGATAAGATGGTAAAGTCACACCTTATGCTTTATTTTATTTGTTTCTCTCACCATCACATCACCTTCACCATCATCATGTGTTTTTTTAACTTTATTTTATTTTTCAATTAATTTATTTTTAAACTAAGATAACACATTATTCAAAAACATATATGAAATCCAAAAAACATCTATGCACCCTCACTGTTCACTAAACCAAAATGTGTGAAAATTATTTACACCAGTGTAAAACCCCCAAATATATTTTTAAATTTGAGATTAATATTGCATCTATTGTGAAAAAAAACACTCCATTTATGAAAAATATTGTATAAAAATTACAATTACAATAGGGTAAACACAATTACATCACTGTAAAACACTTTACATATTGATAATCAAATTTACACCTATGAAAAATAATGTGTGAAATTTACAATTACATCAGTGTAAAAATAACCAAAGCTAGTACTAGTAGACACAAAGCAAAATAAATCTTCCTAAACAAAAACATACCTCTTTTCTCTTTCTGTTCTTCCTATGTAAAAACAAATCCATCGATCTTTAAAACATCATCGAATCATCAACGTAAACAACAAACCATGAGTTCTTCGTTTTCTTGATCTCCATCGTCACCTTTGAACATATGGCTATCTATCAACCATAAAAGAAAAAAAAAACACAACTTTTACAACTTATTAAAAGAATTATTTATTTTTTTTATAGAAATCTAGTTTACACCTATGAAAAAATATTGTGTAAAAATTACAAAATATCTAAAACATATTTTTAAAATCTAATTTACATATATGTAAATATTGTATAAAAATTACAATTACATAAGGGCAACCAATTTACATAAGTTTTAAAACCGTTTGGTAAATGTCAAACACTTAAGTTTGTAAAAGATTAAATATATCATAAATCAGTTTTGATAAAATATATAAAAATTACAAAATATCTAAAACATATATGTAAAAATCTAATTTACACCTATGTAAATATTGCACTTATTCAAGATTTTCAAAATATATAAAAAGTTAAAATCAAGAATCACTCAAATTTGTTAAAAAAATTAAATTTTGTTTTTTGAAAATCCCATAAAAATTACAGCTAAAATTAATGATTTTGAGGTAGGTAAAGACTAGAAGCCCATGATGCTGCAATTTGTTTTTTTTTTTTTTTTTTTGCAGATAAAGATTTAGAAAATCAGGCATCGGAGTGGCACCACCATTAATGTCCAAACAAAAAAAACAAAAATACACGAGTTTGTGAGTTTCCCAAAAAAAGATGGATCTAAACCCTGTAAAAATTTGAAAGAATTTAATACATAGGTTTTTTTTTTTTTTTTTTTTTTTTTTTTTTTTTTTTTTTTTAACAAAATACGCCAATTTGAAAGAACTTACATCATACTCATCATCATCATCATCATCATCATCATCTTCATCATCATACTCAGTTAATCCCACCTATAGTAAAGCTAAGGTAGGGTCTAAGGAGGGTAAGAACTTACATCATATTATAGTACGTATATATAATGTGACTATGTGTGTGCCCTGCATTTTTAAGCCCAAAACAGCAGTTGTTTTTAACATAACGCCCTTATTCTAAAGGGTACTGAAAACATTTAATTGATAACCAATCTTTTTTATTTTTTATCAACCATGTTTGAAGTGAAATGTTGCCATTTTCAGAAACAAGTGAAGAACAACGTGTATAGCTTACAGGTGAATAGGGATGAGCATTCTACACCGAATACCGAACCGATACTGATTCCGTACCGATCCCGTATCGAACCGATGGTGTTTGGTATCAGTACTGGTACTCACATTTATAGTTTTTGATTTCGGTATTTTCGATATCGGTACAAGAACGGTATGGTATCGGTATTTTAAGGTAAAATACCGATACTATACCGGTACCGTAATTGTGTTTACCCTGTTGTAATTGTAATTTTTATACAATATTTTTCATAAATGGAGTGTTTTTTTTTTTCACAATAGATGCAATATGAATCTCAAATTTATAAATATCTTTGAGGGTTTTACATTGGTGTAAATAATTTTCACACGTTTTGGTTTAGTGAACAGTGAGGATGCATAGATGTTTTTTGGATTTCATATATGTTTTTGAATAATGTGTTATCTTAGTTTAAAAAATAAATGAATTGAAAAATAAAATAAAGTTAAAAAACCCATGATGATGGTGATGGTGATGTGATGGTAAGAGAAACAAATAAAATAAAGCATAAGGTGTGACTTTACCATCTTATCCTTAATTAATATTATACTAATTTCGTTAACAAATAAAATAATAGGAGGTGAAAAAAGACAAAAAAATATGTGTCTTCATAAAAACCGTCAGGTGATTGAAGATCAAATGATGTAATTGGTTTGTATTGTTCTTTCGACTCAACCATGTTCTCGTTTTACCCTTTCCCTATATATATATATATATATATATATATATATATATATATATATATATATATATATATATATATATATATATATAGACAGGGGATGGTCCAAAGAGAACTCATTTTAGGGAGAGTACTCGAGAACTAAATAATAACCATTGATCTTACTAGGTCAATGGTTGTGATTAAATGAAATAAAAACAATAAATATATGGGATTTTAATAAGGAAGGGTATTTTGGGGAATTATAAAATGATTTTCCTAATCATTTCATCATTTCAAAATCTCACAAACAAAAAAAATCGTTCACTTTCCCTCTCTCTACCAATCTATAAGCATTCATAACACGATAACCATCAAACAATCGATCGTCAACACCAGGTATCTTCTCTCATCTAGATTATTCGTGTCACACACGCACACAACCAAATGATCTGTACTTGTATTACATCAATTTTTTAGCGTTTTGTGTGAAATAATGGTTCAATGTAGTTTCGAATGATATTGTTCAATATATTGTATGTGAAATAAGTTAAATAATGGTTTCCAACGATATCGTGATTTGTCATGTGTAATATATGTTTAATTCAAATGTATGTTATGTATTGGACAGATGTTATAGTTATATGACTGACATGTCTAATATTAACCAATATGCCGTTTATTACACGTGTGATAATCGTGAAAATATATTACATATGTGTGATAGTATAATTTGTGATAGTTAGTGTAAGTTAGATTGTTTTGTTTATCATGTGTTGCACATATATGGTATCTATAATTGTATTTCATATGTGTAGTAGGATTGTTTTAGTTGATGTTAAATGTGAATAGGCTTTGTATGCAATGCACTACACATGTGTTATAAACGTGTAATGTATTACACACGTGTGATAATTTAATTTGTGGTAGGTTAATGTTAAAATGATATGTTGTTTTGTTTGTCATGTGTTGCCATATGTTATAGATGTTAATGTATTCATATGTGTAATGCGATTGTTATAGCCAATGTTAATTATGAACACTATTTGTATGTCATGTTCCACATATGTGTTATAAATAGTAATATTTTACACAGGTGATAAGTTGTGATAGTGTTTATTGAGATTATGTTTTTTTGTCATGTGTTGCATATCTACTATATTATATAAATAAAACCATTTGTGGGACACTTGGCACATTCTCAGCCAATCTCTTTATGTTTTTCCCGCCCATTTTACAAGAGACATCCTTTACATGCTTTCTTCCTCTCTTTTTTTCATGATTATCTTCCCAAATCCTAACATATTAACAAAAAAACACAGAAATCTATATCCATACACCACTTGGGTTGATATGTGTCATTTTCAATCGTTCCTGTTCTTCTCAAGAATCGTTAGGGTTTTTCTTTTCCCTCTCTTGAATGTATCTTCATTCAAAGTTATTTTCTATACAATATTTTATCTTAATTTGTTTGTGTTCCAACCCTTTATTGTAATATATGATTCGTGTTTGTGTATTATGTTTATAAATCTAACAATTTTGTATATTCAAACACTTTTCTTTAGTTGATATGTTCGGTGAACATAACTCTAAATATAAATCTTGCTGCTAGATTTTGTAATATTTAATGTTTGAATTGAATTTATATTTTTTGTACATAAAGATCTAAATCTCATTGTGTATCGTCGATTAGGGTTGTTTGGTGACACTACTTTGACCAAGGTCTTTGTTAGATGATTAAAAGCCTTAATTTCTCATATCAGGGTTTTTTTTTTCTTTTTTTCTTTTTTTTTTTTTGTGTTGGATGTTTATCTTTAGTTAATTTCTTCCATTTTTTGTTTGATTTGTTTGGGTAAATGTACATCTTAAGTTCTTAATTAGTGATTTTATTTAAAATTCCATTGGTATCCATATAGGGTTATGAAATCTTAAGTAGTTTAAACTGTTAAATTTGGTTATTTTGTAGTATCTAATTTGGTTGGACGATTCAAGAGAATCAAGCATAGATCTCAAAGTGTGTTAGTTTTTTAATCTATACATTAATTCAATTTATTTTTATAGGAAAAGTTAACATATTGTTGATCATGATTAATGAATCGATGTAATTGTTTTATGTGATTTTGTTATATAGCTGATCAACTTTGATTATGACTCATTTGGAGCTATAAATATTGAATTTTCTCTTTAGATCAGTATGAGCATGAAAATCATAACCAACGAGTGTATTATGGTTCATATGTTCAGTAACTTTATTGCTTCAGGAAATGTAAACTTTTTGTTGATCATGATTTATGAATCGATACTACCGTTATCTTTGTATTTTTTTTTTAAATTTTGATATCTATTCTTCTTTGATTACGACTAATTTAGATCGATGCATATGGAATTTTCGTTTTAAATCATTATGAGCTCTAAGGAATGGCAAGAGAAAGGAATGGCGTTTTGGTCAGTTTTCTGGGTTTTCTTTTTCTTTAAATGTTGATATAGGAATGGCAAATATTTTTGTTATAATGTTTCAAATATAGTATGTCATCAGATTTTGAACACTAAACTTACAATGTAAATTTGAATCCAAATTTTGAACACTAAACATACAATGTGAATGTGAATTTGAATTTGAATTAGTTAATTTTCAGTTTTCAAATTAATAGTATAAAACATAAATTTTGGTATTTTAAAGTTTTATCATATTTTCTAATTTTCTATACATATTAATTCATATATAAATAAGGATTATTCTATCAAAACGCAAAGTATAAATATTTAAAAAAAATAGAATTTGTATATGAAAACATATAACTTAAAAACTATATGTAGCCTTTTATATCATTAGAAAATTACATGGAACCAACAATCGTTTGAAAACTATATTCTAACTCATTTTAACTTCTTTAAACATATATGTAACTAACACTTAAAAAAAGACTATATGGAAATCATTTTAACTTCTTTAAAATATATATTAATCCAAACGAATATGTCAATATTCAATTAACACCCTATTTTTTTCTTCATTTCATTTAATAAACTATAATTGTTATCAATTATAATATTGGGAATCCCGTGTAACACACGAGAATCTAACCTAGTATGTTATAGATGTAACTGTAATACACATGTGTAATATGCTTGGTGTAGCTTACGTTTACCCTTGTCACAACCTCAAATTCCACTTGCGGGGTTTTACCGCGAGGCGCGTGCATATCATGATCCAAGTAAACGGTCACAATAAACGACATCTATATGATATGAAAAAAACATAATAAAACAAACCACGAAGTTTAAAAGTTAACACAATCACAAAAGACCACAGCTGAAGCAAGTCAAATTTACAAAACCATAATCCAAAAGTAAATAGTTTGAACGTTGACCCGACACATCGGACAGACCCGACATCCCGTTGATGACCAGTTACACTAAAACACCTAGTTTGCATCAAATTTCCATTTCTGCATTCGAAAGGTCAGATGAAAGTTAGAAAATTTGGTTCGTACCCATCAGCAAGGTCTAGTGGATGTTAGGAATTTGGTTTGACCCTATGGTAAGGTTGAATGGACTTTTTTAGGTTGGTTCGACTCAACTGCTGCAGAAACTCATAAAACAGACAAAAATTTCATCAAAACAACCCGAAAACATCATGAAACATCATAAACCACAACAGTTGACATTATCTAATCTATCCCCATAAAACCACCCGTCCATTTCAAGTAGTAATCACGACTTACCCAAAATAGCAAATTATGGAGATGTCACATCAATGCATGTAAACTTTACCTAAAATGGAAACTATCAAAACAACTTCCTACACAAATCAATATTCCCATATTAGATGTGTACAATGAATCCCCAATCATATCATCATCAACACTTAGCAAAACAAAACCCTAGATTTAGCATAAAACCACCAAAATGGGTGAAAATCCACCAATCATCAATTACACCTTATAAGAATCATAAATCATCATCTAAAACAGTTCTAGATCAATAATAAAACATCTATTCAACATTTCATATCACATAGCACACAAACACATCATTTAACACCAATAACATAGGGGTTTTTGTAAGAAAACTCATTATTAATGAATAGATTTAGTTTAGAAATATGTTAGAGAGGTTTTTATCCATAAAAAGTTGTTTGAATCAGATCTGGACACTTAAGGTTTGATAAAAACAAATGAAACTTGCTTAAAAAGGTTTTAGATGAAGAACACACCTTGAATCTTCACTTGTTTATGTTATGGAACGTGTTTTTAGGTTAGGATATAAAACACGACATCAAAAACTCCTCCCTACAGGTTTGGGGTTGATAGAGAGCACTTGGAGGCAAGTTAGGGTTGTGAAATGATGAAAAAGTTGCAAAGTGTGGTATTTATAGACAGGCCTGGTTCGCACCCTTGAAGGGTCGAACCAGTCCTCATTCGACCTTCAAAAGGGTCGAATCAATATTCAGGAGGTTGGTTCGACCTCCCTTAAGGTCAAACCAGATTCCAGAAACTCAGATTTCTATGATTTTGCCATTTTAATAATAGTTAACACATTCTAACACATGAACATGCAATTCTAACATACGTTAACCTTATCTAAGCATGTAAACACGTATTCACACGTATTCACACGTTGTACATCATATATCAGACATTCAATACTTTATACTTAATACAACTATGTAATTTCACCAACAACGGCACTTAAGACTCGTGTGTGCGTAAGTTACCCCCAATGATCTTTTGAATCATTGAACCCTGGAGAATATGTAAGTGTAAACCGGCTCGACTAACCCAAAAAAATACGTTAAATAAGTGTTTTCGCTAAGGTAGATGATGTATTGCAAAATACATCTGTTTTCGGTGTATAGTTTATATTATTTTCGAGTCAGTTTTTGTCGATTTTGTGGTATTTTCGTATTCTATTTAGTATTTTGTGTTGCACAGGAGTCCGAGCAAGAAAGGAAGTAAAATGAAGCTTAAACTAGAAAAAACGAGCCTCCGGACGAGTCGCGGTTGATCGGGAAGTCGAAAAAAGAAAAAAAATGAAAAATTATGTCTCGTCACGCTACGTGACGGGAAAGAGCACATCTGGTCACGCGACGTGACGGATCCCCCCCTGATCCTGAAGCTGGTCACGCTATGTGACCACATCACCTGAAGCCCGTCACGCTACGTGACGGGAGTAAAAACGTGAAAAACTTGGTTTTGGCCCAATTTCGATATTAAAAACCCTAGAACCGCCATGAATCGTTTTTATCATCACTTTTGACAAGAAGAAGCTGCTCTGGAGCACTAGGAGGTGAGAGAAAGGCCAAGGGTCAAGATTTTGAGCATTGGGATCGAGATTTTCGGGTTTTAATCATTCGGGTTCTTCGTTCCTTTGTTCTTTTGAATTGCAAACTATGTTTCATGAACTTAGAATTGGTTTTATTCCTGTTTTGAACATGTTTATTGGCTAGACTTTCATTACTACTTAGGTTATGATGAATACTCATGATTGAATGAACGTTTTTTATGGTTTTTTTGGAACTTAGACTATAGGTTGATGATTTAGTAAAGACTTAGATTATTTTTGATCTGGTGTATATGCGTACTTAGTTTTGTTCAATTGATAATTATTTACTCCACATGCGTTTTTGTGAATGTCTTTCATGTATGAATGCGTGTTAGGTTGTAGACTGTGTGTTAGCAACTAGTTTATGGTAAATTGCTAGTGTTATCCATAGGAGTGGTTTTTGTTGATTGAGTAGTTCTAGGTATTCTTCCAATTCCAATAGCTGTAAGGTGCGGGATTGTCGATATGTCGAGGGTGTTAAATTGCTAGATTTAGATGCTTTGTAAGAAGATCTTCCTAGTTTCCCTACCACTACTTGCATATCGAGTCAGGTCAGGTTTTCTATAGTTACCCCTTGCACTTTTAGTGTAGTGAGGCTTTCGCGCTGTAAGGTAGACTGTCTAGCGGGTACTTTATCATCAGAGTTGGTAAGCATGTAAGGGTAACCTCTTAATCGGTAGTTTAACGGCTTATAGGTAACCTTAGGTTTCTCCTTGAGAAGGGTCGAGGGTCCTCTAGTTTATCTTGTAAGTTTAGTATCTGAAGATCCCGGTTCCATAGCTAGTTCCATAACCATAGAAGTTCGTAAGTCATGAGTAGGATTCTAACCGAGGTAGTATTTCCACCATCATTTGAATTTGGTTCAGCTCGGTTCACGTCTTAAGTTCAATTTAGTTTATTTTAGTTAATCTTTATTTTTCTTGAATTTTGTTTTAGTAAACCCCCCTCTAAAATAAAAAATTGTTTTATTTCAGTTTTAGATAAGTTTTCGAGTCTAGTTACCGTTTTCCATTAGAGTCCCGTGGGTTCGATATCCGGACTTACTGTAGCTTTACTAAAGTCGATAGGTTCACTTGCCTGTCAGTAGTTTAGTTTTAGAGAGTCTAGAGTATTATTAGGTGTCTAGTTTTAGGTTTAATTTAGTTATTTTTATTAAACTACTTTTAGTACATCAAGTTTTTGGTGCCGTTGCCGGGGATGGGAAACTGTCGTCTAGTTTGTATATAGGGTCGTTTTGAGTCCAAAAAAAAAATAAAAAAAATAAAAAAAATCGAAAAAATTGAAAAAAAAAGTCCCTGATTTTGAAGTTTGCATTATATAAAATATGGAAGATGATAGGTAAAGTTAGGTGTCCGGTTTTCAAATAGTATGTATAATAAGAGATTAAAATTGATTGAAAGCGTGTCTGATTTGGGATATGTGGGTAGGCTCAACCGGTAGAAAGGTTTCCTTTGAAAAGTAATAAATTAATTATGTTAGGCTATTTTGTGGGTTCTCATCTAGGAGAAACGGGGAGACCGAAACCGCCAAAAATAGTATAAGAAGCACCGTTATAAGTTTAAAACCATTAGAATTTCTAATCACTAAAAAAAAATTAGAAATCAAAGCAAAAATGTTGAAGCTTAAGGTGCCTGGCCACTGGGATAGCGACTTGGATTGGTCACACCCTCTGAGTTAAGTATGCTGAGATTGAAAAAAAAAAATGCTGAAGCTTAAGGTGCCTGGCCACTGGGATAGCGACTTGGATTGGTCACACCCTCTGAGTTAAGTATGATGAAAAAAAAGTGATTTTAAATTCTCTTGATTTTCTACATAAGACGGTTGAGAAATGGTCAATTGGTCGTTCCTTTAGCTTCATAAGCTTGAGGCGGGATTAGGAGGAACTGTGGCTTCCTTTGAGTGAGACCCTAGATAGACTAATCAACATGAACTTAAAATAAATAAAAAGGGGGCTTGGAAACCGGTTTGGGTTTAAGAGGATCAATATATCTGCAATCGCAATCAACACGTTAGTCGATTATTAATTAAGTAACCTATGTTTTGAAACCGGATGTAAACCTAACTGTGATTCCATAGCATAATTCTTTTTCAGGGACGAAAAAAACATAAGTGTGGGGATATTTGATGTATTGCAAAATACATCTGTTTTCGGTGTATAGTTTATATTATTTTCGAGTCAGTTTGTGTCGATTTTGTGGTATTTTCGTATTCTATTTAGTATTTTGTGTTGCACAGGAGTCCGGGCAAGAAAGGAAGTAAAATGGAGCTTAAACGAGAAAAAACGAGCCTCCGGACGAGTCGCGGTTGATCGGGAAGTCGAAAAAATTAAAAAATGAAAAATTATGTCTCGTCACGCTACGTGACGGGAAAGAGCACATCTGGTCACGCGACGTGACGGATCCCCCCTGATCCTGAAGCTGGTCACGCTACGTGACCACATCACCTGAAGCCCGTCACGCTACGTGACGGGAGTAAAAACGTGAAAAACTTGGTTTTGGCCCAATTTCGATATTAAAAACCCTAGAACGGCCATGAATCGTTTTTATCATCACTTTTGACAAGAAGAAGCTGCTCTGGAGCACTAGGAGGTGAGAGAAAGGCCAAGGGTCAAGATTTTGAGCATTGGGATCGAGAGTTTCGGGTTTTAATCATTCGGGTTCTTCGTTCCTTTGTTCTTTTGAATTGCAAACTATGTTTCATGAACTTAGAATTGATTTTATTCCTGTTTTGAACATGTTTATTGGCTAGACTTTCATTACTACTTAGGTTATGATGAATACTCATGATTGAATGAACGTTTTTATGGTTTTTTTGGAACTTAGACTATGGGTTGATGATTTAGTAAAGACTTTGATTATTTTTGATCTGGTGTATATGCGTACTTAGTTTTGTTCAATTGATAATTATTTACTCCACATGCGTTTTTGTGAATGTCTTTCATGTATGAATGCGTGTTAGGTTGTAGACTGTGTGTTAGCAACTAGTTTATGGTAAATTGCTAGTGTTTTCCAGAGGAGTGGTTTTTGTTGATTGAGTAGTTCTAGGTATTCTTCCAATTCCAATAGCTGTAAGGTGCGGGATTGTCGATATGTCGAGGGTGTTAAATTGCTAGATTTAGATGCTTTGTAAGAAGATCTTCCTAGTTTCCCTACCACTACTTGCATATCGAGTCAGGTGAGGTTTTCTATAGCTACCCCTTGCACTTTTAGTGTAGTGAGGCTTTCGCGCTGTAAGGTAGACTGTCTAGCGGGTACTTTATCATCAGAGTAGGTAAGCATGTAAGGGTAACCTCTTAATCGGTAGTTTAACGGCTTATAGGTAACCTTAGGTTTCTCCTTGAGAAGGGTCGAGGGTCCTCTGGTTTATCTTGTAAGTTTAGTATCTGAAGATCCCGGTTCCATAGCTAGTTCCATAACCATAGAAGTTCGTAAGTCATGAGTAGGATTCTAACCTAGGTAGTATTTCCACCATCATTTGAATTTGGTTCAGCTCGGTTCACGTCTTAAGTTCAATTTAGTTTATTTTAGTTAATCTTTATTTTTCTTGAATTTAGTTTTAGTAAACCTCCCTCTAAAATAAAAAATAGTTTTATTTCAGTTTTAGATAAGTTTTCGAGTCTAGTTACCGTTTTCCATTAGAGTCCCGTGGGTTCGATATCCGGACTTACTGTAGCTTTACTAAAGTCGATAGGTTCACTTGCCTGTCAGTAGTTTAGTTTTAGAGAGTCTAGAGTATTATTAGGTGTCTAGTTTTAGGTTTAATTTAGTTATTTTTATTAAACTACTTTTAGTACATCAAGTTTTTGGCGCCGTTGCCGGGGATGGGAAACTGTCGTCTAGTTTGTATATAGGGTCGTTTTGAGTCCAAAAAAAAATAAAAAAAAAATAAAAAAAAATCGAAAAAACTGAAAAAAAAAGTCCCTGATTTTGAAGTTTGCATTATATAAAATATGGAAGATGATAGGTAAAGTTAGGTGTCCGGTTTTCAAATAGTATGTATAATAAGAGATTAAAATTGATTGAAAGCGTGTCTGATTTGGGATATGTGGGTAGGCTCAACCGGTAGAAAGGTTTCCTTTGAAAAGTAATAAATTAATTATGTTAGGCTATTTTGTGGGTTCTCATATAGGAGAAACGGGGAGACCGAAACCGCCAAAAATAGTATAATAAGCACCGTTATAAGTTTAAAACCGTTAGAATTTCTAATCACTAAAAAAAAAATTAGAAATCAAAGCAAAAATGCTGAAGCTTAAGGTGCCTGGCCACTGAGATAGCGACTTGGATTGGTCACACCCTCTGAGTTAAGTATGCTGAGATTGAAAAAAAAAAAGCTGAAGCTTAAGGTGCCTGGCCACTGGGATAGCGACTTGGATTGGTCACACCCTCTGAGTTAAGTATGATGAAAAAAAAAAGTGATTTTAAATTCTCTTGATTTTCTACATAAGACGGTTGGGAAATGGTAATCGGTCGTTCCTTTAGCTTCATAAGCTTGAGGCGGGATTAGGAGGAACTGTGGCTTCCTTTGAGTGAGACCCTAGATAGACTAATCAACATGAACTTAACATAAATAAAAAAGAGGGCTTGGAAACCGGTTTGGGTTTAAGAGGATCAATATATCTGCAATCGCAATCAACACGTTAGTCGATTATTAATTAAGTAACCTATGTTTTGAAACCGGATGTAAACCTAACTGTGATTCCATAGCATAATTCTTTTTCATGGACGAAAAAAACATAAGTGTGGGGATATTTGATGTATTGCAAAATACATCTGTTTTCGGTGTATAGTTTATATTATTTTCGAGTCATTTTGTGTCGATTTTGTGGTATTTTCGTATTCTATTTAGTATTTTGTGTTGCACAGCAGTCCGGGCAAGAAAGGAAGTAAAATGGAGCTTAAACGAGAAAAAACGAGCCTCCGGACGAGTTGCGGTTGATCGGGAAGTCGAAAAAAGAAAAAAATGAAAAATTATGTCTCGTCACGCTACGTGACGGGAAAGAGCACATCTGGTCACGTGACGTGACGGATCCCCCCTGATCCTGAAGCTGGTCACGCTACGTGACCACATCACCTGAAGCCCGTCACGCTACGTGACGGGAGTAAAAACGTGAAAAACTTGGTTTTGGCCCAATTTCGATATTAAAAACCCTAGAACGGCCATGAATCGTTTTTATCATCACTTTTGACAAGAAGAAGCTGCTCTGGAGCACTAGGAGGTGAGAGAAAGGCCAAGGGTCAAGATTTTGAGCATTGGGATCGAGAGTTTCGGGTTTTAATCATTCGGGTTCTTCGTTCCTTTGTTCTTTTGAATTGCAAACTATGTTTCATGAACTTAGAATTGATTTTATTCCTGTTTTGAACATGTTTATTGGCTAGACTTTCTTTACTACTTAGGTTATGATGAATACTCATGATTGAATGAACGTTTTTTATGGTTTTTTTGGAACTTAGACTATGGGTTGATGATTTAGTAAAGACTTTGATTATTTTTTATCTGGTGTATATGCGTACTTAGTTTTGTTCAATTGATAATTAGTTACTCCACATGCGTTTTTGTGAATGTCTTTCATGTATGAATGCGTGTTAGGTTGTAGACTGTGTGTTAGCAACTAGTTTAGGGTAAATTGCTAGTGTTTTCCATAGGAGTGGTTTTTGTTGATTGAGTAGTTCTAGGTATTCTTCCAATTCCAATAGCTGTAAGGTGCGGGATTGTCGATATGTCGAGGGTGTTAAATTGCTAGATTTAGATGCTTTGTAAGAAGATCTTCCTAGTTTCCCTACCACTACTTGCATATCGAGTCAGGTCAGGTTTTCTATAGTTACCCCTTGCACTTTTAGTGTAGTGAGGCTTTCGCGCTGTAAGGTAGACTGTCTAGCGGGTACTTTATCATCAGAGTAGGTAAGCATGTAAGGGTAACCTCTTAATCGGTAGTTTAACGGCTTATAGGTAACCTTAGGTTTCTCCTTGAGAAGGGTCGAGGGTCTTCTAGTTTATCTTGTAAGTTTAGTATCTGAAGATCTCGGTTCCATAGCTAGTTCCATAACCATAGAAGTTCGTAAGTCATGAGTAGGATTCTAACCTAGGTAGTATTTCCACCATCATTTGAATTTGGTTCAGCTCGGTTCACGTCTTAAGTTCAATTTAGTTTATTTTAGTTAATCTTTATTTTTCGTGAATTTAGTTTTAGTAAACCCCCCTCTAAAATAAAAAATAGTTTTATTTCAGTTTTAGATAAGTTTTCGAGTCTAGTTACCGTTTTCCATTAGAGTCCTCTGGGTTCGATATCCGGACTTACTGTAGCTTTACTAAAGTCGATAGGTTCACTTGCCTGTCAGTAGTTTAGTTTTAGAGAGTCTAGAGTATTATTAGGTGTCTAGTTTTAGGTTTAATTTAGTTATTTTTATTAAACTACTTTTAGTACATCAGTAGACTGTCACACCCTCAAATTACCACTTGCGGAGTTTTACCGCGAGGCGCATGACAAACCAGGATCCAAGTCAACGATCACAATAAACAACTCTATATGAAGATTTATGTCATTCAAAAAGACATAGTTTACATAAACTTAAAACCAGTAGCGGAAGCATTAATCAAGTTACAGACCATAGACCAAAAGTACCAAGTGTTATTACAAAACATGAACTAAGCCTAGACGCCAATGCAGACTCGTGCGCCTAGTTCCATTCGTTGCTACCTTAGCGACCTGAGAAAAACATCCAAAAAGACGTCAACATATAATGCTGGTGAGTTCACAGGTTTGTTCAATATGTTGCCATAATGTTACCAAAACGTTACCATGTCCATACTATATCAATGTTACAAAGTACGCTAGCTAGGTGTATGTTTTATTACTACTATGATTGGAAACCATTACTAGACACGTTTAGCAATGTTTAGCATATGTTTAAGCAGCCCGAATGTTCAGCATGATACCAATGTTCCTGTTCGAGACAATATGCACCCGCCCGGCCCTCCAAGCCGACGAGTGGGGCAGGTCACGCCCAATAGATCTATCCACATTTCCCCCGTTGTGCATCCCCGCACATTCATGGTTTCCCCCGGGACTTTCAAAGATCGTATAGCAATACAAATTAAAAACCATAGTATGACATATGTTACCAAAATAGTTTAGCGCATGTTTTTCCCCCAAAAGTTAAAGCAGTAAAAGTGGGGCCGTGAACTAACCTTAGATAGCGTTCTTCAGTTACAAGTAAAAATGCTAAGCCCTTGATAATCCCTCTACCGGAGATCTATCAAAATGTTCACATAAGTGTTCCGACTAATAACCATAAGGTTATCTAGTCCCCGATTGTCCAGATCGTAACCAAGTATGTTCTAAATCGTGTTTAAATGTTTAACCGACACACTAGACCGACCCGACATCCCGTTGGTGACTCATTACCCTAACTAATCAAGTACACATAGATTACACACAAGGTTCAAGCATAAAACACTTAGTTTGTATCAAAAATCTCATTTCTGCATCAGAACGGTCGAACCAGTCAGATTAAGTCTCCTTCGCCCGTTTTAAGTCTCCTTCGCCCGTTTTATGTTTCGTTCGACCGTTTGATGTCTCCTTCGACCGTTTTACCACGTTCGCCCAAACATAACCCAGGTTCGACCCTGGATTCTCTCCTTTGCACCTTCGATCGGTCGAAGGAGTCCAGGTTCGCCCCTGTTGTACAAATTTTCCTAAAAACGCTTGAAACACATTCGAAACACCTCGAAACATCATCAAACACATCAGTCAAGTATGAATAACTTATCCCTACAAAACTCCACCGATTTCCCCCAATAATACGTCCATTTCAGCCCTTTCCCAAAATGGTAAGAATTATGGAAACGTCACTATCATGCATGGATTATTTACCCAATTTGGAAACTTTTGAAATCGATCCATATTCAACTTAAAATGCTCAGTTTGTCAAGTGTTCGATCTTTCCCTATTAGTTCTATTGATCATAAATATCATGCATCAAGTCTAGATTCGTTAAAACCCCCAAATACCCATAATATCACCATCTATCCTTCTTTAACCCTAAACAACAATAAACTAGCATTAACAACAATCCTATATCATGTTTCTATCATAGATACAACAGCAAATCATTGAACAACACATAACACCACATAATACACAATTTACATATGTTTATCATCATGAAGACCTATGTTTAAATGGTAAGGTTGTGCGAAATTTTATCAATAAAACACCCATGAGCTCAGAAGTTTTGGAAATCATTATTATCTACCAGTGCGGGGTTGAAGAAGAAGTTGAGAAAGCCCTCCTAAGGGAGGGCTACGACCGTGGGTACTTAATACGGAATTGGGCGGAGATAAGGTACCTGCTCTTTAAAGGGCAGAGTCCTACTGTCGCTGATTATCAGTGGTTGTGGGAGAGCCTGGACAGTGGCGGCATTGAAAATTTCGCGCCCCTCCAGAGGGTTCGAAAGGACTTTTTATTATAATTTTAGGATACGAAGTTGGACTAATTTGGAAACATTGGGCAATTTACTTTATACCTACTATTCCGTCTGGTTTTTGGTTCCTAGTCTGATTTTATTAGTAGCCATGATTGGGGCTATAGTACTGACTATGAAAAAGAAGAGCAAAAACTCCTTCCTTAGTGATTAAAATCGTTTGAGAGTGTTTTGAGACGGTTAGGGTTTGTGAAATGGTGAAAAATGACAAAGTTTGGTATTTATACTAATCCTCCTTCGCCCCCTGTAAGTGGTCGAAGGTGGCCTCCTTCGACCCTTCCACAGGGTCGAATGAGCCCTGTCCTGGTCGAAGGGAATTCTTTCAATTCCACATCCCAGGTTCGCCCATTTACAAAGGGTCGAACCAAGCAAAATTCTTCCTTCGACCACTCGAAGTGGTCGAACCAGAATCCATGTTTTTCTAGTTTTCCAGTTTGTCGTGTTTAACGCATTCTAACATACCTTAACATATAAGCATGCAACCTTTGTCTATGTTTAACATATTTAAGCATGGATAATCATTTACACATCATTTAAACACATCTATGTATAGAATCCACCATACGACCCGTAATCTACACATATACTTAATTAGTTCATGTAATGTCGCCAATAACGGGACCCGGTACTAGTGTATTCCCAAAACGACTCCCAATGATCCTCCAGATCATTGTACCCTGGACAATCCTAACTTGACCCGACTCAACTAATCCAGTTAAGTTCGTTTATAAACGTTTTCCGCTAAGGTAGACTTAGATGTTACTAAAATGTTTAAGCCAAATATGTCGGGTGTCACATAGACTTATATGTTTGTAAAAGTATTAACTTGAGTTTTCTAGGTGTCACATCATCCCCCTGTTGAAAGAATTTTCATCCCAAAAATTTCCCGATGCCGAAAAGGAAAAGACGAAAAGAAAGAAAATTTTTCCAGTTGCTACATTATCCCTCTGTTGAAAGGAATCTTGCCCCGAGATTCACTCAGCTTCAATAGTAATAGGTGCTGATTTAGGTACGCGCTTAGGAGATAAATGAGGATACTAAGACTTCATCTGATCCTCCCGTTCCCACGTGAACTTCGGTCCACCATTTTAATTCCAACGAATTTTAGCAATACGGATTTTACTCCGACGAAGGCTACGAATCTTATAGTCCAAAATTTCAACCGGTTCCTCCACAATACGCAGACGATCATCAACCTTGATCTCTTCGATTGCAACAATGAGAGATTCATCAGCCAAATACTTCTTCAGGTTAGAGACGTGAAAGACATTATGAACACTACTGAGTTCAGCTGGAAAGTCAAGTTTGTATGCCACCAGTCCAATTCGTTCCAGAATTGCGAATGGTCCGACAAAATGAGGATTCAGTTTGCCACGCTTCCCAAAGCGTATAACGCCCTTCCATGGAGAAACTTTCAAAAGAACCATGTCGCTATCCTGGAATTCCAAAGGTTTGCGACGACGATCGGCATAGCTTTTTTGACGGTCCCAAACTGCTGCCATACGATTACGAATCTGTACTATTTTCTCAGAGGTTTCGTACACAAGTTCCGGACCAGTGAGTTGGTACTCACCCACTTCAGCCCAACAAAGAGGAGACCGACATTTCCGTCCATAAAGAGCCTCGAACGTAGATACCTTAATGCTAGAATGGTAGTTGTTGTTGTAAGAGAACTCCACCAACGGTAGGTGACTATACCAACTTTTGCCAAAATCGATAACACATGCCCGAAGCATATCTTCTAACGTTTGGATTATCCGCTCACTTTGACCATCAGTTTGCGGATGATAAGTTGTACTCATATCCAACTGAGTAGGCAGTGCTTTATGCAGAGCCTTCCAGAAACGCGAAGAAAAATGAGAATAACGATCAGAGATGATAGAAATAGGCACCTCATGATGAGAGACCACTTCCTTCAAATAGATAGGACCCAACCAGTCCAAACTATCGGTTTCTCTAATAGCCAGGAAGTGTGCAGATTTTGTCAACCGGTCGACAATCACCCAAATGGTATCACAACCACTTGGTAATCTCAGAAGCTTGGTTACAAAATCCATCGTGATCCGTTCACACTTCCATTTAGGATATTCAGGTTGCCGAAGAATACCAGACGGCTTCTGATACTCAACCTTGACTTTAGCACAAGTCAAACATTTACTCACATTTGACGCTATCAGCCTTCATGTTTGGCCACTAATAGAGTATCTTCAAATCTTGATACATCTTATCGGAACCAGGGTGAACAGAATACCAGGATTTGTGAGCTTCATCCAAGACAAGCTCCCGCAAACCCCCAAATAACGGAACCCCAACACATTCTACAAAATAACGTAGGCTGTCAGACCTAAGATCAAGGTGTTTATCGGCACTATGCATGGTTTCAGCTTTATGGTTATCCTCATTCAAAGCTTCCTGTTGCGCAGAACGGATTCGGTCTGGCAAGCTAGAATGGATGGTGAGCTGCAGAGCTCGAACACGACAAGGTTTAGCGGATTCCTTCCTGCTCAAGGCGTTTGCCACAACATTCGCCTTACCAGGATGGTATTCAATAGCACAATCATAATCATTAAGGAGTTCAACCCAGCGACGATGTCGCATGTTCAACTCCTTCTTTATCAAAGATATGCCGAAGACTCTTGTGATCGGTATAAATGGTGCACTTGGTACCATGCAAGTAATGTCTCCAGATCTTTAAAGCAAAAACAACCGCACCCGATTCCAAATCATGTATGGTATAATTCTTCTCATGAAACTTAAGTTGACGAGAAGCATAAGCAATGACCTTCTCGCGTTGCATCAACACACAACCGAGACCCTGGATAGAAGCATCACAATAAACAACAAAATCATCCGTACTCTCAGGCAAGGATAAGATAAGCGCGAAACAGAGTTTATGCTTCAGCGTTTGGAAAACGGATTCCTGCAAATCACCCCAGTCAAACTTTCGGTCCTTCTGGGTAAGTGAGGTGAGTGGTTGAGCAATCTTCGAAAATCCCTTAATGAAACGACGATAATATCCCGTGAGACCTACGAATTGCCACACCTCAGATGGCGTCTTCGGTGCTTCCCAGTCTTTAATGGCTTCTATCTTAGCTGGATTGACATGAATTCCTACTCTTATTAACCACATGACCAAGAAATTGAACTTCACGAAACCAAAAATCACACTTCGAGAACTTTGCATAGAGCGGCTCTCGCCTCAAGAGTTCCAAGACTAGATGCAAGTGTTCCTCTTGGTAGTCCTTGCTCTTGGAATAGATCAGAATATCATCAATAAACACGATGACGAATTTATCAAGATAAGGCTTGCAAACACGGTTCATCAAATCCATGAAATCGCTGGTGCATTGGTGAGACCAAAAGGCATGACCAAGAATTCAAAATGGCCATAACGAATTCGAAATGCAGTCTTTGGAATATCGGCTTTCTGCACTATCAAATGATGGTACCCAGACCTCAAATCAATCTTCGAATAAAATCTAGAACCCTGGAGCTGGTCAAACAGATCATCAAAACGGGGAAGAGGATACCGATTCTTCATGGTCACCTTATTCAGCTCACGATAATCAATGCACATGCGAAGGCTTCCATCTTTCTTCTTAACGAACAGGATATGGGCTCCCCAAGAGGAGGAACTAGGCTGAATAAAACCCTTTTCCAATAACTCCTGTAATTGGTTAAACAATTCCTGCATCTCGGGAGGCGCAAAGACGATAAGGGGCTCGAGTAATACGGGCGCACCAGGTGCAAGGTTAATACCAAATTCAACTTGGCGATGAGGAGGAAGACCAATCAAGTCTTCAGGAAAATCACTGAAAACTGGGATATCTTCAATCTTCTTCTCTACCTTGGATGATACAGAAACATGAGCTAGAATGGCGGAATAACCCTTCCGAAGATATTTATGGGCTTTCATTCAAGAAATAATGCTCAAGGGAACACCCCTTTTCTCACCATGCACCAAGAGAGTTTCTCCATCAGGGAGAGGAAGTCGAATGATCTTATCAAAACAAACGATCTTCGCACGATTCAACGATAACCAATCCTTACCCACTACAACATCGAAACTACCCAAGGACACTGGCATAAGATCAATAGGAAAGGACAAACCCGAAAGCTCTAGGCAGCATTCTTAAGAACATGGGTCACCTCGATTTTTATACCATCAGCCAATTCCATCAAGTATTTAGCCTCTAAAGGTGTGGGTACTATATCTAGCAACTGACTAAACTCAATGAATATGAAACTCTTATCGGCACCCCAATCAAATAAAACTGAAGCATAGCGGTTATTTAGAAGAAACGTACCGGTAACTGTGTCTAGATCCAACCGGGCTTCCCCCGAACCAATGACGAAAGCATGTGCATTCCTGTCGTCGCCTCCGTTATTCCCGTTACCATTACCATTCTTCCCACCATCATTCTGCTTTAGCTTAGAATAATCACGCTTGAAATGACCAACCTAACCACAGTTTTAGCATCCCTGGTTAGGCTGAGGAGCTGCTGGAGGAACAGATTTATCATTCAACCGAACCTGACAATTCTGCACCTCATGACCGGGTTTTTCACACCGCTGACACTGAAACTTGCGGCACTGACCATTATGATGGAAGTTACACTTGTTACACGTCAGATAACTGCCAGCATAGGAACTAGTCTTCTGCCCAGACGGGGCTCCAGATGAAGGGGTAGAGGAATCAAACTTCTTCTGCTGCTGTTGCGGCTGAGATGGAGCGGGATTCTTCACAGAGCTATCCCACTTTCTTTTGTTGCTATCTGGGGTCTTCAAGGCTGCACCCCTAGGAGGCAAAACACCGTCTTGAACCTTCGGATTAGTCAGCTTATGAGCCAACCTGATAGTCCCTTGCAAAGTAGTCGATTCATTTGCGGTCACCAATCCGCTAACCTCTGTCACTAACCGAACAACATAGAACTCAATCCTCTTATACTCCGGAGTTGCCAAATCCAGGCACATGAGTGCCAACTCATGATGCCTAGTGGTGTACTCCTCAATTTCCGATCCCACCATCTGATGATTCCACAACTCATGCTTCAACCTATTAATGTCATCCCTGGGATAATACTCATTCTTCAATCGAAACACAAACTCCGCCCATGGCATGGCGTTAGCTTCCACCAATTCCAGAGTCTGAACAATAGAATTCCACCAAGTTAGAGCAGGACCTTCCAAGTTACATGAAGCGAACTTCACATGATTCTCAGAAGGGCAACTACACATAGAAAAAGCAAACTCAATCTTCTCCAACCACCTGAGCAGTCTCACTACTCCCTCCGCCCCACAAAAACTGTGCGGCTTACAAGCCATAAACATCTTGAATGTTAACACATGCTACACATGATGAGGTAGGGGTTGGTTGACAGCATTACTTGAACCAACAACGCCTAATTAATCAAAACCAATAAATCACCAACGATAAGGATAAGAATAGCAGTAATCAAACTACCACCAAGGCCTTGTTGAGCGGCCTGGAACGCAGCAAGAGCAATATTCACTTGTTGCTGAAGTAGATCAACTCTTCCTGGGTCATGTTGATGTTACCATGACCCCCACCGCGACCACCACCACCGCCACGACCACCATTGTGTCCACCACAACGACCTACGTGAACTCCTGACATCTTCTGGAATCCACAAGGAATAAAACATTTAGACTCGTCACTAGTAACTGTGATATAGAATCATCCCGATCCGACCGATCCGTATCAACCACGAACCATCCGACCGAGATACCGAAGCTTATAAGAATCCCCGAATGAATAATCACTCAGAAGTGTACAAAACCCAGCACAAGTGCAAGAAAGTGTATGTGAGTGAGTGTGTCCATTGGAGCATGAAAGGAAGATGTCCGAATCCTGGACAGATCTCAAGAATACGCCGAAACCACTCCAATGTACGTCACCACCGTGCAAGAATCAGAAAGCTGGCATCTTTTTCTTCAAATCCCGAAGAAGAAGATAAGATAGAAGATAGAAACTATTTAAGGATAGAACATATGATGCAACACATAATGATGATGATAGTGACACCCCGACAAGGTTAGTATGTTTCCCACTTATAACGACTCATAAGTGTGTGACCGTCTAGTGTGTGAGACTCGGCTATAGACGAGACTCTACATGCAGTCCTAGTTCACTATAACCATTAGCTGTTATACTAATCTGTAACATCCTCAAATTCAACTTGCGGGGTTTTACCGCGAGGCGCGTGACATACCAGGATCCAAGTCAACGGTCATAATAAACGACATCTATATGATATGAAAATAACGTAATAAAACAAACCACACAGTTTAAAAGTTTACACAATCCCAAAAGACTACAGCGGAAGCAAGTCAATTTTACAAAACCATAATCCAAAAGTAAGTAGTTTGAGAGCATAACATAAAGTTTAACCATGCATGACAGAATTAGACACAATGCGACTCCAGTGCGCCTAGTCTCACTGCTACCTTAGCGACCTGAGAAAATATGCAATGTTAGTCAACACGTAAAGTGCCGTTGAGTCACAGAGTTTAAGTTTGCAAAAGTAAGTAATGTTCGTAAATCCAGACCCAACAATCCTTACAATATAACAGATGTTACAAACAGATGTTACAAAATACTTTGAAATCATTGGTATCATACAACTTTTTTCCTAGAATATCTATGGTTAACAAATAATAAAGCAGATGAAAAAAGAACAGAACATCAAACAATACTATAACAGATGTTGATAAAAAAAATATTAAAAAAAACTATTTCATGATTTCTTCAAAATAGAATCTTGAATACCTGAAAATAAAAATAAACAAAACATAAGGATCACACAGATAACATGTAAATTTATTAAAACTCCAAAAGACTTAAAAAAAACACAAAAACCTTTTGTGAACGTAACTTGAAGCTTTGAAGAAAACCACAACACTTTATTGATACAAAACTGAATCATATCAACCTGAAAATAACCATAAATAAAAACTTGAAGATAAAAAACAAAACGTTTATAATTAATTAAATTAAATATTAAATAAATAATAATACATAAACCAAAAGATTTGAAGAGAGTAATAAAAAACCAACAGATTTGAAGAAAAGCACAACACTTTGTTCATAGAAACTTGAATCTTACGTACCTGAAAATAAAAATAAACAAAAACATTAGGATCGAACAAATAACATATAAATTTATTAAAATTCCAAAAGCTTTTTAAAAAATACACAACACTTTTCTGATAGAAAATAGAAGCTTATGAACCTGAAAAATAACCATAAAAAAATTAGCATGAATAACGAAACTTGTAAATTTATTAAACTAAAGAGAACAACCGAAAACCAAAAGCTTTGAAGAAAATCACGAAACTTTCTTGATTACAAAACTGAATCATATAAACCTGAAAATAAGCATAAACAAAAACATCAAGATCAAACACAAAACGTGTATAATAAAACACCAACAGATTTGAAGAAAAGCACCAAAACTTTCTTGATAGAAACTTGAATCTTACGTACCTGAAAATAAAAATGTACAAAACATTAAGAACAAACATATAAGATGAAATTTATTAAAGGTCCAAAAGAATTTAAAAAAACACAACACTTTTCTGATAGAAACTTGAAAGTTATGAACCTGAAAATAATCATAATCAAAAAATTAGTATCAAACACAGAACATGTAAATTATTAATTTAATTAAATAAATAATAGGATCAAACCTTCATTGTTTATAATCATCAATTTGAAGACGATTATGTTTTCATATATTTATTATTTATATTTATATATTAAGAATTGGGAGCGGATGTTTTAGCTGGTCTGATGATTCTTGGTTTATATAGATGAGAGTAATTGAGTGAGGGCAGAGTAATTCAAATTTTGAATTTGGAGCTTAAAATTAAAAGTTGTATGATTTCCCTCCCTCTAAACATCTGGCGATTTTGACTTGTTATACTAAACAAATGTTATTGAGTGTTCCTCTGTAAACAACAGATGCTAAACTTACTTAATGGTTGGCCCACATTTTGCAAGTGGCATTATTTAATTGCTTTATATGAGTGGCTGAGGATTTTTCTTGAATATTTTAATCAGATGTTATGACGTCATCTTTTGCATCACCGAAGCCTTCTCCATGGGTGCCACATCAGCTTTCTTATATCTAAAATCTTGACAACTCAGCCTTGCTGACATCACTCACGCTTCTCCTATTATGGAAAGCATAGATAGCTATAAATTCTTTTTCTTCTCACATTAATTTTTTTCTCAAATGATCCTTCCTATGTATATATATATATATACACACACACAATAGCCACTCAGAAGGACGAATTACTGAAAAAATACAATGATTATTTCTCTTTTCACACACACAATAGCCACTCGGTACGAATTACTGAAAAATATAACGACTAGACTATGAGGTGTGGTTGAGGGTAGTCTTAGGAGGACTACCCGCCACGTCAGTAAAATATATGCCCCCTCTAAAGATGACAACATGAGGACTACCCAAGAGTGTGGGGTGGTCTTCCTTAGGTAGTCCTACACTCCTATTGGTCCAAATTTTGTTTTTTATTTTGTATAAAATTAAAATATATATATTAAACACACAACACCCAACCTTCAAAACCATCTTCATCAGTCATCTTCATCATTGTAGAATGATAAATTTGTCAAGATGATCTTCTCTATTCCCAAATCAACATATATAAGGTTACAACAGAATCTCCTATATTTGGGAGATGATAATGTGACACCCAACATGTTTAGGTCAACATTTTACAAACACATAAGTCTATCTTAGCGAAAAAAACATTTACTAAATCTACTTAACAAGGTCAGTTGGGTGATATTTCATTACGTGTTGTCCAAGGTTCAATGATTCGGAGGATCATTGGGTTAATCACACACACACGTCATGAGTCCCGTTGTTGGTGAATTACATGAATTAGATTAAGTAACAAACATTAGTTGATATGTATATGGTGTAGAATATGCAAATACGTGTTTAAACGATGTTTAGATGATTATCCATGATTATATATGCTTAACATAGGTTAGGATTGCATGTTCATATGTTAGGATGTGTTAAAATGCGTTAAAACGACAAAACTGGAAAATCTAGAAAATGTAAAGTCTGGTTCGACCTTAAGGGGGTCGAACCAGAGGAGGAACAACTTATAAAACCTCATTCGACCTCGGTATGGGGTCAAACCAGATGATGTGTTGCATTGAGGATCTCATTCGACCAGAAAACTCTCATTCGACCTAGGCAAGAGGTCGAATGAGCCCTATGTATAAATACCACACTTTGTCATTTTTCATCATTTCACAAACCCTAAAGGCCTCTAAACACTCTCTAGCAACTTTAATCACCGGGGAAGGAGTTTTTGCTCTTGCTTTTCATAATCTAACATACAAACATCTTCTAAACAAAGATCTAAGGTGTATTCTTCATCCTAAATCCTTTTTAAAGCATTTTGATTCGTTTCCATTAAACCCTAAACAAAACCTTTTCATAAACAATGAGTTTTCATACAAATTAACATGTGTTAATGGTTTTTTATGTTGCGTTATGTATTGCTTGATGATCGATTGCTGTGTAGATGGTATAACAATGATCTAGAACTGTTGTTGATGATGATTTATGACTAAGATAGGTTACAATTGGTTATTGATGATGTTTTGCTCATTTTGGGGATTTTGGGTTAGATCTAGGGCTTGTTCATGATGTTATTGATAATGATATGATTGGGGGGTTTTCTTGCACATGATAATCCGAGCATATTGAGCTAATTGATAGATAATTTCGATAAGTTTCCATATCGGGTAAAGATTGCATGTGTATGATGTGACATTTCCATAATTTGCCATTTTGGGTAACTTGTAAAACGGACGGATTTCGGGATAAAATTAGTAGGGTTTTGTGGGAATATGTTAATGATAGTTGACTGCTGTGATTGGTAATGTTTCGTGATGTTTTAGGACAGTTTAGATGTGTTTTGGTGCATTTTATGAAGTTTTGCAGCAAAAGGGTCGAACGTGGAACTCATTCGACCCTTCGTGGGGTTGAATGAAGCTCAAATAGGTCGAATGTTGTGACACCCGGCAAACTCAGGTTAGTAACGTTGACTAAACTAGTAAGTCTACCTTAGCAAGTCATGCATATTACGTACTTAACGGAGTCAGTCGAGTCGGTATGATGATTCGGGGGAATCATCGGGAGTCGTTACGATGATCCGCGGGGTCATCGGGAGTCGGTCCATAACCATGGGTACAAGGATTGGTGATTCGTGGAATCACCGGGTTTAATGCACACACGAGTCTCGAGTCCCGGGAATTGGTGAACGGATGTAAACGTGTTAGTTATCATGCATTATATGTTTGAAATCATTATGTGACTTATCGGTATGTGAATACGTGTTTATATATGTTAAAATAGTGTTTAGCGCGCCAAAAACTCGTTCCAGCATCACAGGGGCGATTAGGAACCCCTAATCGCCTATATATGGGGCGAGTAGGATATATATCAGGCGATTGGGACCTAATCGCCTGATGTTTCATGCGATTAGGCCCCCAATCGCGTGACATGTATTGCTAATCGCCTGTACAGCAGAGTCCGGGTCAAAACACCTATAAATAGAACCCTTAACTCCCCAAACACCTCTAGAACAACCCTAGCTGCTCCCAAGCCACCCACACACCTTGAAACACCTCTGGAACTCATTTTGCTACAAAAATCACCATCCCCAAGCCTACACACCTTTCTTTGACAAAACCCAAGGTGTGTTCTTCATCCCTAACCTTTGTAAAGTTGTTATTTTGGGTTCCCCAAAGGTCCAGACCTTGTTTTACTAAGTTGTGTCTTTAAAAATCTTTCAAAAGAGTTCTGAACCAAGTCTACACCTTAATGCTTGTTATATGTGAAGTTTACATGCATATGTTGGCCTTCTTGGTGATTATAACATGATTGTTTCCAAGATATGATTGTACTTCTGCTATGTAGAGATTATTAGGAAGGTTGTCTTAGAGTTTTAGCCATTATTGTTATGTTTTGAAGAAAATGTGTATTTTGACCCATTTGAATGTTCTTGAAGATTTAGGATGATTATGGTATGATTGTTGATGCAATGTTGTTAGAATTCTTACTAGGAAGGTGTTAGGTCAGAGGTTTGATGATTTACAAGTTTGTAGAGATTGAAATCTGATTGTTTCCATTTAAGGAAAGATAAGGTTGGTTGGTGAAACCTAGTACTTTGCCATTTTAGGAAATAATTGCTTAGAACATGTTAGATCAGTGATATGTTGGGGGTTTTTGCTTGAAATGGGTTGGTAAATGATTTAGGTTTGATATTGGGTGTTGTTGCATGTTTCGGATCTGATTTGGAGGGTTAAACGCGCGAAAATCCGTTACACAGCAGCAGCAGGCGATTAGGAATCCTAATCGCCTGATGCTATGCGATTATGCAGACATAGGGGCGATTAGGACCCTAATCGCCTGGAACTTCATGCGATTGGGCCCCTAATCGCCTGTAGGCTGAAGCCTACTCGCGTGTGACTTTCCTAATCGCATGTACTGCTGCCGTGAACGCGTTTTGACATCCCGGAACACGATTTGACACCTAGGAACATGCTAGGAACCCCGGGATACACCCAATGACTTAGTAAGACGTATTCGGACCTGATTATGCGTTAATCGGACATTATGCTAGACTAGATGAACTATTGCGCGCATTAAGTGTTTAATTGCATATGTTGCATGATGTCTTGTATTTATCTAACACGTGGAATGTCGGGTCACCAATGGGATGTCGGGTCTTGTCTGGCACGGTCGGTTTAACAGTTAAAGGTGTTTTCAAACGTTTATGGTCACGGTCTGGACATTCGGGGACTAGTTAGCCCGCGGGTTATTAGTCCAATACTTATACACATCTTATGATAGGTCGCCGCTATTTGGGGCTATCATAACATAATTACTTAATTGTTTTCAAGTAACGCAATCCAAGGTGAGTGTCACAGCCCCACTTTTACCGTTTTACTTTCGGGGGAGAAACATGCTACTTATTTAGATTACTCATCATAGATCATGTTATACTATGGTTATTTCACGTACTATGCGGCTTTTACAGAAAGTCCCAGGGGGGAACCATGAATGTGCGGGGATGCACAACGGGGGAAATGTGGATAGATCTATTGGGCCTTACAAACCCCACCCGACGGCTGGGAGCCGGGCGGGTGCATATTGTCTCTAATACTTTGGGGGTTACCGAGGCATCGGTGATCCCGTCCGTCTGGGCTGGCTTCAACACTTATACCGGTTTAGTAATGGATTCCCAACCGCAGTAGTAGCAATACTTAACGTCTAGCTAACGTTCTCATAACATAGTAGTAACGGAAATGATCTTACCGAACTTATAACAACACTTTATAAAAGAAAACCTGTGAACTCACCAGCATTATATGTTGACATTTTTGGCATGTTTTCTCAGGTCGCTAAGGTAGCAGTCAATGGGCTAGGCGCTCGGAGTCATCCACAGCGTCTAATATTTTGAAGCATATTAAACAATGTTTTGTAAACAATGATATGTCTTTTGGTTGTAAACAAGAATGCTTCCGCTGCTGGTTTACAGCTCAAAGCATGATATTCTGGTTTTAAATATAATTATGAATGCATGCTTGTTGTATGTTTATTGTGATCGTTGACTGAGATCCTGGTGTGTCACGCGCCTCGCGGTAAAACCCCGCATGTGGAATTTGAGGGTGTGACAGATTGGTATCAGAGCCAACGGTTATAGTGAGCTAGGACTGCATGTAGAGTCTAGTCTATAACTGAGTCGCACACACTAGACGGTCACAATTAGTCGAGTCTTAGCAAGTGGGTAACAATATGACTTGTCGGGGGTGTCGGTGTCATCATCTTCTACACTACATCATCTGTTTACTCTTTATCATCCCATTTCTTGACTCATCTTTACTATGATCCGATGGCGAACGATATACTATTGAACTTTCTTGATGGCAGTGTACATTGGGGTAGCTTCGGCGTACTCTTGAGATCTGTCCAGGGATTTGGACATCTCCCCTCTATGCCCTAATGAACACGCTCGTTCTCATGCATATTACCTTGTACTTATACTTATAATAATACCATGATTGGGCGCTAGTGTTCGGTGACTTGAACTTCAAACTTAAGGCACGCCTGGAGGACCATGTAGAGCAGTTTATCATGTCGGGTGCACACGAGATCATAAACTGTGATGCATGGGATCCCTGGCAGACTTTGGGCTTGAACGGATGGACCCAAGCTGGGCTCGGTCTAGTTTCTTGAAATTTCTAATGGGTTATACCACGGGCAAGCCTAAATCTTTTGTTTTGTATTATGACAGAAGATGTCGGGAGCTCGTGGAGGTCGCAGAGGCGGCCGTGCTGGCGGTCGTGCTGGCGGCCATGGTGGCGGCGGTGGTCGCGGGAACATTAATATGACCCAAGCCGAATTGGATAACCTGATGCAGCAGCACGTGAATATTGCTCTGGCTGCATTCCAAGCCGCTCATAATGCTATGGGTGGTACGTCGATTCTCACCTATTCTACCTTGTTCTGGGGTACTTTACCTTTTCTTGATTCTCACCTGCGTGTCTGTTCTAGGTGGTGCTGTCAATCCTCCTCCACCCCAGTGTTCCTACAAAAAGTTTATGGATTGCAAGCCCCACAGCTTTAGTGGCACTGAAGGGGCAGTGGGACTGCTCCGCTGGTTGGAGAAAATTGAGTCGGTTTTCTCGATGTGCAGCTGCCCGGAAGGCGACCGGGTGAAATATGCTTCTGCGACCCTGGAGGGTCAAGCTTTGACTTGGTGGAACTCCACCACCCAGACTATGGGTATTGGGGAAGCCCACGCTATGCCCTGGGCGGAGTTCATTCAGTTGCTGAAAAATGAGTACTGCCCGAGGGATGAAATCCAGAAACTTGAGCATGAAGTCTGGAATCATAAGATGGTGGGGTCCGAGATTGAAACTTATACTGCTAGGCACAATGAGTTGGCGGTGTTGTGCCCCGATCTGCACGCACCCGAATACCGAAGGATTGAGCATTACGTCGCTGGATTGGTACCGGAGATTGCAGGGTTAGTTGCCGCAGGTAATCTCACTGTTTATTCTGAGGTGGTTCGGTCGGCTCACAGGCTGACCAACATGAAGGTGGCTGAAGGGGTCTTGCCTCCTCGAGGCGCTACTGTCAAGACTTCTGATAGTAACAAGCGGAAGTGGGAAACTGTGGGGAAAGGCTCGAGCTCGGCTCAGCCTCAGCAGGTGAGGAAGACTGATACTGGGGGATCGTCGTCTGAACGACAACCGGGGGTTTATGCTGGGAAGTTGCCGAAGTGTGATTGATGCAACTATCATCATACCGGTCCTTGCGATGATAAGGACCGTTGCCGTCGGTGCCATAAGATTGGGCACCAAGCCAAAGATTGTAGGTCCAACCCTTTGGGGAACCGAAACCCGTCGGTCACACCAGCCCCAGCCCCTCAAGTCGCTGCTCCCCAGGGAATTCAGGGGAAACAAGGGTGCTATAACTGTGGTGAGCTTGGTCACTACAAGCGTAACTGCCCCAAGTTGAAACAGGGTGAAGCCAGGAAGAATGGGTCGGGTAATGGAAACAATGGGGGCGGAGGCAGGAATGCTCGCGCCTTCGTGATTGGTTCGAGCGGTGCTCGACAAGATCCTGACACTGTTACTTGTACGTTTCTTCTCGATAATCGCTATGCTACGATTTTATTCGATTCCGGTGCCGACAAGAGTTTTATATCTCTTGGGTTTAGTCAATTGCTTGATAGGGTACCTACACCTTTAGAGGCTAAGTACTTGATAGAATTGGCTGATGGTAAGATAGTCGAGGCGACGCACGTCCTTAGGGAGTGTCACCTTGAGTTGTCGGGTTATTCCTTCCCTATTGATCTTATGCCGGTGTCCTTGGGTAGTTTCGATGTTGTCGTGGGTATGGATTGGTTGTCTCTGTATCATGCTGAGATCGTTTGTTTTGATAAAGTCATTCGACTTCCTCTCCCTGATGGAGAAATCCTGTTGGTGCACGGTGAGAAGAGCGGGGTCCCGTTGAGTATCATTTCATGTATGAAAGCCTATAAGTATCTTCGGAAGGGGTATTCTGCCATTCTGGCACTTGTTTCGGTTTCGTCTGAAGAAGAGAAGAAGATTGAAGATATTCCTGTTGTCCGTGACTTTCCCGATGTATTTCCTGAAGACTTACCTGGTCTTCCGCCTTATCATCAGGTCGAATTTGGTATTGAACTTGCTCCAGGTGCAGCCCCTATTGCCCGCGCCCCTTATCGTCTTGCACCTCCCGAGATGCAGGAGTTATCGAACCAGTTGCAGGAGCTGTTAGAGAAGGGTTTCATTCGACCCAGTTCGTCCCCGTGGGGAGCCCCTATTTTGTTTGTCAAGAAGAAGGACGGAAGCCTACGGATGTGTATCGACTACCGGGAATTGAATAAGGTTACCATCAAGAATCGCTATCCTCTTCCTCGCATCGACGACTTATTTGACCAGCTTCAGGGTTCTAGTTTCTATTCGAAGATTGATTTGAGGTCGGGGTACCATCAGTTGAGAGTTCAAGAAGCTGACATTCCGAAGACCGCCTTTCGAACTCGCTATGGCCATTTTGAATTCCTGGTCATGCCTTTTGGTCTCACCAATGCACCTGCCATCTTTATGGATCTGATGAACCGTGTTTGTAAGCCTTATCTTGATAAGTTCGTGATTGTCTTCATTGATGATATTCTAGTCTATTCCAAGAATGAGGTGGACCACCAGGAACACTTGCGTCTTGTTTTGGAACTCCTGAGGCGGGAACAGTTGTACGCCAAGTTTTCTAAGTGTAGCTTCTGGTTGCGTGAAGTCCAATTCCTTGGTCATGTTGTTAATGAGAAAGGAATTCACGTTGACCCAGCTAAGATTGAAGCCATTAAAGACTGGGAAGCACCAAAGACGCCATCTGAGGTGCGGCAATTCCTGGGCCTTGCAGGTTATTATCGTCGTTTTATCGAGGGATTTTCGAAGATCGCTCAACCCCTCACCTCGCTTACCCAGAAGGACAGAAAGTTCGACTGGGGTGATTCGCAGGAGTCGGCCTTCCAGATGTTAAAGGCTAAACTCTGTTCTGCTCCTATCTTGTCCTTGCCTGAGGGCACGGACGATTTTGTGGTTTATTGTGACGCTTCTATCCGAGGTCTCGGTTGTGTACTGATGCAGCGCGAGAAGGTCATCGCCTATGCTTCTCGTCAGCTCAAAGTTCATGAGAAAAACTACCCCACCCATGATCTGGAATTGGGTGCGGTGGTCTTTGCTTTAAAGATTTGGAGGCATTACTTGTACGGTACCAAATCCACTATTTACACCGATCACAAGAGCCTCCAGCATATCTTTGATCAGAAGGTGTTGAATATAAGACAGCGTCGTTGGGTCGAGCTTCTTAATGATTACGAGTGCGCTATTAAATACCATCCTGGCAAGGCGAATGTGGTCGCAGACGCCTTGAGCAGGAAGAAAACGGCTAAACCTCGTCGTGTTCGAGCCCTTCAGCTCACTATCCATTCCGGCTTACCTGATCGAATCCGTTCAGCGCAGCAAGAAGCTTTGAAGGAGGAAAACCTTAAAGCTGAAACCATGCATGGTGCTGATAGCCACCTTGAACTCAGGTCCGATGGGTTACACTATTTCGCTGAGTGTATTTGGGTTCCCTTATTTGGGGGCTTGCGGGAGCTTGTTCTTGATGAAGCTCACAAGTCCCGGTACTCTATTCACCCTGGCTCCGATAAGATGTATCAAGACCTAAAGATACTTTATTGGTGGCCGAACATGAAGGCGGACGTGGCTTTGTATGTGAGCAAGTGCTTGACCTGTGCCAAGGTCAAGGTCGAATATCAAAATCCATCCGGCCTTCTGCAACAGCCTGAAATTCCTGAGTGGAAGTGGGAGCGGATTACGATGGACTTTGTGACCAAACTCCCGAAATCGCCCAGTGGTTGTAACATGACCTGGGTGATTGTCGATAGGTTGACAAAGTCTGCGCACTTCCTCGCTATCAAAGATACCGATGGCCTCGAGCGTCTGGCACGGTTATACCTCAAGGAAGTGGTCTCTCGGCACGGGGTGCCTGTCTCTATTATTTCTGATCGTGATCCTCGGTTCGCCTCTAACTTCTGGAAATCCTTGCATAAGGCTCTGGGTACTCAGTTAGACATGAGCACAGCGTATCATCCGCAAACTAACGGTCAAAGTGAGCGGACAATCCAAACGCTAGAAGACATGCTTCGGGCATGTGTGATCGACTTTGGCAAGGGGTGGGAGAGTCATCTACCGTTGGTGGAATTCTCCTACAACAACAGTTACCATTCTAGCATCAAGGCAGCTCCGTTCGAGGCTCTTTACGGGCGGAAATGCCGGTCTCCTCTTTGTTGGGCCGAGGTGGGTGAGAGTCAACTCACCGGCCCGGAACTTGTGTACGAGACTTCCGAGAAGATCGTACAAATCCGTAACCGCTTGGCAGCAGCTCGGGACCGTCAAAAGAGCTATGCCGATCGTCGTCGCAAGCCTTTGGAGTTTGAGGTTGGCGACAGGGTTTTGTTGAAAGTATCTCCGTGGAAGGGCGTTATACGTTTTGGGAAGCGGGGCAAATTGAATCCTCGGTATGTAGGACCGTTCGCAATTCTGGAACGGATTGGACCGGTAGCATACAGGCTTGATCTACCAGCTGAACTCAGTAATGTTCATAATGTCTTCCATGTTTCTAATTTGAAGAAGTGTTTGGCGGATAAATCTTTGATTGTTCCTCTCGAAGAGATCAAGGTGAACGATCGTCTACGTATCGTGGAGGAACCGGTTGAAATTCTTGACTATAAAATCCGTAACCTTCGACGGAGTAAAATCCGCATTGTTAAAGTCCGTTGGAACTCTGATCGTGGACCGGAGTTCACGTGGGAACGGGAAGATCAAATGAAGGCTAAGTATCCCCATTTATTTCCTAAACGCGCGTTCGAATCAAGGCATGTCTCTGCTGAAGCTGAATGAATCTCGGGTCGAGATTCCTTTCAACAGGGGGATGATGTGGCAACCGGAAAATTTTTCTTCTCTTTCGTCTCTTCCTTTTTGGCCTTGGGCAATTTTCGGGACGAAAATTCTTTCAACGGGGGGATGATGTGACACCCGGCAAACTCAGGTTAGTAACGTTGACTAAACTAGTAAGTCTACCTTAGCAAGTCATGCATATTACGTACTTAACGGAGTCAGTCGAGTCGGTATGATGATTCGGGGGAATCATCGGGAGTCGTTACGATGATCCGCGGGGTCATCGGGAGTCGGTCCATAACCATGGGTACAAGGATTGGTGATTCGTGGAATCACCGGGTTTAATGCACACACGAGTCTCGAGTCCTGGGAATTGGTGAACGGATGTAAACGTGTTAGTTATCATGCATTATATGTTTGAAATCATTATGTGACTTATCGGTATGTGAATACGTGTTTATATATGTTAAAATAGTGTTTAGCGCGCCAAAAACTCATTCCAGCATCACAGGGGCGATTAGGAACCCCTAATCGCCTATATATGGGGCGAGTAGGATATATATCAGGCGATTGGGACCTAATCGCCTGATGTTTCATGCGATTAGGCCCCCAATCGCGTGACATGTATTGCTAATCGCCTGTACAGCAGAGTCCGGGTCAAAACACCTATAAATAGAACCCTTAACTCCCCAAACACCTCTAGAACAACCCTAGCTGCTCCCAAGCCACCCACACACCTTGAAACACCTCTGGAACTCATTTTGCTACAAAAATCACCATCCCCAAGCCTACACACCTTTCTTTGACAAAACCCAAGGTGTGTTCTTCATCCCTAACCTTTGTAAAGTTGTTATTTTGGGTTCCCCAAAGGTCCAGACCTTGTTTTACTAAGTTGTGTCTTTAAAAATCTTTCAAAAGAGTTCTAAACCAAGTCTACACCTTAATGCTTGTTATATGTGAAGTTTACATGCATATGTTGGCCTTCTTGGTGATTATAACATGATTGTTTCCAAGATATGATTGTACTTCTGCTATGTAGAGATTATTAGGAAGGTTGTCTTAGGGTTTTAGCCATTATTGTTATGTTTTGAAGAAAATGTGTATTTTGACCCATTTGAATGTTCTTGAAGATTTAGGATGATTATGGTATGATTGTTGATGCAATGTTGTTAGAATTCTTACTAGGAAGGTGTTAGGTCAGAGATTTGATGATTTACAAGTTTGTAGAGATTGAAATCTGATTATTTCCATTTAAGGAAAGATAAGGTTGGTTGGTGAAACCTAGTACTTTGCCATTTTAGGAAATAATTGCTTAGAACATGTTAGATCAGTGATATGTTGGGGGTTTTTGCTTGAAATGGGTTGGTAAATGATTTAGGTTTGATATTGGGTGTTGTTGCATGTTTCGGATCTGATTTGGAGGGTTAAACGCGCGAAAATCCGTTACACAGCAGCAGCAGGCGATTAGGAATCCTAATCGCCTGATGCTATGCGATTATGCAGACATAGGGGCGATTAGGACCCTAATCGCCTGGAACTTCATGCGATTGGGCCCCTAATCGCCTGTAGGCTGAAGCCTACTCGCGTGTGACTTTCCTAATCGCATGTACTGCTGCCGTGAACGCGTTTTGACATCCCGGAAGACGATTTGACACCTAGGAACATGCTAGGAACCCCGGGATACACCCAATGACTTAGTAAGACGTATTCGGACCTGATTATGCGTTAATCGGACATTATGCTAGACTAGATGAACTATTGCGCGCATTAAGTGTTTAATTGCATATGTTGCATGATGTCTTGTATTTATCTAACACGTGGAATGTCGGGTCACCAATGGGATGTCGGGTCTTGTCTGGCACGGTCGGTTTAACAGTTAAAGGTGTTTTCAAACGTTTATGGTCACGGTCTGGACATTCGGGGACTAGTTAGCCCGCGGGTTATTAGTCCAATACTTATACACATCTTATGATAGGTCGCCGCTATTTGGGGCTATCATAACATAATTACTTAACTGTTTTCAAGTAACGCAATCCAAGGTGAGTGTCACAGCCCCACTTTTACCGTTTTACTTTCGGGGAGAAACATGCTACTTATTTAGATTACTCATCATAGATCATGTTATACTATGGTTATTTCACGTACTATGCGGCTTTTACAGAAAGTCCCAGGGGGGAACCATGAATGTGCGGGGATGCACAACGGGGGAAATGTGGATAGATCTATTGGGCCTTACAAACCCCACCCGACGGCTAGGAGCCGGGCGGGTGCATATTGTCTCTAATACTTTGGGGGTTACCGAGGCATCGGTGATCCCGTCCGTCTGGGCTGGCTTCAACACTTATACCGGTTTAGTAATGGATTCCCAACCGCAGTAGTAGCAATACTTAACGTCTAGCTAACGTTCTCATAACATAGTAGTAACGGAAATGATCTTACCGAACTTATAACAACACTTTATAAAAGAAAACCTGTGAACTCACCAGCATTATATGTTGACATTTTTGGCATGTTTTCTCAGGTCGCTAAGGTAGCAGTCAATGGGCTAGGCGCACGGAGTCATGCACAGCGTCTAATATTTTGAAGCATATTAAACAATGTTTTGTAAACAATGATATGTCTTTTGGTTGTAAACAAGAATGCTTCCGCTGCTGGTTTACAGCTCAAAGCATGATATTCTGGTTTTAAATATAATTATGAATGCATGCTTGTTGTATGTTTATTGTGATCGTTGACTGAGATCCTGGTGTGTCACGCGCCTCGCGGTAAAACCCCGCATGTGGAATTTGAGGGTGTGACAAATGTGCATGCCTGGGGTCGAATGTGCATGCTTGGGGTCGAATTAACACGTGTTAGGGTTGAATTAACATAAGTTAGGGTCGAATAAACATGTGTTAGGTTGAATGAACTTGTGAATAGGTTGAATGAACATCATGAGGGTCGAACCAAGGGACCATGGGTCGAACCAGAAGCCCTTGGGGTCGAACCAAACCCAGAAATCTTCCGGTTCGACCTTACGACTTCGTATATGCGATTTTTGATGCAAACTAGGTGTTTTATGCTTGAAACTTGTGTGTTAATCCTATGTACTTGATTAATTGTTGTAATGGGTCACCAACGGGATGTCAGGTCTGTTTGGTATGTCCGATTGATGTTCAAACACACTTTTAAACACACATAGTCAAGATCTGGACATTCGGGGACTAGTTAACCTTCGGGTTAGTAGTCAACACACGTACTTAAACTCATTGATAGGTCGCCATTAGTTGGGGCTATCACAAACATATCAGATTACTTTTAAATGGAAGGAGCAATCTAAGGTGAGTTCACGGCCCCACACTTTACTAGTTTTGTTTTCAGAGGAGAAACATGCTTATACATTTTAAAACACACATTTCATGTTATACTATGGCTAATAGTTCATTACTATACGGTTCATCTAATGTCCCTTAGAAACCACTAATACAGTGATGTAGTGGGGAAATGTGGATAGCGCTATTGGGCCTGACAAACCCCATTCGACGGCTGGAGGCCGGGCGGGTGCATATTGTCTCGATCACACAAGGCCTACCGGAGGTGACGATAGTCCGTAAATAAGGGTATCACACAGTAAAATCACAGTCAGCAATGGTTTCACCCGTAGTAGTAACTTACATAACGCCTAGCTAGCGTTCACACAAGCATAGTAGTAACGGTAACAATTTTAAAGGATTAATGAAACGTTTATTTAAAGGGAAAACCTGTGAACTCACCAGCATTATATGTTGACGTTTTTAGCATGTTTTCTCAGGTCGCTAAGGTAGCAGCAATTGGGCTAGGCGCACGGAGTCGCACTCGCTTCTAGGATCATGTTTCTTGTTTGGGATGTCGAAACTTCAAACACATGATTTATCTTTATTCAGTTTTTGTAGAACATAAATTGCTTCCGCTGTGTTTTGGATCATGGTTTTTAAAGTATTGCATGGTTTGGTTTACGTATTTTTCTCATTTAGTTGTCGTTCGTTGTGACCGTTGACTTGGATCCTGGTATGTCACGCGCCTCGCGGTAACACTCCGCATGTAGAATTTGAGGGTGTGACAGATAATTACATTTAATACAATGTAATTAGAAGATAAATCATTGCCATTATTTATGCAGTCTATTAATCATTTCAACACCCAAAAAGTTGCACCCCTTCCTCCGCCTTCCACCATCATCAACCTTCAACACCTTCATCAGTCATCTTCATCATTTCAACACCCTAAAAAACACAGCAGATGGTAAACGAGAGAGAGGGGGAGGGAGAGAGGGAGGGAGGGAGAAAGAGAGAGAGATGAAGAAGAGAGTGAAAGGGTGTTAGAGAGAGAGAGAGAACCGAGAGGAAGAAGATAGTCAAAGGGCCCACCATCACAAACCAACCAATCATCATCACCGTCTTGAACGTTTAAAATTGGATGGATTGGACGGATCGAAGTGGGACGACTGGGGCGGCGTACGACGCCCTTGGACGGGGTGAGGACGACCCCCACACCGGATAGTCTTATTAACAAATATAATAAAAATTAGGAATGAAATGTACTAAAAACCAAAATATCCTGCGTTTTTGGGACAGCTAAATTTATACAAATATTGCATCCTTTGGGACTAATGAGTACTATCTATTCAGTTTTACATTGTTTTTTTTATTACAACTTGCTTCAGTTTTTTGTCATTATTTCCTTTTTGGAGCTATACCAATGAGAAGCGTATCGAATAATACATTAACATAAAACCGAAGTCCAATATAGTGGTTTGCTCACCTATTGAGAGTTAAGAGCTATAGCGATTTGCATGTTTTTAAGGTAGATTTAATTCATGATGTGATTTCTAACCACCATCCAAATGATGTTATAAACTTTAAGGAACACCACAACATGGGCAAGTACCCATTTAGAAAGCTCACACCAAGAATTTCAGCCTTCTAAATTAATTAACGACTTGATTTTGTCTTTTAAAGTGTTGATTAATCTTTATTTGTGATAAAAAAAAGAACACAATGATTGTACTTGCATGACATTTTAAAATGTTTTAACCATTTAGTTGGAAGAGAATGATTGCAATTCTTCTCAAATAATGTAATATGCTTTCACTTAGACCATCTGCTGTGTGTCGTGAGCGAGCATACGTGACCAACTTTACTCTCAAGTCCCCATCGCATGTGCTCGATCACTTGATTCCTTTGTGGCTAGGGGTGAGCATCGGCGCGACCTATGCTCACTTTCTCCCGCTAACGCACGCGAGCACCATCGCGTGTGCTCGCTCCGGGGCTCTTCGCGTCTGCTCACGCCAAGACTGTTGTAGCTGGAGGTGAGCACCGAACGGAAACCCTGCTCGTGCCGGTGCTCGCTCGCGGCTCACAACGGACAGTCTTACGACCCTAGGTTCCAAAACCTTTCTTAACAAGTGAAAATAAATTAATATTAGTACGTGCTAAATTAAATTCTAGCTCTCATCTAAAAGTAGCAACTAGCAAAGTGTACTAAAAGATTAAAAAGATAAATCTTTTGATGAAAAGGATGTAAAGATGGAAGACAACAATGATGGGAAAACAAATAGTACCTAGTGAATATCTGTGGACTTACTACCATTTGTTTGCAAACACAAAGGTGAAATTTTCTTTAACCAACACGTTTGTGTGGTACTTGTTTGTCAAAGACCCCATTGTTCTAAAGTATACCCCATCTCTCTAGAGTAGCAACCATTTCTCTCTCTCTCTCTCTCTCTCTCTCTCTCTCTCTCTCTCTCTCTCTCTCTCTCTCTCTCTCTCGTTATAAGTATAGCTGTCTATCACTCATTGGAAAATGAAAGTAGAAAACGCTGATTAATCCTACTGTCTACACTCTGATTAAACACGCAGAAAGATCATAACTTTCTTTCTTTAGTGGTCTTTTAAATAAATCTAACAAAAAGGAACATAATGTGCACATGACGGCTACTCGTTCACCTTTTACGTATGCCCTAATGAAGAATTCATCATCGTTTTCCATTTCTGATCATCAACCTGATGATTATTCTCCTGGATCAATTCAACCCATACCCACCTCACAAAAACCCGAAACCCGTACCGTAAAAAGAACCCGCAATTCGAACACCAAGCACCCGGTGTACCGAGGTGTTCGAATGCGCAGTTGGGGCAAATGGGTGTCGGAAATCCGCGAGCCAAGGAAAAAATCACGCATATGGCTCGGGACATTCCCGACACCCCAAATGGCTGCTCGGGCACACGATGTGGCCGCGGTCAGTATCAAAGGCAGCTCCGCCATTCTTAATTTCCCAGAACTTGCGAATTCGCTCCCACGCCCTGTCTCGTGCTCTCCTAGAGACGTACAAGCGGCTGCAGCCAAAGCCGCAGCCATGACGGAGCTTGACACTCCGTCATCTTGTACAGAAACAGCGTCTGATGAACTTGATGAGATAATTGAACTTCCGGTTTTGGGGTCTAGTTTCGACTCGTTCGAGTTAAAGAACGAGTTCGTGTACACCGAATCGGTGACAGACGGATGGGTGTATCCACCACTGTGGATCAACAATGATGGTGATCAAGAAGATAGGTATGTTTCAGGGCAAGAACATATGATTTCAACTGCCTTTGAATCTTTGTGGTGGAATTATTAGTGTTTTGAGTGTTTTAATCTTTTTTGGCTGCTCACTTTTGCTTTCTACTGTTTTCATTTGGCCCTTTGGTTTTTTTCATCTAAGGGTTACATCTGTTTATGCTTGTTTGGTGTATCTTTTGTGCAGCAGTGATACTTTTTGTTGAATATGTAAATATACCAATAAATCTCTCTTATAATAATTAAATGCAAAAGTGAGTTCACAAAAGTTGAATATGAATATATGTGACAAATGTTGTGGATCTTGAATCATTTCAGAAAATGCATCATAAATTGCATGAAGTACAAGCTTACTATGCATTGCTAGATTGTTTTTAATTGGTTGATCCTTGAAGCTCCACATCATTTGTTTGTATTATTAAACTCAAGTTGCCAAAATCATTAAAATACACATGATAACTTTGAAAGGTAACAAAATAGACATGTATATCCAATTTTAAAAATATAGACAAGCCTAAAAATATGCAGGCCAAACAGGATGCACCATTTATCAAAGACGGGTAGGGCTTAGCGTCTGCTAAAACTAAGGGTGCAAATGGGTCGAGTTGAATCTGAGCTCAAGCTCATTAAAGTTATGAAAGCTCGAGCATATAGTTTGCGAACTCGGCTTGTTTATTATTTATTTATATTAATTATAAATGTTATTATATATATAATCTAGCTATTGTTAATAATTTTATACATAGTAATTAGTATTATTTAAATATTTAATTAAAAATATATATAAATAGTGGGCTCATCATTTAGCTTGCGAGCCGGTTCAATCTCGATAAGCTTAGGCTCAGCCTCATTTGCTAAACAAACCTGTTTTTAAGCTCGGGGCCTGTTAGACTTGACTGGTTTTAAACTATTCAAGCCGAGCTTAAGGTGCTCACAAGTAGCTACATTCGTTTACACCAGTAACAAAAACTCATGGTAAAATTCTAAGGGTAGATATAACTTTCGTCCATTATACTCAAAATGGTAAATCCATATTTGAAATTTGCGTAGAGATCATTGAAAATCCATAATAAACTAGATGGTTATCATAGGCCACGTGTTGCGGTGGCGACACCTAAGTTTTTTTATAGTCGACAGCACGTCATGTGATGCGTAAACTGTATGAAAATGTACAATAACTCAATTTTGTGCCATCGAATGAAAACATTTTATGTTTGGGCCGACTCGTTTGTTTTCGAACACAGTTTATGTAAAAAAACGTAGGTAACTCGAATTTCTACTATCAAATTAAAACGTTTAATATTGGATTCGACTCGTTTCTGAACAAAAGTTACTTCAGAATCGTAGACAAACCGATATCATACGTAAAAATAAGAATGAAAACGTTTTACATTTGATCAGGCTCGTTTAGGAAAAATAACCCCATGTTAAAACATGAATTTATATCATTTATAGAGAAGTTTGGGAATATAATTGGTTACATGTCAATTGTTTGAGGATTAAAAAGTAATTAGAAGTAAATGTGTCTTTTTTTGGTCAAGTTAGTAAGTAAAGGTGTCAATTTTATCAACCTAGAAAGTTGGTTTTTGTCAAATCATAAACTTGAGGGTGAATTTTGTCACTTTGAAAAAGTTGAAGGATTAGTAATTAAAGAGCATGGTAACCGATCATGTTCTTTAAGATGTGCAATATAATTATAGTTAAGTTTGGTGTAGGATAGACGAACGGGTCAACCGACAATCACAAGGTTTATATTCAGAGTGCGGAATCTTCTAAATATGTTCTAATAACAAAAACAACCAAGAAACAATGATATGCGAGTAATTAACACACACAAACGGGTCAAAAGATTAAAAATTTATCAATTAAACAGAGCTCAAGTGTTACAATGATCAAATCAGACTTCTCAGACCAGAGGAGGGTGTTGGGAGAGTGTGTGTGGCAAGAACTGATGATTAGGGTAATGATTAGGCCTATTTATACCTCTCTTACTCGTACAGACCAGTGTATGCGATTGGGGATGCTATCCACCATGTAGTATAGGCGATTGGGGCCTAATCGCCTATACCAACATGCATTTACAACCCTAATCTCATGTTAACACACGTGAGTGGCAGCTAATCACATGTTAAGTCTTCCCAATCGCCTATAAGCACCAAACACTCCCAAAACACTTATAAACACTTTCAAACACCCTGAAACGCGTCCAAACAACTAACATACTAGCCTAGGGACATCATGCACTAACAGACTCCTCCTTGGACCTAGCTAGAATGATTACGAGCCATAAACCGCTTGATTAACCTAGCCAACGACCTATAGAGACCTATCACTAGCTAGGCACATACAAACAATGCACTTACAGACTTCCCCTTGGACCTAGCTAGTGATTTACAGACTCAACCTATCATCTAGCTGGAGACACACAAGAAGTGTATTTACAGACTCCTCGTTGGACCTAGCTGGTGATATATGGTCTTCAAGTCTTCAAGTCTTCATGTTCAGCATTCATCAACTTAGAGTGACAACACAGTGTATGCCCTCTGAAGACTTGAACATATCAACTGATTTAAGCTTTAGTCGTGGCTTCATAAGATATCGTCTTGGTCATCGATTTGTTTCGATAACTTGGGAGGAATCAAGAAATCTCCGCTTTTATGATTGACGATTCTGTGACTTGGACGAAGATCAACATCATCTTCACTTTCACTTCTTGATTCTCATCTTCTTCAGATTCTATTGCCGGAGCTCTACCACGATCTGGTTTCTCTGATGATGAAATATCGGGTTCTTGCTGTTCAGGGTGATTTTGTTGTTCAGGTTCAGGCCTTGTTGAGCTTCAAGCCTAGTCGTTTGAATCATGATATGCACAGACGTTGTGTTGATCCTGCAGGAAAAATTAATAAAATCTGCACACAAACTACAACTTGTATTAGATACGACAAATAATCCGGACTCAATCAAATTCTCGAAGTTTATCATTTGATGAACTTTCAAGATTTATCCATAGTGACCACTAATTTGAGAAACGAATCATTCTCCCCCTCAACATTTAGATCTTTTCAAATTTCACCCTGAACTCTCACGATTGACAATTTGTAACCCTGAAAGTGATAATTGACCCTTGAATCTTGTAAAATTTAGATTTTATTTGTGTTTTGGCTTCAGATATGAGATTCTAATTGAAGAATACTTGTATTCTAACATCGGTCAATCAAAAATAAAGACAAAAGAAAAATCTTTTGGGTTTTTCAAGATAATCAAACAAAAATTAAAGATGTAGGAAATGCAAAAACTATTCACTATCATAATTTTGCGAGTTTCATCTGTTAGGGAAACATATCAGTGTACGGACTAATCTAGATGTAACAACCGGCAAAAATAAGGTAATTCCGTACAAATTAATTAGTATATGATTAACGTAATTAAATGCAATTATGTGTGATTTAATTATCAAGGCCTTAGGAGATAGCAATTTCCAAATAGTGCATAGGAATGCATACGTTTAATGGTAAGACATGATTGGATCATGTGCGAATAAGCTATCCGGTATGGACGTTGGCAATTACCCGGTAATAATTAAATAAACGAAACGGATCCCGGACACCCAGGATATAAAATAAAGGGTATTTTTATAAGATATAATGAGTTTTGGAACTCCAAAACCATAAATGAAAACGTCTTGTACAAATCTCCCGGTAACGAATAAAATGCGCGTACCGCACCCGATACGCGTATAACTCATAATTTCACCCGGCAAAGGCCTAAATAACCAATCAACGCTTAAATTAGACTATATTTAAGGGTTATTAAAGGTATTTTTAATGTCCGAATAACGCGCAATTAAAACCCGAAAAATACCCGAACGACACCCGAACGACGAGGGATTTAACTTAACAAATATTGGGTAAATATTTGAAGTTGTGGACCCCACCTAAGCCCATCCAAGGGCCGGCCTATGGAGGTCTTGGGGAGTCCATGCATATGTAATAATCATAAGCTAGTAACCTAAGGGGACAAAGCATGCTTTATTAAAGCCAAAAGGTGTAAGACATGTAAGAACAAGCATGCAACTTCTTGTCCCTCTCTTACACAATTTGCGGCCCTATGGCCAAGGAAATCCAAGACAAAGACAAATAATCATAGCCTAAGTACACACATGCATGCTTGCTTAACTTGCCAAAATATTAGCCATAATTATAAAGCATGCTTGGAAGGGATTGTGTAAGATTAAGCTAGTACAAAAAGCATGCAAACCATGCTTCTCTTTGATAAAATTTCGGCCAAGACTATACACAAACAAACAACCTACACAAAGATCCCCAAGTACATAAGAAAGCATGCATATCCTACTTGATTATATCTAAGATTGTGAGATATCTTTACAAGATCATAATCCTCTTCTCCCTTCCATAAACTCACGGCCAAGCACCCCAATAATATCCATCCAAGAATCAAATTTTGTACAACACAATCTCTTGAACCCTTAGTCATAATCACATGCAATCCATGAGAGATATGGTGAGCTTATAAGTAACATGTGTTCATGACATAAGATAACAAGCAAAAACAACTCATCTTCTTCTCCTTCTTGAGCCGTGAACCTTGCCCCTCCCCCATACATCATTCTTTCAAGTTTTACATCTCCAAAACACTTAAAACAATCCATCATCCAAACCCCTATTGTGTGTTTCAAGAACTTGGAGCTAAACCACTTGGAAGAACACACTAAACCCCTCTCAAATCCAAGGTTTTTGTCTTCCCTAGCCTTGTGCTAGTAGTAAGCTTCTTAATCTTGTTTTTGATTGTTATTATTCATGTATGTGTTCTTAGAAGCAAGTTGTACATGAAGGGGTTTAAAAGGTGGTTTTGAACATAATCTTTAATAGGTTTTACATGTGTAAAATGGAAGATTAAAGATATGAAAGTAAACCATGGATTTGATAATGATGATGTATTAACCTTGAAAATATGTAAAGTTTGCATCTAAAACTAAGTAGGATGATGTTTTGGTTAAAATTGTAGAATGAACTTGGATATGTTAAGAGTAACTTTAAATCATCTTATTATGATCATCTAAGTTATAATATGTGGTAAAACATGTTAGAAGTTCATAAATAAAGAAGATGAAAAATTAAAGTTAGCTCACTTAGGTGAATGAAATTTGGCTATGTTGAAGAAATACATAAAACACACATATAATTAGTCTTTCATATGGAATATAAGACTAACAAAGGTGTTTTGATACAAAAATAACTTGCCAATAAAAAGTTGGATCTTCAAAGTTTACTATTTTGAGCGAAAAATGTAACTTTGAAAGTTAGAGGACTAAAATGGATATTTTAGAAACTATTAGTCCAAAAAATACAAGTATGGAAAGTTCGGTGTCAAAAATGTAAGTAATAAAGTCTAAGGATGATTTTTGTAAATACTAGTAGAAATACTTGGGTATTTTGTATAAAAGTGTATTTTTGAAAGTTATAAAAATACAAAGGGTTTTAAAATAAGGATTTTTATAAAATAGAGATTTTATAAAAATGTTAATCAAACTTGAGAAACTTATACAAAAATGAATACTTTTATATAAATGGGAATATAAAAGTATTGGAAGCATTTTTGTATCTAAGTTAACAAGTTGGGCTAAAATACAAACCTTCCAAGTAACATGGGTTAGAAATGTGGATAATATTTCTATAAAGCACATGTTGGGAAAGACTTGGAAGAATTAACTAATCGAGTTAAGATATCGAACTAAGACGCGTTAACGAAACATACACGGACAAAACGTGAGAAAAATGCCATTGCGGCAAGATGAGAAAATATATATTTTTAGGAAGTAAAATATATATATACACGGGTGAAAACTAACAAACACTTTCCTAAGTGTTAAGGGAATTATTCGTGGGAGAAAAGTACAACATAAACGAATAAGACGTTAAACAAACGTATATACTTAACAAGAAAAATTACACATTTATATGTATGTACGCTCGTCTCGGCAAAATTCTAGTATATCTACTTAATGGGAAAGTAGATATGTGGGAAGGAAAGCCGCGACGAGTAGACAAAGATATATATGTGTATGTCGTACCAACAAGAACCTAGTATATTTATTTGAATGGAAAAATAAATATACGGTATGGTGAGTTGAATCGGGTGTTAAGAATATACAATCGAACGACAAGATCTTAGCATATTTGTTTAAATGGGAAAACAAATGTGCGGCAAAGTGAGTCGGGTCGAGGGTCGAAATATATATTATATCGAGCGATACGATCTTAAGTATAATTATTTAAATGGGAAAATAATTATATGTTAAGTGACGTCGAGTCGATGATAATAAGATACAAGTTAAGGAAATATTAACAAGAGTAATATATAACTTGTAACACAAAGGGTAATGTAACGCCAACGAAACCTAGGATACGCGCTTAATTAAACGGGATTTGGAATAACTTGCGGTCGGGAGTTGGGTGTACAACTTGCCAAGGCACATGCACTATAGGAATAGTGACTTATACGTCTAGGACGTTTGTAGGTGCGGGACCCTCCTTGCTATCTGCCTAGTAAGCCAGACAGTGATTCAGGTGAGTTTCACGGCCCCATTTTACTGTTTTAACTGGGGGAAAGATATGTTTGTCAAATATTGTCACATGTTGAAAAGGGTTTTCAAAGGATAAAATGTGATAAGTGGTATGATGAGTACTTGAGCAGTGAACGCCACTCGGGGTTGAGTCCTCTCTTCCGTAATCATTAATTCAGGGAAATGAAACCGAAAGAATATTTGGATAGTACTATTGGTGCCTGACAAGGCCCACCCCTAATCGATAGCGTCGATTATGCATTAGGTTATGCCTGGGGTGCATATATTCTGAACTTAAGTCGTGGGAAACCGAGTAACGACTTGGAGCGGGGCATTATTATCAGTCTTGGTTTGGTTATGGGGCTCAAGGGATTGCTCATCATTATGGTTTGTAGGAGCTAGCTACTCCTTACAAAGGCCACAAGTTGTGCGGGTTTCGCACATGTTGTAAAAACGGAATATCGATCGACAAGATCCTAGTATAATTACTTAATGGGAAAGTAATTATACGGTAAAGTGAGTCGAGTCGATGGTTGTGAAAATGTTGCTGTTATGAAACTAAAACCTGTGAACTCACCAATATTTTATATATTGACGTCTTTTTAAACATATCTTTCAGGTAACTAAGTGCCGGATAGATATGGGGCTAGTGCGGTGGAATTCGGAATGTCGGATACTGGTCGGGGTTTCATTCCTTGTTACCACCGGGTTGGAACATAAACGGAAATACTCCACTTTGACAACTTAATGTTTATCGTTTTATGTAATGCATTGTGCAATAATGGAACGAGATACTCATTTTCGACATTCTAATAAATTGATCTTTTCTAATTAAATATAGTTTGTGCTAATCTTGACTTTGATATGCTTTCGAGCGTTGCGCCACGTGTTTCCGCCATTGGCGTGGTGTGACAGAAGTGGTATCAGAGCCACGGTTGTAGCGAACTAGCATTTTTGAAAAATCTAGACTATAACCGGTTTTGGCTCGAAAACGAAGTTTTCAAAAATAAAACACAACAAAATATTTTTAGAAAAGAAAGAAGATTGTACATGGATTGTACAAGGGGAAATTCCGACCGACTAGCCATGTGTGTCAATATATGAAGTATTAGAAAATGCGGATAAGATGCTTATAGTAGGAATCCGATTTTCTAAGATTAAGTTAATACATATACGTAGTACGGATATTTTGCCAGTAAGGTTGTTGTGTCACGCTTCACAATAGTCCGCGCTCTTGCATCGATCACCGGTACCAGCCAAGAGGAAGGATACTGTGGTCTACGCGGAGCCTACCTGCTTGCCTGTAGACGGGATGATCGGAAGGACTAATCCCTATCGCGTTAATGGATGTCGCCACGTTGTTTATGATTTAGAGGCGAAACTAGATCAAGTCTTGTTGTATGAAATCTCGGTTTTGGATCAGGAAGCTCGGAACTAGCGGGCAACAAGATTACCTGGCAACACAAATTATCATTACGGGTGCACACGTAATAATAGTTTGGGGTGCACGGTAACCTTGGTGGGCGCTAGGGCCGGGATTGGTGATCACTCCTTGTCTTAGTTGTTCTTGTCCTCTAGATTCAGTCTTAGTTTTTGATTGATCAATGGGTTAAATGGGAGGTCTCGCCGATGTTCCTTGAATTCGAACCTAGCAAACCTAATGAGCTTTCTTCGACCTTACCTTTAAGGTACGAACACGAAGGAGCTCGAACGTCCATTCATGTGAGAAATTTGACGTAAATCTTCGCATCGGATAGAGACGGGAGACGAAAACTTCCTTGCATAGGAGTTAAATGCCTGGAACGATGCAAGGAATGCTAAACTTGGAACCCAGTGAAGACTTAGGGTGCGTCCCTGCTAGACTAAGTGCGTCTAGAGAACGGGACCCTGCGTGGATTAAATATGAGACTCGTGGCCGTGTGCTGCGGTGTTATCATGGTGAATAAGTCATGTTCGACCTAACGCATGCCCAGGTTGTCTTCAAGGGTTGGATATTTTTCTTCTCCAGTAGGAAGACAGAATCGAAGTTGCGGGATTAGGAAGCTTGATCATTTTTATCTAGAAGGCTCGGTAGCCCTTGTCTGAAACAACAGTATTGGGTGTTCCCATGCAGTCATGGACTGCTGATGAAAGCAGCATGCCGCATTGCACAAGACATGAGTGCTTTGTTAAACTCTGATGATGTCAGAATTCCGGCCACTAATCATGACTACGACATGGTTTGCCAGTAAAAGGATGACGGCGTATAGTAGAACAAGCAAGCCCCAGTCGGCGTTTGGCAATGGACTCACTCGGAAGTGCATACGATTAACTCATGGGAAGCCACTGCTTGATGTATAGAGTGTTCAAGTATGGATTAACACCCTTTGCAGTAGCGCTGGATCGTGTTCCGGAAGGTGATTTGTGATGGGCTTAGCATATTGGTACTTACGTTATAGTACTTTCCTGAGGAGCAAAGGTTATCATAAGACTCCTCTATCTACCTCCTGTTTGTTTTCAAGGATTGGTGGTGGTCTCGCTTCAGTCGAGAAACGCCAGAGTAGATTCATTACATGTACTGTGCCTGAATCCGTCATAAATCCTAGAGAGTGGAACCACACGTTGGGAATCGTAATCGTAAGAGTGTTCTGTGATTATCAGAATGTTGCAAGACGCTTTTTGCTGACATTAAATTCCCCCTCGAAGATCAAGTGGCGGACTACTAAATGTGGTCACGTTATTCTGTTAAAAATTAAACTTACCCATGGGACGACAATTCCATTGCTCTTGTTGCAATATTGAATGTCCATCACCGTCGTCGCGGTAACGAGACTAGTTAATTATTGGTCGACGATTGATGGAAAGTGTTTTTGTCAATCCCCGAAGATATTGAGACGTTGTGTCCCCTCGTCACGGTGATTTTTTTTAAAAAAAAGCTAAGGTTACAAGATCCATTCGTTGTGGACAGGGTGACCTGTCTAATCTCTTGCCATATTTCGATACCCTCCCGGCGTGGCCTATCAGGAAGAAAGTTCACCGGCCTCGCTTGAGTGACAGAGAGGCATTCCAGCTAATTACTATCGGTGCTAGATAGCATGTAAGGAGACCCTAATGAGAAGAATGACTCGGCTGGTTCGCCAGAGTCGGTATCGTTTTCATTTTATCGTGGTGTATCGATAAATCGTGATCCTTCTACCTCTATGGCTATGCGCGTTGCGACCACTATCCTTGTTATCGGGAAAGATGTATGTTGGTTTCCAGGTCCTATGGATACCAGTCACCACGCACATAATAGCTTCGACGAGTCTAAGACCCCGGTCGAGCCTGACATTGTTACTCCTGTTATTGTCCTATGGCTCGAGCAAGTCCTGTTGACGCTATTAAGTGTGTAGCTCTCGCTGAGTTTGTTGTTGTCAGTGGTTTGATAGCACTCATCGGGCTTGATGTCGTTGTTTCTATGTCTGTTGTTGAGTTTATTGTTGTCATTGTCTGTACAGTCCATATTGAGCTTGATGATGTTGCTCTATGGCTCTGCTCGAATTGACGTTGTTTGAGGCTCCTGCAGAAGTAAATGATATTAACGAAGACGTCTCTATGACCCTTGCCAGGCCACTATGACCATCTATGTGTCTTTGTGGAGTTTGTTGTTATTAATTCCATTCTCTTTGAGGCTTTCGTTGAACTACTAGTTATCATTCCTTGGGCTCTTAGGAAGCCTAACATTGTCAATGGTTCTCAGGCCTCAGTGGAAACTACCAATGTTTCTGTTGCCATTGTTTGAGTGACTCATAACAAGCCTATGGTCGTTCTCTCCATGAACAATATCGGCTTGAGAAGTCAGCTAAATGATGTGGAACCCGTCGCCCCCATTCATGTTATGATGATTGGTGCGCCGGCCAACCCAACCATTCCTACCATTGAGCCTATGGAGGATAGGCTCAAGGCCGAGGGTACGAATGAAATTTCCACCTCCACAAGTGATCTGAGACGCACGGGGATGCATGCTCACCATAACGGAGCTTTATGGTGGTGTGGACTATGGGTTCTCCATGTTGAGCGTCATATTGTCGCGTGCATTGTGCATGCTTGCAGTTGCATTATTTTTGCTAGTTGCGTATCCAGGTGGTTACGCTGCATTGTCAATGATGCATTCCTGTTGTTTACTGCTCCTGCCGTAGTGTAGCCTTGCCGTCGTATTTCTCTGTGTCGTACGGTTCCTATTGCGGCGTTGCCTTGTCGTCATACTTCTCTGTTGTCATGTTGCTCCTGTGTGGTGTTCCCTAGTTGATGTGCTTCGTGGATATGTTGCTGACATTGCCATGTTGTTTCTACTATCGTGTTGCCCAGAGGGTGTATTGCTACAGCTGTTGGATTACCTCGATGACGTGATGATTTGTCGTTTGCATCGCTCTTGTTTCACTCGGAATGGAGACATCACCTAAACCCCTCGTGCCGTCATTGTTCTAATTGTTTGATTGTGTAGTGCCGACATTGATTATGTAGGATTTCAGGTGTCCAACGGACTTTCTAAAAGTCGCACTTAGACACTCTAGCCTTAGTGATTACGGGTGTATTCCCTCGAGTCTGAATCTCGTGGTCGTCTGAGTAAGTGACCGAATCATGCGCCGACCCCGGCATATGCTCACGCATTTCGTGAGCAATACATCTTCAGAATCTGAGGCACCAGTGACGCTATGTCCAGCCCTAACCTTTTACGTGCAATTTGGTCACCCAACGATCGGTTATGCAAATCAATGTCGGGAAGAAACCCTGTGATCTACACGTGACAAGGCGAGACTTGCCTTTGTGATAAGGGATTTCGAATACGTCTCGAACCTGAAGGTATCGAGAATTTATGAGCGATATTATGATCTATACCCTTGGGACTAGCAAGAGTTGAAAGGTTCAATTCATTGCTCACACCAGTGGATTCATTTGGAGTCATACGTACCATACTGATGGTTATGGGAATACCGTCGTGGACCCACCCATGGGCGTGCATTGGTGAAGTCCATGGTACATGATTAAGAGGTTTTATGAACCCTGAATCCAGAAGGGCGTGCAGCATTATCTACTCTTTAAAGGTGCCACACTACTGGGTTGAGATGGTTGATCGTCTCGACCCATCGATTAATGTCGTTATTCCTTTGATGGAAGGTTTATCCTACCTTGGCGTCGTGGCGTAGATTCTTGGAACAATGGAATACAATTTCGACCTTGAGTCGATAGTGGTGTTCCCAGTCATCTTTAAGCAGCATTGCTCACACTAGAGCAAAACCCCTTATCCTTGATAGACGCTGTTAGAGACACCATAGTAATGTGAGCTGCCAGGTCAGGGCGTACGGCACCGGACTAATCAGGACAAACTTGAAGGCTTACGTATTCCGCCCATATGTGTGACTACTGGGGCATTGAATGGGATGCCTTATGGGAAGGCTCAGGACTATTACCTGTGGTGCGATATCAGCCGCTCGCTTGTTTAAGTAACGACTTGAGCGCATGAAGCCGTCAAGCCAAATGTGAAATCTATGCTAAATGCATGCATCTATGACCCGATTTCACCATTTACATAAAAAGATTCCGAAAGGATGGAACCTTCGATGAATGAGGGTTTTGGTTTCAGGACTCCTTTCACTCAGATCTCTGCATAAGATCTGAAGGTCAATGTAAGGGCATGTGGCCTGCACTACTCGGAATTGATTTACTAGGTTGCTATTGACGATAGAACACTAGTGCCCATGAAGCACATATAACAGAACGGGTACTGGATACCCATGGTTGGGTAGCTACTGGTGTTCTGTATACTTGTCGCAATGGGGGCCAACGTGTTGATATGTCATAATAAACCTTATACGTTGTTCATTGCGACAACAATTTATGATGTTTCATATATCTCTTTTCGGTATAGACCCATGTGCTGGAAGCATCTTGTCGTTGGTGATGGGTCGACTCGTACTACTCGAGGATTGTGGAATTGTACGGCCCGGGCATCATGTATACACTGCTTAAGGTCAGGGAACTGAGGGGTGAAAGCGACGCAGAAACTTTCGACCTCCATCAGTCCATACTAAGCGTCCTAGTACCATTAACCACAATTGCTCAGGAGGAAAGCAGCAATTCAGTACCTAGAGGATTCTACGGAAATAAAGTCCCATTTTGAATGTGGTTGTTCGGTCGACAAGAACCTAGTATATTTATCTTAATGGGGAGGCGAATATACGGTAAAGTGAGTCGAGCCGAAGGATAAATGAAATGGGATACCCGATGAGGTTTCCAAGGGGACTTTTATGTGGTGCGGTAAGATCACCTGTTTGACATCACCATGACACCCGAGGTGTCCCGGGGTCAGATGTTACCCAAGTGATGATTGATTGTTGCTTGGAGCCCTCTCATTCCGTACTCATCTATGGCTTCGAGATGAGGCATACGGACAGTTACCTATACTCTCGGAGAGAGTTGGGGCTAGACACCGAATTGCCAACTTACATTATATCGGATTGTAGTGGTCACTCTGCCTCGAGTTCGACAAACCTTGTACACAAGCATGGGATACTCGATTTGAGACGAGTATGGTTTGTCATTCTCGGACAAATTGAATGTACTTGACGGAATTGTTCCGTGTTGACACGATTGATGTTCGTGGCAGATCGAACCCATGAGCTTCATCGCCAAAATTTCCTATGTGATAGGAATTAGCATCCCAGTGTTCGGGGTGTACTACTCAAAGCCCTTGGAGGGCATACGTGTAAATCTCCAGTGCGTCGATTGACAGACGAAGATAGATACATAACCTGGTTTAGGTTATTCGAGAGATGGCCAGTAGATCTTGCAGATTAAAGACTGTTTGGATGAGATGCGAACCTATTAAGAAGTCATACAAACAAGGCGTAGGCCTTAAGAACTTCGGTCTAATAATAGGTTTTCACTAAGAGTCATACTCCGAGGAGGTGTCAATAAGCTCAGAGTTTGTAGTAGGCCAAGTTCCTAATACTTCGGTGGTACGGAAATATCAATCGAAATTGGTCTCGTAATGATTAAGCTCGGACTATCGTAAGAGCTTGGTGGGACTCTTAATGAATCCCGCAAGTCTGGCCTAAGGAAGTTTTGGTCAACTCCTCGACCGGCGGAAGCCCGGTTGACGATAAGCTCTACTATTTCGGGAAACCGATAGATGTGTCAAGGTGGGATGACCAAGAGCTTAGTCGTAGTTGAACTATGACATTGTGTTTGTTAGAGCACTAAGCGTGAGCCGAGCATGAATCTGGGCTCACTAGGAAAGAGGAGATCTCATGAAGCGCAAACACCCCGCCCTGTTCAAGGATACTATTGTAATGGGTAACTTGAATTGAATTCCGGGACGGAATTCTCTTAACGGGGGGAGAATGTAACAACCGGCAAAAATAAGGTAATTCCGTACAGATTAATTAGTATATGATTAACGTAATTAAATGCAATTATGTGTGATTTAATTATCAAGGCCTTAGGAGATAGCAATTTCCAAATAGTGCATAGGAATGCATACGTTTAATGGTAAGACATGATTGGATCATGTGCGAATAAGCTATCCGGTATGGACGTTGGCAATTACCCGGTAATAATTAAATAAACGAAACGGATCCCGGACACCCAGGATATAAAATAAAGGGTATTTTTATAAGATATAATGAGTTTTGGAACTCCAAAACCATAAATGAAAACGTCTTGTACAAATCTCCCGGTAACGAATAAAATGCGCGTACCGCACCCGATACGCGTATAACTCATAATTTCACCCGGCAAAGGCCTAAATAACCAATCAACGCTTAAATTAGACTATATTTAAGGGTTATTAAAGGTATTTTTAATGTCCGAATAACGCGCAATTAAAACCCGAAAAATACCCGAACGACACCCGAACGACGAGGGATTTAACTTAACAAATATTGGGTAAATATTTGAAGTTGTGGACCCCACCTAAGCCCATCCAAGGGCCGGCCTATGGAGGTCTTGGGGAGTCCATGCATATGTAATAATCATAAGCTAGTAACCTAAGGGGACAAAGCATGCTTTATTAAAGCCAAAAGGTGTAAGACATGTAAGAACAAGCATGCAACTTCTTGTCCCTCTCTTACACAATTTGCGGCCCTATGGCCAAGGAAATCCAAGACAAAGACAAATAATCATAGCCTAAGTACACACATGCATGCTTGCTTAACTTGCCAAAATATTAGCCATAATTATAAAGCATGCTTGGAAGGGATTGTGTAAGATTAAGCTAGTACAAAAAGCATGCAAACCATGCTTCTCTTTGATAAAATTTCGGCCAAGACTATACACAAACAAAAAACCTACACAAAGATCCCCAAGTACATAAGAAAGCATGCATATCCTACTTGATTATATCTAAGATTGTGAGATATCTTTACATGATCATAATCCTCTTCTCCCTTCCATAAACTCACGGCCAAGCACCCCAATAATATCCATCCAAGAATCAAATTTTGTACAACACAATCTCTTGAACCCTTAGTCATAATCACATGCAATCCATGAGAGATATGGTGAGCTTATAAGTAACATGTGTTCATGACATAAGATAACAAGCAAAAACAACTCATCTTCTTCTCCTTCTTGAGCCGTGAACCTTGCCCCTCCCCCATACATCATTCTTTCAAGTTTTACATCTCCAAAACACTTAAAACAATCCATCATCCAAACCCCTATTGTGTGTTTCAAGAACTTGGAGCTAAACCACTTGGAAGAACACACTAAACCCCTCTCAAATCCAAGGTTTTTGTCTTCCCTAGCCTTGTGCTAGTAGTAAGCTTCTTAATCTTGTTTTTGATTGTTATTATTCATGTATGTGTTCTTAGAAGCAAGTTGTACATGAAGGGGTTTAAAAGGTGGTTTTGAACATAATCTTTAATAGGTTTTACATGTGTAAAATGGAAGATTAAAGATATGAAAGTAAACCATGGATTTGATAATGATGATGTATTAACCTTGAAAATATGTAAAGTTTGCATCTAAAACTAAGTAGGATGATGTTTTGGTTAAAATTGTAGAATGAACTTGGATATGTTAAGAGTAACTTTAAATCATCTTATTATGATCATCTAAGTTATAATATGTGGTAAAACATGTTAGAAGTTCATAAATAAAGAAGATGAAAAATTAAAGTTAGCTCACTTAGGTGAATGAAATTTGGCTATGTTGAAGAAATACATAAAACACACATATAATTAGTCTTTCATATGGAATATAAGACTAACAAAGGTGTTTTGATACAAAAATAACTTGCCAATAAAAAGTTGGATCTTCAAAGTTTACTATTTTGAGCGAAAAATGTAACTTTGAAAGTTAGAGGACTAAAATGGATATTTTAGAAACTATTAGTCCAAAAAATACAAGTATGGAAAGTTCGGTGTCAAAAATGTAAGTAATAAAGTCTAAGGATGATTTTTGTAAATACTAGTAGAAATACTTGGGTATTTTGTATAAAAGTGTATTTTTGAAAGTTATAAAAATACAAAGGGTTTTAAAATAAGGATTTTTATAAAATAGAGATTTTATAAAAATGTTAATCAAACTTGAGAAACTTATACAAAAATGAATACTTTTATATAAATGGGAATATAAAAGTATTGGAAGCATTTTTGTATCTAAGTTAACAAGTTGGGCTAAAATACAAACCTTCCAAGTAACATGGGTTAGAAATGTGGATAATATTTCTATAAAGCACATGTTGGGAAAGACTTGGAAGAATTAACTAATCGAGTTAAGATATCGAACTAAGACGCGTTAACGAAACATACACGGACAAAACGTGAGAAAAATGCCATTGCGGCAAGATGAGAAAATATATATTTTTAGGAAGTAAAATATATATATACACGGGTGAAAACTAACAAACACTTTCCTAAGTGTTAAGGGAATTATTCGTGGGAGAAAAGTACAACATAAACGAATAAGACGTTAAACAAACGTATATACTTAACAAGAAAAATTACACATTTATATGTATGTACGCTCGTCTCGGCAAAATTCTAGTATATCTACTTAATGGGAAAGTAGATATGTGGGAAGGAAAGCCGCGACGAGTAGACAAAGATATATATGTGTATGTCGTACCAACAAGAACCTAGTATATTTATTTGAATGGAAAAATAAATATACGGTATGGTGAGTTGAATCGGGTGTTAAGAATATACAATCGAACGACAAGATCTTAGCATATTTGTTTAAATGGGAAAACAAATGTGCGGCAAAGTGAGTCGGGTCGAGGGTCGAAATATATATTATATCGAGCGATACGATCTTAAGTATAATTATTTAAATGGGAAAATAATTATATGTTAAGTGACGTCGAGTCGATGATAATAAGATACAAGTTAAGGAAATATTAACAAGAGTAATATATAACTTGTAACACAAAGGGTAATGTAACGCCAACGAAACCTAGGATACGCGCTTAATTAAACGGGATTTGGAATAACTTGCGGTCGGGAGTTGGGTGTACAACTTGCCAAGGCACATGCACTATAGGAATAGTGACTTATACGTCTAGGACGTTTGTAGGTGCGGGACCCTCCTTGCTATCTGCCTAGTAAGCCAGACAGTGATTCAGGTGAGTTTCACGGCCCCATTTTACTGTTTTAACTGGGGGAAAGATATGTTTGTCAAATATTGTCACATGTTGAAAAGGGTTTTCAAAGGATAAAATGTGATAAGTGGTATGATGAGTACTTGAGCAGTGAACGCCACTCGGGGTTGAGTCCTCTCTTCCGTAATCATTAATTCAGGGAAATGAAACCGAAAGAATATTTGGATAGTACTATTGGTGCCTGACAAGGCCCACCCCTAATCGATAGCGTCGATTATGCATTAGGTTATGCCTGGGGTGCATATATTCTGAACTTAAGTCGTGGGAAACCGAGTAACGACTTGGAGCGGGGCATTATTATCAGTCTTGGTTTGGTTATGGGGCTCAAGGGATTGCTCATCATTATGGTTTGTAGGAGCTAGCTACTCCTTACAAAGGCCACAAGTTGTGCGGGTTTCGCACATGTTGTAAAAACGGAATATCGATCGACAAGATCCTAGTATAATTACTTAATGGGAAAGTAATTATACGGTAAAGTGAGTCGAGTCGATGGTTGTGAAAATGTTGCTGTTATGAAACTAAAACCTGTGAACTCACCAATATTTTATATATTGACGTCTTTTTAAACATATCTTTCAGGTAACTAAGTGCCGGATAGATATGGGGCTAGTGCGGTGGAATTCGGAATGTCGGATACTGGTCGGGGTTTCATTCCTTGTTACCACCGGGTTGGAACATAAACGGAAATACTCCACTTTGACAACTTAATGTTTATCGTTTTATGTAATGCATTGTGCAATAATGGAACGAGATACTCATTTTCGACATTCTAATAAATTGATCTTTTCTAATTAAATATAGTTTGTGCTAATCTTGACTTTGATATGCTTTCGAGCGTTGCGCCACGTGTTTCCGCCATTGGCGTGGTGTGACACTAGAACCCTTATTTGTTAAGTTATAGTTCAAATTACCAATAAGCATCCTACAACAACTAACAGTATTGTTGTCCACCTAAACTCAAAATCAAGTTTTATCGCTAGGCACTTTAGACATGTTAAGGTAATATTAAGACTAATTAAAGGTGTTCCCCGAACACATGACATATTCCTGTATCAAGGCATGCACAAAGCTTTCACGTAACCGGTGAATAAGCTGTTGTCATCCGTATTTACAAGGAATGGACTCAGTGGTGATCAGGTCTGCAAGAACGCTGCAGCAGAAAGACCAGTAAGATCCAGACCAGGGTTCAAGTCAAATACCGTATTTTTTATTTTTCACGGTACGATGCTTTAGGTAATTGATTTTCTACCTTAGAGCGATTCTCTTTGAGAATAGGGTTTTGGCATTCATGATCTTTTTGCTTTTAAAGGATTCCCAGACGTCTCATTGTCAGAACTTATTCTATTTTTTTTTTCTTTTCCTTTTCCTTTTCTTTGGGAATAGCAAAGAGGTGTCTCAGTTGTAGGCTGCGAACCCAACGTACGTCACTTATGCCACCCCATTTTTATTCTGAGAGACATCCAGTTCACCCCGAATGTACCAACCTCTTAAAGACCAGAAACCTCGGATTTTGGCATTCTATCGACGAGATTTAGGTTTTTAGACCATATGCCAACGCGACGTTAATCCACACAATGCTCAGTTGATTTAGGTTTATATCACCGTGCCGAGCTTGGAAATGATTTCGAGCCTACCAACACATCATTGTAGAAGCTACTTATCAGTTCCAAATATTTTTAAGATGATAAGAGTCCAGACAGTCAACTGATGGGTTAATATCATCTTTCCTGTTTCACCAAAGAAACTCATTTTTACAATTTTTCAATTTTTTTTTATTTTTGGATTTTCTCATTTTTTTTATTTTGCATTTTCCAATGTTTTTGTATTTTTCTGAATTTTCTCCCCCTAAAAATCTAAAAATTTGCGAAAAGACAATATTTTTGGATTTTTCTGATTTTTGAAGAAAAATATTTAAAAAATGATTTTTCGATGTGGTTTACTCAGATTTTCCCAAAATGCCTTTTACCTTTTAAATATAGTCAAATTTAAATTTGTCAAGTGATTTCGTAAAAATTTTGGCAATTCGGTAGTCAGTGTGGACATAAATAATCACTGGATCCTTAGTGATTGTTATGGAAGTTACACTATTAATAAGAAGATGGAGGTGATAAGAAAATGCAAACCGTAGTCAAGCATATGTGTAGAAGTATCCAAAGATAAACCTGGAAACAGCAGCTCATTGCAGCTACCTGATTCGACTTCGCAGGTTGCTGGAAACACATGTGACGACCTCCCAAGAACTGATATCCACCCGTTGTGGGTCCAGCTTCAATATTGTAACCACCATTGATAAATTCACTAAAGTCAACGAGATCCAGCTTATCGCCATTAGGGTACCATAGACCTTTGGTCGGTAACCCTTTAGATAATGAAGGAACCGTTCTGCAGCAATCACCCAGTCCACTCTTATTCATTACTGACATCCCTTGTTAAGTCGAAACACTAGGTCTAGAATTATTCTCATCGAGCATTTTCTCTCCTTTCTTCTTCTTCGATAACAAATCCCCTCCTTGATTGTCTAAGGTTACATATCCTCCAAATATATTATGATCAATTTACTGGAGCGATATGACACCTATTTTGTGCTAAGATGCTCCACTGTCAACAATCAAATGACTGCTAATAGTTTCTCCTGGAACACCCTGCACACTCCTTCAAAGATTAGTTATGAAGGGGGACCCAGGCCTTGACCATCTCTGGTCGGCCTAGGTCATCAATCATAGGCAGCTCCATCCATCTACCATGAGGGGTAGGTGTTTTCTCATCAACAGCAGTTGATGTAGATGGTGCTATTGAAGCAAATAAACTCACAGATGGTGCTTCAGCTGCTTTTGGCTTCCAAATCTGGTAATGCATAGCCTTTACAGGTCTTTGCTTGGCAGATTTGGGTGGTACCTAAGACTTCACCTTTGGGTCAGCCGGTGGATTTGCCCTTTGGTTAGTCTTTGGACCTGCTTTTGGGCCTCCCTTGGGTTTTGCAACCTTGGGTTGTGCCTTTGAGCTCGATGCCTGATCAGCTTTAGGCTTTGCACTATCAACAACAACCTTTTGTTTCTTTTTCACATTCTTTGGTGTCACCTGAACTTGTTGTTCAGGTGACTTGTATCTTTGGTTGTTGTATTTAGGGGGCTTAAGTGATTTGCCCTTTAATTTTCTTAGATAGGGACAATTAGCAATCTGGTGTCCAACCTCATTACATTCATAGCATGACCTCCACTCCTCATAGTACTAAGGTTCATACCGTGACTGTCTCGAGCTAACCTGAGAAAATCTAGGGCTACAGCTCCCTTCTGAGCTTCTTTATCGAGAGGTACTCAGATATGAATCATAATCAGATGATCTTGGTGAAAAATTTCTTTGATGATTTTGAAGAGAATGTCTCATCTGATCAGTACCTTTCGATTTGATGGGTTTAAGTTCATTGATCTTGGGACCCTTTTGATTTTTCCCAGACCGATTCTTTTGATTCACATGTTTGGTAGGTTTCTGCTCAACATGTTTCTTCTGATCAACAAGTTTTCTAATCTGAGCTTCAGTAACTGGTATTTCCTCAAAAATATATTTAATCAAGGATTGATCCACATTTTTAATGGGAAACTCTTTATCAGAAAACAATTTGTCAGATCCTACTAACATGTACAGCCCTTCCGTGCCTTCGGGAAAATGAAAGTGCTTCTTTTCCGGCTCAGGTTCACACAAAATGTGATTTTTAATAGAGCTATGTGAACCTGATTGAGCCTTCTCAGTTTCATGGGATTCTTTATCAGAATCCTCAAGTTCTACCTCTGGTAAAGCCTTTGGTTTCAATTTCACTTTCTGTCTATTTACAGAACGTTTATTGTAACCAAATCCTTGATTTTCCTTTTGCCGAGACTGGTTTTTAAGATCAACATCATTTTTACTTAGCACAAACTTTGCAAACTGAAAACCATCTAGCTTATGTTAGGCTCTTTCATAATCAGATTTTGTTTGCGCCAATTCTTTCTTTATTTGCTCAAAAGTTTTAGAAAGCTCAAGAGTTTTAGAAAGCTCAGAATTTTCTTTCATTAAAATTTCATTTAAGTTTTTAAACTCCATTTCATTTGCTCTCAAAACTTCATTGATGGTTATGCAATTAGCAAGATCACAAGTAAGGGTCTGTTGGTTTTCAGACAGCCTTTCAATCGTACTTTGTAGTTCGGCACGGTTAGAACAGACAAACCTGGAAGCTCCTTGTGCAATAGGGTCAGTTCCGTGCTTGATTTGAACTCCAACTTCTAGATTTTGATCATCAACATCTTCCTCTTCTGATTCACTCCTTTCAGAAGTTGAACAATTTGCATCAGTTCTGTTGATTTCTTCAGAACTTCGTTCAGGATCTTGTTCATTGGATGATGATTCACTATCTACATCTGTACTCTGTTCTGAGATTTGAGCACTCTCTAACACTTCTCCCGATTCCACAGTCTCTACTCGTTGAGCAAAACACGCAATTTCCCCACTATCACCTCCCATGAGTTGTGTCTTCTGGTCAAAACCTTTCTCAGCATGCATAGTAAGTACACTCACAGCATCCGTGTTTGCTGAGGCAGAGTGATTTGCAGGAGTAACCGAAACCACAACTGTTTCTTGATTGTTTTGAACATTGTTAAGTTATCTAGTTTGATTCGGTTGACTTTGACTAGCATCTGACGTTGATTTCCTCTCCAGATGGGCCCACGGATTACATTCGGAACTCCCCTGTTGTTGTTGTTGTTGGGCCAATTAGGTGTTCATTGAAGACGCGAAAGCCCATGGTTTGGTTGCATTTTCCATTATGAAAGCCTTGTGAAAAAGTCAACTCTTGGTCAACAAAAGTCAAACTTTGGTCAAAGATGGTTAACACCTATTTTTTTGAAAGTCAAATTCGGTCAACGCGAGTCAAAGTTAGGTCAATTTTAGGTTCAGCACGATATAGGTGATTGGGAATTGTAAATGCAAGTTTATATGTGATTGGGATCCTAATCGCTAGATTTTACACGTGATTGGTGTAAATGCTAGTGAACAGTTGAGCGATTACGAGTTTAGGGGTGTTTAGGATTCAACACGTGATTAGAAGCTATGCCACATGTAGCTATAGGCGATTAGCTTCTAATCACTAGTAAAAACAAGTGATTGGTACCAAATGCATGTAATAACAGGCGATTGGGGCTAAATGCTAGTAAGGTCAGGTGATTAGGGATAAATGCTAGTAGTATCAGGCGATTGGGGGCCAAATGCTAGTAAAAGTGGCCATTAGGCTAATCACACAATGATATCATGCGATTAGGGTCTGCAAATCGCCTGACCTGATCTGTAACCTCACTTTTGCTCAAAAACTACCATTTTTGCTTCAAAATCTTGTCTAAAACGATGTGTTTAATCCCCAAATGATTAGAAATGTTTCCAAAACAGTTTTAGAACAAAACCTAATAAAAAACACACGTTTTTATCCGTAAAAACACACTAAGATTTTGAAAATATGGGGTTTTTTTATGAAAAACTCAAAGTTTCAAAGTTCAAACAGGTTTTTGGATAAAAATTTAAACTTTCACACAAAAACCCACCTGTTTTCACTCATTTTTGTTATCAAAACGCTCGTGATAAGAGCCTCGGCTCTGATACTACTTGTAGGATCGACGAACGGGTCAACCGACAATCATGAGGTTTATATTCAGAGTGCGGAATCCTCTAAATATGTTCTAATAACAAAAACAACCAAGAAACAATGATATGCGAGTAATTAACACACACAGAACGGGTCAAAAGATTAAAGATTTATCATTAAAACAGAGCTCGATTGTTACAATGATCAAATCAGACTTCTCAGACCAGGGGAGGGTGTTGGGAGAGTGTGTGTGGCAAGAACTGATGATTAGGGTAATGATTGGGCCTATTTATACCTCCCGTACTCGTACAGACCAGTGTATGCGATTGGGGATGCTATCCACCATGTAGTATAGCCAATTGGGGCCTAATCGCTTATACCAACATGCATTTACAACCCTAATCGCATGTTAACACACGTGAGTGGCAGCCAATCACATGTTAAGTCTTCCCAATCGCCTATAAGCACCAAACACTCCCAAAACGCTTATAAACACTTCCAAACACCCTGAAACGCGTCCAAACAACTAACATACTAGCCTAGGGACATCATGCACTAACATACTCCCCCTTGGACCTAGCTAGTATGATTACGAGCCATAAACCGTTTGATTAACCTAGCCAACGACCTATAGAGACCTATCACTAGCTAGAGGCATACAAACAATGCACTTACATTTAGGAATAGAATGAGTTGTATCTCAAAAGTTTGAGAGTTAAAAGGAAGGTAGAGAGTAAAAAAGGACATATTTAACAAGTTAAAAGGTGGGAAGTCATTTTTGTCAAGCTAAAAAGTTGGTTATTGTAAAATTGAAAATTTAAGAGGTGAATTTTGTCATTTAAAAAAGATGAAACATGAAAAGCCATAGTCTACCAACCATGCTTTTTATGTTTATATATAATATAATTCAACTTACTTGCGGTTAGTTAAATACGTAATAAGCTAGTATGTATACGGATTTGTATTTAGTTTAAACTGTATAAAAAAATTATAATATTTTGGAAACCATATGAATTAGGGGTGCAAACGAGCTGAGCTCGAGCTCAATTAACTTTAAGAGCTCAAGCTCGGCTTGTTGGTAGTTTCTCAAGCTCGAGCTCGGCTTGGGCTCTACTCGGTTAGTGTTTATTAGTTAATATTATAAATAATAGGCTCGATAGCTCGATAAGTCAAAAGCTCGGCTCGGCTCATTTATTAAACAACTTTAAATTTGGGGTAAATAGTATAAAATATTAATAAAATTAATACTATACTAAGGCTCGTCGAGCCTTACGAGTTTCATATGACAGGCGCGAGCTCGGGCTAGATAAGTAAACGAGCTTTGTTTTAGGCTCAATCTCGGCTCAGTCTCGATAAGGCTCAGATCGTTTCAAGCTTTTTATCGAGCCGGTCTCGAATAGCTCGCGAGCTGCTCGGTTCATTTGCACCCCTACTTAACGTGTGACTTACTTTGTTGCTTTTTGTAAATGCATTAGTGGAATACTAGTTGGTTTACCCGCGCGTTGCAGCGGGATCTACAAATGGGTTGCAATACAACATTATGATACTTAGGTTTTTTGTCGAAAGTTACGCAAAAAGAATAGAAATGTACACACTATGTTTTAACAAGTATTCGTAGAAAGAAAAGAAAAGAAATGTGCACCGCCACTTACAACTGATTGCAGTTCATCACAAAAACCATGTACTCATTATAGAACAAATCTTACTAAACCAAAAGTATGCTACTGTAATAGACAAATATGAACATAAACATCATTCTTGTGTAAGTTGTCCGGTCATTGCATATCTACATAACCGTGCCATTGAAGACACCTTGTTAAATGATAAAGTTCATTTACATGACAAAGCATGTAGTAATAATATGATATTGTATACACTATCATATGATGGTCACTGTCCATATAGAAATTAAAAGTTGTGATTTGTAAGTTTGTAATAGACTTGCCCAACCTGACCCAGCAGCTAAAAATTTACCTAATGTAGCCAGTGAGCCGAACTATCCCGTCCACTTTGCCGTTGGGTAGATATATATGAAAAGGGTTTATAATATAAGTATTATTATGGCACACGATAGCAAAAAATTCCCAAAACACGAGTAGAATGTAAGTGTGCAGGCATATCAGGGTGATTGTTTTGAATGGTTGAAAATCGGCAATCTTGGTTCTTAAATCCTCAAATATCAACATATCGTTAGACTTAATATCTCTGAATTATTTAAGGATGGACCTTGTCAAACATATAATGCAGTCCCTTTGCTGCATAAACAAAAATCTTTACTTGTTGCACCCAATCAAGCACGTGCCCCGGTTGTGCTCCTTGCAGACCCTTCCTACCTGCATGTATATATGCATATTATATAGATTTTAAACCCAACACCAATTATATTTCAACTTATATATCTGTTAATTTAAACACGAAAACAAAAGTGCAAACAAGTGATCATCTAATGCAATATGTCATATAGAGATCCTGTGGTTGCAAATTCATAAGCCAAGACACGTGTATTTCCTTTCACACAGCTCAACAGGATTTTTGTGCTTCAATGTTGAGACCATGGCAATCTTGAACATGAAGACAAACATTATAAAGAAAAAAAAAGAAAAGGATAACCTCAATTTGAATAGAAATAAATATACATATATGAGCAAATAGTCAAGTTGTAGTTATGCTTTATTATGGGTCAAATGGCACCTTTGCCCCTTGCATCTCGGCAACAAGTGAACCCATTGCGCATATGGTGCACACTAATTACTATTAATTAATGTGTCAATTACAATAAAAGAAGTTATAGGGTAAACCTCTAGCTACATATCTCAGTACCTTTCAAATGAATTGTAATTACTTACAACTCGAAAGTTACATACTGGTAGATAATCATTCAATTATAGGGTCAACCTCTAGATATGTATCCCCAGCCGTCACTCCTCCAGCTAAGGCTTCAGTTAGGATGTTTCCATAATTCCACCTAAAAATTTGAACATTTAAGGACCGTTTGGATATGTATTTGCAAAAGTGATATTGTTATATTAAATACCCAAAATTAAAAAATCAGATAATAACTTGGAAAAAGCACATCCAAACACCCTCATAAAGCTAATAGTGGATTTTTTTTTTCTTAGCATGATTGTATGAACTGGAGATAAGACTTTGAGAGACTTTATGCTCATTAGAATTGTTTAGTTAAATAGAACACATCGAACTTGTATGAATATAATCAATATTTTGTAGTGACAACAATATATGTGTTAACAAACCATTAGAAGCTAAATGATTTATTAATTACCTTCTTTACGGAACCTTTGGCGGTGGACCCTCATGGTAGAAGCTTGGCTTTGGGTTTGCCTTAAATAATAAACTCTTTCTGAGTTGTTTCAGGTTTGCTTCCTTTTCTTCATTTTTAACACAAAATATGAACTTCAAACTAAAAATAGATGAAAAAAAATTAACTGATAATGGTCATAGAAGTTTTACCTTGGTTCTTGCCTCCCATTGAATTCTCTACCTCCAACGCTTATCGTTTCTCTAATTTGGAATAAAACTGAAGCAAAAAAGAACTAATATATATATATATATATATATATGTTTGTGTATATATATAGAAGGGGAGTTAGCATCCTTATAACATCTTTAAGAGATGTTAACAGGCCAAAAGATGTTAGCGTACAGGTTGAAATTGGTCGGTCAAGTAGATTAGAAACATTTTTGTTAATAATTGGTGTAGCATATATGATTTTGTACTTTTATTCATTAAAAATACACTTTTGAGTTTTTTTTTTTTTTTTTTACAATTTCCAAACTAATTATCATTTACAAGTTTGTAATCCAAGACAATGATCAATTCGGCATGTTTTTTTGGTTATGGGAGTTCGTTTCACTATGAAGATGAGTTGTTCACATAGACTGAATCATCAAGAACAAAGACTGGACTTGAATATATTTGAAATAATAATTTTCGGACCATGGAATTTCTCCTACCAAAGTAGATCAATAAAAGACTACACCAACCTGAAATTTTTTAAACTAAGAGGCAATCCTTTAACCAATACCTAATAAACGACATGTATATCATATCATCAATCTATCATAAAACGTCTAAAAATTAATCAACTAATAAAAGCTATAGAGCCTAATTTCACATAATTATCATGATTAAAATTGAAAACAAAAATGATTGCGTTGAATGATATAAAAAAAGATGCTATGGTTAGCTTGACTTTAACTCTAGGAAGACTTCAGTCACTATGATTTAAAGTTTTAAAACTCATTCAAGTTTAGCTGAGATAAAATTATTCATTGTGGTAATATAAATTATTATCTTCCATCGCAATTATATGAAATTTGTTCAAAAATATTGTTATCCCATGTGTTTATTTAGTTTGAGTGAGTTCCATTTTCATATAAAAGTTGATTATCTTCTAAGGGCATTTAAGTTAGAAAAGCAGCAAAATTTAGAAAATTGTAAAGAAACCCTTGGTATGCCATCTTAACTTTGAAAAATTTAAACATATTTGTCCATGCCTCCTCCTTTATAATATAACTAGTGGTAATGCCCGCGCGTTGCAGCGGGTTCGTTACGCGAGGAAAATATAGTCAGTATCTTTTTTTGGTACCAGAACTTCCTATGAAGCGGCATCTGAAATTCCCGATATTCAAACGTGTTAACGTGTTTTCAAAGATTAAAAGACCGAAAAGATTGATCTAATGTTTTGTTATTTACCTCTATGTGTTAGATTTCTTTCAATGACATATCAGCAAAATAGGCATATAAAGCTCTTATAACAGCCTGCAATGCACAAATTCATTAAACCCATGTTTGCATTGCACAAATCTTTCAATGGATGAGTTGGGTAACAGGTAATTTACATACGGTTTGGGCCACGCCCACAAAAATAATATTCATTTGATTTAAAAATGTTAATAAAAAACTAATGCCCTAAATATTATTCAAAAGCTATATTGATACATACACATGTATTAAAATACACTTTACAAACACGTTTAACCCGTTTTATTTTTAGTTTTTTTTTACCCATTTGTGGAGGTAAAATTTTGTGGTTGCCTTGTCTTACCTGGTGAGATACGACTACAACAAGCGCGCGTTGTCGTTCTAACTCAATAATAACCTGCTCCAACCTGTTATATGCACAACTGCAAACTTTTGACGTTGCTTAAAATACCAAAACTTTAATTATTTACTTTCTATATTTTCAGCAGAAATTTTTCCTTGTATTTGAATTCAATACCTTTGTATCACATCGAGATACGACTCTCCACGAGGATATCGATACCTGAGTTTGTCTTTCTTCCTTGACCTTTAAAAAAAGACCATTGAATGGAAAGGTATAAAATTAAAAAAAAAAATCGAATATTTCATATTTAACATACTCGTATTCTTTAGGCATGTTCTTCTTTAGTTCTTCATACGTCATACCGTCACATACACCAGCATTTATCTCATCAAATGCACGCCATTGTATCTATAACGTAAAGAAAGTACACAAATTTTACAAATGATAAATGATCAAAGAAGCAATTTATGTGACATGAAAAACTAACCTTGGGGAATCCATCAATTTGATTTGCAGTCAAAATTGTTCGTTGCAATGTGCTTGTCCAAATCTAGGTGCATAAATAAAAAAAAACAATATAAAACATTGCAAACTTTGTACAACAAACAAAGAAAATGCAAATAGTAAAATAAGTAATAGTTCTTACAAAAGCATTTTTTTTTAGGCAAGATAGTTCATGTGGCCTTCAATTGAATGTTATAAGAGGAGGACTTGAATTTCACAATCAATCTCATTCAATTTGATCCTTAAGGTTACGGAACTTGAAGGGACAAGAGGTTAATGATCTATATTGATGAAGGAAGAAAGCAAAGGATTGAAGGGTATGGATGGAAGAAGGAGGGTAGTATTGTAAAAGTCTTTTGATATTGTAAAGGAGGAGGTGGATGAAATGTCTATATTACCCTCTTAAGTGTCTTAATTGTCCCAATTATGCCCATAATACCCTTAAATTTCTTGCTTAAATATGTTGTACATGTTGCTTGTTAAGTTGTACGGAAATGCAAATTACCTTGTTGTACATAACTCCTCCTTTATAATGTATTATAGATAATATAGATAATATAGATATAGAGTATATTAAAAAATTTAGTAAGAAAAAAAAAAGTAAACTCAGTTTTGGATACACTTATTTTAAAATAAAATAAAGTCTTGTTAACCTAAAAAATACATTTGTGAAAAAAAAATAAAATAAAATAAAATAATTTTATAGATTTTTTTAAAGAAATAATCAAGAATAGATCTCTTCAAAGTACACAGAGGAACAAAAGATAAGTCAAGTCAAAATCTTAAAAAATAATAAAGACAATACAAAGATAGTCAGCCATCCAAAAGAACGAGTTGCATAACTACAACAACAACAACCATACCCAGTGAATCCCACAAATAGTAAACTATTGGTAGGGTCTGAGGAGGGTGGGATGTAGACAGACCTTACCTCTATCCCTGAGAATAGAGAGGCTGCTTCCAAAGAGACCCTCGGCTCAAAAAAAAAAAAAAAAAAAAAAAAAAGATTAAATGATGATAATAATTTAAACTACCAATGTCACATAAATGGCGGAAAGACTACAAATAGTGTAAAAAAAACAGGTTAAACACGAAATGCAAAGATATAGCCGGATAAAACATCAAACAAGTGATGCTAGACATGACATGATAAGACACGATAACTTAATATGCTATACACGACATGATAAGACATGATGATATGCTAGACACAAACATAACATGCACGTTAAGTAATCTCATGTCATCTTTGAAAACACGAACACAAACTTGTTTAGTAACAAGCTAACATCACACAACCTGTTTAGGAACCAGTTTAAAGACACGATAAATATCACACATGCACTGAAACAAAATTTGCCTAAAGATTATGAAAATTCTTAACTAAGAAATACATAATCCTTAACATATTTAGAACAAAAATTCACGTCAAATCCGAAAATGCATTAAAAACAAATGCCTTGGTACACATTTTTTTTTTTTAAATTGTAAATATAAGCATGATATTAACATGACAAGTTGAATTAAAACATAAAACTCGGTAACTCCGTATCTTTTTGTGTCATGTTAACAAATATATCTAAGAATTTGATAGACCTAGATAAAAACAAAGGACATGTGTAACTAAGTATGAGAATCGCCCCAGGTCTTACTAGTCTACTCGTATGATACCTGTCATGTATAAAAGTGGTTTGAAACAAATTACTTATCAAGAGTCGTAGCTTGTCTTGTAAATTGGATATATATATATATATATATATATATATATATATATATATATATATAAAAGGGAAAGGGATACCGGAAACCCTCTAAAACGAGTAAACTCGGTAAACTCTAACTTCCCAAGCTTTTTATCATCTGAAAAAATTAGGGTATGTAATATACATGATTTTAAGAGTTTTGAGCCAAAAAAATCAAAAAAGCTCCGAGTGGATATTTTTAAAAAATAAATAAGTTTTTTTTGTGTTACATATGTTACACAAAAACAGACATGTTACATATGTAACACAAAAAACTTATTTATTTTTTTTAAAAATATCCACTCGGCGCTTTTTTGTTTTTTTTGGCTCAAAACTCTTAAAAACATGTATATTACATACCCTAATTTTTTCAGATGATAAAAAGTTCGGGAAGTCAGAGTTTCCCGAGTTTACTCGTTTTGAGTGGGTTTTTATTTTAACCACCACCTATATATATATATATATATATATATATATATATATATATATATATATATATATATATATATAGGTTTAGGATCCTGTACAGAGTACATTTTTCGTGAGAAGTGTGAGAAGGACTAAGAATTGACATGTAGACATCATGTTTTGGATTTAGGAGTGATTTTTCAGGTTGTTTTAACTTAAATAACACTAAACACAACAATCTAAAACACAATACAATGTATTATAGTCATTAAATTTAAAAAAAACAACTAAAACACACTACTTAACGCTTAAAACACACTGCTAATGTTCTTAGCATTGTGTTTTAAGTTTTAAGCCTAAAATACATTGTTTTCGGGTTTTAATTGTTATGTTTGGTGTTTTTATAGGCAAAACAATCCAAAACATCACGATTAAGTTCAAAAAATGATGTCTAAGTATCAATTTTTAATCCTTCTCACACTTCTCTCAAAAAAATCACTTTATACACGATCTCGACCATATATATATATATATATATATATA